>CM057479.1:6267500-7517500 GCA_030035585.1 Dugong dugon | reverse complement strand
AGTGCTTCTAAAATTTAATCATCCTTCTTTAAGAAGACTATTTTGATGCTATGTATGTGTGTACATGTTTACACACATACAAATTTACCCACCAAAATGGACCTACAGTAAATCTGTTTCATAATTAAGACTACATAATTAATAACTCAATAATTAGTATATAAAGTACCCTGAGAAAATAAAAATGGTAGAAAACATGGAAAATACTGCTTTAAAGAGACATAATGAGTCCCATTTGGGAGAAAGGAAAACAGACAATAAATCAGTTGAATAAATACAGACTAAAATCTGGATAAAATTATCTCGAATGAGTTAATAGGTTAATTGAAAATAATATTTTAGGCTTCCAGCCATGGCTCACAGATTCACTAAGGCTATCCTCAGCTTCAGTTTTCTGAATCTGTTCTGTATTATTTTAGTGGAAATGAGTGCAGAATTAAGACATAACTAAATTACTTCTCCATGATTCATGTTGCACTGATGCCATAAAAATACAGTTTCTTCAAAGTTTATCAATTGAAATGTAAGATTAAAATAAAGATATTCCATAGACATATACAAATATACACATATGTACATGGATACACATTTATCTCCTGTGAAGCTCTCAATGGTACTAGAGGCATAGAAAAAATTGTGTCATCAAAAACAAGATTTGTTTTTTAAAATGATTTCTAAGAGTAAGTATTTACTGGAAGATATTCCACTAGCATTCTATGTTATTTCAAACTCAGACTTAGCAGACTTCTTAGAACCTGCTTTTTATCATATAAATCAACTTTAGCAATATTCATAAAGAGTAATAGGATGCCAAGATATGAACATTAAAGACTGTTACATCTTTTAAAAATATTCAGAAGTAGTATACATTATAGTGTTTCGGATAAAGATCAGTAGTTTTATTTTCAGCCCTGAAACAAAAAATTTTTATCCAAAGATGGAATATTTCTAGATATTTTTATATTACTTGATATTAATATTGTAACCCTATGTCAAGCACTGTTTTTTTTTTTTTAATATTAATTGGATAACCAGATTGGGAGAATACATTTTCAACATATATAAAAAAGGTTAGTATGTAGTATGTGTAAAAAAACTCCTATAAATCAGTAAGTTTACCCGATAGGAAAAAATGGCAGAGGATATGAATAGTGCAATATAACGAAGGGTCAATAAACAGAGGGTTGCTTAACTACACTAGCATTCAGGGAGATGCAAATTAAAACAGTGATTTCACACTTATCATATTGGTTCATGAGGATGTGGGATAACAGTAATACATCCTTGCTGGAATTATAAATTGGTATCCACTACCCATTTGTTGTACTTTGCAGTGGCTTGTGTGTTGCTGTGATGCTGGAAGCTATGTCACCAGTATTTCAGATACTACTGGGGCCACCCAGTAGTGGACAGGTTTCAGTGGAGCTTCCAGACTAAGACAGACTAGAGGAAAGTCCTGGGTGATCTACTTCTAAAAATTAGCCAATAAAAACTCTGTAGATCACAGAATATTGTCTGAGAATTTGACTTGCTTACTTCAGATGCGTCATCAGGAGGAATGGATAACTGGATGACATCACGTTTGGTAGAGTAGAGGGCCTGCAGAAACGTGGGAAACTCAGTGAGATGGATTGACACAATGGCCACAATGATGGATTCAAACACACCAATGATCAAGAGGTTGACACAATGGCCACAGTGATGGATTCAAACATAGCAATGATCATGAATTTGACACAATGGCCGCAATGATGGATTCAGACACACCAGTGATCATGAGGTTGGCACAATGGCCACAGTGATGGATTCAGACACACCAGTGATCATGAGGTTGACACAATGGCCACAGTGATGGATTCAAACACACCAGTGATCATGAGGTTGACACAATGGCCACAATGATGGATTCAGACACACCAGTGATCATGAGGTTGACACAGTGGCCACAGTGATGGATTCAGACACACCAGTGATCATGAGGTTGACACAGTGGCCACAGTGATGGATTCAGACACACCAGTGATCATGAGGTTGACACAGTGGCCACAGTGATGGATTCAGACACACCAGTGATCATGAGGTTGACACAATGGCCACAGTGATGGATTCAGACACACCAGTGATCATGAGGTTGACACAGTGGCCACAGTGATGGATTCAGACACACCAGTGATCATGAGGTTGACACAATGGCCACAGTGATGGATTCAGACACACCAGTGATCATGAGGTTGACACAATGGCCACAGTGATGGATTCAGACACACCAGTGATCATGAATTTGACACAATGGCCACAGTGATGGATTCAGACACACCAGTGATCATGAGGTTGACACAATGGCCACAGTGATGGATTCAAACACACCAGTGATCATGAGGTTGACACAATGGCCACAATGATGGATTCAAACACACCAGTGATCATGAGGTTGACACAATGGCCGCAATGATGGATTCGGACACACCAGTGATCATGAGGTTGACACAATGGCCACAGTGATGGATTCAGACACACCAGTGATCATGAGGTTGACACAATGGCCACAGTGATGGATTCAGGCACACCAGTGATCATGAGGTTGACACAGTGGCCACAATGATGGATTCAGACACACCAGTGATCATGAGATTGACACAATGGCCACAGTGATGGATTCAAACACACCAGTGATCCTGAGGTTGACACAATGGCCACAGTGATGGATTCAAACACACCAGTGATCATGAGGTTGGCACAGATCCCAGCAACGTTTCTTTCTGTTATACATGGGACCTGCCGTGAGTGGGAGCTGACTTGACAGCAACTAACAACCACATCTCCTCTTTGTTGTTGTAGTTGTTAGGTACCCTTGAGTTGGTTCTGACTCATAGCAACCTTATGTACAACAGAATGAAATACTGCCTGGTCCTGCACCATCCTCATGATCACTGTTATGCTTGAGCCCCTTGTTGTAGCCACTGTGTCAATCCATCTCATTGAGGGTCTTCCTCTTTTTCACTGACCCTCTATTTTGCCAAGCATGATGTCCTTCTCCAGGGACTGGTCCCTCCTGATGACATGTCCAAAGGATGTGAGGCAAAGTCTTGCCATACTTGCTTCTAAGGAGCATTCTGGCTGTACTTCTTCCAAGACAGATTTGTTCATCCTTCTGGCAGTCCGTGGTATATTCAATATTCTTCACCGACACCAAAATTCAAAGACGTCAATTCATCTTGGGTCTTCCTTATTTATTGCCTAGTTTTCACATGCATGTGAGGCAATTGAAAACACCCTGATTCGGGTCAGACGCACCTTAGTCCTTAAAGTGACATCTTTGCTTTTTAACACTATAAAGAGGTCTTTTGCAGCAGATTTACCCAGTGCAATGCATTGTTTGATTTCTTGACTGTTCTTTAATATCTTAATATCTCCTCTTTAATATCTTACAATATCTAGTAAGGTTGAAGCAATTTTAGTAACTCCATTCTAGATGTCTGTTCTAGAGAAATTTTCACACAAATGTGCAAGAAGATATGCTAAATGAGGCTTATTGCAGAATTGTATATAGTAGTAAAAAGTGGAAACAACTTGATCATCCTTTATTAGTGTAATGTATAAAGAAACTTTAATCATATAACAGGATAGTATATTGGAATGAAATAAATAAGCTAGAGCTACACAAAATAATATGGATAAAACTAAAAAAACAATTGAGTGTAAAAAGCAAGCTATGAAATAAACTCAACAGTAAGAGACCATTTATGAAAATTTTAAAATGCAGAAGAAATAGTAAATATATGCATTCTTACACAGATAATATACAAAGACAAGTATGGGAATGATGCACACAACTTTCAGATTAAAAATAGAGATAGATGAGTCCAGATAAAATCATTGCTTTCATTTATAATGTTTAATTTATTCTCCTGAAAATAAAAGTTCTGAAGCAATATTGAAAAACAATAATATTGGCTTAACTTCTATGATAGGTCGATAGTTGTTACATTTTTTGGTACTTTTATACAAGTTTGAAATATTTCATAATTAAGCAATTAATGTAACTAACTGAATATGGCTTCAGGTTGAAGGTGCTAAAATATATTGTTTTCATCTCTTTTCTTCGGCTTCGCCATTCTATTTATCCTCCCACACCAAATCCTGAGCAAGTCTTGTTCCAATATGGTTATGTACGTTAAGGATTTATTGCAATTGAGTCAATGCATCAAGGTGTATTTCGGTCATTGAGCATCCCTTAGAAAACTCTTGATCTGTCTATACATGTCACATGTAGTGAGAGTCCCCAAAGGCATAAGGGAAGTGACATATCCTGAGATCATGGGTGGGAGACATCTGTCTGAGGAATAGGAAGCTACTTTAGAGGGGTAATAGAAAGGGACCTGTGTGAGGTCAGGGGAGGTGAAGATGCTTGACCTCATGGCTCTAAACTTTATGGGGCATAGCCTACCCCAGCCCAGGTTGGAGAGGTGAGAGAGCCTTTTCATCTGCAGAGTCTGCTCCCCAGGATCATAAACGACACTTCCCTAGGATCAGGTCCAGGGAAAGAAAGCAAAGGCAGATGGGCAGGGAGTATTGCCTCCACTGGAAACGGCAAAGAACTGGAGGCAATAGAACAGGACCCCAGGAGAGTGAGTCCCAAGCCCAAAAGACAAGAGGTATTTATGGCAGTTAATAGATCTGATGTTGATATAAGGTATGTTTTTGAGCAAACTCTATCCTCTGCTCCCATGCCAGCCAACTGCTCTACTCCCAACTTCACCATCACCTCCTGGTCTGTCAGGAAGCCCAAGGAATAGACTAGGATACAGTAGTTCTAGCAGTTATACTGATGGAAGCTGAAAGAGGAATAATTGGTATTGATGAAGGTGGGGTTGGATAGTGGACACTTCCTGGGCTGATATCTGAGACAATACCAGTTACTGCCTGTATAGAGGAAACGCCTCCAAATCAGTGTGTATATATCCATAAATACATAGGATATCAAGAAACACTGATTCTCTCATTGTTCTGGTTTCATAAGGCCAGAAGCTGGTACTTTACAACAAAAAGGGAAATGGAAATCGCCAATCGGTTCTGTTCTGAGAACATGTTTGGCGTATTAAAACCAAAAACACAAAACTCTAAATTGGAGTGTTTCATGTGTTTATGAAATAATAAAGAGAATTAAATTCAGGGAATTATTAAAGACACGTCAGAAACCAAAAACCAAACGTGTTGCCGTCAAGTTGATTCTGACTCACAGCAACCCTACCAGACAGAGGAGAACTGTCCCATAGGGTTTCCAAGGAGCGGCTGGTGGATTCAAACTGCCGATCTTTTGGAGAGCAGGCGTAGCACTTAGCACTTAACCACTGCACCACCGGGGCTCCAGAAAGACATGTCACCTCCCTCCTAAAAAAAGATCCAGTATATCTTTTTTCCCAGCTTTTTTTATGATAAAACTTTTCATTTGCTATATATCCAGTTATGTATTTATTTCTTTGCAGAACTAGGCAAACTATTCACAATACTGCTTCTTTTAAACTGAGGCATAGTGTTCTCTTTCAGCTGCATATCAAAAGGTAAACAAGTATAGAAACTTTTCCTTTGAAGATTCTACATGAGTCTGTTGATGGTTAAATTTTCTTTGCAGAAATCAAACAGGGTTTCCTGTTGCATGTTTATCAAATCCTTTTTCTCCATAAAGTACAAAATGCAGTGTGCAATTTTCTCATTTGTTAATTTTTCCCATTGAAGCCATTCCTTCTTTTTAAATATCTTCTTTCTTGAAGTCCACCTCGTTTAGCAGTAAATACAGAGGATTACAAACATTCTTGTTCGATATAAAACATTCCAGGAAATTTAATTTCTTTAGTCATGGATTTTAGCTGTAATGATACTTTGCATTTGTATAACAGCTCCGCTATGAGAAATCCGAACCACTTTTTCATTATCTGGAGACAAGCATTATTATCATAATTTTGCATCCTGTGTAACTGAGTCACAGGAAATGAACCAGAAATAAATCATACCTGGAGTGCAACTTGCAAAAGAATGTAGCAGAAAGGAGGAGTGGGTTTATTGTGCCTTGTAGACTTTATGGAGCCCTGGTGGCACAGTGGTTAAGAGTTCAGTTGCTCACCAAAAGGTCAGCAGTTCAGATCCACCAGGTGCTCCTTGGAAACCCCATGGGGCAGTTGTACTCTGTCCTACAGGGTCTCTATGTGTTGGAATCGACTTGACGGCAACAGGTTTGGTTTTTCGGGTTTGGTGCACTTTATACACTGGAGTACATTCTGCTTTACCCTTTAGGGAAAAACAAACAAACAAAAAAAAACCTATTGCTGCAAAGTCTATTCCAACTTACGACGACCCCATATGTTACATAGTAGACTGCTTCATAGGGTTTCTTGGCTGTAATCTGTACAGAAATTGATTGCCAGGACTTTCTTCCATGGTGCCATTGGGTGGGTTTAAACTGCAATCCCTTGGATTAGTAGTTGAGTGCAAATTGTTTGCACCACAGGGACCTTCTTTAGGGAGAAGGGGTCTCAGGTGATGTGGGCCTGGGGTGGGACTAGATGAGGAGGGCAGTGCAGGCAGGAATAGGGCTGGTGTTGCTGCTGGACAATACTTCCTACAAGTCTTCTCCCTGATCCTTCTATAGCCTGTGCCTTCAATCTGAGCCTGTCCAGGCATCCCCAAGCCCCACTTCCATAGGCCTGGGAACCTTGCCGAACTCTGAGCCCAGTCACGGAAGTAGATTGCCAGGACTTTCTTCCCAACCTCTCTTAGTCTAGACACTCTGATGAAACCTGTCCATCTTGGGTAAGTCTTCTGGTATTGGAAATACCTACTGGTGGCTTGGGTTAGCCCCCAAGTCCATGTGAACCTGTCTGAGTCTGAGACTGGACTGGAACATTCACTGCCCTTTGGACCTGAGAAGACTGGCTCCATCAACATGCCCAGAGTCCTGAGTAGTCTAGGGCTTCGCCCCAGGAGTTTTCCCTGACCAAATCAGCTTTCAAAAACAGAGCTGAAATTTTTGAGAAAAAAAGAGCTAAGAGGAAGCCATGATGTGGAGGATTCCTCCTGTGTGTCCTTTGTGAGGATGAATTCAGCACAGAGCTTTTCGGTCCCCCAAAGACTCATTTACACACGAGAGTCTATGGCAGGGATTCTTGAGCACAGTTTGCTCTACCTAACACGTCCAGAAATGCCTGGGTCCACCAGAAAAAGTGAGAGAATTTATAGACATGACAAGACCTGTTACCCGTTACCGTCAAGTCAGTTGTGACTCATAGCGACTCTATAGGACAGAGTAGAACTACCTCATACGGTTTCTTCGGAGTGGCTGGTAGATTCGAACTGTTGACCTTTTGGTTAGCAGCTGAGTGCTTAATCACTCACCACCAGGACTCCACTGACAAGACACAGAGGATCAAATGGTTCTGCTTCTCCTGACTTAGACAACACAGTGTTCATAACCCACTATAGATAGAGAACTGCCATCAAGTCAGCTCTGGCTCATGGTGGCCCTGTGTACAACAGTATGAAATGTTGCCTGATCCTGTCTCACCCTCAGGATTACCGGCATGCAAACATGCATTGTTGTAGCTGTTGTGCCAATCCATCTTACCGAATGTCTCTTTTACCCTACTTGGCCCTCTTCTTCACCAAACAGATATATTCCTCCAGAGACTGAAACCTCCTGATGATGTGTCCAATGCAAGTGAGTCAGACGATGTTCGTTATGATCCACATGGTTTTCACTGGCTAATCTTCGCAAGTAGATTGCCAGACCTTTCCTCCTAGCTTCTCTTGGTCTGGAAGCTCTGCTGAAACCTGTCCATCGTGAGGGAGCCTTCTGGTATTGGAAATAAATACCTACCAGTGGCATTGCTTCCAGCGACATAGTACGATGCAAGCCACTACAGTGTGACAAGCTGACAGATGGACGGCGGATAACCCAGTATAGTTGGGGTTTTGTATTTAGGCAGTTTTATCATTATTTCCATTTGTATTTCTTATTTCAACGTAAAGGTCAATGAATGAATTCCTTTCTAGCAAGAAATACACACTAACCCACCCTTGAAACTGAAACAATCAATCACTACAAGCAGAGAGAATGGTATGTGACTAGCAAATTATGTAACTGAAGAATTGCATTAAAAAAATTTGACTTATCTGGAATGCCTAAAAAAAACTGGATATCCAAGTGCCCCTCTAGATTGTTTGCTGCTCATCAAAAAGCACAACTGTAACCTCTGGCTAAGTCTCAGAGGGATTCCTCCGCAGCCCAGTAGTGGCTTCATTTATGAAGAATTTAGAGCAAGTTATTGGGATTTTGAGGGGCTTTTGTTTTTGACGTCTCACTATTTTCTACAGTTAGCAATGGCTTTGGTTGGGGCGGGTTTGACAAGGAGGCAAGCCGAAAGAAGCAGAAACAGGAGAACCTCCAAATATGTAGCCCTCTTTTTGGGTGTATACTGAACATAGCACAAAACAGTCTCATGAGAACTTCAAGAAAGGAAGCATACCATGTCTGTCACTAAAAGGGAAAAAATATCATTGGGCCAGTGGCATTGACGAGAACAATAAGAACTTCCTGGTGCCAAAAGTTGGAACAAATGTGTGAAAAGTGATGAAGGGACATTACCATACTGAGCCTTTCGCAGGAAAATGCCAAGTAAACAGAGGGATTCATGTCAATATTTGTATAAGGAAGCACGTCTCAGTCTGACTCTAAGGCCTTCTGCTGAAAAATTCTTGAGAAACTTTGTACAGTATTAATAATAACAACAAATAATATGCTTGGAGTTTGGGGTGGCCATTCTTCTGGTAATGAAATGTGTTGCAACCCTGATTCTTTATTGTGAACTTGGGGGTGACAAGGCTTGGTGAGGGCGCAGCACAGCTGCTGGCACCCCAGTTGCGGCAGGCAGCATCATGCCACTGTGTGCCTCAGCTGTAAGGTTCTCAGATCTTCAGTGCCCAGGCAGGGCGTGCCAAATTAGGAAAGATTGTTGTTGCACTTACTGGCTACACCGTTTATAAACAGCAAGTATGTTACTTGTTTCCCTTTTTATTTGGTAGGGTCTTTTTTAGCAAAAGCTGGGCACTGGACCCACAGATTGGGCAGCGGTGCCTCCAGTCAACCCAGTAGGAAGAAAATTGCAAACATTATTGAAATGAAATTGGACGGATGGTTGCTTTCAAGGAGCACAGTTCCCACCTGCTTTCTGTGAACCCACCCGTTTGGGGGAAGTTGGATGCGCTCTTTTCAGCCTTGCGGTACTTCCCTCTATCTCGCCCATTCTGTCGGTCCTTTTAGAAAGAGGCATTTGGGTCTGGAAATAAAATGCAATGATCCAAATCTTTGGTCTCCGTTTTGAGACGTTTCTGTTATACTGGGACTCTAAAGAGGGAAGCAGAGAAATTCAATTGAAAGAAACAAAAAAAAAAGAAGAAGCTTCTTTCTCTTTGACAATAACAGAGAAAAAGGGTGAGAGAGAGAGTGAAGGAAATAAGACTCTTTTCTATTTTAACACTTTAGTGTATAATGGCATATGAATAATATCATCATTTTTCTGCCATTTATTCACATGTGCGGGAACTCAGTGAATAATAATAGCTGCTGTCAAAGGTATTTATATTTAAAAGGTCTTTATGTAAAAAAAAAAAAAAATTTTTTTTGTCAGAACTGATTTTTCTCTGAGAGGATCCTGCCATCACCTAGCAACCAATCAGGCTCTCTTTTTGAATGGATGCTGAATTTACAATGGGTGCATAACCTTTATGGGGAAGCACTGGCAAATTTAGCAGTCAGGACTCACAGGAATTCAAAGCAAGTTGTTAAACTGATCCCAGAGCCAGGCTGGCGATGGAAGTCCCAGGGGGGCTTGTCTCTTGGCAGAACCGCACACACACGTGACGGCACGATTCCCCTTCCTGCGTTGTGCTAGCCTCACGTGTTCTTCAGATGAAAAACGGCCCCTCAAATCAACTGTTCTCGCAGAACTTTCGTCTATTTAAAAAGACGACAAACAAGCTTCACTCGAGGAAATGCAAAGATTTAGCTTTGCAAACGACTATACGAGTGGAAAGATTCTCTCTCAAGAAAGAAAACATCTACAGGAGTTCATCTATGAAAACATTTTTTTGTTTCGAAAAAGAGCAATGGAAACATTTGGAATTCAATCATCGTTTTGATTACCTGTAATATATTAGTGTCATTTTCATTCCTTCTAAATCTTACAGTAGGGACTTCCCAAATAGTCTCAAAACGTTGCTAAGGCTCCCAGTCTCTCTCTGAGATAAATATCGTAAGAACTCGATCACAGATGAGTCACCGGAGACGCAAAAATCCCAGAATAAGAGGTGGCAGAGATGGGAACAGGAGTGGTTTTCTGCGATTTCCAGTTCTAGGAGGTTGTGTTTAGCAGGAGAGTCGGTATTATTGTCAAAATAAAAAAGGCAATATTTGTCTCATGCGGGCATGCCCCGTTAGAATGAGTCTATGTTTTTCAAAGAAGAACATTTCTTTTTTAAGAATCTTTAAGAATAACTCCCAGGAACCACATTTCTGTATATTAAGCAGTCATCCTGTAATAAAGAATGCGCAAAAATCTCCCCCACTCCTCAACGAACTGTGAAACCTGACACTGCCTGCCTGCATCCCTGCACCCTTGCTTTTGTTTGTCCTCCTCCTGCAAGATGAGCGTTTAGGCAAAAAAGTTTGTCATCAGACCATGTGCTTTCCCCTCTTACGTACCCTTTCTCCTGCCTTTTCAGGTTTCTGCCTCTCTTTACCATGGAAACAGGAGACACTCAGATACCCAGCTATGATACTTGTTTATTTATTGAATGGTTTTACTTTAGTTTGAATTCACTCATATTCAGTGCAACTATGCATGGAAGCCTTCTCTCTGTTTTTTCAAAAAAAAAACCCTTGCTTCCCTTATTAAAACAATTTCAGAAATCATAACAACAGACCCTGGAATTTCTAGAGTGCTTTATAGCTTCAAAGGAGCTTTTATCTCACTGATCTTTACAATGACCTTGTATAGGTATATATTATTTATCATTAACACTAGTATTTTTATACCCAAGGGAACTGAGATTTGGAGAGATTACCTGACTTGCTCAAGCCCATAAAACTAGTGACGGACGGGACTGGAGATCAAGAGCAGGTTGATTATGCAGAAATCATTTGCTTTTCCCTCTAGATTACAATACATAGCAAAAAGAAGATGGAAAGATAGCTCTAGAAGCAAGTATTAGGTGAAAAAGGACACCCAGTGTATAGTAAGACTGGATCTGAAATTAACACTGAGTTAGTCCTTTGAAAGTTGGGGTGCAGGAACAGATCAAGTATCCTCCTTCGAGACCCCATTTATCTGGGAAGCTGACTGCAGGGCAGGACACTTAACTCTGAAAACCATTTGCATTGGAGGACACCGTATTGCTTTATCCCAGTCTTCTTCTAGGGCCTGGACATGCTGCTGCAGCTGAACAGGTCTCTCCTCTCAGAACAGCAGCATCAGCATCATCTGCAAGCTTGTTAAAAATGCAGAATCTCAGTCCCGAGCCAGGCGTACTGAATCAGAATCTCAGTCCCGAGCCAGACATACTGAATCAGAATCTCAGATCCTGAGCCAGGCATACTGAAGCAGAATCTCTGGGGGTACTGCTCAGGAATGTGTACTTTAACAAGCTCTCCAGGTGAGTCTTATGCACTTTAAAGTTTGACAACCACTGCTCTGGACTCCTGCCCCACACTATGTCTGAATACCGGGGACCTTATTCCCAAGGTCTGAAAATCTTAACTCTAAAATAGACTCTTCCTTTCCTTGGTTCTGGAGTCCCTGGGTAGTGCAAAAGATTAATGCACTCAGATGCTAACCAAAAGGTTGGAGGCACCTTGGAAGAAAGGCCTGGTGATCTACTACTTAAAAGTCACCCATTGGTAACCCTATGGAGCACAGTTCTACTCTGACACACACGGGGTCACCGTGAGTCAGAATCAACTTGACAGCAACTGGTACTGCTTTCCTCTGTTTCAAGACTTCCAGATGTGTATGTAGTTCCTTTTCTAGAAGAATTTATTTTTACTGGTACTTTAAATTGATGATCTCCTCTTAACTGACTTTCTGAAGTATTTATTTTATTTCTGTAGTCTTTTCTATGTCTAATGTGACGTTTCTAACTATGTGTTGGAATTTAACTAGTTCCCAGGTTTCTGAAAGATATATATATTTGTACAGGGTTTTGGACCTCCGATTTTTTTTTTTTTAATTGTACATGAAGGTTTACAGAACAAACTAGTTTCTAATTAAACAGTTAGTACACATATTGTTTTATGACATTGGTTAACAACCCCACGACATGTCAGTACTCTCCCTTCTTGAACTTGGGCTCCCTATTACCAGGTTTTCTGTCCCCTCCTGCCTGCTGGTCCTTGTCCTGGTCTATGGTGCCCCATTTAGTCTTGTTTTGCTTTATGGGCCTGTCTAATCTTTGGCTGAAGGGTGAGCCTCGGGAGTGACTTCATTACTGAGTTAAAAGGGTGTCAGGGGGCAATACTCTTGGGGTTTCTCCAGTCTCTATCAGGCCAGTAAATCTAGTCTTCTTTTGTGAGTTGGAATTTTGTTCTACATTTTTCTCCAGCTCTGTCCAGGACCCTCTACTGTGATCCCTGTCAGAGAAGTCAGTGGTGGTAGCCGGGCACCTTCTAGTTGTACTGGACTCAGTCTGGTGGAGGCTGTGGTAGTTGTGGTCCATTAGTCCTTTGGACTAATCTTTTCCTTGTATCTTGTTTTCTTTGTCCTCCCTTGCTCCCGAAGGGTTGAGACCAGTGGAGTATCTTAGATGGCTGTTCACAGGCTTTTAAGACCCCAGACGCTACTCACCAAGGTAGAATGTAGAACGTTTTCTTTGTAAACTCTGTTATGGAAGTTGAGCTAGATGTTCCCTGAGATCATGGTCCCTACAGCCCTTGGCCCAGTAATTTGGTCCCTCGGGGAGTTTTGATGTATCTGTGGAGCTTCCATGACCCTGCCTTGTACAAGTTGTGCTGGCTTCCCCAGTATTGTGTACTATCTTACCCTTCACCAAAGTTACCACTTATCTATTGTCTATTTAGTTTCCCCCCAATCCATCCCCTCCGTCATAACCATCAAAGATTGTTTCTTTTTGTGTGTAAACTTTTGGTGAGTTTTTACAGTAGTGGTCTCAAACAGTATTTGTCCGTTTGTGATTGACTCATTTCACTCAGCATAATGCCCTCCAGATTCATCCATGTTATGAGATGCTTAGCAGATTCATCATTGTTTTTTATTGTTGCATAATATTCTATTGTGTGTATGTACCATAGTTTGTTTATCCATTCATCTGTAGATGGGCATCTAGGCTGTTTCCGTCTTTTTGCTATTGTGGACAAGGCTGCAATGAACATCGGTGTGCATATTTCTATTCGTGTGATGACTCTTATTTCTCTAGGCTATATTCCTAGGAGTGGGATTGCTGGATCATATGGTATTTCTATTTCTAGTTCTGAAAGATATTTTTACCTTCCCAAAATAAATTTGGAATAAAGAGGAGAATGATTCTGGGAAAAAAAAGTTGCGTGAAATAAATTAGAAAGGAAAATGTTTTGAAATTTATGTTAGATATTGATATTGATTTTGTTCTAGGAGTGTCTCTGAAGTTCATATATAGGGCACTGAAATGGATGTGGCCTATATGAGACTGTAATAACCATAAAGCTGACTTTGGCTGCCTTCCTGTAAACACGAAGACAGTTGATCAATTCACTTAAGAATCTAGTTAATTCAGGGAGAAAAATCGGATTGGTATTTGTGGTTGTTAGGCCAACCTTCTAGCTGCCCACATAATTGCATGTGATATTCTCTTTTAATAAACTATTTTGATATATTAGAGAAGATATTAAAATCATACCATTGTAAACCGTTTATCCACAAATAGCATAGGAAAGGTGGGTTTATTGTCACTTATTAGCCAAGCTCTAGTTATGCTTGAGAAAGACACACATACACACACAAAACCCATTGCTGCTGAGTCAATTCCAACTCATAGCGACCCTATAGGACACAGTAGAACTGCCCATAGGGTTTCCAAGGAGCGGCTGGTGGATTCGAACCATCGACTTTTTGGTTAGCAGCCAAGCTCTTCACTACTGTGCCACCAAGGCCCCTGACGAAGACACCAGTCATTCAGTACTTAAAAGACATTATATTTTGTTCTCTGCCTTTATTTAATTCTAAATACACATGCAGACACACACTCAGATAAACTGCCCTTTTTAGCAAATGTGTCACAAAGCTTTGCTTTAAACTCTAGAGGAAAATAAAGCTCTTCCTTTATACATTTGCACAGGGCACTGCCGGATGGGAGAGACGGGCTGCAGGAGAGCAGCTACGTGAAGCCCACTTACAGTGCTGTTAGTAAGTGGTGGCTCCAACAAAGCTTCCTCCTTCTGTCCAGAAATAGTCAATTCAGATAATCAGAAGTAGACTGAGGGGCAATTTGAATACAGCTTTTTACATAATCCAAGAATATATAATTGAAGGTTGAACCTGAGCTGTACCTTAATATATTGTTTCTGTGTTATTTCTATTTTAACAGCTCCATATGGAGACAATAAAGCGACATGACAAATAGTCTGTTGTTGAGTTTCAACGCTTCCCTCTGATCCCCATTCATTCTCTTTTGACAGGTTACCAATGCCATCCCTGGTTTTTCTCTCCCAATTTATACTTCTTGCAAAAATACATTTTTCATTTCTACATAACTGGGAGCCTGACTGAAAATAGCAAAGCTGCCGTGAAAAACTTCTTCTTAAGTAGCTTTTCTTTTGAAGAGAGGAGGAACTATTGACTCAACTGGGTTAGGAAGAAATAGAATTTAGTTGTCGTTACATGATACTTTTTATTTATTCCTTCTTCAGATCCATTTCCATTTTATTTTTAGTTTGCAGACTAGTATCTTTCTTTAGCTTCATGTTGACTTTGCTGCTATCTTTCAGTTTCTTAAAATGCAGGCAGTTTTCTGGGCATCTTATGAAGGAATATTTTATCTTGATTTTCAGCCATTCTGAGACTTTTTTTTTTTTAAAGAAGTAATTCAAAATAATTCAAGTGAAATGCATTACCATTACGTTGATTACTTATCATCATCATCAAGGCTGTTTTAGTTTTTCTTTTCCTTCATTAATATGCTATCCTGGCAGTGAAAACTGCAAAAGTCATAGCTTAATTTCCAAAGGGGGGGAAAAAAAAAGGATGCTGGATATGAAGAAAACTATTCTGGAGCAAATAAGAATTACAGTAAATAAAACACTTCAAAGATCTAAAGGCAACATCAAGGGCTTCTGCCATCCAATTTAGTTGTGAAATTGTTGAATCAAATAGTTCAGAGAGCAAGTTAAAAAAATAAAATAAAAACCTCGAGTACTAGACAGAAGTCTGCCTTACCATTCAACACATACGGCTTCCCTTTCCGTATTTTACAATCTCAGAGGTGGAATTCCTACAGCTTCTTGGTAGCTTTTACTCTCCTAATTCCTTTCCTTGATCCAACTAAAACCTTTATGATAGGTTGTGAACTCTACTTAGTAGAATTATAAGTTGGATATCATTGTCACTGTCAGGATTTATCATTTTTCTAGCCCCAAAAAAGGTTGATCACTTTATTTTTTTTTTTTTTATGATTCTTGTATAATCAAGTGCCAGAATTGTTGTTACTACTCTAAGGACCATCAACTGCTGAGATGCAAGCTGAAGTTGAAGCTGAAGAAAATTAAAACAAGTCCACGAGAGTCAAAGTATGACCTTGAGTGTATCCTCCTGAATTTAGAGACCATCTCAAGAATAGATTTCACACATTGAATACCAATGACTGAAGACCAGATGAGCTGTGGGATGACATCATACACGAAGAAAGCAAAAGGTCATTAAAAAGATGAGGAAGAAAGAAAAGACCAAAATGGATTTCTGAAGAGACTCTGAAACTTGCTCTTGAACATAGAGCAGCTAAAGTGAATGAAAGAAATGATGAAGTAAAAGAGCTGAACAGAAGATTTCAAAGGGTGCCTTGAAAAGACAACGTAAAGTATTATAATGAAATGTGTAAAGACCTGGAGTTAGAAAACCAAATGGGAAGAACATGCTCAGCATTTCTCAAGCTGAAAGAGCTGAAGAAAAAATTCAAGCCTCAAGTTGCAATATTCAGGGATACTATGGGCAAAATATTGAATGATGCAGGAAGCATCAAAAGAAGATGGAAGGAATACACAGGGTCACTGTACCAAAAAGAATTGGTTGACATTCAGCCATTTCAGGAGGTAGCATATGATCAAGAACCAATGGTATTGAAGGAAGAAATCCAAGCTGCACTGAAGGCACTGGCGAAAAACGAGACTCCAGGAATTGACGGAATACCAATTTAGATGTTGCAACAAATGGATGCAAAGCTGGAAGTCCTCACTCGCCTATGCCAAGAACTTTGGAAGACAGCTACCTGGCCAACCGACTGGAAGAGATCCATATTTGTGCCCATTCCAAAGAAAGGTTATTCAACAGAATGGAGAAATTATCGAACAATTTCATTAATATCACATGCAAGTAAAATTTTGCTGAAGATAATTAAAAAATGGTTGCAGCAGTACATTGACAGGAAACTACCAGAAATTCAAGCCAGATTCAGAAGAGGACTTGGAACGCGGGATATCATTGCTGATGTCAGATGGATCTTGACTGAAAGCAGAGAATACCAGAAAGATGTTTACCTGTGTTTTATTGACTATGCAAAGGCATTCAACTGGGTGGATTACAACAAATTATGGATAACATTGCAAATAATGGGAATTCCAGAACACTTAATTGTGCTCATGCAGAACCTGTACATAGACCAAGAGGCAGTCATTTGAACAGAACAAGGGGATACCGTGTGGTTTAAAAGCAAGAAAGTGTCCATCAGCGTTGTATCCTTTTGCCATACTTATTCAATCTGTATGATAAGCAAATAACCTGAGAAGCTGGATTATATGAAGAAGAACATGGCATCAGTATTGGAGGAAGACTCATTAACAACCTGCGATATGAAGATAACACAACCTTGTTTGCTGAAAGCAAAGAGAACTTGAAGCACTTACTGATGAAGATCAAAGATCATAGCCTTCAGTATGGATTACACCTCAACATAAAGAAGACAAAAATCCTCACAACTAGACCAATAAGCAACATCATGATAAATGTAGAAAAGACAGACACTGTTAAGGATTTCATTTTACTTGAATCCACAATGAATGCCCATGGAAGCAGCAGTCAGGAAATGAAATGACATATCGCATTGGACAAATCTGCTGCAAAAGACCTCTTTCAAGTGTTAAAAAGCAAAGATGTCACTTTGAGAACTAAGGTGCGCCTGACCCAAGCCATGATGTTTTCAATTGCCTCATATGCATGCAAAAGCTGGGTAATGAATAAGAGAGACCAAAGAAGAATTGGTGCTTTTGAATTATGGTGTTGGCAAAGAATATTGAATATACCATGGACTGCCAGAAGAATGAACAAATCTGTCTTGGAAGAAGTACAGTCAAAATGCTCTTTAGAAGCAATTATGGTGAGACTTCATCTTACATACTTCGGACATGTTATCAGGAGGAACCAGTCTTTGGAGAAGGACGTTATGCTTGGTAAAGTAGAGGGTCAGCGAAAAAGAGAAAAACCTTCAAGGAGATGGATAGACAACAGTGGTTGCAACAATGGGTTCAAACACAGCAACAATGGTGGGGATGGTGCAGGATCGGCCAGTGTTTTGTTCTGTTGCACGTAGGGTCACTATGAGTCAGAACTGACTTGATGACATCTAACAACAACAACAACTCTAAGGATTACAGGGAAGTTGCTCTTTATGCACTCTTCCTGATCTCAGTGAATTTAAGACTAACTCACAAAGCCCAAATTTAAGAAAAATTCTTGACTCTCTCCTCTCCTTCTTTATCCATACTTAATAATTTAAAAAAAAATCCTTTCTATTCACCATTATAGGCACATTCTTCATTGTTCCACTCATTTCCATCTCTTTCCAGACTGCCCTTACCAAGAACCAGGCTACTATTACCTCTTTCTTGATGTGAAACTACTCATCCGACTATGTCTTCCACTCTCAGAACTCTTAACTGGCTCCTCTATAAAGGGCTTAAATGGTCCCCTTGCTGTGGTTCTTCCTTGTCTTTCCAACCTCCTCTCTGCCCACAAAGCGGGAGACCCTGCTCCTCCAATAAACCTCTACATCATCCGGTGCTTCCTCCATTGTAACAACCCACACTTTGTCTTGTACCTGCTTACTTACTGTCGTGGTTATCTAGGGCTGCTATAACGGAAATACCACAAGTGGATGGTTTTAACAAAGAGAAGTTTATTCTGTCACAGTCTAGTAGGCTAGAAGTTCGAATTCAGGATGCCAGCTCCAGGGGAAGGCTTTCTGTCTCTGTCGGTTCTGGGGGAAGGTCCTTGTCATCAATCTTCCCTTGGTCTGGGAGCTTCTTCACACAGAAACGTCGGGTCCAAAGGATGTGCTCTGCTCCCAAGGATGTGCTCTGCTCCCGGTGCTGCTTTCTTGGTGGTATGAGGTCTCTGTCTCTCTGCTCACTTCTCTCTTTTATATCTCAAGAGACTGGTTTAAGACGCAGTCTCATCTTGTAGATCTCATCAACATAACTGCTGCTAATCCATCTCATTAACATCATAGTTATAGGATTTACAACACATAGGAAAATCCCATCAGTTGACAAAATGGTGGGCAATCATACAATTCTGGGAATCATGGCCTACTCAAATTGATACACATATTTTTGGGAGAGACAATTCAATCCATGACACTTACCTATAGCCCCCACTAGATTCTGTGAAGACAAATTATGTCTTACTTACAGATGTATTCCCAGTGCCAAACATGGCACCTGGTCTATGGTACATACTTCGTAACCATTTGATGACTGGGAGAAAGATCCTTTTTGGCTGTGATGATAAGGGATGGTTTCAAGGATGATCTACGACTTGTGCATAATACTTTTAAACTATCATTTATTAGGCTTAAATGACACTGCCTTGACTAGTACAATAATGTTTTTATTTGGTTTCCTGTTGTCCCTATATTCCATCCTCCTATCATTGTTATGAATTCCTTGGGACAGTGAGCTGTAAGGATGTAGGCTTAGCATTATTCCTGCCTCCTGAAGAAAGCTCCTGCAAAATGAAATCCACACCAGAGGGAAGCATCACTGAATGATGGGGAAAAACAGAGCCCTGGATCTAGCAAAACTAAAGTTAGAATCTTCCTTGAATTTATAATTTATGTGATCCAATAAATTTTCTTAATTTATACAGGCATTTAACCTAAACTTGGAGATGGTGTGATGCTGGGTATCTTAGTCAAAATTCTCTAAAGAAACAGAACCAGCAAGGTGTGTGTGTGTGTGTGTGTGTGTGTGTGTGTGTGTGTGTGTGGAGAAGGAGAGAGAGATTGATTTACTCAGGGGATTGACTCACATAATTGTAGGGCCTGGCAAGTCCAAAATCCATAGGTCAGACAGCAGACTAGAGACTTCTGCAGGCTTACATCCTGAGATCTGTAGATTAGGCGATGGGAAGAACGCAGACTGAAGAGAGAGAGCTACTTCTGCCATACTATCTATTTATAGTCTGGGGGAAGACCACTCTTAGAAAACTCCTCTTTCAACTGCTTGATTGATTATATTATTAAAGGTGATTACATTACATTAGACTACATTATGGAACAGCAACTAGCCTAGTGTTTGGGCAAATCACTGGGAATCATAGTCTAGCCAAGTTGATGCATAAAATTAACCATCACACTGGGAGTATCAATAAAAGCTTTCTGGGGGAAGTGATGACCATGTTGAACTGAGAAAGATGAGTAGGTCAGACCAGCACAGTGTTTGGGGGATCAGAGAGCGGGGGATCAGAGAGCTGATGTCCTAGGCAGATGGAGCATTATGTGGGATGGTATGAAGCAAGATGTGCTCTAGAAACCAAAGGAAGTTAATGTAGAGAGTAATGGTGAAATATGAGGACAGCGAGAACAGGAGTCACATTATACAGGGCTTTGTAATTCACTTTTAAAAGTTTTAGAGCGCATACTTGAATAACTAGGAGCAGCTGAGGGATTTTAATTAGCAGTGGATAATTCTGGGAAATGAAATGGAAAGGAGCAGGAAGACAGGTTGGGAAATCACTTAAACCAAAAAAAAAAAGACCAAACCTGTTGCTGTTGAGTCGATTCCGACTCATAGCAAGCTTCTAGGACAGAGTAGAACTGCTCCATAAGGTTTCCAAGGAGCAGCTGGTGGAATTGAACTACCAACCTTTTGGTTAGCAGCCTTAGCTCTCAACCACTGTGCCAGCAGGGCTAATCTGTTAGGACACTTATAATTCCAAAGAGAAAGATAATGGGCATAATCAGAAGAGTGGATAGACTTGGGAGACAATTAGGAAAGAGAATAGGTAAGACTTGTTGATTGGTTGGGGAAGAGAGGGAAAGGAATCGCAAAGACTCAAAGTGCTTGCGCTTGTCATTTCATTCACTGAGATACAACAGGTTTCATATTGAGACTTGTTAAATTGGAATAGTCAAGTGAAGCTGTCCATTGGGGAATTGGCTATACAGGTTTGAAGTTTGGGAACTCCTTGGTTGGAGATTTAGCTTAGAAAGTCATTAGTGGAAATGGGTTATCAAAATTTTTTAAGACCAACCAATGAGAGTGTGTGGAATGAAAAGAAAAAAGACTTTAGGACAGAAACTTGAAATGTTCCAACCTTTAAGGGATTGGTAGAAGAAAAGTTGTTACAAATGAGACTGAGAAGGAGCCATCAGAGAGATAATAGGAAAGCTAGGGGAGGTGTATCATGAAAACCTTGACAAGTGTAAGTCACCAACTACATCAATGGTGCCAAAGGTTAAAACTATGATTTTTGTCAAAGTAAATGCAGCAGAGAAAGCAAGGTGAAAAGCAGATTGCTATAGTGGTGGTTGTTGTTAGGTGCCGTTGAGTTGGTTCCAACTCATAGTGACCCTATATACAACAGAATGAAATGCTGCCGAGTCCTGTGTCATGCTCACAATCATTGCTATGCTTGAGCCCATTGTTGCAACCACTGTGTCACTCCATCTCGTTGAGGGTCTTCCTCTTTTTTGCTGACCCTCTACTTTACCAACCATGATGTCCTTCTCCAGGACTGGTCCTTCCCGATAACATGTCCAAAGTATGTGAGATGAAGTCTCTCCATCCTCGCTTCTAAGGAGCATTCTGGCTGTACTTCGACAGATTTGTTCATTCTTCTGACAGTCCATGGTATAGCCAATATTCTTTGCCAACAACATAATTTAAATGCATCAATTCTTCTTCAGTCTTCCTTATTCATTGTCCAGCTTTCACATCCATATGAAGTTATTGAAAATACAATGGCTTGGGTCAGGCACACCTTAGTCCTTCCAGTGGACTGAGGACTAAATGGAAGGTGAGGAAAATGATAGGACAATACTTTCATAAAGTTTGGCCATGAAAGAAAGGCATTTTCTAGGGAAGGAGGACATTTTGATATTAGGTTTCCCTGCCTTATTCTCTTTTTTTTTTTCCCAATATGAATGACTTAAGTAGCTGGCCTAGAGTGGACTCATTAGAAAATTAGAGTTTGAAAAAGGTAGGCAGTGGTGCTGATGATGGGGTAGGGGTAGGGGCAAGACCACAATTGTGTATCACATTGAGATGCTCGGTGAGGGGGACAAATGGGGAGTAGGACCCAGCCTTAGGTACCGCTGCCCTAGACCAGAGAAAGCGATGCCTTTTTATAATCTATCTTTTCACAAAGATGCACAAAGGTGCCATAAATGCTAACAGGGTTGTGTTGGAGGGAGAATAGCTTTTAGTAACTGATTAGTAACTAATCAAAAGAGATGGAGCCTGGGAGTCTGGAGGCTAGGAAGATGAAGCACCCTAGGAAGAGAGACCCGTCTTACAAAGAGACCAGACAAGCAAGCAAAGAATGGGTGCCATTGCACCTAAGTTGGCTGGCTTAGTGGTAAAAAATGGAGAGTGCTCCTCTCCCGTTGTGTCCGTTTTCTCAGAGAAGTAGAAGAGGTTGTCTGTTGAGAGTATGGTTCAGAGGTTTGAGGAGAGCTGAAAAGTTTTGAAACAGCCTCTGTGGTGAATTGGAGAGGGAGCTGATTATAAGAACTGTCAGAGTTCTCACTGTGTGGTTCAATTTTGATGTTAAGTAACTTACTTAAGATTACCTTGCAGTTCCTTCCATGGTTTTCTTATGAAAACATGGTTTAGCAGGAAGAATATTGTACCTTAAATTCAACATGTTTGAAATGTTGGTTGAACCTTGTTCACAGAGTTGGTGGTATACGGTCAAATTGTCACAAGTACGTTGCTATATTTATTCACTTTCTTATCTCTGCTTTGCAAGCCTGAATACCACAGGGTAGTAGCCTGTGGTTCTGGAGAGGCAGCGCTTTTCCTGTTTACCTTTGCGATGGACTCCTGCTCTTTTCAGAGTCATTCTAATGAGATACAATGAGTCTGGGGAAAAATACTAGGAAACTGGAACTTAAAAACAAGATTGGGTGACATGACAATGCTCTAAATGGTGGATTCTGAGAATGCTGACTACAAGTTCAAGACAGAGCTGTGGAGCCTGAAAGGAAATCTTCAAAAGGACTCCTTGGAATGGGTCTGGCTAAAGCACTACGTCTGGAACTTTACAGTTTGATGTCTTCAGACATTTTCTTACTTACTTATGAGTAGCCTTTTTTTTTTTTAAGGATGATAGCAAATGTGTGGGCAGACACTGTCCAATCAAGCTTCCGATCCCTCATTAATTTGTAATATAGTCGATTGTTGTCACTAAATATAACACTATTTACCTGCACTCAGAAAGGAATTGATCTAATCCACTGCGTGACCGACCACAGGGTGTTTGTCTTTGCCACTTCCCGACTGCCTGGCTGTTCTTTTAAAGTCTTCACACTGACGTGCATAATAGAGTGCACCACAAGCTCAACTCCCACCTCCCCTAATCACTCCATGTGAGTTAGTGATTTAGTGTTACCTATTCACTTTACTTCATTGCCCATCTTATCCCTTGCTCCACCCCTTCACCATTTAAAAGAAACCCAAGGAACAAGCTTACTCACGGATTTCAAGCTATTCTTGTATCAGGAGCAATATAGTCTTAAGCAATACATGCATCCGAGATTTGTCTCCATGTGGTCCATTTATTTTAATTTGGGACTGTCAGTGGAAAAAAAGAAAGAATTAAACTTGTGGCTGGCATTTTAAGTCCTAATGCTGTAGCCTGATACCCACTAGCTTCACTATATTCTTTTTCTACTTGTCAGATCAAAGGCACAACTCCTCAAACTCAGCCATGCTTTGATTAATTACTTCATACAATGAATTTGCAAATTATAGTTCTATGTGATTTATGTCATTTTCAGCTTCAATCAAGTTTTTTCTTTTTTTCTAGTTGTTTTATTCACTGAGCCAGTCAGGCTTCATGTTGGAGAAAGTATGTTTTAAAAATTGCATTACAGTGCTTTGTGCTCAGAAGAGTTGCACATAGGGTTTTCAATAACACATTGCATCTTACCAAGAATGTAGAAGCAGCCTGTTATTTTATTTAAAGATCAGACTTGAAAGAATAGAATTGTCTCTTTCCTACCATCTCCAGGTTCCTTAAACTGTGCCTCATCCTCTTCGTCTTCTATGCCTCAATTTGTCTCCCCCCGCCTCAGTATTTGACATATGAAATAGAAAACATTGCTTCTAGACTTCTCCCTACCCCTTAATTTCCATCAAGCTAAGTGAGGCTAAATTTATTTGAAATTATTAGAACTTTTTTACTCCAAAATTAAAATTGGGGATCAATTTGGACATTTTTTAGTCATTATTTAATAAAAGTGTTTTCACTTTCTTTTACTTTCATTCATCCTTAAATATTTGTCTGAAATAATATTTTTTACAGTGTTTGGATGGAATGTCTCCCAGATAAAGTTCAGCAGAATTTGTGGTGTATCTTTTTTGTATTTAATACAAAAAAGGCCCCTACCTGTTTCCCCAGCCCAAATCATTCATTAAAACTGTAAAAAAAAAAAAAAATTCCATCTGTCACCTGAAGCTTCTTGTCTGATACCTGAATCTTTGTTCTTAGTTTGGTTTCAGGTAGGGGCCTCTTGACCCCTGTGCTCTTAAAAATATTTACTTAGTGGGACTGTCATGTCCCAAGGAGTCTGGAGTCCTGGTTTTTGAGAGGTAGAGGTTTCATGGAGCGGCCAGCTGCACTGGAGGACGGCGACTAGGCAAAACAGGAGTGGACAGAAACAAAAGTACAGATCTTTCACGAGATTGGCTGCTGCTAGTGAAGCATATTCAGCTCACATACATTTACAGCAACTCAACAAGGTACATATTTATAAATGGAGTAAACCACAGAGCTTGGACCTCAAAATAAATAAGAGTCAGCATATACAGTCTTGCATTTATTTAAAAATGATACCCACAACTGCCATTCAAAGATCATGAATATTAAAACTTTCTCTTCTTACTCAAAGTGATACTCGTGACTGAACTGATATCCATGAGGCCAAAAAGAATAATATTGTGAAAAAATATTCAATAAAATCTTTTTTATTATAAAAGTGATAAAAAAACCATATTACAGCTACTATAGAAAATAGGGAGAATGATCACCCTTAATTCTACTCCCCGTATAAATCTCTTAATTTTGGGGATGCAATACTTTCTGGTCTCATTTTCTTAAACACTGATTCACTTTTATATTGTAATCAGAGTATAAACATGTTTTTATGTATTATTTACAGCCCATTACATCATAAACCCTTTTTTATATTACTATTAGTTTGCCTAATATGTAATTTACATGATAATGTCACTATTTGGGGATATTTAAATTTTTTCCCATTTTTCAGTCTTCTAAATTATGCTGGAATGAACCACTTAGTGCATATAAGTATTTTAGGTTAGTTTCTTAGGCTGATTCCCATAAGTGCAATTACTGGATCAAAGTTCTTACTATATATTTGGCAAATTATTTTCCTTTTAAAGAGGTGAGTCGATTTATAATGTCAAGAGCAGTGTATAAAATACCAGTCTCACTACATTTTGGCTGACATTTTGTTATTATAAATTTAAAAATTGACTTACTGACTTAGTAGGTGAAAATGCTTTTCTTTAATCTTCTTTGATGACTCGTGAGGATCTGTATGCTTCACATGTATACTTACTAGCTGTAGCTCTACTTTTCTTAATTATCTATTCATTA
Organism: Dugong dugon; assembly: GCA_030035585.1. Taxonomy (NCBI): domain Eukaryota; kingdom Metazoa; phylum Chordata; class Mammalia; order Sirenia; family Dugongidae; genus Dugong; species Dugong dugon. The sequence goes on along the minus strand of CM057479.1, from coordinate 7,492,130 downwards.
CCTTTCTTGTTTAGTTATACATCTCCAGACGTCTTCTACTCACCAAGTCTCTTTCCATCTTGAATGGTTAATTCTCTCAACCATCATCTTACTGACATATTTGATTATTCCTCCTTCTTGAAACTTTTTCTTCCTGTGGATTCTCTGATACCACACTCTCCTTCTTTGGCATCTTTTTCTTTGTCCCTTTTTCAGGCTTCCCTTCCTCTATCGCACCTCAAATATTTGGAGTTGTTTTGTCCTGTGCTCTATCATCTTCATCCTTTTTTGTGAATAGAAATTACAATTCACATATAGATGACTTATGTAGTCAGCCAGGTTTCTCCTGGCTGAACTCGTAATTTTTTCCAAAGCCTGTCCCTCTCAGCCTTTGCCATCTCAGTAATGGATTTCCGACCCACTCGGTTGCTTCAGTGAGAAGTTTGACCGTCTCCTCTCCTCCTTTCTTGCCCCTCCATTTGGTCAGCAAACCCTGTAACCCTGCCTCCAGATCTAGTCCCTTCTATCTTCACTGCCAGCTCCATTCTTCAGGCCATTGTCATGTGTTGGGACTGTTACGATAATTTAGCTAGATCCCTGTCTTCTCTACATTCCATTTGTCATTATGCAGCTCTTTTAAAAACAAAAATTAGATTGGTATCTCTTTCCTGCTTCTAAGCCTTAAAGGTTTTCCATTGTATTTGTAATAAAATCCGAATTCCTTCATCTGGCTTATAAGACTGCATGATTTGATCCCTGCCTACTTCAGTATCACCACCCGCCTGTCAGTTTGTTGTGCTGTGGTGGCTTGTGTGTGGCTGTGATGCTGGAAGCTATGGCACCGGTATTTGAAATACCAGCAGAGTCACTCATGGTGGACAGATTTCAGCAGAGCTTTTAAATGGAGATAGACTAAGACGAAGGACCTGGTGATCTACTTCTAAAAAAATTGGCCAGTGAAAACCTTATGAATAGCCAAGGAACACTGTCTGATATAGTGCCAGAAAATAAGCCCCTTCAGGTTGGACAGCACTCAAAATACGACTGGGGAAGAGCTGCCTCCTCAAAGTAGAGTCGACCTTAATGACATGGGTGGAGTCAAGCTTTTGGGACCTTCATTTGCTGATGGAGCCAGACTCCAAATGAGAAGAAACAGTGCAAACATCCATCAATAATTAGAATGTGGAATGTATGAAGTATGAATCTAAGAAAATTGGAAGTTGTCAGAAATGAAATGGAGCACATAAGCATCGATATCCTAGGCATTAGTGCGCTGCAATGGTCTGGTATTGGCCATTTTGAATCGGACAGTCATATGGTCTACCATGCTGGGAATGACAAATTGAAGAGGAATGGTTTCACATTTATTGTCAAAAAGAACATTTCAAGATCTATCTTGAAGTACAGCACTGTCAGTGACAACATAATCCATACGCCTACAAGGAAGACCAGTTAATACGATTATATTCAAATTTATGTACCAACCACTAATGCCAAAGATGAAGAAATTGAAGATTTTTAACAACTTCTGCGGTCTGAAATTGATCAAACATGCAATCCAAATGCATTGATATTACTGGTGATTAGAATGTGAAAGTTGGAAACAAAGAAGGATCAGTAGTTGGAAATATGGCCTTAGTGATAGAAACTATGTTTGAAATAGCATGATAGAATTTTGTAAGACCAATGACCTGTTCATTGGAAATACCTTTTTTTCAAAAACATAAACACTGACTATACACATGGACCTCACTGGATAGAATACAGAGGAATCAAATTGACTACATTTGTGGAAAGAAAAGATGGAGAATCTCAATATCATCAGTCAGAACAAAGCCGTGGGACAACTGTGGAACACAACAGCAGTTGCTCATATGCAAGTTCAAGTTGAAGCTGAAGAAAATTAAAACAAGTCCAGGAGAGCCAAAGTACAGCCTTGAGTATATCCCACCTGAATTTAAAGACCATCTTAAGAATATAGTATTTTTTAAGCAAATAATGCAACCTTCTACATTTGTTTGCTAGCCACTCCTTCCCCACTGGCAGGTATTTATAAGCAAGCTATGCTCATTTTTTTTTTTTTTTTACAGCAACAAGTTAAAAAAAACTGGCATAGTGGTACTTATGGATATACCTCGCAGGGGGTGGAGGTGGTTGGGAAAAAAACGTAGAAGGCACATATTATTTGTGTAAAATACGGTAGATTTGATGCACTAAACACTAATGTCTAAAGAACAGATGAGTTGCAGGATGACATCAATGATATCGTACATGAAGATAGCAAAAGGTCATTAAAAAGACAGGAAAGAGACATCCGGCAACATGGTGCTCTAGGCAGAAGCACCACACCATCTCTCCCCAGCAAAGATCCAAAAAACTAAGCCGAACAGAGAAAACAGCAATCCTGAAACCCTAAAATTCAAATGAAGAGATAACTCAGCCAAGCACCAAATGGAGTGAGAAAACTGACAGAGAACAGAGAGTGAGGACAGATTCATGCAAAGGTCCCCTATCAGCTAATGCAGCACGGATCCGCCATCTTGGACTTCTATCAGAGACCAGCAAATAGGGGGTACTAGAAACCAGCTTCATGGAGCTTCCAGCAGGAGACAGAACAACCGGTAACTGGCAATATATGCTTTCCCACCCCCCACCCTTCTTCACCCCCACTTGGCCTCCTCTGCTTCCCACGGCCACAGTCTCTTGGCCGGGAAACACCGGCTACTTGGATTCCACGCACCCACACTGGCCTGGTGGGATCCCGGGGCTTTTTTTGTTTGTTTGTTTGTTTGTTTTCTTTTTCCTTTCTCGAGTTGGGAGCCCATTCTGGCTGGGCGGTGCTGCACAGCTTGGGACCTACCCCCTCAGCTTGTGTAGACGCATAGTGGGATCCCTGAGAGCATTTCTTTTCTCATGGTTTTTTTTTTTTTTTCCCTGTCTTTTTGGGGGTTTTTCTTGTTCTTTTTTTTTCCAATTTGTTTTGTTTTCTGTTCCCTCTTTGTCTCTCTTCATTACTTAGTTTCTCGTCTCTCTGTACCTTCCTTCTCTTCCTTTCCCCTGGATACCTGGCACTGAATACCTCTATGCCTCCTAGCCAGGCTGTACTTCAAAATCTGGAAACAACTTCCCCAGACCTCATAGCCACACCAGTGGGATCCCTGGGAGCTTTGCTGTTCTTTTTGTCTTTCTAATTTTTATTTATTCATTCTTTTCTTCCCCTTTTTGTTTTTCTCCAGTTCATAGTCTCTCATCTCTCCACTCCAATGGCAAGCTCCCCTAGCACTCTTTGTTTTTTTGTATGTTTTTGGCTCCTGTTCCTCTCTCCTCTCTCCCATACGCATCTTAGCTCCACACATCACAATCACCGCCCTTCATCCTGCCTACTTGCATCATGCACTTAACATCACACCATCAAGCAGCACAGGCATGGCCTACCGGAACCTGCCCTGCACTGATTACAGACCTGCCCTGGTGGTTGTAGTAAGTGCCACAAATAACCCATCCCAGAAACTCTGCTTCAGCTAGACCTGCCCTGCCATACCATATCTGAGCTACTGAGCCTGCCCATTGGAGAAAGAGATGAAAAGTATGGTGCCCACAGACGAGCAAACAACAAACAACACACAGCCCACCTGCTCAGACATGGCCAAATTAAAAAAAAAAAAAAGGACAAAACAAACAAATCTACAATCAATGAACAAGAAAAATAACTACTGAATGCCCCGAAGACAGCAGACAATATCAAAACATTTACAAAAACAAGACAGGATGTTTCCAGTAGGCATCCAAAATAAAACACCAGATGACTTTCCAGTAGGAGAAAAGGCACTAGAACTACCTGGTAGGGAATTCAAATCTCTAATAATCAGAATTATCCAAGAGTTGAAGCAAAAAGAAGACAAAAATAAGGAAAAAAATAGACAAATTCATGGAAAAGGCAGACAAATTCATGGAAAATACAGACAAAAAAAAAAAAAATGGAAGAATTCAGGAAAATAATGCAGGAACAAAATGCCAAAATAAATTCACAACTAGAAACTATACAAAAACAACAATTAGAAATCCAAAAGATAAACAACAAGATTTCAGAAATGGACAGTGTCATAGAAGGGCTGAGGAGGAGATTTGAAATGTTGGAAGACAGGATCAGTGGAATTGAAGACAAACACTTGGATACAACTCTGTTCGAGGAAGTATCAGAAAAAAGAACAAAGAAAAATGAAGAAACCCTGAGAACTGTGTGGGATACAATCAAAGGCAAAAATTTTCGAATGTTCAGAGTTCCAGAACAGGGAGAGAAAACACAGAGAAGATCATTGAAGAATTATTGACAGAAAACTTCCCCAATATCATGAAAGATGAAAAGCTGGCCATCCAAGAAGCTCAACGAACCCCATATAGGATAGACTCCAAAAGAAAATCACCAAGGCGTATCATAATCACACTCGCGAAAACCAAAGACAAGCAAAGAGTCCTGAGAGCAGCTCAAGAAAAACAAAAAGTCACATACAGAGGAGGAACAATAAGACTAAGCCTGGATTATTTAGCAGAAGCCATGCAGGCAAGAAGGCAATGGGATGACATATATAAAACCCTGAAAGAAAAAAAATGCCAGCCAAGAATAATATATCCTGCAAAACTCTCATTCAAATATGATGGTGAAATTAGGTCATTTCCAGATAAACAGAAATTAAGGGACTATGTAAAAACCAAACCAAACTTACAAGACTTATTAAAAGAAGTCCTTCAATCTGAGAACAAACAATATCAGACCACAGGCTGAATATAGGACACAGGATTGTACTAGCCAGATATTAACATAGGAAATGAACTCTTAAGGACTATGCAAAACTAGAAGAATTAAAATAGGAACCAGAAAAGTTAATCTGTAAATGACAACAGCATCAGAACAATGAAAGAGGGAATAAACAGTGTAGATATAGAACGTTCTAATGGAGAGGAAGTCAAGTGATACCAAATAATAATAGACTGGTTCAAATCTAGGAAGATAAGAGTAAATTTCAAGGTAACCAAAAAGAAAGTTAACAAACCTACTGATCAAAATAAAGAAAAACATAAAGTCTCAGTAAAAACAAAACCTACAAAAACAAAAGAAATGAAAAAAAAAAAAGTCTTCAAATGAAAGGAACTCAGCACAGGAGAGTAAGAGGAACAAAACTGGAGGACATTATGCTGAGTGAAACAAGTCAATCACAAAAGGACAAATATTGTATGAGATCTCTACTGTATAACTCATGTAAAAGTTTACACGCAAAAAGAAACAATCTTTGTTGGTTATGAGGGATGGGAGGATTGTGGGGGGAACTAAATAGTAAGTGGTAACTTTGGTGAAGGGTAAGACAGTACACATTACTGGGGAAGCCAGCACAACTTGTACAAGGAAAGGTCATGGAAGCTCCATAGATACTTCCAAACTCCCTGAGGGACTGAATTGCTGGGAAGAGGGCTGTGGGGACCATGGTCTTGGGGAACATCTAGCTCAATTGGCATAACACAGTTTATAAAGACAATGTTCTACATTCTACCTTGGTGAGTAGCGTCTAGGGTCTTAAAAGCCTGTGAGCAGCCATCTAAGATACTCCGCTGGTCTCAACCCTTCGGGAGCAAAGGAGGACGAAGAAAACAAGATACAAGGAAAAGATTAGTCCAAAGGACTAATGGACCACAACTACCACAGCCTCCACCAGACTGAGTCCGGTACAGCTAGATGGTGCCCGGCTACCACCACTGACTGCTCTGACCAGTATCACAATAGCGGGTCCTGGACAGAGCTGGAAAAGGATGTGGAACAGAATTCTAACTCACAAAAAACAAGACCAGATTTACTGGCCTGACAGACTGGAGAAACCTTGAGAGTTTGGCCCCCGGACACCCTTTCAGCTCGGTGAAGCCCTTCCGTTTTGCCCGGGATTGGACAGCCTCATAAAACAAAACAGGACTAATGAGGCACAGCAGCCCAGGGACAAGGAATAGAAGGCAGGAGGGGACAGGAAAGCTGGTGATAGGGAACCCAAAGTTGAGAAGGGACAGTGTTGACATGTCATGGGGTTATTAACCATTGTCATAGGGCAATATGTGTCCTAACTGTTTAATGAGAAACTATTTGTTCTGTAAACCTTCATCTAAGGTACAAAAAAAACCCAGAATTATTTATGTGAGATCAAATTGACAACAGCAACTCAAAAGGTTTGATGGGAAGCCTAGGGGACAGTGAGTTGAAGATAATGGTGATGGAATTATTTGGAAAAGGATAGTGAGAATAGCAGCACAACTGGAAGAATGTAATTGATGTCACTGAATTATACATGTAGAAACTTTAAAAATGGTGTAACTTTGGCTATGTGTATTTTCACCAAAATAAAGGTCCTCCAGGTCGAGAAGGGAGAGTGTTCACGTGTCATGGGGTTGTTAACCAATGTCATAAAACAATATGTGTACTGACTGTTTAATGAGAAACTGTTTGTTCTGTAAACCTTCATCTGAAGTACAATAACAAAATTAAAAAAAAAAAAAAAGACAGGAAAGAAAGAAAAGGCCAAAATGAATGTCAGAATAGACTGAAACTTGCTCTTGAAAGTAGAGGAGCTAAAGGGAATGGAAGAAATGATGAAGTAAAAGAGTTGAACAGAAGATTTCAAAGGGTGGCTTGTGAAGACAAAGTAAAGTATTATAATGAAATGTGCAAAGATCTGGAGTTAGAAAACCAAAAGGGAAGAATATGCTCAGCCTTTCTCAAGCTGAGAGAAAATTCAAGCCATGCGTTTCAATATGGAAAGATTGTATGGGCAAAATGATTCTATGGTAGCAAAAAAAGAAGATGGAAGGAATACACAGTCACTGTACCAAAAAGAAGTGATCAACATTCAGCCATTTCAGGAGGTAGCATATGATCAAGAACTGATGGTACTGAAGGAAGAAGTCCAAGCTGCTTTGAAGGCATCGGCAAAAAACAAGTCTCCAGGAATTGATAGAATACCAATAGAGATGTTTCAGCAAATGGACACAACACTGAAAGCACTCACTTGTCTATGTCAATAACTTTGGAAAACAGCTACCTGGCCAACTGACTGGAAGAGAACCATATTTATGACAAAGAAAGGTGATCCAACAGAATGCAGAAATTATAGAACAATATCATTAATGTCCTGTGCAAATAAAATTTTGCTGAAGGTAATGGAAAAACGGTTGCAGCAGTACATCCACAGGGAATTGCCAGAAATTCAAGGCAGATTCAGAAGAGGACGTGGAATGAAAGATATCATTGCTGATGTCAGGCGAATCTTGGATGGAGGCAGAAAGTGCTAGAAAGATGTTTACCTGTGTTTTATTGACTATGCGAAGACATTTGACTGTGTGGATCATAACAAATTATGGAGAACATTGCAAGGAATGGGAGTTCCAGAACACTTAATTGTGCTCATGCAGAACCTGTACACAGACCAAGAGGCAGCTGTTGGAACAGAACAAGGGGATATTATGTGGTTTAAAGTCAGGAAAGGTTTGTGTCAGGGTTGTATCCTTTCACCATACTTATTCAATCTACATGCTGAGCAAATAATCTTAGAAGCTGGACTATATGAAGGAGAGCACAGCATCGGGATTGGAGGAAGACTCATTAACAACCTAAGACACGCAGATGACACAAACTTGTTTGCTGAAAGTGAAGAGGACTTGAAGCACTTACTGATGAAAATCAAAGACTACAGCCTTCAGTATGGATTACACCTCAACATAAAGAAAACAAAAATCTTCACAACTGAACCAGTAAGCAACACCATGATAAACAGAGAAAAGATTGAAGTTGTCAAGGATTTCATTTTACTTGGATCCACAATGGAAGCAGCAGGCAAGAAATTAAAGGATGTATTGCATTGGGCACATCTGCTGGAAAAGACCTCTTTAAAGTGTTAAAAAAGCAAAGATGTCACTTTGAGGAGTAAGGTGCACCTAACTCAGTCCATGGTGTTTTCAGTGTCTTCGTATGGATGTGAAATCTGGGCAATGAATAAGGAAGACCAAAGAAGAACCGATGTCTCTGAATTACGGTGTTTATGAAGAATATTGAATATTCCACACACTGCAAGATGAATGAACAGATCTTTCTTGGAAGAAGTACAGCCAGAATGCTTCTTAGACGAGAGGTATGTGAGACTTCATCTCAGGTACTTTGAACATATTATTAGGAGGACCAGTCCCTGATAAAGGACATCATGCTTGGTAAATTAGAGGATCTGTGAAAAAGAAGACCCTCAACAAGATGGATTGACACAGTTGTTGCAACAGTGGGCTCAAACATAGGGATGATTGTGAGGATGCACAGGACCAGGCAGTGTTTCTTTCTGATGTACATCGGGTCGCTATAAGTGGGAGCCAACTCGATGGCACCTAACAACAACAACTTCAGTAACCTTTTCTCTTGCCTCTCTTGCCATTTCTTGGTCTTACCAAGTACTGTTCCAGTTGGGGACATAGATTGCCTAGACAATGTGTTCCCCTATTCTCCGTCTGGATTTTGACTTCTCGTTCTTCAAGTCTTTTTTTAATGCCACCTTCTCACAGAGAAATTTCCTTACCCCTTATCTAAAATGTTTCCCCATCCTTTGAATTTCTGTTTTAGCATTTTGTTTCCTTAATAACCCTCATCACAACTTAAAATTGTACCATTTGTCACTTTACTTAAGCTTTTCTCCCCATCTGGTCTCTAAGCTCCATGGGGACAGGGATCATGTCTGTTTATACTGTTGTGCCCCAGCTCTAAGACAATACCTGGTACAATGTAGCACTCATTGCCAAGTTATTGAATGAGCATACACCAACAATGTATTACTTTATCTTTTGGGTAATAGTGAACCACTGGAAGATTTTGACTGTTGGGTTAGTGTTTGGGAAAGTTAATTGGCAAGAGCCTGGAGAATGAATGGCTGGAGTGCACAACTGAAAACCAAGTGAACCAATTAGGTATCCATTGTAATCTTGAGGCTAGAGATAATGAGAGTCCTTACCAAGGAGATGAGACATCTAATATACTAAGTACAGTGCTGGGTGCAAACCCAAAAGTTCCATTTGGAAAGCAGATTTAGTGATTTGGTGAGGGCAGAAGACGCATTGCTTAAGGTTTTAGACTGAGTGAGAAAGCTGGGACAAGCAGCTGTTGACTATGCCTCTGAGGTGCTTGGCTGTCAAGAGAAAGAGAGAGCGTGGTAACTAGAGGGGACTGTAGGGTTGAGAGAAGAATTTTACTTTTAAAACGAACAACTTGAACACATGTTCTTCTTGTGTAGGAGGTAAAGATCTAATAGGGAGAAGGTGGATATCAAGAAAGAAAGGGGCCAATGGGTGAGCAAGCCCCGATTAATTTGGATGGTGTGTAGAGCATAGGTGGAGGGGTTGGTCCTGAACAGGAGAACCAGAAACACTCTTTTTCTTTGAGACTGAAATACATGAGGTAACAGTGGATGCAGAAATACCTCAGGTAGGTACTGTCTTTAGCCTCTTTCTTATCCTTTTAGTTTTGGCGTGAGCTCCTAGAGGATAGGAATATGATTTTATGTCTCTTTGGCATCTTTTCAAATGCATATCTAATTTCTGAGCACATAGAAGAATTCAGTAAATGGTAGGTTACTGTAGTAGGTAGGGATTTAACCTTCTGGGGCATATTCACACAAACTTGTTTGAACTGCACAGCTCACACCAACTAATGTAGTAACATCAGGTTGGGTTTTCGTTACTCCCGAAACCACTTAAAGCCATGTGCATAACATCTTTAACAAAAGAGCCAGCCTCTCAGACTGCTATTTGTCAAGTTAGTTGACTGCTGTAGTTCTCAGCATTCCACAGCTGGGCAGCATTATGTGGGATTGTGCTTCATTGTATGAAAACATCTCTCCAACCCACTGCCCATACTTTCCAGCGGAGATTGACTTGCCCTCCTTTTTGCTCATTTATTAAAGTAGGAAGAGCAACAACCCAAAAGGGATAATGGCAGCTCTGCTTCTCTTACACAAATGGGCATGCGGTACAACACTGGCCTCGTATCTCCTGCCCGCCAGGACCTTTCTCCCCTGCCTTGTTGATCCTTTCAGCTTTGTGAGTACAAAATAAAGTGCAAGGGAGCAGAGGAGAGCCGCTACACAGCCAGGTGAACTAAAGACCTCCTCTGTCTTCACAGTTGGCTGTACAAATGAATCCAGGTTCTGAGGGAAAAAAAAGTCAAGCCACAGACATGTTAATAAAAGTGCGCAAGATCGCCTATGCGACCCCCCAGGCTCTTAATTCCGATAGCTGTTAGCTGCCTCTTGTGACACTTGTTAACACAGAAAGAAACACCAGAAAACATAGGGGACTGGTCAGACTCTTGCCCTGTGTCTCCTTTGCTCTAACTTCCTGCTGAAGAGAGGGGGATTTTGTTCCCACTGTGAGGGTCATTTCATCTAGCTCCATCTTCTGAAATGTGCTTAGTGCCTTCTAGCTCATGTTGATTGGATAGTATTACTGGCTAAACAGTGTCAGGCAGGAAACCACAGTTTCAGGAAGGAAGATTTTTTAAATGATGAATTTCAGCAAAAAATAAGGTATATGTAGGTATGTCTCTGTATCCTGTTTCCATGTATCTCTTAACTCAGAAAAAAAATTCTTTCCTTCTTTTCCTTGCTTACAATTGGGTATTTCTGGAGAACATATACTGCAAGTATGTTGGAATGGAGAAGACAAACAGACATTCAATGTGTAGAGGTCATGAGGTCCAGCTGATCTACAAGCATGGAGATCTTTTGATGGGGGCAGTCTGTCTACAAATGTTTGAAGCATCCCCAAATCTCAGGATTTCTATGCATACATTTTCATATATAAGTGGGATTAATAAGCAGTTTGAGAATGCAGTGTAATTTCATATATGCTAATTGGTTTACATTTATAATATGCATAAATAAGTTAAAAGTTGTTTGGAAATGTGATCTGATAACATGTGTTCTACTTACAGACCTTTGGAAATATCTTCATTTGCTTATCTATCCTTTAGCACTACCATGACACCATAATAGTACAAATATCTAAAAGTAAAGCACAGCAGGCAAATATTTCACTAAGGTTCTTGGGATGGTGAATGCCACCTCTGTGGATCTGCATTGTAGGTCAGGCCCTTAGATTTGTGGCTAAGGTCACATTTCCTGGATCTCAGAATTTGTTAGGGTCTCTGAATTATTCAGCAGAATGATCTAATTGGTGCCTGAATGATTTCTTTGCCTTCCCAGATTGGTAGTTATCCACCTTGTTTGAACACTCTCTTTCATGCTCTTGTAGTTTATGGGTTATAAAAAAAATGGAAAACTGAGTGTTAATTATTATTAATGTTTGGCTTATTTCCCTTCACTCTTTTAAGCACATATTTAGAAAATTGGGAACATGAAGTGCATAATTTTGTTAGCTTTTTTTCCCCTTAATGTCATACCATGAGCATATCCCTTGTTGGCGAAAGTGAGCTTTATAATGGCTTTGTGGTACTGTATTCCACTGTATGAATGTACCAATAATTTATTTTTCGACTCTCCTGAGGTTTGACATTAATGTTGTTTCCTTTTTTTTACCACTGTAAATAATATTATTACAGAAATGCTTATACCTGAATGTTTTTGCCCATCTCTATTACCTTAAGATAGATTCTGAGAAGTTGTATCAATTTTAGGGTTTGAATGCATCTACATTGGATATTTCTAGGAAGACTGTCCCGGATTATGTATCTAACATGCCTGTTTCATAGCTTCTTTGTTAGTACAGGACATCGTCATAGACAAAAAAAACAACAACAACATTTGCTAATTTGATAGGCTCTAAGTGTGATTCCAGAAACCCTGGCGGCTCAGTGGTGGAGAGTTCGGCTGCTAACCAAAAGGTTGACAGTTCAAATCCACCAGGTGCTCCTTGGAAACCCTGTGAGGCAGTTCTCCTGTGTCCTACAGGGTCCCTATGAGTCAGAATCCACTCAGTGGCAATGGGTTTGTTTTTGTTTTTGTTTTAAGTGCAATTCTATCCCTGGTGGCACAGTGGTTAAAGCACTTGACTGCTAACCAAAAGGTTGGCAGTTGAAAAGCACCAGCAGCTCTGTGGGAGAAAGACATGGTAGTCTGCTTCTGTAGAGATTACAGCTTTGGAAACCCTCTGGGGTTGCTATGAGTCATAATCAACTTGACAGCAGTGGGTTTGGTTTTAAATGCTATCCCGTTGTGTGTGAAATTGTATATGTCTGCTTTTGAGGTGGAGTGTTTGTCATTAACCATTTGCAGTTCTTCTGTGATCAGTTTATTGATGCCCATTGTTTATTTGTTAAAAATAAAATCCTGGTATATACTTCCCCTAATCTAGCTTGGTCATTCCGTGAATGCTGGCTGCACATTAGAACCACCTGGGATGCTTTTCATATATAGACCAATGTTAAATGCCTTCCCCAGTTATTCCATTTTAATTGGCCTGAAGTGCAGCAATAGGGGTGGGGCAGTAGTATTGGTATTTTTTAAGCTCCCCAAGTGATTCTGATCTGTAGCCAGAGTTGAGAACCACTGATCTAGACTCTCCAGATATTAATCTGCTATCTTGTTATAAATATTCCTGTTTAGTTTTAATTTACAGATGTTCACATTTTTTATGAAGTTCAACTGCAGATTAGCTGTCATTAAGTCGCTGCTGACTCATGGTGACCCCATGCCCAACTGGATGAAATGTTGCCCAGTCCTGTGGATAGGGCACTGTGGTTCATATGGTTTTCCTTGACTGATTTTCAGAAGTAGATCACAAGGTCTTTCTTCCTAGTCTGGGAGCTCTGCTGAAACCTGGTTGGCATCATAGCAGCACTTAAGCCTCCACTGATAGGTGGGTGGGGGCTGCACATAAGGTTCATTGGCCAGGAATCAAAACTAGGTCTCCCGGACTGTGAGAATTCTACCACTGAACTACCGATAAGCCTGATGCTGTTGTTTATTCCAACTCATAGCGACCCTATGGGACAGAGCAGTACTGCCCCACAGGGTTTCCAAGGCTGTAAATCTTTATGGAAGTAGGCTGCCGTATCTTTCTTCTGTGGAGCTGCTGGTGGGTTTGAACTGCCGACTTTTTGGCTAGCAGTCAAGTGCTTAACTACTGCACCACCAAGGCTCCTATGAACCACCAGTATCTCCTCATGAACGCAGGTTACATAGAGCTTAAGAGTGTGTACTCAGAAGCACCCCTGAGTTTCAAATCTACCTTTGTCCTTTATCAGCTATGTCATCTTGAGCAAGTCACATCATTTCTCACTGCCTTAGTTTTCTCGGTAATAAAGTGAAATTAATTATATAATTACCTCATACCTTTGCTAGAAAGATTTAAATTGGTTTATATTTGTAAAGGACATACAGCAGTGTCTAGTAGACCATGAAATGAAATGGGACACAAGAAGACTGATATCCTTAGGCATTAGTGAGCTGAAATGGACTGGTATGGGTCCTTTGAATTGGACAGTCATATGGTCTGTGTAACCTTGCGTCACAAACTGAAGAGGAAAGGCATCATGTTCATTGTCAAAAAGAACGTTTCAAGATCTGTCCTGAAGTACAACACTGTCAGTGATAGGATAATAGCCATACACCTTCAGGGAAGACCAGTTAATATGACTGTTATTCAAATTTACAAACCAACCACTAATGCCAAAGATGAAGAAATTGAAAATTTTTACCAACTTCTGCAGTCTGAAATCGAACAAACATGCAATCAAGATGCACTGGTAATTACTGGTGATTGGAATGCAGAAGTTGGAAACAAAGAAGGATCGGTAGTTGGAAAATATGGTGTTGGTGATAGAAATGATGCCAGAGATTGCATGATAGAATTTTGTAAGACCAACGACCGATTCATTTTTCAACAACATAAATGGCTAGTAGAAACGTGAACCTCACAGGATGGAATACACAGGAATCAAATTGACTACATCTGTGGAAAGAGACAATGGAGAAGCTCAATGTCATCAGTCAGAAAAAGGTCTGGGCCCGACTGCAGGACAGACCATCAATTGCTCGTACGCAGATTGAAGTTGAAGCTGAAGAAAATTAAAACAAGTCCATGAGAGCCAAAGTATGACCTTGAGTATATCCCACCTGAATTTAGAGACCATCTTAAAAATAGATTTGACACATTGAACACTAATGACCTAACCAGATGAGTTGTGGGATGAGGTCAAGAATATCATACGTGAAGAAAGCAAGAGGTCATTAAAAAGATGGAAAAGAAAGAAAAGACTAAAATGAATGTCAGAAGAGACTCTGAAACTTGCCATTGAAGGGAGAGGAGCTGAAGCGAATGGAAGAAATGATGAGTTAAAAGAGCTGAACAGAAGATTTCCAAGGGCAGCTCAAGAAGACACAGTAAAGTATTATAATGAAATGTGCAAAGACCTGAAGTTAGAAAACCAAAAGGGAAGAACACACTCAGCATTTCTCAAGCTGAAAAAACTGAAGAAAAAAATTCAAGCCTTGTGTTTCAATACTGAAGGATTCTATGGGCAAAATGTTGAACAATGCAGAAAGCATGAAAAGAAGATGGAAGAAATACACAGAGTCACTGTACCAAAAAGAATTGGCTGCTGTTCAACCATTTCAAGAGGTAGCATATGATTAAGAACCAATGGTATTGAAGGAAGAAATCTAAGTTTCACTGAAGGCATTGGTGAAAAACAATGCTCCAGGAATTGACAGAATACTGATTGGGATGTTTCAACAAACAGTTGCAACACTGGAAGTGCTCACTCATCTATGCCAAGAATTTTGGAAGATAGCTTCCTGGCCAACTGACTGGAAGAGATCCATATTTGTGCCCATTCCAAAGAAAGCTGATCCAACAGAATTCAGAAATAATAGAACAATATCATTAATATCCATACAAGTGAAATTTTGCTGAAGATAAATAAAAAATGGTTGCAGCAGTAAATCAACAGGGAACTGTCAGAAATTCAAGCCAGATTCAGAAGAGGACATGGAACGAGGGATATCATTGCTGATGTCAGGTGAAACTTGGATGGAGGCATAAAATACCAGAAAGATGTTTACCTGTGTTTTATTGACTATGCAAAGTCATTCGACTGTGTGTATCATAACAAATCATGGATAACCTTTCGAAGAATGGGAATTCCAGAATATTTGATTGTGCTCATGGAGAACCTGTAGATAGACCAAGAGGCAGTTGTTTGAGCAGAACAAGGGGATAGGCGTGGTTTAAAATTAGGAAAGGTGTGTGTCAGGGTTGTATCCTTTCACCATGCTTATTCAACCTACACGCTGAGCAGATAATCTGAGAAATAACTGTATGAGGAAGAGCACAGCAGCAGATTTGCAGGAGGACTCACTAACAACCTGCAATATGCAGATGATACAAGCTTGCTTGCTGATAGTGAAGAGGACTTGAAGCACTTACTGATGAAGATTAAAAAACTATAGCCTTCAGTATGGATTACACCTCAACATAAAGAAAACAAAAATCCTCACAATGGGATCAATAAGTAAAATCACGATAAACGGAGAAAAGATTGAAATGATCAAGAATTTCATTTTACTTGAATCCACAGTCAGTGCCCATGGAAGCAGCAGTCAAGAAATCGAACATGTATTGCATTGAGCAAAGAAGTCACTTTGAGACTAAGGTGCACCTGACCCAAGCCATGGTATTTTCAGTTGTCTCATATGCATGTGAGAGGTGGACAATGAATAAGGAAGACCGAAGAATTGATGCTTTTGAATCATTGTATTGACAAAGAATATTGAATATACCATGGACTACCAGAAGAACCAACAAAAGAAGAGAGGATTGTGAGACTTCATCTCAGGTACTTTTAGACATGTTAAGAGGAGGGACCAGTTCCTGGAGAAGGAAATCATGCCTGGTTAAGCAGAAAGAAGGTCATCGAAAAAAGGAAGACCCTCAAGGAAATGGATTATGACTGTGGCTGCAACAATGAGCTCAAACATATCAACAGTTTTGAGGATGATGCAAGACCCAGCAGTGTTTTGTTCTTTTGAACATTTTGTCACTATGAGTTGGAACCCCCTAGACCGCACCTAACAACAACAATAACAGTAGATTGTTAGCACTAGGTACGTATAGATTATTATTATTATTCTTCTATCATTTCTTTCATTGGTTTTATGCTAAGAAAGTTTTTCTTCTTCCCTGAGATCAGGTGAATATTGATGTATATTCTCTCCCAAGTGTTTTTTTTTTTTTTTGTTTCATTTGTTCTGTTTCTCATAATTTCAAGTCTGTCTTTCACTCTGTCCTGCAATGAAGTTGCTATGGAAGAAAGAAACAAGTCCATCAGTTCCCTGAGGGGCTGGCGTACAATTTCCCCAAATTCACATTCCAGCTAAGCCATTTATTTCTGATTTCAGGAGACCAAGTAAAACTGGTTTTCTGATATTAACTCTTAACTTTCAATACCCATGTAAAATGACTTTGCTATGTATTTCATTGTATCTGTGAAGCATGTCCTTTGCTTGACTTAGACCTCATCGACCCATGTTTGCCTGCACACCTCTCTGGATCCAAGGACAGACCAACAGTCAAGCAGCTGCAAATTGCTTTCCAAATACCTGATGATGACAGGTTCAACATACCTCTTCGAAAATCAAAGAGAAATAATGTTATCGCAGGCACATGATTGCATGCAAAATGACCTAGGGCCATGATTGCAAAGTATTTTATTTCTGTGGCATCTGGAAAAGGTGGTTAATAATAGTAAGACTGGAAATTTGATTATGGGATTTTGAAATGAGCTGAAACAACATTGTGAAAAAGCACATCTTCGTTCCTTTTGTTCTCTCGCTTATCAAACCTTCTGCACACATATTCATTCCTTCCTTCAGTTCTCCCCTATATTGGATATCAACCTCATTATTGGAGTTCATGAATTATATTGCACAATAAGTTAAGAGAAAGGAGTTGAATAGCAGCAAAAACAACAGTACAATTTTTATGAATGTCACTTTAGAGAAGAGTATAAACATCTTCCTTGTTTTTAACTTATTAATTTTCAATCAGCTCTTTAGAAGTAGCTTGCTGTGCATAGCTCCCTTTCAGGAATGATTGCATAAGCATGCAATGGAGAAGGAGTCTGGATGTGCTGGCAGCTGTCCCATAGCCAGAAATTGGGAGTTTTGGTTGATGTGTCTGAGTCAACCTCAGTTCTGTGATCTCTGTTTTTATTTCCAAATATGCTTTAATATTGGTATCTTAAAAGTGACTCGAACCAGTTTAACAAGACTGTGGACTTTTGTATTCTTTGTATTTTGTAAATTATAATCACCAAAGATTTGTTCTTACAAGAGTATAGTTAAAATAACAACAACAACAACAAAAATTGCTGTCGACTCGATTCTGACTCATAGTGACCCTATAGGACACAGTAGAACTGCGCCATAGGGTTTCCAAGACTGTAGTCTTTACAGAAGCAGACTGCCACATCTTTCTCTTGTGGAGCATAAAGAAAACAAAAATCCTCACAGATGGACCAATAAGCAACATCATGATAAACGGAGAAAATATTGATGTTGTTGTCAAGGATTTCATTTTACTTGGATCCACAATCAACACCCATGGAAGCAGCAGTCAAGAAATCAAACAATGTATTGCACTGGGCAAATCCACTGCAAAAGACCACTTTAAAGTATTAAAAAGCAAAGATATCACTTTGAGTACTAAGGAGCCCCTGCCTCAAGCCCTGATGTTTTCAGTTGTCTCATAGGCATTCAAAAGCAGGACAATGAATAAGAAGACTGAAAAATAATTGATGCCTTTGAATTATGGTGCTGGCAAAGAATATCGACTATACAATGGACTGCCAGAAGAATGAACAAATCTGTCTTGGAAAAAGTAGAGCCGGAATGCTCCTTAGAAGCGAAGATGGCAAGACTTTGTCTCACTTACTTTGGACATGTTATCAGGAGGGACCAGTC
Organism: Dugong dugon; assembly: GCA_030035585.1. Classification (NCBI taxonomy): domain Eukaryota; kingdom Metazoa; phylum Chordata; class Mammalia; order Sirenia; family Dugongidae; genus Dugong; species Dugong dugon. The sequence goes on along the minus strand of CM057479.1, from coordinate 7,474,164 downwards.
CTTGGAGAAGGACATCATGTTTGGTAAAGTAGAGGGTCAGCAAAGAAGAGGAAGACCCTCAACGATAGGATTGATACAATGGCTGCAACAATGAGCTCAAACATAGCAACAATTGTGAGGATGGTGCAGGACTAGGCAGCATTTAGCTTTGTTGTACATAGGGTCGATCTGAGTTGGAAGTGACTCGATGATACCCAACAGCAAAATAGTTTTTTGCAATAAGTACCTGAAATAAATAAACGTTTGTTATTGTTGGGTGCCACTGAGTCGATTACGACTCTTAGTGACCCCTTTTGACGGAGCAGAACTGCCCCCATAAGGTTTTCTAGGCTGTTATCTTTATGGGAGCCAATTGCCGTGTCTTTTTTCCTGTAGTGCGGCTGGGTGAGTTCAAACCACAGGCCTTTCGGTTAGCAGCCGAGGGCTAAGCTGTTGCACCACCAGGGCTCCTGAAATAAATAAATAGTGTACCCTTGGTTACTTTATCAGCATCATTTTTTAGGTACGGGATTCCTAAGGTCATAGATGCTCATTTTTACAAAGGTGCTGAGAAATACAACACTAGAAATTAAGTCCACTGCTGAGTTAAAAGCCGGGCATAGAGAAAAGTTTGTTCAATGACTGAATGAAATGTTAATTGTTGCATTAAACTACAAAAATGTATCCTGTGGGTCATGGAATTATGTTACATTGCTTTACTAAGTCTAAAGTCCCATTTAAATGAAAGATACTGGACTGCACTGTACTCTATTGTGTGTTGAGTCAGATTTCTCCCAGTCATAATAGCTACTGCAAGTTGCATTTATACTTGGAAGCCACTGGAGTAGCCTTTAGTGCAATGAGACTGTTTATTCAATTTCCGCTCCTGCAGCTTCTGAGTGTCTAATCTACACCCAGGGAGTAGTTTGAGCCAGAGAAAACCTAGCTCTCTTTTCCCAAGCAATAGGCTAATGATGGGGGTGGGGTGGGAGTAGAACAGTTATTTGTCTTCTCCACTGGCTGCTGCAGGAAAACGCCTGTTAGAATAGGTCACGTTTCTCTTGTTTACTTGCCTATGGCCGTTTCTGTTGCGCAGTTCTTTTGTTTTCTCTGGGTGTAATCTCTGATGCACATGGAGCTCAGACAATGTCGATGACCCTATGCTAGATGCACAGAGTTCTCTGTCAAGATATTGTTGTCCCTCACTGGGCTCAGGTCCCATTTTAGTACGAGAGAGAAAAAAAGAAACAATGGGGACAAATTTAGACACCGATGGGAAAAGAAATGCAGGGCACTGTCCACCGGAGCCCTTTGAAGCTACGCCCACAAGGCGATTTCCTTTAGCTTTCTCTGGGATTCCCAGCGACCAGAAGATCCTGTGTAAGCAAAGGCGGGCACCAGATGATTAACACTGTGCTCACCTTTTCCATGTAAGTTCAAGCCCCAGGCATCCCTTCTCTTAAAATTCAAAACAAAACCAACCAACCAACAAAGCAAAAAATCCCCCCCAAAAACCAACCAACCAACAACAGCACCCTCCGACCCACCCACCCACCCACCCACCCACCCACACACACACACACACACACACACATACACACACGCACGCAAAGATAATAATTATCTATTCCAAAAGGAAGCAAGATTAATCTCTCTGTTAAGATCCGGGCAGGATCTTTATCAACTGTCATTTTCCCAACCATTCACGGTCAGCGTTAAACCTTGCGCCACATGTGTCTTAGTCTTTCCACAGTCGCTAACCTGTATCCTCTAATGGGGGGTGGGGGGGTATTTACTAGACCCATCTTTCACTCCTTTTTCCCATTCCAAAGGAACAGCTTTATCTCAAATACTCACGTGCTCTCTGCTCCCCCTAACTGTAGACATTGTAAATTGACCCAGTGATGCCAAGAGACATTTATCAGCATATAAGACGGATGGCTGATTTTGAAGGTATCAGAACGGTACCATATTTATGCTGGGATATATATTGTCTGCTGCAGTGGCCCAGATAATCAGTGCAATATGCAATAACTGCACATCTCCTCCTGGATGGTGTTGTTAATGAACTGAACTGTGAAACTAGACAGATGCAGCCATAAATACATAATACTGTTTCACAGGGAAATAGTGTCTGGTTTAAAGTCATCTATCACATTACTTAGAGGTCTTGTTTTGGTTGGTCACTGAGAGTCTTGAGATTTTTTAATGTCCTTAATAATTATATGTGTTTTGGTGGGAAGTACAATTTATAGGTGCTTTGTTAGCATATCATCAATATTAGCATAATATCACAAATACTCAAATTTTCAGGTAGGATATAAAATCTCATAGAGTAGGTTTTATATATTTATATCAGACAAAGTTATTTGAGCATGTCTAAAAACCAAACCAAATCCATTTCCGTCAAGTCAATTCCGGCTCACAACGACCCTGTAGGACAGAGTAGAACTGCCCCACAGGGTTTCCAAGGTTGTAAATCTTCACGGAAGCAGACTGCTTCATCTCTCTCCCGTGGAGCAGCTGGTGGGTTCAAACTACTGACCTTATGTTTAGCCCCCGAGTGCTTAACCACTGCCCCACTAGGGCTCCTTGAGCAGATGTCCATACCAAGGTATCATATTTTACTTAATGGAAGTTCATGCAGCATGTTGAGTGCAATTTTCTAGGCCTGTAAGTTCTTCTCCTAGTTTCCGATCTTGGTGGAGTCATTTCCCTCCCCTTATTTTGCTCCTTAGGTCTCCACTTCTTAAACATGGAAGCCCACGTGGGGGGAGACAACGGAGGCAATCACTGGAATGACTGAATGAGGGAACCCTCAGGCCAGGGCTGAGAAAACAGAAATCGCATGTTTACTTGTATCTTCTTAACTCTGGGGAAGAGCATAGCGGACTGACTGCAAGGAAACACACACAAATGCAGTGTCTAAACGGTTTCACACAGAGAAAACGCATGGAGCCATAGGACGATGCAAATGTACACACTTTTGCAGGGATCTTTGATGTTCTTATTCAAATATAAATAAATAAAGCCTTTGTTTCAACAAAAAAAGTATCCCGCCCGAGATCCTAGACATCTCTGCAGCAGAATCGAGCACATTTTTTTTTAACTTGAAACGTATTTGAAACACCATATAAAAACTGGAGTTTTTAACCTTCGAATTTCTTGACCTCTCTCTCCTTCCATTCTTTTGTGCACTATTCATTGGTTCTTGTCCACGTCATCTTTCCGGGATGTCTCCGAGTTCCCTTTGCCCGGCCACACCTGTCTTCTGGAACAGCACAGCCGTTCTGTCGCTTTGCCTCGCTGACTCGCCATCTCTTTTCCAGTCTCAGTGCCTGCAGCTTTTCTGCCTTTTCTTCACCTTGTTGGTTTTCTCTCCCTGTGTTATCAATCCTTTTAGTGGAAACTGTACTGCTTGCTGCCAGATTTTTAGGATACAAATGGGAAATGAAGCTGTTGTGTTAAATTGTGTCTTTTTTCTCCTTCCTGTCTCCCATCACCGTCTCTGCTGTTTTTGAGAAGTGGAGACTAAAGAAGCAAAATAACGGGAGGGAAATGATTCGAAAGATCTGAAACTAGGAGAAAAGCTTACAGGCCTGGAAAGTTGTGATCAATATGCTGCATGAACTTAAGTAAAATATAACATTTTGGTTCATATGTGTGCGAGTAATGTAGAGAGGGTACAAAATAGATCAGCAGATTTTACTTTATTTATTTATAGTCTCTAATATAGCAGCTAAAGATTTTATAAAGGTAATAATGACTATATATTCAACTCTTTATTATATGCGCTTTTGGTGTGCTATGCCTTTCTGTTCCTTTAGTACAGTGAATATATGGTCAGTTCAACAATTCCTCCTCGCACATGAGCGGATAGCTACAGTCTGGGCAAGTTTGTTTTAATCTCTTGTTTAAATCTGTCCGTAATCAGAAACCAAATCTGTTGCCATCAAGTTGATTCTGACTCATAGCGATCCAAGGAGCGGTTGGTGGATTCAAACTGCTGACCTTTTGGTTAGCAGCCCGAGCTCTTAACCACTGCGCCACCAGGGTCCCTCCATAACCAAGGGGCTCCGTAGTCGAAAGGGAAGACAGCAGTCCGTGAAAGGCTGGGGAACAGAGAGTCTGGAAGAGGACTTCCTAGCCACAGCACTACTGAGAATCCTTTGTGGGGAGGGCTGTCCTGTGCCTTGTAGGATGCTTTGCAGCATCCCTTGCCTCTACCCACTAGATGCCAGTAGAACTTACCTCTACCCCAACCCCTCAGATGTGACAGTGAAAAATGTCTCCAGAGATTGCCAAATGTACCCTGAGGGGCAAAATTGTCCTCATCTGAGAACTTGGGATCTTGGGATCTTGTGGCAACAACTGCCTTCTTGCTACTCTCTGACCACATCAAGTTTGTTCCTCCTCAGGGCATTTGAGCATGCAGTTCCCTCATTCTGGACCTCTCTTGACCCAGAACTTTATATGCTCCATTTCCTGAAATCATTCTGCTCAAAAGTCACCTCCTTGGGAAGATTTTCCCTCATCATAATGCTCTCTCCCCTCACCGGCACAACCAGCTCCATTTTCTTAGCCTACTTCATTTTATTTGGTGGCATTTATCCTCAACTGAACTTACTTTTTTATGTGTTTGTTTATTGTTGATCACACTTACTAGAATGTAAGCTCCTTGAGGGCTAAAACTCTAACTTGTTCCAAACTGTATTTTACGTAGTACCTGACATCTAGAAGGTAGCCTGCATGCATTTGCTGAATAAATGAATGAATGAGTGCACCACCCATGTTGCTTCAGGCAAATCCAGAATCTGGAACTGCCTATTGGAAAGAAGCACATGAGGGAAGTTGTTTACTTATGTCCAAAGATCGAGTCCCCACAAATCTTTCCGTTCCTATTCATTTATAATGTTCAAGGCTATGAATTCTTCCCATCCTGGAAGATTTATCAGAAAATAATAGGTTCTCACATTCAATTTGAATAGTTCTTTGGTATTTAATCTTTCTTTCCCATGGAAAAGAACATTGTGAGACTATTGTTCCTTTTTCCTTTACTAAATCATTATCAAGATGCTGAAGGAAGTGATGTTAGTGATTCAGTCAACGGTTCCTCAGGAGTCAAATTTCAGTTCTTTAGTTTAAAATATATATATATATATATATATATATGATATATATAGATAGATATTCTTTTTTCCTTTTCTTTTCGTTCCTCGTTGAGCCTGTTTCTATCATGGAAAGAAATGACGTGGAAGCAAGCTGATGCAAATTGTATTGGAACTCTCAGTGTTTACTTGCATTGAGAGCCTTCTTCTAGAAGCAGAGGGACTCTGGTTTTGTAAACAGCCTCATAATTTGTGAGGAACCCCAGGGCATAAGAACTTACAATCTTGAAATGCGATGTTGCTAGGGAGGAATATGTAATGACTTTTGAACAAGTCTATTTCGAGTCTCCAACAAGCCATTTATCATCTCTGTGTCACTGTTCACCATCATAGGGTTGCTACTCAAAGGCAATGGGTTGTACCACTGTTACTGTCTTGTAAGGAAGTATATCTTTATGGTTAGGGGCAGGGCCTATGGGTCAGACTGCCTGGGTTCATACACAAGCCCCAACATCTACTATTCCATAACCTTGGTAGAGACACCCACTCTCTCTAGGCCTCAGTTTCCTCGTCTGTTAAATGTAAATACATAGTTGTATCTGCCTCATGGAGCCCTGGTGGCATAGTAGTTAAGAGCTTGGCTGCTAACCAAAACGTGAGCAGTTCGAATCCACCAGCGGCTTCCTTGGAAACCCTTCGGGAGCAGTTCTACTCAGTCTTTATAGGGTTGCCATGAGTCTGAATCGACTCAATGGCAATTTTTTTTTTTTTTAATCTGCCTCATAGGATTGTAGGATTATTAAGTGATATAATACCTATAAAGCAGTGGAAGAGCACCCGGCACACAGAACATGCTTAAAACTGATAACCTTTGTTATTATTTAATGCAGTTTAATCCCACTTCTGGGGAAGGAAATACTGTAAATACCAGCTAGAAATATTTTCTAGTTCAACTATACTCAATTCTGGCCTATCGTAGGTAGGAAATGGTAGAAAACAAAGAGAGAGTTCTTTTTGTTCATTTAAAAATAGTATTTATCATGTATCATATGCTTCTTTTATATAAATAATACTTATTCATTGCAGAAGGTCTGGAAAATTGAAAAATGTAAAGAAAAAAAATAAATGAATTGGAATCCCTCAACATTTATGTGTATTTGTGTGTGTATAGATTGAAATAAAGTTAAGCTACATTTCCTTTTTAAAAATAAACTTATTTTTCCATTGTTAATTACTGAGTAGATATTTTATAAACACACACACACAAAAGAATAATAAATAAATCACCTATGCCCCTCTACCCAGTGGCTGCACACAGGGGACATTGTATTATATTTCCTTTCAGGATTTTTCTATACATTTTGTTTGTTTTGTTTTGGCCTTTAATTTTTATATTGTGATTTTTTTTTTTTTTTAATTTGCAAAGGAAATAAGAAAATGCAAAGGGGAAAAAATGGAGAACTTTCCTAAAATGACTTTTGAAAGGACCCATTTATGCAGTCAATCTCTGGTAAAGTAGGAAGAATGCATGCCTGCGAATAAGACAGCACTGGGTTCTAATACTCCCTCCAGTGCTGACTAACGGTGTGATCTTCTGCATTTAGCTTCACTAAGCCTCGCTTTTCTCATCAGTGAAATGGGGATAAGACTAAATCAATTGTGTGTATTAGGTGTATAAAATAGGTAAACCTGTTGCCATCGAGTCGATTCTGACTCATAGCCACCCCATAGGATAGAGTAGACTACCCCATAGGGTTTCCGAGGAGCAGCTGGTGGATTCAAACGGCCGACCTTCTGGTGAGCAGCTGAATGCTTAACCACTACGCTACCAGAGCTCCAGAATAGGTAAAGCACCTAGCATAATCTTGGGACATAATATAACGTTGGGTTATATTAATTCTTTCACATCCTCTCCCATCCAAGGACATCTGAGAACCAATATAAGGGCAAATCCCAATCTCCTTGTAGTTTGTTAGCAGATAAAATTCCATCCTCTACACCCCAACTCCCCATCCCTGCTTTTTGTTTTTTAAATTGTGTGGGACCCTTGGGAGGACGTTTTCAAATGTTATTGCTGGCCCTTTGAATTTGGAGGTCCCAGAAAGGCATACTACCTACATAAGAGCTGAGGACACCAGATTGACGGTCTGCAGCTTAGGGTCAGAAGGAGTCGGGAGGCTGGATAAATTCTGATCTCCTGGATAATAAAAGTGCAAAACTGAGCTCACTTCTAAAGTTACTGATCTGAAACCAAAGCTGAGCTTTTTCTTGACCACCCTGTGTCATTCCAGTTCTAAGTCTGCCTGTTATCGAATTTTCTATGTTGGGATCACTTATATGAAAAATAAGACTCTTTTGCTAAAAAAGTTCAGAAACAACAGCTGTAAACAATATCATTGTTATAAAGAATTGCGAGAACTTGAAAGCATTTCTTATGGGCTCTGTTTAATAATTTTCAGAGACATTGTCTTCTGACTCCTCAGATGATGTTCCAATCTGCTGATTGCCTGGTATTTCTTTATAGGCTCCTTTAGAGTTCCCCCTTTTTAGTTTAATATTGTTTATGTGAGTTTTGTATGTATTTCTTTCTTAAATAAGGATGGCTTTAACTATACTTGGTGTTTTCCAACATTCTATGTGGCTTGCTCTTGGTCCTCTCCCATTATCCATTTAGGTAAACCTAACAGATAGTTTGGAAAAAATATGAGACATATGTTTCTGAAAAAGTTACAATGGTAGGGGGGAAAGTTCATAATTTAATGCTAACTGAAAAAAGCATGATAGTATCCTATATAATATCACATCAATTCTGTACACACACATACGTAAGTACTCAGTAAATTTGCTATCTGAGTGGAATGAATTAATCACATCCCTGAATAGTGGAATTTTGACTGTTTCACATGTTGTTCCAAATGCCATTTAGTATTTTCCAAGTTTTCTACAAGGAACAGGAGAAATTGTTATAAAAGAAAAGAATTTTTTTTTAAATTGTACTTCAGGTGAAGGTTTATAGAACAAATCATTTCTCATTAAACAGGAGTACACATACTGTTTTATGACATGGGTTAACAACCCCATGACATGTCAACCCTCTCCCTTCTCAGCCTTTTTTTTTTTTTTAATTGTACTTTAGATGAAGGCTTACAGAATAAATAGTTTCTCATTAAACAGTCAGTACACATATTGTTTTATGACATTGGTTAACAACCCCACCACGTGTCAACACTCTCCCTTCTCGACCTTGAGGACATTATTTTTGGTGAAAATATACATACCCAAAGTTACACCATTTTGAAAGTTTCTACAAATTATTCCATCACCATTATCTTCAACTCACTGTCCCCTAGGCCTCCCATTCAACCTTTTGAGTTGCTGTTGTCAATTTGATCTCACATAGATAATTCTCTTTTTTTTGTACCTTAAATGAAGATTTGCAGAACAAATAGTTTCTCATTAAACGGTTAGTACGCATATTGCCCTATGACAATGGTTAACAACCCCATGACACGTCAACACTGTCCCTTCTCAACCTTGGGTTCCCTGTCACCAGCTTTCCTGTCCCCTCCTGCCTTCTAGTCCTTGTCCCTGGACTGCTGTGCCTTGTTAGTCCTGTTTTGTTTTATGAGGCTGTCCAGTCCCTGGCTGAATGGTGAATTTCGGGAGGGGCTTCACCACTGGGCTAAAAGGGTGTCCGGGGGCCATACTCTCAGGGTTTCTCCAGTCTGTCAGGCTGGTAAATCTGGTCTTTTTTTGTGAGTTAGAATTCTGTTCTACATCCTTTTCCAGCTCTGTCCAGGACCCTCTGTTGTGATCCCTGTCAGAGAAGTCAGTGGTGGTAGCCAGGCACCATCTAGCTGTACTGGACTCAGTCTGGTGGAGGCTGTGGTAGCTGTGGTCCATTAGTCTTTTGGACTAATCTTTTCCTTGTATCTTGTTCTCTTCATTCTTCCTTGCTCCTGAAGGGGTGAGACCAGTGGAGTATCTTAGATGGCTGCTCACAGGCTTTTAAGACCCCAGACGCTACTAACCAAGGTAGAATGTAGAACATTGTCTTTATAAACAGTTTTATGCCAATTGAGCTAGATGTTCCCCTAGACCATGGTCCCTACAGTCCTCCGTCCAGCAATTCAGTCCCTCAGGGAGTTTGGAAGTGTCTATGGAGCTTCCATGACCTTTCCTTGTACAAGTTGTGCTGGCTTCCCCAGTAATGTGTACTGTCTTACCCTTCACCAAAGATACCACTTATCTACTGCTTATTTAGTATTCCCCCCCCCTTCCCATCCAACAAAGATTGTTACTTTTTGTGTGTAAACTTTTAAAAGAAAAGAATTTTTACAGAGATCTTTTCTAGCTTCCCAAATACTTAATCATTTCTTTATTTCTCAGAAATTATATTTTATTCATCTAAACATATTTTTCATGACCCATAGGTCCTTTTTCATATTCCTGCTTAATTTCTTTGGTAGACTGGAAACAACTTCAGGTTGGGATTGAATCTTCTCTTATTGCTGAATTACCCCTATCTAAATGATGCTCAAAGATGTTTGGGTGGTCTATGGAAGGATTTACAAATAAGGACAAATACTACCACGTTTTAATAAATAGCTCTCCCTTTTCCCCATTAAATTCACAGTATCTGTTGCAATTGATCTTCCATTGTTAGATGAGAAACTAGAAGAATGATAAAATGAACTCAGATCAAGTTCTGATTGGACTTCTAGTGGTGACATTGATGTGGTGAAAGTTTTTAGTATGAAAAGAAGTCATGACCTGATTTTTCCATTATGATATCCAGTTTCATGTGTGTGTATATATGATTCAGAGCATTTTATTTTTTGTGCTTTAGTCAGTTAACATATAACATAAACCAACCTTGATATATGCTTATGTGATATGATTAATTAAATGCCAAAAGCCACCTTTATCTTAAATATATGTTTGTGTTTTTTTCCTGAGGTTCTGTCTTAATTCCTGAAATTCCTACTAAATTAAACTACCATTTGTGCAGTGAGAAATATTGTCTGCTTCTATTAAAATGCAAATACTGTACATGAAAAGGGCATTTGTTGTTAGGTGCTGTAGAGTTGGTTCTGACTCATAGCGACCCCGCGGATGACAAACGAAACCCTGCTCAGTCCTGCGCCATCCTCACAATCATTGCTATGCCTGAGCCCATTGTTGCAGCCACTGTGTCAGTCCATCTCATCGAGGGTCTTCCTCTTTTTTGGTGACCCTCTACCTTTCCAAGTGTGATGTCCTTCTCCAGGGACATCAGGAAAGTTAGGATCCACTAATACCTTAGACCTGATGAGGATATCAGATTAGCTTATGAACCAACAAGCAACATTCTGTGAGAAGAAGATAGAGCACTGATATATTTTTATGACAAGGATAGAAGAGATCTAGGGCATGAAGAGATTCCTACATATAAGCTTGGTTGGTAAACTTTAGATAGCCAGGGACTCTGGTTGGAGGGGACTTCAGAAGTGTTAGGATCCAGAACCTGTTGTTAGTTTTCTAGATAAGAAGCATGGTGGATTCTGTATAGGCAAATAGATGACTCACATTTCTATCTTGTCAATAGAGCAGGCTGTTTCATAATTCCATGTTGCTATGTGTGTACTTTCCATCGTAATGGTACTAGTTGGAAGTGGAAAGCATTGAGGACAAAGATATGTGGCCTGTGTTCTCAAGCCAGAGAAATACAAAGTGTTAATAGCAGTATTTGGAGTCTCAGAGTTTGAATGCTTCTTTTTGCACCTAGTAAGAGAAGTGTAATACTCCTGGTCCTCACACCTCCTCCTCCTCCAGCTGCCATCAATTCCGACTCATGGTGACCCCATGTATGTCAGAGTAGAACTGTGCCCCATAAGGTTTTCAACAGCTGATTTTTTGGAAGTAGATCACCAGGCCTTTCTTCTGAGATGTCTCTGGTGGATTTGAACCACCAACCTTTTGGTTAGCAGCTAAGCTCATTAGCATTTTCACTACCTAGTGACTCCAAGTCCTCATACACGAGGAGAAAATCCTTTCTGATAGAATGGGAGGTAAGGCAATTCGCTAATATGAAGCTACCAGTAATATTACTTGGCACTCCTTAAGTAATCAGGTAAGATTACATGAACACATTGAAACCTCGGATGAACTCCAAAGGAAGGATGCTCTTGTGACTGAGAGAATCTGAAAGTTTTTTGTGAGAACAACTTGTCAGAGCCTGAAGAAATACACAGGGGAGGTTAAGGTGGTTCTTAAGGAAAAATGCTGATTGAAGAGAATGGAGTTGCAAAGGTAATTGTGAACATCAAGTGACTCTGAAAAATCCCCAGGGGTCAGGGGGGGTAGGCGGGGAGGATTTTGATTAGAGTAGAATATTTTGAAACATACTAATTTAAATATCCAGTCTAGGGACGGGTTAAAGGTGCAGCTATTTGACCTTCACTCCCAAATGCAACCACAAAGCAAGGATACATTTGAAAAGACAATGGTAAAATGATAATGAACCAAGTAACACTCTACATTTACACACTTCAGGGAGCCCTATATAGGCAGTCCCCAGGTTACAAACAGATAGGTTCCTAAGTCTGTCTTTAAGTCAAATTTGTAGGTAAGTTGGAACAGGTACATACGGTTCTTATTTAGTGTCAGTTAGTCGAATGTTTGTCTTCGTATATAGTATATGTTTTACCTTTCTTTGCATATAAAGGAGCCCTGGTGGCGTAGTGTTTAAGGGCTTGGCTGCTAACCAAAAGATCGGCAGTTTGAATCCACCAACTGCTTCTTGGAAACCCTATGGGGCAGTTTTATTGTGTCCTATAGGTTTGCTCTGAGTCGGAACCAACTCGATGGCAAAGGGTTTTTGGTTTTGATATGCATATAAAGCACTTAAGAAACACTTCTAAACCACGCAGTGTTTTCATGAACATCACAAAGCAGTGCGTACATTCATTATTACGAACCATTGTATTTAACTTATTATGGTAGTCTATTCTTAAGTATGAGTTGTCCGTGTGTCGGACGTTTGGAACCCGGGAACTGCCTGTGTTTTTAGCTGCTTTCCTTACTCCTTCTTACTTTTAAATCAAATTCAATGTTTCAGCTATTGCTAAGAGGTTGGACATATTGTCTGGCAAACGAATAGGTCCTTGCCAAGTAACTAGATCTCACTCTTGCTAGAGGAAGAACATTGTTCACTAAAATAGTTTGTCTTTTGATGCCAAAGGAAATAAAATTGTAATCAAAGGCTGAGAACGGACTGAAGTCATAAAAGCTGTCTTGCTTCAGATTTTGGCAACTCACATGTTCCCAGGCATATTAAATATAATTTACATTTACAAAAGGGAGAGGCTTTATTGCATTGGAAATTTGTTTTCAATAATGCCCAAGTGAACTACCGATGGAACAGCTAGCATCACAGTCTGCTGGTGGCTTCTATGCATCTCAAGGACATAGGGAGTAGGACAGATAAGAGGAATTCTGATTTTGTTGAAACTATTCAATGTAGAGAGAATGCCTCTATGGGAGTTGTGAAATCTTATTATAACCATATTGAAATATCTCAGAATTCAGAAACTCCACTGTGGTATTTGTCTTTTTTTTTTTTTTTTGGTGGGGGTTAGAGTGTAGGAGTAAGGAATGAGAGAGCATAGACTTTTTTGTAGATCCATGATTTCCTTGTGTTGTCCTAAGAATACAATTCAAAGTAAAAGTTAGCATTTATTGAATGCTTACTCTGCAAACCTTCTTTAAAGGTACTATCTCTTTTAATCCTTACACCAAGGTTTTGAGGTTTTGTTTGCTTTGTTTTTTTTTTTTTGTTGTTGTTGTGTGCCATCGAGTGGATTCTGACTCATAGCAACCTCATGTGACAGAGTAGAACTGCCGCATAGGGTTTCCTGGACTGTAATCTTTATGGGAGGGGAGTGCCAGTTCTCTTCTACCACAGAGCCACTGGGTGGGTTCAAACAACCAACCATTTGGTTAGCAGCAGGGCTTCAAACCGATTTTTCCCAGTTCAGTAATGGCCGAGGAAGCACACTGGAACAGACCTGAATTTTTAAAAAGTTTGGATGATCCAGGACCGTAAATGGAATGGGAAAAACTACAGGTCGAAGCCTTGCTAGAAACTTAATCTCCCTCTTAGAAAACAAGGGCAGCATACACGTTGCATAGCAACCAAATCTCTTGCCCGTCGGATTTTGTGCAGAGTCAGAAACAGCAGAGTGCCCAGTTCAAAGATGGCAGGCAGTCACGCTGCTTTGAATGTGTGTCGCTCTCCTCAGTCCTGGCAATAATCCAATCTCATGTATCAGGCTTCTGGAAGGGTCACTGCACTTCTTCCGAGTCTCCCATTCCACTTATCGTTCCTGATCACCCAAATTTTAAAAATTGGGTAGTGTTCCAGTTTCACTTTGTTGGCTATGACTGAATAGGTTTGAACCAGTTCAAAGCCCTGGTTAGCAGCTGAGTGTTTAACCATTGCACCACCAAGGCTTCTTTTATGAATCCACAATTGAGGCTTGCAGTGGTTAAGTAACTTTCCCCAGGTCTCACAGATAGTAAGTTGGAGAGACAAGATACAAGTTGAGGTCCCTTAGACTCCAAAGCTAATGCTCTTTCTGCTGTGCTACCCTACGCTGTGGGGAAGTAAAGGTCAAAGAAGGAAATACTATATAGAATGAAGAACGTTCATATCCACTGCCAAGCTTTCTCTGAGAGAAAGGCCAGAAAGGTTGTTTTCCTGGAAAGACTGTTTTTGCACTTGAAGAATGAAGTGGGAAGCTGAGGTAATTTATTCAATGCCTTCCAGTATGTTTCCCCAGTTGTGTCTCTCTCAGGGAGCACAGGGAAGTAGGTTGGCCTCAGCTGTCGGTAGAAGTTGTCCTTGCCTTTACAAACATGGTCACAAGCAATGGCAGTAAAAACAGTGCTCTGAAGCAAACAACACAGTACAATTTAGGTCGCTTATCTTGGCAAGGGAGCCTGGGGTGGGCTGGGCAGTGGGTAAGAACTCGGCTGCTAACCAAAAGGTCAGCAGTTGGAATCCACCAGCTGCTCCTTGGAAACCCTACGGAGCAGTTCTACTCCATCCTGCAGGGTCGCTATGAATTGGAACAGACTTGATGGCAACGGTTTTTTTTTTTTTTTTTATCTTGGAAAGGGAGTCTCGGAGTGGTGCAAACAGTTAACATCCTCAGCTGCTAACTGAAAGGTTGGCGGTTTGAGTCCACCCAGAGGTGCCTTGGAAGAAAATCCTGGTGATCTACTTCCTCAGAATCAGCCATTGAAAATCTTATGGAGCACAGGTCTACTCTGATATACATGGGGTTGCCACGAGTCAGAATCAACTCAACGGCAACTGGTATGGGTTTTTACCTTGGATATGTAAGACTTCCGAATAGGCAAAGTTAGAGGCCAGACTCTAGGTTTGTAACTAAGTCCCTGTACCTGGTGGGACCAGAGAATGTAAAAGATAGATGGGAAAAGAAATGTCTTCTCATCTCCAATACAGAGACTAAAATATATTTTCCAGATTTTAGGAAGTAATACAGTGATAGCGGATTAATTTAAAGCATTCTTTTTTTCTTTTTTAGGTCTAAATAAAAACATTCAGTTTTTACCAAAATAGGGAACATTTCCCTTTCATATTTTTAGGATGATATTCATTGACCTCCAAAAGACTTAAGTATTGTTATATTCACCAGTGTTTATTTATCCTTCACAAGTATTGAAAAAAAACAAAAAGACAAAAGTTAACCAATGCAATAACTAGATTATATAGAAGTCACAAGGTAATCTGCGAGACTTGTGCTTATTAGCTTCAGTTTTATTTGTTGCTTTTAATTTAATTTGATTTAGCAGTGCACCACATTTAGACACACAACCCACTAAGCTAAAAAAAGACAATAAAAAAGCCTAATGCTTTGAGGACTAATGGACCAGGATGTTTCATTATAACATCATAACAAGGTATAATTATATAAGAAGCCCATTTTACTCGTTGGCACGGAGTCATGAATGCTAGAAGCAGGCTACTATAAAACAAAATCCTTTACATAAGCATCTGATTGCCAAACTGTCCTCTGCCCTTCACTCAGCAGCTTTGTAGTATTTTGGTTAACAGAGCCAATGTCCTTTACTCCACATAAAGGAAATTATGATTCTACTGGAGGCTCAAAAGGGAAAATTAAAGTCATCAAAAATCTCATTTGAGTAGGCATTTTCTTTGAAAATGTGAAGCATGTTTTGATTCATCCTGATCCCTTGCTGAGAGTCTGCAAAGAGGGCAAGTTTAGCCCTCGATTTCAAAGGGTAACTTACATTGTTTAATCCTACCCTCTCAAAAGAAGTGAATACACTTTTGGAAGAGGGAGGTAAGAGGGACATGTGAAGTAAGGTCAAGAATCTAAACAAGAATCCTCTGCAGCTGTTACAATGTAGGGAAAAAACAAACAAAACAAAACACTGCTGAAAACGACAACTGAGGAAGACTGAAGGTCAAACGCGGAGGAGCACAGAGTGGTGTTGCTCCAAGGCACATTGAGAGAACGAGCGCAACCTGGTTTCCTTCCGAGGGACACCTCTGACCCATACCGCTGGAGGAGAATCTGGCCCTCGGCATCTGCCCTTTGATCAACCAGCAACATCCTCTGGATGTTCGCCCCATGCCAAAACTGACAGCCACTTGGTGAGCTGAAGATGAGTAATTTTTCCCTAGTGAAGGAAACATTCTCTCCATGACTTCTATCCAACTTTATGGACACTGATAGCATTTTATGATAATGAGAACAAATACATCATGGCTGATGTCAGGGGTATTTTCCCTCCTAACCAAGCAATTGTTTTACATGTTTCCATGTGTTGCATCCTTAGGAAAGATACTTTGGCATGGATTCCCCCAAAGAAAAACTCTCTTCAGATAAACGTTAATAATAGAAGATTCTGCCTGGAAGAACCCACTGTTTCTATAAGCTCTTTAATAGCGTCCATGCTGAACAAAGAAAGGACCAGAAAACTTTCCCTATCATGACAAGAAGATATTTGCTAGGACTTTTTTTTCCCTTGAGTTTATTAAATGAGGATTAGCCCTGTAATCCTGTGAAATGCCCCCTAATTTAAGCCTGGTGGCTCTTTCCCATTATTGAGGTATGATAGTGGGTTTTATTGAATAATGCCATTATTAGGTACTAAAATATAGCGTATTATCATTGTTGTTAGTGTTCACGATCAGCTCTTTGAAGCATAACCTGCATCTTATAACAATTAGAATTCAAACGGCAGCAACAGCACTTCCTTTGAATCATGATCTAATGCAAGAAACAATACAGTGCAAATCAATATATTTCCTCCTCCTTGGCCACTTGAGCTTTCCCTATTGTGTATGCCTTCACTGGGCATTCAGACTTGGGAAATGTCTTGACAAAGAGTCTCTCTCACTTCCAGGTTAGAAGTCTCTTTCTCACCATGCTTTGTTTCTCAGATAAGTTCATATACTTTTCTCCCCATTCAGCAGAGGCTGTGACTAAGTTCAGTGACGCTCACCACCAAAGTTTGCACCAGTTGTTGGAGCTGTGAGTGAAGGTCAGGCAGGACCGGTGGGGACCTCTTGGAAATGTCAGCTTGTTGTATTTATACCATTGTATGATTCATTTTTGCTTCTGTGGTTGATCAAAAACCAAGAAAATCAAGAACGAAAATGGAGGCTTTGTATATGGCTATCAAGCCATTAAGAGATCAGAGCTTATAACGACTTCTGTTGTCTGTTCTGCATGCAGGGAAAACTTGGCCCCCTCCTTCCTGAGCTTGGAGGGTAGATGAGTTCTCACCAAGGTTTCCCCATGTATTCTGGTACACAGAGTGAGAGAAGAATGAACTGAATTCCCTCGAAGAGACACCTCTACCCCATGCTTCTGCGCATCTGTATCTTATGGTACACTAGTGTACACTGGAGGAGCATTGGTGATTCTGTGGTAGAATTCTTGCCTTCCAACTGGGAGACCTGGGTTCAATTCCGGGTCAATGCACTTCATGCACAGCTGCCAACTGTCTGTCGATGGAGGCTTGTGTTTTGCTATGATGCTGGACAGGTTTCAGCAGGATTTCCAGACTAGGACAAACTAAGAAGAAAGGCCTAGCAATCTACTTCTGAAAATCAGCGAGTGAAAACCCTATGGAGCACAATGGTCAAACTCAGGACCGGAAAGTATATTGTTCTGTTGTACATGGGCTCGCCACGAGTTGGGGGCTGATTCAACAACAGCTAACAACAATATTGCACACCACCACAGAATTTGCCCTTGAACATATCTAAGGAAAACATTCATTTATTCAATGAATCAATAAATGTTTATAGGCAGAGCATTGTGAAAGATAGAACCGTGTTTAAGATATGGTCCTCTGCATCAGATTACATCATAGCCTAATTGAGACTCATTCCAGGTCTAAATAACCTCATCACAGAAGTGCAATTGTCTTTGCGGTCACCACTCTGAGCTATTCTTTCCCTGACCATGTTCTACACACTCTTTATCTTTGCTTTTGCTATTTCCTTCTAACCCTTGGACACATTTTTGCCAATCCTTTCTGGCTTTTGATGTCTTTCTTTCTAACAATGAAGGGTTTATGCTAGTTGCTTCCCTCAATGGATGTTCCCTGGGCGGCTGAGTGGCCAGGTTTCTAGGTGTCTTGCTCATAGCTGCTTATTTTTGATCTGTTTTACACTTTGGAGTTTTACCTAATATTTCTTTTTTCAAAAATGAGTTCTACTGCTTCTAAATCATAGAACTAGATGGTATCATAATCCCTTATGGCTATAAAATTTTGTGATTCTACAGTTGATTAGAATTCCTGGAAGTGGGGGTGCAAACTGACCTGTAACGATGTTCTTCAATGATGTTTTCATCATTGAAGGTGTCACTGGCTACCTTCACTTATCTCCTGGTAGAAAATTCCACCGAGCATTCAGGGGCCTCTGAAATCTTACTTCATTTTAGCTCTCCAGCCTCATCTTTCCAAACTGCTCTGCAATTTAGCCACACCAGACCATCGCTAATTTCCAAATTACCTGATGCTTTCTGCTCTAGGTCTTTGTCAATGCTATGTTCTTCTCTGTCAAAACTATATTCATCATACAAGGTTCCTTTCAAAAACTATAGATTTGCTTCTGACCACTATATTTTGCTTTGTCGTATCCATCTTTGTTGTTTTTTCAGTTTTTTTAACAGAAAATTGTGAAAGTTGTGTGACCGCCACCACTGTCTAATTGCAGAACATTTTCCTCACACCAGAAGGAAACCCTGTAAACTTTAGCAATTACTCCCTACTCCCCATTCCCTGAGACCCTGGCAACCATTAATCTGCTTTCTGTCTGTATGGATTTGTCTCTTCAGGACATTTCATATAAATGGAATCATACAACATGTGGTTGTTTGTGACTGGCTTCTTTCTATTTGCACAATATTTTCAAGGTTCATCCATGTTGTATCCTGTGTCAGTACTTCACTCCTGTTTACTGTTGAATAATATTTCGTTGTATGGAAACACCATATTTCGTTTATCTTTTCATCTGTTGATTTTGGGTCTTTTATGCTTTTTGGCTATTATGAATAATAATGAAGATTCGTATAAAAGTGTTTGGATACATATATTTTTAATTCTCTTGGGTGTATATCTGGGAGTGGAATTGCTGAGTCATATGGTAACTCTATGTTTAACTTTTTGAAGAACTACCAAACTATTTTTACACAGTTGCTTGACACATTTTGAGTTGAGTGTAAAATGGTATCTCTTGGTTTTGATTTGCATTTCCCTAATGACTAGTGATGTTGAGAATCATTTCATGTGCTTACATGCCATTTGTATATCTTCTTTGGGAAAACACTTATTCATATCATTTGCCCATTTTTTAATTGGGTTATTTGTCTTTTTCATTGTTATTGAGTTATAAGAGTTCTTTATATATTCTAGACACAAGAACCATAATGAATATATAATTTGCCAATATTTTATGCCATATTGTGAGTTCTTTTTTCATTTTCCTTTGAAATGTAAAGGTTTTAAAGTTTGAAGAAGTTCAGTTCATCTATTTTTTTCTTTTGATGCTTGTACTTTTGACGTCGTATCTTAGAAACCATTGTCTAATCCAAGGTCATGAAGATTTAAGCCTATGTTTTCTTCTAAGAGTTTTATAGTTTTGTCTCTTTTATCTATTTTGACTATGCTTTCCACACGGAAATGTCTTGGCATCCTTGTTGAAAATCAATTGACCGTAAATGTTAAGATTTATTTCTGGACTTTTAGTTCTTTTTCATTGATCTATATATCTATCCGTATGCCACTACCTCACTGTCTTGATTACTGTAGCTTTGTAGTAAGTGATGAAAATGGGAAATGTCTTCCAAATTTGTTCTTCTTTTTCATGATTGTTTTGGCTATTCTGGTTCCCTTGCATTTCCATATGAATATTAGGATCAACCCACCAACTTCTGCAAAAAATCCACCTTGGAGTTTGATAGCTACTGCAATGAATCTGTAGATCAGTTTGGGGAGAATTGCTACCTTAACAATATTAAGTCTTTGAGCCACGAATATGGGGTGTGTTTCCATTTATTTAGGTTTTTTTAAATTTCTTTCAACAATATTTTGCAATGTATAAGTCTTGTACTTACTCTGTTAAACTTACTCCTAAATATTTTATTTTTTTATGCTATTGTAAATGGAATTATTTTATTGATTTCATTTTTGTATTGCTTATTGCTAGTGTATAGAAATACAATTGATATATGTATATTGATCTTGTATATTGTACTTATTTATTAGTTCTAATAATTTTTGAAGGGTGATTCCTTAGGATTTTCTATATCCAAGGTCTTGTCATCTGAAAATAGAAATGGTTTTACTTCTTCCTTTCTAACCTGTATGTCTTTTATTACTTTTTCTTGCCTAATTTCCCTGGCTGGAACCTCCAGTACAATCTTGAATAGATATGATAAGAGTGGACATCCTTGTCTTGCTCCTCATCTTAGGAGGAAGAGTTTCAGCTTTTAACCATTATGGATAAAGTTAGCTGTGAATTGATTTATAAATGTCTTTTATTAGATTGTGGTATTTTCCATCTGTTCCTGTTTGCTGAGTGCTTTTATCACAAAACGATTTTGGGTTTTGTCAAATGTTTTTTCTGCATCTATTGAACAGCTTTTTTTTTTTTTTTTTTTTTGGTACTTTATTCTATTAGTATGATGTATTATAATTCTTGGTTGACAGACTTTTTCTTTGAATATATCAAATTACTGCCTTCTGAATTCCATGGTTTCTGATAAGAAACTAGCTGGTAATTTTATTGAAGAAGTCCTTACATGTGTTGAGTCACTTCTCTCTTGCTGCTTCCAAGATTTCCTTTTTGTCTTTGACTTTCAACAGTTTGTTGAAATGATCTGTAAATGTGTGAATCCCTTTGAGTTTATTCTACTTGGAGTTTTTTGAGCTTTGTAGGTGTGTAATGTTTTCCCACAAATTAGCAATGTTTTCAGCCATTATTCATATATTTTTTCTTCATATATTTTTTCTGTCTCCTTTTCTCTCTCCTCTCTTTCTCAAACTCCCATTATGCATATGTTGGTATGCTTGATGGTATAGCATAGATCTTTGAGATCTGTTTATTTTTCTTTATTATTTTCTCCTTCTGTATTTTACACTGGGTAATCTCATTTGACCTATCTTCAAGGTCACTATTTCTTTTTTCTGTCAGGTCAAACCTGCTGGGGAGTCCTCTAATGTATTCTTCAGGTGTATATTTTGTTTCTACTAATTCACTGTACACATTAGTCAAGTGCTTCTCTCTCTCTCTTTTAATGCAAAGACAGCTATACAATTTAATAGATCTTTTGTGTTATGCATTCCTGAATACACCTACTCCTCACTTATTGACTGTCTCGTTATCCAACATTTTGCATTTATGACAATAGTAAAAAATCTGCTGTCTGACTATTTTGCACATTAATGATGTACATCTAGCAGTAACAAATGCCAAGGTGTGAGGTGAGAGTAACGCTGGCTGTGGTGGTTAAGATTATGTGTCAGCTTGGCTGGGCTATGTTTCTCAGTGGTTTGGCAGTTGTGCAATGATGTAATTTGGTAGTTATATAATGATGTAGTCATCCTCCATTTTGTGATCTGATGAGGTCATCCTCCATTTTTGCATAACACTGATTTTCACATAATGACCAAGTCCTTGGAACTTAACAATGTCAATAAGTGAAGAGTGGGTGTACTGGGATTCTGAGTGATGAGCTCCTTGGTAGAGTTTCTTTGGCAAAGAATTAGGGACAAAAAGCAGATGCCCTTTGAAGTCATGCAGATTTGGGCTTTGACTTACAGACCTGGGACTCACATTTTTGGTATCTAATAAATTGTTAACTTTTTGGGCAGAAGCATCAGTGGGTAACATGGTAGATATCTATACTTTTCTTGGCATAGCTATGAGCTCTATTTTTTTTTTTTTTTCAGGTACTCTTCCATCAGAGTCCAGAGGGTTCTTGGCAAAAATATATGTGCATAGACCAGGGAAAGGGGATGAAGCTCATTATATGTTAAATGATGCTATTGCTGTTTATAATAATAAAATTTAAAGATAAATAAAACCTATGCAGCAATGGGAAGTAAGGTTGCAAAAGAAATTTTCAAGGAATATAACTCTATTATTTTTACATTTTAACAATAATATGCAAACATATATAACATTATGATTGGGAATTCAATCTAATTAAAACATAAATAGCAATTCTCATGCTATGCATTATGTCACCATAAATAATAGTCAGAGATGCCAGGGAAGTCATTTTCTGTCCCAAGTTAAAGCATATAATGAGGAAAAACAAATAATTGAACTGTTGTGTTTGTTTTCAAGTTGCTTTACTAATTTATGATTTTACTGCGGAGTTAGTAGAATGTTGCCCATTTATATCTTGAGGAATACTTGCAATGGGAGATATTAGTTTGTTTGTTTATTTATTTATGAGTGTCGAGAAAATGGTCTGCATGTTTCTAGAGATATGCAAATTTAAGTTCAAAATGTTGGGATAAACATAATAAGAACAAAGTTATATTTAATATCATGTATTGTTTTGCTGAAATAACTCCTGCCCTGAAGTTCTTTGGTAAAAAAGGAAAAATGTCACTTTAAGGACTAAGGTGCACCTGATCCAAGCCATGGTGTTTTCACTCGCCTCATATGCAAGCGAAAGCTGGATAATGAGTAAAGAAGACCAAAGAAGAATTGATGCATTTGTACTATGTTGTCAGCAAAGAATATTGAATATATTCATGGTGAATATACCATGGACTGCCAGAAGAACAAACAAATCTGTCTTGAAAGAAATACAGGCAGAATGCTCCTTAGAAGTGAGGATAGTGAGATTTCATCTCAGATACTTTGGACATTTTATCAGGAGGGAGCAGTCCCTGGAGAAAGACATTGTGCTTGGTAAATTAGATAGTCAGTAAAAAGAAGAAGACCCTCAACGAGATAGACTGATACAGTGGCTGTAACAGTGGGCTCAAGCATAACAATAACTGTGAGGATGGTGTAAGACCAAGCAGTGTTTTGTGCTGTTGTACATGGGGTTGCTATGAGTTGGAAGTGACGGCACCTAACAATAAAAACAACAACTGTGGTTCTTTTAAAACTGGAAAAATTTCTCTAAAGTAACTTACGAGTCCTTATACTTTAAGATCAATTGTTTTTTAAATATATATACATACATATATATATATATACATGTATATATATATATATATATATATATATATATATATATATAACAACTTGGTAGACTTTCACGTTCTGAAGTACTATTTAGCAACATCCATATTCATTGTTTTATATAACACCTACTGTGAGCGCCTGGAGCCCTGGTGGCATAGTGGTTAAGCGTTCGGCTGCTAACCAGAAGGTTGACAGTTCAAATCCACCAGCCACTCCTTAGAAACCCTATGGGAAAGTTCTACTGTGTCCTATAGGGTCGTAATGAGTTGGAATCGACTAGACGGCAGTGGATTTGGGGATTTGGAGTAAGTGCCTACTCTATCTATGCCAGGCACTGAAAGTGCAATGGCAAATCAAACTCAGTCTCTCTCCTCATGGAAGTTTAATGTACCGGAGGAAGCGGAAGAGCAAGCAAATATATTGTAACAGGAAGCCCTGGTGGCACAGTGATTAAGAGTGATGGCGTGCTATGGCTGCTAACCAAAAGGTTGGCAGTTGAAATCCACCAGCCGCTCCTTGGAAACCCTATGGGGCAGTTCTACTCTGTCCTGTAGGGTTGCTATGAGTTGGAATTGACTCGACGGCAGTGGGGTTTTTTAAGTGCTACCAGAGAGACATTACAAAACATTAGGGAGGTAATTGGGTGGAGTTTTCCACAAGGACAAACCTAGACAAGTGCATGGTACATGGGGAGTTAGATAGATATGGAACAGGGATGTTACATGGAATAGTTTGTTTTGGGGTCGTTCTAGAAGCAGCACTGTCCTCTAGAAATATAATGTGAGCCACAGTAGCCACATTAAAAAATGTAAAATGAAACCAGTGAAATAATGTTAACAAGATATTTTGTGTAACCCAACATGTATAAAATATTTCCATTGCAATATATAATCAATATCGAAATTATTAATAGGATATTTTGCATTCTATTTTTTTAATACTAGTCTTTAAAGTCTGTATTCTTAAAGCATATCTCAATCAGTATACTTAATTCTCATTGGAAATCCTTGATTTGTATTTAAAACCTGTTGCTGTCGGAACCAACTCCTACCGACCCTATAGGACAGGGTAGAACTGCCCCATAGGGTTTCCAAAGAGCAGCTGGTGGATTTGAACTGTTGACCTTTTGGTTAGCAGCCATAGCTCTTAACCACTGCACCACCAGGGCTCCAATTTGTACTTAGATTTTATAAAATTAACGGTCGAAAATTAGATTCCACCACTGAAGTTGTTCCAAACATATTAAACATTTTGCAATAACTGACTAACATATCAGTTTTTACATTTAAATTGATAAAAATTAAATAAAATTTAAAATTCAGTTCCTCGGCCACACTGATCACATTTCAGCACTTGAAATGGATGGCTCAGGTCTTGCAAGAAACTGGTGTCGGTCCCTGTCTTGAATTGGCGAGGTGCTTGGTTAATAGTGGGCATCCAATGTATGTTGATTGAATTAGGTTAAATGAAGCAGCTGAGACCCAGTGTAGTGAAATGACTTGCTCCGGGGATATCCCCCACATATTGAAAGCAGGTGATGGCAAACTAGAACCCAGGCATCTTGCCAACTCGGAAAATGCTAGAATAGTATCCAGTGTTCCAGTTTTCGATCACGAATACCGAGAACTTGGACAAGGGATTTCCTGAAAACAGTTCCAAATCTACTTGGTTTCTGAGTTTGAAGAGACAGAATTCTAGTAGTGAGAGTTCAGGTAGGTAGAAAGAGGGCACCTGCACTTCCAGTATCAATGCTAAGAAAATGCAGAAATAATAGACTTGTCATGGATTGAATTACGTCCCCCCCAAAATGTGTGTATCAGTTTGGCTGGGCCATGATTCCCACTATTGTATGGTTGTCCTCCATTTTGTGATTGTAATTTTATATTAAAGAGGATGAGTGTGGAATAGTAACACCCAATGTAAAGGGAGTTTCCCTGGAGTGTGGTCTGCACCACCTTTTATCTTACAAGAGATAAAAGGAAAGAGAAGCAAGCAGAGAGTTGGGGACCTCATACCACCAAGAAAGCAGCACTGGGAGCAGAGCATGTCCTTTGGAGCTGGGGTTCCTGTGCTGAGAAGCTCCTAGTCCGGGGGAAGCTTGATGAGAAGGACCTTCCTCCAGAGCTGATAGAGAAAGCTTCCCATGGAGCTGTTGCCCTGAATTTGGACTTCTACACTGCTAGACTGTGAGAAAATAGGTTTCTCTTTGTTAAAACCATCCACTTGTGCTATTTCTGTTACAGCAGCACTAGATGACTAAGACAAGACTGAAGGAGCATGCACTTCCCTTAGCCTCTTTTACCTGCAGAGCATTACCATGGCTCTGGCAGAATCTAATTCAGGAGTCTGAATTGTGTCTTCTTCTTCAAAAATGAAAATCTGCAGAAGTGTGCAAAGTTGTGTGAGAGATGTCAGTCAGGGCTGGAGGAGAAGCAAATGATGGGAGGGCAGTGACTTGTGCAACTGCCTTGAAGAAGGGTGTGTGGAGTTCAGCTTATTGGCTTTTTGTGGCAGCAAGGAGGAATAAATTTCTTCCTAATGTCTGTATGAGTAGGAATCAACTCGATGGCAATGGGTTTTGGGTTTGGCCACTAGCTACAGAACTTTAAGAACTGGGGAGTCTTTCCTGGGGGGAGGATATGACTAGATTACCTGAAGTAGGACACTTACATTGTTTGCCTTACAGCGTCCTACACTGAAAACATTGGTGCCGTTTGATATATGGGGAACTCCTTCCTTTAAAACTAAATTTTTTGGGGGGGGGGGGTGAGGAGGGAAGAGTAATTGAATAAAAACAATATCATTGGCTAGAATAAATCTTTTTAGTTTAAGAAGTTTGGTTTGGTTTGATTAGACTATTACTTGTTTTCATCACAATTGGGGTAAACAGAGTGGCAAGACATTACATTTTCAATAAATATAGCTTATTTGAAATGGACTGTTGTTGTTAGATGCAGTTGAGTTGATTTTTTTTTTAAACTTATGGTGTAGATTGGTTATACAAAAACCAAAAACCAAACCCCTCACCGTCGAATTGATTCCAACTCATAGGGACCCTATAGGACAGAGTAGAACTGCCCCATAGGGTTTCCAAGCAGCAGCTGGTGGATTCGAACTGCTTACCTTTTGGTTAGCAGCTGAGTTTTGTTTTTTGTTTTTTTTTTAATTGGGCTTTAAGTGAAAGTTTACAGTTAAGTCAGTTTCTCATACAAAAATTTGTACACACATTGCTATGTAACACTAGCTGCTCTCCAAATAATGTGACAGCACACTCCTCCTTTCCACCCTGGATTTCCCGTGTCCATTCAACCAGCTCCTGTCCCTTTTTGCCTTCTCATCTCACCTCCAGACAGGAGCTGCCCATTTAGTCTCATGTATCTACTTGAGCTAAGAAGCACACTCCTCATGAGTATCATTTTATGTCCCATAGTCCGGTCTAATCTCTGTCTGAAGTGTTGGCTTCGGAAATGGTTTCACTTCTGGGCTAACGGAGAGTCTGGGGACCATGTCTTCTGCGGTCCCTCCAGTCTCAGTCAGACCATTAACTCTGGTCTTTTTACTAGAATTTGAGTTTTATCCTGCTCCATCAGGGACTCTCTATTGTGTTCCCTGTCAGGGCGGTCATTGGTGGTAGCCAGGCACCATCTAGTTCTTCTGGTCTCAGGCTGATGCAGTCTCTGGTTTATGTGGCCCTTTCTTTCTCTTGGGCTAATATTTTCCTTGTGTCTTTGGTGTTCTTCATTCTCCTTTGCTCCATGTGGGTTGGGACCAAATGATGTATTTTAGATGGCCGCTCGCTAGCTTTTAAGATCCCAGATGCCATCGAGTCGATTTTTGATTCATAGCGAGATCCGTGACAGAGTAGAACTGCCCCATAGGGTTGTCTAGGCTGTAATCTTTATGGGAGCAGATTTCCAGGTCTTTCTCCCATGGAGTGGGTGGGTGGGTTCAAACCACCAACCTTGCAGTTAGCAGTGAGAGCTTAATCATTGCACCAGCTTATATAAAAAACCGACAATTTAAAAAAAAAAAAGGCAGGTTTTTTGCGTTGCATTTATTTATTTATTTAGCTTCT
This sequence comes from Dugong dugon, assembly GCA_030035585.1. Taxonomy (NCBI): domain Eukaryota; kingdom Metazoa; phylum Chordata; class Mammalia; order Sirenia; family Dugongidae; genus Dugong; species Dugong dugon. Next base: position 7,447,241 of record CM057479.1, on the reverse strand, counting down.
GAAATGTTGCAATTAGAAAGTTACTCTTTTGCAGATGGATACATCTCTGACAAACCAACCCAGACCCCAAACCACCTCTGGGGTCACTCTCCTTTGGGGCATCCATGATTCTGTGTGAACTCTCTATGGTCGCCTTTGTTGATCCTATTGAGAGGGACTCAGCTGCTGTTGACTCAAGTTCTTTCCAAACCTTACCTACTTCACTGAGATGTCACACTTCAGTTTAGCTTCCTAACACAGTGCTCTGACAGAGGGATAGCAATGAGTTTTTAAGAGATTGTAATGGAGACTAAAGAACAGTAATATTATTTCCATCCTTATGATGACTTTAATTAAAGTTGAGTGTTTCATTTGGGAACATAATGGCACACCCCAAAAGTATCTAAATCGTCTTTTCTCTGATTAAAGTCTTTCCCAGTATTAGAGTCTTGTTTTCAGCAAATTTAATACCTGCCAAACAACTGTCGATGAGAACAGAATGTCCTCTTAACACAAATTTGTGGCATGTTTGGAAGCTGACGTGAGTCACTTTAGCTAGTATCCATAATCATCATAAGCTTTCTGAACGTGTTCATTTATCCTCAATTTAAAAAGTACAAGTCTCTTTCTTTTATTTTCTTTAAAACCACCTTATTGAGATATAGTTTCCATACCATACAATTCACCAATTTAAAGTGTGTAAGGCAATGGATTGTGTTATAGTCACAGATGTAGGCAACCATCACCACAGTCAATTTTAGAACACTTTCATCATTTCAAAAAGAAACCCTGTACCCTTTAGCTATCAACCCTTCTACCCCTCCATCCACCCCCAGCTCTAAGGAATCACTAATCTCCTTTCTGTCTCTATAGATTTTTCTATTCTGGACTTTCCTTTCTTCTACTTTTTAAATGAATATTTTGACTTCTATCATGAACTAAAAATAAGTCTAAATGGCATACATTTAATATAAATGGTTGTCTCTTTAGTATAATTGAAGAGATCAGTGGCATCCATAATCTTCATTTATCTTACAGAAACCAAGACTAAATCATTACCTACTTAAGGAAGATATATTCTATAAATTAGATTAATGCACTAATATGGGTTTAGAAGGATTAAAAATTCTGAAATTAAAAAAAAATAACATGGAATGCAGTCTTAGTAATGCTACAGAAATGAAACTATTTCACAGAGGAAGTTTTTTGGGGTTCAGATTCTGTGGGTGGCACAAATGGTTAAGCACTTGATTACTACTTGGAAGGTTGGTGGTTCAAACCTACACAGAAGTGCCTTGGAAGAAAGCCCTGGCGATCTGTGTCACAGCTTTGAAAACCCTATGGAGTATAGTTCTACTCTGCACACATAGGGTTGCCATGAGCTGGAATCAACTTGATGGCAACTGGTTGGGTGTGGGTGGGGTTCAGAAATCTGCATCTGTAACAAGGTTTATAGGTGATTCTCTCCCTAAGTGGTCAGGGGAATCACACTTGGAGAAATCTTGCCTCCAAGAGCATTATTTAGAAAATAATATTAATCATAACAACCGTATCTGTCATTATCAGGTACTTTCTACATTCTTTCATGAATTAAGTCACTTAACACTCACAGCAACTCTATCAAATAGATTCTATTTTCATCCACATTTTTCTGATTTGGAGCTGAGCGTCAGAGTGGCTTCAGTGTCTTACCAAGGGTTACCACTGTACTAAGTGGCACATCCGGGATTCAAAACCAGCCTGTCTGACTCCAGAGTTTAACCATCATGCTATGCCACCCAATTTAGATATGCTGAGATAAATGTTTCTAAGTTTTCTTTTATAGATTTGTTGCTTCCATTCTCTAAGTTGGGTTTTCTGAGGGTCTTCTGGCTCAGCCTCACGAGTGGGAGTATGTGTTATCAGTCAGGTGTGATGGAGAAACCCCACAGTGGGAGGATGCTGAGAACTCTGCTTCTAGAATGCTCACTTGCCCTGCTTTCTCCTCCTTGTCAACAGTTCCTAATCAGTTATGCGTTATCCAGGAAACTGGATCACCATCGGCCATAGAACTGGGTCTGTAACACACGCAACTAGGCTTTGAGTGGCATTTAAAAATAATTACATTCATTGAGTCTTTTGTCTAAGTATAATGCTGATTATATAATAAAAATAAGGCTCATTTTGAAAAATTAAGAAAGTATCATGGAAATGTAAAATGCAAATTAGTCAGAGATAATACCATTAATATTTGAATCTCTTCAAAATATTTTCTATATGTTTATACATAAATATGAAAATATGGATTTGTAGATATATAAATATTTGGTGTTATTTATATGTATAATGCTATAATCTATTATTATATTGTTTTACCATAGTGGGATTACACTGTTTATAATACCTTATATTTTTCTTTCTTCACTTTACGTTGTTCTATGAGCATTCTCCCATGATATGAATTTCTGAAAACATTTTTTTTCAACAAAATTACAGGCGTAATTTTCAATCATAGCTGTATTTTAATTTGCATAAATCTGAACCTACTTTTGAATATATTGTTTCCATTTTTAGCGATTATAAATAACGCTGGGAGAAAAATCTTTGCGTATAAATTTTTGTCCACAGTTTGGATTATTTCTTTAAAATAGAGTTTTAGAAGCACAGTTTCTGAGCTAAAGAGGAAAACTTTTCTTAAGGAACTTAAAAGATATTTCCTATATTACTTTTCAGAATTGCTGCACAGCTTTATATTCCCATCACCAGTATATGAGAGAGGCAACTCTGCCTTAACCTTGTACACACTGAGTATTACCATTAAAAAATAAATACTTGCCTATTTAACAATTAAAATTATGTAATTTTTATTTCAAGTTGTAGTTCTTTGATTATTACTAAAGTTGAAATATTTTCCTATATATTTCTTAGCAATTTGTTTTTCTTCCTGTAAGCTTCTCTGTGGTTGTCCCTTCTTATCTTTTTTATTGATCTGTAGTTGATTTTTATATGTAAATTTTGGTCATAACTATTCTGAGGGATTCTCTTAGGATTGACGGGAATGAGTGTCAGGCCCCTGACTTGGTGGCAGCCCTTTTGGGTGTTCGGAAGTACTGATGTGCGTCTCAGCTCTTGGCTCTATTAGGCACCACTGAGGCTACTGACAAGGTGACTTGCATAAATGCGTGGTGTATTTTGTTTTGAATAATAATTGTAGGTCAGATTGATGTTTTACTGAAACCGTTGATTTTTCCAGAAACTTTTGAAAGGATGTAGAGGAACGAGATTTTTAATTCTTTCTATTTCAGTTGTGTATTTTTGGTCTCTCCATACCTTGTACCAGAAACAGAATCTCTGTGGCTGATATGGAATGTCAGGCTCAGAGAGATTAAGTCACTTGGCCAAGGCATCACAGCAAGTTGTTGGCATTGTTAGTTGCTGTCTAGTAGATTCTGACTCATGGCTACCTCGAGTGTGCAGAGGAGAGCTGCTCGGTAGGGTTCTCAAGGCTGTGACCTATCGGAAGCAGATCACCAGGCTTTACTCCTGAGACATCTCTGGGTGGGTTTGAACACCAACCTTTTGATTAGTAGTCCAACCATTTGCAAAACTCAGGAATTATCATGGCAAGTATTGATCTTCAAGGTTTTTACTTTTTCCATTACATCAATTTCTTTATTCCTACAAATAATAGTGCATATTATATGCTTTGTCATTTTCTGACAATTTAAATATATGTTTTTTAGTAGTATGACTCAACTTTTACAAAGACATCTTACAGAATTACTTTTAAATAATTATAGAAAAAATAAGAAATATTCCCAGGTTTAAAGTTGCTATGGAATAAGTAAGAATATTGGTTGGACAGACTGACTTACCGAGAATTAAAATTACATAGCATGAAACTTCATACTTAATCCTGTAATTAAAAATGCATTTCTTTAGTCAGAAAATGATTATTTCATTTCATAAAAAGGAGAAGAAAAAGGGGAACAGAGGAAACTGACTAACCAAATTCCAAAGAATCTAGTAAAGCTCGCACTGGTTCCAATTTTAAGAGTCTGTTTCAAAACCGTGTATGGCTGCTTCTTCTACTTAAAAAAATAAAAACACAAACTAAAGAAAACTTGTTTTCAAAAAGTAGTTCGAGAGGGACATCAAGGTCTTAAAAATGACATTAATGGCTTTAAAAATATTTAAATCAGAAACAGAAAAAAAAACCAACTTTTTAATGAAGGGAATAAATTCTTGATTTAAAACACATAACAGAATGGGTGGTATGCATGGATTTTAATAAATTTAATTCTGGCCAACACTGCCGTATGTGGAGAAACCTGGTAGCCAAAGTAAAGTAACAGTGAGCCCCCTGGTGCTTCGTTAATATCAGTAACCAGACAGCAACAGCTTTCCTCAAGGTTGGGCATGGCTGCCCACCTACTGGAATCATACTACCCACGGAGTCCCTTTATTCAAGACTCTCCTGTAGTCACCTCCAATTCTTTTGCAAATCTTTGCCTTCCCTCAGAAATTTAGGACCCTTTGCCTGGCTTCTGTGGGTAGCCTGGAGCATGCGGGCTGCTGCCCTCTCTCCCAAACAATAGCGCCCAGACAGAGAGCAGCATGGTGGTGTCCAGATGCAAAACCCGCGAACAGTGATGAAGCCACTCAACATGTGTATTCATTAATCATCCTCAGTCAGGGCCCCAGAGAAGGTAGAAGAGCCCAGGCCTCCTTCTGTCAATTAAAAAAAAATTGTTGTGACTCTTACATCATGTTTCCTTAAATTGATGCAGCCAAGGCAACGCTCATTCTCCTCCCTGCTTCCTCCACACCTTGACCCTTTCTCTGGATGCCAGGTGTCTTAGGCATCGAGTGCTGCTCTAACAGAAATACTACAGGTGGATGGCTTTAACAAAGAGGTTTATTCTCTCACAGTCCAGTAGGCTAGAAGTCCAAATTCAGGGCATCGGCTCCAGGGGAACGCTTTCTGTCGGCTTTGAAGGAAGGTCCGTGTCATCAGTCTTCCCTTGGTCTGGGAGCTTCTCTGAACGGGAACCTCAGGTCCAAAGGACACGCTCCGCTCCTGGCACTGCTTTCATGGTGTTATGAGGTTCCAATGTGTCTCTGCTCACTTCTCTCTTTTATATTTCAAAAGAGATTGGCTTAAGACACTATCCAATCTTGTATACCTTATCAGTATAACTGCCGCTAACCCATCTTATTACATCATAGTGATAGAGTTTACAACACAAAAAGAAATCACATCAGATTACAAAATAGTACACAATCATACAACACTGGAAATCATGACTCAGTCAAGTTGACAGATATTTTGGTGGGGGACATAATTCAATCCATGACATCAGGCTTGTTACCACCAGCTGCCACTTTTATAAGGAGGACTTTTTCTGAAAATGTATTTTGGTAGGAAGATTCAAGTTAACAATTATTGCTACCTTGCAGATCTAAGGTGCCCTGGTGGTACAGTGGTTAAGAGCTTGGCTGCGAACCAGAAGGTCAGCAGTTCAAATCTACCAGCCCCTCCTTGGAAACCCTGTGGGGCAGTTCTACTCTGTCCTATAGGGTCGCTATGAGTCAGAATTGACTTGAAGGCAGCGGGTTTTGGAAATCTAAAAGTTTTCTTTTCCTCCACAAAAATTGTGTACAAATCCAAAAGACGTACATTAAATAAAATGATAAGCCATCTTTCCTGTAGCATCATGCATTCATTATTGGTTTTAACCTGGCACGTGTTTGGGAATGAGGCATTCCATTTTGGATCTGTGGTACTTCTAGCAAATCATTTGACTCGTCCACCCATTTCGCTTTGTTTTAGAAAGGGATGACAGCAGTGTTAGGCGTGGGGGCATCTGATGGGATTTCTGGGCTGCCAGGGAAGGATCTGCATTTGTGTATGTGTGTGTGGGGTCGGACGATGCTGCTGGGCAGCCCCTCACCCTCTTACCTTCTAGTGTCTTCTGCTTCCTCATCTGCCTTGATGGACGGAGAAGCTAGTGGGGAGGAAATACCCACTAACAATGGCCCTGAAAAAAAAACAAACTCGTTGCCGTCGTGTTCGACTCATAGTGACCCTATAGGACAGAGTAGAACTTCCCCATAGGGTTTCCATGGAGCACCTGGTGGATTTGAACTGCTGACCTTTTGGTTAGCAGCTGTAGCTCTTAACCACCGCACCACGAGGGTTTCCTGGTGCCCCTCAGTGCTGTGCAGTGGGCAGAAGGCAAGGGGTAGTTGGGAGAAAGGAGGCAGGACACAGAATCCCTGAAAGGAGGGATCTTAGAGCAGGGAGAGACAAGGAGGGAAAAGAGAAAGGAGGAAAGAGGAAGACACACGCTTTTCATTCGGGGGTAGAAGTAAGGATGGGAGATGGGATGGATACAAAGTAGATCTCAGTGTGGGCCTGCTTGCCAGAAAATCTGGATAAAAGGTGGATACGCTTCATTGGCTCTTTGCTTCTTTCCTGGTGTTGTGAGCTGCCACTGAGGCCGCTCTGACTCATGGAGAACTTAGGAACAACAGAACCAAACTCTGCCTGGTCCTGCGCCATCTTCACCATCCATGGTATGGGCCAGTCTATTTTGGCGGCCACTGTGTATCTTGAGTGCCTTGCAACCTAGAGGGCTCATCTTCCAGCACTATAGTGGGCAGTGTTTTGTTGCGATCCATAGAGTTTATTCTGACTAATTTCTGGATGTAGATCACCAGGCCTTTTTTCCTAGTCTTAGACTGGAAGCTCTACTGAAACCTGTCCATCATGAGTGACCCTGCTGGTATTTTAAATATCAGTGCCATAGCTTCCAGCATCATAGCAACATGCAAGCCAACCATAGTAAGACAGACTGACAGATGGGAGGTGGCTTCTTGCCTACTCTCCCCCCTTCTCTCTTTGGCCCTGCCTCACCTTCCTGCATACGCTCTCTACCAGGTGCAGAAGACAGTCAGATATTTTCTTGATGTTACCCCCGTCTCTGCTTTTTATGGGGGGCTCACTTTTCTGTTGACTGCCCTATATATTTTTTTAAAATTAATTATCCGGTCAATCAATCATTCAATTAATTAGTTTTTGCTTTCTGTATTCTAGTTTAGTGGCTCCTATATTGATCCTGTGGTAATAACACCCAATAGCTGAAATGGGTTGTCCCCTCTCCATCTCCTGGGGAGAGAGATCCGAAGGTGGTGAGGGGTGGGAGGGTTGTGTTGGGGGTGTGGGTGCAATTGGAAATCAAAGCAGTGTCTTTGATTGGTTTTTAGGCGTGATGGTTATTTTGATATGCCAGATAGCATTTAAGCAATGCAGGATGTTTCTACATTTATAAAAAGGGGACAGTAATTTAAAATAGGAGCCCTGGTGGTGCAATGGTTAAGAACTCGGCTGCTAACCAAAAGGTCAGCAGTTGGAATCCAACAGCCGTTCTTTGGAGACGCTGTGAGGGCAGTTCTGCTCTGTTGTGTAGGGTCACCGTGAGTTGGACTTGACGGCAACGGGTTTGGTTTTTGGGTTTTAGTTGAAAATAATAATTAACAGTGAAGCATGGAATCGGATGAAGCCAGTCAACCGGTACAGGGAAAGAAAACCTGGAGCAATTTCTGATGAAAACGTGAGGTTTAGCCCCCTCATAACAGAGAAAACTACATAGGCTACATGATCATTTGTGCAAAGTTATGTCTAAGAATCAAGGATAGCTATTAAACTTCATCTAAATAACATTCCACTAGCTAGTATTTATAATGTGCTGAACAGTGCTTAAGATGGAAAATCTGTGTGGCATCATTGTATTACTCTACCAAAAGGCTTCATGCACTAGACTTTTGCAGACTGTCCTTATAAAAGTTAATCTCTAGGGAATTTTTAAGTTAGGTGACATTGTCTTTTTACATTGAAATCTGAATTTTTTAATTAATGATAGAAAATATAATTAAAAAAGTATATTTAGGATTCAAAATCTGAAAAAAAAATTCCTTTCAGTGAATTTTGGAAGGGAGAATGGACTTTGTTGGATTTTTAGGCTTTGCAAGGTAAAGATGAGATTTCTTAAATCTTCCGATACACGTGGAGGCATGCATTAGGCCATCAGTTCTAGTCAGCCCCCCTCCCCTTCCTCTCCAGAATACCAGACAGAAGCCAGGCGTTGATGAATGTAATTTTAAAAAGAGAGGCGCATGCTTGACCGGGGGTGGGGTAAGACTACTACGGCGGGCTTGGCAGCATTACAGGTCAGGGTGACAAAGGACAGCTGATCTGCCCTTGGGATAAACAAAGTCGCTCCCCTTTAGGGAGCCATCTGCAACGCAGCTGCCAGGTGCAAAAGCACGGGCACTGCCCTGACCCCACCTTGCCGCACCCTCAGGCCAGTGGACAAGGCTGCTGTGGGCGAGAGGTGTGGGCAGATGGACCCGCGGCGTTCGGGACTGTCCTGTGCTCTAGGTTTGGCTTTGTACCATTTGGACGGCTTGTTTTGTTTACGAAAGAAGCACAAAGGCGGGGTGGGGCCTCTTTAATATATAGAATTCTGTTATTTAACAGCTTGTTGTAAGGTCCGAGGTCAAATCATATTTTCCAAAACTACAGTGAGATTCAAATAAAAATCGAATCAGTCTAGATCTTTCAAAACCCATTGTGTACTGTGAGGGAGAAAACGATGAGGAGGTATAGTTTCTGCTTTCAAGGAGCATATGGTGTAGTTACTGAAGTAAGACATATATACATGAAAAAAATAATAAAAATAACATTAAAAAGCTTCAGTAACATTTGAGGAGTATAATATAGACAGTCCCTGACTTAGAAACATCTAACAAATGGCCTGGGTGCATAAACCCATCATCTTTCTGGAGAAACCACGCACTTTGCCCCAGAAACGCTTAGACAGCCTAAGCGCCCTCACAGATGCCCCCAGAACTCCCTTGAAGAAATCTTGGGGCTCCCAGAATAAGCTGTTGGAGTCATTTCTGGAGGTATTTTCTGCTTCTGTTGGGGACAGTGTGTTTCAGGCATCCTAAATTGAAATTCAGACAAAGTGCTCACAAAGGAACAACGTTAAAAAAAAAAAGTGTCAATAAGGTTAATTCAGTGTTGTATTAGAGTTACTTTACAATTTATGCTAAATAGATATTTTGGGGACCGACTGGGAGCGCAACCTGCATTTATGGTATTAATTTTATTGGAAAATGTGTTCCAAGTTCCGTATACATGGCTTCTTTATAAATACACTTTTTGGAAGTCAGCATGTAAGCTGATCTGTAAGCCAGGGCAGACTGTGAAAGAGATGTCACAAGGAAGTCTTGATTAATTGCCAAATTAATAGCACTGACAGAAATTATTATTAGAGCTCAGAGGCAGAAATATCTCATTTATGCCAAGGATCAAGGATGGTCAGGGAAGTTCAGGCTCCGAGATCTTGGAGCTGAAAAGATCTCAAGATACCAGCCCTTCAAGCTCCCTGTCTGCAAGGCAGGTAAGGCATTTTATGTGAGAAGCAATGAAAACTCAAGAATTAAAAGGATTTGACAAAAATCAGTAGCCAGCAAGTGAAAGAGGGAATCTTCCTTCTAGCCCGTGGTCCTTTCATTCTACCCTGCTTTTTCTTTTAAAAGTACATCCAGTCAAGAAAGAGTAAAACTCAGACAATAAAGATTAAGGGACCAATGTTCTAATTTTGGCAGCATGGGAACCCTGATATGAAATTTTATATTGAAAATGTTGATTCTATTAAATAATTGTTGTTGTGAACTGCTGTTGAGCCAGCTCTGACTCATGGTGACCTCACGTGCATCAGAACAAAATGTTGCCCAGTCCTGCACCATCCCCGTGATTGACTGCAGATTGGATCTTTGTGATCTGATTTTATTGGCTTTTGGGTTTCTACTGGCTGATTTTCGGAACTAGATGACCAGGCCTTTCTTCCTAGTCTGTCTTAGTCTGGAAGCTCTGCTGAAACCTGTTCAGCATCACAGTAACACGCAAGCCTCCAGTGACAGATGGGTGGTGGCTGCACATGAGGTACATTGGCTGGGAATAGAATGTGGGTCTCCCACATGGAAGTCGAGAATTCTACCCCTGAACCACCAATGCAGCTTAAACTCTTTGGGCCAGATTCTCCCTAGTTCATAGATTACCAGCTGGTTATGAGTCATAGGTTCAGGGGCTTCATCACTTCATTCTTCACCTTCCCTTGTGGACTTCTGGTGGTCTAAAAGAGTTAAGAGGCTACTGGTCTACCTTCCCCATCCACACCAGCAACTCGTTGGCTTCCCTGGAATGACTTCCCAACAGGGAGAACAGATCCCCTCTGTTTGTTATCCCCCAGTGCTGGCCTTGCCCTGCACCCCCACCCCTTGGGAAGTTTACTTATCTTTTAGAAGGATAAGAAAGTGCTCTTTCGAAGATACTAGCGGACTTGCACTTCATTCTCTAACATCACAGCGCACTATCAGAAGGATTCTTTTTGAAAAGGTGCTTCTTATCTTGTTTGACTTTGAAAAACCCCTTCAAAGGAGAGTTCCGACCCAGGCAGCATCAGTGTAGATGTGAGGTAAGTGTCGCTTCATGGAATAGAGTTGAGTTATGCCTAGGAGAGGAGGGACTCAGTATGCTGGTGAGCTGGTTCCACCTTAACGATTGTGTGGGCACAGTCTTTTCTGTAAAAATGAGGGCCAGATCAGTTTCACCATCTGACTCTCTTCTCGAGTTTTGAGGTGGAATTCTGGTCAGCAGCTTTTGACTTTTTATTTATTTTTTCTTCTTCAATTAGAGCTCTTTTACTAAGATGCTTGTCTGTTTTTAACTATTTTGAAAATTTGATTTATCTAAAAAGCCAAATGCATGATGTCCCTGTACACAGCTTAATGAATTAACTCATTATATACATTATGTGCCCATGTAAGTAAACAAGACGTTATCATCACAATGATACTCCCATGCTTTTTTCCTAAAGATTAAGGATATATATGTGTGTGTGTATTTTCCATATATATGGGAAATAAATTTTGAAGTGAACAGACTTAAATAATAAAATTCTAACATATTTTCAGTATTGATATACTTAGCTGTACTATAGTATGAGTAAGGAACAGTGAAAAAACTGGGTTCGTTGGTCATCTGTAATATATGATAGTTTCAGATTATATTATAGGCTATCACTACTCTGTCTTGGAAATGCAGTTTATCTAGTAAATCATTAGAGAATGCTACTTCAAGGTCAAATCTATTAGTTTTTTATTTTTTTAAACAATAATTAGGGATTCTCTTTTCAACTCTTATCACAGAAGACTTTTGCTGCAAGAAAAGTATTTCTAGAAAATAACCAACTTACTTAATTCCTATTAGTAGCTGAAGTTAAAAATGAAATTCAAATGTACCTTAATCTTGTTACTTGGTAACTGGAAGTACACACATTGGGTGGGAAAGAAATATTTTCTAGGGGCCATATTTTGTTCCCCTCCCTTCCCCCGAGGGTCTACCGCAAGATCTGTTCGTAAGTTAGGTTTAGTCTTTGTTTTGAGTTAAGGTATCTGCTGTGAGGTGTGTGTGGGTGGCTTCTAGTTGGGAAAGCTTATTTTGCAAAGTACTTGAATTGCTTATAGTATGGTCTGGGGGAGTCTCAGAGAGTTGACAGTGGAAGATTGCTTATATAATCCGAAAAAACTCAAAAAACAAAAACCTACTGCCGTCGATTCCAACTCATAGATGCCCCATAGGGCTTCCAAGGCTGTAAATCTCCACAGAACCAGACTGCCACATCTTTCTTCTGCAGAGCCGCTGGTGGTTTCGAACCACCAAACTTTCTGTTATCAGTTGATTGCTTTAACCACTGTGTCACCAGGGCTCCTTTGTGTAATGCAATGCCTTTAATTAACTCAGCCTTCTCTGGGGTCATAACTGGGATTATTGCTAGAACAAAGACATGCTTGCTTACTCTTCCCTTTCAAAAGAAAATAAAAAGAGAGAGAGAGAACCTCAGGCTCTCCTGGACATTAAGATTACTAAAGCAAGAAAGACTAATTCTCATTGTGATTTTAAATGGTTTTTGTGTGGCTTAGAGATTTGTCCAGAAGTGGGACTGAATGGGAGAGGAGCAACACTGAATCTGCCTGCTGAGAACGTCACAGCAGTTGTAACCTGGGGGAGTCCCTTGCTAAGCAGAATTTGGAAGTACTGCTTTTTTTTCTTTTTTGCTGCTTTTGCAATAGTAAAATGATGTAAGACAAGCAGGCTGGTCTGGTCAAATTTTGGAGTTCCGGGTCAGGTGTGCCACAGTTGTACATGTAGCTTAAAACCCATTACAGTAAAAATGTGGATTGGACAGGAACTAATTCAGAAAGGAATTAGTAAGCCTGACATGTTTTTACAAGGTGTTTCGAATTGATTGGTTAATCCTCATAACATCTGGAATAAGAAATCACATTGAGGAGCCCTGTGAAAGCTGCAACTGAATTGGGATTAGAACTCAGCCAGAGTAATGAGTCCATTAAACCCAAGAACACAGCCAGGGAATTTCTTAGAGTGTACTTGGTGAGAGACGGCAAGTGTTGCTTCATTTTGGGGAAAATGGATTTTAAGTGTGTTAACCCAATTATGATAAATCTTTGAGCCTTTGCATTCTGAGCAAGATAAGCAGAATGGCTTCTGAACCTTTGTTTCATAAAACCCCAAAACCCATTGCTGTCGAGTCAGGTCATAGGGATAGATTCTCAGAAAAATTAAGCAAGAGACATAATTATTTAGGACTACAACATTTTTCTAGGTAGCCCCTCCCCCCCCTGAAGTATTTTGGATTATTATTGAATACTTATATCTTGCCAGACAGTATTATTAGTATTCCAGTGCAATATTTCTTAACACAACAAGATCCAAACCAAAATCTGTTGCCATCCAGTCGATTCCAGCTCATAGCCACCCTACAGGACACAGTAGAACTGCCCTATAGGGTTTCCAAGGAGCAGCTGGTGGATTTGAACTGCTGACCTTTTGGTTAGCAGCCAGCTCTTAACCACTGCACCACCAGGGTTCCATTGTTTCATAATACTATTTAAATGGGAACATTCCCCACTTCTTTTTATTTATTCAACTTTTATCATCCTTTAAGGACAAACTAAATCCTATCTCTTCCATGAAGCCTTTTCAACTTAACGATAATGGCTGTGATTTGCTGCTGAACACCTTATTTCTCATTTTCCACGATAACTCTGTGAACATTCACAGATAGAAAGAGACTGGGGTTTAGAACAGTTCTTTTATTTGCTCTTGTAGCTAATGAAACCCGTTGCCACCAAGTCAATTCAGACTCATAGCAACCCTATAGCACAGAGTAGAAGTGCCCCATAGGGTTTCCAAGGACCAGCTGGTGGATACCAACTGCTGACCTTTTGGTTAGTAGCCTGAGCTCTTAACCCCTTGGCCACCAGGGGTCCTGTAGCTAATGAAAGGCAGTAGGAATTCAAACTCCTGTCTAACTGGTTCCAAAGCCTGTGCTCTGAGCTAATGCACATATCTTCGGGAAAAAAAAGAAAAAAAGTTTTTTCCCCATATTGTATAATTAATCTAACATTCATTTTCATCTTGATTATTATTTAATATTTTTATACATTACTGTCATGATTTATCAACACCACAAATCTTTGAAAGCAGGAAGTATGGCTAGGTTTCTAATGAAAATTCCCTAATAGCTGTCATAGGCTGCAAAAAAGTAGATATTTAAATACTGGTGATGTGATTTTACTATTAAAAGAAAAGTGTAGGAAAGTGATGTGTGTACTGGGGCCAATGGTTACTCTTCAGCACAGCTGAGGGGGCCCATGTGTAGCATGAAATGGAGAAGCTATCTCTGCTTGATCCTGTTCTGAACATTCCCGAATGTGGTCCTTATGGGCGCTTCGCTCCAGGTCTGTGAATAATCCTTGAGGGGCTCGCTAACCCCCCTGGCATGAAAAAAGATGATTTTTAGGAAATAAATTTATGATTGGGTACGAAGATGACCCTTACATAGGAGACCACACTCATTCATGGTAGAGGAAACTCTTTTCTCTCTGAGGCCAGTCAGCTCGCACCTATGAGAGTACAGTGTCTTCCCCTGGTAGAGAAATTTCTGGATAAATACGTTTTAATAGTGCTACTGATCTTGACTGCTTGGACAGAAAATAAGGTATTTAGGCTGGTGCCACGGCACTGCTCTTACAGAATTTCTGTCATGCTCTTGAATGTGTTGATGTTCATCTTCCTTCCTATTAGGCAAAATTGAAATGTTTACACCAAGTGAATTTCCTTTCTCTGCAGAGAGGTTATTTTGGTGGCTATCACCTTTCCCTGTACAACTGTCAAAATCTGCTTAGTAAGGGAACATTAGTGAAGTGCTTCATCTGGAAAACTACAGGTGATCTTGAAGCATGTGATTAATAGTATGACCAAAGTCACCACAAAGTTGATTCTCCGAGAGCTTGATGAATCATTTGGCATTCAGTGTGTTGGGGATGGTGGGAGGAGATAAACAGGGGGCAATTGCTACATTGTGATTCTTGCTATGTAAGATAGAGAGGAAAGGACTCCATATTTGGCAGTAGAACGTAGTTTTACAGCATAGGTAGTTCATTGATTTCACTAATACTCAGGATACATTTTAAAAAGGCAACGAAGGAAAGAAATACGCCCAAATCATGGCACAACTCCATCATCCTTCATGTATACTACATCACTCATGGACAAAGGGCCATAGCAGATGGCTTGTGCATAGATCCCTAAAAATAATAAAATCAGAGCTGGAAAATATTTTAGAAATCCTTTAGGTCAGCTCATTTTTGTTTGGGATAATCTCTTCTTACCTCCTGCAAAGACTCTCATAAGATCTTGTGATTGTGATATAGTAATTCTAATACAAGGTAAAGCGAAATAGCGTTAGTTCAGAGTAATGGACTCATTCACTTATTTGTCCATTTCACCCAACAAATAGGCATTGAGTGACCACTGTACATAAGTCAAGGGTTTTGCCCTGGGGAAACCTGCAGACTAGCATTGGGATCCAAAATGTAAAGGTCTAATTCTGATACTACATAGTGCTCTTAAAAGATGAGCGCTAACAGAATGCTGTGGGAATTCAGAGAAGGCAACAATTTCTTCTTCTTGACATAGTTGGGGAAAATCTCTTCAAAGCGGTGTCATTTGAATTAGGACTTAAAAGATGACTCAATGTTCATTGGAAGGAGAAAGTGGGGAAAATAAATGGTGAGTTCAGGCAGAAAAGTATAATTTGATATTGTTTGAAGATAGGAGGACAGATAGAAATGGTATCTGTCATTTAACCTGGAAATTTGTTGATCATACCTGTTGCAAATATTTTGTGTAAGAATGCTGCATATCCCATTTCGCTTCCATTTTGAGCAGGAGGCAGTACTCATTTTCAGAATCACTGGCTATGTTATATAAACAACCACGGATAACTTTGCTTTCCTTGACTCAGGTGAACAGGAACCAAAAATAAAGACAACTGGCAATAATCACACTCTAAAAATACACAGCATTTTTGTCATTTTATTTTTTTTTAAAGAAAACAGAATAAAAAATGACATTTTCCTAAATAGATATTCTTGACACTGAAATATTTTGCATTTTCCATCTTTTTTAAAAACCAATGAGAAACCATCTATTCAGTTCATGTTTGCAGTTCGATTTTCACAAGTCCTAGTGAGAGAGTCCCACTGTTCCATTTGACAGAGAACTTTAAGTTGATAGTAAAGTCACAAAATGAAAAAGAAAAAGTACTTAGCCAAATGTAGACGGTCCAGCATAAAGCTGAAAGAGTTTCAACTACTTGACCTTAAGAGAGCTGTGAAAAATTGGATGGCTTTTAAGGACAAGCAGCAGATTTAAAAACAGAAAAATAAAGTCCCATAACATTTATTTAAGACATACTAGTACACTTGGGAGCCATTTGCATCTTATTTTTGTGTTTGCATTTTCTCTTTGAAAATATACTTGGCAAAGTGCCTGCAGAATAGCACCTAAGAAGAATAATTAAAACCATTTCTGTCAGCCTTTCCTTAATTTAACTGAGCCATCCATTCCGACTAAACTCAATTCTCTTGCTGTAGGACTTCTGCAAAGGTCAAAGCTCTGCCTGACAATTCTTTTTATTTAAATAAAGCTACAAATTTAGGTCTTTCTAGCTCCTCCAACTTTCAAAAGCCTCAGTGATTTCCAATCTCTTTTAACCCTGGATCTCCTGGTTCCCAAACCAGCATTAACCCTTCACATTTGTAGAACAAATACATGTCTTCACCGAAAACTGTATGTGCCCATTTGTTATTCCTGCTTTTAAAAGCTATTTTTGAGAAACACTGTAAAAGTCGTGAAAGGAATAGGTTGGCTGATAGGTTTGCAACAGAAATAACAGGGTTAGAGGCATGTAGGCATCATACCACCCACAAAGGCCCAAGCTAATGAATGAAATATTTCACACAGAAACATAATTTTTAAGTATGAGGAATTTGTAGAATTACCACAATTTCTCACTTGTTTCCTTCAAACTGAGACATCACATCAGAGGATGTTTTCCTCCTTTTATCTCCTGTTGATTGTATTGCTTATTCTTTTCTTTAATCCCTCTTTTTTATTTTCTCATGAAAACAATTGTAACTTCCCATCTGTTTCTCAGATATTTCTGTCATCCTCTTCGCAAACCCGTTGCTGGCCAGTTATATAACACAGGATGAAACGTACTCATTGTCATCCTTAGTGTTGTGCTTAATGAATTCTTGTTAATGTACTAAGGAAAGAAAAAGGCATCTCCGATATTTCCATTAATTTCCACTCTCCCCAGTGTTCTAATAAAAATGGAGCAGGTTTTTCTATCCTAACATCCTTAAGGGCCTTTGTGTTCTTGGTTAACTTTATATGCCAACTAGTAATCATGTGGCAGTCCCAGGAAATGAATTATTTTATTTTAATGATACTGGTAAACTAGGCTGGTGAAGAAAACTTGCTGTGCTTAATCTAGGATTAATTTTCAAGTAAAATTTAATTTAAATTAAATTTAAAAATTTTTTTCTTAGATATCTCTAAGTGAACTTCAAGCCAGGCCTTTATTAGTCACTTTTAATAAACTGGGGGAAAATTTCTTTGAATAAAATGACTTTTACCCCACATATACACGTCTACATTTTCTCATCAGAATTTCCCAGAAACAGGACAGTTTTCAGTTCCGCAGACAGTGCTTTTCGATCCAGGCCATGCTTGATTTGAAAACAGTGAATAATAAAGAGGATTTACCAAACCAGAGTCATCAGCGGTTTCCCCTGAAAATCTTCTTTTAGGAAGGTGTAATGTTTAAAAATTACTTATAGATTCAGTCTCCTCTTCATGCTGTCATATTTTAGATTTGACACCAAAGTATGCATTTAATCTAAAGAGGTTAGAAATTTGTAAAAGTGAGAACATCTGATATATAGGCATGAAAAGGTCAAATTGGGAAGAATATTCCAAAACAGACCTCCGGGTGAGCTTCCTGTTGACGTTTCCTTGGTATTCAGTGACCCTCTCGAGGAGAAGGGAGCGCTCACCTGCGGGTGTGGGATGTGATGATTGGATAGGCAGCCGTGCTCATTACCATTTTGTCACCAGACAGCTTTTTATATTCACTGTCACCTCGCTTTTCCGCTGGCCACCACGGCTGCCTGAGTTTATTTTCCTGGTTGACTTCTTCGTATTATTATTTTCCAAATGGATTATCTTTCATTCAACTAGGCTGAATTTCATTTTCTGAGATTGGCTTGCTAAAACACTCCAACCTGGGTGCATACAAGGAAGCTTCGAAATATTGGCCGTGAGAGTTGCGTTGCGTTATTCTCGCATGCTTCCTTCCTGTCTTTTCCTGGCATTCCTATTTCTGTCTTACTGTCCCAGAGGCCCATTTTTTTTTTTCTTTCTTAGTTGATCCATGTGTGAGTAACTCCACTGCGCTGTGAGGACAAACCTTGCCTAAATGTTACTTCACTTCTCCGTTGCCACCTACCCGTTTGTAGAGTGCTAGGCTCACATTAATGACAGCTGAGAAGCGGAGAAAAAAAAAAAGCTCATCAAATTAGCTCAACTTTTCCTGAACCAATAACAAGCAATAAGAATCTTCCAGAGAGAAACTCAGGAGTAGAAAAATTTTAGACAACACAAGCCTTCACTACAGAGAAGCTGAGAAAAACTGAAGAGATGTTTATCTGGGAGGCCGTTTCGTTGAAGTCATTAGGAGCGCTGGAGCTGGGCCTTGACTGGCAGACATCTGAAACTTCCTTTCCCTTCATTTCCATTAAAGACACATAGACTTGTGTATGGAAGACTGATTTGGTTAGTTATTGGTGTTTTAGGATCAGTTGCTGTGGAAGGACACTTTTAACTTTTGAAAATGAAAGTCGCAGGTTTTTTTTTTTTAATATATCCTTTAAAATATATAACTGATTATAAAGTGTAACAACATACCAAGGAGCCCTGCTGGTGCTGTGGTTAAAGCACTTGGGTGCTAACCGAAAGGTCAGTGGTTTGAACCCACCAGCCGCGCGGAGGGAGAAACATGTGGCAGCCTGCTTCTGGAAAGATTCCAAGATTCCAAAATACAAACCCATTGCTGTCTAGTTGACTCTGACTCATAGTCGTGACCCTGTAGACAGGGTAGAACTGCCCCATAGGGTTTCCAAGGAGCAGCTGGTGGATTCAAATTGCTGACATTTGTCTAGCAGACCAGCTCTTAACCACTGGGCCACCAGGGCTCCTCTGTAAAGATTACAGCCTTGGAAACCCTATGGGGCAGTTCTGTTCTCTCCTACAGGGTCTCTATGAGTTGGAATTGATGGGAGGGGGTTAACTACATTTAAACGCAGAAGGACATTTGAGGAGAAAAAAACCACATGACCTAAAAAGAAAGCAGGTAAATTTGGACAATGCATAAAGGGCTATGTTTCATTTCTCTAATAAACTCTCTGTAATAAGCTACCGTATGTAGCTGTGGCTAACTGATACCAGAAAGATGAATGGCTGGACAGTACTGCTGAAACTGAGCTCCCAGATCAGAGTCAGTGTGGATTTATTTGCTTGTTTGTCCAACTCTGTTTAAAAAAGTTGTGCTATGATTAGATCAATGGACCAGTGTACTAAGGTACAGTATTTCCATTTCTTAATTACTGGAAATGTGAATATAATTTGGTTTCAGCTTATCTTTCTAATACATAATAAACAAATGGACAGACAGTAAGTATTTTACTTTGCAGTTTTCAAACTTTCACTATCAAAATAAAAGTATGTAAAATAAAAATAATAGCACAAAAAGACTATTTGAATACGTTATCAACATGACTAAGTATATTATTATGCCCAGCTCATTTGTAGCATGGTTGTTAAGAGCTTGGCTCCTAACCCAAAGATCAGCAGTTCAAATCCAGCAGCCACTCCTTGGAAACCCTGTGGGGCAGTTCTACTCGGTCCTACAGAGTCGACTTGATGGCAACAGGTTGTGCTTTTTGTTTTTGTTTTTAATGTACAATACAGAAAAGGAATTAGATGGATGATAATTTGTTTTGTGACACAGTAAAGGTTGATTAGAATAGAAGCAATTTCCTTAATTAAAATATTTCCCATTACACTTCTGTATAAACAAACATTCACATCCCACCTGTGCCTGAATCATTTATTGACAGAGCATCTTTCATGCCCCTCTAGATTACTGGGAGCACATTCTCAATGCTTCGATTCAATGACCAAAATTTAATTGTAACAAGATAAAGGAGAATTTAAGGAATTAGACTGGTTGCAGCTATGCAAGCTTAACTGACCCTGTTCTAAGGACTTTGAACTTTTGTAAGCATACCTTTAATTTCAAGGAAGATTAAGGATAATTCACTTTTACTTTGCTGATTTGGATATTGTGCTTCTAAATACAGTATTTACCACGTACAGAAAATCTTTTAAAGTATTTTTGTCACAGAAAAAAAGAAATTTTTTGTTAATTGGCATAGCTCACAAAGTCAGCAAAAGGTCAAAAATTGCACAGCATCTCATTTTATAGGGACATCAGACCTTTTTGGGACAAGGTATAAAAAGTAGAAAATAAACCAGTGGGAGAAAAACCAAAA
Organism: Dugong dugon; assembly: GCA_030035585.1. Taxonomy (NCBI): domain Eukaryota; kingdom Metazoa; phylum Chordata; class Mammalia; order Sirenia; family Dugongidae; genus Dugong; species Dugong dugon. The sequence continues at coordinate 7,427,165 of CM057479.1, read as the reverse complement.
TGGTTATTACTGTTTTAAATGAAAAAAAAAAAAAAAAAAAAAAAAACCTGGGTAAAGGTAGAGAGTGAAACAGGTAGGCATCAAATCTCATATTTCCCCCAAGTGAGACTGTTGTTGTTAAGTGCCTTCAAGTCAGTTCTGACCTATAGTGACCCTGTGTACAACAGAACGAAACACTGCCTAGTCCTGTGCCATCCTCACAATCGTTATGCTTGAGCACATTGTTGCAACCACTGTGTCTGTCAGTCCATTTTGTTGAGGGTCTTCCTCTTTTTCGCCGACCTTCTAGTTTACGAAGCATGATGTCCTTCTCCAGGGACTGGTCCCTCCTGATAACATGTGCAAAGTATGTGAGACGTAGTCTCGCCATCCTCGCTTCTAAGGAGCACCCTGGCTTTACTTCTTCCAAGGCAGATTTGTTCATTCTTCTGGCAGTCCTTTGCTAACCCCATAATTCAAAGGCATCAATTCATCTTTGGTCTTCCTTATACATTGTCCAGCTTTCACATGCATATGAGGTGATTGAAAACACCATGGCTTGGGTCAGGCACACCTTAGTCCTCAAAGGGACATCTTTGCTTAAGTGTGTCTAATATACCTCTAAAAACAGCATGTATAATCCTCAAGTATTAAGAAGCTCATAAAAAAACAGTTCTCTAGGTATGGGCAACTTTGGGAGTGTCTGTGTGTCTCTGAAGGCTGGCTCTCAGTCAGGCGACACATGGATGCTGATGTGCTTTCTCATCCATCAGCAGAGGCTCCATTGGCCACTGTAGCTGTCTGTGTGCTTGACCTTCTCATCTGTCACCGCGTAAGTCGGGGTGGACAACGTATAAGGAAGCAGTTTGCTTTGCTCAGCTGATAGTACTTTAATGTGAGGTGGAACGTTTATTAAATGGGCGTGCATTTTTATTTCCAAATTCTATCACTTGCAGTAGAGAGAGCAAGATGTGAACAGTGAAAAGGTAGAATATTGTGAGTTTTTACTTTTCTTCCCTGAAGGACATTTAAGAGCTTTGGTCTTGATAGTTCCAAAATATTTACTGCCCTGGGGTCCATTACGAAGTCACCCGTTAATGTCCTTTGCAGATGTCTCAAAAATCAAAGGAATTTGTATCTCCTGGTTGAGGTTCAACCAGAGTCATAGTTTAAAAAAAAATAATAATCCTGCAAAAAATCGTGACAAAAATATTAATTAATCATTTATTTTGTATTTATTTACTCGCAAATTTGCAAAGAAATGTTTGAGTAAAATTTAATGTAAAGCATATCTAAAACAGAACAATTAAAATGCAAAAAGAACAAAGCTAAGTTAAAGTAACAAAGAAATCAATCGTGTCTTAATGATGTTGAGTGGCAAATTTAGCTTTGAGTTTCCGGAAGGTAAGTCAAAAAGGGGGCTAGATTGGATTAGGTTACATTCTGTGTGGTCCTTGTTGTCAGATGCAAGGAAAACAACAACAAAGTAGTAAAGCATATTTTTAACTGACTTAATTCTACAAAAAGTGCTTCATATATGGAGCCTAACAAAAATAGTTCTTAGTCTGATGGGCCATTTTTGACCATGGTTTTGCAGGAAAATTCCCTGCCTAGATCAGATCCCATCCTTATACACAGTCAGGACAATTCCCTGCCTAGATCAGATCCCATCCTTATACATAGTCAGGACAATTCCCTGCCTAGATCAGATCCCATCCTTATACACAGTCAGGACAATTCCCTGCCTAGATCAGATCCCATCCTTATACACAGTCAAAGCATCACATTTTCCACCTTATCAGAGTTGTAGTTTGTGGGTGACTATATCTGGATGTCTACTAAAAGAATGTAAGCTCTATGAGAAAACCCATCGCCTTCCAGTTGATTCCGACTCATAGCGATCCCACAGGACTGAGTAGAACTGCCCCCACTGGGAGGAGAGGACAAAGCTACTTTTGCTCACCATTGTATTTCATGCACAGGACTGGCATAGGAAAAAGATTTATTGAATGAATGAACGAATTCTTCTAACAAATGCCTTTTATGCCATCTCCCCAAATCTCAGGACATTACATTAATTATTAAACTCTGTAATAATTTTTCTATTAGAGAGTGAAGATCATGTAATTGTTTTGGTTTTTGATGATATGATTATTTAGGAATATGGCTTAGAGTACTTAGAGGAATGGATACGTCAAATGTCCCTTAGATCATCTCTTCAAATATCGGGTGTTTCCGATAAGTTTTTGGCAAATGCTAGCCCACAAGGAATTCATAGTTAAAGTTTCTGAAAATAAAATACTTGAACTGCTATTCATTTAAAAAAAAAAAAAAAACTATACTAACATTGAGATGGAACAGTTAACATTCTTCTGTGAGAATTCAGAGGTCTGGATTGTATTCTTGCCTAGAAAGAGAGCTACGTCCCTTACCCTGGGAGACAGTGTGGTGCAGTGAAATGAGAAAGGGACTTGGAGGCCAGCCAAGCTTGAGTTCAAGTCCCAGCTCTGCCATTTGATATCTATGTGACATTGGGCAGATACTCCGCCTAAGCAGGCTTTTTAATTGTATAGTGGGAACAATGACACCGTGACTTCTCAGAATCGTTGTAGAGGTAAGTGACAATGAATCAAAGTGTCCAGCCCACAGTAGAGCACTACATGGGGTTTGTTTTGTTAATGGATATTTTCTTCGAGGTCATTTAGTTGACAGAGCTGAATAATGCCATTCAGCTTCCCCAGAGGTACTCCTCATTCCCTGGGGGGAATTCTGCAACCGAGATGACTTTTGGGGTCAATAATATATTAATGGCAGTTTTCTAGGAGCTTCCACAATAGCCGGCACATACTAAAAAAACAAACAAAGCAAAAAAACCCAAACCAGTTGTCACTGAGTACATTCCAACTCATGGCAAACCCATGTGTATTACTGTAGAACTATGATCCATAGGGTTTTCAATGACTGTAACCTTTCGGAACTATATTGCCAGGACTTTCTTTCAAGGCACCTCTGTGTGAATTCAGACTACCAACCTTTTAGTTAGTAGCCAAGCACTTAACCGTTTGCCCCACCCAGGGACTACTGACACATACCAGATCTCAGTAGATAGTAGCTGAATTAAGAATGGATGAATAAATCCATAAATTTGGATCTGAAACCCCTTGACTTTGTTTTAGCTATGGCTGGAATAAAACCCTAGGGCCAATAAACATTAGAATTTATCTTAGCTTTCATATTTTCTTCCCCGTTTGTGGGCCTATATTTTGAAATCTGAGATTTTGAAAACTCTTGAAGATTAGTGGAGCTTTAAGGTTTTTAAAGCCAAAATATATCCCATCTCCTCCTTGCCATCATATAAAAACCAAACCCGTTGCTGTCGAGTCGATTCTGACTCATAGGGAGCCTATAGGACAGGGTAGAACTGCCCCATGGGGTTTCAAGGCTATAAATCTTTACAGAAGCAGACTGCCACATCTTTCTCCTGCGGAACAGCTGTGAGAGTTCCAACTGCTGACCTTTTTGGCTGGCAGCTGAGCACTTAACCACTGTGCCACCAGGGCCCCTGCCATCATATAGCGTGTCATAAAATAGTTTTTCTATATGTCTGGGCTAAGGTAACACAACATAAGGTTCATTTGTCCACAAACTAAGTATTTCATGAAAAGAAAAAAATATTGTTTATTTTTATGGCATATTTTCTGGTAAATCTTTCTATTCCTGGAAGCTAGCAGGGATTCAATAAACTTGATGAATGAATGAACAAGTGCCTTGTATTTAATCTGTTTTAGATTCATCCTTAACTCTATTATAGTCTATGTGACCCTAGCTTGCATAATTGCTTTAGCTACTAAAATTGGAATATTCAAAATGTCCTTTATAAAAATCGATACTTCATTGAGGGGTAAACAATTTTCTCTTTGTCTGGGAAACAGATTTGTGTTTTAATAACTTACACTCTCCCATCTGCTCCAACTATAAATTGTACATACAATTTATCATCATGACAGGATGATGCCAGGTCAGAACCACTGGGCAGGAACAGCGTCCAGAGTCCGCTGACTGCTGAAAACATCGTTAGGTCCTTTGTCACTTTGAGCTGGTCATTCTGATAGTTAGGAGAGTTCCAGTGTGGCATTGAAAGCTGGGGCACGTGCTTCCCAACACATCTCAAAAGCAGTGTGCCTGTTAAAGAAAGAGCTACAGCCAAATGTATAAAATAATGCAATTATATCCGTATATCAACTCCTAAGTCTTCACGCGGTTATCCTAATCTTCTACAAGAAACTCAGGCAAATGAAATCATCCAAGCTTAAGGAATAAAAGGTTTCTGTATACAGGTGAAAAAGAATGGATGTCTGTACCACTATTTTAAAATCTTTGAAAAGAAACATGGATGAAAATGGGAAGCTTGGGTTCTAGGTCTGACTCTACAGCCCATTAAAAAAAAGTGAAAGACCACCAGCAGGCTTTTCTTAAAGGCAGAAGCTTAGACTGTCAATGACTTTGTACTTTCAAGGAAAACATACAAGAGTGAGCTTGAGGAAACACTGAGTATTTTGAGCTTCTCCTCGGAAGTTTGGAGTGGAGAAAACTCCTCTTGCTGTGCTTTACATTTGCAGCAGTTACTGTGATTGTTACCGTTGTGTGTCACCTTGGCTGGGCTGTGATTCTCAGTGGTTTGCCAGTTATGATGTAGTTTGGCAGTTGTATGATGATATGATCACCTCCATGATGAGATTTGATATAATGTGATCACCTCCATTATGGGATCTGCTGTGAGTAGCCAATCAATTGAAAGGGAGTTTCCTTGGGGTTGTGGCCTGCATGGAATATAGGTGGACTTTCTGGCAAGGCTGTCTTGCTTTTGCTCGCACTGGTTCCTGCAGCTGGCTCCTGTTCATCTGACCTCCAGTTCTACTTGAGCTAGCAGCTTACCTGCCATTTTGCCTCCCGATCTTGGGATTTGTTGGTCTTCGTAGCCTGTGAGCTGGAGCCCAGCCGTCTGACCTGCTGATCTTGGCTACGTGAATCAGGAGAAGCCTCTAGCCTGACCCACATTCCAGCCTCTACAACAGCATGAGTCATTTCCTTAATATAAATCCCTATATATTTAAATGCTTTACTGGTTTTGCTTCTCTAGAGAACCCGGCCTAAGACAGTTACCATTTGCTTACTAATCCTGACAAAATATGAGTCACATTAAGTTACCAATGGTGTGTAATTTTTTTTTGTTTGTTTTTACTTGTTTTGTTTAAATCTTATAGAAGATTATGAATAATGAGGCAAAAAAAAGGAAGAAGCTTTGAATTTTATTTTATTGTACTTTAAGTGAAAGTTTACAATTCAAGTTAGTCTCTCATACAAAAATTTACACATACGTTGTTATGTGACCCTAATTTCTTTCCCTATACTGTGACAGCACATTCCTCCTTTCCACCCCTGATATCCTGTGTCCATTCAACCAGCTCCGGACCCTCTCTGCCTTCTCATCTTGCCTTCAGACAGGAGCTGCCCATTTAGTCTCATGTATCTATTTGAGCTAAGAAGCACACTCTTCACTAGTATCATTTTATGTCCCATAGTCCCGTCTAATCTTTGACCGAAGAGTTGGCCTCAGGAATGGTTTTAGAGCTGGGTTGACAGAGAGTCCAGGGCCATGCTCTCTGGGGTTCCTCCAGTCTCAGTCAGACCATTAAGTCTGGTCTTTTTGGTAAAATTTGAGTTCTACACCCCACTTTCCTCCTGCTCCAACAGGGACTCTCTGTTGTGTTCCTCGTCAGGGTGGTCATTGGTGGTAGCTGGGCACCATCTAGTTCTTCTGGTCTCAGGCTGTTGCAGTCTCCAGTTTATGTGACCCTTTCTGTCTCTTGGGTTAATGCTTTCCTTGTGACTTTGGGAAAAAAAAAGAAACTTTGAATGGCAAAGAAAACAACAGAGGGACATCCTATGTATTGTACCTCCACCGTGTTATAAGTTGTTGGAGGCTGTGGCAGTGTATGGCCCTTAGAACACTGGGAGCAGAATCAATTAAATCAAGAGCTAATGAGGGGAAAGGCAGTCTCTGGTACTCACCACCTTGAGCTAAGTTAGTCAGGGATACTAAGTGTCTGCAAACAAAACCAGAAACAGAACACATAGGTCTAAAGAAGGTGAATGATCTAAAGACAAAAAAGGGGATTAGAGAAGCAAAAAAGGAGCCCTCGTGACACAGTGGTTAAAGCACTCGCCTGCTAACCAAAAATGTCAGTGCTTTGAACCCACCAGCCGCTCTGTGGGAAAAAGATGTGGCAGTCTGCTTCCATAGAGATTACAGCCTTAGAAACCCTATGGGGCGGTTCTACTCTGTCCTATAGGGTTGCTGAGTCAGAATCGACTCGGCAGCAGTGGGTTTGGAGAAGCAAAGACTGCAAGTGTCTGCCTAACCCAAGTTAGGCGGAACCACAGTCTTGGAGCAACATGAGCCTTACAGTCTCCAGAGAGACGAGATGTTTCATTGAGCCTTTCCAAAGTTTAGATCAAATACCATCTTCCAAACATTTTTCTCTCAATTGTTTTGATTCTATCATATAGTTTATTAAACAAGCTATTGAGTTCCCAAGTACCACTAAAAGTGGTGACAAGCATGTCCTGGATAGGGAGACAGGATTCTACAAGTAACTGGAAAGAGATGTTTCCCTTTATAAATGACTAAAAGGACTCTTGGGTTTGTGGAAAACAATTCCCTGTCAATCTTGTGGGTATGAATCTGCTATTATAAGTGTCATCATGGTGACCCATGTGTTGTGAATAGAACTTCTCCATAGAGTTCTCTTTGTTGTACAGGTAGTCCTCAACTTATGACACGTTGGACCACACTTACAACTCTTTGTTTTTTTGTCCTTTTTTTTTTTAATTGTGTTTTAGGTGAAGGTTTACAGAGCAAATTAGTTTCTTATTAAACAAATTAATACACTCATTGTTTTGTGGCATTGGTTGTCAACCCCCCAACGTGTCAATACTCTCCCCTTCTTGACCTTGGTTTCCCTATTTCCATTCCTCCAGCTTTCCTGTCCCCTCCTACCTTGTCCTTGCCTCTGTACTGGTGTGCCCATTTAGTCTCATATACATGGTTGAGCTACATGTATTATTGTTTGTTTTATGGGCTTGTCTAATCTTTGGCTGAAGGCTGAACCTCAGGAGTGATTTCAGTACTGAGTTAAAAGGTTGTCCAGGGGCCATACTCTCAGGGTTTCTTCAGTCTCTGTTGGGCCAGAAAGTCTGGTCTTTTTTGTGTGTGTGAGTTAGAATTTTGTTCTACGATTTTCTCTAGCTCTGTCCGGGACTCTCTATTGTGATCCCTGTCAGAGCAGTCGGTGGTGGTAGCCGGGCACCATCTAGTTGTACTGGACTCAGTCTGGTGGAGGCTGTGGTAGTTGTGGTCCATTAGTCCTTTGGGCTAATCTTTCCCTTGTGTCTTTGGTTTTCTTCATTCTCCCTTGCTGCAGATGGGGTGAAACCACTGGAGTATCTTAGATGGCCGCTCACAAGCTTTTAAGACCCCAGACGCTACTCGCCAAAGTGGATGTAGAACATTTTCTTTATAAACTAAGTTATGCCAATTGTTTTTGCACATCTGATCATTAGTAATACGTACTAAATACAATGTTGCAGCACGTGATTGCTGATGTTGCCATTCTCAGATGTTCACTCGCAAATGTTCAGTGTTATGATTTCTAAAGATACCGATAATAAAAGGCAATAATAATGAAAATTAAAAAAACAAAAAATGAGGTATTTGACTTACGTCAGAACTGACTAACAACGGAGTCATCAGAACCAAATCTTCTTAAATTAGGGACTAACTGTAATCTTTAAGGAAGCAAATTGCCAGGTCTTTTTTTCATGGTGCTGCCGGGTGGATCTGAACCGCCATCTTTTAGGTTAGTAGTCATGCGCAAGTTGTTCGCACTACCTATTTTTATTTTAAGTTTCTGAAATTTAAAGGCTGAAGACAAGGTGGTGGAACATGGTTCTTCAACTCTTTTGTTGCCCCTGAGAGACTCCGCTGCACCCAGGCAGCCTCCCTACGTGAGGACAAAACCCAAACCCAGCAGCTGTTGGACTGCAGGAAGATGAGACCAGTGTGTGTGTACGGCACACTGCAGAGTCAGTCTCACTGTTTGTGAAGATGCCTCATGAGCCCTTTCTTGCCAACTCTGTTCATCTGCTTTGTTGTTCTCTTTCAGAACAAGACCTAGACTGCCAGCATGAAAGGCAGTGCAGTGATTTAGCAGTTCAGGTCCTGTAGTCTAGCTGGGTTTGAATCAGCTCTGCCACTTGGGCAGATTACTCTCGGTGCCTCGGTTTTCTCATCTGGTAGCACCTACCTCATGGGGTTTCTGAGAGGACTAACGGAGTCAGTGCAGGAAAAGCGGTTGGAACAGTGCTAGGTCTGTGGTGGGAGTGTTGCCTTTGGAGGCTGGCATGAATGTTGCATATCTTAGAAGACAGGTAAGGCACTCAGCTGCTAATCGAAAGATTGGAGGTTCAGATCTACCTAGAAGTGCCTCAGAGGAAAGTCCTGGCAATCAACTTCAGAAAAATCTGCCATTGAAAACCCAATGGAACACAGAGGAGGAAACTGAAGTCCAGAGAAGGGAACTGATTTAAGGCATGATAGCCTCGTCAGGATGGGCACCCAGGGCTCCCAGTTACTGTCTTGAGTTCTCAGTACTTCAAGTTGTCTCTCTCATACTGGATTCGACCTTTTAATGATTGCAGCTCTTTTCAGTTGCGAGCTGTACTGCATTCATTCCCAAAATTGTGTAATGCTTTGGCTAGTATTTAAAAAATCTTCTATTTCCCTGATGTAGCAAAAAGAGTAAAATACTCTCAAATTATCACTCATGAATGACTATTTCATACTTTCATGTCGTCTCTTAATGTTTTACTATATTTTTATACAGAATGGTGACACTATAGATTTAATAAGTTCTTTCTAGGCAACTGAAAGTTAGCATTGAAAAATATTCATGTACCATTTCTGTGGATAAGTGTATCTTCCATCCCGCATCCAGCCAGGGGGAAAAAAATAAATTATAATAAATCTACCCGTTTCTAATAACCTCCTTCTACAATTTCTCTGCTGAGTTATACTTTTATTATTTTTTCCACCAAGGAGAAAAACCAACCGAATAAGTCGAGGTAGGTTGATGAGCATGAATAAGCTTTTCCTACAGGGGAGTCTGTGTTCAGAGTTTGGGCATAGTACCCAGACTGGTAGGAAATCAGAAATTAGATTTATGAGAAACTGATGCTGATTCTCAACTTCCTTCACAGTTTATAGCCCGTTGTTTTCGAAAGAGTATCTGTTTCTCAAGGACAAAGGAGAGAATCCAGAGTGAGAAGCTAATGAGAAATGGGAAGTCCTTCACTGGCATGGTTTCAAAATATATGATAAAGTACAAGAGTTCATAAGCATGTGGCTGAGGTCAAACTATTTTAATTGTGACATAGAAGGACGTTGTCCGAGCTTAAAAAAGCTAAGGGGGAAGCAACTAGGCTAGGCAAATGTTTCAAGACATTGGAGCTATAAAAAAAACTAATAGCTGGGTCTAAGTAAAATAGTTTTTTCTCCCCCACCTCCCCTTTTTTGCTGGTTTCTAGGTGCAAGGGGTAAGGACCTGACAGAGTCATTGTATTTCTGTAAACCAGCAAGGGAAATTCAACACTCTACTGCATTCACCCTGCAAACAAGCTTCATTTTATTCTGGGGGGGACAAAGGGAAATTTCAGTGTGGGCAAGATGATTATTTCTGTTTCAGAAACATTGAGAATATCCTTAACAGAATGTAACTCTTAATCAAGGTTGTTTATTCACACTGAAAGTCACTGCAGGTCACGTTGTTCACTTGGTGCCATTTGGTCTGCTTTTACGCCTTCCTGGACAGGAAGTCCTTAAGATTAAAGACTGTATTTTTATGGTCTCATGCCTTCTTACTCCAAGCTATTAACTGAAGAGAATTGTAACCAAGAGTCAGTTTCTAGAAAGGATATTAACAATCATTTGTGTATGTGTCAGGATGAAAAATAGGAAGAAATCTAGGTGGAGTAAGAGAGAGAAGAAGCACTACGTAGAAACCAGCTAAGCGATTGTTTGCAGTGTTGCAAATGAGAGTGTGTCGAAGTAGAATTTTCTCTTTTGAGATCAGTGGACTGATTATTGCGTACGTAATTAAAATAAAATTAATTGGTGGACAGAAAAAGACGTCTGACTTAAGATTATTAACAGGTAGGCGTATTCTAAGTCCAGATAAAGGATTTCATCTTACTCTCTGCGGCTGCCTTTCCCAAGGACTCTTTCCAAAGCAATATCTTGGCCAACAGAAACAAGTAAACGTTTGAAGAAAGTAAACCGCATGAATACAGGAGAGAGAGGCTGTTTGTTCTTTTTCAGCCTGCCTTGATGCTATAGCTTATTCTACAATTGTTTAAATGCAACACATTTTTGAAAATCTGGTTTCTTCATACGAGCCTGGTGGATGACTTATGGTTCTTCATTTCATATACATGCAATTTGGGTTTATATTGTTACACTTAATATTTGTCAAGGTAAGGTAATGAGGTGTTATATACGATTAAATTATATTTGAAAAAAAATCCCTTTGCTTTTCAGAATGAATAATTGTTATTACAATAGAATTTTATGTTTATTTCCCATGCATGTTGCTTTTATGATGCTTTTAAGGCTGATAACTTTGAATATAAGTTGGGAGGCAGATGATTAAAATTTTTGGAATCTTGAAAGTGTGTGTGTGTGTACATGGGTGCATGTAGGGGTGTGCTTATTTCAAAATAAAAGTGGAACTACTAACATTGTACATGAAAGTTTTAAAGCATTTGATTCTTTTTAATTCTCTGTTAACCGTCAATGAAACTATTACTAACTTTTTACATGCCAAGTCACAAAAATATTAAAATAATCCTTAATATGAAAAATAATTTCATTGGACAATTTCTGTGTTATCAGTAAAGCAGTTGCTTATTAATACATAACAGTAATTATGCATATTATGTTCATGTACAATTGAAAATTAGAGGGTAGATAGTTTAGAATTAATCAAAGAAACCCTTCCTAAAGGAAAAAACAATAGAGCTTCACATTTTGGGAAGGACAAAAATACTAAAATTTTAAAAATAATAGTTGATTTAAAAGTAAGATATATATTCAATTTAAAAAATAAAAAAATAGAGAAAAGCACAAAGAAGAAATGGATCGTTATCTGTAATGTCATTATCCAGTGGTGACGTTTGGCTTGCCTAATTTTAACTCCTTTCTATACATGTATATCATCTTTAAGTAGCTCTAAACTAACCTATCATTTTTAAAATGGGATTTCTTCTTCATAATGTTTTTACATAATATAACTAGAATATTTTCTAATTTCATTATTTTTCCTTAACTGGCATTACAATTTATTTAATCAGCCTCCTATTGGACATTGGATCCCTGGTGGCACAGTGGTTAAGAGCTTAGCTGCTAACCAAAAGGTCGGCAGTTCCAATCCACCAGCTGCTCCCTGGAAACCCTATGGGGCAGTTCTCCTCTGCCCTGTAGGGTCGCTATGAGTCGGAATCGACTCGACAGCAGTGGGGTTTTTTAATTGGACATTTAGTTTAGTTACAGTATTGTCAGAGGAGGTAATTTAAATGGGAGGTTGTCTTCATGTTCACCACTTTGAGCTGCCCCAAGGAGGCGGTGTTTGAGGGGCAGTTAGATACTGGGGGGAATGCATTCATCCTCCTTTTCTTAGAGTAAGCCCTCAGCGTTTCTCCTCCAGGACCTCCACCCAGAGCTCTTCTTTACAGATGTCCTCGCTTAAGACCCTCTCATTGTGCTTCTCTATTAGCTAACATCAAGCTGCTAAATTTATTTTGGATTTTACACTGCAGTAAAAACATTTTTCTAAACAGTTGTCTTAGATGAGCCCACGTGGGTCACGTGGGCTTGTATTTTCACCCGTTTCGGGTGTAGAGCTTCAGCGCTTAAATACTAAAAGAGAGAGTCCTTGTGAGGATTTCCTCTCAGTTTGTAAAAGCCAGTTTTGCACGTATCTGAAAGTGCTAAGATTGCTTGATTTCCTGTTATTTTCCTTGTTTTTGTCTTTATATAAGTTATTATTTTTATTTTGTAAACAAAAGGTAGCCATTTTATGCTTGTTGTTATTAGGTGCCGTTGACTCAATTCCGACTCATAGTGATTCTATAGAACAGAGTAGAACTGCCCCGTAGGGTTTCCCGGGAGTGGCTGGTGGATTTGAACTGCTGACCTTTTGGTTGGCAGCAGAGCTCTTAACCATTGTGCCACCAGGGACCCATTTTTTTTTTTTTTTTTTTTTTTTAATGCTAGTGACTGAGAAATTAGGTCTGATTAGGAACAGGGCACATATTCCTAGGAACGTGTGACGGTACGCCGAGCTTGCCACTTGGAACTGTTTTGGAACTACAGGTGAACTTTGTTTCTGGTATTCAGATAGCCTTATTGCTGTATAAATATTCGTCCTGATACTTTTCAGGGAAAGGGAAATTTCTCACAGTTTGTTCACATAACCAATGAAATGTGAAATAGGTTCCACAGTTAGCTAAAAATCCCCGAGTTTTCCGAGCCACATTTATAAAAGCTTTTCCTCTTGTCCACGGCATCAACTTGGGACAGAAATCTGGATATGGAAGCAACCTCAAAGTATATTCTCCTTCTGCGTTGTTCCTATTTTTTACATCTAAGTGTCTTGTTCTGAGAACGAGAAAATGAGCGATCACTTATGACTTGTAGTTCCTTCCTCATATTTTTTCTTCAAAGCTGAACTCATTAAACAAATTACAGAAGACAGAAAACAAAGTGCTTGGCTTGGTGCGTACCGTGATTCCGTGGAGTCTGTGAATGCAGTGAACGGATTCTCACAGGTATCAATATGTGCATGTGTGTGCTTGCCAGAAGACTGGAAATCTGCACCCAAGATCTGAGATTGTTGCCAGTGCAACTATAAAATAGAAAGAAAAAAAAAAAAAAAGAGCCAGTGGTAAGAGACACGCGGAGTTTTGTTGACTTGAATGTAGTAAATTAAAGTGAACTAGAGTGATTGCAAAGTAGAACCAAACAAAACAAAATCTACCCAAACTAATTTACAGTTGTTAATTCTCCTCCCTCCCCAGCAGACGTGAGTGACACTTAATAGTTCAAGCGAGTTCATTTGCTTTTAAGACCGGAGTTCCCACAGCATAAAAATAACACAATAGCCTCTGCCTGGCAGCTTGTGGACAAGTGCAAGGAGCAGGGAGAAGCTCGGATGGGTCTATTGAAAAAGCAGCTGTTTCTGCCTTCACTTCTGACTTGCTGGTGCACTCTGGTGTGGCTCAGTTCACAACCCTTTCCCTCCTCACTCGAAACTGCTTGCTATTCACAGGAAGAGAAGCAAGGCGTTTTTATTGGTTTCAGCTACTTGGAGAACCAGATGCTGCAATGTCTCGTAGAAGCAGGCGCGAGATGGACTTTGAGTGGTGGCCTGCTTTCCTGATGGGGGTCCATCCAGGGGATACTTTTATTGCTGGTAATCCTTTTAGATCTTCTATACCAGTTGATAGTCTTTATTTCATGCCATTGTCAACACAGATGGCACTAGATCTGTAATGCAGAGGTGGACAAACCCTGCTTGTATTTATACAGTGTATATTTTTGTGCTAAGGTATAACTCTGAATGCTAGTAAAAGAGAGTATTTTCATTATCTTTGATCCCTCTGCTGTTAAAACTAATTAGGGTACCTACACAGACTCAAAGAGAAATTAATGTGAAATAATTACATGTATATGTGTTTATATACATATATGCATGTGTATATACATACATATGTGTATATGCATATATATAAATATATACAGATACACACACACGTATATATATATATAGCACTCTGCTGATACAGTGGTTAAGAGCTCGGCTGCTAACCAAAATGTCAGCAGTTTGAATCCCCCAGCCACTCCTTGGAAACCCTATGGGGCAGTTCTTCTCTGTCCTATAGGGTCGCTATGAGTAGGAATCGACTTGACGGCAATGGGTTTATATATATATATAATATATGTTAAGCATACATATATACATACATATGTGTGTATGTGTCCATGAAAAATAAGTTTAAAATTAGACTTGATTTTGTAATAAAATACCTTTTTATATAATAGTTACATTACCAATAAGAATTTGAAATTATTGATTTATTTTAAAAAAGGAAAAATTGGCATTACTCTATTATTCTAACACACTGTATTAAACCAAAACATAAAAAAAAAAAAGCCAGTTGCTGTCAAGTCAATTCTGACTCCTGGAGACCCCATGTGTGTCAGAGTAGGACTGTACTCCAAGTGGTTTTCGATAGCCGACCTTTCAAACGCAGATCTCCAGGACTTTCTTCCAAGGCACTTCTGGGTGGACTTGAACCACCAACCTTTCAGTTAGCAGCTGAGGGCTTAACCATTTGCATCACCCAGGGATTCCAACACAGTATATATTAGAGCAGTGGTTATCAAACTTCGTATATGTAAGATTCTCAGGTCAGGTTTGTGAGAAGCACTGGTTCCCTCAGATGTGGGAGTCTGTCTGTCTTGTACAGCCCCCAGGATGTTCATCTGCAGCACGCATGAATGCCAGTCTGTGCAGGGGCTGCAGGACCCTTCCTGGAGAAGCGCTGCATGGGCTCCTCCTCTCGGTCTTTCTTGCTTTCACCATTATCAACCCACTGAGCCTCGCTGGAGCCTCTGACTTGTGTGTCAATTCCTGCTGCCTGCACTGTCTTCCCAGACTTCACTCTCTACCTGGCCAGCTTTTTACTTCATGTTTGGGATTCACGTCCAGGATCACTCTTCCTTCTCACTGACCTTAAGGCTGCATTCTTTCCATCCGTTAGAAGATACTCCGTTTACACGCCCTTGCCAAAGCTCTTAGAGCTTTGTAAAATTTCTGTTACCCTGAGATACTTAAAAGGAATGACTGTTTCTGGCATCTCTGGCATGTCCAAAGCTTGACAGTGTCCCTGGCAATAGCAGGTGCTCAATAAAAATGTGCAAATGAGAGATAAATACTTATGGGGATTTAATAAGGGACAGAAACTACTTTGTAAAAAACGAATCCTATGGAAAAAAACTTGCAATGGTAGTGTAGTGGATGCTGAGGTATACCTCTCGGATGCTTCCTTTCAAAACTGAGGCACTCATTCCTCAAGCTGCGGGGAGTGTGGCCCCTGACAGAGGGACCTTCTTTCCCTTTGAGCTGACCCTGTCCAGTGTCAGGTTGATGGTGGGGCTGTGTAAAGGCTGGTCCCCTTGGCTGAATTGGTAACACCCTGATGGTTCAAAAATTCAAATCAACTGCATCATTTCCTTCTGAGGGTTTTGATAGAGGAATGTTCCATGCCTCTCTTGTAGCTTCTAGTGACAGCCAGCAATCCTTGGCATTCCTTTGCTACTTGTAGAGATGTATTTTCACATGGTATCTGTCCATTCCACTCCCTGTGGTCTGTTCTTCTCTTTTGTAAGACACCAGAAATATAGGATTCCGACTTACCCTTCTCAGGTATGACTTAACTAATAATGACTTCACAGAAAGGCTTGACTTCCCCAAACAAGGTCACATTCACTGGTACAGGTGTTAGGATTTCAACATAGGTTTTTTCCGAGGGGCACAATTCAATCCATGATAGTCATCTTCTTGAATTCAGCCAAGACAGTATAAGCTCTATGCAGATGGTTGACCACTATATTGTCAAAAGTTAGTAGTGGAATAGTTTCTATAAACTTCAGGAAACAATATTCACTCATTTACCACAGGGAGCTCTAAAGGTTGTACGTGCCCATCACATGAGCAACATTTGTACAGCTTTTCTGAATACTTTTTAATATATTATATTGTTTGTGACTACTATTGACTTATTTCTGGAGAGCTACGGTGTGTGGGGTGTATGGATACTGTCCGCAGGCATTTACCATACTTCCATAAATAGATTAAAAACTTCCCAAATTTAATTTATTTTAATGATGAAAAACCCAGGTCATGGGGTCAGTCTGACTTGAGTTCCAATCTTGACTCAGATACTGACTCAGTCTTGGGCTGTCCTCCACGACTTCAAATCCTTGTGTGTAAAATGCAGTTAAAAGTACCTGGCACATAGAAATTTCCATAAGAATCAAAGGGACCATGTAGGTAAATCTTCATCTCAGTGTGTAGTACATAGGAAGTACTAAGTAAGTGATGGTGATTGTTTTTCTTAGTACCTCTTCCCTGCCCTGGACTCTCAGTATGTGACAATGGGCTGTTGGATGCCAGCATAGCTGTGATTCACTAGGAGAGGAGCTAGTTAATGCAGTAGTCTCCGAAGGTTTAGTTCACCTGAAGAGTGTGATATGGGAGGAGTGAACTCTGTTTTTTTCTCCTTGGGTGTCAAGAGAGCATAAGCTCTGGGGTCTTTGGCCTCAGAAAAGAGTTATTGGTGGGCACACAGGTAACATTAGTGTCCCTGTAAGCTGCTCATGTCCCTTGATTCTTGTCTTAAGGTAAAAGCCTGTCAGGTTGGAAGGAAGATAACCTGGCACCAAGGTTACCTCTGCTGGGGCAGTGTGCTGCCAGGAAAGTGGGCGGCCAAGTCCTGCTAGGCATGAAAATAACGATGCCTCTGTGAGGGATTCCAGGGGGCAGGAAGGCTACCAGTTAGATAACCTACCTGCCTCAGCATCGGTGGTGTAACATTGACATTGAGCTTCAGGGAACCATGTTGTGGTCTACTGCGGATTAGTCTTCCAATTCTCACCTCTTCCCTGCTCTTAGACTGGCCATCTAAATTAATTAAATTAACTAAATGACTACCAAATCTTTTCTTTACTATGTGTTATGTAGTTATAGTTTAAGTTACTGATCTTAGGCTAACCCATACGTTATGGAGTGAACTTTGTTGCCAAAAAGATATGTTGATGTGCTAACACCTGTACTGGTAAATATGACCTTGTTTGGATACAGGGTCTTTCTTTGAAAATTTGATCAGTTGAGATAAGGAGGTCATACCAGAGTAGGGTGAGTCCTAATCTATTCTGAGTGGTGTCTTATAAAAGGGGAGAACAGACATGAAACAGCTTTATACAGGGGAAGACAAACACCATGTGAAGATCCCATCTACAAGCCAAGGAACACCAAGAAAACCATGTCATCTTCAAAACAGATGAAAATCATATGATTAAACAACAAAAATTTAAAAATATTCAATAAAAAGTAGCATGTGAATTCTTAGCCTAAATTTATCTTGATTTCATTACATCATTAACATCTAGATTTGTTAAAAAAGAAAAGAAAAGCAGCAGCATCAAGAAGAGATCTTCCCCTAGAGCAGAGAGAGAAAGCCTGGCCTTGCCAACACTCTGAATTCAGAATTCTAGCTTCCAGAACTGTGACACAATAGATTTCCCTTCTTTAAAACCACCCACTTTGTGTTATTTTGTCATGGGAGCTCTAGGAGACTAAGATGCCATATTCAGCGAAGAAGGACTGTGAAGCTTTTCCTTTGTTAGAAATACTGTACAGTCTGTATGATCTTCTCAGACATTTGGTTTAGTTTTCTGAACCTAAATCTGAGAATCACATTCATAAAGCAGAGGATGCAAGTGTTAAGTTTACACTGTGATGAGTTTTTATAAATATATACATTCATATAACCAACACACAGATCAGCATATACCAGATAAGACCAATGTCTCAGAAGTTTCCATCTTGTCTCCTGTAAAAACAGCTTGGGGGTGGTTTCTGACCTCATCTAACCCCACAAGGGGGAAGGAGAACCAAGATCAACAGCCCAAGGCTGTTTCCTATGAGGCGGAGATCAGACACACTGCCTCTCTCGGCCATCTTTACCAACGGACACCAACGGTCCCTCCTACAGCACTCTTTACTTCTCTGCTGGTTTGATAATTCATAGTAATGGCCACATAGAACTCACAGACCATGCTCACAATTATGGGGTTTATTAGGGAAGTAACAGTTACAATTCAGGCTCAGGAACACTCAGGATACAGTTCTTCCATCAGGACAGCCTCTTCCCAGCTGTGCTTGCAGACACACCTCTCCCTGGCCCTTAGTCTCTGCCCGAAGGCACTCAGCTTTCTCTTTCCATGGGCTGGGAAGCCCACCTCGCTGCTGCCTGCTGCTGGGTCTCTCCTGCTGGTGTCTTCTTCCTTGGTGGCAGTGGACTCTTCCTCTCTGCTCTGGAATTGGCTCTCTTTTAAAGCAAAACTGACCAATCCCCTTGGTAGGCCACAATTACCCTGTCACACAGTCCCACCCAATCACCTGGGTGGGTGTTACAAGCCCAGGGCTAGAAAGACCACACACAAAAGTAATTAATCGTACCACACCCCCTTACAGTTAGTACCTCTCCATCAAGGCAACCAAAATTTTTTTTACTGTACTTTAGATGAAGGTTTACAGAGCAAATAATTTCTCATCAAACAGTCAGTACACATATTGTTTTATGACATTGGTTAACAACCCCACGATGTGTCGTACTCTCCCTTCTCGACCTTGGAGGACATTTTTTTTTTTTTTTGGTGAAAATATACATAGCCAAAGATACACCATTTCAAAAGTTTCTGCATTCAGTGACATCGATTACATTCTTCTAGCTGCACCGCTATTCTCACTGTCCTTTTCCAAATTATTCCATCACCATTATCTTCAACTCACTGGCCCCTAGGCTTCCCATCAAACCTTCTGAGTTGCTGTTGTCAGTTTGCTCTCACATAGATAATTCTTTTTTTTTTTTTGTACTTTAGATGAAGGTTTGCAGAACAAATAGTTTCTCATTCAACAGTTAGTACACATATTGCCCTATGACAATGGTTAACTACCCCATGACATGTCAACACTGTCCCTTCTCGACCTTGGGTTCCCTGTCACCAGTTTTCCTGTTCCCTCCTGCCTTCTAGTCCTTGTCCCTGGATTGCTATGCCTCATTAGTCCCATTTGGTTTTATGGGGCTGTCCAATCACCAGCTGAACAGTGAACCTCGGGAGTGACTTCACCACTGAGCTAAAAGGGTGTCCGGGGGCCATACTCTCAGGGTTTCTCCAGTCTCTGTCAGACCAGTAATCTCGTCTTTTTTTGTGAGTTAGAATTTTGTTCTACATCCTTCTCCAGGTCTTTCCAAGACCGTCTCTTGTGATCCTGGTCAGAGCAGTCAGTGGTGGTAGCCGGACACCATCTAGCTGTACTGGACTCAGTCTGGTGGAGGCCTTGGTAGCTGTGGTCCATTAGTCCTTGGGACTAATCTTTTCCTTGTATCCTGTTCTCTTCATTCTCCCTTGCTCCCAAAGGGGTGAAACCAGTGGAGTATCTTAGGTGGTTGATCACAGGCTTTTAAGACCCTAGATGCTACTCACCAAGGTAGAATGTAGAACATTGTCTTTATAAATTGTGTTATGCCAATTGAGCTAGATGTTCCCCGAGACCATGGTCCCCACAGCCCTCTGCCCAGCAGTTCAGTCCCTCAGGGAGTTTGGATTTGTCTATGGTGCTTCCATGACCTTTCCTTGAACAAGATGTGCTGGCTTCCCCAGTATTGTGTAGTGTCTTACCCTTCACCAAATTTACCAGTTATCTATTGTCTATTTAGTCCCCCACCACCCCTACCATCCCTCATAACCAACAAAAATAGTTTTTTTTTGTGTGTAAACTTTTTCATGAGTTTTTACAGTAGAGGTCTCATACAATATTTGTTCTTTTGTGATTGACTTATTTCACTCAGTATAATGTCCCCCAGTTTCATCCATGTTATGAGATGCTTTACAGATTCATCGTTGTTCTTTCTCGTTGCATAGTACTCCATTGTGTGTATGTACCATAGTTTGTTTATCCATTCATCTGTTGATGGGCATCCAGATTGTTTCCATCTTTTTGCTATTGTGAACAATGCTGCAATGAACGTGGGTGTGCGTTTGTCTATTCGTGTGACGGCTCTTATGTCTCTAGGATATATTCCTAGGAGTGGGATTGCTGGATCATATGGTATTTCCATTTCTAGCTTTCTGAGGAAGCACCATATCATTTTCCAAAATGGATGTATCATTATGCATTCCCACCAGTAGTGCATCAGAGTTCCGATCTCCCCACAGCCTGTCCAACATTTATTATTTCCAGTGTTTTTGATTCAAGGGCAACCAAGATTTTTACTTCTATTACCTTTCTCATTTTCATTTTGATCCTTGAGGACTTACTGCATATTAGTATTGAACTCTTGAATATGCACTGCCTGTTACAATTATGGGGCCCTAGTGGCACAGTGGTTAAGAGCGCAGGCTGCTAACCAAAAGGTCAGCAGTTCGAATCCACCAGCTGCTCCTTGGAAACCCTATGGGGCAGTTCTGCTGTGTCCTATACAATCACTATGAGTCGGAATTGACTCAACAGCAATGGGTTTTTGTGTGTGTGTGGAGGTATTACAATTATAATAATACATTAAAAAAAAAAAAGCTTATGAGGTACTCAAAAGAAAGGAAAAACAAAACTCAAGAAAGTTCAGTTACTTCCCAAAGTTCCCAGAGCTAGCAAGTGGCAGGTCTGGAATTTGAACCTGGGTCAGTTGAGTATTGAGACCGAGTATTTAATTTTGTGTTATCTCTGTCTTCTGCCAGCAATTTAGATATTATACCAGGATGATAGAAAGTGAAAACTAGTTAGGAGTGTTATTAAAGATGGTCAGAAGAATTATTTTCTAAACATGGTATTCATCTTACTTACTGTGTCACAGTTTTGGAAGCGAGGAGTCTGAATTCCATTAACACCTACCAGATCTTGGCCTCCAGGAGGTGCATTGGAAGCTGTTCATCAGATCTATAATAGGAATATGATAATGATGGGTAGCCAGCACTGTTCTATTTATTATCTCGCATGTATTATCTTACTTAATCATCACAGTGTCACCTTCAGAGGTAAATAGTAACATCCTCCCAGTTTTACAGGTGGAGAGGAAAAGCACAGGGTGATTAAGTAATTTGCCCAAGGTCACACAGCTTGCATATGATGCAGTCTGGACTTTCACCCAGAGCTTGTACTCCTAAGTACTGCACTATATATTTATTTTTTCTTTTCCGTTTTCAAAATAGATAAAAATCATATGATTAAACCACAGAAATTTAAAAATATTCAATAAAAAGCAGCACAGGAATTCTTAGCCTAAATGTACCTTGATTTCATTACATAATTAACATCTAGATTTGTAAAAACAGTTTATTAGCTGAACCATAGATTTGCCTTTTAGCTTCCCTAGTAATATTTTCAAGTAGATAAGAATTCTAGAAATATAAGAATTAAGTGACTATTTCAGGATCAAGACTGTATTTCCCATCAGGCAGGCCCTTAGCATTTAGGGTTTCTTTGTCAGAAATATTCCAAAAAGATCACCCCAGAAGTCTGAGAATTAGCTGTCTTGTACCTGATGGTTTGACAGGGGATACGTATAGAAGGTCATGAGAGGCAGTGTTTCCTAGCCACTGCATCAGGTAATGCCAACACACTGTGCTAAATCAAGCCCAGCTCTATTGGATATATATTCTAAACATGCCACTTATTCCCATTTGATTTGTGAACTTTTCTTAATTTACCGTGGAATAGATGCTTAGATCTTCACACCTCCACTTACCCATTTGAAATGAGCCTATCCTTGGACTTGGAAATCACTCTATCTCACTCAATTTTCATGATTCAATATGAAATTTTCAAAAACACACGCCTTGCCCCTCAAATAATTTTCCTCTAAATGAAACATTCTCAATACAAAGTGATTTCTATGTGTGGAGGACGAGGTGAGGGAGCCCAAAGCTTCCCCAAGTATGTCAAAGCGAATTAGAAATAATAGGAAGCTAAAGCTGCACAAACTTACCCATTTATACACAAAATTCATTTCAACTAAAGCATTTAAACTTAGGTTAGCCGCTTACTGAGGATTAATTACCCAATGTGATGAGAGTTAATTACTCCTGCAGCTCTGATTTACATGGTGAAGATTCAAATTCAAAAAAAAGTATGCTAGAGTCAGAGCAATAAACACAGCTCCAGCTGTTTTTTATCTTTTTTTAAATCCTAATCAATGGAGTATTTATTACTCTTTCCCAGTATGCTCACACACATACGTGTATTTGATGAGTCCTGAGATGAGCACCTGAACCATACTTAGGACGTAAGAAAATACAGCGTACGTGCTCAATGGGGTGATTCCGGAATTCAGAGAAGAACAGTGTGACCTGGGATAGTCAAGCAGAGTTTATGGGGAATGCAGAACTGGAGTTTATCCTTGAAGAATGCATAGAATGTGCATGAACAGAAAAGAAAGAAGTAGCAAGATATTTTGATGTGAAGTAGCGTGAGCACAGGTGAGAGAGTGGCATTTGTTGAGGATGAGATTAACTCAAAAAGAAGAAAGATGAGAAAGGAAGTTGGATTGGTTGAAAGATGGCAAGTTAAGTTATATGTGTGTGTATATATATATATATATAACTTTTTTATATATCAGTCTTGATGATATCCAAGTTGTGATGTCCTATATGTATGCCTCAAGGAGGATAACAATTAGAAGGTTATGCAAAAATTTTCTGTAGCAAAGTCAGAGATACCATGACATTTTGAAGAAGAGCACCAGTCAGCTAGGAGCATATGGCTACACACTAAAAACCTTCAAGAAAGCCAAGAAAGACCTTCATTCATTCAGGAAACTTTCATTAAGTTTAACTATATGCTAATCATGGTGCTAGGTATTAGTGAATACAAATTCCTTCTTTCTAATTGGTTATAAGGAGGGGAAGAAACACCAGTTGTAAGAGTTTATAACTGTGTGGTAAGCACTTCTGGTGTGCGTGCTGGGGGAGAAGAGAGCACTTGGCAGTGCTTGAGTAGGTCTCAGTGAAGTAGGTAGTTTTGGAGGGGCCCTCACAGTGGAAGCAATGTGTGAGTTAGGCTCTTAAGGTTTCGGAGTTCTCTGGGAAGGTAAGTGAGGAGAGTACATTCCAAGAGAAGGGAATGGCAGATAAAAAGACGAAAGCAAAGAAGTAGCTTATTGCATTTTACAAATAATTGCCAAGTTATTTAACCAATTAGTGCTTGTAGCATTTGCCAAGTTAATTCCAGAAAGTTAGAATATAGGCTATAGGTAGTAACAGGAGTGTCTTCGTTATCTAGTGCTGCTGTAACAGAAATACCACAAGTGGATGCCTTCAACAAACAGAAGTTTATTCTCTCACAGTCTAGGAGACTAGAAGTCCGGATTCAGGGCGCCTGCTCCAGAGAAAGGCTTTCTGTCTCTGTCAGCTCTGGGGGAAGGTCCTTGTCATCAATATTGCCCTGGTCTAGGAGCTTCTCAGTGCAGGGACCCCAGGTCCAAGGATGCGATAAGCTCCCAGTGCTTCTTCCTTGGTGGTATGAGGTCCTCCATGTCTCTCTTCTTGCATCTTTCTTTTATATCTCAAAAAAGATTGACTTAAGACACAACCTAATCCTATAGATTGAGTCCTACCTCATTAACATAAATGCCTCAAACCCTGCTTCATTAACATCATAGAGGTTAGGATTTACAACACATAGGATAATCACATCAGATTACAAAATGGTAGACAACCACACAATACTGGGAATCATGGCCTAGCCAAGCTGATACACATTTTTGGAGGACACAATTTAATCCATAACAGACATCATGCTTGGTATGGTAGAAGGTCAGCGAAAAAGAGAAAGACCCTCGACAAGATGGATTGACACAGTAGCTGCAACAATGGGCTCAAACTTAACAATAATTGTGAGGATAGTGCAGGACAGGGCAGTGTTTCATTCTATTCTACCTAGGGTAGCTGTGAGTCAGAACTGACTTGATGACATCTAACAACATGGATGTATTTGTTTCTGAGGGAAGGATGTCAGTATAACATGGAAGTTACATTTCCATCATGTTAATATTTTGTACCTCTAAATAAAAGCAGCTAAATGCTGAGTACACTAGCACAGCTGAATGCTGTAGACCATGAGTTATACAGTTGTGTACATGATACCCATTTACCCTACATTTTTCCTCTTCATTTGACCAAGCGCTCTGCCTTGAAATTGCTTATTTCACAGTTTCCCCAGAATCTTTGGGGAAAAAAAACACGACAGAACAAAAACAAACACAAGCAATGAGGCAGAACCATTCATTTCTGATAGTGCTGAATTTCATGCAGAGTCAGCGGTTGCTCCTCCACCTAAACTGCTCACAAAGATGTCCTTTGCTCTTGTCTCCATAACTCAGCAGCCCCGACCCTTCCTCATACTCTCATCCATCAAGCTGCTTTCCTTTTTTTTTTTAAGGTAAAAACTATATTAGCTATTGTTATGGGTTAAATTGTGTTCCCCAGAAATGTGTGTCAGCTTGGCTAGGCCATGATTCCCAGTATTGTGTGATTGTCCACCATTTTGTGATCTGGTGTGATTTTCCTATGTGTTGTAAATCCTAACTTCTATGATGTTAATGAGGCAGGATTTGGGGCAGTTATGTTAAGGAGGCAGGACACATTCTACAGGATTAGGCTGTGTCTTGAGTCAATCTCTTTTGAGAGGTAAAAGAGAGAAAGGAGCAGAGAGGAGAGGGACCTCATTACCACCAAGCAAGAAGAGCCAGGAGTGTAGCACGTCCTTTGGACCCAGGGTCCCTGCACTGAGAAGCTCCTAGACCAGGGGAAGATTGATGGCAAGGACCTTCCCCCAGAGCTGACAGAGATAGAAAACCTTCCTTGGAGCTGGCACCCTGAATTCAGACTTCTAGCCTCCTAGACTGTAAGAGAATAAATTTCTGTGTGTTAAAGCCATCCACTTGTGATATTTCTGTTATAGCATCACTAGATAACTAACGTAGCTATAGTATTTAGTTTTTTAGGAATTTAAAATGTGTTTTTAACTACAGTGATATTTTAAAATCAGGATTGTGATGGTTTTTGTTAATGCTCTGGTTATAAGATTGTTCAGGTTTTGAATCGGCTGGCCCTCTTCTATTTTTCTCATAAGTCCTGTCATCTTTACTGGATAACGATTTAAGGAGTATAATGTCAATATATTTGTAAGATTAATTCCTAAATGTGGAATTTCTTGGTCAAATAACGTGAACATTTAATATGTTTTGCTAAATTTCTCATTTTTGGAGTTGTACTAATTTTTACTCCAACTAACAATATTTGAGAATGCCAGTTTCTCCAAACTTGTAGTAACATAGTATACTAGCAAGTATTTTAGGTAAACAAATTTAATTACCATGGTCTCAGGGAACATCTAGCTCAATTGGCATAACGTAGTTTCTAAAGAACATGTTCTACGTTCTACCTTGGTGAGTAGCATCTAGGGTCTTAAAAGCCTGTGATCAGCCATCTAAGATACTCCACTGGTCTCACCCCTTTGGGAGCAAGGGAGAATGAAGAAAACTAAAGATGCAAGGGAAAGATTAGTCCAAAGGACTAATGGACCACAGCTACCAAGGCCTCCATCAGACTGAGTCCAGTACAATTAGATGGTGCCTGGCTACCACCACTGACTCCCCTGACAGGGATTACAACATAGGGTCCTGGACAGAACTGGAGAAAAATGTAGAACAAAATTCTAACTCACAAAAAAAGACCAGACTTACTGGCCTGACAGAGACTGGAGAAACCCTGAGAGTATGGCCCCCAAACACCCTTTCAGTTCAGTAACGAAGTCATTCCTGAGGTTCACCCTTCAGCCAAAGATTAGACAGCCCCGTAAAACAAAATGAGACTAATGGGGCACAACAGCCCAGGGACAAGGACTAGAAGGTAGGAGAGGACAGGAAAGCTGGTAATAGGGAACCCAAGGTCGAGAAGGGAGAGTGTTGACATGTTGTGGGGTTGTTAACCATTGTCATAAAACAATATGTGTACTAATTGTTTAATGAGAAACTATTTGTTCTGTAAACCTTCATCTACAGTACAATAAAAAAAATTTTTTAATTAAATTTAAGTAATACACTGAGTTTATAATTCAAAACACACACGCATATACATGCATATGCACACATGCACACACACACACAAACATCCTCATCCTTTGCCCTCCCTACCCCTAATTTCTTCTCCTCAGTGGCAATGACTTTAAAATATTTTAGCTGTTTCTTGTACAAGGAAAGGTATGGAAGCTCCATAGACACATCCAAACTCCCTGAGGGACTGAATTGCTGGACAGAGGACTGTGGGGACCATAGTCTCAGGGAACATCTAGCTCAATTGGCATAACACAATTTATAAAGACAGTGTTCTACATTCTACCTTGGCGAGTAGCGTCTGGGGTCTTAAAAGCCTGTGAGCAGCCATCTAAGATACTCCACTGGTCTCACCCCTTCGGGAGCAAGGGAGAATGAAGAGAACAGGA
Organism: Dugong dugon; assembly: GCA_030035585.1. Lineage (NCBI taxonomy): Eukaryota > Metazoa > Chordata > Mammalia > Sirenia > Dugongidae > Dugong > Dugong dugon. The sequence goes on along the minus strand of CM057479.1, from coordinate 7,400,727 downwards.
TACAAGGAAAAGATTAGTCCCGAGGACTAATGGACCACAGCTACCAAGGCCTCCACGGGACTGAGTCCAGTACAGCTAGATGGTGCCTGGCTACCACCACTGACTGCTCTGACAGGGATCACAACAGAGGGTCCTGGACAGACCTGGAGAAGGATGTAGAACAAAATTCTAACTGAAAAAAAAAAGACCAGATTTACTGGCCTGACAGACTGGAGAAACCCTGAGAGTATGGCCCCCAGACACCCTTTTAGCTCGGTGGTGAAGTCACTCCCGAGGTTCACTGTTCAGCTGGGGATTGGACAACCCCATAAAACAAAACAGGACTAATGAGGCATAGCAGTCCAGGGACAAGGACTAGAAGGCAGGAGGGGAAAAGAAAGCTGGTGACAGGGAACCCAGGGTTGAGAAGGGACAGTGTTGATATGTCATGGGGTTGTTAACCACTGTCATCAGGCAATATGTGTACTATTTAATGAGCAACTATTTGTTCTGTAAACCTTCATCTAAGGTTCAAAAAAAAAAAAAAAGAATTATCTGTGTGAGATCAAAGTGACAACAGCAACTCAAAAGGTTCGATGGGAAGCCCAGGGGCCAGTGAGTTGAAGACAATGGTGATGGAATAATTTGGAAAAGGATAGTGAGAATAGCAGCACAACTGGAAGAATGTAATCGATGTCACCGAATTGTACATGCAGAAATTTTTGAAATGGTGTATCTTTGGCTATGCATATTTTAACCAAAAAAAAAAGGTCCTCCAAGGTCGAGAAGGGAGAGTATTGACGCGTCGTGGGGTTGTTAATCAATGTCACAAAACAATATGCGTACTGACTGTTTAATGAGAAATTATTTGTTCTGTAAACCTTCACCTAAAGTACAATAAAAAAAATTAAAAAAGAAAAAAAATTTAGCTGTTTCTTCTCTTATTTATCTCCGTATCTTGAAATCATAATCACATTATATTGTTTCTTGATTTTTCAACTTTAGATATTATCTACTGATTTCCTACTATGATTCTTGAAGATGTTCTTATACCTTACTTCCCCCTAATCAGCTACATATGTTCCCTCCTCCTGTTTTCCCAGTACAGTTATATCAACATTTTTGGTAAAGTAATGCTCCATGTTTACATTATTGTGTGATAGTTACTCATAGCTGAGTTATGTGGTATACTGTTTGTTGTTGTTAGTTACCATTGAGTTGATTCCGACTCATGGCAACCCCATGTGTGCAGAGTAGACCTGCTCCATAGGGTTTTCAAGACTGTGACCTTTTGGAAGCATATCACCAGGCATTTCTTCTGAGGCACCTCTGGGTGCTTTCAAACCACCAACCTTCCAGCTACTAGTCGAGCACTTAACCATTTATGCCACTCGTGCACTCCGTACGGTGTACTAGGTTGTTAGGTGCCGTTGAGTTCTGACTCATAGACAGAGTAGAACTGCCCCATAGGGTTTCCAAGGAGCAGCTGATGGATTTGAACTGCTGACCTTTCGGTTAGCAGCAAGCTCTTCACCACTGAGCCACCAGGGCTCCGTTGTGTACTATGGCTACATATAATTTCTTCCTATTTTCCTTGGAATTAAAATAATTGCCTCTTTTTCTCCCTTACTTAGTTTTCTACGTACAAATCCCTAATTTATCTCCAGATTCTCTGCCAAAGCAAAATACATTCTTCTCGGTGTGCTCAGAACCATCAGCTAGTTTGTCTCACTAAGCAAACACCTTTCTTGGAGCCCCCTTTCCTCCTGACAGTTGTCTAGGTGGTCTCTGGGCCCGCTGCAGAGCTGTTACCTGCAGTTCCCTTCCATCATCACCTGGAAATTCCTTTGTCTTCTCTGCCTTCTACATCCTTTCCTTGTTTTGATGAAGTGCTGCTTCTAGTAGTTTCCAGAAATGTGTGCCTAGAGAAACAGTCTTTGAACTTCGTCTGTCTGAAACTGCCTTATTTTACTTTCCTTCTTGACTGATAATTTGGCTAGGAATGCACTTCTGGGTTAAAAAGATTTTTTTCTCGGAATTTTGAAAGCATTTCCTATTGTCTTCTATCCTCCAGTATTCTATTTTATTTTAGTTTTTAAAATTTCAGATCTCTTAGTTTTAATTTGCAAAAGTCTTTCTTGACATCTGAGGTCCATCCTCATCCTTCAGTGGTACACTCTTATTTCCTGAGTATGTGTCCCACCCCGCCCCATCCCTGGGTTCCTCTGTTACTTCTTTTATCTCTCTCTTTCATTTTAGAGGGTTTTTGTCAAAGGTTTGAGTCTTGGATGTCCATTGACAATTTAGAGTTTGTTTGGTAGAACTTATTACCTATGGCCTTTAGTGAAGGGTAGAAAGTGGCAAGAATATCAGGGTGGTGCAAATGGTTAATGCACTCAGTGCTAACTGAAAGGTTGGAGGTTCAAATCCACCCAGAGGCAGCTCAGAAGAAAGGCTTGGTAATCTACTTCCAGAAAAAACAAACAGCCATGGAGGACACTATGGAGCACAGTTCTGCTCTACACACATGGGTCTCCATGAGTTGAGATCAGTGGCAAGCCATACTTAAACTTGGAGGAGTCCCTAAATTTCAAGGCCTGATGATTCTGCCTTTGGGGCCTTGCTGTATCTCTAGAGGAAGTCCCAGTGGCACAGTGGTTAAGAGCGCAGGCTGCTAACCAAAAGGTCAGCAGTTCAAATCCACCAGCCGCTCCTTGGAAACCCTATGGGGCAGTTCTACTCTGTCCTATAGGATCGCTATGAGTCGGAATGGATTCACGACAACGAGTTTGGTTTGGTTTATATCTTTAGAGAGGAATATTCGACCTCTTCTGTGAAGAGTGTAAGCTTGTTTGCTGGTCTTCTCTGAGCCAATGGGCTTCACTATTCTGCATGCAGATTTCAAATATTTCCTGCTATATCCTCTCCCACCCTTCATCCTCAGCTGACAAGTCTTTGCAGAGAGTGAATCTCCTATCTTGACGGGGGTGAGGAAAAGGTGATAGTTTTGCTGCACAATGTGGCAGAGGGAACCTGGAGTGTAAAATACACACATTTTCCACCACATTCAGCGGACTACTTTCAGAAGTACTAGATGTGTACAAGTCTAGGCTTTTTTCTAGGCTCTCTGGCACAGAGTTGCTTGTTTCTTATTGTCTGGTCCATGGTGATTTAGGTTTCAGCCTTTTCCAGGTGGCTAAATCATTTTGCCATTCAGTGCTAGCCGACACATTTTGGGCTGTCACCTGGTATCTTCTGATGCCTTCTCTCCTGATCTCTTTGAACCTTTAGGTTTGTGGTGTGCATGTGTGTTTGCATTTTAATTCCATTGAAATTTAGAGGGGAGACAGAAATAAAAATGTGAGTATAAGGTACAAGTTCAAGAATTTTTATCTTTTTATTTTTTGAATTCTCTCCTTTGGATTTTTTTTTAACTCCTTGAATTAGATACTTAACACATTTATTTATTTATTTTTATTTTTTATTTTTTCCCATACAAAAATTTATACATACATTATGTGACTCTAATTGCTTTCCCCATACTATGACAGCATACTCCTCTTTTTCACCCCTGATTCCCCATGGCCATTCAACCAGCTCCCAACCCTCTCTGCCTTCCCATCTCAGCTCCAGACAGAAGCTGCCTGTTTAGTCTTTTGTATCTGCTTGAGCTAGGATGCGCACTCTTCACGAGTGTCACTTTATGTCCCACAGTCCAGTCCAGTCCTTGTCTGAAGAGTTGGCCTTGGAAATTTTTTAGTTCTAGGCTGATAGTGAATCCAGGGGCCATGCTCTCCAGGGTACCTCCAGTCTCAGTTAGACCAGTAAGTCTAGTCTTCTCACTAGAATTTAAGTTCTGCACCCCACCTTTCTCCTGCTCTATCAGGGATTCTCTGTTGTGTTCCCTGTCAGGGCGGTCATTGGTGGTAGCCGGGCACCATCTAGTTCTTCTGGTCTCAGACTGATGAAGTCTCTGGTTTATGTGGCCCTTTCTGTCCCTTGGGCTACTACTTTCCTTGTCTTTGGTGTTCTTCATTCTCCTTAACTCCTGGTGGTTGAGACCAATTGATGCATCTTAGATGACTACTTGCGAGCTTTTAAGACCCCAGATGCCACTCACCAAAGTAGGATACAGAACATTTTCTTAATAAGCTTTGTTATGCCAGTTGACCTCAGTGTCCCCTGAAAGCATGGTCCCCTGCTACTCTATCCCTCAAAGTGTTTGACTCTATTCAGGAAACTTCTTAGCTTTGGTTTAGTTCAGTTGTGCTGACTTCCCCTGTAGTGAGTGCTGTCGTTCCTTTCACCTAAGATAATTCTTATCTACTATCTAGTTAGTAAATAACCCTCCTCCTCCCTCCCCACCCTTGTAACCATCAAAGAGTGTTTTCTTCTGTTAACACGTTTATTTTTATTGTTTATTTGTGAGTAATCTAAATACCTAAGATATGACTTTTTCTCTGAATACTATCTTAGCTATGTAATATCTCCATTATTATTTTCAAGATTTTATACTTAATTTTTTTTTACATCATCTATTATTATGAGCTGTTTAAGAGAGAGCTTTAAAATTTCAAGTGGGTATTTTTTAAGGTGCCAACCCAAATTTTTATTGCATTACGAATAGAAAATATTGTTTTACCTGGTGATGAGGCACTTTGCGACATCAGGGATTTGGACATATCAGGATTGTTGTTGTTGTTAGGTGCCATCAAGTTGGTTCCGACTCATAGTGACCCTATGTACAACAGAATGAAACACTGCCCAGTCCTGCACCATCCTCACAATTATTGCTATGCTTGAGCTCATTGTTGCAGCCACTGTGTTAGTCCATCTCGTTGAGGGTCTTCCTCTTTTTCGCTGACCCTCCACTTTACCAGGCATGATGTCCTTTATGAGACATAGTCTCGCCATCCTTGCTTCTAAGGAGCATTCTGGTTTTACTTCTTCCAAGATAAATATCAGGATTAGTGATTGACAATTGTCCCCAGCCTTTCCAGGCAGCCCCAGTTTTCAACTGGAGTAGGTTAGTGTTTTTATCCTCTGTGGGGCAAGGAGTTAGGAAGTAACTGCTTCACGATCATTTGAAACTTTCTTAGTTCAGGGTATTCCAAGTTTTGTACCATTATATGTTTACTATCAGTCTTTGTGACAACATAGACGGAAAGATTAATATGGTTTTTCATTAACATTGTAATAATAACCTGAGTCCCACCTTCTGTATTACTAATTTTGTTATTTATGCATTCAATCTCTTTCCTTTACTGATTTTGCAGTCCAGTGACTTTAATACATTATGTCCTATTTTTGACAGTTCTTTGTCTTTTTATTGCTGCTGTTGTTTCTTTCCAAGATATAGTATAACTTTAAATGTCTTTTTGAATTATGGATGTTTATGGGGCTTCCTTTTTTGGGTGGGGGCACCAATTATTCATATGTTGGATTTCCTTTGTTTGTCTTACATTATCTATCATTACTATTCTCTCTAATCCTATTTCAATTCTCAATTTCCATTTCTTTCTTTCTTTTTTTATTTTTTTCACTTTTTAAATTCTGTTTCCCATGCCTTGTGGTTTCTATAAGATGTCTATTTTTTGTTTTGCTGCCTCCAATATGGCCTTTTAATTTCCCACTTGTTTCCTTCAGATTTTATCTTTTCCTGTTTTTTTGACATATATATGCCCTAAACTTTTTATAGAAGCAATCTTATGATAAATGTTTTTTAAATGGTTATATATATATATGGCCTTTTTTTTTTTTTTTTTTACCGCTATGTCATTTTTCTCAGGATTTTTTTTTCTCTCTTATACCTGTATATTTCTGCACTATCGTCTTTACCTCCTCTGCCTTTCACATTACTGCCTTCTTCTTCACCTACGGATAAGGTGAATACCCGGCTAGCAGAAATTCTCCTTATCAAAGAGGATTGTGTGTTTGAGCTAGTCATTTTAGCCTTTACTTCTTTTCATTAACAGAGGTCAGCAGCTAAAGGGCTGTGCATGATTTTTAGACCCTTTCTTCCACTTTGCCTCAACTACAAACTGCTTCCCTGGAAATACGGCATGCATATATGTGACTCTCCACTCTGTTCCCTGCCTGTTCTTCCTTATAGACACCAAGATCGGGAGTAACTCCTGCCACCAACCCCTTCCCATTGCTCTAATGAGGGCATGAATGGGACAATTACTTTGACATATTGTGTTCTGACTTACACTGAAATCTGAAGCTACAGGCATCCCGTCTCCATTTTTTTCAGAACCCCCATTTGATCTTCACTATATTTATCAACCTTTTCTCATATATTATTGATTTTCTAGGAGTTATTATTATCTATAAAAACAGAGCATGTATTTCTTTTTTTCATTCTCCTAGTTGCTTTTGGGTTATTATAAGAGGAGAAAAGGGAAGTGCTATGCTTTTCTCTTCCAAAATGAAAGTCAAAATAGAATTTAAATCAATAATTAACAAACACAAGACATAATGCTACTTATTAAAAGTCATGTAAGGATGAATTAGACGCTCGCTCCTTAACAGACTCATAGTTTACTAAAGTAGTCAAGAAATACAAATATGAATGGAAAATAAACCCAATAATAGTCAATATATGATTGCTACTTAAAGAGACAGTAAGAGTATGGGAATTTGAACAAGGGAGTAATTGCTGGGAGTTGTAGTGACCATGCCTGAAAGTTAAATCTTCTCCCCATGAGAAGGCTGCCAGAAGTCAGAACAAGCCAAGCTCTTTCCTACCTCTGCCATCTACTCTTCCACCCAAGGCCATCTTCTGCAGAAGGTGAAAGCGAAACCTCTTCTGAGGACAAAGGGTAAAGCAACATGTTGTCATGTAGTGTTTCTTCAACAGTGCGTGATCTGATCGTAAGACTCACCTGGGATGATCGTTACAGCTGACTCAGAATCTCCAGGGGAAGACCTGGGATCTGTATTTGTCACAAGGGCTCAGAGTAATTTGGAAGGCAGCTATGCTCACCACTATACCACCAATACCGCACAGAGAGTAATTTGTATAGCCAGTCAACTTTGGAAATCCTTAGAGTGGTGGAAAGACCACTAAGCTGGAAGTTAAGAGACCTGTATTTTATTTCTGGCTTTGCCACTAACTAGGTGTAGGATTTGGATAAATTTCAATCTAAGCCTCAATTTTTTTGCCTATAAAAGGAGGAAACTGGGCTTGATAATGTTTAAAATCCCTTCCAACTTTAATATTCCATTATTCTCTAAATACAGAGTTTCTATATATATATAAAAGGAAAAAAGGAAGATTGGGGCAGGGGACCGAGGAAAGGAAATACGAGGTTGTTTCCCTTGTACATAAGGATTGGAATGAAGCCTTTTCTGCTGTGTCTGAAAAAAGAACTTCTGGGAGCACAGCTTAAGTTGGACAGGGATTCAGCAAAGGAGCACAGCTTAAGTTGGACAGGGATTCAGCGAAACTGCTGGTACAAGTGCAAGCGTCGGATCACTTTCCTGACGCAGGAGCAGAAGATACACCTGTGGTAGACAGGATTTGCATTAATTAGTCTGTAACGAGCAGCACACTCCTAAGAATATTAAGTTTCTCAAAACTAATCATAAAGTATCAGTATGATATTTCCCCCTCACCTCAACCACTTGAAAACATTGGGTTCTGCCTAAATGAAATCCCAAATTTTCCCTTAGTTGCTTTTTAGTGAGAATGACCGTTTTCTTTCTTTAGGAGTTTGATTGGCAGCTCCCTACTGAGGAAGAAAAATGAATTTCAAAGACAGACCGAAGAAAAACGGTTTTCTTCTGCTCTCTCTGGACTTCTGTTGCTCCAGGTGTTACAGGAAAAACAAATTTCTCAACTGGTCTAGTCTTTAATAACAGCATTATTAAGATCCCCAAGCACATCTGATATTGCTCTTCCAAAGAGTCTAGGGAACTCTATTCATTTATTGATGCAGCAGCCACAAAGGGGTCCCATTTTGCTTTGTTTGAAGGACCTGAGAGCCCTTATTATTTTTGTTTGTAGAAACACCGTGGTACCCACGAAGGAAGGGACGGGCAGGGAGACACAGAAAGGAAAACAACCGGAGTCTTTGGCTGCCGATGGCCTTTTTTATTCACTTGAAAAGGCCTCTTGGTTGATTGATTTATGATTTAGATGCCACTTCCTCCTCTCAACGTAGCACTCTGAAGTCTGTGCCTGCTATGCATAGCTGACATTCATTCTGCAGCATATTCGTAAGGCGAATGATTGTGATGTGGATACTAATTGGTTTGTTCCACCACATTTTCCTTGGACATGCAGCAAACTGGCAATTTTCAATGGCCATGGGGGACAGGAACAGCATGTATAAGTGGAATCCACAGAAAAATAGAATGTACAGCTTTACTGAATAGTTTCCAAAGATCTCCTGGATCAAAAGTGGACTTATTGTGCAATCTGGGACCAACCAAATGTAGGGTGAGACTTGCAATGGCCATAGGCAAGGAATTCGAGGACCGGTGTGATGCTAATTTATTGTTGCAAAAATTGAAGAAAAGAGACTTAGAGAAGGCCCCAGTTGCTTAGCCTAAGGAGTATATTCACAAATGTTTAAACAGCTTAGGACAGGACAAACTCTGTAAGGTGTAAACTAATGAGGACTTAACAATTTTGGAAAACTTAACCTTGTACAAGAGCTGTGGACCTTCTCTAAGTGACCTCTGAACAGTGTGAAAAACCAAGGTTGCTAAATCAATTGCACTTTATTCCAGAGGGAAAGTGTCATGCAACATTGGATCAATTTTGTCAAAGCAATGGATAGCAAACTATGAGAGCAAACTCATAGCAATGAGAAGGGATGGAGTGGAGTGGGGAGGGACAACTACTCAAAGACTGATGTTGGTTACAGTAGGAGAAATAGCCAAGACTGTATAATGACCCAAAGGGTTCACTGCATTGTAGAACTGAGAAATAATTAGAACCGCCTAGAATAAGATGAACTACATTTGGTATTGTCTAAATTGGCTTTGTGACCTTCATGATCCTTTTTCTATTCACTAGTGAAAGGCAAGCCCCATGAAACGGCCTGGTGCTGGGTAGTGGAGCCTTTGGAATTTTTGATGTTCTATCTCTTGCTTAGGCCCCTGGGTGGAACAAGTGATTTGTGATCAGCTGCTAACCTAAAGGGTGGCCATTTGAACCCACCCAGTGGCACCACTAAAAAAAAGGTCTGGCTATCTTGCTTTCATAAAGATTGCAGCCAAAAGAGAAAGGAAAAGAAATCCCAGTGGAGTAGTTACTCTCTATAACACATGGGGTCGCCGTAAGTCAGAATCAGCTCAATGGCAACAGGTTTTGGTTTCACTGCAGCGTCCCTACACTTGTTGGTTTCGCTGATCTCAGTCACCCTTCCTTAGCATCCATGAGAGTGTCACTTCACTGCTCAACCTCTTTTGCACTGATTCTTTCTGATTCTTTGTTTAGACTGTTTCCATGGTTCCTAACTCTTCCCTCTGGATGTTTCTTCTGTCCACCCGTTGTTCCAAGCCCCACAATAGTGGGGCAGCCCTGAACTGCAGCACCTTAGGGACTCTGCTTGCCAGGAAGAGGAGTTTGGACAAGCCAACTTTGTGCAAGTAGGCAGTCAAATGTCGAATGGCGTATATTAATGACACTGCTTAGCACAAAGGTTTCAAACTAAGAGCTCTGGTTCATAGTACCAAACAACCGCAGCTTTCACCTTGCCCACTTCCTCACCACCACTCTTGTGTGTAGCCCTCATTATGCCTCTGCTGATTTATCAAAGAAAGCGCTATAGAGTGGAAAAGATACAGGGTCAGACAGACCCAGGTTCAACCCCAGCTCTGCCACCTACTAGCTATCTATTATGGAAAATTTTATGATCTCTCTGGGCTCAGTGTTCTCATCAGTTAATGTAAGTGTAGGGTGTTGGTGTGGTGGTTGTTAGCTGCAGTCAAGTTAGCCCCCACACATGGTGACTCCCTGGTGGTACAGTGGTACAGTGGTTAGGAGATTGGCTGCTAACCAAAAGGTCAGCAGTTCGAATCCACCAGCTGCCTCTTGGAAACCCTATGGGGCAGTTCTACTCTGTCCTGTGGGGTCGCCATGGGTAGGAATCAACTTGATGGCCATGGGTTTGGTTTTGTTGGTTAGTCCTGTGTTGATAATAATGGCAGCTTGGAAAGTTTGTGGGTCATGCTTGGCACCTTGTAGGCTCTCAAAAAAGTAGCTCTTCATTAATTCAGTCATCCAATATGTCTGAGCATCTAATACGTGACAGGAACCATTCCAGTTGCTGAAGACCCAGGAATGGGCAATACAGACTCCTTTTCCGACATGTTTCTGTTTTCCCAGGCATCTGTCCTTTCTTCCTTTACTCCCATGGAAGTAATCACGGTGATTTTTCCCCCATCTACCACTAAGAATTCCTTCTGCCCCTTAAATTTGCCCATACCTATTACAGAAATCTTTGCACTGAAGGAAGTCTTCATCAGCTTCTGTTGTAATATTGAAGTTCCTGGGTGCTGTAAATGGTTAACGCACTAGGCTGATAACCAAAACGTTGGAGGTTCAAGTCCATCTAGAGGCACCTTGGAAGTAACACCTGGTGATCTACTTCCAAAAAATCAGCCATTGAAAACCCTGTGCAACACAGTTCTGTTCTGACACACACAGGGTCACCATGGGGTCGGCTCAATGCCAACTGGTTTATTCTAATATTGTAGAACATGGTTGGAGAATGAATCTCTCTCTCTTTCACACACACACCCTCCATGCAGGCTGATGCTTAAACCTTCTGGTCACCTCTTGTTAAATTCCTGCATGCATGCCCTGCAACAGCTGTCACAAATATTTTCCACAGCCAAGACCCCAGTCTCACCTTTACTTCCTCACACCCAGCAGATGACCCTACTCTGTGTTTCTGATAAATCCTTCAGGGTCTCAGTTTTCTCATGTTCATATATAGGCCCCTGTGTTCCTAAAACCTATGATGAGACACATTCAAATTGTTATAATGCTTCAAAACCTCTTTTTGTTCACATCTGTACCTTGGAGTTTCTCAGTATGTCCATCCATTGATTCCTTCTTCAGTCCTCTGACAGAGAAAGGGTCTTGGTTTTGTGTTATGGTGAATCCTTCCACCTGAGGTTTGGATTCCAAGTCTTCCTGTTCTCTTTGGGGTTGTGCAGCATTGTGCAGCTTTGCTATCCCCTCATTGCTTCTTCCGTCTCTCTCTCTCCACCATTTCTCTACAGACATGCTCAAGTCCTTCCTGACCTAAACAAATAACATCATAAACTCAGCTTTATTTTTACTTGCTGCACTATGATACTGCCATTTTTTTCCCTTTGACTTCAAACACAAACTTGTTGAAAATTATTTTCAAGCAAATGTGTTTTACTAATATGTAGACCATATATATAACCATATGTGTGTGTGTGTATATACACATGAGTATATGTGTTGTGTTGGCAGGTGCCGTCGAGTTGATTCCGACTCATAGTGACCCGATGTACAACAGAACGAAACCCTGCCTGCTCCTGTGCGTCCTCACAATGGTTGCTATGTTAGAGCTCATTGTTGTAGCCACAGTGTCAATATATATAAATATATGTAATATACCTAATATATTTTATTAAACAAATAGCAAAATATTTTACTAACACTCATTTCCTTAGCATTTTCTTCCTAATACTTGTTTTATGCTTCATTTCAATAAAACATTTTTACCCCAAACCACCAGTGTCTACCTGTGAAATGCAATGGTATTTTGTAGGTTTTTCTTCCACTGACCTTCTTATCCACATTTGACTGCTGATGAATTGTAAATTAAAACCTCCTAATCTCCCTAGGATGAGTCCATCATATGCTTGGTCTAGCGCAGAGGTTGGCAAACTTTTTCTGGAAAGGGCCAGATAGTAAATTTTTTCAGTTTTGTGATCAATATGGTTGCTTTTGCAACTACTCAGTCTTGCCTTTGTAGCACAAAATCAGCCATAGACAATTTGTAAGCAAACTGGCATGACTATGCTTCCATAAAACTTTATTTTACATCAATGACCTAAATTTAAGAGCTAAAACTATAAAACTCTTAGAAGAAAACATAGGGGTAAAACATAGGATTTTGTATTTGGTAGTGGGTTCTTACATATGACACCAAAAGCACCTTCAGCAAAAGAAAAACTAGATAAATTGAACTTCATCAGAATAACAAACTTTTGTGCATCAAAGGACACTATCAAGAAAGTGAAAAGACAGACTACAGAATGGGACAAAATATTTGCAAATCCTTTATCTAATGAGGGTTTGACATCCACAATATGTGGTCCTTGGGTGCCAAGAGTTGAAATAGGCTCGACGGCAACCAGTTTTTGCATTTTTTGAGTGGTGCAAATGGTTAATGCATACAGCTACTAACAGAAAGGTTGATGATCCAGGTCCACCCAGAGGTACCTCAGAAGAAAGGCCTGGTAATCTACTTCCAAAAAAATTAGTCATTGAAAACACTGTGGGGAACAGTTCTACTCTGACATTCACGGGGTTGACATGAGTCGGAATCGACTCAACTGCAGCTGGTTATCCATAATATATAGTTGTTGTTATTATTAGGTGCCATTGAATCGGTTCCAACTCAGAGAGACCCTATAGGACAGAGTAGAGCTGTCCCATAGGGTTTCCAAGGAGCAGCTGGTGCATTTGAACTGCCAACCTTCTGGTTAACAGCGGAGCTCTTAACCACTGGGCCACCAGGGCTCCCTAATGTATATACATGATGTATAAAGAACTCCCCAGTTGAGTCAGACAACTCCTTCACACTACCCCAAACCCATGGTCTTCAACTTCATTTGTCTACTCAGCAATGCTTTAGTCTTTCTTAGACGTTGTTCTGATCCTCTCACCATCCTGGTGTTTTTTTCCCTCTGGACAACTTCCAGTTTCTAAAAGTCCAATAAGAGCCTGGTGCTTCCAGGACACACTCATGCCCTGCCCTCCTCTCTACCGAATTCTTATTTTCTTCTTTTACTGTCGGCATTGCCTGTTGTTGTTTGTGTTTGATTGTTTGCTTTTGTGGCCACAACACACAGACTCGATTGATTCAGTTTGTAGTCACAAAATTTGTCTTCTTTCACACGTGTGTAGTTGTAAAGCCATATTTCTTTCTTTTTCTTGTTTTAACACTATTTCATTTTAAATTCGAGTATAGGGCTTCACACTGAACTGTATTAAGAATCTAGAAAGTTGAAGTAGACTGCAGCATCCGTGGTTTTAGTCAGAATTGACTCCATGACAGCGGGTTTGGTTTTGGGTTTTACACTTCCGTTCTTCACTAGTCTTGTCAACAAAAGCCTCCTTTCTTATGCATAAACGTTCCTTGTGGTTTACTTGGGGGTTTGATTATTTCTCTTTTACTCTCTTTGTCTTCTACTATAGAGGGGGTCTCAAGTTCCAAGCCTGGCCAATCAAAGTATCCTACCAACCCTGCCTCAGTGATTGGATGGGCATGTGACTCAAGTTCAGCCAATCAATGCCTTCCATAAGACTTTTGGTGGGACTGTTAAGAGAAGCAGTCTTCATCCTCTGGGATCATGGACAGGAAAGACTGCTAGCTGAGGGCAGCCAGTGGCCGTTTTTGACTTTAAGCCTTTCTGAACCTTCATAGAAAAAAAGCAAAGATGAAAGATGAAGAGAAACATGGAATCCCAATAATATAATTTGAGCCCCGTAAGCTAGCTTTTAACCCCTGGACCCTCAAAATTACAAAAGCCAGTAAGTCCCCTTTCTTGTTTATGTTTTTTCAGATTGAGTTTCTAAAACTTGAAATTGAAAGAAATCTAGCTAAAGACTTCCTAAAATTGCTTTACTTTTGTATTCTACCATCCAGTGTATTTCTTAGAAGATCTAACTTCTTTTCATTTAAGAAGAAAATCGATCAGCAAGACACAAATATGCTCATCAGATAAGGATAAGAAAGGGCGCTTCACTTCCCAATATAGAAGCCACTTTAGGTTAACAGCAATCACTTATTCTGCTTATCTTAAGAATTTTCATTCTACTGGCTGCAAAGTCACCTCTCCATGCTGTCCACAATGATACCATAATAGACCTTTTCAAAATATTCACTAAAAAGTACTTACATAGTATTTATCATATTCTGTAGGTGCGTCCTAGTAATAGTATAAAGAAAATTAGCTAACTAATGCACAAATTATTGTTTTAACTACTCGTAAACAATTATTGCAGTAATCCATTTTGCTATTTGATATTCACCTATAGTTTACACACTTTACCTTTTTACATTTCCTATCCAGGGTTCTTCAAAGATTACAATAATTCAGAGAGCTCATTTGTAATTAATTTAGTCAGAATGACATGTACTCGTTTCGAGTATCTAGATGCTACATACTATCCTTGTCTGCTGAGGTTCCCATTTCCCCTCAGGAATATTTGTTCTGCCTTTTCCACTGTGAAAACTAGTCTCGTTGAGGGGGTCAAAATGGGGTTTGAGATACTTGTCGTTCGCAGATTCTGTTACTGGTGTATATCCCAAGTAACCTGTGCATTTCTTATTTTCTACTTTCCCAAACGTGGTCAATAATCTTTTACCACATAGCTAGTCTCCATTTGCCTTCTGCAGCATACCTTCATTTATTCATATTTTAAATAATCATTTTATACGTTAGTGTTGCCCGAAGTATGAGGCACTAGTTCTATAAGAGGTTACTGAGATACCATGAGACAAAATGTTTCCAGGGACATACTTGCTAGGGAAACTGGATTATACAAAGTTAAATAGATTTCTTTACAGTGAAACTCCCCAGGGTATTTAACATGCTAATATGAATCACCAAGAAGTAGATTGCTGACCTAGTGTCTTAGGCTGGGTTCTCTAGAGGAGCAAAACCAGTGAAGTGTACATACTAATATACAAAGAGAGATTTATCTCAAGGAAATGGCTAACACAACTGTGGAGGCTGGCAAGTCCCAAGTCCATGAGTCAGGCAGCAGGCTGGAGGCTTCTTCTGCCACATGTGTTTGCAGAAGTTGACAAACCTCAAATCTGCAGGTCAGGCAGCAGGCTGCTGGCTCACAAGGTTGCAGAAGCTGACGAATCCAAACTCTGCAGGTCAGGCAGCAGGCTGACCTCACATCCCAAGAACCGGAGGTCAGAGGATGACGAGAAAAATGCAGGATCGAGAGAGAGCGTGAGCTTTGCCAGAACATCCATATGTTTATACACTATATGCATGCCACACCCCAAACTCTCCTTCCAACTGACTGGCTGCTCACATCAGATCACAAAATGGAGGATGATTACATAATGTTTGCCAAACCACTGAGAATCATGGCGTAGCCAAGTTGACGCATAGCATTAACCATCACAGCTAGAAAGTCGCTTCTTGAAGCCTATATTCCCTGATATCTGATGAGCTCTCCCTGTCAAAATCACAAAAATCTGTGCATTTAATTCCTAAAAACTTCCAATCTGACCAATCAACTGGAAAGGTATCAAAAGAGGAGATGGAAAGGAAGAGTTTTGTGATAACTTTTCAGTGTCCACACAGACTTCCTGCTTGCCCCATCTTATGCCTAGTAGAACGAGAGATTACAGAGAGATGATCTAAAGCAACAATGTCCAAACTTTTCTCAAGATTTGGGACTCAGTCTCAGGTCCCACCTTTCGATTCTGCCATCATAACTGGTCCCTATCGTATCTCTAATAAATGAGCACTCGAGTCACCGAAATTGTTAACCTTTCTCTGTCATTCTGTGTAGGGTGACTGCAGTGGTATGTGGCAACAGGGAACAGATAAAGTAGTCGCAAAAGCAGGAAAAGCCTGGACCTTCTGTCAGGAGAGAAAGCTACTCATATTTGGGGAAATTCCTAATAAAATTCGCTGTTCATATCCCATCAACGTAGCTTAGTCACATCCAACTGCAAGAGAAGCTGGAAATAGATAAGAAGGAAGAAATAAATATGGTTTAAACAGCTGGGATCTTGGCACAAGAGTGCTAATATCTTACTTCATTTGTAAGTATTTTGGGAGAATTCATGCATGATTTCTAAGATGGAGCCCTGGTGGTGCAGTGGTTAAGAGCTATGGCTGCTAACCAAAAGGTTAGTACTTCGAATCCACTAGCCGTTCCTTGGAAGCCCTATGGGACAGTTCTACTCTGTCCTATAGGGTCTCTGAGTTGGAATTGACTTGACGGCAGTGGGTTTGGCTTTTTTTTTTTTTCTTTAAGATACTGAGCACAATTGAACACAATATTCTAATACTGTTTAACAACTCCCTTGTTGGGGACCCCATATTTCTTTAAATGCTTCTGAAGACTGCATTAGCTTTTTTTTTTGCCACCATATCACATTTGACTCAAGCTGAGTTAATGTGAAATGTTTTCAAAAACCTAGCTGACCATGTGGATTGAGTTCATGTTTCACTTATCATTTTCCCTTATATCATACTAATTTTCTCCAAATTTTATGAACAATGTAAATTACAGTATTCCTCACCCATCACATAAAAAACACCTTCGTATGTGCTTAAAATACATGCATAGCCTCTTCATACATCAAATACTTTTCACATTGTTAAATGCCCCCTTTTTTAGCAAGTGTGATCATCTGAACTGAGGCGGCAAAATACAAGCACTAGGTGCAGGATTAAAATAATGTTATCTTTATTGCAAGTGCACACTTTTAATACCATATATGTGCGCAAAGGCATTTGGTGATGAATCCTAAATGAAATCGGCGGGCCACTCTGCAGGTTCCAGTGGAGAACACATTTGGCAAATGTTAAAAGTCAGAAAGCATCAGGATCTGAAATTCACCTTTGATTCCCCTCTCCAGCGAGCTGACAGCAAGGCAAACGGCAAAGTGTGTGGTTCTCAAGTCGGAAGGCCTGTATTCTCTTGTAGCCCGTTATTGGACACTAATGCTGGTTTGTTGTTTTTTTTCCCCTCCAGTTGGGTTTGCTTCAATAGAACAATGAGAAGTGTTTTCCAACTAAATGAAATGCTTTTCTTAATTAAAACCACATGCACAAATAGTTCAAGAAATTTAACTTCATTTTTTTAAATTGAATATTTAGAGAGGGCAATGTCACACTCTGCAAATTGAGATGTGGAAAATATATATTATTATTATGTATTACATAAATGGATGTTATATATTTATGTATTATATATTATATAAACATGTCATATGTTTATATATAGGTATTGTATATTGTATAAATACATGCTATGTTATTTATGTATATTAGTGTACCTATTATTTATCTTTTGCTAATCCAAATTTCCTTGTGGATCCCTATTAGATGGTGAAAGGAAAGCACTTAGAATTTCTGTTTTGAATGAGCTTCTTCTTGGTTAACTTAGTCTTTTTTGGCTAAATGCTCAGGTTTTTAAATTTTATTTTATTTTACATAATCCTTCTCCCAAAGATTGTGTTTAAGAAAGAGAATAACTATGTGTCTTTGTGGCAATGCAGAGAGTCTCAGGTCCAACCATGAGTTCTTGTACTGTTTTCTGCATCCTTGAATATCCTGTGCCATGCCTGGACTATCCTTGCAATGCCTGGTCATTCATAAGCTTGCTGGCATCAGCTGATGGGGTCCACTTGTGGTAAACTTGTACCTTTTGGCATTGGCCAAGACCAGTATTTTCATTTTCTCCCTACTGATTAGTCTCACCTTGCTCTTGCTGGTGTACAACATTTGTGAATCTCCGCTGAGCCCTCCAAGTGGTCTTTGGCTTGGACATTCCACCCTTTGGCTTCTAGGGGGCAATCTCACTCCTCAGCATGGAGACTGTCTTAGTCATTGTCTTAGGCTGGGTTCTCTACGGAAGCAAAACCAGTGAAGTGTATATATATAAAGAGATTATATCAAGGAAACAGCTCACGCAATTGTAGAGGCTAGAACATCCCAAGTCCGTGGATCAGGGTAGAGGCCTCTCCCAAGTCAGCTGTAGAAGCTGGCAAGCCCAAGATCAGAAGGTCGGAGAGCAGGGCTCCCACTCACAGGCTGTGCAGATCGATGAATCCCAGGTTCAGCAGATAAGCTGACAGCTCAAATCCCAAGAATGGGAGAAGAGACAACCGGAAGCAGCCACAGGATCCAGAGAGAGCAAAAAGCCAGAACGTCTGCTTATGTTCAGATGCGGGCCACACCCCCAAGGAGACTCCCTTTCATCTGGTTGGCTGTTCACAGTATATTCAATCATGGGAGTGATTACATTAAAACATGGAGAATCGTGGCCCAGCCAAGTTGACACACAATCTTAACCATCACAGTCATCTAGTGCTGCTATAACAGAAATACCACAAGTGGATGGCTTTAACAAAGAGAAGTTTATTCTGTCACAGTCTAGGAGGCTAGAAGTCCGAATTCAGGGTGCTAGCTCCAGGGGAAGGCTCTCTCTCTCTCTGTCAGATCTGGGGGAAGGTTCTTGTCATCAGTCTTCCCCTGGTCTAGGAGCTTCTCAGTGCAGGAACCTTGGGTCCAAAGGACACGCTGTGCTCCCAGCACTGCTTTCTTGGTGGTATAAGGTCCCCCGTCTCTCTGCTGGCTTCTCTCTTTTATGTCTCAAAGGAGACTGACTTAAGACAAAACCTAATCTTGTAGATTGAGTCCTGCCTCATCAACATAACTGCCTCTAATCCTGCCACATTAACATCGTAGAGATAGGATTAACAACCCATAGGAAAATCACATCAGATGACAAAATGGTGGACAATCACACAATACTGGGGAATTATGGACTAGCCAAGTTAACACATATTTTTATAGTCCCCACTGGTACTGCTCAGTAACTTCTGGAATCCAATAAGGTGTTCTCCTCTTGCCCCCTCATGCTGGTACAAGGGCATCATATAAGACACTCTCTTCCCAGAGTCCCAGATGGGAAGCAGAGGACCAGACCTCTGTTTACAGCTTCAGTTTCAATATACCTGAGGTGTTTCTACCTCATTCTCACAAGATTTAAAACTCTATGTGAGGATCCTAGCATTTGACTTCTGGACTTCCTCTATTCTCCCCTCTGCTCCATAAGAGCTTCTCTTTCCTCTTCTTGTCTTATGGAATATTCCTACATCATGTTTACCTTCTTCCTTCCCCTGTATACTTTCTTGGTTTTAGATAGCATCTTTCTTTTTATTTCCTTGGACACTAAGCTTCAGAGCTTAGTCTTACTGGTGGAAAAGGTTCAGGAAACTTAATTTATAAGGAGAATTAAAGTACATTGTTTTCGGATCTTCAAAATTTAATCTCGACTACACTGTGAAGTGGTGCGTTTTAGTGGCTCTTGTCTTGTGTGTATCACATGGGGGTGTGAGCAAGTGTGTTGAGCCATTCTTTACGTTCATCATTCACCACTAAGTCTACACCATTCAATTCGTAAGATGGTATTTTCTTAGCACACCCCTTCTAAATTCCATACTACTCCTCTTACAAGCTTTTTCCCATTTTGGATATGCATGTGTCATATGATTGTGAGAGACAAAATAAAAGCGTGAGCTATGGAGTCAGATTTCCTGGTTTCAAATTCTTACTAATTGTGGGAACAAAGGCAGATTCATGACTCTATGTCTCTGTCTTCTTGTGTTTAATCATGGGTGTGATGGTAGTTGTTGCAATGATGAAAAGAGGTGCTATGTATAAAATGCTTAGAATGGGACCTGGCACGTGGTTAGTGCTCTCCGTTCATTTTGGTTGTTGTTATTGTAGAATGAAAGAATCTCAGGAGAAGGAAGTTGCTAGGTCCAACCCTTCTGGTGTTTGAAATCACCTGTAACATTTCCGTTAAATATTTAGACAATTTCTCCTTGAATGCCTCAAGTAATAGGGGACCTCAGTCCCTTTGAAGTTAATTTATTCTGTCATTGGAGAGCTCTGGATATTGTAATGTTCTCCTTTATCTTAAGTAAATATCCATCTCTCTGAAATATCTTTTCATTGTTCCTAGAGAGACTTCTTGGGGCCATTTAGAATAAGTCTAATTCATCTTTGAGGAGAGAAGCTTTCAAATAATTGAAGATGACCACAATGACTGTTTCTCCTTTAAGTAATATTCTCCAGTGAGTTAAACGGGTCATACATCTTTAACTAGCCTTCATATGGTTTAAGTCCCCTGACCATCTGGCCATGTAAGGTCATGTAAGCTGTCATTACCCCAGTACGAGCCCATTCTCCTGAGAACAGAATATACTGGGAATAACTCTTTACACTGCTTAAGATCAGAGAGTAATAAAGTTCATTTTTAGCTCTTTAGAAATCACAGTCAATACACAAGAATGGGAATTCTTTCTTTACCTATGTCAGGCAGGTACGAATAAGATGTTCTACCACTGATAATTTTACAAATTACTTTAATATTAATCCCTGAAGTGACAACTTTTTTGGTAGCCATTCATTCATTTTGTTAGTGTGATCTGAGTATTTCCCAAATTCTAAAACCTTATGATGGGTGCTGTCAGTGCATATGAAGTCATAGACTACATAGTCCTTGCCACCTGGAGGTTTTCACGTCTGAAAATTAGAGGTAAGACATGCATCCAGATCATTGTAGAGCTTGGCAGTAGTGCTCTGTGTCATTTAGGATTACTCAGAGTATGTGCCATAAATTTAGAGGAGGTGGAGCAGAGAAGACTTCATGGCCAAGGGGAAAGAGAAAATGGCCCTTCAAAATAGGTAGGTTTTAATCGGTGGAAATGTGAAGTATAACATTACAGAAGAAACTGCAGAGGAGTGGTACACAGATGAGTGTTTCCAAGAAATGAGGGACCATAAAGTCCAAGTCAGGAAACAGTGAAATAGCATGCTTCCATTCATTAATAAAAATTAAAGCGCACTTGCTAGATCCAGGTCTCGTACTAGGGGTGCAGTGTGGAACAAGAATAACATGGTTTCTGGCCTGGTGGTGCTTACAAACTAATGGAACAGAGAGATAGAAAGAAAATCATTAATTACACAAATAAATAAATTACTTACAATTCTGATAGTACAATGAAGAAAAGATACAAAATGCTGTGAGAATGTATAACAGTAAGTCCTGCGTGATCAGGGAAGGCTTTCTGAGACTGACATTTAATCAGGGAACTAGTAAGAGTTAGCTAGATAACATACCATTGCTGCTGTGTTGATTCTGACTCATAGTGACCCTATAGGACAGAGTAGAACTGCCCCACTGGGTTTCCAAGGAGTGGTTGGTGGATTTGAACTTCCCATCTTTCAGTTAGGAGCCGAGCTCTTAACCACAGTGCACCAGGGCTTTACATACCAAACCAAAGCCAAACCCATTTCCACTGAGTGGATTCTGACTCATAGCGACCCTATAAGACCGAGTAGAACTGCCCCATAGGGTTTCCAAAGAGCAGTTGGTGGATTCAAACAGCCGACCTTTCGGTTAGCAGCTGAGCTCTTAACCACTGTGCCACCAGGCTTCCACATACAAAAAACCAAACTTCTTGTTGTCAAGTGGATTCCAACTCATAAGAAGCTTTCCAAACACTGGGAATCACATGAATAAAGGCCTGGAGGCAGGAAAGAGAACGTCCATTGGCGTAGTTGGAGTTCAGAGTCAAGATCAGAGAAACAGGAGACAAGGTAGGAATCAGATTTTGGTGTTAATTGACATAGAATACAAGGGACAGGCTTTGAGCAGGGACTGACATGATCAGATCTGCATTTTAGAACGATGTTGTGTGGCAAATGAATAGGAGAGGCATGATGGATCTGCCATCAAAGTAGTTGGGATTGCCTAGGGAGCCAGTGTTGTTCCAAGAGAAGAGTGACTCTCACTGAGTCCTAGGACACTCCAACGTGTAAATGTCAGAGTGAAGGAGGGCCAGTTAGGGAGACTCTGAAAGACAGCACCATGGGGGACCATGAGCTTTTATCAACGAGGTCAAGACATACTTTGGCCTCTCCTTCCAACTCAAACACAACCTTCCTAACGCAGATTTTCTTGATCCTCAGAACTATAAGTCACCTTGTTATCTCCTAAAACTACCATAATATTTATTTTCTATTTTTTCTTTCTAAGGCTCTCATCACTTTCTACCCTGAAACACGGTTTGTTTTTTTTTTTACAAAGATGTCATTTCTGTATGTACATTACATGTTCCTAATGTCAGAATTTTATTCATCTTCGTATCACACAAAGCACCTAACATAGGGATTTGCACATAACGAGTACTCAGTTTGTACTGAATAGAAGAATGATCCAATTTGTGTAATAAGATTGGTGAGGAAAGATCCGACATACCAGGCACAAAAGTACTGCAGGAGACCATCTGGGCAACAAAGCTTAATAACGGCTGTAAAATCAAAGGAAGAGATAGATTTCAGAGACATTTCCAAGGAGAATTGACAGTTAGGTGATCTCATGTGATGGTGTGACAACTCCTTTATTTACATATCCAGGCTTTGCTTCTTCCCTTAGCTTCAGACTTATACATTCAGCAGCCGACTTGGAATCTCCAAGTTCTGCTTTCCCCTAACCTTCCCCATATCTTTAATAACACCACCACCCATGAATTGCTCAGGAGTCGTCTTAGATTCATGTCTTCCTCTTATTTCTTCACTCTGCCCTTCCCCTCATCCCATATCCATTCCATAAGCAAGTCTGCTTCTACATTCAAACTGTATTCTAAATTTGACTTTTCTTATCATGCACCACTCTAGTTCCCCTCATGTAGTCACAGTTCCTGTGTAATAATGCAGCAGCTTCCTGTCTGACTTCATTGCCTCTTCTCTCTACCGTCCATTCTCCACACAGTGGCCAGAGTAATCTTTTACAAACATAAATCAGAACGTACCACCCCACTGCTTAAAATCCTCCAATTGTTGTCATCGCACACCAAGATCTTTACTCGGCCTCTGCCTACCTCTCTGTATTTGTCTAGTATATCTCCCTCTCCAACTTCACATCCTCTAGCCAACCTTTTTTAACTGGGATTCTGCCAGACAATTAAGCCATAGTGCCCTAAAGCACACACTGTACGTATTGACATCTGTTCTACGTGTCCAGAATGATACGAAATGAAAGAATTGAGAAAATAGCCACTCAGATCATTTCTTGTAGGACTGAATTCTCTTGGGAATCCTGGTTGGGAAAGACTGCCAGGCACATGACATATAGATATTCATTTTGTTACTCGAACAGATTAAACTAATCCCTGCCTCCAGGCCTTTGCTCTTGCTCTTTCCTTTGCCAGGACTGTACTTTTCTCAAAACTTCACTGAGCTGGCTTCCTTTCATCATGCAGAACTCGGCTCAAAAGTTAAAAAAATTCAAGTGTCAGTTTCCAAAGAGGCCATCCAGAGCCAACTTTCCGAAGGTAGATTCACCTCACAAGCCCTCTCTAGATCATTGCCCTGTATTAAAATTTTGTCTCCTTATCGTCTCTTACACTAAGGACCTTTTTGTTTGTTTTGTTTTTTTACATAGAAGATTTAAAAGTTATAGTCACAAATTGGATGTGCAGAAATGAAGCTTTCTGTATTTCTCCTAAACTTGATCATGGGCCTTAATCTTGCTTCTTAACAGTAGATAAAAATGGTCTGATTCAAGGTAATATAGTCACTCGAGTTTAACTCCATCAATTCTGGTTTTGGGGTGAATGCTCAGTCTTTCTTGGTTAGCTCTATTCCTCCCTTCTCCATTTCTTCTTCTGAGATGGCATCTGGGTCTTCAAGGAGGCTTTCAATGTTATGACATTAATGGGAAAATTGATGTCTTTTGCTCAGGGGCTCTACCCTGCTTGGTCTTTGAGCTTCACGTGTGGCCACTGGCTCAGTTACCTCTTGTTTCTTCTGCAACCTATGATCATGAGAACCACATTTTTTTTTTTTTTATCTCCTTGGAACCAACTATTTACCTCTTCCCGTTTACTTGTCTTCTTTGCTTCTGCTCCTACCCCTTCTTTTCTTGGAAACTCAGGAGCTATCTGATGCTTTTCCTACTATTATGTTGGTGGTGGTGTTCTGGGTGGTAGTACATGGTTCTCAGGCCTATTGTACCAGTCAGGATAGGCTAGGTTATGTTGTAGTAACAAGTAGCTCCCAAACATCAGTGACTTAAAAAATCAACAGTTTATTTCTTGACCATGTTACATGCCCATCAGGGTTGGCTGGGCTTTGATCTATATCACTCCAGGACCGAGGCACATGCCACAGTCATCAAACATGAAACATGTCATTTCCACTCATGTTTTAAGGGTCAAAGAAAATCATCTGACCACACTTAATTTTTCAGATAAGTGAAGTAGAATCCTATCATAGATCCCGAAAGAGAACAGAAAATATTTGGTGAAAAGTACTAGTGACTTCCACAGCCAACTTACCTATACCTACTTTGGTTATTGTTACTCTAGCAGTAGTTCTTAAACTGAAGTGTGCATCAGAATTATCTGGAGGGCTTGTTAGTCCACAGATTGCAATACTTTACCCCGGCGTTTACAATTCAGTAGGTATGGGCTGGGACCAGAGGTGGAGTATTCAATAAGCAAGGTAACCACGGGCTTCCTTGTGCTTACTGACTAGCCTGTAGTAAACAATTTCACATGGGTTTCACTTTTATGTGGTGTGGTTAAACCTGGGGCCTAACTATGGAAAATAATGCCCAAGGCAATTAGTGTTAAACTGCTGAATGGTCTCTCACAGCTGGTGATGGAAACTGTGATGACTAGTAGAAACTGCTCATTAGTGCCCCACCTCAAGCGGCACCCAGGGCACAACGACCTACCTACCTCGCCACCTAGTTAGGTCTCTGGGTGAAACTCATGTGAAATTGTCCACTACAGATTAATAAGTAAGCACAAGTAAGCCTGTGTTTACCTTGTTGTTGTTGTTAGTAGGTGTCATTGAGTCAGTTCCGACTCATAGCAACCCTATGTACAACAGAATGAAACACTGCCTGGTCCTGCGCCATTCTCATGATCCATGTTATGCTTGAGCCCATTGTTGCAGCCACTCTGTTAATCCATCTCATTGAGGGTCTTCCTCTTTTTTGCTAACCCTCTACTTTACAAGGCATGGATGTCCTTCTCTAGGGAGTGATCCCTCCTGGTAACATGTCCAAAGTATGTGCTTACCTTGCTTATTGGATAATCTGCCCGTGGGTGGGACCTAATACAGATTCTGCATTTCACAGGAGAAGGTAATGCTGCTGGTGGGGGGACCACACTTGGAGAGCCACTGCTCTAGAGCTCCAAAACTGTGTTGGTCATGAAGCTTCTCTAAAAAGATCTCAGTCTCCCAACTCTGTTATATTATTAGCTGTCATACGGTGACTCTACCTAGGGTCATCCCGACTCATGGTGAAACTGAAGGAAATGCTGCCTGATCTGCACATGAGGTACATTGGCTGGGAATTCAACCTCAGTCTCCCATATGGAAGGCAAGAATTATACCACTGAGCCACCAATGACTCATATTCCCAACTCTGTATTCTGGGAAACAAAGCATGCACCCCTGCATTCTCCTAAAGACATCTGGGGTTTTTCTTGGAATTTCTTTCCTCTTGGTGCTGTCCACCACAGGCTGATACTCAGGGGGCAAAAGTGCTGGTCCCTCTCCTAAGTCTAGGCAGTAGACCTTAGTCACCTCCGATCTTGCTCCCAGAGCCTGGTATGCGATATGTTTTTCTTAAATAATGGAAAATGAGTGTCTATCTGATGAGGTCTACATGAAGAGGCTTGATCCTCTTTGCTGGTATTATTTAAAAAGGTTTAGCTAGCAATCAATGTCTCTTTCAACCCTTTATAGACTTATTCTATAATTCTAATGTGAAAGTTTTATAGAAATTAGTGACAATAAAAAAAGGCTATGCTATATTTGGACAGGAAAACACAATTTATTACTTTTAAGTAGGTATAATTCAAGTTAGATCAATAAAGTATTCCATAAGGAACTTGCTTTAATAAATATGAAAGCGATGTTCTTCAAAAAGGCTTTCATGAATTTTAAACAGTTGCCCTGCAATTTGTAATATGAAGAAATAATCTGCTGAGTTCAAAACTTTGCTCTGTCCTAGCCCAAACTTTGACGTATTACTGGAGTCTACATCAGTAAAGTTTCTCTATATTTGCACCTCACGCTGGATACATCTGACTTTGGTTATAGAGGCACAATTTTCATGAGTGTAGCTCTATTTTGTCGGAGTAAGTTCCCACCCAAGTGATTCATCCTATCCTGAAATGCCAGGCTATTTCTGAAACATTCAGTTAAGCCACCTGACATTTTTAAATAGATGTTATCACCTCTCCTTCAAGTCCACACCAACATATTTGTCTCCACCTAGGCTGGAGAGGAGGTTTAGGGACAGGATGAGAGTGCCAATTAGATTCATTGTAGATTTTAACAAATGAAATATTCTGCTCTCTGCTAACGTTTTCTTTTTGAGAATGGTAATCTATTCTTCACAATTAAGATACAATGTTCTCTATTTTTATAATGGCTTTTGCTTCTCATTATAAAGTAATACATATTCATTGTAGAAAATTTAGAAAACATAAGAAAGTGAAAGAAAAGCCACCTTTATCCTATCAGTCCACCACTCTTCTGTCAGTTTGTTGTACTGTGGTGGCTTTCATATTGCTGTGATGCTGGAAGCTTTGCCACTGGTATTGCAAATACTAGCAGGGTCACCCATGGTGGACACGTTTCAGTGGAGCTTCCAGACTAAGACAAAGAAGAAGGACCTGGCAGTCTACTTGTAAAAAGAAAAAAAAAAAGGCCAGAGAAAACGTTATGAATAGCAGCAGAATGTTGTCTGATATAGTGCCAGAAGATGAGCCCTTCAGGTTGGAAGTCACTCAAAATGTGACTGGGGAAGAGCTCCTCCTCAAGCTAGAGTTGACCTTAATGACATGGATGAAGTTAAGCTTTCAGGACCTTCATTTGCTGACGTGGAATGACTCAAAATGAGAAGAAACAGCTACAAACACCCATTAATAATTGGAACGTGGAATGTACGAAGTATGAATCTAGGAAAATTGGAAGTCATCAAAAATGAAATGAAACAATAAAGATTGATATCCTGGGCATTAGTGAGCTGAAACAGACTGATATTGACCATTCTGAATCAGACAATCATTTGGTCTACTATGCTGGGAATGACAAATTGGAAAGGAATTGTGTCACATTCATCGTCAAAAAGAACATTTCAAGATCTATTCTGAAGTACAACACTGTCAGTGATAGGATAATATCCATATACCCACAAAGAAGACCAGTCAATATGACTATTATTCAAATTTACGAGCCAACCACTAATGCCAAAGATGAAGAAACTGAAGATTTTTACCAACTTCTGCAGTCTGAAATTGATCAAAAATGCAATCAAGATGCATTGATAATTACTGGTGATAGGAATGTGAAAGTTGGAAACAAAGATGGAGGATTGGTAGTTGGAAAATATGGCCTTGGCAATAGAAACGATGCTGGAGATTGCATGATAGAATTTTGCAAGACTTATTCATTGCAAATACCTTTTTTTTCAACAACATAAATGGCGACTATACATGTTGACCTCACTGGATGGAATACACAGGAATCAAATTGACTACATCTGTGGAAAGGGGCAATGGAGAAACTCAATATCATCAGTCAGAACAAATCTAGGAGCAGAACATCAATTGCTCATATGCAAGTTCAAGCTGAAGCTGAAGAAAGTTAAAACAAGTCCTTGAGAACCAAAGTACAACCTTGAGTATATCCCACCTGAATTTAAAGACCATCTCAAGGATAAACTGACACTTTGAACACCAGTGACTGCAGACCTGACGAGTTGTTGGATGACATCAAGGACATTATACAGGAAGAAAGCAAAAGGTCATTAAAAAGTCAGGAAAGGAAGAAAAGACCAAAACTGGATGTCAGAAGAGACTCTGAAACTTGGTCTTGAATTAGAGTAGCTAAAGCAAAAGGAAGAAATGATGAAGTGAAAGAGCTGAACACAAGATTTCAAAGGGCAGCTCGAGAAGGCAAAGTAAAGTATTATAATGAAATGTGTAAAGACCTAGAGTTAGAAAACCAAAAGGAAAGAACACACTCGGTGTTTCTGAAGCTGAAAGAACTGAAGAAAAAATTCAAGGCTTGAGTTGCAATATCGTAGGATTCTATGGACAAAATATTGAACATATTCTATGGACAGGAAGCATCAAGGGAAAATGGAAGGAATACACAGAGTCACTGTACCAAAAAGAACTGATCAATGTTCAACCATTTCAGGAGGTAGCATAGGATCAAGAGGTGATGGTACTGAAGGAGGACATCCAAGCTGTACTGAAGGCAATGGAGAAAAGTAAGACTCCAGGAATTGAGGGAATACCAATTGAGATGTTTCAACAAATGGATGCAATGCTGGAAGTGCTCGCTCATCTACACCAAGAAATTTGGAAGACAGCTTCCTGGCCAACCAACTAGAAGTGATTCATATTAGTGCCCATTCCAAAGAAAGGTGATCCAACAAAATGCAAAAATTATCGAACAATATTGTACCCAAGTAAAGTTTTTCTGAAGATAATTACAAAACCGTTACAGCCAGAAATTCAAGCTTGATTTAGAAGAGGATGTGGAAGGAGGGATAATATGCCGATGTCAGATGGATCCTGGCTGGAAAAAGAGAATACCAGAAAGATGTTTACTTGTGTTTTATTGAGTATGCAAAGGCATTCGACTGTGTGAATAATCATAAATGAGGGATGATATTGCGAAGAGTGGGAATTCCAGGACGCTTGATTGTGCTCTTGTGGAACCTGTACATGGACCAAGAGGCAGTGGTTCAAACAGGACAAGGGGATACTGAGTGGTTTAAAATCAGGAAATGTGTGTGCCAGGGTTATATCCTTTCACCATACTTATTCAATCTGTACGCTAAACTAATAATTCAAGAAGCTGGACTATGTGAATAAGAACATGGCATTGGGATTGGAGGAAAACTCATTAACAACCTGCAATATGCAGATGACACAACCTTGCTTGCTGAAAGCGAAGAGGACTTGAAGCACTTACTGATGAAAATCAAAGACTACAGGCTTTGGTATGGATCACACATCAACATAAAGGAGACAGAAATCCTCACAACTGGACCAAGAAGCAACATCATGATAAACAGAGAAAAGATTGAAGTTGTCAAGGATTTCGTTTTACCTTGATCCACAATCAACACCCAGGGAAGCAGCAAACATGAAATCAAATGAAGTATTGCATTGGGCAAATCTGCTGCAAAAGACCTCTTTAAAGTGTTTAAAAGCAAAGATGTCACTTTGAGAACTAAGGTGCGCCTGACCCAACCCATGGTGTTTTCAATCGCCTCATATGCATGTGAAAGCTGGACAATGAATAAGGAAGACCGAAGAAGAATTGATGCCTTTGAACTATGGTGTTGGTGAAGAATATTGAATATTTCATGGGCTGCCAGAAGAACAAACAAATCTGTCGTGGAAGAAGTACAGCCATAATGCTCCTTAGAAGTGAGGTGGGTGAAACTTTGTCTCACATAGTCTGGATATGTTATCAGGAGGGGCCAGTCCCTGGAGAAGGACATCATGCTTGCTAAAGTACAGGTTCAGAGAAAAAGAGGAAGACCCTCAATGAGATGGATTGACACAGTGGTTGCAACAACGGGCTGAAGTATAACAATTATGAGGATGGCGGAGGACTGGGCAGTGTTTCGTTCTGTTGTACACAGAGTCGCTATGAGTAGGAACTAACCTTATAGCACCTAACAACACCAACAATATCCTATCACTGAGAGATACTGCTAATATATTAACTCACATCTTTTTAGTCTTTTATTTTTCTTATGCTTGTAAACATGTCTTTATTTTAAATAAAAATGAAATGATAATGCACATACTGTGAAGTAACCTACTTTTTTAAGCCTATATGTTATAAACATTCCTCCAACTCATAAAATGTTTTTCTATGCAATATTAATGGCTACATTAAATTCTAGTTTAGTAAACATTTTACCTTAACAAAAGAAAATGAATTAGAGCTTTCCTGTTGAAGATACTGAATTGGAGACCACTTTCTAGGTAATTCAAGCTTTATAGCACAGGACGTGTGATACATTTAGTGGTCATAATAAAATTTTCAAATATTTATTCTACTGCTAGTTTGTGAGATATCCACCAACTTTTTTTTAGGGTAGTGATCCCTTACACAGAAAGTAGCTGTATAGAATCATAATTTGCAGCATTTAAACTTGAAATCAAATTCCGAAGATTTGCAGCAAGTTTGAGATGACTCAAAATTCCATGACTTTCTCAACATTGGTATTTTTAGAATCATTTCAATTCTGTGAGATAGAATAAATCCCAACAGGAGTACCTAACCAGTTGCTGTCAAGTTGGTTTTAGCTCACAGCGAGCCCATTTGTGTCCGAGTGGAACTGTGCTTCATAGGGTTGTTTTCAATGGCTGATTTCTCAGAAGTAGACCTCCAGACTTTTCTTCTGAGGTACCTGTGGGTGGACTCGAACCTCCAACCTTTCACTTAGCAGCCCAGCACGTTAACCATTTGTGCCACCCAGGGACTCCAAGAGTACATAGTTCACCCTATCCTAATTTAAAACATCAGTGTAGTTAAATCTTCAGAGATTTTATCTCTGTTTTTTTAATATCTATGAAGGAAATCTTACAATTGCCTTTGGTACTACCTGCCTGGGTTTAAAAACTCCTACTGTCCATGAGTTCATTTAATCTCCCATATAACTTAAATCCCTCCAGCTGCATGTTAGCCACACACACACACACACACCCCCCCCCACCTTTTTAATATTCAGGAAGAACAGGCAGTCAGTAATTCTTTCTTTTTGAAACACTCCCAACTCGTTGACGTGTATAAATGGCAAAATAGATGTCTGTGGGGCTTCTGTGCATTACAGCTGAGATAACTGTCAGCAAGTCAGACACCCGACACTCAAGTATCACCATCAGTTTCATTTAATGTGTACTGTCACCCACTGGATGTATGGTGCTCTGGACAAGGTGTTTACTGTGAAAATGATCTTTAGACTCAGTGAAACCAGTGTCCCTTAACGTGCTACTTAGGTCTAATCAATGCCACCGAAAGTGATCACAGGAAAAGCATTAAGAAGTAGCTGCTCCCCAGGCTGTGTTTACCCAGCCAGTCAGGACTGATGGTGTGTTGACATCCTGTGGCTTGTTGACTAATTCTGTGATCACTGAAAAGTTAATTATAGGTTCCACGGATGCCATTGTTTCTCCTTCCATATTCTCATATTTTTAGATGAAATGGATACGTTTGCTTTATCTTTTTGAATTGCTTTGAGAATTTTTTTTTTTTTTTTTTTTTAGCTTACTTCTCTGTTCTCATTTGCACCTCCCAGAGCAGAATCCTCTCTCTAGGACACATTGAGGAGTTTTCCCCAAACTCTCAAATACCATTAATTCCCATATCAAAACAAATGAAGCATCATTAATATTTCCATTCTTGGCATCTCACTACTGGTTCTTCATTTCTCTCACACCGCTAATGGAGTCAACAGGACTTTCATAAGTTCAGAAAAGAACTATTTGTATCTGAATTTGCAAATTTTTTTTCCTCCCTTCCCTTTTGTTTTGGTCCCTGTCTCCTTATCTAAAGGAGCCCTACAGGCACAAACGGTTAAGCACCTGGCTACTTACTGAAAGGTTGGTGGTTCACATCCACCCAGCGGCTCTGCCGGAGAAAGACCTGGCAATCTGCTTCCTTAAAGATTATGGCCTAGAAAACCCCATGGGGGCAGGTCTGCTCTGTCACATGGAGTTGCTCTGAGTCAAAAATGACTTGATGGCACCTAACAAAAATTCCCCATTCAAGCTGTTTGCTACTGATTGAATTATGTCCCCCAAAAATGTGTGTCAACTTGGCTAGGCCATGATTCCCAGTACTGTGTGATTGTCTACTATTTTGTCATGTGATGTGATTTTCCTATGTGTTGTAAATTCTGCCTCTATGATGTCAATGAGGTGGGATTAGCAGCAGTTACGTTCATGAGGCAAGACTCAATCTACAAGATTAGGTAGTGTTTTAAGTCAATATCTTTTGAGATATAAAGAGAGAAGTGTGAGGAGAGACACGGGAACCTCATACCACCGAGAAACAAGAGCCAGGAGAATAGCATGTTCTTTGGACCTGGGGTCCCTGCTGTGAGAAGCTCCTTGACTAGGGAAGACTGATGACAAGGACCTTCCTCCAGAGCCAACAGAGAGAGTCTTCCCTGGAGCTGGCACCCTGAATTCGGACTTCTAGCCTCCTAGACTGTGAGAGAATAAATTTCTCTTTGTTAAAACCATCTGCTTGTGGTATTTCTGTTATAGCAGCACTGGATAACAAAGACACTGTTAATAAATAAATTAATTAATTAATAACAACTAACATTATACAGTCTATGTGCCAGGCACAATTCTAAGTATTTACATGTATAAACTCAGTTGATTTAACAAGAACAAAAAGAAAAGAAACAATAAAAAAATAAAAATTAAAAAAAAACCATGATGTGGATACTATTTTTGCCTTTTTTTTTAATAAATGAGGAAACTCTTTAATTAATAAAAGTAACTTGTCCAAGATTATATAACCCAGTAGTCTGTACTGTGCTCATGTCATGGAAATAGGAATATGTTTGGGGTGCGGGATGGGAAGACTCAAGGGAACTTAGAAGATTCAAGGCCTATAAAAATGATTAGGAAAATGGCCCAGATAGACAACAGGTTTCTCTCTCTGCCCACTGGAAAGACCTCCTAGGGCTGGGAAGAATGGCCGGAGGGAGGGAGTGCCATCAGAACACCTATGTTAGTGATTCCCAGATGGAGAACTCCACAACCTGCTTCCTGCCCAGCAGAGTTCCGGGGAGGTGGCAGAACCCCAGCAATGTCTTTAGGATAAAGCCAAGATAGGTCTGTGGTGTCTGGAAGCCCAGAGTACTCCTTCCATGTCATTGTTGGTGGTGTGTGCTGCTGAGTCAATCCCCACTCATAGCAACCCTATATGACAAAGTAGAACTACCCCATAGGGTTTCCAAGGCTGTAATCTTTATGGAAGAAAGTCTCCTGGTCTTTTCTCCTGTAGAACTGCCGGTGAGTTTGAACTGCAGACCTTTCGGTTAGCAGCTGAGGGCTTAACCATTGTGCCACCCACAAACCCCAGAAAAGGAAATAACCGTATGACAGGCCTGGGCACACTGGAACAAAGAAATGGCCTCAGTGATTCCGGGGCCCTCACACAGCCTGAAGGCAGCAGGAAGAGTCTCATATGCCTGAGAAGCACAGGAGGGATCTGTAAGACCTGAGGAAACCATGTGAGTGCAACGCGGTCTCATGGCCTCCCAGATAGACTCGGAGCTGACAACCAGATAGACCCCTGGCCATCTTAGCAGATACCTGCAGAAACAGATGACCTGAGAGGTATATTGACAAAGCCTTCCCTAAGTTCCCCTCCCCATGCCTTAGTGCTAGGTAACCTCCAGAACTTAGACACAACCCCTAGGAAAGAAGTTGAAGAAACGTAAAATTGACTGAGATTAATGTTCCGTCGTCCTGGTGATGAAATGGTCTAAAAGACAGAATTGTATAAGTTACTGGGAAATAAAAGGAGCCCTGGTGGCCCAGTGGTTAAAGCAATTGACTGCTAACGGAAAGGTCGCTGGTTCAAAACCACCAGAGGCTCCATGCCAGAAAGATGTGACAGTCTGCTTCCATAGAGATAGAGATTTACAACCTTGGAAACCCTATGGGGTCGCTATGAGTCAGAATTGACTTGCTAGTAGTGAGTTTGGGTTATTGAGAAATAAAGACAGTTGTATTTTCTTGCACAACTGGTAATACAGATGTAAGATAACTTACAGGAACGTATCTGATGCACTCATTTAAAATTTTACCATTGCTATAGAATTGTTGTCATATGCTATAGCTCTTTTGTTATACAAACGCACCTATTTTACTTCTCTTCCCTAAGAGCTGTTTTACGGATCGGTTCACTGATTTTCGAAGCTATGTACTGTTTTGTGTAACTGCCTTGCCTGTGGGAAGTAAGTGACCGCTCATGTTTGAGATGCCAGCCTTAAAAATCACATCACAGCACAGAGTTGATACGTATGATTTAAGTAAAGTACAAAAGAAAACAAATCTATGCTGCCGGAAGTCAGGAGACTGGTCGCTGTTGGGGTTGGGGATTTGTGACTGGTGGGGAGCATGCGGGGGTGGGGGACCGGGGGCTTCTGGAGCATCATCATCTTCTGTTTCCTGGCCTGAGCGCTGGCTACGTGGGAGGGTTCAGTGTGTGAAAATTCAGCCTGCTGTGCCCTTATGAACTGTGCTCTTTTCTTTTGCATACATACTTCGACAAAAAGGTGAAAATATATACAGTAGTCCCCAGTTACCAACGTCCAACTTATGTGCAACCCGTAGTTATGAACCAACCCCCGTAAAGCCTATTAGATTAAACATTCAAGGTGCATACAATGGTTCGTAATAACAAATGGGTGCTACTTTGCAATGTGCATCGAAACTTTGTTATTATTGTTACTGTATGATCATGTTAAAGGTGTTTTAGTGTATCTGGAAGTGTTTCTTTAATGTTTTTACGCATAGAAAGTACACTGTATACTATACACTAAGACAAATGTTTGCATAATTGACGTTAGATATGACCTGTACAGAACTGTTTCGATTTACTTACAAATTCGACTTAAAGACAGACTTAGGACTGGAACTCGTTTGTAATTTGGAAACTGCCTGTATCGCAAAGTGTATGCTTGGATGAAGCTGAGGAAAAAGCCCTTGCTTGCATCCAGCTGACAGAAGGGACTTCTCTCCTGTGTGGCTTCTTTCTTCACTATCCTTTGGGAGGTCCTTTAGAAGACACCATGTGGGAAAATAATATGAAGTGATGGTCAAAATAGAAGCCATTCAGAGAAAGTGAACGTAAATGAGAGGGCTCACATCACAGCAGAGAACGACCCCTTTTTAGGGGGTAAATAAAAGAAAACAATAGTTTGCAAATGTAAAGGAAATTTGATTTCTCTCCTCAAGTGCTTATCTGTTCATGGGATCATCACTTTTAAGTCAGCTGTAATTACAGCCAGTTCTTTACCAGACCCTGCGTTAATGAGGCTCTGCTCCCTTCTGTTAGGCACCGGCTATTGTTTCCTAATAGGTAGCCCTGGTTCATCATGGAAGCAGCCACTGATAAGAGAGAAGGAGGGTGGAAGGAAGTGAAAAGAAGTCAGAACAGCAAGGAGTCTCTTTTAGGCACTGGAAACACTGGGTAACTTTTCTTAGAACTGTCAGTAGTATTAACTTCTAACCCATTAAACTCCCTTGCAGGAGAGCTTTAGTCAATGAAGCAGGATATGACCGTTTCTTGGCCTCTCCATCTCCAATTGGAGCAAAATGAAGGAAACACAGAAAGTTCACAGGGGAAGCAGCTGGGGAGGGAGCTTTGGGAGCCAGCCTTGGGAAAGGCTTTTAACTTGTCTTAACATTACTGTCCTTTCACGTTTTGACTTTTATCTGCCCATTAGCTCCTTAAGTTTGCTCATCCATCCATCAAAAAGAACAAAAATCAAATGATATGTGAAAAGACGTTCTAGGTGTTTTAGGTCTAGAATGTCATCTCCTAGATGTGCTGAAGCACAATTAGCCCTCATCAGGACAGACTGACTCTGTTTTATGAACAGTTAATAGCTATTTGTGACTTTTTTAAAAAGCGCTGATCTTTGAAATTCCTTTAGAAGTACTTAAAATCATTTCTGGTTCTGACAAAATGTACAAGTAACTATCCCCAAAATGTTGCAGGGTCTGCTTTTATAAATCCTGAAGAATGTTTAAGATTACTTTTCAGTGATTTTACAGAGTAAAGATGTCAAACCATGAAACGCCACCCGTGCAAATCCCACACACCTTTTCTTTGGAACAATTCATATTAATGATTCTGTTTGTGGCATAAGAACAAAATATTTAATGACGCATTCACAGTTTTGATTATAAAATAAAATATGTTCATTGTTCACAGACCTATGTATCTATGCAAAATTTATCAATGTTAGGACTTTGCTCATTTCTTTGCTAAGACAATTCTGTTAAGGTCCAAAAAGAAAGCTACTTCTTTTACGGGGAAATAGACCAGACCGATGAGACAAATTGTATTGAATTAGACTAATAGCGTCAAAGTGAAGAAATGTATTAGTAAATAGCTAAGG
Organism: Dugong dugon; assembly: GCA_030035585.1. Classification (NCBI taxonomy): domain Eukaryota; kingdom Metazoa; phylum Chordata; class Mammalia; order Sirenia; family Dugongidae; genus Dugong; species Dugong dugon. The sequence goes on along the minus strand of CM057479.1, from coordinate 7,364,540 downwards.
AATTCAAATAGAACTGACAATCCAGATCAAAATATATTATTCACACAGGCATTCGTTCATTCTGATAAAATTCAATGAGAATGTTAATATAACAGATGTAAAAGATTAAGTCACTGCACCAAGATCTTTGCAATCTTGTAAGAGGTATAAACATAAGACTAAAGCAACTTAAATACACTTCAAGGCAGGACATAAAGATGTTGTAGACTGTAAATAGTAATTGCAAAGACCCATGCTCCTTGCCATCAGTTCCAACTCATAGTGATGACCCTATCCTGACCCTATATGATGCGGTATAAATGAAATCCTGCCTCAAAACTTGAGACAGATACATTGACTCAATGGTCATTGTACAGAGACAACAACATTTCTCCATGTTTTACATCCCCTCTCTGGACTCTGTGTTATTGTCCATAAAATAAAAATATCGGGCTACCAGATAATCTGTTTGCGTCTTTTATCTACTTTTATGAGTTACTAAGGTGATTATTTTTTGGAGAACGAGAACAATTTTTAGTACAATTAATTAAAAGAAGCTGCTTTAGCGCAAAATGATGATTTTTTTAGGATAGTATCCTTCTTTTTAAAAACAAAGAATTATCGATTTAGAACATTAGTAAGCTGACATCAGGGCAAGGACCACATATTACATGACTAGCTGGGTGTGCACAAGAGTCCAAATCATGAACCTACTTTATATGCCACCATTCTGTTCAGTTCAGCCCAGCAAACATGGTTCTCAATATGTGCAAAGTACTATGCTAAGTGTTGGAATTTTAAGGATGAATATCCCAGTTGTTTGACCTATCAGCGAAATGTATTATATTCTGCAGATAGTTCTACATTCCACATTGGCTTATCATTGCTGCGCATGGTCTAGCACATCTACTTAACAGGGATCTGCCTTAGAGCAGGGGTGAAGACTTCTTTTTCTATACATCCCAGTTCCTAGCAGAGCACTTTACACATATGTTTTTGAATAAGTGAGAAAATGTAGGCATAGGTGTGGCCCCTTCTTTGGAGCAGTCTAAGAGGGGGACAGGTATGCACACAACCGTGACATAAGCTAAACCAAGTACGCTAATAGCAAAGAAACAGACGCCAAAGAAAACAAAGCTGCTGCTGTCGAGTCCATTCCAACTCACAGCGACCCTAGAGGACAGAGCAGAACTGCCCCATAGGGTTTCCAGGGAGCACCTGGGGGATTCGAACTGCCGACCTTTTGGTTAGCAGCTGAGCTCTTAATCCCAGTGCCACCAGGGCTCCAGCACACTCATAGACATATAAAAATGTGTCACGAGCCCAGAGATGGGAGCAATTAATTCTGATTCCAGGAGTGGGCTGGATGTGGGAGAGAAAGGGTATCCAGTTTAAGTGGAGAGAAAAAGAAAAACCCTTAAACCTATTATACAGAAATTATGGTAAATCGATGCCTCCCCGCCTGAGTAATTACTTCAGAAATTCTTGACACTGTGTAGTGCCCAGCCCTCACCCCAGCTCCCTACATGTTCACATCTGCCCTGTTCAGTAAACAAAGTAGATTTGTACTCATCATGAGAAAATCTCTGGGAAACTTCCTGAAAACTGTGTTGCTGAGTTTACAGAAGACGTAATTCATTTGATTGCTCCAAATTATCTCCTCGGCTGCATCCTTTCCGATGAACAGGCACGATATTCCCACGATGAAAACTTCCTCTCTGGATGGTACACTTAGTTAGAGCCTGGCCTATAAGCAGCCCCAGAAGGAGCCCATTCTGGCCAGGAGGAAGGGCCCTTGGGTTATCCCTACGCTGTCAGCCTGCTTCCGTTTATCTGATTAGCTAATCGTGAGAGCACATGGAGTCTGGGTTTGCACATACAATGAGGCAGTTTTGGGGGAAAATCGAGGAGCATGCCAGTGCCAAATACTAGTAGCTTGACGATTTGGCTGCTAACGCCAAGGTTAGCAGTTTGAATCTACCAGCAGGTCCACGGGAGAAAGATGTGACAGTCTGCTCCCGTAGAGTACAGCCTTGGAAACCCTATGTGGCAATGCTACTCTGTCCTGTAGGGCCGCTATGAGCCGGAATCAACTCAGTGGCGATGGGTTTGGGTTTTTTTTTTTTTTTTTTAAGGCAGGAAGATAGGTCCAGGTGGATGCTGACGTTTCTGAAAGATGAAAGCAGAGTAATCCTCTCTTGCTTTAGAATTTTGTCTGCAGAAAGCTCTGAGCACAGGCACATTGGAATCTGAATATCCTGATATAAAATCGTGTGAACTCCAGTTAACTCCAAGTCCAGTACACTATTCACACATTCGGTTTATTTAAATTGTTCAAAGACCCCTTTTCCTCCTAATCTGCTAATTCCTGGGAAACTGAGATTACCAAAAGATTCATCTCAGGGTAACAGGTAACACCATCTGTAACTAATGGCAGGCAGGAACTTTTTTTGAAAATACATGTATTTTAAAGATACCATTTTGGGTCTTCTTTTTCTTCTGTATTTTTTCACTCCTTAGGATTGGGCAGGTAGCCAGTGCTCTGGGGGATTTTGCCTTGGGAATTCTGCATGTCTAAAAAAATAGGAACTGTTTCTCCTTGGTGACTTCGCTATTCATTTGTAGAAGTATCAGTTTGGGATATGCCCTGGGGAACAGGCAGAGTGTCTAGGTAGAGAAGGAAGCTTGTTCCCAGACGTAGAAGGGGGAGAGGCCTTTGATCCCTCAACCAGTAGGAGCTTGTCTTTTTAACTTTCCACAATGACCAATTACTACTTTTGAAAATAATAAAAAAAAAAACTTCATAAAATTATTGACAAATTTAATAAAGGAAAGGATGTGAATATAGGTTGTTGATTTTTTGTTCCATAAAAAGAAAAGTATATTAAAAGAATAATGACAGTCCTGTGTCAAGGAAAGTTACATATCTTGCTTAAGGTTTAGTAACAGACTTCAATAATACATATTTTTTGTTTTTGTAGTTTTAAACAGACTATTTTTTACATTAGTTTTAGATATAAGAAAAATTGAGAAGATGGTATAGAAAGTTCCCATAAAACCCCATACTCAGTTCCTTCTATTATTAACATCTGTTATGGATTGAATTGTGTCCCTCAAAAATAACTGTCAATGTGGCTAGCTCATGATTCCCAGTATTGTGTGATTCTCCACCATTTTGTCATTTGATGTGATTTCCTTATGCGTTGTAAATCCTATCTCTATGATGTTAATGAGATGGAATTTAGTGGCAGTTATGTTGACTAAATTTACAAGATTAATCTACAATTTAAACCAATCTCTTGAGATATAAAAGAGAGAAGAGAACAGAGAGATGGAGGGACTTCATACCACCAAGAAAGCAGCACCGGGAGCAGAGTACGTCCTTTGGACACAGAGTTCCTGCACTGAGAAGCTCCTAGACAAGGGGAACACTGATGGCAAGGACTTTACCCCAGAGCTGACAGAGAGAGATATTTCTGTTATAGCAGCACTAGATAACTAAGACATCTTATAACAGTATGAAGACGACTTGAAGCAAAAATCCTCACGGCTGGACAACATCATGATAAATGGAGAAAAGATTGAAGTTGTCAAGGATTTCATTTTACTTACAACCACAATCAACGGACATAGAAGCAGCAGTCAAGAAATCAAATGACATATTGCATTGGGCAAATATGCTGCAAAAGATATCTTTGAAATGTTGAAAAGCAGAGATATCACTTTAAGGACTAAAGTGTGCCTGATCCAAGCCATGGTGTTTGCAGTTGCCTCACATGAATGTGAAAGCTGGACAATGAATAAGGAAGATAGAAGAAGAAATGATGCCTTTGAATTGTGGTGTTGGTGAGGAATAGTGAATGTACCATGGACTGCCAGAAGAATGAACGGATCTGTCTTGGAAGAAGTACAGCCAGAATGCTCATTACAAGTGAGGATGGCGAGATTTCATCTCACATACTTTGGACATGTTATCATTGGACCAGTCCCTAGAGAAGGACATCATGCTTAGTAGAGTGGAGGGTCAGCGAAAAAGAGGAAGACCCTCAACAAGATGAACTGACACAGTGGCTGCAACAACGGGGCTCAAACATAGCAATGATTGTGAGAATGGCATAGGACCAGGCAGTGTTTCATTCTGTTGTATACAGGGTTGCGAGTCGGAGCCAGCTCAACGGCACTTAACAACAGCAACATTAGTATGGTATGTTGGTTACAATAACTAAACCAATATCGATACATTATTATTAAGTAAATTCCATAGTTTATTCAGATTGCCTTAGTTTTTACCCAATGCTCTTTTTCTGTTCCAGGATCCCATTCAGGATCTAACATTACATTTAGTTACCATGTCTCCTGAGGCTCCTCTGGGCTATGACAGTTTCTCAGACTTTCCATGTTTTTGATGACCTTGACTGTTCTGAGGCGAACCAGTCAGGTATTGTGTGGGAGACCTCTCTATTGGAAGTTATCTGATGTTTTTCTCTTGATTAGACTGGCATTTCAATAATACATTTAAAAATATTTTTTCCCATCATCCCCTTTGAAAAAGAAACCATCCCTCAACTTTAACAAAATTCCCAAGCCTAAAACCCCAGACAGTGTTGTATGTCTTTAATTCATTGACAAATATGTAAAATGGCACTAAATACCGCAGGCTGCAGCCCTTTTCATTAGTAATCTAACCCCTAAAAAAAAAAAAAAACCCAAACCCGTTGCCATCCAGTTGATTCCGAGTCAGAGTGATAGGACGGAGTAGAACTGCCCCATAGAGTTTCCAAGCCTGCAGTCTATAGAAGCAGACTGCCACATCTTCTCCCTCCGAGAGTGGCTGGTGGGTTCGAGCGCTTAGCCACTGCACCACCAGAGCTCCTTCCCTGACCCCTAGGTGCGAATAAACATCACTTAATGGGAGGTACATCAATAGAGGGACCTGATCTTTGGTTTCCTGGGGTAGGGGACACTCTTATTCGTTCCTTAAAACTCTGCCACATTTTGAATGTTAATGGGATTGTGAAACATGGAGAGTTCGAAGTACATTTTTATTGTCATTTCCTATTTCCATTTCATTCAGTGTCCCAGCTTTCTGACTTGATGTGAATTTCAAGCTCAAACATAACGTAAACAATCGGAGACACTTACCTAATTATCTTTTTCTTTTCTTCTTTAATATTGTAGCTTGTAAAGGAAAGCATAACATTTAAAATAGGAAATATTGCATCATGAGGGAGTATGAGTATCTCGTCATGAGGAAGAAAGATTTTGACAAAACTTGTTGAAACTCTCATGGTGTGATGATAAGGGGTCCAAATGATATGATTGTTACTGCCTACTTTTGTGGTACACGCTTAATAAATGTGAAGTTCTGGTATGTATAACCAGTTGCCACTGAGTCAGTTCTGAGCAGAACTGCCCTCCATAGGGTTTTCATGGCTGTGGCCTTTTGGAAGCAGATCACCAGGTCTTTCTTCCGAGGTGCCTCTGGGTAAATTCAAACTGCCAACGTTTGGGTTAGTAGTTCAGCACTTAACCATTTGCGCCATCCAGGGACTCCTTCTGGTCTGCATATGCTTATCCTTTACCAGACAAGATCAAGCTCCTATTTCTCCTCCACAAGTCTCGTATATCCTTTGGAAACCTCAAGATACCTTAACTGAGACCAAGGACAACCCTTGGGGTTGAAAGAGAGAAAAATGAATTTTTGCCATTTGAAAATAAACATTGATTTTTTTTTTTCCCCTAGCATAGTTGTCACCACCGTGATAAGCTAAACTCTGAGGCATGCTTGAATCTTAGCAGCAAGACAGTGGGGAGGAATCCTGGGATGGATAAAAAATTAATCTGGCCTATAGCTAACACCTAAAAAAGGATGTAAATAATATAATTTATATTGCCATAAGAGAAATGGGACTAGACTATCCCTAATTCAAAAGGTGGTTCTAGGTGGTCCACTGGATAATTGGGTCAGACCCCAGTCTGCACTCTGGGGGTATGTGATAGGGTCCAGGCCGGAAAAGGGGCATGGAAGGAGTCCGCTATGTATCAGGCCATGGGCAAGCAGTCAAGGATTGGGGGGAACGATTCCAAAATCAGTATAAGAACTTGTGGGCACATCAGAATACTGAAGCAATATCCTGGGCACTAGAATTAAGCAAACAATGCAGGCTGGGCTATACATTTACAGCGTGGTGGGCCTGCAGCATGGTTCCAGTCTGGAACAGAGAGAAAGGCTGACCTTTTCATATTTACTTAAAATATTTTTCTTGGTTTGTTATGTTTATGATATTTTGACTCACTCAAAAGCCCATTGCTGTTGAGTTGAATCCAACTCATAGTGACCCTATAGGACAGAGTAGAACTGCCCCACAGGGTTTCCAAGACTGTAATCTTTACTGGAGCAGACGGCCACATCTTTCTCCCACAGAGCAGCTGGTGGGTTCGAACTGCCGACCTTTTGGTTAGCAGTCGAGCGCTTTAACCATCGTTGACACCAGGGCTCCTTCATTTCTACTCATAGACATGTTAATTTTGAATTAATCACATCTTACAATCTTTCTTCAATTTTTTTTCCCCTGGGCTTATTAGCTTGGAAAGTTCTTCTCTACCAACAAATCAGTTAAAGATTTACTTATAATTTGCATTTGTCATTTTTTTTTTTTACATTTGATTATTTAACACATTTGGAATTTAATTTTAATGTAGAGTGCAAAGTGAAAGTCTAGATATTATTCCCCATCCTTTAGTAGTTAATCGATTTCCCCAGCACCAAACACTGAAGAAAGAATTATAAGAAGGAAGTGACTTGCCTGAAGCCTCGATTGAATGCCTTGATGTCCAGTCCACAGCAGTTACTCAGTTAAGCATTTGTTGACTGAATGTATTCTTGACTCTGTCCCTGCCCCTGGAATGTGCAGACCCCCATCCCAAGCCATCTGGTCCCAGTTGAGTGATAACACATTTGCTTTAATCAGGGTTTATTTTGGAGACGGACTTACAGGTGGAAGGTGTGTGATGATTGTTAATTAGGAAGGAAGAAGCTGACATTCCTAATAGCGGTCAGAATGCTGGGGATTAATAATTACCATTAAGTCCTCCACTCAGATTGCTTCCAAGTCAGAGGAGCTTCTCAAGCAAAGCAATGGCATCTGAGCCCTGACATTACCAGTTAAAAACTCTTTGCCATCGAGTTGATTTGGATCATAGTGAGTCCCATAGGGTTTCCAAGGAGAGGCTGGTGGATTTGAACTGCCAACCTTTTGGTTAGCAGCCGAAATCTTAACCAGTGTGCCACCAGGGCTCCGACATTGCCAGTTACCACCCTCTAAAGCGGCTTCTGCGTGTCCCTGGCCAGGTTTCCTGGAATGGTTGTGTTGAGGGAGATGATATTTCTGTCATTCATTCCCTCTAACAACATTTATTGATCACTTATACCTGTTCTCAGTTCTGGGAATAAAACATTTTTATATTTTCAGGCATTTTCTATTTTAATGCAGGGTTGCATACTGGATAAGAGGAAGATAGCTCCTCCATTCACCACCTGCGACTTGGATTCTCTAGGTCTGTTTTCTTGTCTGTAAAACGGGGATAATCCTCTCTCACATGTACTTAGCATCTACTCTGGCTGGCGCTGCTCAAAGTATTTTCTGTATATTCAGTTATTTGATATTCATAACAACCCTAAGATGTAAACTATTTTTAATCCCCATTTTAAGATGAGGAAATGGAGGCATAAAAAGGTTAGTAACTTGCCTACAACTTTTTCCAGTTGCCATTGAATTGATTCTGACTCGTGGTGACCCTGTGTGCAGCAGAGAACTATGGTCCATAGGGTTTTCAAGGCTATGAACTTTCAGAAGCAGATTGTCAGGCCTTTCTTCCAAGGCCCCTCTGGGTGGGTTCAAATCGCCAAACTTGAGGTTAGTAGTCATGTGCTTAACCATTTGTGTCACCCAGGGAATCTTTGCCTAAGACAACACAGCTAATAATGGAAGAGCTGGGCTTCAAAGTCCACACTCTTAACCACATTGCTACACTACCTTGCAGGCATGATAAATAGTACCCACCTTAAAGAGCCGATGTGATGATCAAATGAAATATATGCAAAACGCACAGTGAATATTCAATAAATGTTCGCTCTATCACAAGAAAACATGCCCCCCTCCTCGCTGATCTTTCCATAGGGAATATAACCAAAAAAAAACAAGCTCATTGCCGCCAAGTTGATTCCAACTCATAGGACAGAATAGAACAGCCCCTCAGGGTTTCCAAGGGGCGACTGATGGCTTCAAACCGCCTATCTTTTGGTTAGCAGCCAAACGTTTAACCACTGCGCTACTGGGGAATATAGATGTATAAAGTGTCACTTACAGCAAGGGGGCAACAGTGATGGGAGAGAAAGAAGTACAGGAGGTGGGAGACCACATAAGAGAGTCCCTAATCAGGTTTAGGAAACCCTGGCGGCATAGTGGTTAAGAGCTATGGCTACTAACTGACAGGTGGGCAGTTCAAATCCACCAGGAGCTCCTTGGAAACTCTGGGGCAGTTCTACTCTGTCCTGTGGGGTCGCTTTGAGTCCGAATTGACTCGACAGCAATGAGTTTAGTTTAGTTTTGTTTTTTTTTGATCAGGTTTAGGGGATCAGGAAAGACCTCCCAGAGGACAGGGAAACATTATTTATATCTGTTCTTACTCTGGGAAAAAACCAAAAACCAAAAGTCTCTTCCTCTTTTCCCTAGCAATTCCTCAAGTTTCTTTCCCCCCTTAGCAGCCTCTGTTTTGCTTTCTTTTTCTCCATTCCTCCCTTTCCTTTTACCGCCCTGCCCGTCACCTTTTTCGGAATTCTTTGCGGGGACAGGACAGTAGTAATTAATCTCCCCTGCGCAAACCAACAATGATACATATCAGTTCCACAAACGTTGCTAGATGGGGAAGCAGCGCCAAAGGGCTTAGTTGTGCCCGTGTGATATAAGGAGAGGGCAAGATGACTGAGGGGGAAAAGCCATAAATGTTTTTAAGAACGTTCGTTCGCTTCACATTTTAAAAGATGATATTATTTAATTAGTGATCTCTAGTATTTTATCCTGTTTATCTGTTTTCTCTTAAATAACTGCAGTGATAGAAAAATTATCATGCTTTAAAGCAGCCATTTTGATCGTTGTCCAGCTATGATTCTAAAAGTCTTGACTTACACTGACCTGAAGTCTACCTGTAATTTTAATTTCCAACTATCTGTCTTGTTTTGTCCTTTTGGTGATTTCTCTTTATTCTTTGGATAAAATAATGTCGTTGTCGAGGGTTTTATTCCTATTCCAGTCTGCAAGCTATGCTAAGTATGATAGCTAAGCATTTATTTTTATATTTTAATCCATTTTACTTATTTTAAGTATGTTGTTAACAAGTAAGCTTTCAGTAATCTTGAGAAAGTTGAGCATATGACATTACAAATTATTTTCAGAGTTACAAAATAACTAAGAATTATACAAAACATATGCATGAGAAATGCAATTTTTCTACTGTTGCTTTATAAACTGTACTTACATCCACTGAATTGATATAAAGATGATACTCTAGGGAATGAAAATAGTTTAAATAATAAAATCAAATATGACCTCACTGATGAAATTCAAAAGGAATCTCTCGTAAACATATTTACTTTTCTAATGTACTTATAAATATGTAAAAAAAAAATGATATATACTTTGGAGATAATAATGTCTGTATTATTTGTTTTCAAACTCATTTTGTTAAATAATAGAAATAACAATAATAAATGCATTTACAAATAGCACTTAAGCTTTATCAGAATTTCTATATTACATCAGATATACTTTTTAAATTGGCATGTAAATTTAATAATCTTTGGTAAGAAGACTGTTTCCATATTCCATATGTTTCCATATTAACATTTCAAATTAGGAAGGAGAAAAAATAATTACCGTTAAAGATATAATCTCAGAAATATGAAAAATTACATAAAAACATTTTGTTGGTTTTAGGAAATTCTGACTTCTCATTCTGGCAGTAGCCTGCTCCCTTTTGCTCCTTACCCATTCTGAAAAAGGCTGTGATATTACTTTTCTTCGGTCTTTGTTATGTTGTTTTCATTCCAATGGAAAGAATGTTGTAATTTATGGAAGTGTACATGCCATGGTGTTAGATCTCTGCCTTGGGGATTTTCACATAAGAGGACGCTAGGTCTGTTGGAAGATATGCTGTTGGAGTCAAAGAATACGGTTAGTTCTTGGAAAGTTTAATTTGATTTTAATAACTCTTCCCCCAAAAAGTTATAGTTGGCTTCTTGACTTGGGATAATTCTAAGTGAATGTAATTCACTCGTATTTTGAAGAATTTTACATTTAGCATGTGAGGCAGAGTATTGTAAACATATACAAAGCATAGCCACACACTTAAATTGAACCCTTTTTGATATAACATTTAGCTGAATTACATGTCAGATATAATAATGCAAGAATAAACAATTTTAAAATAAACAATTATTTCAAAACGCCATTTTCTAAGAGACAGCTAATCAAATGTGTAAATTGTATCTGTTAACCTTTGGGAGATTATAATAAAATGGTGTTTCTTCTCTGTTTTACAAAGTAATATTATTGTAGCATCTGTTGAATACACAGTTTGGCTGTCAGATTTTTTGGCCGTAGGTCAAATTATGTGACTTCTTAAGTACCTGTATTGTTATACTCCTTCTGTTTTTTGGTTTTTTGTTGGAGAAGAAAATGAAGATCTTTGACATCATTTATTCTGGGAACAAGAAGTACACAAGTGTGTTTAACAGGAAAAATCAAGGATGTCACTTCTGCCCCACTGGTTTGGAAATCCAAAATCTTCTTTGCAAATAGAGTCCTTCATTGGGTACAACTGGATCAAAAGTAACAAGTTTTGTCTAAGTATTTAGCCTAAAACCTCCCCTACCTCCTCACAGATTAACTCTGTTGTGCCGGGATTAGCCCCTGAGAATCCTTGTATTGTTTCTCTTCATTACATTTATCCGCATGTCTCCTTTTGTCTTTGCTTTTCATTATGGGGAAAAACAGTAGAGGGGTTAAGCCATGGTAAACTTCTTCAGTTTGGAGTATCTATTTGGGCTTCATATTTGACATGCTTCCCCTTTCAATGTAAACATTCATTTTGAATCAAATAACCTTGTCAATAGACATCCTTAGCTTCAAGGGCTGAGCCGACAGTGCGAGCAAATACTAGTGAAGTCTCATTAGCTGCACACAACCTAGAGACAGAGATGACAGTTATGGAACTGAATTAATGGTCCGTTGACCCATTTTGTTGTAAACAAATTGGAAAGAGCATTAGCATATGAGAACCATATCCTTTTTAATATGATGAATTTAAAACAAGTACAGTATGTCCCTAGAGCCTGTCAACAGGCAGTTATTCATAATACACACCATTCTTTCATTTAATTCCAAATCTTTTAAACAGATTGGAATATTACATGCATTTAACATAAATTTGTTGGCAGAGCAATGGATTGAAAGAAACAAAGTAAGCATAACTTTATGCTGACTGTGGATAGAAATAATTTCAATTTGATCTCGAGTTATTGTCTCAGTTAAGACAGCTATTCCTGACTTGTCCCAAAGGAAATTTGACATTGATTATAAAGGCCATGAGCATAAGTCACTGAATGAAATTCTGGAGAAGAAAGAGAGCAATATTATTTTTCTTAGAACTGGCATGACAAAGAATCAATACTCGGGACATTATATGATGTCATAATTTGATTTACTAGCTGACCTGTCAGCCAAGCAATGACTGGTTAAGATCCAAGAGAGCTTCATTGGCTTTATCATACAGTCTTACTATTCTAGTTACAATGTGAATTTCATCTTGACATAAATTTAAAGCCCCCCTCCCCAAAGATTAGTCACCCTGTCATGATTAAGTAACAATACTTACAAATCTAGCATCTTGAGATCCTGGATTGTCTACGGTTTTCCATTGTTTAGGAAATTTTTCTATTCCAGTCTTCCTATAACAGTGCACGGCACCCAGGACTTTTACTTCATGTCTCTGAAGATGATTCTCCAATGTAAATCTATAGCCAGGTCCAAAGCAATGTAAGGACTCAGGTAGTTTTCTGGGAAAGAAAGACAGTTCTTACTATTATTTGTATTAGTAAGTAATACAGAATGGAACACCCAGAAGACAATTAAAGAGAATGTTGACACATTGTGAAAAATGTAACTAATGTCATTGGACAATTTGTGTGGAAATTGTCAAATGGGAACCTAACTTCTTGTGTAAACTTTCACCAAAAACACAAGAAATATTATTTTTTTTTAAAAAGTATTCAGAAGGAAAGAGATACACCTGTGTTCTTTTCCCTAATATGCAAAATCAGTCTACCTATATATGAATTTTGACTTTTCCACTTTTACTAAAAAGAACATTCAGTGTTTGAGGTTGGGACCAGAATCAGCTATACAGTTTTCGTAGCTGAGTGTCTTCATTTTTTTTTTTTTTTTTAATTAATTAAGAATTTCAAGATGGCAACAGCAAAACATTAAACTAAGCACAGGGCCCTTCTAAGTACGGGGCTACGTGTGACTACACAGATCACAGGTTCAAGAAGCCGGCTCTGGTTGGGGAAAAATTGTAATGTTGTTCAATGGTATTTGCTTAGGAGATTTAGGAATGCCTGATTCCTACCCAAATCCCAGCTACTCCTCCTCAGGAGGTTTCTGAGGGAGGTTAGGCATAAGGGACAATGGGGGAAAAGAAAACTCAGCATACCATTCTATTATTATTGGGGCTTCTGCATTCCATCTGCAGAGCTCTTTAGTAAACAGGGCTGAAGAATGTTGCCTAACCTAAAGCCACCCATTTCCTCGGTACACTAAGTCCAAACCCAGATTTGGGGATCTCTGCACTCTCTCACAGGCTGACTTCTTTTGTGGGTGGAGGAGATGAGAGATGGAAAATGAGGACAGAGAGGGAATGCAGGCTGGCGGGGCATGAGAGGAGGCCTGCTTCAAGGAACCATTTTGGTCAGGAAGAAGCAGGAACAAGAGAAAAGGATGCACATCCATGAGCAGGACGTTTGGATGTACCGTAATCTCACCCATGATGCAAGTGGTCTGGGAGTCCGACCAAGCAGATTTGCTAACGTTTCTGCTGTGTGGGACAGAGACAAAGAAGAGGTTGGGGAATGAGGCATTATCTCCACCCCTCTTGAATGGAAAAAGGAAAAACATGGTAATTTTTATTAAGCATTTTCTTCACTAAAGGCTACTAAACTATTTTAATTCTTCATAATAATAATACATGATCTCCAGAGAAATTATAAAAATTTAAAACAGTCTTTAAATTAAAAAATTTAACAAAATTAACCGAAAGTTAACCACATTAAGTCTCCAGTTAACTCACAAGTCAGCTATAAATGATAGTAACATTTTGAGGTATGTCTTTTCTGTCCTTTTTTCAAGCATTTGGGTAATACATTGAAATTAATAAAAATTGGGATTAAGCTATATTATAGCCTGCTTCTTGACTTAGCAATATATTATGAATGTCTTTCCATGAAGATAAGTATTTATCTACGTCTTTATCTTAAATGGTTGCTAGTGTTCTTTCATAGGTATTTACTTAAATCTTTATTTCTGAACATTTAGGCTGTTCATTAGCTTTAGCTATTATTCATGCTTTGTTAAATGTCCTTGTATATACATCCTTTCATTGTTTCTGATTATTTCCATAGATGAGATTCCTAAAAATGACTGTATCAAAGTGTATGCATATTGTAAAGACTTTCTGCGTTAGTAAACTGCACTGCAATTTGCAATTCCATGGGCAGGGCTAGAGAGCACTGCTCTGGGCAGCAAAGGCCGTGGCTGCTCTTTTTCAATTTTTGCTAGTCTGTTATGTGAAATGTTATCTTTTTGTTTTAATTGAATTTTTTTTTAATTCTTAGGTTTACGCCCCTCCTTCGATTCTTAAATAGACAATATGCACAAAATACAAATTCTCTTTCAATTTTTTAAATTAACTTTTTTTTTTATCATGGTGTTTAAATTTCAAGAAAAAAATTTGACCCACCGAATTTCTGAAACAATGTAATAACACCAACAGTTTTTATGTATGTCAATTTTTTTTTTTTTAAAGAATATGTCAGGGCTCTTATTAGAAAAACGTATTTTCAAAAAATTATAAAAGGTATAAAAATGGTATAGGAGTCCCTGGGTGGTGCAAATGGTTAAGCACTGGACTACTGACCCAAAAGTTGGAGGTTCAAACCCACCCAGAGGTGCCTCGGAAGTAAGGCCTGCCAGTCTGCTTCTGAAAGGTCACAGCCTTGAAAACCCTATGGAGCAGTTCGACTCCACGGCAACTAACAACAACAACTACATGGTTGTCTTAGGCTGGATTCTCTAGAGAAGCAAAAGCAGTGAAGCATCTCTCTCTCTCTCTCTCTTTATATATATATATATATATATATATATACATACATACATATATACACACACACACACAGAGATTTATATTAAGGAAATGGCTCATGCAGTTGTAGAAGCTACCAAGTCCCAAATCTGTGGGTCAGGCTAGGGGCTTCACCTAACACATAGCTTCAGGGGCTGGTGAACCCAAGATCAGCAGGTCAGACAGCAGGGCTCCAGCTCACAGGCTGTGGAGGCCGACAAATCCCAAGACTGGTAGGTAAGCTGCTAGCTTAAGTCCCCAAAACCAGAGGTCAGATGAAGAGGAGCCAGCTGCAGGATCCAGAACTAGCAAAAATCCATGAGTTCTTCTAGAAAGTCCACATATATTGGATGCAGGCCACAGTCCCAAGGAAACTCCCTTTCAACTGACTGGCTACTCAACAGCAAATCCCATCATGGAGGTGATCATGTTATATCAGATCTCATCATGGAGGTGATCACATCATCATATGACTGCCAAACTACATCATAACTGCCAAACCACTGAAAATCATGGCCCATCCAAGTTGACACACAATCTTTAATGATCACAATGGTAGTAGACTGAATTGAAATTGTAGTTTACTTTGGGGTATAGCATGAAAATCTAGAGATTAAGCCTAGTATAGTCAACATCAAAAAATGTATTGAACACAAATTCAAGTAAAATATGTTAGGATATGAAGAACTAGTATGAATATTTATTTCACAAATACACAAATTAATGCAAATTTACCTATCAATATAATTATTGAAATTCAAGGAAAGAGTGATTCAATAGCCATGAGGTAGAATTACCCCACAGAATCTCTTTCCTGTTGAACACAGTAGCACATTGCTAAATATTTTTTTCCCCCTCATGTATTCTTTCAAACTGTAGAATCTTTTGAAAGATCGATGCCTGGGAAATATTCATTACTGAAAATTCATCACTGTCTTGTTGTTAACACCAAAAACCCATTGCCATCCAGTCAATTCCGACTCGTAGCAGGCCTATAGGACAGAGTAGAACCACCCCATAGGATTTCCAAGGAGCGGCTGGTGGACTCGAACTACCTACTTTTATGGTTAGCAGCCCAGCCCTTAACCATTGTGCCACCAGAGCTCCTTGTTGTTGTTATATGCCGTCAAATCATTTCTGACTCATAGGACCCAATGTGACAGAGTAGAACTGCCCCATAGGGTTTTCTTGGCTGTAGTCTTTATGGAAGAGATCACCAGGTTTTTCTCCAGCAAAGCTGCTGGGTAGATTCAAACTGCCAACCTTTTGGTTAGCAGCTGAGTGCTTAACGATTGTGCCACCAGGGCTTCTCACATCATTCTGCTTCCAAGTTAAAAACCTTTCTTTTTTTTTTTTTTGCATTTTAAATGCCATAAGGAGGTGAATTTGTGATGGCAAAGTAGGGTGGTGTGGATGGTTGTGTCTCTGTACATCATTCCCATGGAGCTTTGGATGCTACTTCAGTCATCCCAGAGATACTGCTTTTCAGCACATGCGACCTTTTGAATAAGATCAATTAAATACTTTCTTTTTTCTTTGAGCACGAGCTTCTGCAGACTGGAAGATTTGATTGGCTCATGATTTTCTGCTCTCATTGTTATGATCTAATGTTTGTATCTATGAAGGCACTGGCTTCTGTTGCCGTCGAACTGATTCCAACACATAGCGACCCTATAGGACAGAGTAGAACTACCCCATAGGGTTTCTGAGGTGCAGCTGGTGGATTCAGACTGCTGACCTTTTGGTTAGCAGCTGAGCTCTTAACCACTGCACCACCAGGGCTCCAAGGCACTGGCTAGTAAATGGTTAGTCTGAAACAGAAGAAACTGTGTAAGAGAGGAGAACCCTAGGTGATCCATGCTTATAAATATTCATTTACGGTAAGGGTCCACCTCAAGAGCAAACATCCCTAACTATCATTTGATAGAACCTGTGTGTTTTTCAATTAATGTTGGTTTCAACAAAATCACCCTATAAAGAGAATTCGCTAACTAAGATCCAAACCAGGGGGACATTTTTAAATTTTGATTAAATAGGGTGAGAAAATATTTTAAGCAATATGCCTTGGAAATACACTTAGTAAAGAGCTTTTTTCTTTCTTTTTTTTTTTTTTTGTGGCCATAAGAGTATTTTGTGTTCTATTGCTTTGGTAGAAATAGAATATGCTGAGTTACTGAAATTAGAAGGGAATGTTTTCGTCAGCAAGACACTAGAAAAACAGGAAGGTTGTAAGAGTGGAAAGAAGAGCCTGCGCAGCTCTGACTTCCTTGTGTCACAAAAAATCTACAGTGGAATTTGCGGGGTTGTGAGTATGGGGCAGTTTTACACTGCCTTACAGGGTCACTGTGAGTGGAGATCACTCAATAGCAGTGAGCTTGGCTTGGGTTTGGTGAATAGAACAAGGACTGAAGTCTTGTTGGGCAAAGTTCGAGATGTGAATAAGAGGAAACACATTCAAGCGCCATTCCCACGAGCGTCTTGATCATGGTGCTCGTCTGTCATTTCTTTCTTTGTATGATGATCAGATGAAATAAAAAAATAGCTGTGACTGTATATTGCTTTTCTTTCCTTCAGCTCACTGTTATTTTACAGAATAAAATCTTAGAGGAATCAAGGAAGGGGAGACAACATAATCAACATCTGATTTAGGTTGATTACTCACAGTCCTTCGTCAAACCCTAGTATATTTTCCATTTTTCTTTGGAAATGTTAATCTCTCTGACTGAAATGCCAAAAAGTGGTAGAAAGAACAGTTTGACCTAATCAGTCACATTTTGCACAATAAGGTAATCTCAAAGGAGACTGTTTAATTTATGACCTTTGTGAAAAACCAAACCTCTGAATTATAATTATTTTTATGTGTCTTTTATAAAAGTTTTAAAGATATATTTGTTTTGTGCCTTTTTATCCAGAAAAAAAATTTTTAGAGCTAGAATTAAGGTATCTTTCTTAAATTTTTAAACATAGAACTTCATGACTTAGTTATACAGAGAATGTTATAACACAGTTTTAAATTTTATTTATTATTTTTTGTACACAGAGATGTGCGGTAACCAGCACATAATGCTTTTGAGTTGGAATTAGGCATAATTGCGACCCAGTTTTTATAACATAAAAGATGGCAGTCAGAAGCGCCCTTCAGTGGTGGCCCTAAGATCATGGTGGGTAGAAGTATGGCTTATGGCCACGCCCTCAGGGAAGCCTTCTCTCATAATGAGCAAGACAAGATGGCTGAGCAAAGTAGCCAAATAGCTTGTGACTGTCAAGGACATATATAAAATCCTCCAGGTTGGAAACTGCCTAAACCAAATAAGCAATGAACGGTCTACTATACTATTTACTGGCTAAGATCAAAATCAGTTAATTTGGAAGAAAAAGTGGTTCATTATAGCAAGTGAGCATTAATCTTCCCCTGGGTGGTGCACACGCTTAATATGCTGCAAACCAAAAGGTTGGAGGTTCTAGTCCACCCAGAGGCACCTTGGAAGAAGGCAATTTACTTCTGAAAAATCAACCCTACGGAGCACAGTCTTACTGTGACATGCCCGAGTCGTCATGAGTCAGAATCAACTCCCCACTCTTAAACAAAACGAAAACTATTTTTATTTTATCTATCTACCTACCTACCTACCTATCATGTGTGTATATAGATATGTACACATATATATGTCATTTATACATGTGTATACATGTTGTTGTTGTAAGGTGCCGTTAAGTTGATTCCAACTCATGGCAACCCTATATACAACAAAACAAAAAGCTACATGGTTCTGCGCCATCCTAACAATTGTTACTATGTTTGAGCCCATTGTTGCAATCTATCTGTGTCAGTCCATCTCATTAGAGGGTCTTCCTCTTTTTCACTGACCAAGCATAATGTCCTTCCCCAGGGACTGGTCCCTTCTGATAACATGTGTATTCATGTATATTTACATATATATAAATAATGTGTATACATATATGGAGCCCTGGTGGTGCAGTGGTTAAGAGCTTGGCTGCTAACCAAAGGGTTGGCAGTTTGAATCCACTTCTTGGAAACCCTATGGGGTAGTTCTACTCTGTCCTGTAGGGTCACTGTGAGTTGGAATCTACTTGATGGCAATGGGTTTTTATACATATGTATTTATATATGTATTTTCTGTATATGTCTACATAATATATTAATATACGTAGGCATATCTATCTATCTATATATGTATATTAATATAGAGAGGTAACGATACCTAGGAGATTTTAATTATTGTTGCCAAGAATAAAGTGGCCATTCTATACATTGTCCCATCTCAAACATCTCTCCCTTTTGGGCTGCTACAGTTAAGGCCAAACTTTCTACAACTAATCCTCCATATGGGAAAAAGAAACCGCTGTAACAGTTATATACCTCTTTCTCCCATTTCATCCTGAAGCTTGAAGTGGAGCGGCAAATAGGCACAGGAGAAATACAGATCCGGGAGTGATACATTCTTTCCCATGTGATTTAAAATTAAGAAATAAAGACACAGGTGATGAGTAGGTATATCACACACTATTTAAATAAAATTCTGCCCAAACACAGAGGAATGGCAAGGTCAAAAACTGCACACCACATTTCTGGAACTAGGAAGTGTAGTGAATTTGAAATGAGTGTAGGCTCAGGAATAGATAGTATCTGGGTTTGGACCTCAGCTCCACCAGCTGAGTGACTTTGGGCAAATCCCTTAATCTGTCTATGCCTCAGTTTCCTCGTTTGTAAAATACCAGCCAAACCTATTTGCCATCGAATAAAATTCTGACTCATAGCTACCCTATAGGACAGGGTAGAGTTGCCCTGTAGGGTTTCCAAGGCTGTAAATCTTTACAGAAGCGGACTGCTGCATCTGTCTCCTGCTGAGAGACTGGTGCATTTGAACCGTCAACCTCTTTGGTTTGCAGCCAAGCACTTAACCACTGCGCCACCAGGGCTCCATTGCAGAGCATTATATTGGGCTAAAACAGCATCTGGTAGACAGAAAGCGCGCAGTAAATGTTGACCTTTTGGTTAGCAGCTGTAGCTCTTAACCACCGCACCACCAGGGCTCCCAGTGAACATTAGTTCTTATTTATCTGTAGAGAGAAGCGTGCTGGGTGCTGTTTTGGAATGATACATCTTCCTGTATCCTTTCTTGGCTGCAAAATTAAACGTGGAAAGTTTGCCCAACTACAACAGCAACGAAGTATTCATTAGCAACAGCATAAAATTATATCTGTAGATTGTAATTGGCATCCCAAGGGAGGATTACTTTAGAGTCCTTTTTCTTTATATGTGTTACATTTTCTTATAACCCTGTTCGGTGTTTATTATTCTTTCACCTAGGCAAAATGTTCTTGGAGAGTAGGACCTTCCTCTTAGTTTTCATACTGCATTTTAAAGTGTCTTTAATGGAAAGCTCTCCAAGGTGAAGGACTGTGTTTGTGCTTCAGATAACTTTCCAGAGAGGCTACTCTGGTGCTTTGTAGGCTATAGATGATGGCTTTATTTTATTTACTGGCTGAGTACGATAATAAGGCTATATATTTGAATGGGCCACACAAAATGGTTTACTATCCCAGCTGTGCAGAGGTAGCGTTAAATTCAAGAGAAACATATATTTTAAGTATTTAGTTAACTGGAGTCTGCAATGTATAATGACCTACACCAGGAAATCTTTGATTACTTAGACAACTCTTAGGAGATATATACCATTTTACAGATTGATTATTCCTACCTTCCATATTTCTGTTGCTTTTCCGTACACATCATTAGGCAGAAATAGCTCTTATTTTCAGACCCACGTAAATCTTCCTATGGGAAGCCAAGGCAAGCTGGTTTACAATGTCACATACTCATTTACAGGATTACCTTCTAGGGTACGAAAGTGAGAAATAAATTATTTGGGGGAAATCTAATCAATGATGCTATAAAAATTAATTGCCAAAGACTGGGTGCATTTAACTTTTGTTCTATAAACATGGTCAGTGGAGAAAAATATGGTTTGTGCTCATGTAGGGTAAATCTGTCAACAGTTGTTGGGCAACATCTAAAGAAAATTTATTTGGATTTGCATTTATGGGGAATTTATAAATGTGAAATTACAACCTAAATTAATGTTTTTACTAGCTATTTTTGTACTTGTTCTAGTACTTTATTCTGAAAAATTGCAATGACAGCCTAGCTGAAGGAGGTTTTAAGTGAACCTTCATGTACTCTCCACCTAGATTCCGCCACTTGCTTTATCACATCTCTCCATCCCTCTATTCAGTTAATCATCGTATGTTTTTCATGGATTTCAAAGTAAATTGCAGATATCAGTACAATTTCCTCTAAATAATCGATTCAGGCTCACGGCAACCTCATGTGTGTCAGAGTAGAACTATGCTCCATAAGGTTTTCAATGGTCGATTTTTGGGAAGTAGATTGCCAGGCCTTTCTTCCAAGACACCTCTATGTGGACTCAAATCTCCAACCGTTCAGTTAGCAGCAGCCCACATTAACCATTTGTACCACCCAGGAACTCCTGCAAATAAATATATAAGTTCATATCATTAATTAGAGTTTAATGTTTGTTTATAGTATTTGTATTTGCATGTAAAATTTACATTAAATGAAATACACAAATTCTAAGTGCACATTTGCTGAATTTTGGCAAATGCTTACGCCTGTGTAACCCAAAGCCCCATCAAGACACAGAACATTCCCATCACACCTCTTCTAGTCAATCCTTGCTTCCCAAAGGCAACCAGTTTCCTGATTTTCTTCCACCGCTGATTAGTTTTGCTTCTACTAGAATTTTATACAAATGGAATTATACAGTGAGCACTCTTTTGCATAACGCTTCTTTCACTTAACGTAATGCCTTTGAGATTCATCCATGTTGTTGCATGCATCAATAGTTCACTCCTTTTTATGCCTAAGAAGTATTCCATGGTGTGGATATACTACCTACAGTTTATCCATTCTCATACTGAAGGACACCTGAGCTATTTCCAGTTTGGGGCAGTTATGAACATTCTTACAGAGCAAGTCTTTTTATAAAACCTATATTTTCATTTCTCTTGAGTAAATATCTAGGAATGGACTTGATGGATCACAGTGTAGGTGTATGTTTAGGGTTTTTTTTTCCCCCTAAGCACTTTACATACATCAGCATATTTCTTTTTTAAAAAAATCTACAAGAGGGATGCAATTCTCATCCCAATTTTACAGCTGCAGAAGCAATCACAAAAATGTTATGCACCCAGGTAACGAATGATGACGCCAAAGTTTGAACCCAGTTAATTCAGTTCCAAAATTCACGCTGTTAAAGCACGATGAGTAAAGTGTGGACAATCTGGAGATACACCCAGGAGGCCGATCATTAAAAGCCTCATAAAGCAGTCTGAAGGATTTAGATTTAAGTGGGAAGTCGCCTAAATTACTCATTTCTCTGTTCGCTATTGAAGGTTTTAAAGCAATGGAGTTATCTTAGTTATCTAATCAGTAGATAACACAAATACCACAAAAGTGAGTAGCTTTAAAGAACAGAAATTCGTTTTCTTCCAGTTCCAAAGGCTAGAAATCCGAATTCAGAGTGTGGCTGTAGGGGGAGGTCCTTCTTTGTCTATCTCCGGGGCTAGTAGCCGGCAATCCTCGGAGTGTGTGGACTTGTAGATTCATCCGCCTCCAGGGTCTTCAGTTAGCGTCCGTCTTCCCTACGTCCTGTCTCATCTGCACTTTTTATAACTCAGAAGTGAGTAGGTTTAGGACACACCCTACACTGGCATGGCCTCATTTACATAACGAAGAAAACTCTGTTTCCAAATAAGATTACATCCGCGTAATAGGGTCACGACTCTAACACATATTTTTGGAGGACACAGTTCAATCCGTAACTGTGGTGATAATGCTCACCTCTGTGCTGTTGGAAAGATGACCACTCCCAGTTGTGTGGAGAGGGGCAGAAAATAATGAACCTTAGTGGAGTTTTTAATTAAGATATATTCATTCAATTATTCAGCAAATATTTACTGAGCACCTACTATGCGCAAAGAAGTGTTCTAGGAGCTGGGAGTCCAGTTTGAACAAAAAGATATCCCTGCCCTAATGAAACTTAAATTTTAGTAGGTAGAGAAAATTATATATATATATATATATATATATATATATAGTCTGTCAGGAGATGACAAATATTTGGGGAACATTAAAGCTGGTTAAAAGGAAAAGGGTGTTGTGGGCGGGGGAAGTTATGACTTTGTCTAGCATGGCCCGGGAAAGTCTCTATAATCAGGGGTGTATATGCAAGATCTGACTAGTTGAGAGAGAGTCATACAGATATCTGGGGAGAGAATGTTCTAGTCAGAGAAAGTAGCACATGCAAAGGTCCTGAGGTGGGGTGTGCTTAGCACGTTCAAGAAACAGTAAGGAAGAGAGGAGTAAGAGATGAAGTCACTATCAAAATGTGACCATTAAAACACAAATATTCTACAATAGTTGTGCTGCATCAGTGGATTTTTTTTATGGGTTTATCTCTGTCTTAGGGCTACTGTGGGAGAGATTAAGCAAAGATATGTGGACATTTATGCTAGTATGAATTTGGCTTTTATCCCCCTTGGTGTTGTTAAGATTGAATGGTAAGTTGTGAGGAGTAAGAGAGTGAGTATATCGATCTAGAAAAAATCCGCTTGTTTATGACTTTGCTATCATTTTTTAACAATATACTATATTACAAGTATATTCTCAGTTCTTTACTGTTTTTGAGAATATTTTGTGCATCTAGAACTAATCTACTGACATCGAGTCACCTTATGTTTCCCATTTAGGTATCTTTTTACAGTAAAACTCATTGCTGTTGAGTCAATTCTGACTCATAGTGACCCTATAGGACAGAGTAGATCTACCCCCATAGGGTTTCCAGGGAGTAGCTGGTGGATTTGAACTGCTGACCTTTTGGACGGCAGCCGAACACTTAACCACTGCGCCACCAGGGCTCCTTTTTACAGTAAAGTAAATAGAAAATATTGAAGTTGTCAAAGGTTTCATTTTACTGGGATCCACAATCAACGCCCGTGGAAGCAGCAGCCAAGAAATCAAATGATGTGTTGCACTGGGCAAATCTGCTGCAAAAGATCTCTTTAAAGTGTTAAAAGCAACAATGTATTTCCAGGACTAAGGTGCGCCTGACCCAAGCTATGGCATTTTTAGTTGCTTCATATTCGTGCAAAAGCTGGACAATGAATAAGTAAGATTGAAGAGGAATTGATGCATTTGAATTATGTTGTTGGCAAGGAATATCGAATATACTATGGACTGCCAAAAGAACAAACAAATCTGTCTTGGAAGTACAACCAGAATGCTCCTTAAAAGCGAGGATAGTGAGATTTCATCTCATGTACTTTGGACATGTTATCAGGAGGAACTGGTCCCTGGAGAATAACATTATGCTTGGTAAAGAAGAGCGTCAGCAAAAAAGAGGAAGACCCTTGATGAGATGGACTGACACAGATGGACTGTAACAGTGGGCTCAAACCCAGCGACCATGGTGAGGATGGCGCAAGACTGGGCAGCGTTTCCTTCTGTTGTATGTAGGGTTGCTATGAGTTGGAACTGACTTGATAGCACCTAACAACAATAACAACTTATAATTTCAAACATGTATTTGTGGGTTCATGGTTGCTTGACTGCTTCTCCTTCATCTCTGGTTACACACACAGCTATGTATGCTTCTCAAAGAAAGAGGTCTTTTCAGGCACTTTGCCATTGTCATTATCAAACATCTGTTCAATATTTTCATGGACCTTGTGTTGTGCTGTTATATCATGGAAAAAAATCTTCTGGGAGAAATCATACAGTTGATAATTTTGGAGGTTTGAATTTCAGCGATAAGTTACATGATTCACCTTAAGATCCGTCAGTCATCCTGTGAGCTAACTTTAAGAACACCGTGCATGGGATGATATCACACTGAATAGGACTGTCATTTCAAATGAAGCATACCTGCCATGTACCTGGAATGGATTAAACAGGTTTTCAGTTACTCCTTAGGTGTTTTCAAGCATCGAAAAAGCATCTGCCATGTTCTTATCCATTTCAATGCCTCAGACCTAGTCAGAGCAAATATCTGTTTATATCACCATATTGCAGTTTTTGTAGGTAATACATGCAAATCAGTGAAGCCTGGTGGCGCAGTGGTTAAAGCTCTTGACTGCTAACCAAAAATGTCAGTGGTTTGAACTCATCAGCCGATCCATGGGAGAAAGGTGTGGCAGTCTGCTTCCATAAAGATTTATAGCCTTGGAAACCCTATGGGCAGTTCTACTCTGTCCTATAGGGTTGCTATAAGTTGGAATCGACTTGACAGCAGTGAGTCCCTTAAATCACTTAATTTTTCTCCTTTTCCTCCACAGTCTTTCTATTGAAATAAACTTTAAGCACTATTTTGGTTTTCTAAATGGCTTTCAATATCCAGTGAAATAAAAAATACTCTCCAGCCAGTCTCCATAGCTAAGACATGGAAGGACTGGCTTGCCATTTTAATTATCAAATAGTTCTTCAATATTTTCATGTGTCTTGCACTGTGCTGCTGAGTTGTGGCAAGAACTTTCCGGGAGGAATTACAGAGTACAGATTACATAGTTGAATTCTGCTGGTCTCTGGTTTTTGTGAAGATGACACTGATATTTAAAGACTAAAAGTGATAAATCTCAGAGAAATACAGTATTATTGCTCTTTTTGTGAACTAAAAATATCCACAATACATCTAAAAATACTTACATCTTGTATAATAATTACTCTCTTGATCCTAGCTGATCTCCAGAAATCTCCAGCATAAACCTGTTTTCACTCCTATCTCACTTTGAGTGCCAATGGCTCATTTCCCTCCCTGGCGGTTTTCCCCCAGGCCCTCTTCCTCCTTTACTGTCACATCTACCTTTCCGCTGGAAGCGACGGCTTGAAACACCACCATCTGTTTTCACTGAGAGAACTCACATCTTAGGAGTGCGGAGGCAGAGACAGGGAGGCTGGGATACCAGCCGGCTCCCTCAGCCCAGCAGCTTGGCCACATTCCAGAATGTAAGACACTGGAGTTCCAGAGACGGTTTTCTACGAAGTGTCACTTCAAGGACTATTTACGCGCGGAACAAAGACAGAGCTCAGCGGCTGTTGGATGCTTTTCTTCTCCTCTCTTCTGGAAAGCTATGGATGACCTTCTAAGAAATTAGCTAAATGCTCTGCTGGCCTCCAGGGTCCTCTTGTCTTGACACAGACTGCCCAGCTTGTGAGGAGAATGATTTAGTGAGCACAATAACTTAGCACCCTTCTGTGTGTCCTGAGACTATTGCTGAAGACAGAGTGTAGAAACGTTGACGTGATCCACAAAGAAACAGCTCTATCAGCGATAAGTAAATCGTCCCCCAGGATGGATAAGAGGAAACAGCCAGTGGCTTCCATAGCAAATGCTTCATTTTGTCTACTTTTTCCCTCTTCGAAATCCTCTCTGGGAAGAAAAAAGTTCCTATAATTTTAAAGGTCCTTTTGTTTCAGTAGGAGCCCTGGTGGCACAGTGGTTAAGAGCTCGGCTTCTAATCAAAACGTCCGCAGTTCAAATCCGCCAGTTGCTCCTTGGAAACCCTATGGGGCAGTTCTCCTCTGTCCTATAGACTCGCTATGAGTCGGAGTTTCACGGCAACGGGTTTGTTTCAGTAATCAATGTAGAGCAGAGGTCAGGAAATAATGTGCGATTTAATATTCCTTCAGTCTTTTGGCCTATTTTCTCCCTATTTTTAAACTCATCTTTCAGCAGACACGTTTCACCCAGCCTTCCCCATGATACCAGCTGCATGAGGGGAGAGAAGAACTCATCTACTTCCTGTACACTATCTTTCCTCTCCCCTCCCCCACCCTTCCAAAAAAAAACCCAAACCAAACCCCATGCATCGATTCCCACTCATAGGACCTTTTAGGACAGAGTAGAACTGCCCCATACGGTTTCCAAGGAGCAGCTGGTGGATTTGAACTGTTGACCTTTCAGTTAGCAGCCGAGTTCTTAACCAGTGCGCCACCAGGGCTCCTCTGTCGTCCTATAGAACTGTTACCTACATTTATGTGTAAGAACGCAAACATGCAGTTCTGAAGTGGCAAAGGAATTGATTTAAAAGTCTAAATTTTCACTTTTTTTGTTAAGATTTAAAAGTTTAAATTTAGCTCATGGTAATATTTATTTTAAGGAGCCCTGGTGGTGCAGTAGTTACGTGCTTGCCTGCTAACCAAAAGTCGGTGGTTCAAACCCACTAGCTGCCCCATGGGATAAAACAAAAACAAATAAACAACAACAACAAAAAAAAAACCCAAACCCAGTTGCTGTCAAGTCATTTCCGACTCATAACAACCATATAGGACAAAGTAGATGTACCCCGTAGGGTTTCCAAGGAGCAGCTGGTGGATTTCAACTGCCAACCTGTTGACTAGCAGCCAAGCTCTTAAAGCACTGTGCCACCAGGGCTCCAAGGGAGAAAAGACCTGTTGATCTGCTTTGGTAAAGATTATAGCCTTGCAAACTATGGGGCAGTTCTACAATGTCCTGTTGGGTGACTATAAGTTGGAATCACTCATCGGCAATTAACAACAACAATAATTTATTTTAAGAGATCTTACTATTGATGACAACATAAACCAAAACTTGATGTAGAGGATGAAGAGAGAATATTATTCATTACACATCAAATGCTACATGAACTATTCGCATATAATTTCAATTAAAAACAGATGACAGTGTCCAGAAATAAGAATATTATGTCTTCCCTGTTTTATTTCTAGATTTTACACTGTATTTCTCACTCTCCATTTTGACCAGTGTACTAAAATATGAATTAAAAAATAAATGTGTAATTCTACCATTTCAAATCTTAGTTGTAATCAATAGAAGCTTCTTTCTTAAAGTAGTATTATTTTTCTCCCTCTTTTACATTTTTTTTTTTTTTCTTTTTTCCTTCTAGAACCGTAGTCTGCTTACAGGCTGATCTTATTCTTTTCCCCGTAGTACACTTCCTTATAACCTCCCCACACCCAGCCATTAATCATTCAGCAACAAATATCCTGGGAACACTGGCTGAAAACTGAGTTAGATTATGCTGTTTTCTGCTTCATGTTTTAATCGAACTTCAGTAAAACTATTTATAAAGTACTTTTTGATAATAATTATTTGTATATATTCTTAGTTTAGTCAAATATACAAAACCACATGGGCAGCTCCTGTCCAAAAGCAGGACGAGAAGGCAGGAAGGGACAGGAACTGGACAAATAGACAAGGAACTCCAAGTGGAAAGGGGAAGTGTGCGGTCACGTTGTGGAGATTGCAACCCATGACACAAAACAATATGTGTATAAATTCTGAAAGAGAAATTAACTTGAGCTGTAAACTTTCACCTAAGGCACAATAAAAAGAAAAAAAAAAGTCAAAAAAGACAACATACAAAGATGGTAATTTTCTTTTGTTACAGTTGCCATCAAGTCGATTCCAACTCATGGCGGCGACCTTGTGTGTGTCATAGTAGAACTGTGCTCCATAGGATTTTTAGTGGCTAAGTTTTTGGAAGTAGATCGATGGCAACAGGCTTTTTCTTTTTTTAATAGACTGAATTGTATAAAAAGATATGTTGACATCCTAACCCCTGGACTAGTGAATGTTTGGGGAAATAGTTTATTTTCTTTGCAGATATTATCCATTAAGTTTAAAGCAGGTGGGTCTTAATCCTAATCCCTTTTTAGTGGTATTTTATGAAACACAAGGACAGGAATGGAAATGGGGAAGACAGTCTATGAGGACCCTTCTACAGGCGAAGGAATGGCAAGAATTGCTGGCAGCCCCCAGAAACGAGGAGCGAAGAATGGAACAGTTCTTCTCTCAAAGCCCTCAGAAGGAAAAGACATGAACAGTACCCTGAACTTGGACTTCTAGCCTCCAGAACTGTGAGAAAATACATTTCTGTTCCTTAAGACCAACCCCCTTTGTGGTATTTTTTATGGCCACTCTCAGAAATTAGACAGATCGAAATAACTATTATTTACCAAATGGATATGCATATTTCCCTATTTGCACATGGTTTCCAATATTCATATTTATTGTGAATATTTTACAAAATATTGATTAGTTCACCTTCTGTCCTTCTGACCTACCCAAACAAGTACCTACCCAAATATCAAATAACCCAGTAATCCAACATAAGTGTATCAAAAGAAATACTGCATATTAACATAAGACTGCGTGTTTGAAATGCTTTGGAAAGTATAATTCACAGTACTTAAACTAGTTGGTATTACACAGAGAACTTTAAGTATTGACCCCAGGGACCATATCCACTTATCCCCCTCTCCAGGTGAAGAAATAATTCTATTTCATGGACTTTTACAAGCCATTTTGCCTTCTTTCATGGATCAGCAAACCTTTCTCCTGCCTGTGAGACCTGGTAACAGGCTGATAAGCAAACACTCTTGATTGTTTCTGGAGAAGACATCTGCTCTAATTAGTCTACTGCAAGGCTGAGAGATAAAGCCAGCTTCTGTGTCCAAATGTGCAGGCTGACTCTGCAACCTCTGATTCTACTGACTTCTTCTTTAGATTTACTTGGGACAAATACCTTATTATCTAAGTATGCTGGCCTGGTTCATCCTCAGGATGTTGCAGGATTTCTGGGCAGTTCTTGATGTAGCCCAGGAATTCTGATTTACTTGGAGTTTCAGAGGCATACTGTAGCTTTAAAATATGTCCACAAAAATCTTTGAAACTTTTCCCATCAAAAGGTGACATCTAACTCTTCTCCCCTTGAATATGGGCCAAAATTGTGATTTAATTCTAACAAATAGAATGTGGCAGAAGTGATGGGTAAGTAACTTCTGAGGCTAGGTCATAACAGATTATCACTTCTTCCTTGGTCTCTGTCATAGATTGAATCGTGTCCCCCAGAAAATGTGTCAACTTGGCTAGGCCATGATTCCCAGTATTATTGTCCACCATTTTGTCATTTGATGTGATTTTTCTATGTGTTGTAATTCCTACCTCTATGATGTTAATGAGGTGGTATTAGTGGCAGTTATGTTAATGAGGCAGGATTCAATCTACAAGATTAGGTTATGTCTTAAGCCAATCTCTTTTGAGATATAAAAGAAAGAAGCAAGCAGAGACACATGGGGACCTCATGCCACCAAGAAACAAAAGCCAGGAGAATAGCACATCCTTTGGACCTGGGGTATCTGTGCCGAGAAGCTCCTAGACCAGAGGAAGATTGATGACAAGGACCTTCCCCCAGAGAGAAAAAGCCTTCCCCTGGAGCTGACACCCTGTATTTGGACTTCTAGTCTACTAGACTTTAAGAGAATAAACTTCTGTTTGTTAAAGCCATCTACTGGTGGTATTTCTGTTATAGTAGCACTAGATAACTAAGACAGTCTCTCTCTTGGATCACTAGCCATGTCATGAGGATACCCATGCAGCCATTGGAGAGGCCGTTATGGAAAGTAACTAAGGTGCCCCTCCAAAAGCCAGCACCAACCTGCCAGCTGTATGAGTAAACCATCTCAGAAGTGGATCCTCCAGCCTCAATCAAGCCTTCAGATGGCTGCAGCCCTGGCAAGCATTTTGACTGTGAACACATGAGAGACCCTGGGTTGTGTCAAGCCAGAACCCACCCATCTGAGTTGCTCTTGAATTCTTGATCTACAGATACTATAGATAATAAAAGATTATTTTTGTTTTAAGCCACTAAGTTTTGGGGCAATTTGTTAGTCAGCTACAGATAACTAATACAGGTTTTGGCATCTGAAAGTAGGATGTTGCCATAACAAAGACCCAAAATGTGGGCATGGCTTTGGAACTAGTCAGTCTGTGGAATCTGGAAGGACTTTGAAGAGAATTTTAGTAAAATCCTAAAGTGCTTTTAAGGGACCTGTTAATAGAAGTCTGATGGCCTTTGATAAAACTACAGGTGAGTGGTTAAAGGAAAGTGGGGAGATGTTATTAGAAAATTGAATGAAGGTGATCCTTATTATGCAGTGGCATAAAGTTTAGTAACACTGGTGAATATGCTAACATGGAATGTAGAAAACCTACCTGTCCTAGGCTGGGTTCTCTAGAGAAGAAAACCCAGTAAAATGTATAAGTATCTATATATAGAGATTTATATCAAGGAAATGGCTCACATGGTTGTAGAGGCTGGAACGTCCCAAGTATGTGGGCCAGGCTGGCGGCTTTTCCTGATTCACGTAGCCACAGGGGATGGTGAACCCATTATCAACAGGTCAGACAGCAGGCATCTGGCTCACAGACTGTGAATCCCAAGATTGGCAGGCAAGGCAGCAGGTAAGCTGCTAGCTCAAGTTCTAAGAACCAGAGGTCAGACAAACAGGAACCAGCTGCAGGATCCAGAGTGAGCAAAATCCCATGAGCCTTGCCAGAGAGTCCACCTATATTGGATGCAGGTCACACCTCCAAAGAAACTCCCTTTCAACTGATTGGCTACTCACAGCAGATCCCATCATGGAAGTGATCACGTTGTATCAAATCTCATCATGGAGGTGATCACATCATCATATGACTGCCAAACTACATATAATTACCAGACTACTGAGAATCATGACCCAGCCAATTTGACACATGACCTTAACAATCACAATACCTAATGAACTGAAGGTTCTAGCTACTAAGATTTCCAGGTGGAGTGTTGAAAGGATCTCCTAGCTTTCTTTTGTTGTTTATAGTAAAATGTGAGAGAAGAAAGATAAACTGAAGAAAGGTCTGTGAAGCATAAAAGAGCCAGAACTTGCTAGTTTTAAAAACTCCCTGGTACAAGTTAAAAGATGACTCCAGGGCACCATCAGAAAAACAATATGAAGATGTAACTGAGGGTGTGGATTTAAACTCATTTGTTAAGACCTCAGAAATATCTAATATGTGCTTTAGAGGGCCATTCAAACAATTAGGTTCCTAAGAAGCTTAAAGGTGGTATTCCTTACCAGTCTCAGCAGAAGCCCAAGGCAGAGAAAGGTTTATCTCAAAGAGATTTGTGTATGTGGCTTTTGTCTAATGGAGTGAATGCCAGTAGGAATCATAGGAGACATATAAAGTTTTTAAGATAATTTTATTGGCAAAAACACTGCTCCCTTGGACGGCAAGTACAGAAAGAGCATAATTGAAAAGAGGTATATGGAACCCCAAATTTCTACAGGCCAACACAGACTGAGAAGACTACAGTTGATTACAATTGAAAACACAGGCTACCTGTTATGTAAAAGAAAGGATTCAGAGGGCAAAACCAAGAGCTTAGAGGGCAGAGTAAAAGCTATGGAGAATTATTCCCAGGCCTTGACCCCTAATTAAGGAACTGCCAACACGTGCCTACTAGATTTCAGAATTGCTATGAAACAGTAACTGCTGTGTCTTTCCTGTTTATTTATTTTTGAAAGGGGGTGTTTACAACAGTTATATGTTGGTGTGTGGCACAGATAACTTATCTCTAGTTGAAAAGTCTTCAGATAGAGAGGGCTACAACTGAAAAGCCTCATTCACACCTAGGTTTGATTTAGATGCCAAGATCCTTGAACTTGAGTCTCAGTTCACCCTGAAATAAGTGAGATGGGGGGAGGGGCAGGGTTTGAGTAGTTGCATGTATTTTGCGTGTGAGAGGAAGGTAAATAATTTGTGGCCAGAGAACAGACTCTGGTCATTTTAAAATACATCCATAAATTCTTTGACATTCCTCTTTTTAAAAGGTAGAGCCTAATTCTCCTCCCCTAGAATATGGCTCAAACTTGACTTAGTGACTTACAAC
Organism: Dugong dugon; assembly: GCA_030035585.1. Lineage (NCBI taxonomy): Eukaryota > Metazoa > Chordata > Mammalia > Sirenia > Dugongidae > Dugong > Dugong dugon. The sequence goes on along the minus strand of CM057479.1, from coordinate 7,332,314 downwards.
GGATAGAATGTCACAAAAGTGACAATGTGTGTCTTTCAATGCTAGGTCATAAAAGGCATTGTTATGTTCCCCTTGGTCTCTTTTTCAGATCATTTGCTCTGGGGCAAGTCAGCTCCATGTTGTAAAGGCACTCAGGCAGTCTCTGGAGAGGTCCGCAGGAAGAGAAACTGAGTAAGTCATCTTGGAGGTAGAGTCTTCTGCCTCAAATGATGGGAGCCTTGGCTGACATTTTGATTGTCACCTTACAAGAAACCCTAAACCAGAACCACTCAGACAAGAGACTCTCAAGTTCCTGAACCACAGTACTAGTTATTTATTGATGCATAACAAATTATCCCCAAACTTAGTGGCTTAAAGCAATGAACATTTGTTTTCTCAGTTTCTGTGAATCAGAAATTCATGAGTGGATTATCTGAATGTTTCTGGCTCAAGGTCTCTCATGAGCTTGCAGTAAAGATGTTGGTTGGAGCTGCAGTCTTCTAATGTCCTCACTGGTGCTAGATGATCCACTTCGAAGATGACTCACTCATGTGGATGTTAGGGAGGCCTCAACTCCTCAATGACTGTTGGCAGAAAACCTCCATTTCTCTCCCTGTAGACCTCTCCATGGGTTGCTTGAGCATCCTAACAACATGGCAGCTAGATTTCATCACAGTGAGTATTCTGAGAGGGGCACACATTGCCTTTTCCACAGTATCTATTGTTTACACTAGTCAGTCCTGTTCAGTGTAGGAATAGACTATACACAGGTGTGAATCCTAGGAGGTGGGATTCCCTGCAGGCTATCTCGGAGGCTGGCTATAGATAATGAATGAGCAAGATAATAAGTGATTGTTAGCGACTTAAGCCACTAAGTTTTGAGTAACTATTATCCAACAATAGATAACTAATACATAAACAGACCAGTACAGACCACTTCAGTTATTCCCAATGATACTGAATGAAGAATGTTAGCGCTACCTGCATCCCTTATCCATGAAGTACCAGGAGATGTCATGGAACGGAAGAGGACACATGTGTTCCTGTGTCAGTAAAGCACACTAGTTGGAGTGGTATTCTAGGGACCCCAGAATCTCCGGAATCATCTTGACATCCTAACAACTGGTTCAGGACATAAATGTTGGAAATTTATTAGCCAGCTTAATCTACCTATTTTCTAATTTTGTATAAGTCAAGCTTTACTGTTTTGCCTAAGTTCTAATCTTGGGTTATAAAGCCTTTGCATTCCTCTGGTAAACAAATGCCACACACCTTTAGAACACATCTTTCACAGGATGCCTTTTCAAATATAAAAGATACTGGTTTTGTTGCCCATCCAGATTTTTTTTCTCCAGAACACCATAATTTAAATCATTCTCCCTAGATGAATGCACAGAAAAGGAAAGATCAGGGGAGTACAGCATTGTAGTTCCCAGCAAGGCAGAAAATTCATCTGAAATGACATAAATCCTGGGTAATGACGAATCTCTGAGGATTCGTGTGTCACAGCAAACTAGCTGATTGGTATGTGCAATTGAGCTATAGCTTAATATCAATACTTACACTCCCTTTTGAATTGAAAATGAGGCAATTAAAAGTTACTAAATCCCTTGTTTTGAATTGCTTCTGGTCCCTTTGGGTTTGCCGTAGCCCAGTTTTGTCGCTCTTATTTTGAGAAGCCCTGTCTTGCAAATTTGAAAGTTCATAGACTCTATTTTGAAATAGGCTTCAGTCCAGAAACAGGTTTTACTTTATTATTTTCCACTCCCTCTGGGGATGTCTTGACAAAAATGGCAAAACCCAAAGACTTCCCAAAGACTAATCTTTTTTCTGGGTCATATGATTCTTTTCAGATTTCATCTGGAGATGGTTTTCTGATAACAATAGGTTTGACTGTCGGTGAACTGGAGAAAATCCTGTTGCTTTAGAGTCAACAATGAGTGGAATTTCAGTGCAGTATGGCTGTTTGCTTAATACAATAGAAGTTGGTGCAGGCTAGACTTGCAAGTGTCAAATAGACTGTGTGGGAAAATCTATATTACTGCCACTGAGTCAACAAACAGCTCTGAAGGCAGAAATGCTGATGAGACTGTAACCAACAATTTGGTCAGCTTCCATTCATACCCAGAGATCAAACTGGATTAAAAAGATCCCTATCAAGAAATGGTTAAGTATCAAAAACAGCAGGGATCTGAAGTCTCGGGGAAAAAAGAGGAGTCAGTGAAATGAAGCATTAGAAGCACAGTTAATAATCCTTGCCTCAGAGGTAGGTTTGTCATAAGGTGGGAATCATGAAGGAACAGATGATCAAAGAGGATGCTGAAGTCCTCAAAGTCATTACTCACATGTGTCCTGGAGTGTAAAACAAACTGATTACAGAGAGATGCTCCATCTTCCAATATTTCTAAGCTTTGGCTCCATTGGGTAAACAGTTTCCAAATGTATATGGATTCACATGAGCCTGGTGAGTCTGAGCATATTGGCCAGATGTAGGTTTTCAGATACAACTTGAATAAATCACTGCATTAAACCAGACAGGTGTCAGGCCTAGCAATGCTTGGGAGGTTATAGGTCATGGACAAGGCTTGGATTAGCAGTCAGGAAGCAGGGGTTCTAGGCTGCTTGGGCAATTTGGGTCAAGTAGATTTAATACTGTGAGCCCCAATTTCCTTATTGTCAACTCAGTTCCTTACCTCCTGTTTCACAAGGTTGTTGAGAATGTATCAAATGTCATTTCATGTATATGTTGTTGTTGTTAGGTGCCGTCGAGTTGGTTCTGATTCATAACGACCCGATGTACAACAGAACGAAACACTGCCTGGTCCTCCACCATCCTCATGATCAATGTTATGCTTGAACCCACTGTTGCAGCCACTGTGTCAATCCATCTCTTTGAGGGTCTTCCTCTGTTTTACTGACCTTCTACTTTACCAAGCACGATGTCCTTCTCCAGGGACTGGTCCCTCCTGATAACATGTCCAAAGTATGTGAGATGAAGTCTCACCATCCTCGCTTCTAAGGAGCACTCTGGCTGTACTTCTTCCAAGACAGACTTATTCTTTCTTCTGGCAGTTCATGGTATATTCAATATTCATTGCCAACGCCATAATTCAAAGGCATCCAGTCTTCCTCGGTCTTCCTTATTCATTGTCCAGCGTTTGCATGCGTATGCAGTGACTGAAAATGTCATAGCTTGAGTCAGACACACCTTAGTCTTCAAAGTGACATCTGTGCTTTCCAACACACACACACACACACACACACATAAAGACTTTGCTGTCGAGTCAATTCTGACTCATAGCAACGCTATAGGACAGAGTAGAACTGTCTCATAGGGTTTCCAAGGCTGTAATTTTACGGAAGCAGACTGCCACATCTTTCTTTTGTGGAATGACTGGTGGGTTTGAACTGCTGACCTTTGGGTTAGTAGATGGGTGCTTTAACCATTGCTTCACCAGGGACATATATATATATATGTACATATACATACATATACATATATACATACATACACATACATGTATATATATATACATATATATATACATATATATATATGAGCCTTGGTGGTGCAATGGTTAAGATTTCAGCTGCCACCAGCCACTCCTTGGAAGCCCTATGGGAGAGCTCTACTCTGTCTACTCTATAGGGTCACTATGAGTTGTAATCGACTCAACAGCAACGGGTTTGGTTTTTATTTATTTATACACACACACACATATGTATGGAAGCACTTTAGAAGCCAAAAAGAGCAGGGTCCAGCACATTGCAGTTGATCAAAATTAAAGTAAACATAACAAATTCTAATACCTAAGTTACACACACATACACACCAGTTACCATCAAGTCGATTCTGACTCCTAGTGACCCTAAAGGACAGAGTAGAACTGCCCCATCGAGTTTCCAAGGTAGATTCGAACTGCTCACCTTTTGGTTAGCAGCTGTAGCTTTTAAGCACTGCACCACCAGGGTTTCCAATACCTAGGTTAGGCACTATTACCGTGCTCATTATTCAGATGACATCACTGAAGTCCCTATGTCAAATGATTTAACATGCCATAGGACAAGCAGGTGGAACGAATCTATTTAGGTTTTGGGACGCCACACTGTAGACTGCTCTCCACCTTTCTAAAGCATGGAGGAAAGAGGAAGGGAGAAAAGGTGGACTTCATAAACGTGAAGTATAATGATGTCTTTAACACGTAAGCATGTGTCTAATACGATTTTCCTTAGAAAATAATTCCCGGAAGACACTTGGAATGACCCAGACAAAGACTGGCATACTATATATACCAAGTGGTTTGATAATTTAAAAAAATAATGATCAGAATACATCTGGAGTGTTTGAGTTTTTTGTCTGGAATAAAAACCAGTTAACAGTATGGTAGAAATGAAGCTTAAGTTTTAGTGGCAATCACTTTGGGGTCAATTCATAACTCTGTTTCATAGCCAGAGATTTCAACAATAGATATAACTGGTTATAAAAGATAGGAGGAAAAAACTGGAACAGTGAAGATCATTCAGCTCTGAAAGAGGGTTTCTCAACCTGACGCTGTTGATATGTTAGGCCAGATAGTTCTTTGTTGCGGGGGGCTTTCCTGTACATTGTAGCATTTTTTAGTACCATCCCTACTAACAAATCCTGTACCCACTAGGTGCCAGTAATACCACTCCCACCGCTGAGCTGTGACAACCAGGAAGTGTCTTCAGACATTGCCAAATAACCCCGGGGTACAAAATTGCTTCTATTTAAGAACGATTGCTCTAAAAACACCTCAAGTTTTGTGTTCTAAAACTATGGATGACTAGTAACATAGGGCATATATGTATAGCAGCTGGCAGAGACTGTATCTTGTATATAAATTTTATATTCATAAAAGGTCAATAGCACATTACACTATTTTTAAAGCAATTTTCAAATTTGTGTTTGCTTCAAACAGGGATGTGTTTTTCAAGTGGTAAGAGTATTACCTTCTTCTTAATGGATTATTTTATATTTTAATCCATGTGCAGAGCCAGCTACCTAGTTTGTTACTTTTTTTTTAGTTTTTGTTACTTTATTCCAAATAAGATTCTGAAAATAGTGTAGCAAGAAATAATAATGTTACATAAAATCAAACACATTATAATGTAATAGTTGAAGTTTTTTCCTCCAAATTTGATGTATCTGAGATTTGTTTTCGATCACCATGTTAGTAAGATAACTTAGAAAAAGAAACAAACACAAAAAAACAAACAAAATGGAATTTCACTCTCTACATACCTGAAACGGCAGTAATATATCTAATGTACTATGTCGGTATATATGGTTATGCGTACATATTGGTATGGGTCATATTCCCAAGAAATGTATTGATTCCTGACATCCTTGATCAGACTAGTATAAAAGTTTATTCTGTCTAATCCATCTGAGACCTGAATGTAATGAAGTACTCACAGGGAAACACTATAATACTTTTTAAAAGCGTTATGAAATATGGAAACACACCCTCTAAACAGGTGGGATGTCCTGGTTATTTCTGGAGATTGCACTAATGTCTGTCAACCACCACTGTAGTGTAACATGTTTGCATCATCGTACATGCTATAGGGAAACCAATGACAGAAAGCTCCTGGTCTCTGACCTCAAGGGGTTTACTCTTTACTTCAGTAGGTTCATCTAACATATGATGGGCAGGTAATCACCAAGCCTGTGTGATGCGATGTGGTCCAGAAATGATAAGAGCTGAGGGTTTACTGAGAGTTAGAATGCCTAGAAAATCAAAAGGTCAGCAGTTCAAATCCACCAGCTGCCTCTTGGAAACCCTATGGGGCAGTTCTACTCTGTACTCAAGGGTCGCTATGAGTGGGAATCGACCCAATGGCAATGGGGTTGGGTAATGGGGAAGAAAAGAAGGAAGGATTATAAAATGACCCAAAAGAGTTGGAGTCAGTGTCAGTGAAAAGGCAGCAGAGCCCTGTACAAAACTCAAGGGCTTTGAAGTCAGGTAGAGCTGGATTTGGAGGCCCTGGGTGGTGCAAAATGGTTAATTTTGGTTCAAGTACTAGCCAAAAGGTTCACAGTTTGAACACACCCAGTGGTGCCTCAGAAGGCAGGCCTGGAGATCTGCTTCTGAAAGTTTGCCTTGACAACCCTATAGAGCACAGTTCGACTCTGACACACGTGGGGTCACCATGAGTAGGAATTGATTCTGTGGCAACTAACAACAACAAAAACAGCAACAACAACAGAGCTGGATTCATATTCTCCCCCTGCACAGTCCTCCCTCTAGGCAAGCTACGTAAAATCATTAAATCTCGGGTTTCACATCTATAAAAAAGCATACCTTAGAGGCTTTCTGTTCAATGTAGCACATGGTGGGCTCTCACGTTGGATCTTGCTATTGGAAGTGGCAAGGATGTGAGGAGTAGATTCTCCTGTATGATCCCCTCATTTTGCAAAGTAAGAAAAATAAATCAGGAAAAACTATTGTCATGAAATTTGGTGGCAATCTTTTCAAAAACCTTCTTTAAACTGATTGCTTAAAAGGTCCAGATGTGCAGTAAGCTTCATCCCAGTAATACCAGACTGCATCAGAAAGAACATTTATGACATTTTTAGGTTAGATGCCTGTACTCGGAGAGACTCAATTTTGGTTAAGAAAATTGGGGGGAAATATCACAAATTTTGAATTTATAAAGTCATGCTCTCTCATATAAAGTGTTTGAGATCTTTAGGAAATACAATTTGATGTTTACATGTTTATCCTTTTCATAACTTGTAGTAAACACTGGTTAAAACAATGGAATTTGCAGTTATAATTCACTGCCATATTACAACGTTCAGAAATTGAAAGCAAAATCCCCCTTCTAAAACCAAAGGATAAATTAAGGTCTTGTATCGCCTTGTTCCCTATCGGAGAGAGCTCAGCTAGAAATAAGAATCAACTTGACTTTTCTGAGGCATGCATGTATTTATTTTTAAAGCTTAGACTTCATCGGACCTACAGAAAACTCAGCCAACATTTTAAAACACAATTGCTATAGTACAAATATTGCAATGCATTGGGTCAATTTAGATTAAATTACATTACCCGACTCTTTGGTCGATAAAATGTATTGCAAAAACGGTGCTATCTAGTTAAAAATAAGATCAAGCGGTTTCAGTGTTGTAAGTGATGAAAACGTTTTTAAATAAGAGGCTCCATGTATCTTGAAAAGACATAAAAAAACAAATTGCTTATATTTAATAGGAGTTTATTTTTGATGAGCAAACTTCTCTTGAAAACTAAAGGCAGGTCTACCAAGGAAGAAAGAATATTATTTAAGTTCACAAGGGGAAAAAAAAATCTAAGCTCATTTCTTTCCTCTTCCTCCCATTAAATAAAACAAAAAACATTTTCTTAGCGAGTTTATTTTTTGGTCACACAAAGAATGCTGTTTCTTTTCTTTTTGTTCTGTTACTTAGTTGACAGGACCTTCAGGTAAAAAAAAAATGTTTTTAATAAAATATATTCCCTTACACAGTGTGGAGTAGAAGGTAGCTAAGCAAGAATAAAGATGTTAGTAGCTGGCTGCTCTGAGACATATATGAAGTTCACTTTAATCTATTTGCTCCAGCCCGAATTGCTGATTGCAGTGCTTTTCTCTCCAAGGCAAAAAAGGGAAGCTTAATATATTTATATATGTACATATGCAGAATATACAGCCTGTATTAGGCACACTCATTTGCTTTCTTTCATACCTCTCTCTGCTTCTGCCTTTCTTCTCACTGTGAGCTGAAAAATGGAAACAATTTGCTAGAGCCATTCCTGAAGTTCTCCCCACAGCCCGAGTTTTATAATTGCGGTGATATTTCAGCCAGGCCAGCTGAGATGAGTGAAAACTGTTAGTGGGCTAGAGTGGAGGTGCCGATGTGCTGATAAGTCGTGTGCAACAACCTATAAATATTTGTGGCCCATTTTTCCTTGGACACAGAGGAATTACTATCTTGGCCACGTAGTGATTCATATACTTGGTCACATGATCCCCTATTTCCTCTGAGACCTGAGACAGTATTGGTCATTGGTTAAGTTGCTCTTGAGACAAAGCGAGTGTCTTGGTTGTAATAACCCTTCAACCTCTCTTCTGCTTTGTTCAGAAACTGACCAGGGTACATAAAGCTACCATTTGGCCCATGTTATGAAAACTAAGCATCCAAGTAAACCACCAATTTCAGGATAACAAGTTTGAGCTGTCTTTTAAAAAAATTAAATCATTGAAACCTGTTTTTCTTTGAGCAATATCTGAGTTGCTGGCTGTATATGGATTCCAGAGTCTGTTTCTCGGGTTTCCAGATCCATGGTCACTCAATAGCCCTCCCTCACATGCCTTTCCCACCAAAACCAAACTAAACCCTTTGCCGACGAGTCAATTCTGACCCATAGCGACCCTATAGGGCAGAGTAGAAATGCCACATAGAGTTTCCAAGGAGCGCCTGGTGGATTTGAACTGCTGACCTTTTGGTTAGCAGCCATATCACTTAACCACTGTGCCACCAGGGTTCCATGGTTTTCCCAGTGCAGATTAATTTTCCCCTAACTTTCAGAGAGATGATTCTCTTCTCTCTTTAATTAATACATTGACAAGTTTTCCCACTTGCATTGTACTTCATAGATCAATCACTATACCATTGATTAATTAAATATATTTCATCCAAAAGATTGGATTACCTTTCCATCATTTACAGGGTTGTTCACATGACACCTGGAATTAAAGGCAGTAGAGAAATGTGATGTACATTTATCTGTTCCCAACCTAAAGCATTTCCCAGATCTTTCTTTCTATTTCCTGACATCTTGCTGTATTTCATGTCTCTAGAGCTCAAGAAAGTCCTGGATGCATTTGCCTGCTATTCTATATCATATATTCTCTGGTCAGATAATTATGAACTGACGGTAATTACACAAATCCCCATGTTCACTTGCATTTTCAAGTGATTTGCACTCGTGTAATATCAGAGAGTTTCATTCATTCAGTCATTGACAGGCACTTTGTTAGGCACAGAGGATAAAGCAGAATGAATAAGATATGGCTCCTGCTTTCAAGGAGCTTGGAGTCTGAGAGAGGAAAGAAGCCATATGAGCAAGTAAATATAACCCCTGCACTGTTAGCTTGTTGAACAGCAAACTTCTCAACTACCCCAAAGCTTGAGGGAATAGTCAAGTCCTCCCATCTAGATGGTGCGAATGTTTAACATGCTTAGCTGCTAATGGAAAGGTTGGAGGTTCGAGTTCACCCAGAGATGTGTTGGAAGAAAGGACTGCCAATCTACTTCCAAAAAATCAGCCACTGGAAACCCAATGGGGCACAGTTCTACTCAGACACACATGGGTCACCAAGAATCGGAATCAACTCCTTGGCAACTAGTTTTTTTCCCATCCTGTGAGTATTCTTACAGTGTCTTCCTTTCATTGTCTCTGATCTGCATACTAGGTGTTCAAAGCACAAGTGTCAGTGGAAACCATGACCAGATCGAACTTAACAAAATAAAGTCATTTATTTCTGCTTCTCAATATGTGGGAGCTGCCACATGGGGAAGTGCTTTGAAGATCTCATGCAAGCTTTGGCATTTGATCCTTTGGGGAGACAGAAGACAATGGAGGAAGAAGTAGATTAGATTCAAAATGATATGTATGTTGAGTGATGGACTGGAAGAGACAGAAATTAGAGGTGGACGGTGATAATGGAGAGGTTCTTCTGCAAATGTTACATTTTGGATAGTTTTCATCTCAAGGGTTTCCTTCTAGCAACATCTATATTAGGAGGGAATTATCACCAATTTTTTTGTTTTGACTCAAGGCTAGGATAAAAATGTCTATAAATAAATATGATTCTGTGACTGAATATTGACTCATCCAGAGAAGAAACATACTCAATGACATCACTTTGACATTGACCAGTCTTTCCAAGGATGGTGCTTTATTTTAAAAGAATTTGGTAATATGTCTCCCCAAATCGAACTGTCTTATTTTTGTTCATTTTGTAAATAATATATCTACATTGAAAAATTATAAAGAATACAAACAGCTGTACAATAGTAAGTGAAGTTTCTTCTCCTAGTAACAGACACTGTTAACAACCTGAGGTTACCTTTTTTCCTCATACGTATTTATTCATGTAATAAAGTCATATTATATATATTGTTATAGGATCAAATTTTTTCCACTTACTCTATTACAGGCAGTATTTCATGTCTGTTGACAGAGACATACCTCATTCTCTCTACAGGTGTCACAGTGTTCCACTACATGGATTTATTATAATTTATTTAAGCAATCCCCACTGATGGACATTTAGGTAGTTTCTTCATTTTAGTATTATAAATACAGCTCCAAAGAGCAGATAATATACACATTTATGTAATTAGTTCCTAAAAATGGAATTCATGAATTAAGGTGTATAAAATTTTCAAGACTTTAATACCTATTTTTCCCCCAAAAGGTTACATTCTCACAAAGTAGTGTGTCTGCTTTTTCAACATGCTTATCAACATGGAGCAGTGTCTTCTTTGCTAAGCTGCTTGGTGAAAAAATGATATTTCATTGTTTTATTTTGAATTCTTTTGAACATTAGGTTGAGCATTAAAACAGAACACAACAGATTCATAGTCATTTGTATTATTTTACAACATGCCGTTTTGGTTGCCATTTTTCTACTGTGATATTGTTTTCTTAATCTATATAAAACTTTTTATATATTGAAATTGTTAAACCTTTATCTGCCTTGTATGTTGTAAAAATATTGCCTTTTTTTGGTTGTTTGTATTTATGGTTTTTGATAACTTTTTTTTTTTGCCTCATGGTTTTTTGTTTTTGTAAAGTCAAATGTGTTGGTCTTTTCTTCCCCTAAAATTGTAAGACCTCCCTCATCTCAAGATTTTATAGGAGATTTTCTGGGCTTCTGCTAGCAAAAACTTTCAGCTGCTTTTCAGGTCCAGTTTTCCTTGGATTGTTCTGATTCCTGGAAGAGTTCACACTGACTGGGAGTCCTTCTTCTTTAGTCCCAGATGTCTTGTATCTCTTAGAAATTCTTCAAAGCTTCTGGCCCATTGAGGGGCCTATATTTTGCTTTCCAGGGTGTTGCAGCTTTTTTTTTTTTCTTATTATTTTTAAATATCTCTGTCATTGTCATAGGATTTGGGGAAAGATTTGGGGTTTACCGTAGGCTTGACTTGCCTTCTTGTAAACAAAGGCCTGTGCTGTTTAAATGATAATATTAAAAAACGCTTGTTCACTAGGAAACCATCACTTATGGGAGTTGTAGACTTTGTGTACTCCAAAGGAATTAATGGAATTCATTTCTTTCTATTTGTAGTTTTGAATTGGCTTAATGAGGCTTTACAGATCTGGACTCTTTAAATATACAACAAATTTGATAAGTAGGCAGAAGTTTAGGGAAATGTTACAGGTTTTTGGTTGAGAAATATAAACTTTTGCTTGGTACTTTAAATAATAGCTGTTTTTTAAGGGAACTTTTGCTAGTCCCCTTTCTGCCCTACCCTCCACTAAAAGTAGTTAACTGCCCACCAAAATGCTGCTGTCATGTGCTTTCAGTATTAACTGGCTTAACAATTTGACTGCTCATATTCACAGGGTTTGTGGACTAAGCTAAGCAATTTCTGCTTTTGCTTTAACTGCAAATCTGATTATGTCACACCTTGCTTCACCCTTTAATGGTCTCCTACTGCTCTTAGATTATAGTACAAATACCTTAATGTACTCTGCAGGAGCCTTTACGGGGTGGTTCTTGCCTGTATCTTCCAGCTTTCAAAGCCCCCAACACTCCGTTCTTCTCTGACTCCTTCAGCCTCAAAACTTTCAAGCATGTGATTCTCTACGTGTGTAATGTTTTTTTCCCCTCTGTGTTGAGCTTTCGTCTTTATTTAGACAATTCCTACTCATCCTTCTCAGGGAGAAAGGATCTTTCTCAGGAAGAATCCTTCAGGGAAAACTTGCCAGACTCTCCCAAAGTTAGGTGGTGGTTGTTGGGTGCCATCAAGTCGATTCTGACTCATAGCAACCCTGTAGGGCAGAGTAGAACTGCCTCGTGGGGTTTCCTGGGCTGAAATCTTTACGGGAGCAGATCTCCGAGTCTTTTCTTCCACAGTGTGGGTGGTGGGTTTGAACTGCTGACCTTTCAGTTAGCAGCTGAGTGCTTAAGCATTGTGCCACAAGGGCTCCTTCAGGTTAGGTTAGATGGTTGATTTCCCGTTGCTGTCAAGTTGATTCCAACTCATGGCAACCTCATGTGTCAGACTAGAACTGTGCTCCATAGGTTTTCAAATGGCTGATTTTTGGAAAGTAGATCACCAGGCCTTTCTTTCAATGTGCCCCTGGCTGGACTTGAATCTCCAACCCTTTGTGTAGCTGCCGAGCGTGTTAACCATTTGCGCCACCCAAGAACTCCTTAGATGGATGATTACTCACTGTTGTATCACCTTACTCTTTTCATCTATAGCATTTATCAAAAATGTAATGAAATACTGATTTGAATACTAGCATGTGAGCAGAAAACATGTCTGCCTTATTCAATACATGCCTTCTGTCTTAGAAAGAATGCCTAGCAGGTAATAGAAATGTACTGAATAGTTTTTTGAATGAATGAGAGTGGTTAAGTAATTTAAGTGGTTGAGGCCGAATATCTGTAAGTCTCTTGTGTTGAGTTGGAGAGTGGAAGAGCTGAGCGTGAGAATAATTAAACGTTGTGTTTTGCCCACCAAATCTCACATGGCCAGCCATGCCTTCTTGTCTATTAGTCGTCAAGAAATGCTCTGTCCTCCATACCCAAAGCACTCTTTTCTTTCCAGAAACACTGGCATTTGGATTATTCCCTGTCTTGGCTCCCTATGTCCCAACACACAATAATAAAAATAATATGAAGTCGGTATTTTTTCTTCAATAACTATGCTGCTGTTTTCTCCACGGATACATCTCCACTTCAGCATTCCCTGCACATTTAAAACAATTTTTTTGTTGTTGTTCAGTTTGTAACTTCTTCTCTAAAAAGCCTTCCTACCCTGTAGATGGCCCATCTGGGAGACACTCCTGGTTGGGTTCCTTCTATCTATGCCCTTTAGCATTGCCACACAGCCATGTTTACACTTCTTTCTGTGTAAACACAGATAGTTAATAAGGTAAGCATGAAAAATAAATCAAGAAAAGAACTTTAAAACTATTATGTATGAGTGAGCTAGTCTTCCATAGAGAACAAATTGAAAATATGGAAGTGCTCAACAAAAAGGAATCATCTTTATGCATTTGCTTCTTTATGTTTCCATAAGTATTCCATGTAGCAATCCAAGGCATGTTTTGAATTTTTTCCCAGCTATTTTTCATTCTTTCTCTACCTTTGAAAAAACAGAAGGCCGTGGCTGTTGTAAAGATAATTAAGTGGCATGCTGGAGCCTGCTTATACCTGCTCAAGAGAGAATTTTTCAATTTTTAGAATTTTTGAGAGCCTGTTGATGTCATGTGGAGAGCCTGATATCAGCCATGGTGGGAGCATTTTTACCATGAAAACAGGCAAACAACACAAATCAGGGCTATCCTTCTCCCACCCCCCGCCCCGAGTACAGACAGATATTAAACATTTACCAAGACATCACTGAATGCTATGGGAAAAACCTCCCTCTTCTTTGGTATTTATGCTCTCATGTACCGTTTTCTCAAAAAGTCACATCAGTACTTGCGTTGTTTCTTTGACCATATTGGTGCGATGCTGAGTAAGTCTGTATCTCAACTGTATCTGTCAATTTCTGGCAGTGTGGGAATCTATATTATTTCTTGACTGTGTATCTTTAATACCCTGTGGGATCACAGTTAACCTGATTCTTATTAAAAGTGAGGAGAAACCAGGTAAATGTCAGAAGATCCTCAGAACTAGGTGGCCTGGATGCTAACCCAGTCCTTCAATTCCTAGTTGTACAGCCTAGAGCAAGTTACCTAATATTTTTGTGCCTTGCTTTCCTCATCTGCAAAATGAGAATAACAGTATTGCTATCTTTCAGAGTTTTGCAAGAATTAAATTTATGTGTGTGTGTGTGTGTGTGTGTGTGTGTGTGTGTGTCTGGGCGTCTGTGTGTGCTTGAAGCAGACCTGGTGGCACAGAGGTTAAGAGCTCGGCTACTAACCTAAAGGTCGGCAGTTTGTATCTACTAGCCATTCCACAGGAGAAAGATGTGGCAGTCAGCTTCAGTAAAGATTACAGCCCTGGAAACCCTATGGGGCATTTCTACTCTGGTATATACGGTCACCTAACAACAATTTACAGGTGAATTTGCAATACTGAACCCACCAGTAATGAGGACCAATTGTATATGTGTGTGTGTGTGTATATATATATATATATATATATATACACACACACACACACACACACACACACATACACGTACACATACGTGTATATGAATTAGAAGTCTCTAATAAAGAAAGTGATCCATAAAAATTATTATTATATTTTTATTCTGAAATACTTTTAAACCTGTTGCCATCAAGTCAATTCCGACTCATAACAACCCTATAGGACAGAGTAGAACTGCTCCGTAGGGTTTCCAAGGAGCTCCTGGTAGATTTGAACTGCCAAGCTTTTGGCTGGCAGCCAAACTCTTAACCACTGTGCCACCAGGGTTTCGGAAATACTTTTAGACCTGCAGAAAAGTTGCAAAAAATAGTACAGAGAGTTCCTGTGTATCCCTCACCCAGCTTCCCCTAATGCTGACATCTTACAGAACCATAGTACATTTAGTGAAACCAAGAAATTAATATTGATACAATACTATTAACTGACCTACACACCTTACTGAAATTTCCGCTGGTTTCCCCACAAAGGTTTATTTCATGATCCAAGCTCCCATGCTGCGTTTAGTTGTCAAGTCCCCTTTGTCTCCTCTAACCTGTGAGAGTTCTTTCTTTTTCTTTCCTGATTTTGGAGCCCTGCTGGTGCAGTGGTTAAGAGCTATGGCTGCCCACCAAAAGACTGGCAGTTTGAATCCTCCAGCTGCTCCTTGGAAACCCTATGAGGCAGTTCTGCTCTGTCCTGTAGGGTCACTATCAGTTGGAATCCACTCAATGGCAACAGGGTTGGTATTTTGGCTTTTGGTCAGTAATTTTGTAGAAAGTCCCTCAATTTGGATTTGTCTGATGTTTTCTCATGATTAGACTGAGGTTGTGCATTTTTGGCAAGAATACCACCGAATTCATGTGGCATCCTTTCTTTCCAGTGTATCATATCGGGAGGTACACGA
Organism: Dugong dugon; assembly: GCA_030035585.1. Classification (NCBI taxonomy): domain Eukaryota; kingdom Metazoa; phylum Chordata; class Mammalia; order Sirenia; family Dugongidae; genus Dugong; species Dugong dugon. The sequence continues at coordinate 7,317,070 of CM057479.1, read as the reverse complement.
GGTGATATGTCTCATTACTGCTGATGGTAACCTTTATCGCTTGATTAAGGTCCCCCCTGCTGGCTTTCTCCCCTGTAAAATTACTATTTTTCCCTTTGTAATTAAAAATATCTTGTGCAGAGATAATTAGAGATTATGCATGTATCCTGTGCTTCATCCTTTTATTACCCGTGAATTTAACAATTAATAATAGTAATAATAAATGTTTCCATCCTTTCTTTCTAACTCTTTCCTGAAACATATACTTCACGACCAACTTGTTTATATCCTAGAGATACAAAAAATAACTTATAAAGTCCTTTCTCTCAATTAATTACATCCCAGGGAGATGAGTCTAACTCTGGCTGTGCCCAAAGGGTCAAACTAACACAGAGAGCTGACTAACTAACTCTGCCTGACTTCACCAAGAGGGATAGTGAGACCTGGCTTTAAAGGCAAAGTGAGGGAGGGTGGAGGGCTTCTCCTTTGTGCAGAACACCGCATTTCTTCTGGCCTGTGAACGTATATTCATAACGGTTTCAATATTAGTGCTGCATTGTTGATTAAAGATAAGGTCAGAGATATCTGTGACTGGGAATGTTCTTAGCTGAGATGTACCAGACTTCAGAAATAGCCGAGGGAATAGAGCTTTGCTGGTCATTGGGTTAGCAAAGGTTTCCCCAGTTGAATGAGATGTCAGACTCTATGACTGAAAAAAGAAAAAACAAACGTGTTGCCGTCAAGTCGATTCCGACTCATAGCGATGCTGTAGGACAGAATAGAACTGCCCTATAGTGTTCCCAAGGAGTGGCTGGTGGATTCAAACTGCCAACCTTTTAGTTAGCAGCCAAGCTCTTAACCACTCTGACACCAGGGCTCCCTACAATCAAAGGAGAGGGATTTTTATCCTTTTTTCCTTACTCTTGCATTACTATTAGATTACTGGTATACCAGCCACTTTTGATGCCTCTGGACCTTAAAGGTAAGGCGTTATTCTGGTTTTAATGCATTTAGCATCAAGATGGGTCCCTTTTGAAACGCGTGAAGCTCAGCAGACCAGAATTGGAGCCTCATTGTTATGTAGGTTGAGCATTCTGTTAGGTGATGCTTCCCGGATGTGTTAGTTTTGCAAATTGTTACCCTTTTCCCCTTTATTTCTGTGAGATAAGGCTTGCAAGTATAATTATGGCTTTCCTGTGTGATAGAGAGCTCTGATGGGTTTGTTTTGGTTTTTCTGTGTCATATTTGGAAAAGCAGTGGTTCCTCATGTAACCTAATGGAAAAGCACCCGCAATAAATTGTCTATATAACTCTCGCAGGTATATTGTCATACCGCAGATGGCTGGCGCCACAGTGCCACTCGCCTTATCGGTGGCTTATATTACCAGATCATATTTCTCAAAATCCATGTTACCAACCAAAAATTTAACAAACACACTCAATTCATAAGCATACATTCCAATACTGAAAACATGCAATCAAAAAAAAAAAAAAAATTGAGGAAAAAATGTAGTAATGAAAGGGTTAAGGCAGGAGTCCCTGGGTGGTGTAAATGGTTAAGCACTGGGCAACTAACCTAAGGGTTGGCAGCTCATCCCCTTTAAAAGTTGCCTCAGAAGAAAAGTCTTGAGATCTGGTTCCAAAAAGTCACAGCCTTGAAAGTCCTGTGGAGCGCAGTTCCACTCAGACACCCACAGGGTTGCCGCGAGTCAGAATCCACTCCATGACAATTGTATTTCCCCCCTTAGGAAGATGCATTATCTCTACATGAGTAGATGATTCTGCCTTCTGTGGTTTTCCATGGCTGTGCAAACCTCCCTGTTAACCAAACTCTGATTCCTAATACACACACGGCAGAATTAGTGTCACCAATAAAAGCTTTAGCAAATGGTGCAGAAAATCCGTGTGTTACTATGTACCTAAGAAAGACATTAGGCATTAGGCATTAGGAGCAATAGAGTATGTGGCACATATTACTGAACAGGAAATATGTGCCCATCTATCCATGTATCTGTCTATTTGTTTATAAAGTTTTTTCAACCTAATCCATATCCATTTGGCTCTATTTCAACTTTCTAGTTCATTTAAAAATAAACCAAGATGGATGTACTCCGTTGGTAGCCCCACATTCCCTATTGCAATGGTTTGGTGATTTCTATGGTCTTCTCCCCTGCAATTGGATAAGTAAAAAACACTCCTATTTAAATGCTGGTGGACACATTCATACATGTTAGCTTCTGGACACCACAATAATTAAGACACCATCTGTCTCTGTCTAAATACTATGCAGTTTGTACACACAACCCTGCAATTATCGGTTCTTCTTTTAACAAAGAAAGTGGGTTACACACATTTGTGCCCAAACTGAAACATCAATGTCCAAAATGAACAAATCATTTGGATAAAACATGAACTGCCCTAAAGTCTGGTTCAGCTTGAACTCATATGCAATATACTTCTTAAAGATGGGGGGAAAGGATATATTTAATTTTGGAAACGCTTTCACTTCGAGGAGTCCCTGGATGGTGCAAACGGTTAAGTGCTCAACTACTAACCAAAAGGTTGGTGGTTTGAAGTCACCCAGAGGCACCTCGGAAGAAAGGGCTAGCGATCTACTTCGAAAGGTCACAGCCTTGAAAACCCTATGGAGCAGTTCTACTCTGCACAGATGGGATTGCTGTCAGTTGGAATTGACGTGAGGACAACTGGTTTTGGTTTTTCTTTAACTTTGAGGTCCTCACAGAAGTGGCATCAGTGAAGTATTTAACAGGAGGACAGAAATACTAGAAGAAAGGCTTCCACATGTCATCATTGTTCTCAGCTAGAGTCTCAAGCCGATGCTGAAATGGAAGGTTGGATTTATACATTACGTCAGGCCAGGTTTTCAACATAAAAGGAATTTAAGGACTGATTTTTATTCCCTTTCATTATAGATACACATACGTGCACACACATGCACACATTTCACATGAACTTTAGCATACAGAAAATCAGGACTGAAGACATAAAACAAGAATTCACTAGCTTCAATACATTCTTATATGTAAGTTTTCTGGTCAAATTCTGCAGCTTCGAAAGGGTTAGAATGTTTGGAGAAGATTCCAAAAAACATGTAAACTTGAGATCTTTTATTCTTTTTCCTCCTCCAAACTTCCACACCCTTACAAATCTCCTTTCACTACTAATCTGAACAAGGATTTCTTTTTGTTCCACAATCTTCCCATTACAAGCTAGCTAACCAATTAAAAGTGAAAAATTGTGTTTCAACTGTGAAAAGGCTCCAACTTCTAAAAGCAGATAAACTGGAACGAAAGTCCCCCTTTGTTCATTTTCTTTTCTCTGGGAAAGCTACCTTTAAGGGTTGCAAGAATATAGCATGCAATTATTCTAAAAGGATATGCTTTGAGATTTTTAATTCATTGTAATCTTCCTTGTATTATGAAAGCTATACTTCTTTTTAAGGCTTTTAGACAACCAGCTTAATTTTCATATTGATTCATTCGGGGACAAAACAAAACTTTGTATATACTGAATGGAAAATGACTCTTTTGTGGTGAAGAATCTGTGCTTGCATTTAATTATAATGCACGGAAGTGCTCCTTCCTAATTAAACATTTAAATAAAGAGCGGGTATAAATAGAAATTCTGAAAGAGAGTGAGCACGACATAGTTTGTCCATCCCAAGATGAAGGTCCTCATCAGTTTTTAGTTTTTACCATACCAAATGTTGATGCGATTGTCCGGGTATTTCAAAGTGTGTCTGCACATTTAAGGGGTAGAATGTTTTGGTTTTGATGATGATTACCAAATTATCGATAGTCTTCACTTATATGCAGACTTATCAGAGAAGGATCTCACAGTGCTTTATTATCTAATTAAACCTCACAACATGCCGCAACTTTATTAATACATAAAGTGAGATACAGTACAGTTGAGTGTCTGGCTTTGTTGTGTAGGATGGAAACAAGGATGAGAATATACAAATTTGAATTTGGAAATAGACCATATTTCAGCCCCTGGACCAGCCAGGCTGCTACGATCTTGGAGAACATGTATTTCTGTAGATTATCAAAATTTGGCAAAATAAAAAAGTCTGTTTATATAAGAGGCTCAGTTTTCACATTTATAAGATAAAAATAACAGCTTTATCTTATTGAGTTATTTTGTAGATTATGCACTGTGAAACCTTATTTTTTTTCCTATCTTGCTATGGTCTTTGTCCTACTTTTATTCTTAACCACATCTTTTTGAGACAGACAGCGATAATCTACCCTAGTTATCCGAGTGATTTTTTGCTTTGCTCTGGAAAGAAGAACATATATATTCTTTTTACTTTCTTTACTACAAAGTTATTCAGTATCTGAAACGCTGTGATAACTTGTGCTATCCCTGAATGCTATTTCAAGTCCATCCTTTGATCTACTGCAGAACTTTATGTGGTGCCATATGTGTAGCAGGCGTTCAACAGATATTTACCAATAGAAATGAAAAGCCCTTTACAGGATGGTTGTGGAAGGATTTGTGCCATACCAAACAGAGGGTTACTATCACTACACCTGTCTTAGTTATCTATTGCTGCTGTAACAGAAATAGCATAAGCAGATGGCTTTAACAAACAGAACTTTATTTTTTCACAGTTTAGGAGACTAGAAGCCCAAACTCAGGGTGTGGGCTCTAGGGGAAGGCTTTCTCTCTCTGTCGCCTCTGAAGGAAGGTCCTTGTCTCTTTGAGCTTCTACTCCTGGGCGAATTTCATGTGGCTTGGCATCTCTCTTCCCCCATCTCTGCTTCTTTCATTTGTTTGTTTAATGTTTTTTTATGTCTCAGAAGAGATTGACTTAAGACACACCCTACACTAATCTTGTCTCTTAACATAAAAAAGACAACTCATTCCCAAATGGGATTATAACCACAGGCCCTGAGGTTAGGATTTACAACGCATAATTTTGGGGGACACAATTCAATCTATAACGCCTGACACTGTGCATGGCTGAGAATTTGACAGTAAGTCCCTAGCCCTACTGAGAAAAACCTGTTGCTATTGAGCAGATTCCACCTCATAGTGACCCTATCATGGTAATACTGACCCCAGGGTGGCGCAGATGATTAAGCACCAGGCTACTAACTGAGAAGTCTGAGATTCAAACCCACCCAGAGGCACCTCAGAAGAAAGGCGTGGCTATCTGCTACTGGAAGGTCACAGCCATGAAAACCCTATGGAGCCATTCTAGTCTCAAACACATGGGGTCTCCATGAGTTGAGATCGATTCCACAGTAATTTTTGTTTTGTTTTGTTTTATAACAATAATATGTAAGTATGGGCTGCAGAAATATGCCCATGAATTGGTAGAACAAAGTCCAGAAAAATTGCACACATATGTTTGTATATATTCATATGAGAGTTGAGTGTATATGTCAGTCAGCTATTGCTGTTTAACAAACCACCTAAAACTTCAGTGGTTTATGATAATGAGCATTTGTTACTATTCATGAATCTGCAAGCCAGCAGGGCAGTTCTGGGCTTGGCTAGCTCACTCATGCATCTGCTGTCAGCTGAGGGTCTAGGACACAATTCTGCTTCTCTTGTCTGGGCTCTCTCACATGTTTCAGGGCTGGCTGGCTAGAGACTGGTTTAAGATAGCGTAGACTGGGATGTCTTCTTCATGTGGTCTCTTTTCCTTCAACAGGCTAAACCCGGCTTGTGGAGAACGAGAAAGAGCAAGCCGAAGTGTGTGTGTGGCCTCTTGAGACTGGTATCGCATCATTTCCTCTGTGTTCTATTGGCCAGAGCACCAGCAAGGCCAGTCGAGATTCAGAGGTAGAGAAAAAGACTCCAGCTCTTGATGGGAAGTGAAGGATGTGGTTGCAGGGACTGTTAATTAGGGGCATCAACTTAGTCACTCTACCACAGCATATGACAAAAAGGCATTTCAAGTCAGTGTAGTGAGAATTGGACGTCCCTTGGAAGAAGATAGCTAAACATCTAACTCTAAATAAATAAAATACAAGTGTAATAGAAAACATAGCAGATTATCTTTGTAAACTTGAGATAGAAAGGCCTTCCTATGAAAGATACGAATCCTACAATCTATACCGAAGAAGATTGTTATAACAGAGTTGCTACATAGACAGATAAAGTTTCTGTAAAAATCTATGACAACCTAAAAATATTAAAAGACAAATTTCAAAACGGGAGAAAATATATGCAACTTATATTCATAAAATGAATATCTCTCATATGTAAAGAATTCCTACAAATCAAATTTTTGAAAAAGATTGTCAATACAATAAAAAAAAGTTCAAAGTAATTGAAGAGGCACTATGTTGAAGAAGAAACATAATTGCCAATTAACACGTGAAAGAGAAATTATGACTAAAACAATAATCAGATTCAAATATTTTGGCCATCACATTATTAAAATGTCAGCGTTGTCACTGTTGCAGGGTAAACGGACACCCTCATGATCTACGAATAAAATATGAATTGAAACAGATTTTTTGAAGGAAAATTCGGCAATATATTAAAATTAAAAATACACATACCTTTGACCCATCGATTTTACGTCTACATATTTACCTTAAAGATCTACTTGCACATTTGTCAAAAATTAAGTTCAAAGATGTTCACAATAGCATTGATTATAATATCTAAAAGTTGCATACACTATATATTTCCATCAATAATGAAATAGTTGAAAAATATCTTCATATTCTTACTATTAAATAATTACTCTGCAGCAGATGAAAAAGGATAAAATGACTATATAAGCAGATATGCAATATTTTCAAGTGCAGTTCTCACTGCAATAAAGCATAGAGCTAAATAGTTTGTATAGTACAATGCAATTTAGTTTAAAAAAGCACCGAAGACTAGATATGTATGTGTGTAATATATGTCATATAAACATATAGAAAGAAAAATATGATTTAATATATACTGACATATTTCTGAGTAATGCATTGCATCTGAGACAATTCCAACTCAGAGCAGAACTGCCCCATAGGGTTGCCAAGGCTTTAAATCTTCCTGGAAGCACACTGCCGCATCTTTCTCTCATGGAGTGGCTGATGAGTTAGAACTGCCAACCTTTTGGCTAGTAGCCATGTGCTTAACCACTGTGCCACCAGGGCTCTTTCCTCTCTGAGGAGAGATTTGCAATTTGGCAAATGAGGTTAAGCTGATGGAGGTTATAGCAGGAAGAGGTCTGGATGGGTGTAATTAGGGATAAAAAGTAATAAAAGTTTAAACATGGAAGTCTCTTTCTGTTTTATATGAAAGTCGAATATAGACAGTCCAGGGCTAGGATGATGATTCTCTTCTGCTAAATAGTTGGGTACACAGGTACTCCTTAGCTTAACACTCCAACGTTCCTAAATATAGCCTTATCCTCATGGTCCAAGATGACTCCTTGAGTTTCAGCCATCATCCTTGTTACAAGCAGAAGGATGGAGGAAGGTGTGAGCACAAATATCTCTTTCTCTTAAAGACATTTCCCAAAAGTTGTACTGACACTTCCTTTGCATCTCATTTGCCATAATTTAATAGCAAAGACTGGCTTAACTACAAAGGAAGCTGGGTGATGTTGTCCTTGTTCTAGGCTACCATTTCCTGAGCAAAAACACGGGCCTTCTCTTAGTAAAGAAGTAGAGAATGGATATTGGGAGATAATTAGTGATGGAGAGTATACTTTTTAATCTCCAAAATAGGCATGTGTTCATGTTTGCTTGTGCAATTGTTAGTATTTTAATATAGAATAACAAACACAGAGACCAAAACTAGAAAATTCAACAGCAGTGCAAGATTTCTTTACAAGTTTGACATCATATAGATATAGGAGTAATATTAGTTTATTAATTAATGGACTCCTGTATCTAGTTAAATCTTATTTTTGCACGTAGCGTTCTCGTTTGATCGTTTAACTGTTACATTATCCCTACATGCTGCTTTGCAGGTGACAAAGTAAAAGCTTTGTCAAAAGTAAACTTCTTCGAAAATGTTCATTGTAAGTTGTGCCTGTAAGTTATGTATCTGCTCTTTGATAATTTTATTGTCTTATAAAGGATATTTGAACTTTTTAACCTCACTGTTTTCATCTGTAGGAGCCCTGGTGGCAGAGTGGTTAAGCACTCGGCCGCTAACTGAAAGGTTGGCGGTTAGCACCCACCAGCTGCACCTGGGGAGAAAGATGTGGCAGCCTGCTTCCATAAAGATTTATGGCTTTAGAAACCCTAAGGGGCAGTTCTACTCTGTCCTATAGGGTTGCTATGAGTCAGAATCGACTTGACAGCAGTGGGTTTGGTTTTTTTGTTTTGTTTTCTTCTGTGAAATTCAAAAGAAACAAAATTTTGTCATCTTTCTCCTTTAAAAGCTAAGGGTGATTTAATTTGCCCAAATTGATGACATCCGATTATTCTCTGGTCTAGATTATTGTCTATGATGGCAATACATATTGATTTGAAATATATGAGTAAAAATTAGTATATTCTTATAATAAAAGTTGCTGTGTACTGAGAGGTATAATTCAGAGCTGTGTTGAAGTTGTCAGTGATTTCTTTCTGCTTGCATCAATAGTCACTGTCCATGGAAGCAGCGGGCAAGAAATTGAACGACATATCTCAGTGGGCAAATCTACTGCAAAAGACCTCTTTAAAGTTTTAGAAAGTAAAGATGTCACTTTGAGAACTAAGGTGTGCCTGACCCAAGCCATGGTCTTTTCAATTGCCTCATATGAATGTGAAAGCTGAACAATGAAAAAGGAAGGCAGAAGAAGACTTGATGCATTCAAATTGTGGCGTTGGCGAAGAATATTGCATATATCGTGGGCTGCTAGAAGAACGAACAAATCAATCTTAGAGGAAACACAACCAGAATGTTCCCTAGAAGTGAGGATGGTGAGACTTCGACTAACTTAAACTTTGAACACGTCATCAGGAAAGACCAGTTGCTAGAAAAGGACATCATTGCTGGTAAAATGGAGTGTCATCAAAAACAAGGGAACCCTCCTGGAGATGGATTGACACAATAACTGCAACAATGGAGTCAAACCAATGACCATGAAGATGGTTCAGGACTGGGCAACATTTTGTTCTGTTTTGCATAAGGTCACCATGTGTTGGAGCCAACTCGAAGGCAGCTAACAAGTATATGTTGTTGTTGTTGTTTGGTGCCGCCAAGTTGGTTCCGACTTGTAGTGACCCTGCGTACAACAGAACAAAACACTGCCTGGTCCTGCGCTATCCTCACGATCTTTGTTATGCTCGAGCCCATTGTTGCAGCCACTGTGTCAGTCCACCTTGTTCAGGGTCTTCCACTTTTTTGCTGACCCTCTGCTTTACCAACCGTGATGTCCTTCTCCTAATCCCTCCTGATAACATGGTATATTCAATGTTCTTCACCAACACCACAATCCAAAGGTGTCAATTCTTCTCCGGTCTTCCTTATTCATTTCACAGCTTTTGTGTGCGTATGAGGCGATTGAAAACACCATGACTTGGGTCAGGCATGCCTTAGTTTTTAAAGTGATATCTTTGCTTTTTAAACACTTTAAAGAGGTCTTTTGCAGCAGATTTGCTCATTGCAATGTGTCGTTGGATCTCGTGACTGCTGCTTCCATGGGTGTTGATTGTGGATCCAAGTAAAATGAAATTCTTGACAACTTCAGACTTTTCTCCATTTATCATGATGTTGCTTATTGGTCCAGTTGTGAGGATTTTTGTTTTCTTATGTTGAGGTATCATCCATACTGAAGGCTGTAGTCTTTGATCTTCATCAGTAAGTGCTTCAAGTCCTCTTTACTTTCAGCAAACAAGATTGTGTCATCTGCATATCACAGGTTAATGAGTCTTCCTCCAATCCTGATGCCCCATTCATCTTCATATAGTCCAGCTTCTTGGATTATTTGCTTAGCATACAGATTGAATAAGTATGGTGAAAGGATACAACCTTGACACACACCTTTTATGACTTTAAACCATGCAGTATCCCCTTGTTCTGTGTGAACACCAGACACAGTCTCTTATAATTGGTAAATACTCATTATCTTGGAATTGATTGGCTGATTGTTTGATTATCTCATTTACTTCTTACCAGTTAGGTTTTATAAACCCAGGCTTTCATAGGCGGGAACTGAGACTCAAGGTAAACAACCTGCCTGAGCTTAAATACTTAGCAAATGGCAGGGCCAGGTTCTTAGCAAGGCCTCTTCTTCTCCATGCCTTGTGCTTGTAACTGCATTCTAACAAAATTCAAAAACTGAGTTTGTGCATTGCTTCCATGTGCACCTTCCAATGTATAGGGGACTCAGAACTATCTTTTTCAGGCCAAAAAAGATTTTTAGTGAAATTAATGTAAAAAGCTTTTTTTGTGCTATCCTTTAATATTTCAGGGAGAAGTTGAGATTTTTTTTTTTTTTTTTTTAATCCAATATGAATTTAGATAACTACAAAAAGTCTTGGGGCATTTTCAAATTGTTAGATGAAAGAAATGTTGGTATGGAAGTCAAATAAACCTTTCCCTAGTTTTACCTGGAGCAGCCTATTAAAATGAAAAAGTCAAAGTAAAATTATTTTTTGCCGTCATTCATATACATTTAAATGATTATTTCATCAATGAGTGAAATGGGGTGCAACAACTTGATCCTTAAATGATAATACATCTACTTCTGATACTTTATCAAATTAGAAAACACATTTCTTGCATGATTGACAGTAAGCCTGAAGTCATTATAATATTTATTACTTTTGCTGGTTTTTTGGCACGAGAGGATGATTCTTCACAGGTCCTCTTTCTCTGTGTTGAGCTGTTCCATCATCCTCTCCACTGAGCTGGTATCAGGAACCTTGGACAAGGAGAGGGATTTCATGGCCTGCCACCTTTTCTCTGTGCATATGTTACTTCTGGCTGTCTCCTGTTAACATTTCAAGTAACTAACAGACCGCTGTGTGAACCAATTCGTTTTAGCATTGGAGATGTTCCTTCTTATGTTGGAAATATATTTGGAAGAAACACTGGGTATTTATTGTCATTATTATTATTATTTTTAAATTCACTGAATCATATTATGTTCATATAATGATTTTTAAATACCAGGTTGGACTTTGCTTCTTTGTTTAAGTGGAAATATGATTACCCTGAAGACTGAGTTCTGCTACAGTCACAAATGATACAGTTATTTATTTTCCAAAGCTCAGTGTAGTAGGATATCAAAGTAGTTTATAATCATCCAAACAAATATCCTTCTGGAGTCTTCCAGGCTAGGAGGGCTGAAATGTTTTCATTACGAGCAGGGGTTCATTCATCCGTAAATCTGTTTCTAGGTAGTGGGAAAAAAAAATCTGAGCATTTGCATAAGAAAATAACCACTAAAGAAATGGAAATGACTAAAGGAGTGTTTCATTATCATAAGCAGCTCAGACTACCTGAAGGGCTGCAAATGCAGGCGGATCTGGTTTCAAGTACCTTCTTACCTTTAAAAGACAATTATCTCAGGCATTTCTGGCGAGAGAAGTAATACTGCCATGTTTCTTGGCAACAGTCCTGACGTATTAACTAGCTGGATCCTCAAAATAAAATGCATTGGAATGATTGCTCTTGACTATTTGTATATTAAATCGCTATCTGCAAAATCCTTTCGTGTTTCATCGTGTGAATGGGAATTAGGGTGCACTGAAACATTTCCCGAATTATTCCTGGAAAACCAATGATGATAGCAGGGCTAGACTAATCAAAAAGCCCTCTCTACAGCATGGTGCATTTTGCAAATCACTGACACAGATTTCAATTTGCTCACATCATGAAAAGGGAAACTTATGTGGATTTAAAAGGGAGAATGTCAAATCCATGATGGCAGCGTTGACTGATACAGAACATTAGCCCCGAACACTGAAAATGAGATGGCATTCCCTTTCAGCACTGTGTATACAAGCGCAAGATGTTTAGCAAACACAGAATTTGCAAAGGGGAAGATTGTGCAGCTGATTAGCATGCTAGGATTTCATCCTTGGCCTGTGCCATTAGGCCTGCTCAGGTTTCAAGGCTTGGGGGTGGTGGGGGTGGTGTTTGTGCTTCAGCCAACCTGCTTCGGCAGATTAGTTCACTTTAGAAAGGGCCCTGGAAATCCTCAGCCCAACTTCGTGTGCGTGCGTGTGTGTGTGTGTGTGTGTGTGTGTGTGTGTGTGTGTGTGTGTGTGTATGTGTGCGCGTGCGTGCGTGCAAGCACAAGAGAATGCTGAATAGCTGTACATACACTGTACATGTTACTGTATTTAGGGTCTCTCCTATCAAATTTCCAAGAATTCTGCCCACTCACCACCTCCACTGTTATGCTCAACACCTGAAATAGTTTCCTGGGGTGCAGTTGTTGGTTTGCTTACCTTCTCATCAGGTCTACTTCCCCTTCTCTGCCTCTCTCTCAATCTAAGCAACTTCACCATGATGTCTAGAAAAAAATAATGTATATGACGTTTCCATTCCGGTTAAAGCAGAGATAGGATGCCTCCACACTGTCCTCTATTTAAAAACCAATTAGAAAACAAAACCAAAGTGTGCTAATCTCCTCTCTGAGTCAGGTGTCCCTGTGAGTTAGATGTCTTTAACTCAGGAACTACCCACTTCTGTTTCCTGGGGGAAATTCTCATTTAACCAGTGTCTTCTGGAATTTTATAAATATTGGTATGTTTTTTACTGTATGGGATGGCCAGTGTGGGAAAATTTTATACGCATACGTTTGGTACATTTGTATCAGAAAATGTATTAAGATTGCGGGTGATAATGATAATACCCGTTATCATCCATCCTGTATTTAACTTTTTATTCCCTAATATAAGAGGCAATATTTATATAATAAAAGTATCAACAACTATGAAATTATAACAATAGCTATTATTTGCTTAACTCAGAATAGTAATAACAATAATAGATGACATTTCTTGGGTCTATATGCCAGACATTGTACTGAGCTTTTTGCTTATATTATCTCATTACATTTTTCAATCAACTCTATGATGTAGGTTTGAGTATTGTTTTACAAACAAAAACTGATTTTCCCCAAGTCTCACAGGAAGTAAGTGGTGGAGCTGGTCCATTTGATGCTAGTCAATCATTTGCTTGTGCCATATTGCCTAATAGTTGAAAAACTATGAGAAATAGTTTAATTCTCCTTGAATCCAGATTTCTGGGTTCAATGGAGTTGGGGTAACACACCAAGGTCATTGCCCATTACATGTCCTTTTGAACATTGAGCCTTGAAGAAACTGGTTTTCTAAAAGTCACTTTTGAGTCAAACATTGTCTAGATAAACTTGTAAGATTGTTTTGCCTTGGGCATTGTGCTTTTTGAAAAATTCAGTCAGTTTCAGAAAGTAAGACTCCAAAGGTCAGGCTAGAGCTATGTTTTATGGTAAATCAGTAATTATTTTAATTGTTCAAGATGATGTTGTATGAAATCCTTCCTGACCATAAATTGTTTATCAGTTCTATTCCAGCCTTTCCTCCATGGCAATGCCCATAAGGTGGGGTATAAATGTCTTTAGAGATTCTTTCATCTTTGGAACATTTTTTACTCTCTCGTCAAAATGTTACCCTGGTTTGCAAATCGTATATTAAATTAACTTAAATCAACTTCTATTATTGGCCTAATATTAAGACATTAAATACCTCAAGCATAATAACTTCTCTGCCTCTGAGTGGAGTTTAACTGCCATTTTCTGAACATGCGATGCATGAGGTTATATGTAAACCCTATTGCACCTCGCTTAGTATGATTAAGAATGTTGCTGATGTAACCTGTATGAACTTCCTACTTGTAAACCCCTTAAGAGTAACCTTTCCCCTCATCCTCACTGAGCAGTCTTGGCGGCAGCAGCCCTGACTGTTCCTTTCCTTGCACAATGAAATAAAGGCACCTTTCCACTCTCCCATGTCAGCCTCTTGTTTATTGGCTGAGACGAGTCACGCCTAGCAGAGCCTGGGGTTTCCACTCAGCAAGAATATGATTTTTGTTTTAACAAACAAAATAGTAGTAGAAACAATGATTGTGCACCTGGCAAGTTGCCCAGTCATCTGTGACTCTTAAACATTGGGGTTGGGTAACTTAGGAGGAGGTAGGGATGTGTTAGGGAGCAAGAATGCAAAAATGGAGGAGACTGTTAATTTATTATCATAGCTTACTGAAGAGCTATGTACCAGGCAGTGTTTTTCTACCCTGATTCTACCCTGGAATAACTTAACATCTAATTGAGGAGAGAGACACTTAACTGATGAATATAATGCAGTGATGTAAGTACTATGATACCAAAAACCAAAAAACCAAACCAGTTGCCATTGAGTCAATTCCGACTCATAGCGACCCTGAAGGACAGAGTAGAACTGCCCCATAGGGTTTCCAAGAAGTGCCCTGGTGGATCTGAACTTCCAACCTTTTGGTTAGAAGCCATAGCTCTTAACCACTATGCCACAAGGGTTTCCATACTATGATACAGTTGAGCACAATGTGCCCTAATGCTGGCTCAGCAATATCCTTGGACACATGAGAAGGCTGGGGACAAACACTCCTCATTTCTTCTTTCAGTAATCATGCTACCATGTTTTACTCCACTGGGACAAAGTGGCCTAAATCAACCTGGGTAGGCTGGATTTCTTAGTTGTATTTTTTTAATTTGCATCTGATGTTTACCTGCACCTGCAGCCCTTACTTCTATTTCAAGACACATAGACTGGGGCTGTATAGTCTAGTAAGAAAAGCAAGACTTCAAGGATCGAATCCTGGCTCAAATACTTAATAGCTGTATGATCTTGAACAAGTTATTTTTAATCTCTTTGTGTCTCTGCATTATCAACAAATAATTGTTTTTGTTGTTAATTGTCATCAGGTTGATTCTGATCCATGGTGATTCATGTATTCTAGAGTAGAACTGCCCCATAGGGTTTTCTTGGCTGTGATATTAACAGAAAGAGATCACCACGTCTTTTCTTCTGCATTACCACTGGGTGGGTTCAAACCATCGACCTGTAGGTTGGTAGTCTGTGCAAACTGTGCGATCTAGGGACCAGATAAGTTATTGTGAGGACTCATTATATAATACATCAATTATGAGGACTCAAATAGATAATACATGTAAATTGTGAAAACTCAATTAGATAATATATGTAAATCATCTTATACAATGTCTGTCATATCGTAGATGCTCAATAAATACTAAGCTCCTTATATGGCCTGCTCCATATTTTTATTGCTGCTGTTTACTTTGTTTTGTCAGGAAAAATCTTCAAAGACTTTGAAATGGGCAAAAGAGATTTCTGAGTATTCCTTCAGTGGAGTACTGATGCGCTGGAGCCCAGTCCAGTGGAACTTGCTGCAATGGTGGAAATGTTCTGTATCTGGGCTGCCCTATATGGTAGCCACTAGTGACATGTGGCTATTGAGCACTTGAAATGTGGCTAGTGTGACTAATCAAGTTATAATTTTATTTAATTTTAATTAGTTTAATTTTAAATAGCCACATATAGCTAATGGCTACCATATTGTACAGTGTAGGTCTTCTAAACCTTCTAGAGACTGATCCATAGTGGTTTGAACCTTTAATTGATTTTCTGTTGACTAGGCTATTTTATAATTCTTTCAAAGTAGAAGTAAAATTGTAGAAAACCAATATTAACACAAATGATTCTTGTCTACAGAAAAGGAAATAAATTTTGCTCAGTAGAGATGTAATTAATTTCTAACTTATAGAAAAGATGACCCAAAATATTACATTTTATTTTCCTATGGAAACCTTGGTGATGTAGTGGTTAAGAGCTACAGCTGCTAACCAAAAGGTCGGCCGTTCGAATCCACCAGGCACTCCTTCGAAACTTTATGGGGCAGTTCTACTGTGTCCTATCAGGTTGCTATGAGTTGGAATTGACTGGATGGCAACAAGTTTTTTTTTTTTTTTAATTGGCTATTAATCCATTTTTCATCTATTAGTAAATTTATTTCAGCATTCCTGATTGCTGCACCTGATATCTGGTTGCACACTGTCAATTCTTTAAACTCAGCCGCTTTGTTGCCTTCACCTAGTGATGTTGACACTGTCCCTCATGATTGTCTTGATTGAGCAGATCAGCTACTTACCCCCAGGCAGGTCTTGCAGGAGACTTCCCTCCCTAACCCTGATCTAATTCTTTTTGTTGATGGGTCTTATTTAAACCCGATTCTTCTAGCTCTCATTATCAAGGTGGATATGCAATCACCACATCTACTGAGATTTTGGAAAGCAACTCTTTACCAGATGTTACATCAGCTCAGCAAGCTGAATTGATAGCGCTCACGTGCCCTTGCAAGTTGGCCTCTGGACAGTTAGTAACTATTTACACAGATTTCAGGTATATTTCTTGGATAGTTCATGATTTTGGGATGCTTTGGAAACACAAGGGGTTCCTAACATCCTCTGGAACACAGATTAAAAATGGCCCTTGGGCAGCTGAACTCTTGGATGCTCTCCTGCTCCCTTCTGAGACTGAAGTAGTCAAACTTCAGGCCCACCAATTGAAAAGGGTTCCTGAGACAGAAGAAGTCAGGGGAAATGTCCTGGCCAACATGGCTGCTAAACGAGTTGCATCTCAACCTTTCATTTCCACTCATGACAGCTTATGCCACAACTAGAATGAAGAGGAGGGAATGAAATAATTATGTCCTTTGAAATTGCCAAACTCCACCCTTCTTAAAGACATTAGTCCATGTTAAACTAGGCCTAGCTAAGCTGAGTCCATGCCTTTTCAGTTTTTTCTGATTTTCTGACTTTTCAAAACTCTTGGCAAATATCAGCAACTAGCCTCTCAGTGGGCATACACTGAATGTTATCAGGACCCCGCCATGCATTTGTGGATGGGTCCTGGGCAATAAACCTGTTTTGCCTGCTTGTTTGCATGTTTCCTTACTCAAGGTTTGTTTGACTGATATGAAGGGCATACCAGGTGAAGTCGTAACTGATTGCTTGGAAGGATATTTTTGTGTAAATTTTCTGGCTGCTGCTAATCACATGTTTTCTTTTAGCTATGCCTCTGCTGCAGGTGAGAATCTTTTATGATGTTTAGTGCTTCTGGTATGGATCTTATAGCCCTTCTTATAGGTGTTGCCTTAATAAGCCCACAGTCCATGGCTGATGTTGCCTTTGTCATGGCAAACTCCCTAGCATGTCCAAAGGTCTAGTGATTGAAGACCCTAGATGGAACTCCACTGTCTGGCATGATTTGGCTTGCCACCAAACAAATGCTCCTGAATCTGAGGTGGAACAATGGAAAAGGGAAGGATGTAAATTTAACAAAAACTCTTCCTTATAGGAAGGGCCAGATGCCAAATCTGTAACTCCCAAAGACTTCCACATACCTCTGGCAGCCACCTTCCATCTGAAGGAACATTTGGGAAGAGATAAAACCACAGATATTTTGTGAAAGTATTTTTGGGGACAGTTTTGGAAAGCTGCAGATCAAGTAGTATGACAATGTTTTATTTGTTCTGAATTCAATCCTGGCAGAATTTACCGGCCTTCAGCTGGAAGGCATCCTTTGCCAACTGGACCGATGCTTAAATGGCAGGTGGATTTCATTCAGTTAACCCTTTTGATGGTTATAAATTTATTTTTATTCTAATTTGTAGATATTCATATTGCATTGAAGCTTTCCCTTGCTGTAAGGCCACAGCAGCTTTTGTGGACAAAACGTTATTAGGAAATATTCCCATGTGGGGATTCCAGCTGTCCTCTGCAGTGACAGAGGGACCCACTACACTGGGCTAGTAATCACTGCCATATGTAGCATGTTTCCTATTTTTCAGAGATTTCATTGCCCTTATCACCCTCAGTCCTCTGAGCTCGTAGAGAAAACTCAGATGGCAAAGCTTAACTCCTCCATGGGGTTGTCTTGTCTGCAAACCCTCCTATTAGTCTTAATGAACTTGAAGGCCACTCCCTTTGGTGCTCATAATCTAACTCTGCATGTAATTGTACAGGATGAGCTATGAATTTACCATATTCAGCAGTTATTGCTGACTCTAATTTAATACAAGCAAATTTATTAAAATACTGTCAGTCTTTAATTCATTATGCTAAGGAGCATGCTAAATGTCTAAAGGAAGCCTTTGACAGTAAAGGTACTGAAAGATCTGATGCCCCACCCCTCTTGCCTGGAGACTATGTTTATTGGAAAAGACACCAGCTAAAAAATTCCCATGAATCTCGATGGAAGAGATTTTATTTAGTTTTCGTCACTAATCCATGTGCTGCAAAATTGCAGCGGGTCAAAACTTACGTTCACCGTCCCAACTGAAGAAGGCCCCTGTCCCTGAATGGACTGTTGAATTTGCCAAAAGACTCTTAATATTTAAATGATCCCAGGATGAGAAGCAGATAAAATCTGAGTAGATGGCTTGCTTTCCCAAGATCCCAGACCAGGCCTATATCTTGGATTTGAGCTACTATCCATACAACCTTTAGAAATTTTTGGACTTAGTTTATTGATAATAGGAGTGATTATAGTTGTTGGGTGTTGGTGGTATTATTTCTTTGTGTATTTGTTTTAATCACGATCCCAACTATTGCTCTGATGACTTTATTGTTTCCTTTTCCTATTTCTTGGCAAGAAAATGCTTTTATCAAATTAACTCAATCAGTAGCCAGCACTAGCAATTTAACCAAGTGCTGGATATATCACTCTTCCTCTTGGGCTACACAAGATCATTCTGACCCTTACACTATACCAGTATTAGATTATAAGCGTACACCTAATTTTACTATTGATTTTGAAAAACCGTTTAAATGGGCAATTTGTGTCAAATTATGGCTACCTCCAGAATTATCTACTTGTCGTTCAGCTCCCTATTTCAATCTTACCTATGTGTGGATAGAACGTTCTACTTTGTCCACATCATGTGACCTTCATATTAATGATACTCAATATTATAACTTAGTAGAAGATAACTTTTTTAAAAATAATCAAAGCCTCCCAGTTTGTTCCTGATTCAAGGATTCCCAAGAATTTAAAGAACTATTCATTTGTAATGATTTGTTAACTGTGAACTGGCTTGAAAAGGCCAATCAGTCCATCCCATTCTCTGATATTCAAACCGGGGCAGGTATGTTGTGCACCTCATCTGATGTCTTTTTATATGGAGGATCAGCTTATTCAAGGAAAAATTTTGATGATTCACATACTTGGGCTTTGCCATGTGTAGATGGTTAGAATATGATAGGCCAATGCACTTTAGGAACTCTGGGTGTTCCTTTAAGTATCCACACTCACGCTGATAGCGTTCAATGGACAAATGACATTAAAATCCTTTCAGTTTCTAAAAAGGAGTTGGAACTGCAGGGAAACCCTATAGCTGATCACCCAGGTTAAGGATGGTCATTTCTGCGTGCCACTATACCCTGGTTTGGGACCATACAGTTAGAGCAGTCCATTTGCAACTTGTTGGCCACACAACAAAAATCTTTAGATTCTATGGTAAAAGTGATGTTGGACAATAGAATATCCATGGATTTCCTCTTAGCCCAGTAAGGAAGGGTTTGCACCACTGCTAACATTTCCGATTGCTCTTGGATTAACACCACTGGAGAAGTTGAACAGGATATTGCTAAGATGCATCAAAAGGCTGTATGGTTACATTCCTTACCCCCTATGACATTACCATCCTTTTCTGATACTTTCAGTTGGTTACCTAATAGTGCAGGCTCTTGGTTATGATCTCTGTTGCAAACTGGGTTAATTATATTAATAATAATAGTTCTTATTATTGGAATTATAGAATGTGTTATAAGATGTGCATCTACAATAGGAACTGATAAACCGTCTTCATCTCATGCTCAGAGAATTATGTATATCAACAGTGCATTTGGGAACTCAAAAGTAGAAAAGTCTCATGACTTAGTCATTTGAAAGAAATTCAGGTTGTTCCTCCAATAGGACCATGCCCTATCCATTCCCCATACCAAGATCACTGAAGACAGCTTCTCAGCAATAGCATGGTGGACTTACAGGAGCTGCCTAGGAACCAAGGTACCAGTGGTCCCCAACTACGGAGAAAAAGGGCTTAACATGAAAAATAAATTATGATGGCTAAGCCACCACCTTGGAGTAGCATATCAACAGACCCGTGCATAAAAACGTATGCTCATAAATGTGATCAAAGGTTGTTCTTCAAAGTCCTTGATCAAAAGGAGGAAAGGATAAGGGATATAAAATCAAAAGCAGTCATCTGACCTATTTGTAAGATGGCTGAGGTGACACTGAGAGCTTAATGTAAACTTTTACCCAGATTTAAACTCCGTTGCTTAGAAATTAACCCTTTTATTAAGGCTTTATGGTTAGGCTAAGACTGTAAATCAGTAACCAAACCTTATCCGACTCGTTGTGTTAAATCTCTATAGGAGATCTCATGCTCTGAGTCAGGTAATGTTTAACAGTCTGTTCCAAACAGTAGCCATCATGTCATCATCATGCCATTGTTTGTGACTGGTAATGAGACCCCCTGTCCACAAACACACATCTTTAATTATGTCTTTTACCAATCAATGTATGATAGTTGTATTAGCATAACCAATAATATTAAAGGTCATGCTTTGCCTTGTCCTGCCTTTTACTGACCTCAATCACTGTAAACCAATCAGAATATTATGTTTGTAGTTCCTTATATGACAGTATAACTATGGTTGATTTGTACTTCTCTCTTTGGAATTAGTGAGCCTCAGACCCTGAGGTTTTCATCTCTTTGGTTTTACTCTAATAGAGTTGGAGAGTTTTTTCTATACCACGCTATCTATTTTTCACTTGTAGGGTTGTAGGAAATTATATACTGTGGTTACTGCAGGGTTGAGGGAGAGCACTGGCAAACAAAACAAAACAAACAACAGACCCTATGGCTGATGCAGGGGTTAGCTGTTTTTCTCTTTCTAGAAACTTGCCTTTGTCGATTAGGGATTACGGGGCTTTAACTACAATGTCACTGCTCATTTTGTTGGTTTATATTTCATTGCCATAAGAATGGAACAATTTGTGTCTTGAATTTGTTCATAATATCAGCTGAAACATGAGAGGATTATTAGATAGCATGGTGTGGCACATGGGACCAAAGGAAATACGGGTTCCATGATGAGAAAACGAGATAAAAATGCTTATCATAAGACCCAGTTTATTCTTTGGCCTTCTGTTTCTAGGCAAGTTGTGCAAATAAATATAAATACAGCTTCAGTTAACTAAGAAAATTACTTTTGAATTAGAAACAGAAGCATTTCCACAGATCAAGAAAAATGTAGAGTTGGATTGTGTCATGAGTGTTCTGAAAGCTGAATGAAAGCTTGAGAAATAGCAAAGCCTTTTAAAATAACTGACATACCATATACACAACCCAAGTTTCATATATCTGACAAGGTACAATGAACCATAACACTTACCAGCATCTGCCTGGGATAGCTTTGTGGACAAGAAATAGTAAATATCTGTGAACACTCAGTGTTTAAGGTGAAGATGGTAATGGTTTTATGTTTACCACAAGCTACTGATAATCCTCAAAATGCCTGTGAAAAGCTTATGAATAGAAATAGATGAACTGCATTCAGGGTTAGTTAAAATCAGTTTTAAAACACAGCTATATGGAAGTTATATTAGAATTTTTCACCACCTGTTATCATGACAAGGAGCCCTGGTGGCACAGTGGTTAAAGTGCTTGGCTGCTAATGGAAAGTTTGGCAGTTTGAACCCATCAGCTGCTCCTCAGGAGAAATATTTGGCAATCTGCTTCCATAAAGATTAGAGTCTTGGAAACCCTATGGGGCAGTTTTACTCTGTCCTACAGGGTAGCTATGAGTTGTAATGAGTCGAAATCAACTCGATGGCTGTGGGTTTAGTTTTTTGGTTGGGTTACCATGACCAAAGGTAAAGTGTGCTGTAGCAGAGATAACTAAGACAGAGATTCATGAGCAAGTGAGAAGAAAGGAGGCAAGAAAAAAAAAGCATATCAATATAATAGAATATTATGTAATTATGAAAATGATCAATATAAATGGAAAAGGGAAAAGTATTCACAAAAGAATGTCGAGTGAAAAAATAGAGCACAATTTTATAGATACTAGGCCCACTAAATAGGAGCCTTGGTGTTACAGTGGTTAGGCACTTGGCTGCTAACCAGAAGGTCGATGGTTCAAATCCACCAGCCGCTCTGCAGGATAAAAAAACCCAAAAAAGAAAACCCATTGCGTCGAGTTGATTCTGACTCATAGTGACCCTATAGGACAGAGTAGAACTGCCCCATGCGGTTTCTAAGGAGTGCCTGGTAGATTCAAACTGCTGACCTCTTGGTTAGCAGCCCTAGCTTTTAACTACTATGCCACCAGGGTTTAGACCTGGCAATCTGCTCCAGTAAAGATTACAGCCTTGGAAACCCTATGGGGCAGTTCTACTCTGTCCTTTAATGTTGATATGAGTTGGAATCGACTCAACAGCAATGGGGTCATGGCCACTAAAGATGTAAAAATGATATATTTCAATGGATTAAAAATCAGAAGGAAACATAAAAGCATCATTTCTTTTACCTTTAATATTTTCTTTTATCATCATTTAAATTTGATTTAACAATAGATTTGTGTTCGAAAACAACGTGAAGAAAGAGAAAAGGGAGGAGAGAAGTGGCATCACTAGGGTTGTTGTCACCCAGTGCTGTAACTCGTAGTGTTCCCCCCTCCACATGGGAAGTACCACAATGTTGTAGCCAAAACACCAGAAAATTTGACAAAATCAGTAACTATAGAAACACCGGCAGCAATGAAAACAGTGTGTGCTTGGAGCAAGTGCAGATGAAACCAGGTGATTCAGAGCGTCATTGTGACTGGATAATGACAGCTCTGCATGGAGGACATTAGAAGGTTCAGAATATAAATTAGCATAGTTTTAGCCTTGTAGGCATATTGCTACGTGTAAGCAGGGCTTACAAAAAATTCTTTTGTTGTTGTAACTAACTACAGGGAGATATATATATATATATTTTTTAATTAATTTATTTTTTATTGTACTTTAGATAAAGGTTTACAGAACTAATAGTTTCTCATTAAACGGTATGCATATTGTTTTATGACATTGGTTAACAACCCCATGACATGTCAACACTGTCCCTTCTCGACCTTGGATTCCCTATTACCAGATTTCCTGTCCCCTCCTGCCTTCTAGTCCTTGTCCCTGGGCTATTGTGCCCCATTAGTCTCATTTTGTTTTATGGGGCTGTCTAATCTTTGACTGGTGAACCTCGGGAATTACTTCATTACTGAACTAAGATTGTGTACAGGGGCCATACTCTCGGGGTTTCTCCAGTCTCTGTCAGGCCAGTAAGTCTGGTCTTTTTTCTGTGAGTTGGAATTTTGTTCTACATTTTTTTCCAGCTCTGTGCAGGTTCCTCTGTTGTGATCCCTGTCAGAGCATTCAGTGGTGGTAGCCGGGCACCATCTAGTTGTGGACTCAATCTGGTGGAGGCTGTGGTAGTTGTGGTCCATTAGTTCTTTGGACTAATCTTTCCCTTGTGTCTTATTTTCTTCATTCTCCCTTGCTCCCAAAAGGGTGAGACCAGCTGTCTTAGTCATCTAGTGCTGCCATAACAGAAATACCACAAGTGGATGGTTTTAATGAAGAGAAGTTTATTTCCTCACAGTCAAAGTAGGCTAAAAGTCCAAATTCAGGGCGTCAGCTCCAGGGGAAGTCTTTCTCTCTCTGTCGGCCTTCTCATCAGTGTTCCTCTGGACTAGGAGCTTCTCGACGCAGGGACCCCAGTCCAAAGGACGCGCTCTGCTCCCGGCACTGCTTTCTGGATGGTATGAAGTCCCCCTGTTTCACGGCTCACTTCTGTCTTTTATATCTCAAGAGATTGCCTCAGGACACAATCCAGTCTTGTAGATCAGGTCCTGCCTCACTAACACAGCTGCCACCCATCCTCCCTCATTAACATAATAGAGGCAGGATTTACAACATATAGGAAAATCACACAGTACCAGGAATCATGGCCTAGCCAAATTGATACATACATTTTTTGGGGGACATAATTCAAACCATGACACCAGCAGAGTATCTTAGATGGCTGCTCACAGGCTTTTAAGACCCCAGAAGCTACTCACCAAGGTAGAAGGTAGAACATTTTCTTTATAAACTGTGTTATGCCAATTGAGCTAGATGTTCCCCGAGACCATGGACCCCACAGCCCTCAGCCCAGCAATTCTGTCCTTCAGGGAATTTGGATGTGTTTATGGAGCTTCCATGACCTTTCCTTGTACAAGTTGTGCTGGCTTCCCCAGTATTGTGTACTGTCTTACCCTTCACCAAAGTTACCACTTCTCTATTGTCTATTTAGTGTTTCTACAGGGATATTTTTTAAAAATAATAAATTTCTGTTGAAATACTGCACAAAAGTTTTATAGACAGTCATTCTGGTGTCACCCCCTGCCAGTGTCACCTGGTGTAGTCTATAGCTCTCACAGCCCCCTAGTGACATCACTGGAGAAGAGATGAAAAGGAGACCCTGGAAGAATAAGGAGGGACAAACCAAAAAGAACAAAGCTTAAATTGGAAACGAAAGTTAAAGAATCAAACAGAAAGGCAGTCGAACTCTCAGACCTAGCCCCTCCTTTGAAGCCTGAAGCAGCCAAGGCATGTTTGTGTGTGATCAGGAGGTATCCAGTTGTATTTCTCTTCAGTGCTCCGTGAAAAACCGGTACCATACCAGGATGTGTCTGGTAAATTTTTTTGTGTTTTGTTTCTTCCCCTCTAGCACCAGTGACATGCAATCCTTTCGCTTCATGCAGTGAAAGGGAGTTAGCATTCCTTAGGTAACCTTTGTTTTAGCAAATTTAATTGTCTGAGCAGATGCAGGAAGAAAAATGGCCTGCTGGCACGCGGTTAATAGGCAAAGTCATCAAAGGCAAGAGGGAAATAAGGAGGAGCGACAAGGGCAAGGATCTGAGTTGTTTTTAATTGCAGAAGTTTCCATGAAACTCTATCTGCAACTGGTGGAGTTTCTAAGCACAATCAGAAAAGAAAAATGTTAGGAAAACATAGGTAAGTCAAAAGGGACATGTTTGTTGCGTTTTTAATTTGGGAGGCAGCAACTAGAGACGAACATGCCCTGAAGATTTTACATAATGGTAGAAATGCTACAATAATAGATCCAAGCAGACAGATCCATATACGTGGAAGCAATGTTCTTTTAGCACCCTTCAGAACATTTGGAAAGAACTGCAAATTACTTATATGATAGTTTGTAATATAGTATTTATGGTTCTTATATATCCTACTCTCATTTTACTGATTAGGACTTTATCATGACAGATTTAATATTTAACTTTGTGTGTGTGTGTGTGTGTGTGTGTGTGTGTGTTTTAGGGTAGTAGTCAAAACATTTATTTACCTAGCCCTTGCAGTTTTCAAGAATGACATTGTTTTTTAAGGTGTGGATGCTGGATTGGGAAATTGTAATGGAAAGATGTCTTCAGGACAGACAGAGTTTTGATTTAAGCCCAGCCTTTTACCAGTTGGAAACCCTGGTGGCGTAATGGTTAAGAGCTATGGCTGCTAACCAAAGGGTCAGCAGTTTGAATTCGAATCCACCAGGCGCTCCTTGGAAACCCTATGGGGCAGTTCTACTCTGGCCTATAGGGTTGCTATGAGTCGGAATCGACTCAACGGCAACGGGTTTGGTTTTTTTTTTTCACCAGCTATTACCTTGGGCAAGTCATTTAATCTCTCTAGCACTTGATTTCTTCACCTATAAACAGCAGAGTAAATACAAATCCCTGGGTGGCGCAAATCGTTAAGAGCTGGGCTACTAACTGAAAGGTTGGTGGTTCCAAGCTAACGAAAGGTGCCTCGGAAGAAAGGCCTGGTGATCTGTTTCCTAAAGGTCACAGTCATGAAAACCCTATGGAGCACAGTTCGACTCTGAAACACATGGACTCGTCATGAGTCAGAATGGACTCAACAATGGGTTTTGGTTAAACAGCAGAATGTGGCTACCTTATGGTGATGTGGAGAGGATTTAGTGAGGTAATAACACATAGTTTTTAGTGATTTTGATAGTTTGAAATGATTTTGGTAAGGGCGTTTTAACAATGGTGTATTCATTACATTTTTTTCACCTAGATTTTAATGGTCATGTATTAGACACACATATCTATAATCTGGTATTACTGTAAGAAGAAATATGAGCTCCTTTTTTTTAACCTATAGTAGGAAAAAGAAAAGAATATTTAACAAGAATATTGAGAGTTCAAATCTAAAGGAGTGTAAAATTCATAAAAATAATATAACGTTAATAAATTTTGGACTAAGAAATTAATGTGGATTATCTCATTTAATCCTCATATCAGCTCTAGGAGGAGAGTACTGTTATCATCTCTATTTTACTCAAAGTGACGTACCAGTGGAAAGTGGTAGAACTCTGGAATTATAGTTCTAACTTTCTGACTATAGATCCCAATATTTCACAAATTATAGACTTTCTGGGATTGTAGAGGGAAGGGATATTACATGTGTACATTAATAAATGCATAGCTAAAAACTAGGAACTGAGGAAATAAAACCGTGAGAAGTCACTTATGAAATACACATCAAGTGGATTAGAGCCCTTAAAGAGAGTACTCGTCCAGATGAAGAAAGAGGAATTGACAAGAGTCAGGAAAGAGGATTAGTCAACACTGGAACCAGAAAAGGGTGTGGCTGGGAGGGCAGCTTGGCAGTGTGTCTTCAGCAACGTGCCAGATACCAGGGTAGACAGTGTAGTAAAGGGACTATGCCCAAAGCTCCAGGAAGCACGCAGGAAAACCGGAAGAAACAGTGTAGTACCCCCAGGTAGGAGAAGAGTGCTATTGCCTCTAGGAATGAAAGGCTATCATTTCTGGAGACGCGGAGTGCTTTGTGGGAAGGCAGCCTGACAACAGACGTGGTCTTCCGTTGAGGGAGCAGCCAGCCCAAGGAGACCCTGAAAGGAGGAACCAGGGGGAAGAAGGGCTGTGATGCCACTCTCCTCCCTCCCTCCCATCTGTCCATACTCCCTACCAGAGGAACCCAACTGTAAGCAAGGAGTCCACTGAAGGAGTCCACACAGATCAGCCTATAGATGAGGTGAAGGAAAGACATCCAGGAACAAGTCATAGAAGTCTTATACAAGATATCAAGGAGCTGGGATCTTATTCTGTTGCTGATTAAACAACAGCAACAACAACAACAAGCAGTTGCCACTGAGTGGATTCCAACTCTTGGAGACACCATGTGTGTCAGAATAGAATTATGCTCCATAGAGTTTTCAGTGGCTGATTTTCCAGAAGTAGATCACCAGGACTTTCTTTCAAGGCATCTCTGGGTGGGTTTGAACCACCGACCTTTCACTTGGCAGCCGAGTGCTTAACCATTTGTGCCACCCTTCACCACAGTACCCTAATGGGTTCATCTAGCTAGTATCCTTTGTGACCATCCAACCAGCTCCCCTTGCTCTGATTCCGTGTGGTTTGTTTTTGAGGAAGTTGGAATGAAATAGGGCAAAGGTTGAGGCAGCTGTGGACTAAGGATGCTAATGCAGTAATTACCAGATGAAAGCCTGAACTAGAGCAATGGTGATGGGGATGTAGAGGAGAGGATGAATTTGAGAAATATTTCAGAGGTAAGATATGGAGGTTAAGGAAGGGGGAGAAGTCAAGGACAAGTCTAGCTGGGAAGTATAAATAGATAGTTGTGCCACAAAATGGGATAGAGAATGCAGGCTTAGGAGGAAGTTTAGTGAGGAATACAATCAATTTAATAATTTAAATTTGTAGAATATGATTACAGGAGTCTTATAAAAAATTTTTAATATAATTTTGTTGTTGTCGTTGAGAATATACACAGCAAAACTTTCACTATATGTACCATTCAAGAGTTTCTACACTGGTGACACTCTTCGAGTTATATAACCATTCTCACTCTCCTTTTCTCAGTTGTTTCTCTACCATTAACATAAATTCACTGCCCCCTAAGGTTCCTATCTAATCTTTCTAGTTGCTGTTGTCAATTTGATTCCATGTACATAGTTCTTAAAAGAGCATAATGCTCAAGGCAGATATTTTTTACTAATTAAGCTAAACTATGGTTTGGTTTTAAGAAGACTTCAGGGGATATTTTTGGTTTAAGGTTTAAAGAATATCTCAGGGCAATAGTTTCAGGGGCTCATCCACCTGTAATGGCACCAGGCAATCTGGAGTCCATGAGAATTTGAAAATCTGTTCTGCATTTTTCCCCTTCTCGTCAGGATTCTTCTATAGAATTTTTTGCCAAAATGTTCAGTAATGGTAGCTGTACACCATCCAGTTCCACTGGCCTCATAGCAAAGGAGGCAGTTGTTCATGGAGGCAATTAACCACATGTTCCATATCCTCTTCCTACTCTTGACTTTCTTTCTTCCTCTGTTGTTCCAGGAGAAATAGTGACCAATTGCTGTGCCTTGGATGGCTACTTGCAAGCCTTTAAGACCCCAGGCACTATGCATCAAACTGGGAGGTAGAACAGAAGCACTAAACACATTATTAGGCCAGTTAACTGGGATGTCCCATAAAGTCATGACCCTAAACTTCCAAATCAAGAAACCATATTCCATGAGGTTTTTGGTTGTACGTAAGCAGCCTCAGCAGCTATTATTATTTTTTTGGTCATTGTTGTAAATATATCTATGAGTCTTATAAAAATTTAAATTTATCTAGGTCATAATCACCATCAGGACAATTTATAATCTGGTCTTTATCTTTCCCACTAGTACAGCATCTAAAACCATAGACTTTAAAACATGATACAGGTATCATCCATTTTTTGCCTCATGATCTTTTTTCTAATCAATCCATATTCCGTATTTTTATAGTTGGAGAGTAGTTCAAATTTGATTACAAAGGTTCAACTGTAATCATAATTACATCACGAATTCATATATTTAAATTTATTATAAAAATTATCCAAATGAACTAAGAAGGATTAATAATGTAGTACTCTGGATTTTACTTTTTTGTTTCTGGAACTATTACTATGAGTGACCTTCTGACTCAGTTTCCAGTACTACATAGCCACTTGCAGGTGTTATAAATAAATTTTTACCAAGCACTCCACATATGTGAATCTAGGGGACTCACAGTTTATGTGAAGGAGCACAATAGTAAAGAAAACCATGTCTCCAAAATTACATAGTTATCTTTTGAATAAATTTAGAAGATGTAAACAAAAGTCATATTTTAAATGTATATTTTTAAGTGATCTGTAACCACACAGAGAACAAAGCATTGCAGCAAACTGCTGTCCTGTTCTAGAAAGCACAACGTCTGCTGCATCCCTACTTAGAACATGAGATTGATTGATACTTACGACCTAGATCTTGCCTTAAATTCATATGTGAATGCAACTATTCAACATTTCTTCTTCACTTGCTCTGCTTACGGAGCCCTGGAGGTGCAGTGGTTAAAGTGCTTGACCCCTAACAGAAAGGTTGGTGATTAGAATCCACCAGCTCCTCCTTGGAAGCCCTATGGGGCAGTTCTGCCCTGTCCTATGGGGTCACTATGAGTTGGAATCGACTGCACAGCAATTGGTTTGCTTATTTCCTGCCGAGTTAGAAACTAGGTCTGGAGGCATGATGCGATTAAGGTTTGGGGTTTTTGTTGTTTTTTTATAGGGTTGCTCTGAGTTGGAATTGACTCCAAGGCTGTGGGTCCCTGTGGAAGGCTTATGTTTCTTTGACATTGTGTTGATAATTTCAGTAGCTGCCACATTGCTGTTGTTATGTGCTGTGAGTCGACCCTATAGGACAGAGTAGAACTGTCCCATATGGTTTCCTAGACTGTAGTCTTTATGGGAGCAGATCGCCAGGTTTTTTTCTCTTGAGGAGCTGCTGGTAGGTTCAAACCGCTGACCGTTTGGTTAGCAGCCGAGTCCTTAACGACTGCGCCACTGAGGCTCCTTACTGCCACATTAGACGTGCCTATTAAAAATAATGCAGAATTACCAGTTAAGCTAAACAACAGCCATGGGGGTTGTTGCTGCTGTTGTTAGGTCCCTTTGAGTCCGTTCTGACTCAAAGTGACCCAATGTACAAGAGCAAGAAACACTGCCTGGTCCTGCACCATCCTCACGATCATAGTTATGCTTAAGCCCATTGTTGCAGCCACTGTGTCAGTTCATCTCACTGATGGTTTCGAGCATTTATTAGCAGACTCATCTACTTTTAATTAAATAGTACAAATGTTTTAAAATCCTTACTAGTTAGTACTATTTGCACAGAATCAACTTCTTAGCATAGTGATGTTTGGCCATATACTGATAAATGTTTAAAACAAAATACACCTAGGTAGATGTAAGGACCTTCTTGCTCCTAAACTCAGCCATTGTCAATCACTACTTCTTCTGTACCTTGTGTTTATTTAGCCTTTGTAGGATCACTGTCAACCTTCTACTGGGATTGCCTTTTTGATACATGTCATGTTTGGTGGTACATTGGGACTTAGCAAAGTGCTGTGAAATGTTGTTGACTTCCTTACTTCTGGCAAGAAATCCTTTAATTGGATGTTTACCTCAATTACTCCAAACAGAACTTAACATATTCTTGCTAGTTTTAGGAACCTTAAGCCCTTCCTAGGGCTCAACAAAAATCCTTCTAAAAGCTCTTGCTTCCTGTCCCGTCTTATCTTGTCATTCAGCAAAACCCTGGGAGGAAAACCAACGAGGAGTCACAGGCACACCATGATCCTCCGGGACAGGTCTTTCTTCCCTCATCAGCCAGATTTTACATAAGTGCTCTGCTAATATTCCACCTTTCAATTTTTCTGCAGGTAGTGGAGAAGCAGTATTTTTGCCAAATTGCTTTAATGTATTTACACAAGAGAGGAAGAGATTATCACACCTTGAATTATTCACATATGAGGCATATATTTTTCTGGCAAATAATGTCGTATATAAAGAAGTTTAGGAGATAGTAATCTCCTCATCACCGTGATTCAGAGAATATATCCTATTCATTGAGTGCATATTCCAGGCCAGTTTATCTGCCCAAAAAAAAAAAAAATATATATATATAGCTATTTTCCTTTTGTGAGGCTGCAGTTAATGCAGTTTAGAAATGAGGTGGACCTTAAGAAGTTCTAGCTTCTAGACAATTCCTGACAATTTTTTGTATGTAGGAATGATCTACAAAGGTATAATTAAACCTACTTTTAAAGAACTTTATTAGGAAAAAAAAAATCCTGTTGAAACTTAGCTACAAGTTTTAGACACATTGTCTTTGGGATTCTCGAGGAAGCTCATATACTAAAATAACCCTCTGAAGTCTTGTCTTCATGGAAATAGATCCGTTTAACCATATTTGTTGTTGTTAGTTGCTGTTGAGTGGATTCTGAGTCATGGCGACCCCACGTGTGCAGAGTAGAACTGCTCCATAGGGTTTTCAAGGCTATGGTCTTTCAGCAGCAGATTGACAAGCCTGTCTTCTGACACACCATCGTATGTGTTCACTACCAGCCTTTCAGCTAATGGTCGAGGGCTTACCCATTTGCACTGATATGAAAGGAATTTAAGTAAACTATGATTTCCCTATTTATCTAGTTGAAAAGAGACTTAAGAAATTCACAATTTCATGATGATTAAGATAGACCTGATAGATTATGTCAAAGTGGGATCTTTTCCCCATTTTTTTTCTTCTGTTGTGATACAGTTTATTCCTACCCTGAATAAGCATCAAGCAGCTGCAATAAGTGGAAATCAAGTGTGCATCTTTTTATGAAAAGTGTGGACGGTCTTGAGGCACAACGAGACACTGTCATTATAGCAGTAATGCTGACGTCTGTGGCTATGCCTTTATTGTCATTTGAGTTTGAAGAAATGGGGAAGTGGAGAAAAGAAGGTCACATTTGACGTGCACATCTTCTGAATTGCTCAGGTCAGTTGATTTTGTAGAAATACTCTGCCTTTCCATGCATTTTGATTTTAGTGTCAAATAATTAATGTAAGAAGGGAATGGAAAATCAAAAGAAGGCAAGGCAAGTGTCTTCAATTAAGGGAACCACGGTGGGCCATCCATGTAGGAGGGGGCTCTCTTCTCTCCTTGCCCAAAGGGAAGAAAATTTGCACTGTTCCCTCTGAAACCCACCAATTTCCCTTGAGTGTGTGTCAGTGTAGAATTGTGCTCCATGGCATTTTCAACGGCTGATTTTTTGGAAGTAGATCTCCAGGCCTTTCTTCCAAGGCATTGCTGGTTGGACTAGAACCTCCAACTTTTCCGTTAGCAGCTGAGCATGTTAACTGTTTACACTGCCCAGGGACTCCCTGAAATCCACATCAGAAATGGTGAGTCCCAGAAAGATCCATCGAATTGTCTGAATTTTCCATTTCCACCCTGGCACTCCCTCTTCCTCCCCACTGTATTCCCTGTCCTCACCCCACCAGCTCCGGATAAGAACAAACTAGTCAGTAGCACTTCCATTCAGGAGACTCTGAGAATTCCTTATTCATGCTTAGTCTGCGCTGAATCACTTTTCCTTTTTCAAACACAGCAATTTTATGACTGGTTTTGTTGATGACTCTCTTAAAAGAACCAGAGAACTGAAGGAGGATGATTTGTACTTGAGAGAACAGGTCTTGATCCTGCAGCTTTATGATGGTTCTTGAGACTTGAGAAGTGTCTCTTGGTGGAGGTATGGGGTGAGGAGGGGTGAGGAAGGGTGAGGGGCTGTGCTTTATTGGAAGGATCCTCTATTTGCTGTCTTTATTAACCAGTTGACAACAACCACAGGAGGCTTCCAGTCACACTGCTGTAATTTCAGGCTGTTTTTAATTTTAGGAGAGCTAAAGTTTTCTATTTGGTAATTTCCTTTCTTGCTCAAGGTTTTTTTTGCTTTTACAAAGTTTCCCTTTCTTATCGGCTTGGACACTTTGACAGCTATTGTAACTGAAATGTTGACAAAGGAAAAAAAAAAAAAAAAGCTCTCCAAAATGGAACCACAAAAACAAATAAAAAAAGAAATTTTTGTTTGTTTGTTTTGGCATATTGCCTTAAAAAAGGGTGCAGTTCTGGGTAACAAAGCATAACAAGTCTCAGGAGTACAAACTGAGACTAAAATTGAAGAAGCTGACTTGAATCTTTTTTGGAAAATAAATAATTTGAAGGTAACTCAAAATGGTTTCAAGGGGACTGCTACATCCTTAGGTCCTTATTTCCTGACAAAGTGAGTTATTTTTCCATAACATTGTTTAACATTTTTTATTTCAATGATTTTTAAATGTGTTTCTTAGCTGTCTCCCAATATGTCAAAAAGTGACACTAGCAAACTTATGGGCACGTTATATGTCTAGCTATCTATTATAGGTGTTTATACATGTTTGTGGTTGTTAGGTGCCATTGGGTCGGTTCCGACTCACAGCGACCATGTGCACAACAGAATGAAACCCTGCCCAGTCCTGTGCCAGCCTCATGATGGTTGCTATGCTTGGGCCCATTGTTGCAGCCACTGTGTCAGTCCATCTTGTTGAGGGTCTTCCTCTTTTCGCTGACCATCCATATATATATATGATTATATATAACCATGTATATATATAACCATATTACATGTAACCGTATTATATATATATCAAACCATGTCTTGTAGTCCCTGTTACAGGTCAGCACATATCATATAGAATCTGAGACAGAATTAAAAGAAAAGGCTTAGTCAGATATCCAGATAGCTTTTCCTAAGAACCATGATTTATCTGGACTACTCATTACCTTTGCCTTGTATTAATTTAGTCTTTTTCTATGTGTCAGGAGGACCTCAGCTAGGCACAGACAGT
This sequence comes from Dugong dugon, assembly GCA_030035585.1. Lineage (NCBI taxonomy): Eukaryota > Metazoa > Chordata > Mammalia > Sirenia > Dugongidae > Dugong > Dugong dugon. The sequence goes on along the minus strand of CM057479.1, from coordinate 7,283,258 downwards.
ACAAAAATGAATAAGACCCACTGCCTGCCCTTACAGACCACAGAGAACAGACAAGTAAGCAGTGATGACCAGGGACACCTGCTGAGTAACAGGACCACAAAGTACTATATGGGAACCTGGAGGAATACCCCACTCAGCAGAGCCGTGAGGAGGGAGTGGGCCTGGCCTGGTCCGGAAAGCTGTTCACAGGAGGAGCTATAAACCATGGAGGAGATCGGGCATTTTCTCTGAAATCAGCTTAAGGGCAACAAAGAGTGAATGCTAAACACTGATGTTTTTCAATCCTTGCCCACTGCAACCCAAGATACGCTATGTGAAAACTCATAGTCTGACTTGAAAGCTAATGGGAAGTTTGTATTCTATTCCATAATATTAGGTTACACTATATGAAATTGCTGGTTTTGTAGATAAAAAACATATACCTGCTGCCGTCGAGGCGATTCTGGCTCATAGCGACCCTATAGGACAGAGTAGAACTGCCCCACAGGGTTTCCAGGGAGCTGCTGGTGGATTTGAACTGCCTACCTTTTGGTTAACAGTCATAGCACTTAACCATTCCGCCACTAGGGCTCCAAAAATCATACGTCATAATCTCATAGGGTTCAAGTATATGAATAGCATGGTTTTCGTGACTTGCTGTTTGTATGTTATCCTGTTGTTTCATGCAGCAGTGGCACTATTGCACTGGGGCACAGACGTGTGGGGCACAGACGTGTGGGATGGTGTTGGGGCACAAATGTGTGGGATGGCACTGAGAGACCAGAGGGCTCAAGCTACTGTGTTGGGGGCTGAGGGGAGGGCTGTGTACGATTGCTTGGAATAACTGAAGTGACTTTCCGCAGGAGGGAAGTGGAGACAGGTAAGCATGGGACAAAGCACTAGGTTTGGAAACTATCCTGAGTTATTCTAACAGTGTAAGTAAGAGTATTGTGGGCAGGGATAGGATAATTTGTGCCCCTGAATTTATTTTATGGAGCGCTGGTGGCACGGTGGTTAAGCTCTTAGCTGCTAACCAAAAGGTTGGCGGTTTGAACCTACCAGTCACTCCGTGGGAGAGAGATGCGGCAATCTGCTTCCATAGACATGATAGCCTTGAAGACCCTATGGAGCAGTTCTACTCTGTCCTACAGGGTCTCATGAGACTACAGTCGGTTTGGTTTGGAAATTATTTTGTGGAGAACTGAAGATGGATCTGAGAGACAGAGATTGGGGGTAAAAGGAGCAGTCAGGAGCTAAGAGGTGAGAAGAGGCAAGAGATGAGGGTAAGGAGGTGAGGAGATAGTCGATAGTTGGTAAGTAATTAGATGGGGGGTTAAAAGGGAGAGAAGAGTCTAAGATAATAATAATCATTGCTCATCTTTATTGAACGCTCACTAAATGCCAGGCACTGCACTAATCACTTTACTTGGGTTGTCTCACTAAATCCTTATTATAAATCCATGAAATGAGTACTGTTCCCAGGTCCTAAGTGAGGAAATTGACGCTTTCAATTTTCAGACGTAACTTGCTCAAGGTCACAGAGCTTGTAAGCAATTGGTTCAGGATTCAGATCCAGGTTTATGCTGAAATCACTGGGCAAATCCTGGTGCCATTCATTAGAACAGAGAATAATATAATAATGGTAGTAATAGAATATAACATTTGTTGAGTACTTATTATGTGCCAGGCAGTATTATAGGCCTTTTGCAGAAATTAACTCTTTTAATCTTCACTCATGGAAGCAGCAGTCAAGAAATCAAAAGATGCATTGCATTGGGCAAATCTGCTGCAAAAGACCTCTTTAAACTGTTCAAAAGCAAAGACATCACCTTGAGGACTAGGGTGCACCTGACCCAAGCCATGGTGTTTTCAGTCACCTCATAGGCATGCAAAAGCTGGACAATAAATAAGGAAGAGTGAAGAATAACTGACACCTTTGAATTGTGGTGTTGGTGAAGAATATTGAATATGCCATGGACTGCCAAAAGAATGAACAAATCTGTCTTGAAAGAAGTACAACCAGAATGCTCCTTAGAAGCAAGGATGGCGAGATGTTACCAAGAGGGATCAGTCCCTGGAGAAGGACATCATGCTTGGTAAAGTAGAGGGTCAGTGACAAAGAGGAAGACCCTCCATGAGATGGATTGACACAGTGGCTGCAACAATGGGCTCAAGCATAACAAGGATTGTGAGGATGGTGCAGGACCACACAATGTTTTGTTCTGTTGTGCATGGGGTCGCTATGAGTTGAAACCAGCTTGACGGCACCTAACAACAACAACAACAAAGCAAGTCATTGGTAAGAGCAACAAGCTATCTGAAACCAAAGAGCAAGTTGGGCTTTGCTAATGTATATTTGACACGTATATAGCTGGCTTCACTGGCTTGTAGCTATGAATGAGATCACACTTCTTTTTAATACCTAAGTAATTACGGCACAAGCCTCCAAGGCCCACATGCCCACCTGGATACCGCCTCTATATGCTTCCTCCATTCTGACTTACTTTTGCTGCCATGCTGTTGCCTCTGCTCTTCTGAACTCAACATCTCCCAAAGATAAATGCCCCCTGGTGCCCTACAGAAGCCCTGGTGGTGCAGCAGTTAGGAGTTCGGCTGCTAATCAAAAAGGTCGGCAGTTGAAATCCACCAGCCACTCCTTGGAAACCCTATGGGGTAGTTCTATTCTGTCCATAGGGTCGCTATGAGTAAGAATCTATGAGTAAGAATCAACTCAACAGCACTGGGTTTACAGTGAGGATGGTGCAGGGCCGGGTAGTGTTTCATTCTGTAGTGCATAGGGTAGCTATGAATTGGAACTGACTCGACGGCACCTAACAACAGCAATCTTCACAAACAATTCTGTGATCTTGTACTGTTATTTTCCAGTCTACAGATGAAGAAACAAAGGCATGATAGAGGTGGGTAATTTGAGCAAGATCACATAGCTCATAAATTATAGGAGTCAGAACTTGAACCCAGGCAGTCTGCCTCTAGAGTCCATGCTTGTAATCACTTTATTATACTAAACCTTTGGAAATGTAGGCTAAGGTTCCCCCCCTCCATCTAAATGGCAATCTCCTCAACAGAGTTAGATTTACTGGTTGCAACTTAGAATTGTGATATCCTTGGAAATGTAGGTGTAAGAGTCATTACCTCATAGGTGGCATTTGAAATCTTGGAAGTACATGGGATCACCCAGAGACTACCACAAGCTGCAGATAATACAGCAATCAAATAATTGTTATTGTGTGCCACTGAGTCTATTTTCGACTCATAGCGATGTGACAGACTAGAATTGCCCCATAGGGTTATCTGGGCTGTAATCTTAAGGGGAGCAGATCACCAGTTCTGCCCTCCATGGAGCCACTGGTTAGGTTCGAACTGGCAACCTTTAGATTTGCAGCTGAGCGCTTAACTTTACACCACCAGGGCTCCTTAATCACATAACTACATCATTGACTACAGGTTCCTTAAATCTCCTCTAGTTATACGAACACTATTTAAATGCCTGTTCCATAGCATAACAACAACAACAACAACAAAAACCATTGCCATGCAGCCGATCCCTACTCGTAGCAACCCTATAAGACAAAGTAGAACTCTGCCCCATAGGGTTTCCAAGGTGGAGTTGGTGGATTCGAATTTCCAAACTTTTGGTGAGCAGCCTAGCTCTTAACCACTGAGCCGCCAGAGCTCCTCCACAGCATAAGGGGCTGCCAATTACTCTGTTTTCTCAGTGAAGTTGTCACTGTCATCATTGATGCATTAATCACATACATATGAATATTTGTTTACAAGCAAAAATGTATTATAATCAAGAGCCTTGGCAATGCATTTATTTTGCCACAAGTGTTTTATTTTGTCTACCTTCTATTATCGTGGTGGATGGAAAATCATAGTATTTTTCTCTTTGTCACTCTGGTCTTTATAATCCGAGCGAAATGAAGAACTGAGGCAATTAATGACATAATTAAGAGAAAGGTATCATTTGAGATAGTGCAACGGTGGAGGGAAGAGTAATAATTTTTTTAATATTGAATTATTTCTCAAGTTGTCTCAATTCTCTGGTCTGTGTGAATGTGCCTGTAGCAGCAATATAATCATTAGGAACAAAATTTAACAACTAGATGAAATGTGCAAGCTACAATGGAAATGGAATCCATGTAAATTCTTTCCAAAAATCAAATCTTTTGCTCAGAAGGAAAGGCTCAACAATATGTTGAAAATAACAAGAATATTGTCAGAGGGTGTTTTGGAAGTTTAAAGACAAATATTTGCTAATCTCCATGATTGTGCCTAAACAATGCCAAAATAATTAGTTAGGAAGCCACACATCCAGTGAAATGGTTAGTTTGTAGAAAATTGAAATCAACTGAATTCCGTTTTGTTTTCTTTCTCTTGTGGAAGCACTCAAATTGTTTTTGGTGTTAGGAAACGAAGCTGAGAATCTCAGAATTTGACGTATGTTCCCATGATATTTTAAAACAGCCCCTTGAGCCTTTATTTTACATGTGTTCTTTCACGTAATGCTCATAGCCACTTGGTGGGATGCTATTATCTCTGCTGTGAGGAAGAGTGTTGCGGTTATACAGCCCTTGGGGGCCCAGACAAGACTTTAAAAGCAAAGTCTTCTATGAGAAATCCATCTTTCTTTATTATATCAGAATGCTTCTAGGTAAACATTTTCTAAATCATAGTCCAAATTTCATAATGCGTTTCTACTTTTAATTGTTAATGGTTTAGTAGCATACGAGTCAAATTGTTAACAGGATGGCAGTTTGTTAACTACTAAGACAAATAAATACCTTGTATTCAGACCCAGGGAGCATATGCTGTTGTTAGTTGCCATTGAGTTGATTACGACTTATAGCAACCCTGTGTACAACAGAACGAAACACTGCCCGGTCCTCCACCATCCTCACAATCACTGCTGTGCTTGAGCCCATCATTGCAGCCACTGTGTCAATCCATCTCACTGAGGGCCTTTCTCTTTTTCAATGACCCTCTACTTTACCAAGCATGATGTCCTTCTCCAGGGACTGGTCCCTTCAGATAACATGTCCAAAGTATGTGAGACGAAGTCTCCCTATCCTCACGTCTAAGGAGCACTCTGGCTGTATTTCTTCCAAGACAGACTTGTTCATTCTTCTGGCAGCCCATGGTATATTCAGTATTCTTCACCAAATACCATAATTCAAAGTTGTCCCTTCTTCTTTGGTCTTCCTTGTTCATTGTCCAGCTTTTGCATGCATATGAGGTGACTGAAAATACCATGGCTTGGGTCAGGCGCACCTTAGTCCTCAAAGTGACATCTATGCTTTTGAACACTTTAAAGAGGTCTTTTGCAGCAGATTTGCCCAATGTAGCATATAGTACTTCTAAAAATAAGTACCACTCTAACTGATAAGGATTTACCATATGTTTAGGTTGTGGTAAAAAAACAGTTATCAAGTTGACTCTGACTCATGGCGACCCCATGTATATTAGAGTAGAGTTGTACTCCATAGGGTTTACAGTGGTTGATTTTTTTTGAAGTAGATAGCCAGGACTTTTTTCTGAGGTGCATTTGGATGGACTCAACCTGCAACCTTTCGATCAGCAGCTGAATGCTTAACTGTTTGCACCACCCAGGGACACCCAGCCTGTGGTAGGAAGTCCATAATAGAAGAAGAAAGACTGCTTTTTGCTGCTTTTTATTGCCTGTCATTTTAATCAGATAACTTGCCAACCTCCTTCTGAAGTAGGCTACTGTTTCTTAAAGAGAAAATTGAGATTCCTAGGATGTTGACCTGCCCCAAGTGGCACAACAAATCTGTGACTGAGCTAGGATCAGCCCTCAAGGTTTCTGACAAAGCCTTTGTGTACAAGCTGTTAGGGAGACCTCCTTCTCTAAACCTGTTTAAATTATGCAACAGGTGTCCACATTGTTTAAACCTGTGTTTAACTTCCTCTTGAATTTTTCTTTCCTTCCTCCAACTGAAAAACTAAAACAAAACAAAACAAACAAACAAACAAAAAAAAGAATCTCAGCTAAGCAAACTCAGCCTTAAGCCAAATTCAGCTGTGAGTTTAAAATGGGTATCACAAAATGTCTCCAAGGAGAGATGCAGTATTGACAATATGTGCATAAACTTTTCTGTAAATAAACTCATTACTGGGTATGCAGAAATCAACTCATTAGATATTATGATGATTACTCTATAATTTCTCCCACAGGAGGCCATTTGTTGAAAAATCACAGAAAAGAAGCTATAAATGTGTCTAGGGATAAGGTTCATGCTATGGTAGAACCAGTCTTGGAGAAGGACATCATACTTGGTAAAGTAGGCGGTCAGTGAAAAAGAGGAAGACCCTCAACAAGAGGGATTGACAGAGTGGCTGCAACAATGGGCTCAAGCATAGCAAAGATTGTGAGGATGGAGCAGGACATGGCAGTGTTTCGTTCTGTTGTACACAGGGTCGCTGTGAGTTGGAACCAACTCAACGGCACCTGAAACAAACATGGTTGAAGACTTTGTTCTGATTGAGAGAAATAATGTTGCTTTCCAAGTTCCTGCCTAAGAAAGCCCTTCTTGCCTGAACTGGTATTCCTTTCTGTTCCTATTTCTGGACTCCATTTCATTCCCTGTTCTTGTCTGTAACATAACTTAGTCTCCGACACAGGTGGCACAGACGTGCACATAGAGTCACAACGGGTCAGGGACAGGGATTTGTTGATGGCTCTTCTTTGATGGTAAATGTATAAAGAATCAACATTCAGGAATTTTTCTTTTTTTAAGCTTGATTTTCTTGATTTTGTGATAATAATATTTATGCATAACAGCTTTGGAATAGATGATGTGGATTTTTTGGTAGGCAGGGTCTGGAAAATGAAGGAGAACCGAGTCCAGGTCGCCTCTAAGCTCCTCAGGCACTGACTTCTCTGACATCAAACAGAACGTGGATGGCAACAGATCCAAAGGTTCATTGCCACTTTTTGAATTTTGGGCAGATGTTAGAGATGCATATCAGCAAACCAGGGTCACACAACCCACTTCTGCTGGAAGGCGTTCACTCATCCCAGGCATTCGTTATTGTTTTCCTGCCTAAATGGCATTATAAAATATGCCAGGAAAAAATATCTGATTGTTATGATAGCTTTCAAATCAAAACTGTTTGGGCTTGGCCTTATCCAGGGACTGCTGAGAGTATTTTAAGATCATATAAATAATCCCAAGGTTTCCAAGAATAAGTGCTGGGAACTACTCAGCAGACTCAGTTATTTTAGTTCTCATTCTTCTTCACTTCTCGGTTTCTATTTCTATTTCCCAAACTGTGCTTGTCTTCTCTTGCTCTCTTTTTGTTTTTTCCTCTTAAAGGTGATCAACATCATGCCTTAGTAGGTTCACAAAGATAAATGCTACATATATATATATATATATATATATATATGAATTTTATCACATTGTCAATGAAGGAAACAATGTGATTTTTGTTAGCATATACTAATTTTGGCTAAACTGAGGCTTCAGCTGAAACCTTGGCCCAAATCCTGAAGACCATTAGCAAACACAAACAAGTGGTGGCTTCTGTGTATTTGCATTAAATCCAGTGCTAGTTGTCTGTTTACAAAATACATTCAGTCTCTTAAAACAACTTCCTGGAGCCTTTGCATTAGTGTTGGGTTTCTTAGCACATACAATGCCCTGGAATTTGGAGAGTCCTGGATGATCCAGGCAGCCAGTCAAAAGGGTATGGGTTAAAACAAAGTAGAAAGAAAAAGGACTTCCAGAAGGATCCCTTTGGTTATCTGTTCCTGGCACTTCTGAGACAGACTCCGAGAGAGACACTCGTTCTTTGAAGAGGCCAAAGGTCACATTTTTACTTTTTGAGGCAATAGAGTGACTAGTTGTTTACCAAAGACATTTCCTCCCCTCCAGTTTCAAAATGGACTCGTATTTTCAAGTGGTTTACGGTGGGTGCTGCTACCCGGAACAAATATTAAAAGGGTTTGGTGTGGATCTGGCTTCAAGTCTTCAATACCACTCCTCTGTCTTCCTTTGGAAACCCTGGTGGCGTAGTGGTTAAGAGCTATGGCTGATAACCAAAAGGTTGGCAGTTTGAATCTGCCAGGTGCTCCTTGGATACTCTGTGGGGTGGCTCTACTCTGTCCTGTACGGTCACTATGAGTTGGAATTGACTCGATGGCAATGGTTTTTTTTTTTTTTTTGGTTTTGCCTCCCCTCATCCCCTCAGAAGGCTTTTGTTTTTAATGTTCCCAGTCTCGCCCTTTCAGGTGGAAATCAACTGATAATGCTTAAACTGATGATTCCTGGCAGCACTGTGGTCATATTGTCTGGTGATAGGGCGGTCACCACAGAAGAGTTAAAACGTGAAATGTCTGAAGTGGTTGTATAGGGTCACTATAAGTCCAGTCGACTTGAAGGAAACAGGTAGGGAGCAGAACTGCTGAGGGAGATGGATCGGGGACTACTGTTGTCCTTTGTAAACCCTTTTGTACCAATTTTTAAAATTTATTTTATTTTTTTATTAGAGAGATTATATGTATAACTTCCATTAAAAACAAACACATTTTAAGTTGAAACATTTGGTTTTTGTTTATAAAAATTTTTCCACATGACTCACTCTGATGTTTAAGTGTTAATATAAAATTTACCCATAATTTAAATTTCCAAATTATTTTCTCCATTATTAAGTGTTTATTATCTGGACCCTCAACGAGAAGACCCTCAAACGATGGATTGACACAGTGGCTGCAACAATGGGCTCAAACACAGCAATGATCATGAGGATGGTGCAGGACAAGGCATGTTTCGTTCTGTTGTACATGGGGTCGCCATGAGTTGGAATCGACTCGACAGCACCTAACAACAGTCTGGATCCTAGAAAAATTCCTGTCAAAAGTACTTCGTTATAATATATTTTGCAGAAAAGCAATAGTTGAATGAAGGAGAAAAAGGAAGTTATAAATAGGAAATAAAAAAACAGAGCTTTATACTTAAGTTTTTTTTACTACAATAGAAAGAATTCATAATATAGCTTAATAGCATTTATTAAAATGTATATTTTTTTTCAGTTTTATTGTCTCTTTGAAGTTCAGTAACAATCTTTGACTGTACCTAGATTATATCATAAACCTAGTTAAGAGTATTCATTTTGGAGACAAACTTGGATGGAAACATTGTTTCCATCACTTACCTAGTTCTTAAGCTCAGTTTCTCCCTTGAGTAAAATGGATCTAACAATAGTACCGACCTTATAGTGTTGTTATAAGGATTAAATGGATGATCTGCTTAAAGAGCTTAGCACATAATAAGCATGCAATAATTTTTTTTATTATTGATAAAAAAGCAAATAATTCAATAAATCACACACATACACAATACTGATTGCCCAGGCATAGAACAAAACCACAAAAATACCCCTGGTATTAGTCTAATGTAAGTGAGTAAATTTTCCTGTATGTCCCAGTGCCATAGAGGATAACATTTTATCACTGCTGAATTTAGGTAGTATTTGAAAATCTAAGGCTCAAAGCAAAATGTTTTAGTAAGGGATGTTGCTTTCTATTAGCGTTACATCATAAACCAGTTTTCTACTGCTTTATAGTTTTTACAGGGATGGTTTTACTTTCTCAGAAAATTGAGCACGCTTGGTAGTTGTTCAGATAAATGCCCAGTGATGCACTTAGAAATTATGCCCCTAAAGACAAGAAATCCCCAAAATTAGGAATCAAGGGAAGGTTGTCTTCTCTCTGATATACTTTTTTATTCCAGTTTCATAGGAAACAGCTATGGGTTCCCTGTAGCCAGAGAGATAGTTGGCGGAAGGAAAACTACTTCTGTTGCACACTCTACTCTTTCTGTTTGAACTGGTTCTTACCTTGATCCATCCTTTTTTCTACCTTGGCCCAAGCCATATCACACTTTCAGACGCTTTCCCTAATAGGTTGCAGAGAATTCGGCTCAAGATGTGGTATGTAACTGCAGGAATCGTCTCTATTTTACACAGGCATGCACACACACCTCTATGATCATAAAAGACATGCATGATTTACAGCCTTGGAAACCCCATGGGGCAATTTTCCTCTGTCCTGGGTCTCTAAGAGTCAGAATTGACTCTACGGCAATGGGTTTAGTTTTGGCTTTTATACCAATACTCAAGCCTAGGTCACTTTCATTATTTACCTCAAATTGCTTTTGGAAGTAGAAAGTGAATAAAATAAGATTTAATTCCACTCTGAACACAGCCAGCTACATAATCTGTGGGGCCCGCTGCAAAATGAACATCTGAGGCCCTAGTCAGTAGCAGGGAAGTCAACCTCCTCTTCCCAAGGCCCACCACCCCAACCCATGAGAGTGCCATCTCCACACCTGGCCACTGTCAGTACTTTGATGGGGATGAACACCTGCTGCTGAATGTGCTGTGTTGTCATGTGCCCACCTGGGAAGGGGAGAGCTGCTCTGCTGGCCCACCCAGAGACTGTAGGATGCTTGCCCAACTCACCTCCCCGTAGACTATTCCCAGGCTCCCTCCAGGGAGGAACATGGACCTTCCCCCATCAATGTGACCCAGATGCTGCCCCAGGCACAGAGTAGCAGCAGTTGCCAGTAGAGGTGAAGAGGGAGAGGCCAGTCAGGGCCTAGGGTGACAGGAGACCAGGAAGAGGTCAATGAGAACCCATCCAGGGGAAGTAGGGAGGTGGAGAGGAAGTGAGAGGAGACTGTGCTTGAACAAATGAGGGTTCCAAGCCCCTGGGCCCTGCTGCGTTGTCCCACTGGACTTCACTTACAATACATAATTTCAAAAATAAAATGATTAAGATTTCAAGACAATGACTGCAGAGCATTATAACCCAAGCGTGGGCCCTTCTAAGACGGCGCCATATGTAACTGCACTGGTCACAGGCCCATGAATCTGACCCTGATTTTGTACTTTCTCAGGTATATTCATGCCAACAACTCACTTGGGGAAAGACAAGTCCCTTCCTCCCTCCCTCCCTCCCTTCTTCCTTCTTCCCTTCCTTCCTTCCTTCTTTCCTTTCAACTGACCAACTTCTATGTTCCAGGCAATGTTTTTAGGCACTTGGGATACAATAGGGAATAAAACAGAGAGAAGTCTTTACCCTTAAGGAACTTTCATTTTAGTGGGGGTGGGCTTTAAGTGGTGAAGTGGTCACAGACATAAACAATGAACTTAATAAATAAGTAAAGTATATTTACTTATTTATTAAGATCTGGGATCTGGAAGGCCTGGGAGGAATATAATATTAAATAGGTGGTCATCAAGATTTGAGAGACAAATTCGAAGGGCATGAGAGTGTTAGCCAAGTGGTTATTTGGGGAAAGAACAGCCAGGGAGAGGGAGCAACTACAGCAAAAGCCCCAGGCTGAAGCTTGCCTGGATTAATCAAGGAGCAACCAACAAGTGGGTTGGTATGGCTGGAGCACAGTGAAGGTGACGTTGGAAGGAGATGAGGTTGCATAGTGTCTTAGGCTGGGTTCTGTAAAGAAGCAAAACCAGTGAAGTGTATAAATATATATAGAGAGAGATTTATATCAAGGAAATGGCTCATGTGGTTGTAGAAGCTGGAAAGTCCCAAGTCCGTGGGTCAGGCTGGAGGCTTCTCCTGTCTCATGTAGCTGCAGGGCTGGTGAACCTGAAATTGGTAGGTTAGACAGCAGGCCTCTGGCTCACAGGCTGTGGAGGCCAATGAATCCCAAGAATGGCAGGTAAGCTGCTAGCTAAAGTCCCAAGAACCAGAGGTCAGATGAACAGGAGACAGCTGCAAGATCTAGAATGAGCAAAATCCAGTGAGCTTTGCCAGAAAGTCCACCTATATTGGATGCAGTCCACACCCCCAAGGAAACACCCTTTTAACTGATTGCTCATAACAGATCTCGTTATGGAGGTGATTATATCAGACCTCATTATGGAGGTGATTACATCATTACATTCCTACCAAACTACATCATAACTGCCAAACCACTGAGAATCATGGCCCAGCCAAGCTGACACACAACCTTAACCTTCACACAAAGGTAAAGGGTGGGGTGGGCAGACATCTTCTGAAGAGACTTGAAGGCCAGTTGTAGGGAGTGGTGGGGTCCATTACAAGTTCAAGTTCAGGGAGAGGAGTGACATGATGCCTTACTTTAAAAAAAATCACACTGGCTTCTGCCATGTAGGCTCATCCTATCATGATTTCCGTGGAAGTGCATTCGTGATTTCTTAACAATTCCTTATTCTCCGTAATCGTACGTATTGATATGTATCACCTTCCTCTCCACCTCCAACTGTCTTTTTCATACCCTGACTTTTGGCAGACGGCCATGCCTTCCTCAATGGCAGCCATCAGACCAGAGCAGCCACGTGTATTTCTGTCCTGCCTTAATAACCTTCAGTTCTATACTACAGTCTCATCCTCCCCATAATAAATTCATACGTTACATTCAATCCTTAATATATGTGTAGTAGATTTGAAAACACTTTTGTATACATTATGGTGTATAATCCTACCTTTGTCCTTGATGAAAATGAAAGCTAGCAATTATCTTATTCACATTTCACAACAGTCTTACAAGGTTTGACCACAAGGAAAACAACGCATAGAGTTTAATAACTCTTTTGTTACCACTGGGCTAGTAGTATACCAGCCACTTTTTATGCCTCTGGACCTCAGAGGCAAGGTGTTATTCTGGTTCTAAGGTATTTAGCATCAAGGTGGATCTCTTCTGAAATGTGTGAAGCTCAGCAGACAGAAGTTGGAGCCTCACTGAGTGTAGGTTGAGCATATTAGATGATGCCTCCTGGATGTGTTAGTTTGTAAACTTTTGCCTTTTTTTCCTTTATTTCTGTGAGATAATGCTTGCAAGCATAATTACAGCTTTCCTGTGTGATAGTTAGGGAGCCCTGATGGGATCGTTTTGGTTTTTCTGTATCATGTTTGGAAAACCAGAGGTTCCTTGTGTAACCTAATGAAATGACACCAGCAATAAATTATTTATATAACTCTCGTTGATACAGTGTCGGAGCCCTGGTAGTGCAGTGATTATTAAGAGCTCGGCTGCTAACCAAAAGTCAGCAGTTCGAATCCATCAGCCTCTCCTTAGATACCCTATGAGGCAGTTCTACTCTGTCCTATAGGTTGAGTTGGAATCAACTCAACAGCAATGGGTTTGGTTTTGGTTTGGTACATTGTCATATAACAGATCATTGGCACCACAGTACCACTTGCCTCAGTGGTGGTTTGTATTACCAGATCATGTTTCTCAAAACGCATATTACCAACCAAAAATTTAAACACACTCAGTTAGTAAGCATGCATTCCAATACTGAAAACTCAAGCCATCAAAAAAAAAAAAAAGTAAGTAGAAAAAAATGTAGTAATGAAAGGGATAAATTATTCAGGCCACAAAGAAGGAAAATGGTGTATTGAATTTGAATTTGAACTTAGGTGTAACTGACTAAGTCATACCTATAATGAGAGTTTCTGCTCTCGTATCTCTCTTCATCTCCTCTATCTTTTAGAGTACACAGATTTCCCCTATCGTGAGATACAGAAACTTCAATCTAGGAGCCTTTGTCTAGATATTATTTTATTTTTCTTCTTATTTTACTACCTCTTCATTTTGAATAGATTGTTCTTTCCTTGATTCTTGGTTTTCTCTACCTTATGCCCCTATGCATACACTTGTTTGATCTTTTTTTTTTCTCTTGACTTTCTTCAAATATCCGCTCCTTCCAGGGTGCATTTCTCCTGACCTCCTAGTCTCTAGAGCATTTCCAGTAAAAATCATATTCCCCAGCCCTTGGTTATATACTGTTACACTGTGTTATTTTCTTCCCTATTCTCTCATGTGTGTTGGTCTTGTTTCAGAGTTTGAGGGCCAAAAATATTTTAGACACTTTTTAAAAAATTATCCTCACATTTAATCGGTGCTGAGAGCTACTAAGTTTTCAGTAAATACTTGGCAGTATATTAATTGGTAATGAACTTGTAGGTGTGACTTTTACTGTGTCCTGCAATGGGGAGTAAAAAATAAGAGGAAATCCAGGTTGTTTATGGGATTTTGCATATTGTGAGGAATTGAGTGATTCTCCATTTTATTTGTACATACGTCTATGGCAGAGGGTTTGGGATAGTTGAGAAAAAACAGAGAAGGAGGGAGCAGAAACTATAGGCCACTGTGATGTTAGCAAAGGCCTAGTTCCCCAGTTCAATTTTGAAGGAGCTTGGATAAAAGTAGTAAAAGGTACTAATGAAAACTTTTTTCAGTTGAATAAGTTCAGCTATTAAGTCTTCATTCTCTTCACAATGTAAATTCTTACCTTGAAGATTCAGTTAAATTTAATACATATTTTTCAACTTCCTCTTGAAGGAACTGTAAAGCAGAGACATACAAAAAAGAATATTTCTTGCACTTAGTAAGATTGATGGCAAGGAAAAAAAGTATGATTACTTGCTCTTAGCACAATCCTAACAGCAGAGAAATTGCCAGTACTTTGATAAAACTGTCCTAATGAAATTGGTTCTTTAAAATATGTCCACAGATTCTCCCTTCAAAAAGAACCTAATTCCCTTCTTAAATGTAGGCTGTATTTAGTAACTAGCTTCTAACAAACAGAATATGACAGAAGGGATGTTCTGTGACTTCTGAGGCTAGGTCATAAAAAGATAGATTCTGCCTTGTTTGCTCTTTCTTTTGGAATGGTCTCTCTGGAGTAAGCCAGCTGTTACATGGTGTTATGGATTGAACTGTGTCCACCAAAAATGTGTATCAGGGAGGTAAGGTCAAGATGGTGGAGTAATCAGAGCTTCCTGTGGTCCCTCTTACAACAAAGATCCAAAAAAACAAGTGAATCAATTATATATGACAATCTAGGGGCCCTGAACATCAAAGGCAAAGTTGAGGAATCAAAATAAGTGGCAGGGGGAGGGAGAGATGGTTCAGAAGCAGCGAGGAGTTGCCAGACCTGACCTGGCAGGAGCTGGTATCCTGTGGGCTGGACGGGCTAGGGTGTGCAATGAGGCAAGCAGTGGTGTTTGGGATTAGTTTTCCATGTCAGGAGAGACTAAGTGGCAGAGAGTTTGCTCAGGCCTCCAGAGCCAGTGAAAAACAGCACTCAGTTAGCAAAAGATAAGTACATGCATTTAACCTACTGCACTGATCAAAAAACACCCGCTTTGGGAAGAAACTGTCTCCCATTTACCGACCCCCTCCCCACTCTGCACGAGGTCCCTGTCCAGCTTTGGAGATTGCCACATCCCCTGGGCCAGAAGTAGGACCTGTCACGTACCCTGAGCCATTCTCCTGGCCTTGGAGAGAGAACAAATTAACGAACAGGGGAAAAATAATCTGTCAGCTCCCCTAAGCCAAGAACTTAGGGTAGGCACAGCTCCTTTGCCTAGGCACAGGCATAAGGGGTCCACGAACTTTGAATGCCTTTCACCACTGCATAGACCTGTGTGGGCCCATTTCAACAGCATAAGTCCTCATTAGCACAGTACAACAGGGTATATACCTTAAGCCTAGCTTCAACTATATCAGCTATATGATGGAGTGGCAAGTTCATGACATTTGACACTGCTCTGCCCATTAAGCAGGGTCCTCATTACCCACATCAGGGGCGTGAGGATGTGTGGCTCCACTCTTGCCACCTAGCCACCTGCAGCAGGTGTTCAAGAATAAGTGGTGCCACCCAGTCCTTACAACCAACAGCATTAGGTGCCCATAGTCTGGCTGCAAAACCCACCTACCTACACACTCTAGGGAATAGGGACATGCTTTCCTCCGAGACACTCGGGCAGCCGTCAGCACCCTGCCTTGCTCAGTGCATGACCCTGTACTGCAGCCAGATACATGTGCCTACTCCAATCACCCTGGCCTGTCTAGGACAGCACCACACACTTGGTGACCAACTACCTGGACACCTAAGCTGAATCCATAGAAGAAAAGTAAATGGACTCTGGGCTCACATACGTAGTAACAGATCTAACCTCCTGGTGATAGGGCATTAGAACTTCAAAGGCACCAATAATCAAACTAGCTCACGTGAGCAGCCTATCTGGAAGTACCAAAACAAAACAAGAAGCTAGGACACAGTAAGCAAACATAAAATAAATAAATATAATAACTTACTGATGGCTCGCAGACAACAGTCAATATCAAATCACATAAAAAGACAGACCATGATGACTTCAGCAAGCTCCCAAAACAAAGAATTAAGAAATCTTCCAGAGGAAGAGAACTTCTTGAAATTACCAGAGGTAGAATTCAAAAGATTAACATAGAAAGTTCTTCAAGAGATCAGGAAAAATCCAAAACAATCCAAGGAACACACAGACAAAGCAATAGAGGAACTTAAGAAGATTATTGAAGACCATAATGACAAATTTAACAGGCTGCAAGAATCCATAGAGACAGCAAACTGAAATCCAGGAGATTAACAATAAAATTTCAGAATTAGACAACTCAATAGAAAGTCATAGGAGCAAAATTGTAACAATGGAAGTCAGAATTCGTGAGACTGGAGATAAAGCACTGGACACCAACTTATTTGAGGAAAAATCAGATAAAAGAATTTAAAAAAATGAAGAAACCCTAAGAATTCTGTGGGACTCTATCAAGAGGAATAACCTACGAGTTGGAGGGGATAACAGAAAATACAAAGAGAATTGTTGAAGATTTGTTGGCAGAAATTTTCCCTGATATCATGAAAGATGAAAAGATATCTATCCAAGAGGCACATCAAACCCCACACAAGGTAGATCCCAAGAGAAAGTCACCAAGACACAGTATAATCAAACTTGCCAAAACCAAAGATAAAGAGAGAATTTTTAAGAGTGGCTAGGGATAAACAAAAAGTCATCTACAAAGGAGCATCAATAAGACTAAGCTCAGACTACTGAGCAGAAACCATGAAGGCAAGAAGGCAATGGGATGACATTTATAAAGCCTTGAAGGAAAAAAACTGCCAGCCAAAAATGATATATCCAGCAAAACTCTCTCTCAAATATGATGGTGAAATTAGGGCATTTCCATATAAACAGAAGTTTAGGGAATTTGCAAAAACCAAACCAAAATTACAAGAAATACTGAAGGGAGTCCTCTGGTTAGAAAATCAGTAACATCAGATAACAACTCAAAACTAGAATACAAGACAGAGCAACCAGATATAAACCCAGATAAGGAAGTGATAAAAATAAAGCTAAAAAACTGAAAACAGGGAAGCAGAGATGTCAATATGTAAAATATGTCAACATTAAATCAAAATAGAGGGACTAAAAAATGTAGTCAATGATCTTTCATGTGAAGATGAAGTCAAGACGATTGAAAGAAATAAAAGTTTCGTTTAAACTTAGAAAAATATGGGTAAATATTAAGGTAACCACGAAGGAAACTAACAATCTTACACATCAAAATAAAAAACAAGAAAAACATAAAGCTTCAGCAAATACAAAATCAACAACAATGAAAAGAAAATACATAAACGACTCAGCACAAAAAATTAAGTGGAACAATGAAACTGTCAGCAACACACACAAAAAGACATCAAAATGACAGCACTAAACTCATACCTATCAATAATTACGCTGAATATAAATGGACTAAATGCACCAATAAAGAGACAGAGAGTGGTAGAATAGATAAAAAAAAAAAAATCATGATCCATCTGTATGCTGTCTACAAGAGACACACCTTAGACTTAAAGACACAAACAAACTAAAACTCAAAGGATGGAAAAAATATATATCAAGCAAACAACACTCAAAAAAGAGGAGGGGTGACAATATTAATCTCTGGCAAAATAGACTTTAAAGTAAAATCCACCACAAAGGATAAGGAAGGATGCTATATAATGATTAAATGGTCAATACACCAGGAGAACATAACCATAATAAATATACATCCAATAACAGGGCTCCAAAATATGTAAAACAAACTCTAACAGCATTGAAAAGAGAGATAGATAGCTCCACAATAATAGTAGGAGACTTCAACACACCACTTTCAGTGAAGGACAGAACATCCACAAAAAAGCTCAGTACAGAAGCTCTAAATGCCACAATCAACCAACTTGATCTCATAGACATATACAGAACACTCCACCCAACAGCAGCCAGGTATACTTTCTTTTCCAACGTACATGGAAAATTCTCCAGAAAAGACCACATATTAGGCCAGAAAGCAAGCCTTAACAGAATTCAAACCATCAAAATATTGCAAAGCATGTTTTCTGACAATAAAGCCATGAGAGTAGAAATCAATAATAGAAAAAGCAAGGAAAAAAAATCAAACACATGGAAACTGAACAACACCTTGCTCAAAAACTACTGCATTATAGAAGAAATTAAGGAAGGAATAAAGAAATTAACAGAATCAAATGGGAATGAAACATATTCTACCAGAACCTTTGGGACACAGCAAAGGGAGTTCTCAGAGGTCAATTTATAGCAATAAATGCATACATCCAAAAAGAAGAAAGGGCCAAAATAAAAACATTAACCCTACAACTCAAACTAATAGAAAGAGAGTGGCAAAAGAAGCCCTTGGGCACCAGAAGAAAGCAAATAGTAAAAATTAGAGTAGAATTAAATGAAATAGAAAAACAGTTAAAAGAATCAACAAGACCAAAAGCTGCTTCTCTGAAAAAATCAACAAAAGTGATAAACCACTGGCCAAACTGACAAAAGAAAAACAAGAGAGGAAGCAAATAACCTGAATAAGGAATGATATGGGCGATATCACAAAAGACCCAACTGAAATTAAAAGAATCATAACAGAATACTATGAAAAATTGTACTCTAACAAATTTGAAAACCTAGAGGAAATGGACAAATTTCTAGAAAGACAGTACCTACCTAAACTAACACAAACAGAGGTGGAACAACTAAATAAACCTAGAACAAAAGAAGAGATTGGAAAGATAATTAAAAAACTCCCAACAACAACAAAAAAAAGCCCTGGCCCGGACAGTTTCACTGGAGAATTCTACCAACCTTTCAGAGAAGAATTAACACCACTACTACTAAAGGTATTTCAGAACATAGAAAAGGATGGAATACTCCCAAACTCATTCTATGAAGCCAGCATAACCCTGAGATCAAAACCAGGTAAAGACACCACAAAAAAACCCAGAAAATTAAAGACCAATATCCCTCAAAAATCCTCAACAAAATTCTAGCCTATATAATTCAACAACACATTAAAAAAATGATTCACCATGACCAAGTGGGATTCATACCAGGTATGCAGGGGTGGCTCAACATTAGAAAAACAATCAGTGTAATCCATCACATAAATAAAAGACAAGAACCACATGATCTTATCAATTGATGCAGAAAAGGCATTTGACAAAGTCCAACACCCACTCAAAATAAAAACTCTCAGCAAAATAGGAATCAAAGGGAAATTCCTCAACATAATTAAGGGCATTTATACAAAGCCAACAGCCAACATCATCCTAAATGGAGAGAGTCTGAAAGCATTCTCCATGAGAATGAGAATCAGTCAAGGATGCTCTCTATCACCACTCTTACTCTATATTGTGCTGAAGGTCCTAGTCAGAGCAATTAGGCTAGACAAAGAAATAAAGGGCATCCAAATTGGTAGGGAAGAAGTCAAAGTATCTATATTTGCAGATGATATGATCTTATACACAGAAAATCCCAAAGACTCCACAAGAAAACTGCTAGAACTAATAGAAGATTTCAGCAAAGTTTCAGGATACAAAATAAACATACAAAAATCAGTTGGATTCCTTTACACCAACAAAGAGAACTTCAAAGAGGAAATCACCAAATCAATACCATTTACAGGAGCTCATAAGAGATAAAATACTTACGAATAAATCTAACCAGAGACGTAAAAGACCTATACAAACAAAAGTACAAGACACTACTGCAAGACACCAAAAGAGACCTACATAAGTGGAAAAACATACCTTGCTTATGGATAGGAAGACTCAACATTGTGAAAATGTCAATTCCACCCAAAACGATCTACAGATACAATGTAATCCTGATCCAAATTCCAAAGGCATTTTTTAATGAGATGGAAAAACAAATCACCAACTTCATATGGAAAGGGAAGAGGCCCTGGATAAGTAAAGCATTACTCAAGAAGAAGAACAAAGTGGGAAGCCTCACACTACCTGATTTTAGAACCTATTATACCGCCATGGTAGTCAAAACAACCTGGTACTGGTACAACAACAGATACATAGACCAATGGAACATAATTGAGAATCCAGACATAAATTCATCCACCTATGAGCAGCTGATATTTGACAAAGGCCCAAAGTCCATTAATTGGGGAAAAGACAGTCTCTTTAACAAACGGTGCTGGCATAACTGGATATCCATTTGCAAAAAACTGAAACAAGGCCCATACCTCACACCATGCACAAAAACTAACTCAAAGTGGATCAAAGACTTAAATATAAAATTGAAAATGATAAAGATCATGGAAGAAAATAAAGAGACAATGCTAGGAGCCCTAATACATGGCATAAACACAAAACGAACCATAAGTAATAGTGCACAAACACCAGAAGAGAAACTGGATAACTGGGAGCTCCTAAAAATCAAAAACTTATGCTCATAAAAAGACTTCACCAAAAGAATAAAAAGACAACCTGGAGACTGGGAAAAAATTGTTGGCTACAACAAATCGGATCAGCTTCTAATCTCTAAAATCTACAAAATACTGCAAAACCTCAACAACAAAGAGGCAAATAATCCAATTAAAAAATGGGCAGAGAATTTGAACAGGCACTTCGCCAAAGAAGACATTCAGGTGGCTAACAGACACAATCACTAACCATTAGAGAAATGCAAATTAAAACTACAATGAGATACTATCTCACCCGAACAAGGCTAGCATTAAGCCAAAAAACATAAAATAATAAACGCTGGAGATGTTGTGGAGAGACTGGAACACTTATACACTATTGGTGGGAATGTAAAAATGGTACAACCACTTTGGAAATCGATTTAGGGCTTCCTTAAAAAGCTAGAAATAGAAGTACCATATGATCCAGCAATCCCCCTCCTTGAAATATATCCTAGAGGAATAAGAGCTGTCACACAAATAGATATATGCACACCGATGTTCATTGTAGCACTGTTAATGATAGCAAAAAGATGGAAACAACCTAGGTACCCATCAACAGACGAATGGATAAACAAATTATGGTATATTCGCACAATGGAATACTGTGCAATGTTAAAGAACAATCATGAATCTGAAAAACATAACATGGATGACTCTGGAAGGCGTTATATGGCCATCTAAGATGCATCAATTGGTGCCAACTCACCTGGAGCAAAGGAGAATGAAGAACACCAAAGACACAAGGAAAGTATTAGCCCAAGAAACAGAAAGGGCCACATAAACCAGAGACTCCATCAGCCTGAGACCAGAAGAACTAGATGGTGCCTGGCTACCACCAATGACTGCCCTGATAGGGAACACAATGGAGAGTCCCTGATGGGGCAGGAGAAAAGTGGGGTGCAGAACTCAAATTCTAGTAAAATGACCAGACTTAATTGTCTGATTGAGACTGGACAGACCCTGGAAGACATGGCCCCTGACTCTCTGTTAGCCCAGAACTGAAACCATTCCTGAAGGCAACTCTGCAGACAAAGATTAGACTGGAATATAAGACATAAAATGATACTTGTTAAGAGAATGTTTCTTAGCTAAGTAGATGCATGAGACTAAATGGTCAGTTTCTGTTCAGAGGTGAGATGAGAAGACAGAAAGGGACAGACGCTGGTTGAAAGGATGGGGGAAATCCAAGGAGTGTGCTGTCACATTATAGGGAGAGCAACCAGGGTCACATAACAATGTGTGTATAAATTTTTGTATGAGAAACTAACTTTAAACTGTCATGTAATGCAAAAAAAAAAAAAAAATGTATGTATCAACTTGGCTAGGCCATGATTCCCAGTATTGTGTGATTGTCCACCATTTTGTGATCTGATGTGAGGATCCTATGTGTTGTAAGTCCTAACCTCTATGATTTTAATGAAGCAGGATTAGAGGCATTTATTTTAATGAGACAGGGCTCAATCTACATGATGAGGTTGTATCTTGAGTCAATCTCTTTTGAGATATAAAAGAGAGAATTGAGCAGAGAGGAGAGGAACCTCCTACCACCAAGAAAGAAAAGCCAGGAGCTGAACATATTCTTTGGACCCAGGGTCCCTGCACTGAGAAGCTCCTAGAGCAGGGGAAGATTGATGACAAGGACCTTCCTCCAGAGCCGACAGACAGAGACCCTTTCCCTGGAGCTAGTGCCCGGAATTTGGACTTAAAGCCTCCTACACTGTGAGAGAATAGACTTCTGTTTGTTAAAGCCATCCACTGTGGTGTTTCTGTTATAGCAGCACTAGATAACTAGGACACATGGTGTGAACAGTTAAATAGGCCTGTGAAGTGGCCCAATTAAAGAGAAACTGAGCCAGCTGGCAAAAACCATTGCCAACTGCCAGCATGTGTGTGAGCCAATTGCGAAGCAGATTCTCCAACCCCAGACAAATCTCAGGTGACTGCAGCCCCACCAATATCTTGATGAACCATATGAGAAACCTACAGCTAGAACGAACCAGCTGAGCCAGAACCACCCAGCCAAGCTATTCTCAAATTCCTGACTCATAGAAACTGAGACGTAATAAATGCTTATTGTTTTAAGCCCTTTAGTTTAGTGTAACTAATATGCGTGGTGGGAACTCTGGTGGCACAGTAGTTAAGAGCTACGGCTGCTAACCGAAAGATCGGCAGTTTGAATCCACCAGCCACTCCTTAAAAACCCTATGGGGCAGTTCTACTCTGTCCTATAGGGTCGCTATGAGTGAGAATTGACTCGACGGCAAAGAGTTTAATATGTATGGTGAAGACATAGGACATTTAAGAAAACAAACAAGCTTTACTGTCATCTAGGTCCTCCTCTGTCAACCTAAAGAATAAGTGAAAATGTTACTTGACAATTTAGGAGAAAAATTAAAATTCTGTGCTCTTAGAAGTTTTGTCATTTAAATATTCCAGTAACATCAGTAGAAACACACAGGGCCACATCGTCCAGTCTCAGGAGTAAAACAGGAGTTAGAAGTGAAAGCCTGGATGGTAAAGCGTTTTACGTGCAGAGAGTTACCCCAAATCCGCAGCCTACTAGAGTGAATCTTCTCTCTCTCTTTTTTAAATTTTATTATGTTTTGCGTGAAAGTTTACAGCACAAATTTGATTTTTATTCAAAAGTTTATACACAAATTGTGTTGTGACATTAGTTGCAATCCCTGCGATGTGTTAGCACTCTTCTCCTTTCCCTTTCAACCCTGGGTTCCCCATGTCCATTCATCCAGTTTTCCTGTCCCTTCCTGCCTTCTTGTCTTTGCTTTTGGGCAGGTTTTGTGCATTTGGTCTCGTATACTTGATTGAACTAAGAAAATGTTCCTTACGTGTGATACTGTTTGTTTTATAGGCCTGGCTAATCTTTGGCTGAAACATAGACTTTGGAAGTAGCTTCAGTTCTGAGTTAGCAGGGTGTCTGGGGGCTATAGTCTCAGGGGTTCCTCCAGTCTCAGACCAGTAAATCTGGTCTTTTATTTTTTGTATGAGTGAATTTGAATTTTGTTCTACATCTTTCTCCTCCTCTGTGCAGGACTTTCTACTGTGATCCCTGTCAGAGTGGTCCGTGGTGGCAGCCGGGCACTATCTAGTTCTTCAGGGCTCGGGCTGGGGGAGGCTGGGGTTCATGTGTTCCATTAGTACTTTGGACTTGATTTTCCCTGGGGAAGTTCACTTTTCTCTGCCTTTAGAAATGCATGAATTCAAAGGCTTAGAAACACAGTTACAGTCTCTCTTCACGAGTCCTTTCCTTGAAACCAGGACTGACCAGAAAGGGATCTAGAGTTCTGGGAGAGCCAAGATGGATTTTATCACAAGAATTGCTTCTGACTATGCAGAGCTGAGGGAGCAGAAGTAGAAAAGAGGTGGTAGAGAAGGCAAAGGATACCGGCCAGAGAAGACTGATCTGTGTGGAATGAAAAGAGGAAGGCTGAGATGAAATGCTAACAGGCAGATAGCGGGGTAGTCAGTGAGGTTGAGAAAACCAAACCAAACCTTTTGCCGTTGAGTCAATACCAAAAAGGGGTCAGTAAAGTAAGTCCTCCAACATATTTTTATGTGGTTAGATGTTCCTATTATGTAGAACCTCTGCTTAGGAGGGTTGGTTCCTTAGAGGACTGGACTAGATAAGACTCCATAATGATTCACATTCTATGCACAGAGAACCAAGAAATTAAAATGTTCCAACGAGGTTAGGTTAGAAGCACCAATAGCATGTATTGACTATAGATGAGGAAACCCAATCCAGTTGACTGCGCTGTAATTCATTAATATTCTTTAGATTTATCATATTGATTTTATTAGAATTTTTTCCCCCCAAATTTATCTTAAATGTACTAAGATTTATGTGAAGGACGAATTTACAAGTTTTAAACCTGACATTTTAACTTCTTCTTTTTTTTTAAGTTTGTGAATGTGTCTGCTATACACATCATCCATTATCTGTTAAGAAACAGATAAAAAGCCATTTCCTAGCCATGTATCTTCCCAAAATTCTTAAGCATAATCTCTGAAATTTTATCCATGAAGAAAAATTGTGAAAGCCTAAATGTGTCTTAAAAATTGAGATTTGAAACAGAAAGTGTTTTGTATCCTTAAACCCAGCATTTGCTACCACATGTGCCTCCTGGGTAAAGTTAGTCTCTACATATTGTTATGGAAATGTTCCTCTTCCCTCACATCTTTATTCTGTTATGTTCTTTTTGTTCAAACATTTAAATTTGAGCTAGATTGGGGAAGGAGAGAATTATTATTTCTGACAAATCCTGTTTGGAAAGAAAGATTTCTTTTTTCCCAAGTGTATGGGAGAAGTAAATTTATTTTTTAAAAAAGGACAAAGACACCCCTAGGCTTAGCAAATAGGAATATGTAAATATTTTTAACACCTATTTATAGTTTGCTATTTAAATTTGCTTGTTCTTCTTAATATCTTACGAGATAAGGAGTATTTATTTGCCTGGTAGGAAACCCCTACACACACACACACATATATATATATACAAGGAGCCATGGTGGCACAATGGTTAAGTGCCCAGCTGCTAACCAAAAGGTCAGTGGTTTGAACCTATCAGCCATTTCACAGGAGAAATGACCTGGGAATCTGCTGCCGTAAAGATTACAACCTAAGAAGCTTTATAGGGTAGCTCTACTCTGTCCTGTGGGTCGCTGTGAGTTGGAATTGACCAGAAGGCACACAACAACAAAACGGCATATTTATACATTATATCTAGATTTTAAAATGTTCCTCATGGAATATTTTAGGAACCTTTGCTACAAGATCACCTAGAATGTTTATTAAAAATGCAGATTCCTAGTCTCTAACACAAATCTACAAAATTGGCATCTCTGAGGGTGAGACCAGGGAACATATATTTTAAAACAAACCCTCTCCCCTGCCCCCATGCACACATACGTTCTAATGCAGGAGTCAGCAAACATTTTCTGTCAAGGACCAGACTGTACATATTTTAGGCTTTGTGGGCTGTATTTTCTGTCACAACTACTCAATTCTGCCATTGTATCATGAAAGCAACTGTAGACAGGTATAGACAACATGCATTTGAAGGTGCATGGCTGTGTCCCTATAAAACTTTATTGAAGGACACTGAAATTTGAATTTCATAAAATATTCACTTGTCATGAAATTTCAGTTTTCTTTTGATTTTTTTTAAACAATTTAACAATGTAAAAAATTCTTAGCCCACCTGTCGAACAAAAACAGGTGATGGCCCAAATTTGGCCCTCAAGCTGCCATTTGCTGACCCCTAAAACTTCAGGAGGAGTCCCTCAGTGGCACAAAGGGTTAAGCACTTGACTACTAGCACGAAAGTTGATGGTTTGAACCCACCCAGAGGCACCTCAGAAGGTAGGCCTGGTGATCTGTTTCCGAAAGGTCACAGCCTTGAAAAACGTATGGAGCACAGTTCTACTCGGTACACATGGGGTCGCCATGAGTTGGAATTGACTCGACAGCAACTAACAACAAACTTTGAAGACAATTTAGCCAGATTGATGGCAAGGACTATAGGCATTTATAAATATTTGCCCAAGCTAGTATGTGCTATTCAAAAAGTAAAAGCACACTAGTTCCCTTCTGGAACCCTGGTGGCCAAGTGGTTAAGAGCTCGGCTGCTAAACAAAATGTCCACAGTTTGAATCCACCAGCTACTCCTTGGAAACCCTGTGGGTTAGTTCTCTTCTGTCCTATAGGGTCTCTATGAGTTGGAATCAACTCGATGGCAATGGTTTTTTTTTTGTTTGTTTGTTTATTTTAGTTCCTTTCTGTTTAGTCATAATCCATTTTTACCAAAAAGTGAATAACTTCAACTAATGCATTTGCACAGTTTCAATTCTTGCAGTGGTTGTGAATGAATGCTGATATTTTCTCAACCTGCACATCAAGCAAAGTAAGATAAGTAACTACAGCCTGAAATTGTAAACTTTTTTCCAGTTGATAACAGTAGGAAGTATGTGGTGAATAAAATGATGTGTGGACTAGTGATCTGGGCCAATCTGATTCTTCATGTTGTTGAAGCAGCAATGAAAACATCATTTCACACCAATTTTTTCAAAATCTTTTCTGCTATGTTAACTTCAAAAGACAGTAGCAAATCATCCATTTTTGGTGGATTCATGTGTGACAAGATGACTTAATGAAATATTAATTAGTGCCTCTGTGCTTTTCCCATCTCCATTCCTCAGAAACCTCATTGATATTTCTGTTATGGAACTTTAATCAGTTACTTGTGACCACCCCATTCTGATAGTCTACTCTAAAATCTGTGTTCATTGAGAGGAGTCCCTGGGTGGTGCAAACAGTTAAGCGTTCGACTACTAGCCGGAAGGTTGGCCATTTGAACCCACCCAGGTGCCTTAGAAGACATGCCTAGTGACCTTTTTCCAAAAGTCCATAGCCTTGAAAACCCTGTGGAGCACAGTTTTACTCTGTACACATAGGGTCACCATGAGTTGGAATCTACTCAAGGACAACTAACAACTAACAGTTTAATTGAGAGGGCTGTATTTTTTTTTCCCCCAGAGTGGAGGGGAAAGGAGGTGCTGCCCTTACATGGGGAAAGAAAGAGACTAAGGCAAAGGGAGGCAGAGATTTACAGGACTGGGAAGGGTGAGTTCACGTGGACCATCATTTCTTCCTGTTTGTAGGACTCAGGGCAGGGGGAATACCTGGAAGAGAATGGGTGTATTGTACATTTCAAGAAGATGACCCTACCACTGAGCCTTGACCAAAATTCCAGAACCCAAGCTTGGCCCCAAAGCCGCAGCCAAGGAATCCTGCTGCTTTGGACAATAAGCCTATCAGGAATGGCTAGGGTAGATAGCAGAGGGCCTTCTCCAATGTTTGCACTCTGTAAGCCTTCAGATCTTCACACAATTTGGGGAGCAGAGAGGACTGAAAATAATAAACCCTTATCACCCAGGTGAGCAGGACTGGGTCTTAGATTTAATAAGATTGGAATAAAATTCATACCTGCTAAGTATTTGTTTATTAGTTGAGACTAATTTAGATTCTGTTTATCCACTTTCTTGTAACAATTATTTCCACTTAAATTATATCCACAACAGCAATCACAGAAATTTCAACGATTAATAATCAATTGTGACTAGAGTGATTTACTTCAATTATTGAAGAAAGGAATGATATTTATTCAATTGGCCTTAATAATATGAAAACCCCAGAATAAGGAAGACTCTTTTGTAATTATTCAATTACATCGAGTGCTTGCTATTATGAAACTTCATAACTGACAAAAGGAAGAATAAGTAGTTGATAGTTTAGTAGGGATGATGATCTCTACGCAAAGAATATAATATATAAGGTCCTTGTACAATTTAAGCACAGGTGAAGTTGCATGATAAACTGTATAAAAAGAAATAGGACCCACAGGAATCTTCTTTCATTTTGTTTTATCAAATTGGCAATTAAAAAAGCAAAACAAAAAAAGCCAGTTGCCATGAATTGATTCCAACTCATGGTGTGACCTTATATGCTGCAGAGTAGAACTGGATTTCACTGAGTTTTCAAGGTTGTGACCTTTTAGAAGTAAATTTCCAGGCCTTTCTTCTAAGGTACCTCTGGGTGGGTTCAAATCACCAACCTTTTGGCTAATAGCTGAACACTTACCGTTTGTGCCACCCAAATTGAAAATAGCCCTACAATATTGGCTAATGCTTGAATTTAGGGATATTAAATTTAACCCATGGGCATTTGTAAGGGCAGGGTGAGAGTTTGTTGGTGTTGTAGTTAAATAGTGCTGACTGAATTATTCCCAAGTCTTCTCTGCAGAGTATATCTTCAAAATCTCCTTTTACTAGTTTCAAATTACAAGGCCATAAAGGATTCAGCCCCACGTGTCTGTCAGTTTGTCGTACTATGGAGGCTTGCATGTTGCTGTGATGCTGGAAGCTATGGCACTGGTATTCAGTTACCAGCAGGGTCACCATGGTGGACAGTTTTCAGCAGAGCTTCCAGACTAAGACAGACTAGGAAGAAGGACGCAGCAGTCTACTTCTGAAAAGAATTAGTCAGTGAAAACCTTATGAATAGCAGCTGAACATTGTCTGATATAGTGCAGGAAGATGAGTCCCCCAGGTTGGAAGGCACTCAACAGATGACTGTGGAAGAGCTCCCTCCTCAAAGGAGAGTCGACTTTAATGAAGTGGATGGAGTCAAGCTTTCAGAATCTTCATTTGCTCATGTGACACGACTCAAAATGAGAAGAAACAGCTGCAAACATCCATTAATAATCAGAACGTGGAATGTACGAAGTATGAATCTAGGAAAATTGGAAATCATAAAAAATGAAATGGAACACATAAACATCGATATCCTAGGCATTAGTGAGCTGAAATGGACTGGTATTGGCCATTTTGAATCGGACAATCATATGGTGTACTATGCCAGGAACGACAACATGAAGAGGATTGGCTTTGCATTCATCATCAAAAAGAACGTTTCAAGATCTATCCTGAAATACAACCCTGTCAGTGATAGGATAATATCAATATGCCTACAAGGAAGACAGTTAATATGACTATTATTCAAATTTATGCACCAACCACTAAGGCCAAAGATGAAGAAATTGAAGATTTTTACCAACTTCTGCAGTCTGAAATTGATCAAGCATGCAATCAGGATGCATTGATAATTACTGGTGACTGGAATGTGAAAGTTGGAAACAAAGAAGGATCGGTAGGTGGAAAATGTGGCCTTGGTGATAGAAACGATGCCAGAGATTGCATGATAGAATTTTGCAAGACCAGTGGCTTCTTCATTGCAGATACCTTTTTTCATCAACAGAAACAGTGACTATACACATGGACCTCACCAGATGGGATACACAGGAATCAAATCAATTACATCCATGGAAAGAGACAATGGAAAAGCTCAATATTATCGGTCAGAACAAGGCCAGGGGCCGACTGTGGAACAGACCATCAATTGCTCATATGCAAGTTCAATCAAGTTGAAACTGAAGAAAATTAGAACAAGTCCACGAGAGCCAAAGTACGACCTTGAGTATATCCCACTTGAATTTAGAGACCATCACAAGAATAGATTTGACATGTTGAACACTAATGACCGAAGATCAGACGAGTTGTGGAATGACATCAAGGACATCATACATGAAAAACCATGAGGTTACTAAAAAGACAGGAAAGAAAGAAAAGACCTAAATGGATGCCAGAAAAGACTCTGAAACTTGCTCTTGAACATCGAGTAGCTAAAGCAAAAGGGAGAAATGATGAAGTCAAAGAACTGAACAGAAGATATCAAAGGGTGGCTTGAGAAGACAAAGTAAAGTATTATAATGGCATGAGCAAAGAGCTGGAGATAGAAAACCAAAAGAGAAGAACATTCTCGGCATTTCTCAAGCTGAAAGAACTGAAGAAAAAATTCAAGCCTCAAGTTGCAATAGTGAAAGATTCTGTGGGGAAAATATTAAACGATGCAGGAAGCATCAAACGAAGATGGAAGGAATACACAGAGTCATTATACCAAAAAGAATTGGTTGATGTTCAGCCACTTCAAGAGGCAGCATACGATCAGGAACCAATAGTACTGAAGAAAGAAATCCAAGCTGCACTGAAGGCATTGGTGAAAAACAAGTCTCCAGGAATTGACAGAATATCAATTGGGATGTTTCAACAAATGGATGGAGTGCTGGAAGTGCTCACTCATCTATGCCAAGAAATTTGGAAGACAACTACCTGGCCAACTGACTGGAAGAGATGCACATATATGCCTATTCTCAAGAAAAGTGATCCAACCAAATGCAGAAATTATCGAACAATATCAATATCACATGCAAGCAAAATTGTGCTGAAGATCATTCAAAAGTGGCTGCAGCAGTATATCGACGGGGAGCAGCCAGAAATTCAGGCCGGATTCAGAAGTGGACGTGGAACCAGGGATATCATAGCTGATGTTAGATGGATCCTGGCTGAAGCAGAATACCAGAAAGATGTTTACCTGTGTTTTATTGACTATGAAAATGCATTCAACTGTGTAGATCATAACGAATTATGGATAACATTGTGAAGAAAAGGAATTCCAGAACACTTAATTGTGCTCATGAGGAACCTGTACATAGATCAAGAGGCAGTTGTTCAAACAGAACAAGGGGATACTGTGTCGTTTGTGTCAGGGTTGTGTCCTTTCGCCATACCTGTTCAATCTGTCTGCTGAGCAATTAATTTGAGAAGCTGGACTTTATAAAGGAGAACGGGGCATCAGGATTGGAGGAAGACTCATTAACAACCTGCGTTATACAGATGACACAACCTTGCTTGCTCAAAGTGAGGAAGACTTGAGGCACTTACTGATGAAGATCAAAGACCACAGCCTTCAGTATGGATTACACCTCAATGTAAAGAAGACAAAAATCCTCACAACTGGACCAATAAGCAACATCATGATAAATGGAGAAAAGACTGAAGTTGTCAAGGATTTCATTTTACTTGGATCCATAATCAACACCCTTGGAAGCTGCAGTCAAGAAATCAAATGACGTGTTGCATTGGGAAAATCTGCTGCAAAAGACCTCTTTAAAGTGTTGAAAAGCAAAGGTGTCACCTGGAAGACTAAGGTGCACCTGACCCAAGCAATGGTATTTTTAGTCGCATCATATCCATGTGAAAGCTGGACAATGAATGAAGGAGATCGAAGAAGAATTGATACCTTTGAATTGTGTTGTTGGTGAAGAATATTGAATATACCGTGGACTGCCAAAAGAACGAACAAATCTGTCGTGGAAGAAGTACAACCAGAATACTCCTTAGAAGAAAGGATGGTGAAGCTATGTCTTATATACTTTGGACATGTTGTCAGGAGGGGGATCAATCCCTGGAGAAGGACATCATGCTTAGTAAAGCAGAGGGTCAGCGAAAAAGAGGGAGACCCTCAACGAGATGGATTGACACAGTGGCTGCAACAATGGGCATAAACATAGCAACAATCGTGAGCATGGCACAGGACCAGGCTGTGTTTCGTTGTGGTACATAGTGTTGCTGTGAGTCAGAACCTACTTGGCAGCACGTAACAACAGCAACAAGAATTCAGCAATGCTTTTGCATGAATTTGTATTTTGTTAATTATAACAACATGTGAATAGTTTTACAGATACAGGCAAGGCAGGGCATAGTTCAATATATAGACGTGCCTGAGAGGCTGCTGTGCGATGGATTGCTTTTGTGTAGCCTTTCTCGCCATGGTCTTGTGATGATCACCCAAGTGATTGGTAATTGTGAAAATAAGGTAATTGTGGCCCCCCAAGGGGATTGGTCAGTTTTGTCATCCTGCTAGGCTGAAAAACGAGCCATCTCAGATGCGGGAAGAGAGGGTGTCGCTACCACCAAGAAAGAAGAGCCAAAAGCGTAACGTGTCCTTTGGACCTTGGCTCCCTGCGCTGAGAAGCTCCTGGAACCAGGAGACAGGCAGAGAGAGAGAGAGAGATGGCAAGAAACAGTAGCAGGAGAGATTGGCAAGAGATGGCATGGTAGGCTTCCCTGCCCAAGGAGTGAGAAAGCTGAGTGCCTTCAGGCTGGAGCCTTGCTGGTGGAGCAGGGTGCTTGGGACACTTGGTGGAGCTAGGTTTGCAGACCCATGGAGCTAGAGCTAAAGCTGAGCGCCTTGGGGCCAAGTCTTCCTGGAAGAGTAGGTTAACTCAGGGCACTTATCCGCAGAGCTAAAAGAGCTTTGTAACACTTGCCTGAGCGGGGTGGAGGCTGAGGGGCCAGAGAGAGGCATGCCTGTGGCTCCACTCAAAGGAGGCTGTCCTGTTGGAAGGCCTGTATTCTTGAGTATTCCTGAGCCTGAATTGTAACCCGTTACTTCCCTAATAAACCCTATAATCGGGATTATTGTCTGTGAGTTCTGTGTGACCAGTGCAATAAATTATCAAACCCAGCAGAGAAGAAGAGAGTGTTGTGGGCAGGATGGTTGGTGTCAGAATTGGTAAAGATGGTGGAGAGAGGAGGCGTGTCTGACCTCTGCCTCATAGCAATCGGCCTTAGGCTGCTAGTCTTGGTTCTCCTTTCCCCTTGTGAGTTAGAGGAGGTCAGACAACACTGCCATGCCATTTTTACAGACATATGTGGGCAAGAAGGTTCCTTGTAGTAATCGAGGCTTCCACAGCTCAGTGAAGTGTGCTGAGTTCAAGCCTTGTCTCCGCTCTTACCACCTGTATGATAGTTACCACAAAAACAAGTCTATTTCTTGGAACTTCAGGTTTTTCATTTGTAAAATGAGGGTTTAGCTACATCAGTGATTTCCAAACATGGCTTATCAGGATAATCCAGTAAGCTTTTTTTTTTTGTTGTTTTTTGTTTTTTGGTTTATTTTAATAACATTTTATTGTGTTTTTGGCAAAAGTTTAGACAACAGATTAGGTTCCCATTCAACAATTTCTGCTCAAATTGTTACATTGGTTACATTTTTCCAATGCATGAACATTTTAAACCCTTCCGATTGTTCCCTTTCTAGTAATCTAGTTTCTCTGCCCCCTTACCTTCTCATCTTTGATTTTAAGATGATTATTGACCATTTGGTCTCATATAGATGACTTTTTTTTTTTAAATTTTTTTATATATATTTTATTGTACTTCAGGTGAAAGCTTACAGAGCAAATAGTTTCTCATGAAATAGTAGTACACATGTTGTTTTTTGACATTGGTTAACAACCCCACAACGTATTAAGCCTCTAAATTCTCAACCTTTTTTTTTGATGAAAATTACAGATGGCCAAAGATACACCGTTTCAAAAATTTCTACATTCACAGTTCAGTGACATTGACTACGCTCTTCCAACTGTGCTGTTATTCTCACTTAAGATGAAGGCTTACCAGTAAGCTTTTTTTAAAAAATGGACTCTTTGGCTGAATTTCTTCAATATTCTCATTCATTGTATTTGAAGGGGGTTGGTGACTGTTAAAAGCAAACATCTAAAGGACACTCTGGGCTATAATATTTCTAAAAGTTCCTTTCAAGGTCCAAACTTTGTTTCTACGTTTTGCCTGTTTGGCTTATGTATTTGTTCATTTACTTGGACCTCAGGTGCAGAAAGTTGAGGGATACATGCTCTGCAATTCATGGAATATTATCATTTTTAATCCCTGCAAGACTGACTTGTACCTTCATTTATTTTTTTTCTTATGTTTTCCTGTCAACTTAGATTGACATTTGCATTTCAATATGTTTATTCTATGTTCTTGCATATACATGTATCCTTGGGGAGAACGTAGTGTTGTGATTTCTGATACGCTATTATTGATATTATTCTATTTTTAACTAGTTCATTCAGTATTCAGTACTGTATATTAAGATTTGTCCAACTTCTTGTATGTACACGTGATTCACTTTTTCTAACTTCTGCCAAGTATTCGATATTATGCGTCTACCATAATATACTTATCATTCCCTAGTGTTAGACACCTGGGCTGCCTTACACGCTGCATGACCTCATACAACACTGGGATGACCATCTTCATCAGTATCTTTTTATGGACCTGAGTGAGAGTTACTCTGGGGCACATATCAAGGAGTGGGATCTGGTACACAGTGGATGTACATACTTATTTTCTCCAAGGATCCTTCAGAGAGGTTGTAATAATTTCCATCTCCACCAGCAATGCATGAAGATTCTTACCAACATTGCTTGCTGACATTTGGTATTATCTCGCTATCTAATTTTTACTTAATTAACTGATGATTTACTTGTCTTTGAATGATCAGCTTACATATTTTGCCCATGTCACCCATGGCAGACAGATTTCAGCTTAGCTTCCAGACTAAGACAGACTAGGAAGAAATTCAGAATGTTCCTTAGAAGCTAGGATGGCAAGATTTTCTCTCACATACTTCAGACATGTTATCAGGAGAGACCAATCCCCAGAGAAGGACATCATGCTTGGTAGAGTAGAGGGTCAGCAAAAAAGAGGAAGACCCTTGATAAGATGGATTGACACAGTGACTACAACAGTGGGCTCAAGCATTAACAACGATTGTGAGGATGACACAGGACTGACTAGTGTTTTGTTCTTTTGTACATATGGCCGCTATGAGTCGGAACCGACTTGACGGCACCTAACAACAACAACATTTTGCCCAATTTTCTATTGTAGTTTCTGTCTTTTTCTCAATGAATTGCAGGAATCCCTTTTATATTATGAAGTTTTAAATATTAACAGTATCTTCTTTTATTCTGCCTTTGGTCTAAGCTTTGTATGTGGTATCTTTCATTTAGCAGAAATCCTTCATTTTGACATAGTAAAATTTACTAAATTCATTAGTGCCATGTCTTTTGGTTTGACTTTCTGAGGTCATGTTTAAGAACCACTCCCCAAAGTCACTCAAAAGTCACGAAGGTATTCTTTATTGTCTTTAGAGTGTTACCTTTTACATTTAGATCTTTGAAGAGTATGTGGTAGATGTCAAATTTGATTTCTGAGCCAGTTTTCCAGCATCATTTATCAAGCAATCTAATGTCGTGCCACTGATTGTGATGCCTCTTTTATCCTATCTGCCACGTTCTCAACGTACTGTTGTTGTTGTTGTTTGTTTTTATCTACTTTTTGTTTTTGTGCCAGAATTATTTTTATTAATATGTCTTTAGTAGTTCCTAATTTGCAACAGAGCGAAAACTCAAAGACTTTGCTCTTCTTCTGGTCTTTTAGTTTTTCATTTAAATTTTAAAATAAACTTATAGAATTTTGTTAAAAATTCTGTTTAATTTAGATTGCATGTTAAATTAATTGAGGGAGAATTGTCAACTTTATGATGTTAAATTATCTCATCCTTGAATGTACACAATAGCTCCCCTTTTTAAAATATCTTAGTAGAGTTTCAAAATTTTTTTTTTCCATAAGAATATTGTAACAGTTTCCTAGGGTTGCCATAACAAAATGTCATAAACTGGGTGGCTTATAAGAACAGGTATTTATTGTATCACAGTTCTGGAGGCTATAGGTCCAAGTTGGCCAGGCAATACTCCCTCAGAACGCCCCAGGGGCAGATGTTTTCTTGTCTTTCCCAACTTCTGGTGGCCTCAGGTGTTCCTTGACTTGTGGGAGTAACTTCACAGGGCTGTCATTCCTCTGTCTCTCTGTGTCTCTCCTTTTTTGTAAGGACACCACTGAGATTGGATTAGGACCTAACCTACCCCGGTATGACTTCGTGTTAACCTAACTGACAGCATCTTTGGTCTATTTCAAAACAAGGTCACATTCACAGGTACCAGGGATAAGGATTTCAATATATCTTTTTTGGGGACACGGTTCAATCCATAACAGATATTAAGCATTATTATCTAGCTAATTCCTCAACATTTTTATCATTTTTTTGCAGTGATTATACTTTGAATGTAATGTACTTTTCGTTTGTTATTGCTGCTGGAGAAGAAAGCCTTTTTTGGGGGGTTGTTATATAAATATATTTTATTTTATTATTGTTATTTTTTATTGCACTTTAGATGAAGGTTTACAGAACAAATAGTTTCTCATTAAACAGTTAGTACACATACTGTTTTATGACAATGGTTAACAACCCCACGACATGTCAACACTGTCCCTTCTCAACCTTGTGTTCCCTATTACCAGCTTTCCTGTCCCCTCCTGCTTTCTAGTCCTTGTCCCTGAACTGTTGTGCCCCATTGGTCTCATTTTGTTTTATGGGGCTGTCTAATCTTTGGCTGAACGGTTAAACTCGGGAGTGACTGCATTACTGAACTAAAAGGGTGTCCGGGGGCCATACTCTTGGGGTTTCTCCAGTCTCTGTCAGGCCAGTAAGTCTGGTCTTTTTTTTTGTGGGTTAGAATTTTGTTCTACATTTTTTTCCACTTCTGTCCAGGACCCTCTGTTGTGATCCCTGTCAGAGCAGTCAGTGGTGGTAGCCGGGCACCATCTAGTTGTGCTCGACTCAGTCTAGTGGAGGCCGTGGTAGTTGTGGTCCATTAGTCCTTTGGACTAATCTTTCCTTTGAATCGTGTTTTCTTCATTCTCTCTTACTCCCGAAGGGTTGAGACCAGTGGAGTATCTTAGATGGCTGCTGACAGGCTTCTAAGACCCCAGACTCTACTCACCGAGGTGGAATGTAGACCATTTTCTTTATAAACTGTATTATGCCAATTGAGCGAAATGTTCCCTGAGACCATGGTCTGCACAACCCTTAGCCCAGCAATTCAGTCCCTCAGGGGATTTGGATGTGTCTATGGAGCTTCCATGACCTTTCCTTGTACAAATTGTGCTGACTTCCCCAGTACTGTATACTGTCTTAGGGGGGTCATTATATTTTGTACTTGGCGACTCTGCTGCACCTTATTTGTTCTAAGATGATGTCAATTTTTTGGTGTTTGGCTTTTCTCTGTTGGTAATCACATCCTACAGCTAATAATAATTTTGTCTTTTCCTTTCTGTCTATATACTATTTATTCTTTTACTTGTTTTGTTGCATTGGCTATGCCTTTCCTCCAACTACCTTGAATATTAGAAGTGACAGTAAGTACCTTTATCTTGTTCCTGTTCTTAAAGGGAATAAATCTAATATTTCTTCATTGAGTTGGGAGCTGGCTATTGGTTTTGGGATATGGTATTCATCAAATTATGGAATTCCTTACCATACTTGATTCCCTGTGATTTGGTTTCTGTTACTAATATTTATTTAGGATTTTTTATTTACTTTAATAATCATAAGTGAAATAGGCCTATCACAACGTTTCTTACATTTTCCTTATTAATCTGGTCTGTAATCAGTATTATACCAGCTAATAAAATGAGCTGGATAATACCACTTCTGCCTTGTTTTCAAGAAGTTTATGCCAGAAAGGTTTATCTTATAAATTTTCTACACCAATCCTGGCATTGGCTGTATCTGTAAGATGACCAGGCTCCTTGTAGTGGGAATTGGTATTTAGATAACATAGTTTGGGTGCTAGCAGTGTTCATGCTTCTAAACTTGTAACATAGAGTCTGAAAAATACATATAGCTTTTTAAAGCAAAATGAATCATAAAATTGTACAGGTATTTCCAATTCAAATTTAATATTGCAAGATATTTAACTTATCTTTTTGTCTTATTGGTTCAGAAATTTCACTTCTCTACTTCTACCGTAGGTAACCATTTTATTATTTACTCTTACATTTCTTCTTTTGAAAAAAAAAAAAAAACCCTACCCCTTGCTTACTCAAAAGTTTTCAGATAGTAAACATTGTTCTCCACTTAACTTCTTTTATTTAATATAGTCTAGAGATCCACATCCCTATCTAGAGTTTCTCTTTATAGCTTTGTTATAGTTAGTTGCATGTATTCCATCTTGTTGCTGCATCACAATGTTTCAGCCAGTCTCCTGTTGATGGTCATTTGGGTTGTGTCCAATCTTTCCCTACTAGAAATAAATGGTGAAAAAATACCATGTGCAAATAGCATTTTGTATTTTTGTCAGTGAATGTTTGAGATAGATTTCAAGAAATAGGGCTGCTGGGTCAAAGATTCAATTTGTATGTAACTTTTCTACGGATAGCC
The DNA here is from genome assembly GCA_030035585.1 of Dugong dugon. Taxonomy (NCBI): domain Eukaryota; kingdom Metazoa; phylum Chordata; class Mammalia; order Sirenia; family Dugongidae; genus Dugong; species Dugong dugon. The sequence goes on along the minus strand of CM057479.1, from coordinate 7,245,113 downwards.
AAATTCCTCTCCACAAGTGTTGTATGATTTTGCATTCCCACCAGTGAGCTATGAGTGCTCATATTTCCCTACAGCCTCACCAGTACACTATGTTGTCAAAGACTTGAATTTTTACTGGATTTATAAATAATGCACAGTATCTCAGTGAAGTTTAATATACTTTCTTTTCCCTATGAGCAAGACTATTTTGAATGATCTCTTTCTCCTTATGCTTTTGTTAGTTGCTTCCTTATATACTGTGAGACAGTGTTGTTATATCAATAAATATTTACAATAATAAAATCCTATGATCTATTTTTATTTTACTTTATACTATCAGATGTAAAATTTTTATTTTGAATTTTTATTTTTGTGTGATATTAAAATTACTATCCTGGCTTTCTTTTGGTTTACGTTTGTCTAGTATATCTTTCTCAATCCCTTTATTTAATTACTACGATCCTTTGGTTTTAAATGTTGTCTCTGGTACACAACGTATTACTCAGTCTCTTTGATTTGTAGATTACAAATCTCAGAACGTCTTGATCACTGAGTGTAATGTGGCAATGAGTCATATAATCTGATTTATTTGTACCATCGATTTTATGTGCTTTTTGAACTATATATTTTAACTTTTATGCTTTTTAATATGTCTTCTTCAGGTTTTAGAATTATATATTATATTTTTATGCATATGGTAAATATTCCTGATTTTTTTAAAGTCCATAATTATTTATCTTTTATTTATTTATTTTTATGTCTATCAATATCTGTATCTTCTTCCCTACACAAAATAGAACAAAACAAAACTGTGTACCAGAAAACAAAACACAAACTGTAGCCTGGTCTTTTCCTCAGTTCATATTTTTCCATGATATTTATTTTCACCCTTTTACAAAATGGCAAACAATAGTAAGTTATGGACTCATCCATAATTACATGAAATATATTTCATAGACCTAGATTTATTTTTCTTCTTTCTGGACTATTTCTTTTAAGAGGGTTGTGTTTAGTAGAACTTCTGAGGATACATGTGCTTGAGAATATAATTAAGTGGAAAATCTAGTTCCAAAATTATTATCAAGAACAGATAATAATTCCATTGTCTTCTAGCATCTCGTGTTACTAATGAAAAGTCTGATGTCTGATTTTTATTCCATTGTAGGTGTGCTTCTGTTTACATTTGGAAGCTTTTAGAACTTAACGGGCAGCAATAATATATCTGGATTAAGATAGAGAAAGAAAATTTCACAAATAAAATGCTCTCCTTCAACCCCTTTCCCCATCTATGGCTCCTGGTTCACTTCTGTTCTGGATCGCCATTTTCCCTCATACCCCAGGAAACAACCACCTTATTTCTTCCCCGACTAAAAAAAAACCTGTTGCCGTCAAGTTGATTCTGACTCATAGCAACCCTACTGAAGAGAAGAGAACTGCCCCATAGAGTTTCCAAGAAGTTGCTGGTGGATTCGAACTGCTGACCTTTTGGTTAGCAGCCAAGATCTTAACCACTGGGCCACCAGTGCTCTTATTTCTTCCCAGGGGTGTCCTATAACTTTAATGCCGGTTTTTCACATTCATCAACTCCTTGCTCTTCTCACTTCTATGGAATCTCCACAGTTGGGTACTGGAGAGGGAGCTGGCAGTCCATGTTAATTTGTCATTCTGATAGGAACTGGAACAGCCCCAATTTCCTTTGAACTTCAGGCAGAGTCTAGTTTGTGTATGTGACATTAAACCAGTAATATGACTTTTGAGTTATATTCCAAAAACCATCTATTCCTTGATGCATAACAATTATATATTTATAACATAGAGGTTCAGGTTTTCATCATTATTAAAAATGTTTTCATTTTTTGCCTGTTTTCTTATCATTTATGTTAGAAAAGACAGAGAGAGTGAGAGCATCCTTGTGGTGCAACAGTTAAGTGCTCGGCTGCTAACCAAAAGTTTGGTGATTTGAACCCATCTGGTGACTCCACAAGAGAAAGACCTGGAGATCTGATTCTTGAAAGATTACAGCCTAGAAAACCCTATGGGGCAGTTCTACTTTGTCACATGGAGTTGCTATGAGTTGGAATCAACTCAAGAGCACCTAACAACAACATATTTATATATACATTTACGTATATATATGTGTGTACATATATATATGACAGTCTCTATCCTACTCATAATGATTATATATCATTTTCCCATCTAACTAATTGCTTTATAACATACTTTTTGATGGCTGTATAATACTCCATTTTATGAATGTGTTATAATTTACTTTTTGTGATGCTTTCAAATTTTGAGGCATTGTTGATTGGGAGGTTGTAACTAGGCAGAGAGTTAGAAGGCATGATTAATTTAATTTCTTCTGGGTGCATCACTTAAAATATTTTTGTTTCTCACTTCTTAAAAGCATCTGCTAGGATACCAAAAGCTGCTCATCAAAAATGGAGAAGAGTATTATTGTAATTAGATGAAATTACTTAAATTAGGTTGTTCAACTTGGAACTAAATTATAATTTTATCTTCTCTAAATTTTCAGTATGCTTAAGGATTATCCAGAGATAGCCCCAAGCTTTACTAGGATATGTGTTTTTGTGTGTGAGCTCTTGTGTGATTTTCATGGAATGAAAGGAGGAAGTAAGGCATTAAGAAGAGAAGATGATGCTCTGGGTCCTTTTTTTTTTTTTTTTTTTTTTTGCCAATTCAACTTTTTACAGGTGTACAACTATTGACAGCAGTTACAATAATCAGCTGTGCAACCGCATTGATTAGGAGTCCTTTTTTGCCAATGTCAAATGTCTGGGGCTATTCCTAGAACTTTACTTTAGGCCAGAGTGTTGAAACCTTAATTTTTATGACCCAGTGGTTCATTGTGTTTAGGACTTTCATTTGAAATTCAGTTAAAAACACTTGAAAAGCTCATCAGTCTTGACAGTAACATCCTTAAAAACTCCATGATGGATTATGTTACCAACAGCAAAATTAAATGACAATTGTTTTTCTCCAATGTGCAATGAGTACAGAATAAAATTACACTTGTTCCTCAGTATCCATGGGGTACTGGTTCCAGGACCTCCTGCAGATAACAAAATCCAAGGATGCTCAAGTCCTTTACATAAAATGGGATAGTATTTGCATATAACCTATGCACATGTTCTGTATACTTTATATCATCTCTAGATTGACTATAATACTTGATACAATGTAAATGCTAGGTGAATAGTTGTTTCATCCCAATTGGAGACTTGCTCTGGAAGGTAGCCTTTCTCTTCTCTGAGTTTCTTGAGCTCTTCTGGGAACGCTGATGCTGCCTGGGCATCAACCAGTATAATTTGACCGCGATCTTAAAGTACTTGAGGCTGTAGAGCTTTCCAGAGCTAGCCAACCATCGTTTACTAGCTTTAAACTCCTTCCTCTTGCTCTCCTCAACCCCCTCCCACTTAGCCTTTGAGGGATTGCTTTGACTACTTCACTGCTTGGTAGGAGCCATTGTTTCACAGACACAAGGGCGCACACACCACAAGTAGCAAATGACGAAGAAGATGAACGATGCTCAAACAGCAAGTGCTGGAGAGACTGAGGATCTGTGGGACGGTGGGAGACTACAGCCAGGGATGCCTGCACATCCTTTATTCGCGTGGACTTGGCATAGTGCTCGGTGCACGGCAAATCCAAGTTTTGCTCTTTGGGACTTTCTTTTCTTTTCTTCTTCTTTTTTTTCCTCTTTTTTTAGAATATTTTCAATCCACAATTGGTTGAATCCAAGGATGTGGATGTGGAACCCCCAGATATGGAGAGCCGACTGTATATTTTTTAGAACACTTGTTCCTCCACCCATGAAATCCAACAGCCCACATACATGTTTCCTGAAAAATAAAGTGTAGTGTATCATTCGGGGCTCAACCAGGGAAGCAGAACCAGCTGGAGATAGATAGACAGATGACAGATAGCTAGATAATAGATTTATTACAAAGAATTGGCTTACACAATTGTGGGAGCTGGCTAAACAAGTCCAAAGGTCAGTCCGACAGGAAGGGAAGATTATGAGCAGGCTGGAACTGCACAAGTATAAACTAAATCTTACAGTCTCTGGGTTCAGGGAAGCCAAAACTCACTTTTAAAAGAGCTCACCTGATCAGGAGAGGCCCACCCAGAATTATCTCCCTTTTGATTAACCTAAAGTCAGTTGATTAGGGACTCTAATCACATCTGCAAAATCTTTTCACAGCAGCACCTAGATTAGTGTTTATTTGAACTGGGGACTGTAGTTCAGCCTAGACAAGCTGACATATCAAAAAGCCATTATGTATGGAAATAAAATAAATTGAATTTAAAGTCCAATTTTGAATACAAATTGAAAACCCTGTATTTCTTTTTCAGCTGAAAGAGTTAAGAAAGATAGGTAGCACTGATATGAGCAACTCATCAGTTCCCAGTTCTTTGGGTTTGCATAGTCAGAAATGGAAGAATTGTGCATATGTTTACTCCATTTATTATTGACTTTTACAGTTCTTCTTTAAATTCTTAGCCACCATTTGAATTAATATTAATATTTAATACAATTATGTCTAATATTATCCTCTGAATGCTTTTATATAATAATAGCTCTGCATTTATACGCTACCTCTCTTCCAAAGACTTGTGAGTGCTTTGTCGACAGTGAGCCAGATTTCTTCTCCAGCAGAAGCCGCTCTCCATCCACCCCTAGAGATATATTAACGCTGTAGAACAGGACTTCTATTTGTGCTAGTAGCAGAAATAAGGTAATCAGTGTTCTTAAAGCATAAGATGCTTCTCTTGTAGAAGCCTATGTATCTAATAGGTCCTAGGAGGATTGTTCAGAATTTGAAGCACTTTACAAAATATCATATTGAATAAATTACATTTTACAGTTCTGAAGTTGAACATAGAACATTGGACGCTGAGAAATCTGTTTTTTTTTTTTTTTTTTTCAATGCTGGCTAAATTGCAACTAGAACAATAGATCGTTTAGACCAGTGGGGTTTTCAGATTGTTTTAGGGAAGAAGTGGGTGGAGTCAGATTAGGATTGAAGCCTTCATATTATGTACAAAAAACGAGATTTTAATAATCTAGAAGAGAATTGTTCTCAGCTGCAAGGATTGTGATGACTGAAATGTTTTCTCTTTGGCTAGAAAAAATAAGAAGCAATCTATTGTGTTCCGACAAAGATACTATCGGTAATATGCCCCAGGGGAAAATATCCTCCCCTCCTTAAGGAATAAGCAAAACTGATGTTACTGTAGATAAAACAATGGACTAGGGGGTCATGAAATCTATTGCTCGTTCGGCCCTTAAATAGCCCCATTGCTTCAGCAAATCACTTATTTTCTCTGACCTGGTGTCTCAGTTTCTTCATTTACGTGGCGAGAGAATTGGTCTAAACGTTGTTTCACGACCCTTTCATGTCTCAGAACTCTAGGAGAGAAGAGTTCAAACATGTTGACTACAGCAATTACCTAGAGAAACTGTACAGAATTACCATTTGATACTAGAAATGCTTACTTTTTTTGTCCTTAATGCAAAATAATTTCTATAAATTATGGGGCAAAGAGGAGTCCTGGTGATGCAGTGGTTTAGTGCTTGGCTGCTAACCTACAGGTCGGTGGTTCCAACCCACCAGCTACTCTACGGGAGGAAGCTGTGGCAGTCTGCTTCCATAAAGATTACAGCCTTGGAAACCCTATGGGACAGTTCTACTCTGTCCTGTAGGTCACTATGAGTCAGAATCAACTTGATGGCAATGAGTTTGGTTTAGTTTTTGATGGGGCAAAGATATAGAGTGTAATACAATACAAATGAACAAATTTAATATTTATTCTAGAAAATATGGTAACTTTAGGCGGTTTTAAATGTTTTAGTATTATTTACAAACTTGGTAAAATTATCTTTAACTTTCAATTTAAAATTACAAGTTTAAGTTAATAACTCAATTACACTTTTAAAACTGTAATTCCAAGGCTCATCTGTTGGATTCTTTAGGATGTCAAGTCTTCTTAAACATTGTAAGTACTCTCTATACCGAACATATAGATTATTATTCCCATTTTTAACACAGAAGTCTTCATAGCATAAATTTGATTTTCATCATCAATATACTTAATTCTAAACCTTTGCTAGATTATTTATAGTCACCTATCTATCCATTGGGAACATTGGTGGCACAGCGGTTAAGTGCTACAGCTGCTAACTAAAAGGTCGGCAGTTCGAATCCACCAGGCGCTCCTTGGAAACTCTGTGGAACAGTTCTAATCTGTCCTATAGTGTCACTATGAGTTGGAATCGACTCAGCAGCAACGGGTTTGATTTCCATCCATTATGGAAATAATTTCCTATCCCTAATAAATTGGATTTCATCATTAATGGGCTGAGTTTGCATATTCAAACTGAGATTTTGGCTAGGGTATGAGGTCTGGAGCTGTAAAAATCCAGGGCCATTTTTCCCACAACTATGAGAGAAAGACTGAGCTTTCTTTTATAGTTTCTTGGTCAAAATGAGTTCTAAGTTCAAGCCCTACAAATGGGATGGACTTGCACTTTGATTTGAATCCGTAAGTACCTGATTTTCAGCTGTGATTTGAACCTGCAACCTTCTGCTTGGCTGTTTCACCCCTAGCTTGGAATCCACTAATCATTTACTGCTTGTTTTTTTCCTGAATTTTCTTCATAGTCATAGCTATTTAAAAATTATTGGATTGTATTCTGCCCAACTCCTATGTCTATATTGGGCTATGTGATAGCCACAGCTTCTTAAGTCATTCTGATGACCATATGGATTTTTACTTTCAAATGTACTATCTCATCTGAGCCTTACCTTTTCAGGTGGGGAGTACAAATCTATTAATATTATTGCTATTTCTGTAATTATTATCCATAACTTATTACTAGGATATAATCTATCCTACTAGGTTTTATCTTATTTTGTTGAATTTGAAAGATATCCCTAGAAACTAATATAGTAGCTACGTGGTACCTAGAAGTCCTATTAAACTTTTGTTAAATAAAAAATAGCTCTGAGTTCTTATTATACACTATCTTAGCTGTATAATAAGAAATATTTAATTCCTTTATTTTTCTAACTCAGATAAATCTGCTCCAAGATCCCTCTCCAATAAAAGAAAATTGAATTTTAATCAGAATGAGGTGGGGTGACGACTTTGAAGTGGTGAGTTCTGGTGGCGCAATGGTTAAGCACTCTCCTGCTAACTGAAAGGTAGGCGATTCGAACTCACCCAGTGGCTCTGCGGGAGAAAGACCTGGCAATCTACTCCTGTAAAGATTACAGCCTAGAAAACCCTATGGGGCAGTTCTGCTCTGTCTCATGGGTCCACTATGAGTCAAAAATCAACTTGATAGCACCTAATAACAGCAACACGTATGCCAAGTTAGGCAAGGACCTAAGGTACGACTCTCAGGGTTCAGCTACCCTGGCCGCCGTCCTCCAGGCCAGGTCTCTTCCTTGCAGGGGGAGGAGAGCCATGATGGCCGCTCCTGGACAAACTTGTCCACAGCCATCCTCCCTCCAGTCTTGGGAGACATTGCTTCTCTGTATTGCCCTGCCCCCCAAACCCAACTCCCTTCTCCCTAAATCTGTGCACTTGTCTTCAAAGCCTCTCTCCAGGAAGCTCAACATAATCCCAGCCTCCTCGCCACGAAATTCCCACCTCCCCCCTCAAAGTCCTTACTACTTTGTTGGAATGAGGGGAAAACAATAGAACAAAGACTAAAACAGGAGTTAATAAGTTAGCAAATTGTCCTGCAACAAGTGTTTTGAATTATTATTATTATAAAAACATTTTAAATTTAAATGGTGATGTATACTTTACGAAGTGTTTTCATATACATATACTGTATTTCTTCTTCCAAACTACCTTGTCAAATAAGAAATTACAGCCCCCGTTTTGCAAATAGAACACCCGAGACTCAAAAAAGCTAAGTGACAGTTTCAAAGTCTCCCAGTTTGTGTGTGTGTGTGTGTGTGTGTGTGTGTGTGTGTTCTCAATAGTGGTTACACACTAGAATAATCAGGGGAACTTCTAAATAACACCTGTGCCAGGACTCACGTGGGAGGAATTAAATCAACATTTCCGGAGGTAGCTCAACATTGTGCTTTCTTTCTAATGTTTTCCCGGTGATTCTAATATGCAAGCAGTGATGAGTACAAGAAGGGAACTTTAAACACAGTTTCTCTGATTTCAAATGCCATGGTTTTTAAAAAAAATATATTATATGACAATAATCATTTGAATGCGGCTTATGAGGATTTTGGAGCCGTGGTAGCTCAGCAGTTAAGAGCTCGGCTGTTAACAGAAGTGTCTGCCGTGGGAATCCACCCGCCGCTCCTTGGAAACCCTATGAGGCAGTTCTACTCTGTCCTGTACGGTCACTATGAATTGGGATCGACTCAACAGCAACGGGTTTTAATGAGGACTTTAATTCTTATTTATTCTGAGAGTTGGAGGGAAAATGGTTTCCTTAGGCATTTCTTGGTGTCCTCAGCAGTGCAGGGAGAGGAACTTCAGGATACAACCTGGCAGCAGGGAAGGAAGGCAGGGGTAGGAGAGAATGCCAGGTGCTCCTTGAGGTCCTTGAAGATCAAGTTTCTTTGGACTGGTTGCATGTATTAGAGTTTCCAAGTAGTTTCTAAGGTGTTATCATTAACTCTAGACCCGTAACCATGTGTGAAATGGGTCCTGGGCAGTGGGTAGAGGACCTTCGAAAATGACACCTAGAAGCAGTGGCACTTTTGTGGAGAGAGTTGGCAAGAGTGCTCTACAAGCATGATGAGTCGTGTGCTTGTGACAACAGCGGGCAGTCAGGGTGTGGAGCGGCCTCTGGTCATCATCAGTCGATATGTACATCCCTTGCCTCCCCTCCACATCTCTTTTCCAGGCGGGGTCAGATAAGAAGAGGGAAAAGCTGTGCTTTCTTGCTATGCTCGTGTATGTGTTTACAGTGCAGATTCTTTGGGAGGCTGCATTTTAATAAGACGGCCTTCCCATTTCAAAGCTTTATACTTTTCATTTGGGTGGTATTGATTTCCCTCTATTAGGCAGTTGGAAAAGAAATTTTATAAATGCGGCTGAACTCATTTTATGTGTGCTTGTTTGATGGGATGGGGGGTGGTGGGAATATTATTTACACAAGAGATAAGTCAGCTGATTAGGGGACAAGTCCATTTAAAATATGTGCTTTAAATCCTTTTTAGGTTTGGTTTTAAAAACTTATGTTCTGTGTAAAATGATAGCCCCTTCACTGAGTATGTAAAAACTTGGAGATTATAAGGGAGTTAATAAGAAAAGTCATTGTCTGTAAAATAAAGATCTGATAAGGAAAGAGTGAAACTTGGAGTGAGATGTCTCAAAAATAGAAAAAAAAAAAAACAGCAAGTAAAGAAAATACCTGGAGGCAGCCAGGTGTGGCGAGGTCTTCTAGACTTCAAGATAAAAGTCAGGCTGGTTTTTTATTACCTTAATTGCTTCCTGCCTATTTGGGTCCCTTTTAGAGAGTGAAAGGCAAGAGATCAGAGGAGAGAAAAAGAAACATTCTAGAAGGATAAGCGAGGCACACTGCGAGACCTACCATTTATTTAGTGCCATTGGTCTAAGCAGGTTAGTGATCTGGGATGGCTGGTGTGGAGAAAAATCCTTGGCAGGTATGAGCAGCTGGGGTGGCCTAAGAGAACAAGGGACTCTAATGTCCAACAGCTGAGGTTCCTAAGATGCATGTGAGCCCTGGAACAGATCCAAACCCAAACCAAACCCGTTGCCTTTGAGTCAATTCTGATTCATAGTGACCCTATAGGATAGAGTAGAACTGCCCCATAGGGTTTCCAAGGAGCACCTGGTGGGTTCAGACTGCCGACCTTTTGGTTAGCAGCTGAGCTCTTAACCACGCTGCCACCGGGGCTCCCTGGAAGGGACAAGACCCTAAAATTTGACTTCACAAGGAGTTAGGAGGACACTTTCCAAGAAGGTATAGGGAAACTGGCAATAATTTCATTAAGTTATTGGTAAGAGTTAGCAAATACTGAAAACATTAACATTTTACTTAAGCATTTAAAAAAATCTTAGTCTAAAAAAAAAAAGCCACCAGATAGTCCAGCGTTAGAGAAAAAGTTGACTGAATTTGTTTTTATCTATTATGGAATATCATTATACAATTTTAATGAAAATTACAATAACAAAACCTAAAAAAGAAAAAATCTTAGTCTTTAAGTGCATCTCTATGGAATGTTCTTTGATTTCTAGTCTATTTAACTATTACACTATGTGTAAAAGATTACTGAGCAACGATCTGTGCTAGTTTATTTCTTTATCACCCCACTAATTAAAAGCTAGGAGCCCTGGTGACACCGTGGTTAGGAGCTCTGCTGCTAACCAAAAAGTCAACAATTCGAATCCACCAGCTGCTCCTTGAAAACTCTGTGGGGTAGTGCTACTCTGTCCCATAGAGTCTCTGTGAGTCAGAAGCTACTCAAAGGCAAAGTTTAGTGAAAAGTGTGGCAGTTCAGGCCACTCAGATGAAGCATCTGCCTCTGCTCCTCTAGCGAAAGTTTTTTGATGTTGTTAGCTGCTGACTCATAGTGACCCCATGCAAAACAGAAAGAAATGTTGCCCAGTCCTGCACCATCCCTAGACTGGTTGTGGATCAGGCTGCTGTGACTCATAAGTTTTCAATGGCTGATTTTTGACAGTAGATCACCAGGCCTTTCTTCTTAGTCTGTCAGCTCTGCTGAAACCTGTTCAGCATCATACCAAAACCAAAACCCATTGCTGTTGATTCTGACTCATAGTCCGATCTGCTTTTGCTTGACTTATACCAACCCTGTACGACAGAGTAGAACTGCCCAATAGCTTTTCCAAGGCTGTAATTTTTATGGAAGCAGGCTGCCACATCTTTCTCCCATGGAGTTGGTAGTGAGTTCGAACTGCCGACCTTCCAGTTAGCAGCTGAGTGCATAACCACTGTGCCACCAGGGCTCCTTTTTTCAGCCTCCTAGCAACACACAATCCACCACTGACAGAGGGTGGTGGCTGCACATGGATGGAGGTACATTAGGCGGGAATCCAACCCTGGTCTCCCTTATGGAAGGGTAGAAATCTGCCACTGAAACACCAGGGGACATTAACTCTTGAGAGTTAAATCCATTACCTTAGCTATGATGTGGCCGTTATAAACATCTTTTCATAGGAACTAAATAAAACATTCAGAAAAGATTCGTTTATTCGTTCAGCAAATAATTGAGTTTTCTGTGTGCTGTGCATTTGATGAGTACTGACTGCTGAGAAGCTTCCAGTCTAGAGGAGAAATCTAAGCTACAAGTAGTTGTCTGGGCTGTGGTAAGGTCAGCCGGAGATACTACAAGCCAGCTACACTGCCAGCTTCTTACTGTCTCCTATTTGCCCCTGAATCACTAATTCCCAGCCCAGTGCCTGGCACATGGTTGGCATTCAGTAATGCTCATTGAAAAGAACTTGATTGTGGGTGTTCCAATATGTTTTTGCTGATTTGTTTTAATGTGTATTTACAAATTCATGTTTCCCTTAAGATAAAGTCCTCCCAGTTGCTCCAGATTGTTGTTAGCGTTGCCAATATTATAGATCCTGTTTCAGGCAGTTTATCTCCATTATTGCATAACTCAGGATTGATTGGCTCTGCATCATAATTTGAGTCTCATTCTTCTCTGTGTCCTTGTGTTGTCAGGGTGACCTGAGTACATCTCTAAAGCAGTGTAGTCATTGCTCTTTCCCTGATACTGTTGAACCCTTCTATGCCCTTTGATACCTTTGACTATTAGCTGTAATTACACTCCATTTTTCTTATTATTTGCTCTATATTGCTTTGTGGTCCCATGTCTCCAATGTCATCTGGTGTCCCTTGATGATATATTCTGGGACCGACTCTGCATGTCTGGAATATGCATCTATTAGTCAGAATAACCTGTGCTCATCACCTACACTGTCACACTAATGGCACTCAGTGATATTTATGAGTCTTTGCAAATACCACAATGACTTTGGCTGCATCGCCCGATTGTTTTTCTGATACTAATGTTTGGATGTTGGCTAATTTTCTTAAGCGTAATGCTGATAAAGTAGTGCTATTACAGAAAAGTCTTCCCCACAGAGAGATCTATTGACTCTTTCATCCTGCATGGTTTCTTGAGTCTTCTTTCCCCCCCCCCAGAATTTCTAATCTTCAAATCACTTTTGACTTTGAATTTCCTTGTAAGACATCTGTTAGGTGCTGTCAGGTCTGTTCCGACTCATAGTGACCCTGTGCAACACAGAATGAAACACTGCCCGGTCGTGCACCATCCTCACAGTAGTTGTTGTGCTTGAGCCCATTGTTGCAGCCACTGTGTCAGTCCATCTCATTGAGGATCTTCCTCTTTTTCACTGAGCCTGTATTTTACCAAGCATGATTTCCTTCTCCAGGGACTGATCCCTCCTGATAACATGTCCAAAGCATATAAGACGTAGTCTCGCCATCCTTGCTTCTAAGGAGCATTCTGGTTGTACTTCTTCCAAGACAGATTTGTTCATTCTTCTGAAGGATATTCAATATCCTTTGCAAACACTATAATTCAGAGACATCAATTCTTCAGTCTTCTTTATTTATTGTCTAGCTTTTGCATACATATAACCTGTAGCTGTTGAGTCGATTCTGACTCATAGCAACCCTATAGGACAGAATAGAACTGCCCCATAGAGCTTCCAAGGAGCATCTCATGGATTCAAACTGCCAACCTTTTGGTTAGCAGCTGTAGCTCTTAACCAGTACACCACCAGGGTTTCCGCATACATGTAAGGAAATTGGATACACTATGGCTCGAGTCAGGTGAACCTTAGTCCTCAAAATGACATCTTTGCTTTTTAACACCTTAAAGAGGTCTTTTGCTGCAGGTTTGCCCAATGCAATACGCTGTTTGATTTCTTAACTGATGTTTCCATGGGCATTGATTGTGGATCCAGGTAAAATGAAATCCTTGACAACTTCAGTATTTTCTCCATTTATCATGATGTTGCTTATTGATCCAGGTGTGAGGGTTTTTGTTTTCTTTATGTTGAGGTGTAATCCATACTGAAGGCTGTGGTCTTTGATCTTCATCAGTAAGAGATTCAAGTCCTCTTCACTTTCAGCAAGCAAGGTTGTGTCATCAGAAAGCATATCACAGGTTGTTAATGTGTCTTCCTCCAATCCTAATGCTGCCTTTTTCTTCATATAGTCCAGCTTCTTGGATTATTTACTCAGCATACAGATTGAATAAGGATGCAACTCTAAGGCACACCTTTCCTGATTTTAAACCACACTGTATCCCCTTGTTCTGTTTGAATGGCTGCCTCTTGGTCTATGTACAGGTTCCTTATAAGCACAATTAAGTGTTCTGGAATTCCCATGCTTTGCAATATTATCTATAATTTGTTATGGTATGCACAGTCGAATGCCTTTGCATAGTCAATAAAACACAGGTAATCATCTTTCTGTTATTCTCTGCTTTCAGCCAAGATTCATCTGATGTCAGCAATGATATCCCTTGTTCATCATCTTCTCCTGAAATCCAGCTTGACTATCTGGCAGTTCCCTGTCAATATACTGCTACAACCACTTTTGAATGATTTTCAGCAAAATTTTACTTGCATGTGATATTAATGGTATCATTCAATAATTTCCACATTCTGTTGGATCACGTTTCTTTGGAATGGACACAAACATGAATCTCTTCCAATCGTTTGGCCAGGTAGCTGTCTTCCAAATTTCTTGTCATAGATGAGTGAGTGCCTCCACCGTAGCATCCATTTGTTAAAACATCTCAATTGGTATTCTGTCAATTCCTGAAGGCTTGTTTTTCTCCAATGCCTTCAGGGCAGCGTTCACTTCTTTCTTCAATACCATTGGTTTTTGAGCCCGTGCTACCTCCTGAAATGGTTGAACGTCGACCAATTCTTTTTGGTACAGTGACTCTGTGTATTCCTTCCATCTTCTTTTGATGCTTCCTGTGAACTGAAATGGACTGGTATTGGCCATTTTGAATCGGACAATCATATGGTCTACTATGCTGGGAATGACAAAATAAATAGGAGTGGCATTGCATTCATCATTTAAAAGAACATTTTTAATATTTTCCCCATAGACTCCTTCAGTATTGCAACTTGAGGCTTGAATTTTTTCTTCAGTTCTTTTAGCTTGAGAAATGCCGAGTGTGTTCTTCCCTTTTGGTTTTCTATATCCAGGTCTTTGCATATGTCATTATAATACTTTACTTTGTCTTCTCATGCCACCCTTTGGAATCTTCTGTTCAGCTCTTTGACTTCATCATCTCCTCCATTCGCTTTAGCTATTCTACACACAAGAGCAAGTTTCAGAGTCTCTTCTGACATCCATTTAGTCTTCTCTTTCTTTCCTGTCTTTTTAATGACTTTTCACTTTCTTCATGTATAATGTCCTTGATGTCATTCCACAACTCGTCTGGTCTTCAGTCATCAGTGTTCAATGCATCAAATTTATTCCTGAGATGGCCTCTAAATTCAGGAGGGATATACTCAGGGTCATACTTTGGTTCTCATGGACTTGTTTTAATTTTCTTCAGCTTCAACTTGAACTTGCATATGAGCAATTGATGGTCTGTTCCACAGTCTGCCTCTTGAAATGTTTTGACTGATGATATTAAGCTTTTCCATCATCTCTTTCCACAGATGTAGTTAGTTTAATTCCTGTATATGACATCTGTCGAAATCCATGTTTATAGTCGCTGTTTATGTTGTTGAAAAAAGGTATTTGCAATGAAGAAGTCGGTCTTGCAAAATTCTATCATGCAATCTCCACGGTAGTTTCTGTCACCAAAGCCATATTTTCCAACTACACATCCTTCTTTACTGTTCCCAGCTTTCGCATTCCAATCACCTGTAATTATCAATGCATTTTGAGTGCATGTTTGATCAATTTCAGACTTCAGAAATTGATAAAAATCTTCTGTTTCTTCATATTTGAGCTTGGTGGTTGATGCGTAAATTTGAATAACAGTCGTATTAACTGGTCTTCATTGTACTCATATGGGTATTACTCCATCACTAACAGAGTTGTACTTTAGGATAGATCATGAAATGTTGTTTTCAATGATGAATGCAATGCCATTCTTATTTATTTTGTCATTCCCAGCATAGTAGACCATATGCTTGTCTGATTCAAAATGGCCAATACCAGTCCATTTCAGTTCACTAGTGCCTAGGACATCGATCTTTATGCATTCCATGTCATTGTAAGACATTTGAAACAAATCATTGTTTCATGATTTTATTATGTCACTGTCTTACATTTAAATTATTGATACCTTTTGATGGGAATTCATCTGAAACAAAAACACCATGGGCATAAATAATCATCTCTCACACCCCTGAATCAAAAGGTGGATTGTATGTTGATCATAACCATTGCTTTTGTCATTATTTCAAATAATAACATACTTTCTTGTTTAATAGAAATTTTCATGGTTCTCTTGAGTACTGCTGTTATGATGTCATTTCCTTCCTTTTACTTGGGCAATTTGAATCACTTATTTCTTCAGTTGACTTTCTATTTTTCTATCCAAACTTTTTCTTATGCCCTTTTGCTCCATGATTATTTTACTTTACCTTGGATTACAATTAAATCCCATTCCGAAGCCAAAAACCAAACCCATTGCCATCGAGTTGATTCTGACTCATAATTAACACTCTATAAGTTTGGAAGTCGTGCTAATTCAGAGCACTATTCCTAGAGATACGTCTTTTTTCTGTTCTTCAATGTCATACCAAGCCCAGAATCCACTCAAATTGTAATCCTTTGAGACCGAAACCCACTGCACTGTTCCTCCTTGTCTTCATCAGTCAGTGCCTAAGGTGAAACCCTATCCATCTATTTAGATCCATCCATTCTCTTAGTCAGTGGCACCTCCTTGGTCCCCAGCCTTCTGCCTTCTTCCCATCTTCCAAAGGCTTCTCTAATGAAATTGTCCCTGTATCCTCAAACTCTTCTTTTAGTGTTTCTTCTAGCTTCTTGCATTATTACCTGGCTCTCATCTGGGATCACAACATCTCCTGTAGTCCATCAAATAGTTGCTGTTTATTTTCTCAGACTTCATTACTTCAGTTACATAACAAGGCATTGACTTTTTCCTGGCTCTCCATTGCCGCTGCTTTCAGACCATAACTCCTCCACTTCGTTTATCAAAAGAGAATGAAGAAAGAGCAACACCAAACCCTGATTTCAAGGCTCAAGACATTTCACACTAATCACCAACTCTTTCTCCCCATTGCTATTATCTGCCTAAACCAGAAACTATACCAAACCTGTGGCCATTGAGTCGATTCTGACTCATAGCAACCCATGAGGTGATGACTTACTCACTGCCCTTGAAAACATCATGCATTTTACGTATGTCTTTTTCTTTCCCTCCAAGGCCTCTCCTCAGTGTGGGTGACCTATATATCCTGTAGGTACTTGCCCATCCTTGACCTTCTCACCTCCATAGACCTCCACTCCTCTTTGTTTTTTTCCTTCTCATGGTCTGATTTTTACACTTGCATGCTTATCACGGTAATAGTAAACACCTCCAAAGTCCCTTTAAAGCAGTGACTTTAGACCACAAATTTTCTCTATCTTCTGCTAACTTGTTAATCTATTTCTACCATGACACTTCTTCAACCTTACTGAGACTTCAGCCCATTGACCTTTCTATATTTTTTCTCCATCAGCCTTCTCTTTTTGCTTTCCTCCTCATCCAGCTTACAATTTTGCCAATACTCGAAGCCTTCTTGCCTCCCCCACCATGTGTTTTGTTTTCCCAACTGATCTGACAAAAATCCACCCTAGATGGACCTAGTTATCTATTTCTTCTGTGCCTGCACCTAAATAGTTAAGTGCTTCTGGAGAAAGTAACATATCAGGGGAGATTTGATCTACTTTAAATCCATGATCACTACACTGCAATACTGCTTGGCAATTCTACTAGATTTCTCTAGTTAGCTTATTACCCTACTCTCCACAAAAATGATTTCAAGCTCTTTCCAGTTTCCATAAATCTCCAAGTACTTTTTTGATCCCACACTTTTGGCTGATGATCCCATTACCTCCTTTACAAAGGAAGAATTACTGTTGGATGGGGATTCTATCATCTGCTGAAAAACACACAAGCAAACCTACCTTGAATTCTATACACTCCATCTTCCCTTCCTTCTGACATAATAAGCAGATCCCTCCATTTATTTTCTGGACCTCTACCCTCTGCCATCATATTCCTTTTCACTGGAATACATTTAATCTCCTTTTCTTCAGGATAATTTTCATTGGCTTTTAAATATATTCCCATTGTATAGTAGCCATCACTCAGTTTTAAAATATAAGCACCATAAATTTTACAAAGGCAGTAGAACACAGTGGTTAAGGGCACAAAATATGGAGCCATATTTGTGAGGTCAAGTTCCAGATTCACCACTCTTTATCTTTAGGACTTAGATAAGATACCTGAACTATTCAAGTTGCAGTTCATCCTTAAAATAGGAATGATTACAACAGAGTTAAGAAGTAACGAATCAGTATATGCAAAGGGCCACCACTCATCTGTCAGTTTGCCATACTGTGGTGGCTTGCTTGTTGCTGTGATGCTGGAAGGCTGTGCCACCAGTATTTCAACACCAGCAGGGTCATCCATGGTGGACAAGCTATAGCAGGAAGCTTCCAGACTAAGACAAACTAGGAAGAAAGTAATAATCTACCTCTAAAAATTAGCCAATGAAATCCCTGACATCACAAAAGACTATTGTCTGATATAGCCTTGGAAGATGAGCTCCTAGGTTGGAAGGAACTCAAAGTGCACAGTGACCACAAGGATGGACTTAAGCATACCAATCAATGATCATGAAGATGGTGCAGGACCAGGCAAGTTTCATTCTGTTGTACATGGGTCTTCATGAAGTCACAGAGTTAGCTTTGTATGTGTTTGCTATTACTGTTAGTTTGTTTCATAATCAGGCCATAATTTTCTTAGAGTTTTTTTGCCTGTCCTAAAGCTCATATTTGCTTCCCTTTTCATGAGTGACAGAATAAAGTGTCTTCATTATAAATTCTAGTTGCCATATTATATTATCTGATGCCCCTTTCTTGCGTCCCTCTCCAATAGAGCCCTGTTTCGTTGTTCAATCTGGACCAGTAGCCCTCTGGTCTGCTCTACTCTGGCTCTGCTCTCATCTGGGACTTTATTTACCTTCTCTTGGCTTGGATCAATTGTTTCCTGAGTCCTAAGACTTATGCTTCTCATTATATCTTCCTGCATTTGCTGGTTTCTATTTGCAAGGATTTTCAGAGAAGGGAGTAGAGGAGGTAAATGTTATGAATCTCTGACTGTTTAGAAAGGTGTTTAGCATATGCTCATGTTTGATTATAATCTGAGTTCAAAATCATTTTCCATTAGGACTTTAAAGGCATTTCTCCATTGTCTCCAGTGCTGCTGATGAGGCACCTATCCATTTCACTCTTGTACTTTAACAGTCTACTACCCCCACCCTCCTAGATGCATTTAAGAGATTTAACTTTGCTATTGTGAAAATGTGTAAGGTATACTTAGGTGTGGGTCGTCTTGCATTTATTTTACTTGATATTGATTGGAATGACTGGTGACTTTTTCCAGATTTGGGGAATTCTCCTGTTATATCTTTAGAAACTCTTCTTTCTTAGTTACGCAGTGGTTAAAAGCTACAGCTGCTAACCAAAAGACTAGCAGTTCAAATCCACCAGCCACACCTTGGAAACCCTAGGGGACAGCTCTACCCTGTCTTATAGGGCCTCTGTAATTCAGAATCGACTCCATGGCAACGAGTGGTTTGTTTGTTTTTTTTTTTTTTTTTGGTATTATTTGAATATTAGAACTTCTGAACTTGTCCTTTATGGCTCATATTTTCTTTTACATTTTCTATTTCTGTTATTTTGTTCCACATTCTGGGAGATATCCTAGACTTTGTTTTCCGGTGATTTTATTGATGTGTAACTTTTTTTTTTTTATTTCATAATGATAAATAATTTCTTAAGTGTTCTCTGATTGTAACTTTTTATAGCATTCTTTTTCTATTTTATAAATATGACATTTTCTTGAATTGCTATGACTCTATCAAGTAGAGGTTTTCTTTTCTTTTTTTAAGTTCTCTTTATTCTCTGAATTGTTGGTTGCCTTTTGGGTCCAGCTTTTCTGTTTGATTTTCTCAGTCTTGTTTTTTCATGCTGATGATGTTCCACACTGGTTGTTGTTGTTAGCTGCTGTGGAGTCTTGGAGTTGATTCTGACTCATGGTGAGTCCATGTCACATGCAGAGTAGAACTGTGCTCCATAAGGTTTTCAATGGCTGTGATCTTTCGGAAGTAGATCACCAGACTTTCTTCAGAGGTGCCTCTGCATGGGTTCCAACAGTCCACCTTTAGGTTACTGGCTGAGCACTTAACTTTTTGCTTCACCCAGGGACTCTAAGATGGTAAAACCAAAATCAAGCCAAACCCGTTGCTGTCAAGTAGATTCTGACTCATAGCAGTCCCATAGGACAAAGTAGAATTGCCCTATAGGGTTTCCAAGGAGAGGCTGGCTGGTGGATTCAAACTGTTGACCTTTTTGGTTAGCAGCCAAGCTCTTAACCACTACACCACCAGGGCCCCTGGACGGTAAAGGGGGTTGCTATTATGCGGTACACAGAATAATAGAAGGAGTCTGCAATGTTTAGCCTAAAGAGTTTTCAAGAAAACATAAGAGCTTTATTCAATTCTGATTGCGGAAGAATGCTTGAATTCTTTACAATGTGTGTCCAGAAGTTAGAATTAGGATCAATGAGTAGAAATTATTAGCGAAGCTGGGTTTAATATAAGGATGAATTTTCTAACCATTATACTGTGTAAAAGAAGCCCTGGTGGCACAGTAGTTAAGCACTCGGCTGCTAACCAAAAGATCGGCTGTTCGAACCCATGGGCTGCTCCACAGGAGAAAGATGTGGCAGCCTGCTTCTGTAAAGGTTACAGCCTTAGAAACCCTATGGGGCAGTTCTCCTCTGTCCTACAGGGTTTGCTATGAGTCAGAATCAACCGGATGGCAACGGGTTCGTATACTACCTTAAAAACGGAATAAGCCTCCTTTGGAGACAGCGACTTCTCCATCGCTGGAGGCCTTTTTAAAATGTAGGATGAACACTTGCCAGAGATTCTGTTGATGGGATTCCCCCAGAAACTGGCCTTCAGGTCTCTTCTCTGAGCGAGTGTCAGACACCCACTAAGGCTTCTGCCCACAGACCCCAGAGTCAACATTGAGAACCAGCATGTTTCACTGAGATCAGTGAAGATAATTAAAGTGCCAGGAATTAAAAGAAAACGAAAATAATGAAGCCTGTGAATTTTTACCGGAATAGAAAATGTTGATAATGATATAATGATTTTCAAAATCAGGCTGGATGCAGTCAAGAAGGACCTTACTAAAAACCCGCTGACCTCAAGTCAATTCCGACTCATGGTGACCTTAGGCTCTCCATTTCGGAGATGAAGAGAAAAAATATCATTGCCAACAGAAAGATTTTAAGTGTAGGTTTGTTCACTGGGCAAACTGTAGAATATCCTTTTTTCCAGAGTGAAATGTTTCTGAAATAGCGTAGTTAACATCAGCTAATGCAGAAAGTACAGAAATGTTAAGATTCTGTACTCTTCTTGGAAATTATATTGACCCTTATTTAGCTTTTTAAGATATTCTTTCATTTAAAATTAGACATGAACAACCTGAATGGCAACCTATAATTCTTTAAAAATATGAATTCTTAATCTTATTCTTTTCTGATATGAACTATATGAAAGTGCCGGGTATATTTTATCATTTAGTACAAATCAGCATGACATCCAGCAAACTGATGGCCCATATTTTAAGGCAAAAAGTGCTAAGTTATTTCTCAGTGGGAGGGAAACACCTTTGAGTTAAATACTTACAGTTTATGCCAATTGCAGTGTGAGATACAGCTGCTTGGGAATTGATTTTTTTCTTTTCTTTTCATAATACAGTGAATTTTAATAAGTGAGCCCACTCATTTACTCCAATGACCAAAATCTTACCCAAGTGAGGCTAGTTGACTGGAGCTCTGGCAGTTATATACTGCTTGTGCTGACTTTGGTTAATATCTGACTAGCGTGTTCATCCTTATTATGGTTATTATCTTAATGTTCAGCCTTTGCTTTTGTCCTTTACTTTGCTTTCATGAGGAAAGATAAGGAAAAAAAAAGATATGCAATAATAAATGAGATATATGAATAGGCGAGTAAGCCAGGAGAAATGTTGGGATAGGCCAGAGAAGAATGGATGAAAAGTCACTGCCTAACAGGCTACTGCTGTTAATCCAATGCCGCAGTCTAAGATTTTGAAGTGGAAAAGGGAGCCGTGGTGGCTGTGTTGGGGGTGGGGAGGGGATGGAGGAACCCATGAGATTCTGCTGGACGCCCCTGCAGGAGAGCCAACGCCTGACCTCTAAATGCAGGCTTGCTATTTTTAATTTCAATGACTCTATTAAAAGAGGTGGAGGACCCAGGGGACCAAACTGGACAGAAGGCTTTTTTTAGGGTATCAGAGCTTTCGTTCAGACTGTTTCCAATCGCTCAGAATGCTCTAGTAGTTTTGGACTCACAGACAGAGGTGTGAAGCCTGAGACAGGAGAAGACAGGAAGGTAGAGAGAGGTGAGGGAGATGCGTGGGGCAGGAAGTGAACACGTTACACCTTCAGGACGGCCAAAATGTAGTCCCTTCTGCTGGCCTGCCGGCCTCTGGCCTCAGCTTGTCCCCAGTGCTTGCGAACATTTAGAGAGCGCGCGGCCGGAGCTGGGGTGTCTGCAGAGCATAGTCGGGGGCATTTTTGCTGCTCAGAGGGACAAAATCTAAATTAAACAAAAATCGAGATGAAGAAAGTGAATTACTATTTTTGGCCTGTTTATAGACAAAAACGGAGGCAAGAGTGTGAAAGTTCGGGCCTCCTGAGGATATCACCAAAATGCAGTGGATTTTCTAAGTGTCCAAATCCTTTTACTTCATTCTAATATGTCTTTTGTTGCCAGAATTTTTTTGTTTGGTCAGACATTTACTTAATGTGAGACAGTTTTTTTTTTTTTTTTTGGGGGGGGTAGCGGGAGGAGGTCTGGTAGAACTA
This sequence comes from Dugong dugon, assembly GCA_030035585.1. Taxonomy (NCBI): domain Eukaryota; kingdom Metazoa; phylum Chordata; class Mammalia; order Sirenia; family Dugongidae; genus Dugong; species Dugong dugon. The sequence continues at coordinate 7,222,929 of CM057479.1, read as the reverse complement.
ATAGGATTTACCTTTCAAATAAACAGAATATTTCTGCTGTTATATACTGCCCTCTGCTGGCTACATTAATTGTGTTTTACTGGCTGCTGAAATGGGTGGTTAAGAAGGTTTCATTAATCTAAATAAATAAATACAAAAATTTGACTTCTTTTTTTTTCCTCCTTCTGGGAAAACCTAAAAACATCTCTAGGTAGTTTCCATATTTAAAATAATAAATACATTGAATGATGTTATTTCTTAACCTTTATATATCCCCCTAAAAATGTAATGGGAATTTTATTTTACAGGGTCAAACAGAGCATTTGGCTGTCTGGTGTGTCTTTCTACTTTAATGCACTTAAGACTATTTTTATGGGACTGAAAATTCCCAAAATTTTAGACTCTGTCAGTAATTCTTGGTGTGTAAAGAAACGCTTTTGGACCAAAATCAAAGAACAAAACCAATAATCCAGTGAAATACATTTGAAGCCCCAACAAAAGTTTTCAAGCCACACTTGAAATACAGCTTGTAGATATTAGGCTATGTGTAATTGTCCACTAGCAACGATAATTATTATTCCATGGTTTATAATAATTATAACAAATCTTCACACACTATGGAGTAGATTAATGCTTAATTGTCAAAGGAACTGTTTGTGATCTAGCAAGAGTTAGTTGCAAAGCCAAGCTTGGAATTAATTGTCTCAAAGTCCTCAGCCTCTTGCTTTATGTACTGAACAATGCGCTGCCTTTAATAATAGTTAGGAAAAAGAATTTCATGTGTCAAACACTTTATTGCAAAACCAAGGTTGAACGGTGAATTCTAATTAAAGCCATTTTATTATTAAAAGGAAACAACAAAACTTTAAAACATCCTTAAAAAGGGAGGCTATTATGGCCTGGAAATGGATTGATCATTGTTTTTTTAACTGAAATCCTTTATAGAGTTAGTTATGTTCTGTTGTTTATAATTATTTGGGGGTTTGGAGGAGCCTCATGTGGCTTTTCCTTGGGTTCTTTAAATTAAATAGCTGTGTTGCATACATCTCCATTTGGCTACGGTTGAGTAAACTTCTTCAGTGTATTGGGGTATCACATCACTTCCTGGATGAACAATTGGTTGCTGAGAGCAGGTTTATTTAAAGCAAGAAACTCGTTTAAATAAGTCTTTGGTCACGGCTGTCGAGGGGGTTGTTAATGCACTCTGAGCAACGACTCTACATGCATGGAGAAGTTTATAAAAGAATCTCTGGTCTTCTGATGATGTAGGTCTTCACCAAGCCCCTTTTTGTAAATCTAAGACTTTATGTTCATTTTATTATACACAGTCTTCATTTGAGTCTGAAAAGAGGAGCTGCAGGGTCGACATAAAATTAACTTCTCTTTCAGTGTCCTAACCTTTGGGTTTTAATTTATTCACTTGTCAATCTTATGACTGCCTCCTGAACTCCAGCCATTGATTTCCGTCGCCTGTGCTATTTTTCCTGTTTATTATAATATATTGTCCCATTGTTGCTGGCCGTTTGCACTCAGCTCAATTTCCCACACAGTGGGCAGGAAACTGCTCCATGGCATCAGACTTCCTTAGATTGATTTTCACAGAGGCAGGGAGGGACCTGCCCACTTCTGGGCTCTTTGTACTGGGACTACACAAGGGCCCCGTAAACTGCCCTCGGACACTTCCTTCCAGGCCCCCGGGCAGACGGTAGCCTCATCAGGCTGTTCCCACCTAGGTCCCACGCAGCCCCTGGGAAAAGCAGCCCTTATCAGGGCTGCATATTATGTCATTTCTTTTTACATACGATGTTTATTGTATTTAAGAGCCTGCTCTGTGGGAATGTTCTTTCCAAGGAGGACAACGGGGAACCACAGAACAAAACTGGTGAAGTCATGCAGCCCAGAGCGTCAGGCCTTCCAGGAGCTTTGCAGTTAGAACACAGAACCCTCGACAACAATGCAAATGTTGTCGTTACCCTCCCCATGTCTGGAATTATTTATTGATGAGAAGCTTTATTACCAGTGCATTATGTGCCACCCTAAGTGTAGGTTATAAAAAAAAAGAACCCATTTGGGATGAACCAGGAGACCTAAAGAGCACTTTTCAAAAAAAGTCAGTGTTTGTGTTACTATTTTGAGTTTTGCTAAATAAGCTTCAGCTTTTTGAGGCAAACTTCAGCATGTACCCCAGTGAGATGGAATTTAAGACACTTGCCCTACATATTTCCAGCTTTCAGTTGGAAACACTTTTAAACTCAAATTGTCTTAGACAACACATATGGTTGTTTTATATTAAAAAAGTAGGTCACCACAGTTATTGATTTGCTTACATGTGCACCATTAGGCTGAAATTATTATTATTTTCATTTTGTAAATTTAATTGTCTTTTTAGGGCTAGGTTTATTGCAAAATAGAACAAACACAACTTAGTAGATAATACTGAGCATCAGGCACCGTCCTCTGAAAATGATTATTAATTTGCACTCTGATATTATGGTTCCCCAAGGAGCTCATTATCAATTAGACAGTCTCCTGCAATAAATAGTTGATAGATGAAGCCAGTTTCACAACCACAGCTACAATTCCATAGAGGCATTCTGTATGTAAGAGAAGCTTTTTTTTTTTTTTTGGTTCTTTTTCCAAGTGCAGAAGGTTTCAGAGATCCTAGGGAGAAGGATGCAAGTTTTATGAAGACTTTATCAAGGGAACAACCAGTCAGTGTTGTCTATACAGCTGAATTCACAGGGAGGAAAGTCAATTTCTATTTCAGAGTTGTAATTGTATGGTGTGAATTATTTTCAACTGCAGAAATTGATGGCCAAGTTTTAGATCTATTGAGTGAATGAATGATTTTAATCAGTTGAAAACCAAATCTTGTTCACTTGTATTAATAATGGGCAGTACTCATAGAGTTTGATTGAGTTTTATTAAGTCATTTCCAAATTTTAGACTTAATTGAATTGGCTAAATCACAGATAGTTTCTCAGGTGAGAAAGGTACAAACATACTTATTTCCATTTTACGTATTTGGAAACTGCTGGTCACAATATTAGGTATGCAGTCATAACCTTATTTCTTACCTGGAACAAGTCACCAGGATGGAAGGTGTCTTGGGCTGGGTTCTCTAGAGAAGCAAAACTAGTGAAGTGTGTGTGTATGTATGTATGTATAAATGTAGAGAGAAAGATTTATCTCAAAGAAATGGCTCATGTGGTTGTGGAGGCTGGCAAGTCCCAAATTTGTGGGTCAGGCGTCAGGCTGGAGGCTTCTCCTGACTCAGGTGGTTGCAGGGGTTGACAAACCCACAATTGACAGGTCAGACAGTAAGCTGTTGGCTTACGGGGCTGCAGAAGCTGGCAAATCCCAGAATCAGCAGGTCAGACAACAGACTCAAGTCTCATGAACTGGAGGTCAGATGATGAGAAGCCAGATGCAGGAACCAAAGCAAAGGAGAGCCTTGCCAGAGCATCCATATATATATTGGATGCAGGTCACACACCCCAATGAAACTCCCTATACATCAGAGTAAAGGTGGACTTGAGTAAGGGTGTGACCTGAGTCACACCCTCTTGTAAGGCTGTGACTCAAGATACACCCCACACTAATCCTGCCTCATTAACCTATAGAAGTTAAGATTTACAACAAATAAAATGGAGGCTAGTTACATAATAGCACGAAATGTAGGATAATTACATCAGATCACAAAAATGGAAGACAACCCTGAAATACTGGGAATCATGGCCTAGCCAAGTTGACACATAACATTATCCATCACAGGAGGTAAACTCTTTTTACCATTGTAAATCTTTGTACTATTCTCTTTATTGGGGGTTGAGGGGTTGTTCTGTTACAGGGAATACATATGAATGAAAATGAGATCACTAGATAATTTAATTTGACAGGAATAGATATTGGAAAATGTCCCAGGTAAATTCTGCTTTAGGGTGATATATTGTTAAATAGAATACATACTATGAGAAGTGACATACACACCCTGGTCTTGAAGTGATTGATACTGTAGCTTACAGGTTTGATCAGATTAATTGTAGAGGCAGACAGGCCACGTAGAAGGCAAGCTACCGTTCTAATGATAGATTTCAGTATTCATTCTGTAATGGATCTCTCTGGTGTCATATTTCTGACTTTGCTTTCTCCTTGGACTATACTTCTAATCCTCGATAAGCCTAGGCCAACATCAAGAGATTGTATGTATTGGATTTTTGTTCACAAATTTTCTTAGATAGTAATTGAAAGTTCCCAGATATAAGGGTACAATGTCATTGTCTTGAACTATCTTTAATACAATGCTTATTGTTCTCCTGGTAGAGTAGCACAGTGATCTTAGCTGCATCTCCTGGCCCTCTGATTTAAGAGTCAAAGAGTGATCCAGGGAAGAATGGGAAATTTACATCTGTGAGCAAAGACAGCCACTGGAGAGCTGGGGAAGGGGATACAAGCATAGTTACTTAAGTGTTCCTTTTGAGGAAGAAATCTAGGAGTACTCTAACATTTATGGCTTGGCTTACCAGGCTCTTAACAGTACTAATATCTAATATTGGGAAAATATTAAGAGGACCCAGTTTTGCTTGGGAAGGTGAGTTGATAGCCAGCTCAGTGAAGGATATGTTGAGTTTGGCATGCCTGTGCACATCCAAATATTTATATCCAGTAGGTAATTACTCTGGGCACAAGAAAAAAGGACAGGGTTGGATCCAGTTGTGAATCTCTGTCTGTAGATATCATCAAAACCTTGAGCATATCTGTGATCACCCAGGGCAGAAGCAAGAAAGAAGACCAGTGGACTAGGGAAAGGAACACCAATTTGAAGGGTATGGAGAGATAAGCTCAAAATGAAATGGAAAAAAAAAAAAAAATGATGTAGAGAAAGAATCAGAAACGAATAATCTCCCGGAAATTGGGTCAGCAAATCCGTGAGCAACCTCAACTCAGGAAGCCATTTGTTGTGGAGCAATGTCTCTTTTATCTGGAAACTTCATCAGGAGCTGATAAACTCTTGCTAGGGATTGTGAGGCTTGATCTATTATATTTTCCAGAGATAATTTATATAAATCATACAATAAGGAGGAGATACAAACATATGACTGTTCTCATTCTTTACCTATTGTTCTGGGCCATGAGAATTTTTTGCCTGCTGGTTTCTTCATAATATTTCTCCAGAAGTATAGAGACAACACGCCTCTCATTGCCTTAGAGGAAATAAGAAAAGTGGTAACACCAGATCGTCATTTTGAATCATCTCTGCACTGAAAGAGGGAGGCAGGTCACCTCATGAAAGGAGAGCATTAATTAGACCACGTTCATAGAAATGGATTGTGGAGAAATTCCTTTTCTTAGGTAGCTTTTTTCCATCTAAATTATGAAACAGCTCAAGGACAAGGATATCGCCAGCAAAGGACAGAGAAAACTAAATGTTTTTTCTTGACCAGGAAATAAATGGAATTTGCTAAACAAACAAGCAAAAAACTCTTATTGCTGAGGTTTAGAATCCATCAGTCACTGCCTCGCTAATAAAAACAAACAAGCAAGCTAATTAATACATTTGTACTTTGGAAAGGAGACAGGAGTCTTCCTTGACATTTGGCCAAAGGAATGTTTTAAAATACTGGAAGATAAAGACCAAAAAGTGACAATAAAATGATAAAGATGGCTTTGGTGCTCTTTGCTGGAGTCGTTTGTGCGGAGTCCTGGAGGCGGAAAGCAGATGGCAGCTGATGGAGGAAGGCATGGGAGGTGAAGAAGGGGAGGAAGAGAACGAATCTGTCACTTTCATCCCTTTTAAACAGCTTGACTGAGAGAGAAAACTAAAGGGATAGAGAGTCAGAGAGATATTTATCAGTTTTATTTTGGAAACAATTGAATAAGCTTAGAGATCAAGGCGGAGTCTCTGGGTGGTGCAAATGGTTAAGCACCCGGCTACTAACCGAAAGGTTGGCGGTTCAAATCTATACAGAGGCGCCTCAAAAGACAGGCTTGGTGATCTGCTTCTGAAAGGTCACTGCCTTGAAAATCCAATGGAGCAATTCTAGCCTGCACACATGGGGTGGCCATGAGTCACGATCCTCTCAATAGCACCTAGTAACAACAAGAGAGGTTAAGGAGAATCAATATACGTAAGGAGAAATACAGACAACATAAGAGTGCAAAGATATTGGAGCAGGAGAAGGGGATACACTATAAGCCTTTTCTCACTCGTCATTAAAAATCAAAAAGCCGAACTCATTGCTGTTGAGTCGATTCTGACTCATAGCGACCCTATAGGACAGAGTAGAACTGCCGCATAGGGTATCCAAGGATTGGCTGGTGAATTTGAACCAGCCTTTTGGTTAGCAGCCAGGCTCTTAACCACTGCACCACGTCATTGGAGTAAAATCAAGATAAAACATTTGGAATAAAACCTACATATGTTCTAGGATCATAAAGAATCAGTATCCAAGGATAGGGTCTAGTCATCTTAAATATCTTCTACCTTATTGTCCATGTGGGACAACACATATGTCCACCCTTCTCTTGTCTCCTGTAGAATTTATGATAGCTTTGTCCTACTCTTTTGAAGAGTCGAAAACCAAACCAAACTCACTGCCACTGAGTTGATTCAGACTCATAGCAACCCTGTAGGACAGAGTAGAACTGCCCCCATAGGGTTTCAAAAGCTGTAAATCTTTATGGAAGCAGAGTACTGGGTCTTTCTCCTGTGGAGCAGCTGGTGGGTTCAAACCAACAGCTTTTTGGTTAGTAGCTGAGTGCTTAATCATTGCACCAAATCTAGTAAGAGGTAATTATATGAGTATATCCTTAGACTCGGAGCCCTGGTGGCACAGTGGTTAAGAGCTCGGCTGCTAACCAGAAGGTCGGCAGTTTGAATTCACCAGCTGCTCCTTGGAAGCTCTATAGGGCTGTTCTACTCTGTCCTCTAGGGTCACTATAAGTCGGAATTGACTCGACGGCAATGGGTTTGACTTTGGTTTTTGGTATCCTAAGATTCACCATGATCGACAGACATATAGTCAGATGCAGGCAAAGGGTTCATGGCTGAAAAAAATTACCCACAAAAAATTCTATTTACAGGCTGATCCAGTTGGCTTCCTGAGAGAAACAGGAAAGATACTTTGAAATTATATATCTTAGAATTTAGGAATTTTAGAATTCTGTTAGAATTTAGGAATTTTAGAATCTGAGAAACTGTCAGACTGTCTTCCAAAGTGGCTGTACCATTTTGCATCCCCACCAGCAATGAATGAGGGTTTCTGTTATTCCACATCCTCACTAGCATTTGTTATTGTCAGTATTGCTTTGGGCAAATCTGCTGGAAAAGACCTTTCTAAAGTGATAAAAAGCAAAGATGTCACTTTGATGACTAAGGTGGTCCTGACCCAAGCCGTGATATTTTCAATCACCTCATGCATGTGAAAGCTGAACAATGAATAAGGATAACTGAAGAAGAATCGATGCCTTTGAATTATGGCGTTGGTGAAGAATATTGGATATACCGTGAACTGCCAGAAGAAAGAACAAATCTTTGTCTTGGAAAAAGTACAACCAGATTGCTACTTGGGAGCAAGGATGGTGAGACTTCATCTCACGTACTTTGGACGTGTTATCAGGAGGGACTAGTCCCCGGAGAAGGACATCGTGCTTGGTAAAGTAGAGGGTCAGCAAAGAAGAGGAAGACCCTCAACAAGGTGGATTGACACAGTGGCTGCAACAGCGGGTTCAAACATAGCAACTACTGTGAGGATGGTGTAGGCCTGAGCAGTGTTTCCTTTTATTGTACATGGGTTCAGTGTAAGTCAGAACCAACTTGATGGCACCTAGCAACATCAACAACAATAGGTGGTTAGTGGTATCCCATTGTTGTTTTAATTTGCGTCTCTCCAATGATGTATGATGTCAAGCATCTTTCTATATGCTTATTTGCTGTATGTATATTTTCTTTGTTGAGGTTTTTTTTTGTAATTGAGTGATTTGTTTTCCTGTTGTTGAGTTTTAAGAGTCCGTTTTTTATCTTGAACATTGTTGTTATTGTTGTCAGTTGCTGTAGAGTTGATTTCGACTTACAGTGATGTCCTTTATCAGATATGTGTTTTGCAAATATTTTCTCCCAGTCTGTGTCTTCTCTTTTTACTGGGTATGTGAGCTCAGGAGTCCATTCACTTTTCTTGTGTGGATTCAGCTCAGGTGTCCAGATAGTCAGTCACCAAGGGTGTGGTGCAGGCTCTTACCTACAGTCCTAGACTGACAGGGGTGATTGGAGTAGGCACAGGTATCTGGCTGCAGTAGGAGGTCAGTGCTGAGGGAGGCAGGGGGCTGACAACTGCCACCTGAGTGTCTGGGAGGAAAGCATGTCCCTGTTCCCTAGAGTGCGTAGGTAGGTGGGTTTTGCAGCCAGACTATGGGCACCCAATGCTGTTGGCTGTAAGGACTAGGAGGCACCACTTATTCTTGGACATCTGTTGCAGGTGGCTAGGTGGCATGGGTGAAGCCACCAGCCCTCAGGCCCCTGATATGGGTAGGTGAGGACCCTGCTTAATGGGCAAAGCGGTATCAAGTGTCACGAACATGCCACTCTACCATATAGCTGATACAGTGAAGTTAGGCTTCAGGTATGTACCCTGTTGTACGGTGCTAATGAGGGCCTACGCTGTTGAAATGGACCCACCAGGTCTACGCAGGGTGAAAGGCATTCAGAGTCCATGGACCCCTTATACCTGTGCCTAGGCAAAGGAGCTGTGTCTGCCCTAAGTTCCTGGCTTAGGCGAGCTGGCAGATTATTTTTTCCTGTTTGTTAATTTATTCCCCCTCCAAGGCTGGGGGAATGGCTCTGGGCAGGTGATGGGTTCTACTTCCCGCACATGGGACACAGCAGTTGCTGAGGCCCAGGACCTGGGGAGGGAGCAGGTAAATGAGAGAGAGGTTCTTCCCAAACAGGGTGTTTTTTTATCCGAGTGGTAGGTTAAATGCATGTACTTATCTTTCGCTGATTGAGTGCCGCTTTTCACTGGCTCTGGAGGCCTGAACATACTGTCTTCCACTTGGTCTCTCCGGACATGGAAAACGTGTCCCAAACGCCACTGCTTGCTCCCTCCCCCTGCCACTCAGTCTGATTTCTCAACTTTGCCTTTGATGTTCAGGGCTCCTAGATTGTCGTATATAATCGATTCACTTGTTTTTTGGGGTCTTTGTTGTAAGAGGGACCATTGGAAGCATCTGACTACTCCGCCATCTGGCCCCGCCTCCTGGCTTGTCTTTTTATTCTCTTAACTTTGTTCAGTGTTTAATCCAAAAGAATACTCTTCAGCTTCAGTCTGGAAGCTTCATCTTCCCCCCTCCCCAAGGGTTGCGATTTTCATATAGAAAAATAAGTTTCTTGTGTTCAGTCAGAGAATTGTCTGATTGAGAAGCAGCTCCTATTTGCCTTAAGGCTGAAGAGTGAGAGCTGGAGTATCACCTGTCCCTGTCTCATGCTGCACATCCAGTAAGGGTTGGAAAGGGAAGTTCTATCAACTTGCTATTCTTCAGTTCCCTCATAGGATCATTTATTTTCTCTCACACACAGTAAAAAACAGCCCTGCACTTAAGTATTTAACCAGCCAAGGCTAAGGCAATTAGGTTCGTCTTTTTTTGATGTCCTAAAAGAGATGGTTGGATGAATCTCAGCGGCCCTGTGGTGATGGAAATGTAGTTCCAGCTGACTGGAGTTGTTTTTACAGTTGTCCCTCTTTAGTTTGGAACTCTCCAAACAAACAAAGATTGGCCTTGCAGCTTTTTTTTTTTTTTTTTTTTTAATTTATCCTTGGACTAGAAATCATGTTAGTTGGTTCCGTTTAATGCACTCTACTGATTAATCCATTTCCTTAACTTGATTTAAGTACTTTAAAACATTACAAATGCAATCCCCATTTCTAAAGATTTCTTCTCTTTTATTACTTTCTAAGTCTTTAATTTGCTTTTATATCTCTTCACTATCTAACTGATTACTTTCCTTAGAAAATGCTCTCTTTTTACCATAATTTCCTTTTCTTCCTGGAAGTGATTGAGCGTATGAAGGGTCCTTGAAATATTGTGAGGATATTAGCTACATAAAATGAGAAACGGGAACTGAGCTATGAATTTAGAAAGAGAATTTGTGGTACGTGGACATAGGCCAAAAAGATACCATCCGAGGAAGTCAGGTAATTGCAATGCTAAGTTACACTTTTCATTTTGCTACTGGTTTGAGAGAACTTTTCCTATTATGAAGGCAAATTGCTACCAATTACTGTTTATTAGCTGAGTCGTGATTTCTTTCTTGCTTAAGGTCAAAGACTGAGTTATCTATTCACGCAGAAACATGAGGCAGTAGAAGAGAGAGAGATCATACGTAATGTTGATCTGATCATCAACAGGAAAGGGTCTACTGAAGTTTGCAAAAATCAGTGAGATGTTGAGTGTCTTCATCACTTCATGCCACTGTTTGCCAATAGGACTGGGTGCTATTTGATGCAATGGTTAGAACCTCTTTTTCCTTCAGTTGAACTATTTAAAGATAAATGAACAAGAATAGATACACATAAAGAGACCAATGGTCATTGGTGGTTACTGGTGGAGGTGGGTGGGGGAGTGAGGGAAAACACTCTTTAGATAGTAGATACTTGTTATTTTTGGTGATGGAAAAAGTGGCACCAAATGTGAGTGTAGTGAGCACAGCATGACCAAAGTAAATGATGTCACTAAGAAGCACTAAAGAGAAAAGGATGCCTGTACTAAAGAATTTTACATATATAAGATGGTAACAACTACAACAAAATCCAAAAAATGAGTATATGATCACCTATGAATGGGTATAAGCATATAGGTATATGGGTAGGTACAGATGCGTACAAATGTGAGAACAGATAGAAGTATATGTATGTGAAAATACAGATACGTATGTGCAGACACATATATTTGTTGAAGACATAATTACAGATACCCCTCAGACATAACCAAACACCTCTGAGTTTGGTTTTCTAGGTATGAAAGCTTATGACCACAATCTCATGGAACAACTCAGTCAATTGGCATAATACAGTTCACAAAGTTTATGTTTTGCATCCTAGTGAAGTAAGTAGTGTCTGAGGTCTTGCAAGCTTGCAAGCAGCCATCTAAGATATAACAATTGCCCTCTACTTATCAGGAGCAAAAGAGTAAGATGGAAACCAAAACCTCAGAGAAGAAACAAGTCTGCAAGGCTGTTAGCCTACACGAGCCACTCCTCATCTACCCTGAGACGGGAAGATCTAGATGGTGCCCGGTTACCACCACTGACTGTTCTGACTGGGGTCACAATAGATTGTCCTGGATAGAATGGGAGAAAAATGTAGAACAAAACTCAAATTCTTAAAAAAACCCAGACTAACTGGGCCAGTTGAGACCAGAGGACTCCCTGAGACTATCAGGGAGACATTCTTTAAACCTTGAACCAAAATTATCCCGAGATCACCTTTTAGCGAAATAACCTGATGGCACACAAAATAAAAGCTATTACCCGTAACAACTGTGCTCTAGTGAAAAACCATCTGTATGAGACCAAAAGGTCAACATTTACTCTAAAGCAAAGATGAGAAGATAAAGGGGCAGGGAAACTAGAGCACTGGAAATGGAACAACCAGAACGCAATTAAATAGAATGTTCACACATTGTGAAAAACATAACTAATGTCATTCATCAATTTGTGTGGAAATTGTCAAATGAAAACTAACTTGCTGTGTAAACTTTCACCAAAAACAAAAATAAAATATTATTTTAAAAAAGCTTCTTTTGCATTAAAAAATAAAGATAAATAGAGAAAAGATGATATAGCTATTAACTGAAGCCCTTCCATGAAAGAAGATGCATAATAAAGACAAAGGGAACTATGACCTACCTTGGCTGGACAAATCAAATAATGGAGAAATACCTATGGGATTCTCCAAGCACAGTCCTATATCTATATGCTGTTTACATATCCAGCACTGGAGGGAAAAATCTAGCCAAAGTCATATTATCATTCATGTTCATTTGTTATTTATTTATTTTTATCTGAGGGTCATATGATATTGGTTTCCTAATGACCATGGGCTCAGATGTCATGAATTTTGATTGTTCTGTTTGATTTTTGTGAATATGGGAAGCATATTCTTAATCTTAGTAATTTATATATAACTTCACTTAAAGGAGTCTAGCTAAAAAATAAGAAGATATCCGAGATACGAAAACCAAAATGGTTCGTAGTTCCTTAATTCTTTTTTTAAATTAAAATTCCAGTATTTTGTTAGCATTTTCTTGTATTTTGCCAATATATAGATTCAGTCACAGTCTCTGTTAGCACTGCTTTCCAGAAACAGAGGTAGGGGGAGGAACTCAGAACAATTCACTCATCAAAAGGTCTCTATTTTTTGTTTTGATCATTCAGAAACTTTTCCTCAAAGATTCTTGAAAATTACTGTTGAATAAGAAGGATCACCTTATCCTAAAGTCTCGGGAAGAATTGGCAGAATGCCCTTCCTCCTGAGTTAGGACAGATGTTAAGCAACTGAGTCCTTCTCATTCTTCATCTACGGTAAGAGTTACCTGTATGCTCACAGACTCTTTTTTCCTTTGTCCGTTGTGAAAACCTCTTCCTACCGTTTTAATTTCACTTTCATCTTTCCTGCTAATTGGCTATCACATCGTCTTCAATCAAGGAAAGGTGAAATCTGCTTTTAGATTTTTAAAAACAGCAAGTGAAGGACAGTAGGCTGTTGATCGTTTAGAAGGTTGAGTATCATCCTATCAACTTGACAACCACGGCAGCGGGGGTCGGGAGGAGGATATGGAAAGTACCCTTATTCAACTTATCTCAAATAACTTCCTGTCTTTAAGAGGCTCTTTTACCTCCCATATGTGCTACTTAAAGACATCTATCCTATCCTAAGAAAGTGTCAATCTGAGTATGGGAAACTTTCCCACATAAATGATTTCATTCCCAATTTTCTTTTCAAAAGTTTCCAAATTTTTCCTTTGGTTTTCTGCAAATATGAGCATTTGGTTCACATTTCAGTCACATCCTTGATTCTAGGAAGTCCCTCGGGTAGAGAATAAACAAAACTAAGCCCCGGACTTTCCTCTTCATTTTAAAAACTGAGTTATGAGTCAGTCAGCCTGATGTAAAGAAAACGGAATAGTTTCAGGGTAATTTTAAATGGAAAAGATTCCTTAATGCCACGGAGGACTAGGGAAGAAAGCTTCAGATGCAACGTACTTCCGAAAGGAGGTATTCCTTGACGTGGAAAGTAAGAGGGGATGAAGTGGAAAATTGAGCATAAAAATAGAGGAATGTATGATCAAGTTTAAGAAATGTATGATCAAGTTTTTACGTTTAGAGAAACTTTCTAAATATAGCTTAAAGAGTGCTTTAAATCCACATGGGCCATGCCAGCATCTGACAGCGTTCCTGTGTAAGACCTGGCTGAACAGCGTTGCTGAATTCCTCATATGATAATTTTCTAAACCTGTTGAGAGCAAAAATATTTCACATACACATAGCAAAGAGAGTATATGTGTTCTGAAAAGCCACAACAAAAGCATTTCTCTAAATACCGTGGGAAGTTAGTCGGGGGTCACACAGTTCTATAGCATGTACAGAGAATCAGGGAGAAGAAATCTAAGATAATATTATGCTGTATTAATGCACAAAACATTTTAGAATGTTGACTATCCTTTTTCTGTGTTCCTGGGTTCCCTAGCACGAGCTCGGCCATGTTCTAGCCTTGGCCCACACCCAATGACAGGACAGAACTTTTACCACAGACACATTCCACCTCGGTTTTCACCTTTCCTCCTCCTCCCCCTTCCCTGTCCTCCCCAGCTCATGGTGCATCCACAAAGTGCTTTCCACGGACCACAGATTACGGGGAAATGAGGATCTGTCAAGACAAAAATGTATCTAGCCCTGTAAGGAAGTATAAAAACCTGGAGCTGAATACAAAAATACAATATTTCCCAGATTCACTAAAATGAAAATTAAATCTTGTTAAGATATTTGTAACACACTTATATACCCATTGATATCAACTAGTAATTTACAAAGGAGATTTAAATGGGATAAAATGTGTGCTCTCATTTTAATAAAAATGTGGTGTTGTCTGCTGTTGAGTCAGTTGCAACTCATAGAGACCCTGTATGACAGAGTAGGGTTTCCAAGGCTGTAATCTTTATGGGAACAGATCACTAGGTCTTTTCTTCTGCAGAGCAGCTTGTGGGTTCCAACTACCCACCTTTTAGTTAGCGGCTGAGCGCTTAACAATTGCACCACCATGGTTCCTTTAATAAAAGGTAGCTCTCTGAAAAATTATGCCACTGAATGGATAATAGAATAAAAAAAAATCAAGGTCTAATTTTGGAGGTATATGTCCTGGGAAAGAATAGTGAAGCTTGGGGACCTCTGGTCTGTTAGAGACAGCATTGTCACTGTATTTCCCCCTTTTCTTCCTCACTACACTTCATCCAGGATGACCTTGGAGTTGCCTCACAATGCTTCCTTTTTTAAAAATTCTTCAAAAACAAACAACAACAACAGCAATAAAAAACAAACTCATTGCTGTCAAGTCAATTCTGACTCATAGCGACCCCATAGGACAGAGTAGAACTGCCCCATAGGGTTTCCAAGGAGCGGCTAGTGGATTTGAACCGCCGACCTTTTGGTTAGCAGTCGCACTCTTAACCCCTTTGCCACCAGGAGTCCACAAAAATTCTTCATGGGTTCCATATTGTCAGCTGGATAAACTCCAGGGTGCTTAGTTGAGTGTACAAAGCCCCCTGCCATCTGAATTCTTGCAGATTAGCGAGCGGCCTCTGTTTTTCCCTTCCTCACATTTCAACCACAACAAAGTCATTGAACTACCATCATGTGCTGCCCTTCTTCTAAGAGTCATGTTCGTTCACACTGCACACCTTGGCAATTACTCTTTCATCTGCCTGAAATGGCCTTTTTGCCCCAGAGACTCCTACTTACCTGAGAAACCTCAGCTTGGACATTTCATCTGGCTCAACACCTTCCCTGGTGGTGCAGTGGTTAAGAGCTTGGCTGCTAACCAAAAGGTTGGCAGTTCAAATCCACCAGCTGCTCCTTGGAAACCCTACAGGGCAGTTCTACTCTGTCATATAGGGTTGCAATGAGTCAGAATGGACTTGACGGCAATGGGTTTGGTTTTTTCAGACACCTTCCAGATTTTTGAAAGTTGTATTAAATTTTCCTCTAATTCCATATTACAAGTTTTTATTAAAATATTTTTGGCACAGGTGCCTTTATTTATGTGCGTGTCAATCTTTCCACCACTACAGTGTGCAGCCTTTCAGGAAAGTGATCATTCCTTATGTATCATTGTGCACTGTGCACACAGGAATACCTGGCAATTAGTCAGTACTCGATTAAAGGTTAAACAAGAAACACATGTACAGCTCTGGCAGGATTAGCTTGATAATTATGTGAGAAGAAGTCCGTTTAGCGCCACCTTACTTTCTTAGGGCTACCGTACCAAAATACCACCAAGTGGGTGACTTTAAAGAAGAGAAATTTATTGTTTCTTAGTTTGGAGGATGAAAGTCCAAAATCAAAGTGGCAAGATTGCTTCCTTCTGAGGGGTTTGAGGGAGAATCTATTCTGAACCTTTCTCCTAGCTTCTGGTAGCTCCTGACAAAGCTTGGTGTTCTTCGGCTTGCAGATTCATCTGCCTCTGCTATCTTATGCTATCCTTCCTCTGTCTCTCTCTGTCTCCACATCTGTTCTCCTCTTTTATAAGACACCACTCAGAAGGGATTAGGACCCGCCCTGCTCTGGGATGAACTCGTGCTAACTGATAACATCTTCAGAGGTCTTATTTCTAAATAAGGTCACATTCACAGGTACAGGGGTTAGGACTTCAACATACCTTTTTGGAGGACACAAGTCAATCCATAACAAAAACTCTCAAATATCTCCCACTCATATGAGTGAAAAGGAAGTCTTCTCAGTAGAAATACCAAACAAAACACACACACACACACAAATAACAGATTTCTTCATTATACAGAAAATTTGAAAAGCTCTTTAGCCATTTCCTCTGATTAGAAGAGAGATTAAGAAATTATAATAGAAAATATCACTAAGGATAAAGAAGTATGGAAGTCTGTGCCTTCTATTTGGCCTCAAAAAAAAAAAAAAAAGGACCCCAGAGCAAGAAGGAACAAGAATGTTAGAGGCATCATGAAGGCATCGCCCTGGTCCTGACCAACATCAAGAGGATTGATAGAACTTCATGGAGGCAAGAAGTCTTGACTCTGAAATTCCTCTTAAATCTCTCTTCTAGACAAGGTTTGGAATTTAAGCTTCAAGTTCATCTCAGTCTTTAAAGTCCAGGGTTGTTATCTTTTGATATCCAAATATGTTCTCAGCTCCCACCTATTTTGAAGCTCAATTAGTACCAATTTTAAATTATTATATTGAATAAAATTGTGGTATAATGAATCACTTTCATATGGCCTTTCTAGTCATGGTCTTGTAACTTCCACAAAATGATTAACTGGGCCACAGTCTTGCAAGGGATTGGTCAATTTACTATGCAAATAGTGGCTTGAAAATCCACCCAATAGGATTGAGCCCCTTGCAGTCCAGCTAGGGGATTGGTCAGTTTTGCCATCCTGTCTGGCTTGTGTAAGGGCCAATCCCACAGAGGTTTGTGGGGACCTCACTACCATCAAGAAGAGTCTGGAGCAGAGCACTTCCTTTTGACCCAGAGTCCCTGTGCTGAGAACTGCCTAAACACAGATGAAAAGGCTGTAATAAGTTTTTTGTTTGTTTGTTTCCTTTCTTTTTAATATCACACAGGCACATCATAGTTGTGCTTTGAGGAATAAATACAGAAATCATTTTTATACTCTGAGCAAAGTTGCATGGGAGATCCCAATAGCAACCTGGAGAAGCCGGTTCAAGATGGTAAGACAGTGCCGAGACTTGGAGCAGCAGCAGTCTGCGGCCCCATTGGAAAAGGCCAGCAGATGAATGTTTCCTCAGGTGCTGAAATATGCAAATTTTGTTCTGAGAGTCTCCAAAATTTATTCATGAAGGTACTTGACTTTTGATCCTCTAAATAGTAGCTTGGGTATTAAAATAAAGGGTAACATTTGATGGACAATTCCATTACATCTGAACATAGGCAGAGAAAAAACATATCTGTTCTGACTGTTCTTACTTTAAAATCATAATTACCACCTTCAAGTAGAACCGAAATGCTGCCTGCCAATCGAAGCTTCATTTCTCTCATCCCTTCACTCTCTCAATCTCCTAGGTATTATTTTATACTTTCTCACTCCTTTTCCTCTGTCTTAGCTATCTGGTGCTGCTTTAACAGAAATACCACAAGTGAATGGCTTTAACAAACAGAAATTTATTCCCTTACAGTTTAGGAAGCTAGATGTCAGGATTCAAGACACCAGCTCTAGGGGAAGTCCTTCTGTCTCTGTTGGATCTGGGGGAAGGTCTTTGTCTCCTTTCAACATATGCTGGCCTGGCGTTCCTTGGAGATCTTCATGTGTCTTGACATCAATCTTCCCCGGGTCTACGAGGTTCTCAGTGCAGGGACACAAGTCCAAAGGACACACTCTGCTCTTGGCACTTCTTTCTTGGTGGTAGTGAGGTCTCTCCCCTCTCTGCTGGCTTCTCTCTTGTAAGATAAAAGGTGAAACTCAACTAGGATATGACTTGGGTAAGGGTGTGACTTAAGTAGGGTGTGGCTTGAGTAAGGATGTGACCTGAGTCACACCCTTTTGTAAGGCTGTTACTCAAGATACACCCCACACTGATCTGCCTCACTGACATATAGAGGCTAGGATTTACCACACATCACAAAATGGAGGATAATTACAACAGATCACAAAATGGAAGACAACCACACTATACGGGGAATCATGGCCTAGCCAACTTGACACATATTTTTGGAGACACAGTTCAATCCATGACATTCCAGCCTTTGACTTCTCAAAATTCACGTCCCTGCCACGTGTAAAACACGTTCACCCTGTCATATCATCCCAAAAGTTTTAAATCAATTCCAAGTGCAAAATCTCATCTTCTGAATCAACTAAATCAAATATGGGTGAGACTTTATTTAGGCATATTTCATCCCAGGGAAAAATTCTTCTTCATCTGTGAACCTAGATTACAAGTTATCTGTTTCCAAAATACAATGGTGGAACAGGCACGAGGTAGACATTTCCATTATATATGGGAGAAATTGGAGGGAAAGAAGGGATAAAATGCACCAAGCAAGTCCAAAACCCAGCAGAACAATTTACATTAGCTCTCAAGATTAGAAAATAATCCTCTGTTCTTTGGGACCATCTGGGCAATGGCTCCACCCTCCAGACTCTAGGTTGGCCATGCATTCTGGATTCTGGATGAAGGCCCCATGGCCCTGGGCTTCAGCTCCACCTGCCAGGCCCACTGGATGGCAACTCTTCTCCCTTGGCTTTGGGTGGCCCTATTCTCCTAGTCCATCAGAGTGGCAACCCCACCCCATTGGCCCCAGAAGACTCCATTCTTCTGCTCCTTCAGCATGGCAATCCCAACCCCTCAGCTTTGGGCAGCAGTCCCATTCCTCTGGCACACCTTAATGGCAGCCCTATGCTCCCAAACTGAGTTGAAGATCTGTCTCTTTGAAACCTAGGAGGCCATGGCCCCACCCTTTGAAACCCAGCAGGCCATGGTTCCACCCTTTGAAATTGAGGCAGCCCCGCTTCCCATGCTCTTTCCATCAGTTCTGCTGACCTCTGAGCTGCTCCAAGGATGGTCCTTTTCCTTTCTTGGAGGACAACAGATGTAGCTCCTTTGGCCTGTTTCCTGCCTGTAGAATTCCAAGAGACAGACAGCATTCTTTCCTTTCGTTCTTTCTCTGTCCTCTTCATTCTAAGCTAATGGGTTTTCTGCTGTGGGAGTTGGTTAAATCCATCAGTTGCAGGCTTAATCTCTTTAACAAAGTTTGCATAGGCACATCCTTGGTGAAAATTCTAGGACACACGTCCTTAGCTTGTACAACAGAATTTTCCAAATCTTTAAGTTCTGTTTTCATTTTGCACAGTTCATTTTTTAAGTCCATCTCTTTCCTCTCTTGTTTTACTATAAGCAGCAAAAAGAAACCACATGGCCCTTTAAGATCTTGCTTGGAAATTTTCTCAGCTAATATCTATGCTCATCACTTACAAGTTCTACCTTCCACCAAACATTTGAACACAATTCAAACAAGTTCTTTGCCACTGCATAAAAAGCCATTGTCCTTCTTCCAATGTCCAATCACATGTTCATCATTTCTGTTGCGGGAGCCATGTGTATTCTCTAAGACGATAGAGACTTTCTCTATAGCTCCCCTCGTTTCTCTGAGCCCTCACCAGAATTGCCTTTGACGTCCATATTCTACCAACAGTCTCTTCAAGGCAATCTAGGCTTCTACTATTAGGCTCCTTAAAACTCTTCTAGCCTGTACTCATTACCCAATTCCAAAACTGCTTTTGTATTTTAGGTATCTGTTAGAGCAACACCTCCACTTCTCAGTACCAAATTCAGTCCAGAACACCCGCTAACACCTTCTTCATTCTTATTCTAGAACGTTTTCTCCTATTACTCTGAAATAAATACATCAATCAGAAGAGAAACTGCACAAATACCTTCCACTACATCATCCCCATTACCTGTGCTTCTGCTCATTCACTCTGCCTTTCTTCCTAGACATCTCTTATCTTAGGGCAACCCTTCTCGTGTGCACTAGATTCCATCTCCTCTACCTATTCAAGATCACAGTCCCATAAAGTCTCCTTTTATATCATAGTCATCAATATTTCTTTCTCTACAGATCAATAATTTTCAACATGGTACTAGCATGCCATTATTAATTCCATAAAATAAAACACACAGACACATACATGACAACAAGAAAAAATATCTCTCTTAAACCTACCTTCCCTCCCAGCTACCATCCCCATACTCTGTTCCTCTTTGCCACAAGAGACGTTACTATATTTTCTCAAATTCTGCCCCATACTTTCTCTTTTGGACATCCTCCCATAAATTGTTCCATCCAACCTGTCATCTGTGTTGCTAAACCCATCCTTCAAGTCTCAGTCTTCATTTTACATGGCCGTTAGCAGCTTTTAATACAGCCGGCACTCCCTCCTCCTTGAAGCACATTTTTCATTCTACATCCAAAACACCCTCTTCTCTTTGTTTTCTTATCACCTTTATATTATTGATGTATCTGAAATTTATATCCCCATCTTGAACCTCTCTGTCCCTGAACACCACAGTTTGGATAAACAATCACCTACTCACGTCTCCACTTGGTGTCTAAACTTGACTGTGAACTCCAAATCTCATTCAAACCGCCAAAACACCGAACCCTTTGCTGTCCTGCTGATTCAGACAAACCTGCTCCTCCTGAGTGCTCCACATCACAGTGAAAGACAATTTTATTTTCTCATAGTGCTCAAACCAAACAAACCTTGGAATTATGTTTGACTTTTCTCTTTCAGTCACTGCAGTCAATTTGTATTAGACTCCTAGGGCTCATGTAACACAGTGTCACAAACTGGGTGGCTTGAAACATCAGAACTGTGTTGTCTCACAGTTATGGAGGCTAGAAGTCCAAAATCAAAGTGTCAGCAAGGTTGAGAGCTTTGAGGGAGAATCTGTTCCATGCCTCTCTCCCAGCTTCTGGTGGTTCCCAGAGACCCTTGGTGTTTCTTGGCTTATGGCCACATCACTCCCATCTCTGCCTCCATCATCCCGTGACCATCTTCCTTCTGTCTCTCTGTGCCTCTTTTCTTCTTTTATAGTGACACCTCTCATGTTCAGTTAGGAACCCCTCTACTTCAGTATGACCTCGTGCTAACTTAACTGGTCACATCTTCCAAGGCCCTATTTCCAAACAAGTTCATATTCACAGATACCAAGGATTAGGACTTCAACATATCTTTTGTGGGGGACATAATTCAATCTGTACACAATCCATCAGCAAAAGCTGTTGAATCTACCTGTAAAATATTGCTACTCCATTGCTAACTTCAGGGGCCAATTTACTATCATGTTTTCAATGTGTTTGTTTTAAAAAAAGGTTTTCTGGTAGGTCTACCAGCTCCTGCCCTTGTCCCACACAGTATGCCTTAACAGAACAGCCTAAGTTAAATCCTCAGTCAATCGTCTAGTCAAACCCTTCGGTGCCTTCCTATTTCACCCAGGGTAAAAGATAAAGTCTTTAAAATGGGGGTTATGACCCTATAGGTCTGCGTCTAAACCACTGCTGTCAAGTCGATTCCAACTCATAGCGACCCTATAGGATAGAGCAGAGCTGCTCCATAGGGTTTCCAAGGCTGTAAATCTTTACAGAAGCAGACTGCCACGTCTTTCTCCTGTTCCACGGGGGTTGGAACTGCCAACCTTTTGGTTAGCAGCCAAATGCTTTAACCACTGTACCACCAGGCCTCCTTTAGGTCTGCATCTACCCTCTAACAATCCTTTTGTCCTGGTCATGAGTCTTCCTCCTCATTCAGTCTATTTCCAGAGACTTTGGCTTCGTTGATCTTCCCCGAGCACTTCAAGTAGCCCTACCTTAGTGCCTTTGCACTTGCTGTGCTTTCTGCCTGGAACATTCACCTCTGACTTAACTGCATATATTGTTCTTGTTGTTTATCATCATGTAAACTCTCTTATATCCCACAGGTCTCTGCTCAATTATTTCTTCTCAGTGTGTTCCTCCCTGGCAAACCCTATTTAAAATGATAACTCCTGACTACCTGTTCTCTTTTCTGTTTTAACTTAGTGATTTGCTCTTTTACTTATATTTTCAATACACTACTCCAAAAGAATATACACTCTTCGAGGGCAGTGATTTTGGTCTTAATTTCTTGCTGTACCTCCACTGTTTAGGCCTTGCCTGGCAGTAATCTGTACTGAATAAAGAGTTCCAGGCCAAGACAATGTTTCCGTATTCCTTTCTTTAAGATTCGTTCTTTAGGATGGGAGAAGCTTTAAACCAGACTGCCCTGAAGCAATTGAAATTCTGCAGATTGGAATGTTGACTGTTCTATCCTAGGTCAGGCCTAGAGCATTTCTCTTGGGGAGTATGGATGAGGGAGGAGGTTAAAGCTGGCTGGGCTGTGCAGGCCAATGGTTAGAAAACTTGCCCTTCTCAGACTCTGGGGTAGGCACAACCTGTTGATGATGTCGTTATTGTAGACATACTTTTACTTATATTCAGAACCTGCTTCACTCTGGTTGTTTAATGCCTACGTTGCTTTCAGGAAACCTCATATTGCATAAGCTATGGTTACATCTCAATTAAAGAAAGGTAAAAACCATGGCTGTTTCACTGGATCACAGCTAAAAACAAGCTTCTCTAGCTTCCCAGGTGGGCTACCACATCATTACAGAAAATGGAGGCCGTTTCATTCATTCAGTCACTCTGCAAGATTGGCCTGGTAACTTCAATTGCCCCCAGAAAACAGGTTTTCCTGGGATAAGCACGCCTAAGCCCAAGCCACTGCTGTCGAGTTGATTCCTACTCATAGCAACCCTGTATGTAGGTATGTAATCTACTAACTGTTAAATGTCATAGGGGATGTCTTAAACCTACCTTGCCGTGACTGGTGCAAAGCTGCATGCAGTCTCACACTGAAACAGGCCTCAGAAGGGTGTCTTTTTCTTAACAGTAACTGTTATAATTCTAGAACGGTTATCTCTGTTCTTATCTTGGAAAACCTGGTGGCATAGTGGTTAAGTGCTATGGCTGCTAACCAAAAGGTTGGCAGTTCAAATCCACCAGGTGCTCCTTGGAAACTCTATGGGTAGTTCTACTCTGTCCTGTAGAGTTGCTAGGAGTCGGAATCGACTGGACGGCAACAGGTTTGGTTGTTTTGGTTTATCATGGATCTCAACTATTCAGGTAAATTCCAAAGGCACAGAAACACTTAGGGAAGCTCAGCGGCAATAAACTCCAGAAAATAGATCAACCAAGACCTCCAAGCAAGCAAAACCAACCCAGAATGTAATTCAATGCTGCTTATTGTATATAAGGAGCCCTGGTGGCACAGTGCTTAAGAACTCAGCTGCTAACTCAAAGGTCAGGGGTTCGGACCCACCAACAGCTCCACAGGAGAAAGATGTAAGAATCTCCTTCCAGAAATATTTAAAAAAACCAAACTCATTGCCTTAGAGTCAATTCCGACTCATAGTGAGTCTACAGGACAGAGTTGAACTGCCCCGTAGAGTTTCCGAAGAGTGGATGGTGGATTCAAACTGCCCATCTTTTGGTTGGCAGGTGAGCTCTTAACCACTGCACCACCAGGGCTCTTTGGAAATTCTATGGAGCAGTTCTACTCTGCCCTATAGGGTCACTATGAGTCGGAATTAACTTGATGGCAATGGGTTTGTTTTGTTTTTATAGTGTATAGTGTAATACTGCTTGTAGTGTACTTAAGGAATATAAAGTTTGATTCACTTTTTAAAAAAATGACAAGAACCTTTGAACTCTGATAAAATAAAGTCAGTCAACAGTTTAAAAAAAAAGCATTATATATTCAGGAATATGGGAGAAGGAGGGACCCGGTGATGGGGCCTTGTTGGGGGGAAGGATAGAAGGGGATAGAAATAGACGCAAAAGGGCCACTTTGGGGAGCCACACCCTCTTACTATTCTGGACTTCTTCTATATTTCTGGATGCCTGTCTCTAGCTTTATACTGAAGATAGCATATTTATGACCTACTAGCAATCTTTAAAGTGTTAAAAAGCAAAGATGTCACCTTGAAGACTAAGGTGCTCCTGACCCAAGCCATGGAGTTTTCAATTGCTCATATGCATGTGAAAGCTGGGCGATGAATAAGTAAGATCGAAGAAGAATTGACTTCCTTTGAATTGTGTTATTGGCAAAGAATATTGAATATACCATGGACTGCCAAAAGAACAAACAAATCTGTCTTGGAAGAAGTACAACCAGAATGCTCCTTAGAGGCAAGGATGATGAGACTACATCTCACATACTTTGGACATGTTATCAGGAGGGATCAGTCCCTGGAGAAGGACATCATGCTTGGTAAAGTAGAGGGTGAGTGAAAAAGAGGGAGACCCTCAACAAGATGGATTGACACACTGGCTGCAACAATGAGCTCAAGCATAACAATGATTGTGAAGATGGCGCAGGACCAGGCAGCGTTTCCTTCTGTTGTACATAGGGTCGCTGTGACTCAGAATCGACTCTATGGCACCTAACAGTAAAAACTAGCAATCTAAATTCAGTACTACTATGGTGACATTTGGTCAATTAAAAAAACATTTTGTGCTTTTAAGCAAGTGACAAGAAATCCAATACGTCTAACACAGGACTCACCATCTTCTCGACTTAAAGAGTACTACCTTTCCCAATATATTAATGTCGCCTCCTCGGAGACATAAAACCCCAGGGTAAATTTTGACATTTTTCTCTACATTGATTTAATTGTTAAATCTCGGCAAATTTGCCATTAAAGTAGCAATTTTTTCTATCTCCAATTTTGCATATCCTCTGTTAGGGCTTTATAACTGCACTAGTCTATTGTAACTGATTTCTTTGCTTCTAGCCCATCTCTTTTCCTCTACATCCTGGATTTGGCAATCAGCAGTATCTTCCTACGCCAAAAATTTTCCACTTTTTATGTCCTGTGATATGCAAGATAGATGGCTTTCATTTACGCAAAACCCCCCTATGGACATAATCAGCTCTTACATGTAGAAATAAAGCAAATATTGCTGCATTTTTTAATGTGATAGTCATTAAGTCATTTTAAAAACAGAGCAATGAAATCAGCTATTTGAAGATATCAAAAAATGCCATTTAACCTGAAAAATAAATAAATAGGGCAATTTTGATTTCAAACATTTTTATTTTTATATGAAATATTTCAAGCACTTAGAAAAGCAATAAAAATAATATAACAGACATCCATTTACTGACCACCCAGACTTAACAGATGTTAACATTTTTCTATATTGGCTTTAGAGTTCTCTTTTTGGTTTTAAAGTTTAAAAAAAAAAAAGAGATGCAGCTAAAGCTGGGCTCCCATCCGTAGTCCTTCCCTTCTTTCCAAGAGGTTACCACAACCCTGACGTTTGTGTATCATTACTGTGCATCTGGTTGTACTCCTATATATGTTTATATTCATAACGGATTTATATTATTTTTCTGCTTAAATTGTATCACACTGTATTTACCCTTTTGTATCCTGTTTTTATATTAAGCATATGTTGATAACATGTTGATATAGTCCATTGAATCAGTTGTTTTATGAGATTCCAGTATCTGGATAAATCGGTTTACTTATATATTCCCTTGCTCAAAGACAGTAATTTTGTTTCAGCTCTCTCATTTTTCACTGTTACAAATACTGCTACAACAAAAATTCTGTGACCATCCTGTGCACATTTCTCGTGTGCATGTGGGAGATCTTCCCTAGAGTAGACATCTAGACGTGAAACCCTTGAATTTTGGATATACACCATCTTCAGCTTTACTAGGTGTTATGGATTGAATTAAAAAAAAACCAAAAAACCAAACCTGTTGCCATTGAGTCGATCTCGACTCATAGAGAGCCTATAGGACAGAGCAGAACTGTCCCATAGGATTTCCAAGGAGCACCTGGTAGATTCAAACTGCTGGCCTTTTGGTTGGCAGCCAAACGCTTTACCACTGTACCATTGGCTCCAATGGATTGAATTGTATTCCCCCAAAAGCTATGTTGAAGTCCTAACTCCTGGTGACTATGGATTCAATTGTGTCCCCCCAAAATACGTGTTGTAAATCCTAACTCTTATAGTGGTTATAATCCCATTTGGAAATGGGTTTTCTTTGTTATACTAATGAGGCAGTGTTAGAACAGGCGTGTGTCTGAAATCAGTCTCTTTTGAGATATAAAAGACCAGATAAAGCAAACTAGCAAACAAGCAGAGATGGTGGAAGATAGATGTCATGCCACATGAAGATCACCAAGGAGCTGAGGAACAGAAGCTGACAAGAGACAAGGACCTTCCTCCAGAGCCAACAGAGAGAGAGCCTTCTCCTAGAGCTGGAACTCTAAATTTGGATTTCTAGCCTCATAACTGTGAGAAAATAAATTTGTTTGTTTAAACCACCCATTTGTGGTATTTCTGTTATAGCAGCACTAGAAAACTAAGACAGTGATCTTTGGAAATAGGACCTTTGAAGATGTTATCAGTTAAGTTTACATGAGATCATACTGAAGTAGGGTGGGTTTTAATCCAATCTGAGTGATGTTCTTATAAAAGAGAAGAGAGACAGAGAGAAGACCATGTGACAATACAATCATGCTGCAGCTGTAAGTCTAGGAACGCCTAGGGCTTCCAGAAGCTGGGAGAGATAAGAAAACATCTTTCCCTCAAACCATCTGAGAGAACATGTTCCTGCTGACACCTTGAGTTTAGATACCAACCTCCAGAAATGTGAGACAATCGTTTCTGTTCTTACAAACCACCCACTTTAATACAACTAAGTATTACTGAATTGTTCTCGATGTAGTTGTACCAAATCACACACTCAATAGCGTTATATAAGAGTTCCTTCTCTCTTCATTGTTACACACATGGAATGATTAATAGTGTTTCAATCCGCTGAGTTGAAATGGAATTTCATCACTGGTTTAATTTGCATTTACCTGATTCCTAGTGAAGTTGCAGGACTATTTCTTCATATGTGTAGTAGCTATTCACATTTTCTTTTCTGTGAATTGCATAATAGTCACAAATTTACCCATTGTTCTATTGGAATGTTTGTCTTTTCATTAACTTGTAGCATATTTTAGATTCTAGCTTCTTATAGATATATGGGCTATAGAGACTCCCAGTATTTTCTTCCAGTCTATATAGTTTTTCATTTTATTTATGAAGTTGTTTGTTGATAGTAGTTTGCTTAAATTTTTAATTAAGCCAAATCTATCAATCTTTAGAATTTAAGTTTTTTGTGTGTGCATTTTTTTTTTTTTACTTAAGAAAAACTCCTTTACTAATGATATGTATTATTTTATATTTTCTTCTGAATGTTTTAAAGTTATATTGGATAAAAGTTCTTAACACAAATGAAATTGTGTGTGTGTGTGTGTGTATGTATGTGTGGTTGAAAGAGGGATTTAATTTTATTGTTAGTGTTTGTATACTTAGTACATTTTTGAGTAGTCCATTCCATTTCTGTTGATTTGTAATGCCACATCTATCATATATCATGTTTCCTTATATATATGGGTCTTTTTTAGGACTTATATATATATATTTAAAAATAACCTTATACACAAAATAATTCTGAAATGTCTGTTTATATTTTATGTTTTTCTATATGTATATTTTATAGTAAAAATTTTTAAAACATAAGTTTGAGCTTTGTTCAGATCTCAGTTAAACATGTAATTTTTTAAAAAGCAAGTATATACTATCAAATGATAACTATACAAATCTTTGGAGTCCCTGGGTGGCGCAAATGGTTAAGTGTTTGATTACCAGCAGAAAGGTTTGAACCCATCCAGAAATGCCTCAGAAGAAAGGCCTGATGATCTGCTTCTGAAAGGTCACAAACTCAAAGACTATTGAGCAGTTCTACTCTGCACACATGGAATCACTATAAGTTGGAATCAACTCAACAGCAGCTAACAACAGCAATAATATACAAATCCTTAGGAGTCCCTGGGTGCCACAAATGGATAAGCACTTGGCTACTAACAAAAATCTTGGCAGTTCAAATCCACCCAGAAGTACTTTGGATGAAGGTTCTGATGACCTACCTCTAAAAGATCACAACCATTGACAATTTTATGGAGCACAGTTCTACTCTGACACAGATGGGGTCACTCTGACTCAGAATCCGCTCAACAGCAACTTTTTTTTTTTTAATACAAATCCATACTTTATTTAAAAAATTATAATTTAATTTACATAATTCTAACATATTCATAATATGGCTACAATATTGCCAATTCCACATAAATACTTTGCTTGCCTTTGATTTTTTTATACTGAATGATATAGTATTATTCTAACTCATGTACAATGCAGAAGTGAATACCTTTTGCATGGATTTTTTAAGTCTCTTTTTGTCTTAAATATTTATCTATAGTTTCAAGTTGGAAGATAATAGAAGTATGAAGAGCACAGTAGTAAGGTTGTTTTCCTCTAGCTGTGTCATAGATAAGCTGGCCCTGAGCAAGCCCAACTGTATGAGATCTCCCTGTAATTGTTTCCCCTTCCCTCTCACAGCAAATTATTTGAATATAAGCAATTGGGAGATGTTATTATAGATTCATATTTTGGCAGAGTTATTTACTGCTCCCTGAATACTGATGTGTTCTCCCACGTTTCCCAATCCTCTTGCAGTTAGGCGGGGCCGTGCGACTAGTTCTAGAAAATGGGCTCTGAGTGGAAAAGTGAAATGTGTTTACTTCTGAGCTAAGGCATCCAAGAGCTGGTGCAGGACACTCCAATACTCATCATCCCTTTTGCAGCAAATGTCAAGCCACATTGCAGATGAAATCATTGTAAGATGTGAAAGTCTGGATCCCTGAGCGCAGAGAGCTGCTCTTGGAGAGATACCATTGAATGCACTTTAATTCATAAGGCAGTGGTCTTTGCATTTGAAAGAAATAAATGTTTCTGAGTTAAACCACTGACATTCCATGGTTTATTTGTTAAACACTGCACGATGAACAATGCAAGTATTGCTCAGGCTGATGTGAGTCTTGGGATGCCAGTGGATGGGGAGCTCCATACATTCACTAAAAGATTGAGAAGTTATTTCTCTAATGATACAAAGACGGTTAAAAAAGCACATTCTGGATGTGTCATTTAGGTCTTTTTTTAAAACTGTGGTCCAGCAACGTTGGCATCACCTGGGAAATTGTTACACTATCAGGTCTGACCCAGACCTACTAACGCTGCAATTTTAACAAAATACTCAGGTGATTTATTGCATGTGTATTTAAGTTTAAGAAACACTGGTTTAGCTTGTTACCTGTAAACGTTACTGACTCCTGACTTCAGCGCGCAAGCTGGCTTCTACGCTTACTCTCACAGTGTTGTCAGTTAGCGCTATCTGAATGTCATAGACTAATGGGGAGAAGACAAAGACTAGTATGTTGTTGTTAGGTGACGTCATGTCACTTCCAACTCATAGCGGCCCTATGTACAACAGAATGAAACACTGGCCGCTCCTATGCCATCCTCATAATCGTTGCTATGTTTGAGCCCATTGTAGCAGCCACTGTGTCAGTCCATCTTGTTGAGGGTCTTTCTCTTTTTCACTGACCCTCTACTTTACCAAGCATGATGTCCTTCTCTAGGAACTGGTCCCTCCTCGTAACATGTCCAAAGTACTAGTATAGATACGTGAAAATTAAATATTTAGCCTAGTGAGGCCCCGTGAGGTCTTCCAATACTAGAACTAGAGAAAAGTGGGAGGGGGGAGGATTTAAGTTAGTATGTGACACCCAGTAGTTCAGGCAGGCAAAACTTAGAAGAACTTGGGCATGGCTGTGAGAACTGTCTTCGTATTGCGAACGGTGGCCTGATTTTTGCAATCATTAATCACATTACAATTCTGTTGTTAATGAGTTTTATTGGTTATATAGTTTCTTTTTTATTTAATTTAAAAATTAGTTGAAATTTTGCAGATTTATAATTAAAAAAAAAAAAAAAAACCAGTTGCTGTCAAGTTAATTCTGAATCGTAGTAACCCTATAAGACAGAGTAGAACTGCTCCATAAGGTTTCCAAGGAGCGGCTGGTGGATTTGAACTACCAAGCTTTTGGTTAGCAGCCATAGCTCTTAACCACTGCGCCACCAGGGCTCCAGATGTATAATAGGTACAAGACAAAGAGCTTATCTATTGATCGATGTTTGTACATCAGCTTTTTACTGAAAATGAATGGTAACTGCATTTGCTTTCTGCGGGTGCAGTTACGACTTGATACAAACTCGGTGACTTGAAAACACAGACGTTTATGCTCCTACAGTTTTGAAGGCTGGAAGTCCAAAATCAGTATCACGGGACTGAAATCAAGGGGCCAGTAGGGCCATACTCCTTCCGGATGCTCTAGGAAAGAATCCATTCCTTGCCTCTTCGAGCTTCTGGTGGCTGCCGACATACCTTGTGTCATGGATTGAATTGTGCCCCCCAAAAATATGTGTGTACTTGGTTAGGCCATGATTCCCAGTATTGTGTGGTTGTCCTCCATTTTGTGAGTGTAATTTTATGTTAAAGAGGATTAGTGTGGGATTTTAACACCATCTTTACCCAGGTCACATCCCTGATCCAATGTAAAGTGAATTTCCCTGAGGTGTGGCCTGTACCACCTTTTCTCTCTCAAGAGATAAAAAGGAAAGGGAAGCAAGCAGAGAGACAGGGGGACCTCATACCACCAAGAAAGCAGTGCCAGGAGCAGAGCGTGTCCTTTGGACCCGGGGTCCCTGTGCGGAGAAGCTCCTAGTCTGGGGGAAGATCGATGAGAAGACCAACAGAGAGAGAAAGCCTTCCCCTGGAGCTGACGCCCTGAATTTGGACTTTTAGCTTACTTTACTGTGAAGAAATAAATTTCTCTTTGTTAAAGCCATCCACTTGTAGTATATCTGTTATAGCAGCACTAGATGACTAAGACACCTTGGCTTGTGGCTGCACATTCAAGTCTCTCTCTCTGCTTCATCTTCACATCTCCTCTGAGTGAGTGTGAAATCTCCATCTGCCTGCCTCATGCAAAGATATATGTATCCTGGATAACCCAGGATAATCTCCCCATCTCAAGGTGCTTAATTTAATCACATCCCCAAAGCCTATTTCTTTTTTCTTTTTGGATTCTTTTTAATTTTTTTTCTTAATTGTACTTCAGGTGAAGGCTTATAGAACAAATAGTTTCTCATGAGACAGTAGTACGCATATTGTTTTAAGACATTGGTTAACAACCCCACAACATATCAACCCTCTAACTTCTCAACCTTTTTTTTTGGTGAAAATACACATAGCCAAAGATACACCATTTCAAAAATTTTCTACATGCACAGTTCAGTGACATTGACTACGCTCTTCCAATTGTGCTGTTATTCTCACTTAAGATGAAGGCTTACAGGACAAAATAGTTTCTCATTTAACAGTTACTACAAATGTTGCCCTATGACAATGGTTAACAATCTCACAACACATCAACAATATCCTTACTCAACCTTGGGTTCCCTATCACCAGCTTACTTGTCCCCTTCTGCCTTCTGGCCCTTGTCACTGGACTCCTGTACCTCATTAGTCTCATTTGGTTTTACGGGGCTGTCCACTCCCAGGCTAAACGGTGAACCTTGGAGGTAACTTCACCACTGAGCTAAAAGGGTGTCTGGGGGCCGTACTTTTGGGGTTTCTCCAGTCTCCTTTAGGCCAGTAAATCTGGTCTTTTTTTTGCTGTGATCCTGGTCAGAATAGTCAGTGGTGGTAGCCGGGCACCATCTAGCTGTACTGGACTCAGTCCGGTGGAGGCCTTGGTAGCTGTGGACAATTAGTCCTTTGAACTAATCTTTTCCTTGTATCCTGTTCTCGTCATTCCCCTTTGCTCCCAAAGAGATGAGACCAGTGGAGTATCTTAGATGGCCGCTCACAGGCTTTTAAGACCCCAGACACTACTCACCAAGGTAGAATGTAGAGCATTGCCTTTATAAGCTGTGTCATGCCAATTGAGCTAGATGTTCCCTGAGACCATGGTCCCCACAGCCCTCTGCCCAGCAATACAGTCCCTCAGGGAGTTTGGATGTGTCTATGGGGCTTCCATGACCTTTCCTTGTACAAGTTGTGCTAGTTTCCCCTGTATTGTGTACTGTCTCACCCTTCACCCAAGATACCACTTATCTATTGCCTATTTAGTATTTCCCCCCCACCCCTCCCATCCCTGCTAACCAACAAAGATTGTTACATTTTGTGTGTGAACTTTTTCATGGGTTTTTACAATAGAGGTCTCATACAATGTTTGTCCTTTTGTGATTGACTTACTTCACTCAGCATAATGTCCTCCAGTTTCATCCATGTTATGAGATGCTTCACAGATTCATTGTTGTTCTTTCTTGTTGCATAGTACTCCATTGTGTGTATGTACCATAGTTTATTTATCCATTCATCTGTTGATGGGCATCTAGGTAGTTTCCATTGTTTTGCTGTTGTGAACAATGTTGCCATGAACATAGGTGTAAGTATGTCTATTCGAGTGATGACTCTTATTTCTCTAGGATATATTCCTAGGAGTGGAATTGCTGGATCGTATGGTATGTCTATTTCTAGCTTTCTAAGGAAGTGCCATATCATTTTCCAAAATGGCTGTATCATTTTGCATTCCCACCAGCAGTGCATAAGAGTTCTGATCTCCCGGCAGCCCATCCAGCATTTGTTATTTCCACTGTTTTGATTCGTGCCAGTAATGCTGGGGTGAGATGGTATCTCATTGTGGTTTTAATTTGCATTTCTCTAATGGCTAGTGATTGCGAGCATTTCCTCATGTGTCTGCTGGCCATTTGAATGTCTTCTTTAGTGAAGTGTGTGTTCATTTCCTTTGCCCATTTTTTAATAGGATTTTTTTGTTGTTGTTGTAGAGGTGTTGGATTTTCTTGTAGATTATGGAGATTAGACCTTTGTTTGACTTGTACTATCCAAAAATTTTTTCCCAGTCTGTAGGTTCTCTTTTGACTCTTTTGGTGAAGTCTTTTGAAGAGCATAGATGTTTGATTTTTAGAAGATCCCAGTTATCTAGCTTATCTGTTGGGGTTTGTGCATTGATGGTTATAGTTTGTATCCTGTTAATGCCATGTATTAAGGCCTGAAGTGTTGGTCCTATTTTTTCTTCTATGAACTTTATAGTTTTAGGCTTTATATTCAGGTCTTTGATCCATTTTGAAGTAGTTTTTGTGTACGGTGTGAAGTATGGGTCCTGTTTCATTTTTTTGCAGATGGATATCCAGTTTGCCAGCACCATTTGTTAAAAAGGCTGTCTTTTCCCCATTTGATGGACTTTGGGCCCTTGTCGAAGATCAGGTGACCGTAGGTGGATGGATTTACATCTGGGTTCTCAATTCTGTTCCATTGGTCAATGTGTCTGTCATTGTACCAGTACCAGGCTGTTTTGACTACTGTAGCTGTATAGTAGGTTCTGAAGTCAGGTAGTGTGAGTCCTCCAACTTTCTTCTTCTTCTTCAGTAGTGCTTTACTTATTCGGGGCTTCTTCCCTTTCTATATAAAGTTAATGATTAGTTTTTCCATCTCTTTGAAGAATATTGTTGGTATTTGGATCGGGATTGCATTGTATTTGTAAATTGCTTTGGGTAGAATTGTCATTTTCATAAAGTTGAGTCTGCCTATCCATGAGCATGCTATGTTTTTCCATTTATGTAGATCCCTTTGGGTTTCATGCAGTAGTGTTTTGTAGTTTTCTTTGTATAGGTCTTTTACATCCCTGGTCAGATTTATTCCTAAGTATTTTATCTTTTTAGGGGCTATTGAAAATGGTATTGTTTTTCTGATTTCCTTTTCATCATTCTCCTTCTTGGTGTATAGGAATCCAACTGATTTTTGAATGCTTATCTTGTATCCTGCTACTCTGCTGAATCTTTCTATGAGTTCCAGTAGATTTCTCGTGGAGTCTTTAGGGTTTTCTATGTATAGTATCATATCATCTGCAAACAGGGAGAGTTTAACTTCTTCATTACCAATTTGGATGCCCTTGATTTCTTTCTCTTGCCTTATTGCTCTAGCTAGAACTTCCAGCACAATGTTAAATAGGAGTGGTGATAAAGGGCGTCCTTGTCTTGTTCCTGTTTTCAAGGGGAATGTTTTCAGCCTCTCTCTATTAAGAATGATGTTGGCCGCTGGTTTTGCATAGATGCCCTTTATCATGTTGAGAAATTTCCCTTCTATACCTATTTTATTGAGTTTTTATCAGGAATGGGTGTTGGACTTTGTCAAATGCCTTTTCTGCATCAGTTGAAATGATCATGTGATTATTTTCTTTCCTTTTATTTATGTGGTGGATTATGGCAATTGATTTTCTAATGTTGAACCATCCTTGCATACCTGGTATGAATCCTAGTTGGTCGTGGTGTACTATTTTTTTGATATGATGCTGAATTCTGTTGGCTAGAATTTTGTTCAGAATTTTTGCATCTATATTCATGAGAGATATTGGTCTGTAATTTTCTTTTTTTGTGACGTCTTTGCCTGGTTTAGGTATCAGCGTTATGCTGGCTTCATAGAATGAATTTGGAAGTGTTGCTTCCTCTTCTATGCTCTGAAATAGCTTGAGTAGTACTGGAACAAGCTCTTCTGTAAATGTTTTGTAGAATTCTCCAGTGGAGCCATCTGGGCCAGGGCTTTTTTTGGTTGGGAGTTTTTTTTATTACCTTTTCAATCTCTTCTCTTGTTATGGGTCTGTTCAGATTTTCAACGTCACTTTGTTGCAGTTTGGGTAGGCTGTGTGTTTCTAGAAATTTATCCATTTCCTCTAGGTTTTCAAATTTGTTGGAGTATAGTTTTTCATAATATTCTGTTATGATCCTTTTTATTTCAGTTGGGTCTGTTGTAATGTCCCCCATTTCATTTCTTATTTGGGTTATTTGTGTCCTCTCCTGTTTTTCTTTTGTCAGTCTGGCCCGTGGTTTGTCGATTTTGTTGATTCTTTCAAAGAACCAACTTTTGCTTTTGTTGATTCTTTCTATTGTTTTTCTGTTCTCTATTTCATTTATTTCTGCTATGATCTTTACTATTTCCTTTCTTCTGGTGGTTATGGGCTTTTTTTTGCTCTTCTCTTTCTATTTGTTTGAGTTCTGTAGTTAATGTTTTGATTTTGTCCCTTTCTTCTTTTTTGATATGTGCATCTATTGCTATAAATTGTCCTCTGAGGACTACCTTTGCTGTATCCCAAAGGTTTTGGTATGATGTGTTTTCATTCTCTTTTGATTCTACGAATTTTTTGATTCCATCTCTGATTTCTTCTATTACCCAGTGATGTGTAAGCAGGGTATTATTCAGTTTCCATGTAATTGATTTTTTTTCCTTGCCCTTTCTATTGTTAGTTTCTACCTTGATGGCATTGTGGTCAGAGAAGATACTTTGAATTATCTCAAAGTTTTGGATCTTGTTGAGGATTGGT
This sequence comes from Dugong dugon, assembly GCA_030035585.1. Classification (NCBI taxonomy): domain Eukaryota; kingdom Metazoa; phylum Chordata; class Mammalia; order Sirenia; family Dugongidae; genus Dugong; species Dugong dugon. The sequence continues at coordinate 7,187,744 of CM057479.1, read as the reverse complement.
CTGTGTCCTAAGATGTGGTCTATTCTGGAGAACGTTCCATGTGCATTGGAAAAGAATGTGTACTTTGCAGTGGTTGGATGGAGTGTTCTATATATGTCTATGAGGTCAAGTTGGCTGATTGTGCCCTTTAGGTCTTCTGTATCTTTGCTGAGTTTCTTCTTAGTTGTTCTGTCCTTTACTGAGAGTGGTGTGTTGAAGTCTCCTACTATTATTGTGGAACTGTCAATTTCTCTTTTCAGTGTTGTTAGAGTTTGTTTTATGTATTTTGGAACCCTGTCATTGGGTGCGTAGATGTTTATTATGGTTATGTCTTCATGATGGATCGTCCCCTTAATCATTATATAGTGTCCTTCTTTGTCTTTTATGGTAGATTTTGTTTTAAAGTTTATTTTATCTGAGATTAGAATTGCCACTCCTGCTCTTTTTTGGTAGTTGTTAGCTTGATATATTTTTTTCCAACCTTTCACTTTTAATAAATTCCCATCTTTGTTTCTAAGGTGTGTCTCTTGTAGACAGCATATTGATGGATCCTGTTTTCTTATCCATTCTGCCACTCTCTGTCTCTTTATGGTTGCATTGAGTCTATTTACATTCAGTGTAATTATTGATAGATGTGAGTTTGTTGCTGTCATTTTGTAGTGCTTTTTTTTTGTGGTGCTGAAGTTTTCTTTGTTCCTCTTACTCTCTTGTGCTGAGTTACTTTTGTTTGTGGGTTTTTCTTTTCCTTTCTTTTGTTTTTGTAGGTTTTGTTTTTGCTGAGACTTTATGTTTTTCCTCTTTTTTTTAACGACTATGTTTGTTAACTTTCTTTGTGGTTACCATGAATTTTACCCTTATCTTTCTAAGTTTGAAGCAGTCTCCCATTACTTGGTATCGCTTTGCCTTCCTCTCCATTAGAAGGTTCTATACCTATGCCATTTATTCCTTCTTTTATTGTTTTGATGTTGTTGTCATTTACTGATTAACTGCTCTGATTCCATGTTGTATTTATTTTGGTTTGGATAGTCCTTGAGAGTTCATTTCCTAGATTGGTATCTGGCTGGTATGATCCTGCATCCTAGATTGTGCCTGTGAGCTGAAGCTGTTTGTCCTCAGATTGAAGAACTCCCTTTAGTAATTCTTGTAAGTTTGGTTTGACTTTTACATATTCCCTTAATTTCTGTTTATCTGGAAATGACCTAATTTCACCATCAAATTTGAATGAGAGTTTTGCTGGGTATATTATTCTTGGCTGACAATTTTTTTCTTTCAAGATTTATATATATGTCATCCCATTTCCTTCTTGCCTCCATGGTTTCTGCCAAATAATCTGAGCTTAGTCTTATTGTTTCTCCTCTGTATGTGACTTCATCTTTTTCACGAGCTGCTCTCAGGATTCTTTGTCTTTGGTTTTGGCGAGTGTGATTATGATATGCCTTGGTGATTTTCTTTTGGGGTCTATCCTATATGGGGTTCGTTGAGCTTCTTGGATGGCCAGCTTTTCATCTTTCATGATATTGGGGAAGTTTTCTGTCACCAGTTCCTCAATGATCCTCTCTGTGTTTTCTGTTTTCTCCCCCGTTCTTGAATTCCAATCACTCGTAAATTTTTGCTTTTGATTGTATCCCACATAACTCCAAGGGTCTCTTCATTTTTCTTTGTTCTTTTTTCTGAGTTTTCCTGAAACAGAGTTGTATCCAAATGTTTGTCTTCAATTCCACTGATCCTGTCTTCCACCATGTGAAATCTGCTTCTCAGCCCTTCTATGACACCATCCATTTCTGAAATCTTGTTGTTTATCTTTTGGATTTCTAATTGTTGTCTTTGTATAATTTCTAGTTGTGAATTTATTTTGGTATTTTGTTCCTGCATTATTTTCCTGAATTCTTCCAATTTTTTGTCTGTATTTTCCATGAATTTTCTTTTTCCCCCATGTTTGTCAGCTTTTTGCCACAGCTCTTGGAGAATTCTGAGCATTAGAGATTTGAAATCCCTATCAGGTAGTTCTAGTGCATTTTCTTCCACTGGAGAGTCATTTGGTGTTTTATTTTGGAAGCCTACTGGAACCATCCTGTCCTGTTTTTGTAAATGTTTTGATATTGTCTGCTGTCTTTGGGGCATTCAGTAGTTTTTTTTTTTTTTTTTTTTTAATTGATTATAGATTTGTTTGTTTCATCCTTTTTTTTTTTTTTTTTTAATTTGACTATGTCTGAGCAGGTGGACTGTGTGTTCTTTGTTGTTTGCTTGTCTGTGGGCACAGTACTTTTCTCCTCCTTATCCAGTTGGCAGGGTCAGTCACTCAGATATGGTATGGCAGGGTAGGTCTAGCTGAAGAGGAGTTACTGGGATGAGTTTTTTGTGGCACTTACTACAGCCACCAGAGCAGGTCGGTAATCACTGCAGGACAGGTTCCAGTAGGCCGTGCCTGTGCTGGTTGGTGGTGTGATGTTAAGCATATGGTGCAGATAGGCAGGATGTAGTGGGGAGATTGTTACGTGTGGAGTTAAGGTGGATATGGGAGAGAGGAGAGAGGAACAGGTGCCAAAAACTTACAAACAAACAAAAAAGAGTGCTAGGGGAGCTTGCCGTTGGAGTGGAGAGATGAGAGACTATGAAATGGAGAAAAACAGAAAGGGGAAGAGGAAGAAAAGAAAAGAATGAATAAGTAAAAATTGGAAAGGTTAAAGAACCTCAAAGTTCCCAGGGATCCCACTGGTGCAGCTATGAGTTCTGGGGAAATCGGTCTCAGGTGTTGCAGTACAGCCTCGCTAGAAGGCGTAGAGGTGTACAACACCAGCTATTCAGGGAACAGAAAGAGCAAGAAGATATAGAGAGACGAGAAACTGAGCAATGAAGAAAGACAAAAAGGCAAAAAGAGGGAAAAGAAAAGAAAACAAATTTAAAAAAAAAAAAAGAACAAGAAAGGCCCCCCAAAAAACAGAAAAAGAAAAAAGAAATGCTCTCAGGGATCCCTCTGCACATCTGTGCAAGCTGAGGGGGAAGTCTCCTTGCCACGCAGCACCGCCTGGCCAGAAAGGGCTCCCAACTCAAGAAAAGGAAAAGGAAACAAACAAACAATTCAAAACAAACAAGCAAACAAAAGCCCTGGGATCCCACCAGCACGGCAGCCCAGACCGGGAAGCAGGTCCACACGCGAACGGAGCTCCACAGCCCCTCAGGAAGAAGCAAAGACAGCACACGGAGCCAGGTATTTGAGCGAAAGGAGGGGGAGGTGGTGAGAGGTAAGGAAGAAATCAAAAGAAGCAGAAAAAAAAGCAACACTAGTAGCCAACAAATGGCACTCAGAGAGCCAGCTAGTGCTGGCTGGTGTTTCTCGGACAAGAGACCGTGTCCACGGGAAGCAGAGGGGGCTGAGTGTGGGTGAAGAAGGGTAGGGAATGGGAAATCGTATATCACAAATTACCAGAGCTCTGCAACCCCTCAGGAAGAGGCAAAGATGGCGCACGGAGCCAGGTTTTTGAGCGAAAAGAGGGGAGGTGGTGAGAGGTAAGGAAGAAATCAAAAGAAGTGTAAAAAAGCAACACCATCAGCCAACAAATGGCACTCAGAGAGTCGGCCCGTTCAGATGTGTGGAATCCAAGCAGCCAGTGTTCCCAGTCAAGAGATTGTGGCCGCGGGAAGCAGAGGAGGCCGAGTCGGGGTGAAGAAGGGTGGGGGGTGGGAAAGCGTATATTGCAAATTACCGGTTGTTTTGTCTCCCGCTGGACGCTCCGTGAGTCTGCCTTCTCGTACCCCGTTTGCTGGTCTCCGATAGGAGTCCAAGATGGCAGATCCATGCTGAGTTAGCTGGTAGGTGACCTCTGCATGAATCTCTCCTCACTCTCCGTTCTCTGTCAGTTTTCTCACTCCATTTGGTGCTTGGCTGAGTTCTTTATCTCTTCATTTGATGTTTTAGGGTTTCAGGATTGTTGTATTCTCTGTTCGGCTTAGTTTTTTGGATCTTTGCTGTGGAGGGACGGCGTGGTGCTTCTGCCTAGAGTGCCATTTTGCCGGAACTGCCCTATTTCTTTTTTTGTCTTTTAAGGTAACATTCACAGGTTACAGGGATTAAGATGTGAACATCTTTTGGGGGGCATTTTTCAGCCTACTGTAGTAATTTTACAGTGAAAATGATTAGTCAGCACCAGAGATTAGTTAGACATTTTTTTTTTTTTCCCCAAGAGTTCCTATGCTACTCAAGTTTGAGAAACTCTATTATGGGAATAATATTGAATGCACTTTAATTTATATGGCAAATAAATAATTTATAAAATTTAGTATTTGTGACATTCTGTCACAAAATTGGTGACACACATCAGAGTGTTAGCTGTCTTAGTGACCCATTGCTGCTGTAACACAAATACTACAAGTAGGCGGATTTAAAGAAGTTAATTTCTCACAATTCAGGAGGCTTAAAGTCTGAATTCAGGAAGTGGCTCTAGGGAGAGGTCCTTCCTTGTCTATTTCACCTTCTAGTAGATGCCAGCAATCCTTGGCGTTCCTGGGCTTGTAGATGTATCTGTCTTCATCTTCTGTCTTCTTCTTCTCCTTGTGTGGTCCTCTGTGTCTCTTCTGGTCTTTTTATAACTCAGAAATGATCAGGATTAGGATCCTAATGAGGATACACTGGTATGGCCTCATTAACATAACAAAAAACCCGTCTATTTCCAAACAGGATCGTATTTACAGGTACGAGGGTTAGCATTTCAACACGTATTTTAGGGGGACACAATTCAATCAATAACAGTCACCAATATCTTGGATGTGGACAGTTGTTCTAAAAGATAGACATAATCATATCATTTCGTCTTCTTAGCTTGGCATTTAATGCTTTTTACAACTTAGTCCTATCTTTCCAGTTTTATTTTTTACTCCATTCCTCTATTTTCCACTACCTCCCTCCCATCACCCCACCTACGCAGACACCAGGGTGTCTGCAGGCAAAAATAGTGGAAGATAATTACCAGAAATTTACTTCATACCAAGGCTCATCAAACCCACCTGGCTGTCAAGGGAGGGATGGGGCAGGGGGAGCAGCCAAAATAAGTGCAAGTTTTGGATAAGGGGTAGAAGCTGATGCTGACTATCAACACAGACATGATTGATACGTTTATCTGTGGAAAGCAATGCCGATATCCCATCAGTTTAAGAGTGGTTGATATATAACTGATGCTTAACCTCTTAATGGTTCCAGAGGAAGAGTTTGGATTCAGGTATGAATCTCTCAGATGGAGATCAGTGGTAGGTCTATGACTTGTGCAAGAGCTGGCATTTATTTATTTTTGGATTTATTAATATGTTTATCTCTTTCATCTGGATGGTTGGTGAATCAGTAACTGGTAAATTTTGAAAAAATAAGAAATCATATTAATTTCATCTTTGTATCTAGAACCAGGAAGACTAAATGTTTTGCACATAGTAGGAACTCATTAAATAGATTGAGCATGAATATCTTCATTTTGGTCAGAAACTGTTTCACACGTTGAATATTTTCCACCAGAAGATTGAGATTTTCCTAGAAAGAGAAGTTTCAAAAAAAAAAGGAAGAAGAAAAAGATAAATCTAAAAACTGACTAATTATAGGATGTAGAGGCCAAGTTGAGTTTTTTTTTGATTTTTTTTTTTTTTGGACAAGAAATTATGAGTTTTTGGCTAACATCAAAGACAGCTGCCGTAAGGACTTCAGCGATATTTCTAGGTCAGTTGTGTGGGTGTCTCTATTTCACATGTTATCCTTGAAATTCTCCCCTCATATATTAAATGTTTTTTCTCACTAACTGTTTTTGAATTGGAATAGAATATAGTCCAGTACTAGAAATTTATTATAATAAAAAATCATGCTACCTAAGAATTATATGTATAACATTTTATAATTAAAATAAATCCAATGTATTTTAAATTAGAGAATTAACTCTGTATTCCTCTTCATGTTTGGTTCTGGAGATTCCTTCCAAATTGATGGTCTCTTGATGTGAAACAGAACCCTGGTGGCGCAATGGTTAAGAGCTCAGCTGCTAACCAAAAGATCAGTAGTTCGAATCCACCAACTGCTCCTTGGAAACCCTATGGGGCAGTTTTACTCTGTCCTTTAGGGCCACTATGAGTCTATGAGTTGGAAGATACTTGATGGCAACGTGTTTTTGATGTAAAATATTCATGATTCAATTCCATTTCTTTACTGACAATTGAGGGTGAATCTAACCAATAACTCTGTGTAGATTAAGTTAGATCTCAAATAAAACAATCTGATGAATGTAATTCCATTCGTACTTGTTATATTATCATACACCGGATGGTTCAGTACCAGATATAGCATGATATGATCCTTGGTTTTAACTCTTCTTCCTGAATATGGATCTAGGGACCATGGAATATAAACGACCATGTAACATATCTCCTTCATTGGATCCATGACAACTTTTCAGTATGTAGGCAGGATGGAAAGCCAAGGTGGAAATAGTGAAAATATGGAGATATGTCTTACTGAAGGAGTACGTTTCTAATCAAGAATTCCTTTCTAGAAACACATTTGTAGATCTTCAGAGCAGCACTTCTCGCAAGTAATTTTTGACATATGCTGCTACTGGAAAAAGGGGAGGTTGAGTCACAGGTTGAAGGAAACAAATCACAGAACCTCAGATCTGAAAGGTCCCACAGGAAACATCAAGTTCGGTGATTTTCTTTTCTTTTCTTTGAAATGATTTAAATAGCACATGCTTCTGGTTTAAAAACAAAAACAAAATTCCAACCTTATGGAAGAATAGAATCCCCTTCCTATACCTTATTTCTATTCCTTAAAGGAAATCAATATTGATTTTACACTCATTCTTCCTGAAGTATTATTTATTCAAGAATACACATTGTCTATGTATATGTATCTATAGACGCATACATACATATGTGTGTGTATATGTGTGTGCATGTGTATAGATATATATAGATAGATAGATAGATAAATAAATGGAGTTATACTAAATATGCTCCTATGCAATTTACTTTTCTATTTTATAATAAAGTTTGTGGCCCAAAGGTATAGCACAACAGTTTTCAAAATGAGCTCCATACAGCCTTGGGGCACTCCACAGGTGTTTCTAGGGCTATGAAAATTAAACATTTATTTTTTCCAAACAATTAAAAAATGTATACTGCCCCGGGATCCTTTTCATCACTTTCATCTTTTTTTAAAATTTTATTTGGGGGGTTCCTTAATAAGATTTCATTTAAAAAATAATAGTTTTATTGTACAAAAGGAGGAGGGGGGAGAAAGAAAAAATAGATTAAAAAAGATTGATCTGTTTTAATTACCTTATTTTATTACTCAGAAAACTGAGGAACAGAAAAAAGAATTAAGGGATAATGGGAATGAGTGAGTACGTCCTGTTTGCCCAGAATTCCACACACAGTAGATGGTTAGCATGCAGGTGTTGGACATCTGATGTCATATTGGTAAAGACCTTTTTACTGGATTCCTTTTTGTTTCTCAGAGAAATAATTACCTTGTTCCAGACTCTTTGCTGCAGGATTCTAGAGATAAATTCATGTTGAGATTTTATTTGAGTTATATAGAGTGAAGTGGGGATACAAGGAAACTAAGGGTTCTTGTGAAAAAGTAGTTCAGGAGATTACACACCAGGAGTGAACTGGCCAGGGATGAAGCCAATAGATAAGAAAACGGAGGAATCGGGAGCATAGAGGCTTAGGAGAAGACATAGTGGGAAGCAGAGAGAGAAAACTGGTAGGCTAGGTGGTTGTTCCAATGATGACCGAAGACGCAAGGATGGCGAGACCTCATCTCACGGACTTTGGACACGTTATCAGGAGGGACCAGTCCCTGGAGAAGGACATCATGCTTGGTAAAGTAGAGGGTCAGCAAAAAAGAGGAAGACCCTCAAGGAGATGGACTGACACAGTGGCTGCAGCAATGGGCTCAAGCATGACAATTGTGAGGATGGTGCAGGACCGGGCAGTGGTTCATTCTGTTGTACATAGGGTCATTATGAGTCAGAACCCACTCAATGGCATCTAACAACAACAACAACAAGGTTGTTGGTCAGAGGTTGAGATTCTGAAGTTGTGAATGTGTGATGGAGAGAAGAGTTCTGGGAGATAAGAAGCTTCAGACTGTGGTTGTGGACGATGATGCATGATCTGGAAAGGAGACGAAGGTCATTGTAAGTGACCATGTGGGAAGCTCCATATGGATATTGAAGAAATTCGTGACAATAGTGGAAACTGGAGAACAGAGTAACACTGTAGCACTTATGACAAAATCTTTAATGACTGGAGAGGCAACCAAAAGCTTTGTAGATAACACTGGCATGGTTTGATGTGAGGACATTTAAAGGGGCAGAAATATTACATGAGGGGTGAAAGTGGGAAGGCAACATTAGGGAATTAAAATTTACCTCACCTCTTGGTTCCGTGGTGCTGAGGCTTGGAAACAACTTTTGAAGCGGGCTATGAGAGAAGTAGTTTCTAGTTAAGATCAGGAAGAGGTAAGACTTTTCTGTAAAGTGGAAGAAGCCTCAGGGAAGTACTTTCCAGAGGATGCAGTGAAAACTCAGAGAAGGGAGGGAAGCTGTCAGAGAGTAACAGCATAGAGACCACACTGAGGATTGAAGAGTGACAGTTTAAGTGATTGTCCTCAAGAGACAACTAATGAGCAGTGAAGTTTACGTTTTGGGTAGTAGAAAAGGGTGATAAGGACACAAGACATGGAGTAGTTAGTAGGTCTTAAGGTTCCTAATGGAACTCCAGTATAGATGCTGGTTACTCACAGCCAACTCAATTTGATGCACCCAAGCCCAGGGTATAAGGAGACCATGGGCAAAAAGAGTGAGGGTCCATGTTCTCAGTCAGCCTTTTGTGAGTGCTGATCATGTGTCAAATTTTTTTTTTATTACTAGTTTCATGGTTGGAATTATGTCCCCCAAAAAATGTGTGTATCAATTTGGCTAGGCCATGATTCCTGGTACGGTGTGATTTTCCTGTATGTTGTAAACCTGCCTCTATGATGTTAATGAGAGAGGATGGGTGGCAGTTGTGTTAGTAAGGCAGGAATTGATCTACAAGACTGGATTGTGTCCTGAGGCAATCTCTTGAGATATAAAAGACAGAAGTGAGCAGTGAGACCATCAAGAAAGCAGTGCCGGGAGCAGAGCACGTCCTTTGGACCGGGGTCCCTGCGCCGAGAAGCTCCTAGTCTGGGGGAACACTGATGAGAAGGCCGAGAGAGAGAAAGCCTTCCCCTGGAGCTGACAGCTTGAATTTGGATTTGTAGCCTACTTTACTGTAAGGAAATAAACTTCTCTTCGTTAAAACCATCCACTTGTGGTATTTCTGTTGTAGCAGCACTAGATGACTAAGACAACTAGATTCAATGGTTAAGAGCTACGTCTGCTAACCAAAAGGTCGGCAGTTCGAATCCACCAGCCACTCCTTGGAAACTCTGTGGGGTAGTTCTACTCTGTCCTATAGGCTTGCTATGAGTCAGAATTGAGTGGATGGCAATGGGTTTGGTTTTTTGAGTTTAGCCATGTGCCAGGCACCGTGAAAACCAAGAAAAACCGTGGGCTATTAAGTAGCTTTGTTGTAGAGTCACAGAAGTAAACAAAAAGGGAAAATGCTCCAGAAAAACATAAGCATAATATAGGAGTCGTAGAAGGAACCTGTGAATTTGGTCTGGCCCTGACCAGGAAAGTTTCATAGAAGACATGAATCTTGGTGAGCTTTGGAAGATAAATGTGTGGTAAGAATGTTAGTAATGGTGTAAGGGGAGAAGGCATTTTAGGCAAGTGGAAGGCAAAACCAAAGACAGAAAGGTTGAAGAGCATGGCACGTTTAAGGCGTGTAGGTGGGCCTGGAGGGAGGGACTTGAATGCTAGAGTTGTTCAAAAGCAGGGTCCTTGAATGCCAGGCTGCAGTGTTTGGGTTAGTCTCTGGTCCTTGAGCCTTTGCTAAGGAACAGAATTGAATCCTCTGACGTAGTCCAGGCAGGACTCAGATGCTAATGCAGTCCCGGCACCTTGCTTGGGAGACTTTTCTGCTCTTTGGAGAATAAGACCTACATGACTCCTCCATGGGAGTGCACCGAGAAACGCATCGAGACTGGCCGTAGCAGAGGAGAAGGGGAGGGATCTTGACAGAGTCTATAAAACACAGTGTTATAAACAGGCTCCTACTGACGAATGTCCAGCCATCCATTTGGCTCATTTAGGTTACAACGTGTATATTTCAATTAGCAACACCGACACAGTTTTCATTTTAAGCTCACTGTTGTTAATGCACCCTCTTGTCATGCCTTGAGACTGTCAGAGAACAGAGCGCTAGGAAAGTGGTGGATGGAAAAGATGAGGTTAACTTTTACCCATCAGCCTCTTAACCTTTGGGTTTTTTTTTCCCTCCCCGATAGTTCTTTTCATTATCTTTAGCATGTGGAAAAATTTCCATTAGGTATTATTGTCAAATGACGTGTAGAAGCTGTGGGTTTTGATGAAAAGTGCCCTCTTGATAGATAAAAGAGGATGCCAATCAGGCCTAAGCCTAGAGCAATAAGGTGTCAAGGATCACTCCAGTTCCTTCTGTCAGACCACTTTAACTGTGTTCTCTGATGGAGTGATAGGAATACAGATAAGGGGAAATAAATAGACAATCTGTGTGGACTTAAGCCTTTTGATCATGGATAGCACCTAACAACTGATTCTGCACCAATCTCAGAAGTAAATAATGCCAGGATTAGAATTACTTAACAGTTTAATAAATAATCTATTAAAATGAAGAATTTTAAATCAGTGATTAGGAGGATCACTGACACTCAAACAGATATGCTTGCTGGATGTGTTTTGGAAGCGAGGAATACAATACAAAATAGCCCCAAAGAGTTAGAAAAATCACGTCAGAAAACAGAAAAAAAAAATTTAAAGAGAGAGGCTTATGGCAGTAGATTTATAATTCACAGCCAATTTATAATTCACTGATATTCAGAACTCTATGAATCTTCTGGATATGTCTTCCAAATATGGCAATCTGTTTTCTGGAAATGGTCTTAAATAAACCAAAGCAGTGTTCGTATAATGAAGGAATTTAATTTTTCCCATATCTTACTTGCTATACATCCATCTTTCTCAAACTGTGGTGAGAAACCCAGTTTTAAAATTTCCATTTCATTGGAAAATCATGTTCATAAAACACAAAAGAAATGGAGTCTAAAATAACAGAATCTAAAAAAAGTGTACAAAATACAAGCTTCAAATTTTTTTTTTATTACTAGATTCAACAGACGTAAAATCACTCTTTTTACACTGCTCTGAGAGGTTCTCATTTCAGTACTTATGCAGTCGAGGACAGTTTGTGGATCAGCATCATGGGCCTGAGAAGTACTGCCTATATTTATAGACTCTTGGTGCAAAGAGATCTTCGGTCTAATTACACCATGTACAAAGAGTACTTACTAAGGACAGAACAACTTGTTATACACTGGGAGACCAGCAAGATGAGTGAGACCCACTTTCCCTCCTTAAAGGGATCACAGTCTGATGCTACATTTCTGTCTAACTGGATGCTAACTAACTCTGCTGCTGTTGTTAGTTGTCATGGAGTGGGCTCCTACTCATGGTGACCTTACGTACAACAGAACGAAACACTGCCTGGTCCAGCTCCATCCTCACAGTCGTTACTATGTTTGATCCTAATGTTGCATCCATTGTGTCAATCCATCTCTTTGAGGGTTTCCCCTTGTTTTCGTTGACCTGCTACTTTATCAACCATGATGTTCTTTTTTAGTGAGTAATCTTTTCTGAAGATGTGTCCAAAGTAAGTGAGCCTAAGTGCATGTACCTCTACATAATTTTGTTGGAAGCCTTTAAAAAATATATATATATATTTAAATGTAAAATAATGAGCTTGATAGTTTGAAAGTCTTTTCCCTTTCCATATTTCTGGTTCTAGGATGATTTTTCACTGAGTTGGAATTGACTTGATGGCAGTGGGTTAATTATCAACATGTATTCCAGCTTGAATCCAGATTTTTTTTTTTAATTTCTTATGAATTCTCTCATTGTCCTTTCCTTGTGGAGTTCTTTTCTTGTTATCCAACAACAAAAAAAAATCTTTATATCTTTCCCTATGTTACTAAAATCCATTCTGGTGATTATTTCAATGTTATTTTGAATTCTAATACTGTTGGGAAAGGTCATAATTATGTCTCTTAAATTATTGTTGGTTCATTTCATAAGTGTATAGCTTACTTTTTATGTGGTAAAACTGAAAATACTAAATAGTACTACATCCCAAACTGACCTCTTACCAAACCCCACTTTATTAAGTGATAAAGTTGAAATATAATTATTCCTTGATAAATATTTGAATAAAACTCCACAATTCTGTCTGTTCCAATGTAACTGTATTATGACCTCCAGTCCCAGTTGATATTTACTCTGATTATATGGGTAGGTTACAAGAATTACGAAGCTATTTCTGCCCTCTAATTTACCAGGCTATCACTGTCGTAGGAAGAAATTATAAAACTTTGACAGCCGTTTTCTTCACGATGGTTTGTGAATTATTATCTAGCACTATGTGCACTCCTCGGCGCTTGCAAATTGATTTTTGGATGATTTGTTCTAGTTTTTCCAGGTAAGAAAAATAAGCTGACGCTGGTAGCTCCAGGGTTATCGTTCATCCCATTTTTAAATATAGACACTACATCTGCCCTTTTCCAGTCCTCTGGCGTCTCTCCAGTGTCCTCTGTAAGTTCTTCAAAATAATACTTGGTAGCCTTGTGAATATTTCAGCCCTGTCTTCAAAGTACTTTGAAATACGAAGTTGTTAGGTCGCATCAATTTGAACACATACACTTTAAAAAAATACTTTTTTAAGTAGAAGGAAGCAGGAATATGGCATAATTAATGGGATAAAGATAACTATTTAATCACAGGAGTAGATCTTTGGTTCTGATAAGAGAACACCAACCAGGTTTTGATACAAAAGGTTCATAAAATACAATTTCTATTTTTTCTTATATAAAACTGTGCATTCAGAATCTGTCAGTGTGTTATGCTTTGTGGCTTGCATGTTGCTGTGATACTGGAAGCTGGGCCACTGGGATTTCAAATAGCAGGGTCACCCACGGTGGACAGGTTTTAATGGAGCTTCCAGACTAAGACACACTAGGAAGAAAGGCCTGATGATCTACTTCCAAAACAGCCAGTGCAAACCCTATGGATCACAACAGAACATTGTCTGATAGAATACTGGAAGATGAGCCCCCTAGGTTGGAAGGCCCTCAGAATACACCATGGCTGCAACAGTGGACTCAAGTATACCAATAATGATGAAGATGGTCCAGGATGGGGCAGCATTTTGTTCTGTTATATATAAGGTCACTGTGAGTGGCAACCTACTCAGCGGCAACTAACAACAATTCAAACAGCAGCATGTTCATTTTGTACTCCTTCCCACAATGGATGGAACAAAGGACACAATTTGTCACTCCTTCCGAGCCTTTAACCATAAAATTGCAAATCTGTATGGCCCTCGGAGTTGTGAGTACTGGCCAGTTGGCCAACATTGGCATACTCATCAAAGCTAGAACTGGTGTAAAGGTTCTAGGAAAGAGACAATGAGCTCCTTGAGAGCAGAGACTATCTCTGCGAGAACCTGGGGCATTCAGTAAGTGGTGAATGAAGGACTGTCCAAATTCTGGAGGTGCCCCTCTGCTCGGGGTGGCTCAGGGCATCCCATCACCTGGGAGGGGCAGTCTCCTTGTGTCTTTTGTTAGGTTGCTATCAGCTCTTCCTTCCAGAAATCTGGGATGGAATTTAGTGTTGAACACTTTTTAGATTTCCATTAACCTCTCTGGACTAGCTTAATGAAGGGAGTCTTCAGGGAGTTCTGCGTATTTATATGCAATTTCAGAGCCGTTTTCAACTGCAGCAGTGATAAAATCTGAAGTACAGGTGACTGAGTTCAGTTTTATATATTTGTGTCTTCTAGCACCTCCTCCTGGAAAATAGATACATAACTAGTCATCTGGCAAGCTCAGCTTATGCGTTAATTTGCTTAAGAAAAGAATATCTATTTCCTGAATCATATAGACATTTATATGCATAAATCTGGCTGCTTGGAGCAGAAAATTTAGCAAGATTCCACCTAACTCTATTTCTACAAGAAATAGAATGCATGTTTTCTAGGCTTTCAAAACCATCTGGAGTTGTGGGGTTGGGGTGCTACATTTATTGAATGAAGCTCTAAATCTGTTGGCTGGAGGGAAACTTTTTTTTCCTGTTCTCATAGCAAAAAAGTGACAAGGAGAATGAAGGAATAATATTTGCACCTCTAGTCTTTAACTTCGAATGCCAAATTCCACTTCTACAGTGAATGACTGTGTTGCCCAATAAGCACAGCATTGACAACCTATTTCTATTCAAATTCGAAAGAGGAGCATTTAACATATAGGAATGCATTGATGCATACAATGCATCAATTATACCCAAGACCCTGATGATCGATGAGCAACCAAACCAGTTGCTGTTATGCGATTCCGACTCATGGCAACCTCATGTATGTCAGAGCAGAACTGTACTTCATAGGGTTTTCAGTGGCTGATTTTTCAGAAGTAGATTACCAGGCCTTTCTTCTGAGGCACCTCTGGGTGGACTCAATTTCTATCCTTTAGGCTAGCAGCCAAGCACATTAACTGTTTACACCACCCAGGCACTCTGATCAGTGAACAGCCAGCCATATATTTAGCATACTTGTACCACTGCTGTGAGTATCTTGTTAGTCTGAGAAAGTCAGTAAGCTTTTGTCATCATGCATTCACAGGCATAGAACTTCCAGGCATCAGAGGGAACAGCAAGTACGTTGGGTCACATCACTTATTTCAAGTTTCATTTGCCCCCCACATAAAAAGCAAATCTGTTCAGTTTTTCAGTATGGATGGCCATTCCTGTGTTTAACTCCGGGTATTACTGGCTAAAATACATAAAGATGTATACATTTTTTGTAAAACATATTTGTACATAAAGCATGTAATTATAATGTAAGCTTTTAGAAAACTTTTAAATATACTTTATTTTTTAGAGCAGTGTCAGGTTTACAGAAAACTTGTGCAGAAAACATAGAGTTCCCATATACTCCCTTTTTTTTCCTGCGTCCAATTCTCCTGTGATTATCATCTTGCATTAGTGTGGTACATTTGTTACCACTAAAGAACTGATATTGATACCTTGTTACTAACTGAAGTCCACAGTTTACATCAGGGCTCACTCTCTGTGCCGTACAGTCCTGTGAGGTTTGGTAAATGCATGATGTCACGTGTCCACCATGACGGTATTATAAGAAATCAATTCACCGCCCTAAAAATGCCCTGTGCTCCACATTCACCCCCTTCCCCAACCCCTGGCTGGTAACATTTGAGTTAAGAGTTAAATCGTAGCTATTGGAGAATCTACAGACACTAGTTTTCTGTCACCAAGGTAATTTTAATTTTCAATTAAATGGAAGAAAGAAATGGAAGGATAGTGTAAAGGTAAAAAGAGTGAGAGAGAAAGACAGATTTGTTTCCTCTTTTACCCAACTGCATTGAAAAGAAACGGGTATTTGGGATGAACTGAAAGTGACCTGGCAGGGCCAATTGGTAAGCAGCGTTTTGTGATATAATTTAATGACCCTCACATTCTTCTATCAAGGTGTCTGAGGCAGTTTTCCCCTTTCATACAAATCTCTTGGTAACCTTTGCTCCCTAGTGGTTTAAATCACATTCTTAAGGGATTAAACTGTTATGACAAAAGAGGAATGTTTAGATATTGTGCTTTGCAGCTCAAAATTTGTCAGATTAGAAACTGTGTATTTTATAATCTTTAGATCAAAGAAGCTCTCCATTAAAGCTTTATGTCTACTACAATATTTCCCCAACCTTTGTTGAACCCGAATTGTTTTGGATTATTTCACATTGGGTTCACCGAGGATGGCTAGACTAATGTGGAGGGAAAAGCTTCCTTCCAAATATTTTAAACATTTCGATGCACAGGGCACGGGCGCTAAGTCCCAAGTATTAGTTTACTGAGTGGTACAGCCTGCCTTGACAGCCTTTTTAACTCGAGTTTTATATGAGATGCTTTTTGAGATTAGTATGACAGATAAAACCCTATAGGGCAACCATTTATCTTCCATTAAGAACACTGCTCACTTTCTTTAACCGACGACCGGAGCGCTCCGTAAAGAAGCCTTTTTATAGAGTTTTTATATCTCGATGGATTAGGTATCATTACCCCGTTGGAAAAAAAACCGTTCAATTTTCTCAGGAGAATGGTTTGTCGGAGCAGAGTAGTTTCATCTTTATCCGTCCCCAAAGCCGGCAATCATGTTTCCCAACCAGGCACAAAGCAATGATCATTCAAAGTTCAAACTGCCAATTCATTTACAATCTGCTCCCTGAATTCCTTTGTTATTGTACTGAATTATTGTATGAATCCAGTAAGGCGAGCATAGGCCAAGTTGATGGTATCCATTGTAAAGATCTTTCTATGTTAAAGGAAAAAAGTCAATGCAATATATATATATATATATTATATATATATATATATATTATATATATATATATGTATGTATATTTAACCGAAACCATTTTTAGAATCATGTTTACTGATGGATAAAACATTTTTCAGGAAAACCAAACTTATGATTAAGTGCTTTAAAAACCACTCCTTAGATATAATGAAAAGAAGAATGCAAGAATGTAGCACGTGCGGGATGCAATTCAGTTGCATTTATTTCTGCACTTAAAACGTCTTTCATTCATAAATCATAAAGTATTTATTTAATGGACAATGTCAAAGAGGTGAATGACTTCTTCTATCCCAGAAAAGCAGAAGAATGCAAATAAATATAAATGTTGGTTTTTCTTTAGACCATCATGTTTTTTATAACATGCTGATATACTTCTCCAATGAGCCAATGAGAAGCAGTTTTCAAATGATGCTGTTTTTTAATTCATTGTGTGACTCGCCGAATTTTATGTTCATCCCAGAAAACCTATAGGAGAAATTTCTTTCTGTTTTTAGCATTAGGAAGAGTTGTGATTCTTTGCTTATAACTTAAATTCTTAAAAGTTATAAGCATTCTTTGCTTATAACTTCCCGCACCTGATAATTCTCTCCCCCTCCCATATTTCTGCCTGCAAGAACACTTAAATCTAAGTTTTTGGTCCAGCTCTAGCATGTTGGAGAGGAGCTTATGGCATACATTTTGCAATATAACCACTTCAAATACTGTTTTACTTTTCAGGCTTTCCTTTTACCTTTACATACTTTCATTATGCCCATTAATTTATTTTATCTTGTTGTATCATGCATCTCTGTAAGCTGACGTGCTCTAGGGAACAACGTAGGGGGTAATTAAAAAAAAACTTTTTGTGAATAATTATGTGACGTGAAAGATAAAAATGGAAAATGTCAAGATACACTGGCATGAGTGAAGTATGAGTTTGCATTGGTCTAGAGTGGAGTCCCGGAGTTGCACCTGTTTTGGAGGGAAGACACTTTCCGTCAACCTGTGCCTGACCACAGTCCTCCAGCAGGTCTGAGGAACTTGCCTGGTGCTCCCGCAAACCAGCCCGTTGGGCAGCAAGATACCTTCCTGTACAAAGGTCTGTACTGTGGCTATAAGATGTTTTATGGTGTCAGAAGACATCCTTCCTGCTCTTGAGGAGCCAGTGTTTTAGTGAGAGACACTGACTAAATACAATGAATAGAATTATCAACACAATTAATATTTTGTGAATATATATATATATATAATGAGTTGTAGTTTTACAGAGGTATCTTTATACTTTTAGGGGAAGAAGCTGGTTGGGATGGTTGAGGAAGAAAGAAGTGGACAAGCCTAGATGCAAAGGTAGGAATCATAACTCATGGGTCAAGGAGAACGTCTGGATGACATACCTGGATTTAACATACTTGGATGTTTTTTCTCCAAGTTGTGATCGTTGATGGTTACACTGATTCAATTTGGAAAAATAGTTTTTTAAAAATAAAAATGGGGAGATGTCTACACTTACAGAATATAAGAAAGAAACAATGATTTGAAAAAATAATATCCATAACACTGCTACTTATTGAATAGTATTTTGTCCTCAGTATAATCCTTGTGCCTATCCTGGGAAGTAGGAATCACTAATTTAATTTATAGATGAAGAAACAGAGACTCAAGTATGGTCATCCAGAAAATAATGATAAAGCAGTAGCTGAACCTAGGTCTGATTACAAAGATCATCTCCTTAACCATCCAGTGATATATTCATGGTCTGGTTCATGTTTACTCCCATAAATAAATTCCAGTTTTATGCATTTTTAAAAAAACAGCTTTACTGAGATTTGCCTATTGTTGACATTTTATATAAATTAATAATACAATATGTGGTCCTCTGTGACTGACTTCTTTCATTGAGCATAATGTTTTTAAGGTTCAGTCATGGTGTACATGTATCAGTTCTCCATTTTTTTTTGGCTGAGTAATATTCCGTTGTATGTATATACCATATTTTGTTTGTCCACTTATCAGTTGATGAATATTTGGGTTATGTCCGCCATTATAAACAATGCTGCTATGAACATTCATATACAAATTTTTGTGTGGGTATGTGTTTTCTTTGTCTTAGGAGTGGAATTGCTTGACAATATGGTAACTCTGTTTGTAACATTTTAATGAACTGCCAAACTGTTTCCAGAGAAGCTGCACCATTTTATATTCCCACCGGCAATGTGTGAGGGTTCCAATTTATCCATATCTTTGTCAACGCTTGTTATTGTATGTCGTTTTGATTATAACCATGCTTGTGTGTGGTTTTGATTTGCATTTCCATAATGGCTGATTATGTTGAGCATGTTTTCATGTGCTTATTAGCCAGTTGTATATCTTCTTTGGAGAAATGTCCATTCAAATTCTCTATCTTTTTTTAATGGGGTTGTTTATCTTTATTATTGAATAGTAATGGTTCTTTATATATCATGGATACAAGTTCCTTATCAGACGTATGATTTTCAAATACCTTTTCCCATTTGGGGTTGTCTTTTCACGTTCCTGATAGTGTCCTTTGAAGCACAAAGATTTTTAATTGTAATGAAGTCCTGTTCATCTCTGTTTTTCATAGCCTGAGGAGAGTTCAACTTCGTTCTTTTGCATGTAGGTATCTGGTTGTGTCAGCACCGTTTGTTGCAAAGATAATTCTTGCTGTTTTGAGTTATCTTGGCACCCTTGCCAAACTCAATTGGCAATACGTGTGAGGGTTTATTTCCAGACTTCAAGTCTATTCCATTGATCTCTATGTCTATCCTTAGGCCAATACCACACTCTCTGCATTATTGTAGCTTTTAAATTTTGAAACTGGGAAGGGTGAGTCTTCTAAGTTCTTTGTTTGTTTTCCAAGATTGTTTTGGCTATTCTAGGTCCCTGATATTTTCATGTGAATTTTAGGATCAGATGTACAAATTTTGCAAAAAAGTTTGCTAAGGTTTTGATAAGGATATTACTGAATCTATAGATCAGTTTGGGGAATATTGCCTCTTAACAATATTAATGCTTCCAGTTCATGAACACTGGATTTCTTTCCATTTATTTAGGTCTTTAATTTTCTTTCAATTGTATTTTTGTAGTTTTTAGCATAGAAATCTTGTACTTCCTTTGTTAAATTAATTCCTAAGGATTTTTTTTCTTTGATGCCATTGTAAACAGAACTGTTTTCTTAATTTCATTTTTAGATTGTTTATTTCTAGTGTAGAAACGTGATTGATTTTCTTCTTCTCTCCTTTCTTTATTGGCTTTAATAATGGCATTTACAGCTACAAATTTCTCCCAAAACACTGCCTTAGCTGCATCCCATTCATCTGGTGTTTTCATTTCCATTAATCTCAGAGTGCTCTCTAATTTCTTTGTCATTTCTTCTTTGACCCATGAACTATTGGTTACTTAGGACTGTTTTTTTAATGTCCAGGTATTTGTGAATTTTCTTGATTTCCTTCTGTTACTGAGTTCCAATTTCATTCCATTGTGATCTGAGAATATATTTTGTATGATTTCAATCTGTTTACATTTATTGAATCTTATGTTATGGCCTTGCGCATGGTGTATCCTGGAGAACGTTCCATGGGCACTTGAGAAGAATGTATATTATGCCGTTGTTGAATGGAGTGATTTTCAGATGCCTATAGGGTTACTGGAGCCCTGGTGGTGCAGTCATTAAGAGCTTGGCTGCTAACCAAAAGGCTGACAGTTCAAACCCACCAGCCACTCCTTGAAAACTCTATGGGCAGTTCTATTCTGTCCTATAGGGTTGCTATGAGTCAGAATCGACTCAATGGCAATGGGTAAAATGAGTTGGAATCGACTCGATGGCAACAGGTTATTAGATCTAGTTGTTTTATAGTGTTGTTTAATTCTTCTATTTCCTTGATGATCTTTTGCGTACTTGTTCTATCCAATACAGAAAATGGGGTGTGGAAACCTCCAACTACTGCCTCTTCTCATTTATCGACATGGTTAAGTTCCAAACACCAGGTTGTTGTGTGAAATTGGCATTATGAGAAAATGGAGGATGACCACATCAGGTCACAAAATGGAGGATGACTATATCATTCCCTAAGTGCCAAATTACATCATTCCCTAACTGCCAAAGTACGTCGTTACGTAACCGTCAAACCACTGAGAATCATGGTGCAGCCAAGTTGACATATAACCTTAACCATCACAGCCAGCGTTACTCTTGCCTTGTACCTTGCCGTTTGTTACTGCCAGATGTACATCGCTAATGCACAAAATGGTTGGATAGTAGATTTTTTACTATTGTCGTAAATGTGAAATATTGGATAATGAGACAGTCCATAAGTGAGGAGAAGGTGTATTTTTTTTAATATTTTACTGTGTGCTTGGTGAAAGTTTATACAGCAAATTAGATTCCCATATAGTAATTTCTATACATATTGTTAAGTGACATTGGTTATATTACCCACATTGTGTCAACATTTTCATTATTTCTGTTCTGGTTGTTTTGTTTCCATTATTCTAGCTTCCCTGTCCCCCCTTGAGCTTCTCATCTTTGCTATAGGATAAATGTTGACCGTTTGGTCTCATATAGAATTTTTTTTTTTAAAGGTGCACAGTACTCATGGGTAATATTCCTTATTTTATGAGCCAATCTGTTATTTAGCTGAAAGGTGTCCTCTGGGAGTAGTTTCAGTTCAAAGCTCAAAGGGTATCTCAGGCCGATAGTCTTCTGGGTTCCTTCAGTCTCTACCAGTCCAGTAAGTCTGGTCTTTTTTAAAGAACTTGAGTTTTGGTCTACAAATTTTTCCCATTCTATCCGGGACCATCTATAGTGTCCCTGGTCAGAATGGTTGGTAGTCGTACTTGGGTACCATCTAGTTCATCTGGTCTCAGGATAGACGAGGCCATGGTTTGTGTAAGCACTTAATCCTGTAGACTAGTTTCTTCTTTGAGTCTTTAGTTTCCCTCTTTCTTTTTTGCTCCAGGTGAGTAGAGATCAATAGCTGTATCTTATATGATCACTTACAAGCTTTTAAGACCCCAGACACTACTTACCAAACTAGGATGTAGAACGTAAACTTTACGGACTATGGTGCGCCAATTGGCTGAGTTGTCCCATGAGACCGTGGTCCTAAACCTTTAAACCGTAAACCAGTATACCAATCCTGCGAGGTGTTTGGTTATGTCTGGGAAGTATCCATGACTGTGCCCCCTATGGGATTTATTATATGTATGTGAATATATAGGCAGCACACAAAAACACGTATATGCATATGCCTACAGATGCACCTATACATGCACATGTATGTATACACATATTCTTTCCTATACACATATATGCATACACATCTACCTATGCAATGCAACCACTCACGTATTTTCTGGTCACTGCTGTTGCTGTAGAATTGTATATGTTATAGCATTTACCAGTAACGTCCCTTATTCTTCTGTATGCCTTAGTGTCATCATTAACCCCAGTCAAGTTGTGTACACTTCACCCAAATTTGGTATTTCCTTTCACATCACCAAAAATAACAAGTGTCTGCTGTCTAGAGAGTGATTTCCCCTCCCTGCCCCTCCCATCCCTGGTAACCACCAAAGAATGTTGATTTTTGTACGTATACCTATTTTTGTCTTTTTATAAAAGTGAGACCATGCCACATTTGTCCTTTTCTGATTGACTTATTTCACTCAGCATAATGTCCTTCAGATTCATCCATGTTATAAAATGTTCTGTGGACTCATCGTTATTCTTTACTGTTGTCTAGTATTCCATCGTGTGTTTGTACCACGTTTTGTTTATTCATTCATCCGTTGATGGGCACTTAGGTTGTTTCCATCTTTTTGCTATTGTGAATAATGCTGCAAGGAAAATAGGTGTGCATGTGTTTATTACTGTCACTGCTATTAGATTCCAGCTATTGTTTTTGAATTTTTTATTTCTCCCTTAAATTTTTGCTTCCTGTATTTTGAGGCTCTGTTGTAAGTTAGATCTTGCTTTCTATGAATCTCTGCCTTTTGATTGGATTTCTTAATCCATTCACATTTAATATTACGGATAGTTAGATTTATGTCTGCCGTTTTCTTTTTTGTTATCTATATATTTGATGTCTTCTGTTTTCCTTTATTGCTTTCTTCGGAATTAAGTGAATATTTTCTAGTGTAGTATTTTAATCCCTTTAATAATTTTGTAAGCATATTTTTTATTTTCTTAGTGACTTCTTTAAGACTTAAAAATATACATTTTAATTTATCACAACGTACTTCCAATTGATCCTAATTTAATTCCAGGGAGATATAGAAACATAACTTCTATATAAGCATAGTTTCTCTTCCTCTTGCTGTCCTAGTATTGTTATATACACATATATATGTATATATGTAAAACAAACCCAACAATACTTTGTTGTGATTATTACTTCATATTATTTTATGTCTTTTAAAGAGGCCAAGAGAAGAAAAGAGAGCAAGTATATATTTATGGAGTTTGTTATAGTAACTTTCTTATTTACTGTTTCTGGTTTTCTTCATTTTTTCCTGCGCATCTGAGTTACCATCTGGTATCATTTTCTTTCTCTAACATGGATTTGTTTTCATCTCGCCTCCCTTGTGTGTCCTCACCCCCAGCTCCAGAACAGTGGTGCAAAGCTCCAGTACAGGCAATTACGTAGGTAATCATAAATACTATGTAATTGCACATTTCTTCTCCTTTCCTCTTGAAACTGATTTAAAAAGCAAAGATATAAAACAATATGAAGATAATTATATTGCTGGGCCTATAACACAAAGGCCCAGCAATATAATTATCTACACATTATTTTATATCATTGCTTTTTAAAATCAGTTTCAAGAAGAAAGGAGAAGAAATGTGCAATTACATAGTTTTTATGATTACCTACGTAATTGCCTGTACTGGAGCTTTGCACCACAGTTCTGGAGCTGGGGGTGAGGACAGTAGTCCACTTATCTTGGTATGATATGCTGGCTTTATGAATGCTTTACTGGATGAGGGTGTGCCTCTGGTCTCACCTTGCTTCTCTCAGTATGGAACATCTGCCCCAAGCTGGGTCAAGCATTCTTGAGGCAGATCTGCCATACCTGGGGTAGAGCTTGCACAGTACAAGTGGGTCTAGATGGAGGAAGGGAGCCCTAGATTCCTCAGCTGCTCTTACCTGGATTAAAGCTCTGCAAAATGGAGCTGGGAGAGATGAGAAATGCTGGCAGCTGGCCACTACCAAGGAGGTACATAGTCCTAGACTGCTAACTGCTAACTGTTCTCGTCTGCACCACCCAGCGTGGAGATTCCATCACGCTGAGCAGAGAGTGGGGAGGAGCAGGTCATGGCTCAAATGTCAGACTCTTCCTGTTTGTACTGAAGTTTAGTAGATATTCTTGAATAATTATTTCTTGGTTTTTGTATGTCCTTAGAACATTTTCCAGACATTTTAAATGGCTGTACGGTGTGTGTGTGTGTGTTTTAAAATAATTCTCACTAGTTATGGTCGTTTCACTAGAAAGAAGATCCGTAGAACTCTTCATGCTGCCCTTCCAGAAGTGTCTTCTCTGGTTTTTTTTTTAAACTAACTTCATTGATTACTCAGTTAGCTTGAGGGCAACCATAACTGCTAACTGAATCACTCTATTAGATTTGGGATCTCTTTGATGCCCAACTGATTTTACCATTCAATCACATGTGCTTTTTTTTTTTTTTTTTAATGGAGCCTTGTATTTATCCTCATTCTATTTTATTGTGGTTTTGTAGAATCATATTTCAAATTGATATGATGTTTCATCATTTTATAGCTGTGTTGTATGCAGTAACTACTAGGGATTCTGCCTAATGTAGCAGGTAAGGAATTATAAGGAATCCTTTCCAAAAGTCAACATAATATTGCACTAGCTTCTTAATATATCTCACCATTCGATTATCAGAGCTCTATTTCTCCTTCCAGGTGATTAATATTAAAGTTGAATATCATGAGTCTCAAAATCATCTTTATGGTACACTCCAAATTGACACTGAGCTACTAGTTGACTATCTTTGGAATAGAACCCAAAACCCAAACCCATTGCCATCGTGTCCTTTCCAACTCACAGCGACCCTATAGGACAGAGTAGAACGGCCCCATAGGGTTTGCAAGGAGCAGCTGGTGGATTCAAAGTGCCAACCTTTTGATTAGCAGCCAAACTTTTAACATGGTGCCATCAGGGCTCCATTTTTGGAACAGGACATTTTAATAAAAAGTTCAACCGTATTATCTTAGTAAATAGAGACCATACCATCACATTCTCATGAATTGGTGGACCTGATCATGATAATGCTGCAGATATCAGAATCCAAAGCCTTATCAAAATCAAGACTGTTTTTACCCATTGTTTCCCTTTTTCCTGCCTGGCTGCCATTCTGTTCAGAGAAAAGAAAAGTATCAACTGGCACCATTTGTTCTTTGCAAAGCCATTTTGATTGTTCCATAATGATATGCTCCTGTAGTTCTTAAGGGATTAATTTCATGCTGATTGACAATTTCTGTGAATATTTCCCTGTGTATATATGCTGAAGACATGCTGGGGTGATTGGAGGGAGAGGACTGTAGGGGAAGTATAGCAGTGATATTAACCTGTTAACCGTGGTCAGCATTACCCTTCATTTTATTTTTGTATGTGTTTGGAATATTGTAAGCATTCAATATATTTGTGGAATGAATTGATAGATGCTCACAAGCACTTTTCAAAAATAGCTTGCTTTTACTCATATTAAGATATTTATTAAATTTATTTTTATCAAGTTCATCATATATCAACATAATATTTATGTTTAAGCATTTCCAAAATTATATACAACCCATAACCTGTTGTCATTGAGTTGATGCTGACTCATGGTGACCTCGTATATTACAGAGTAGAACAGCTTCATAGGGTTTTCTTGGCTATAATCTTTATGGAAGCAGATTGCCATGCCTTCTTTCTGTGGTGCTGCTGGGTGAGTTTGAACCTCCAACCTTTAGGTTAGTAGTTGAGTGCAAACCATTTGTGCCACGCAGGGACCTTTTAAATTATACCTATCTTATAAAAACTCTTTATATATGAATGAATCCCTGGGAACCCCTACTCCAACTCAATGATCATAGTAACTTCTCAGCTATCACTATTTGATGTTCTCATTCTAATTTTTTTCCTCTCCTTTTTTCTGCACTTTGTCAGTTCTGTTGCTGTCTCAGACATCCTTTTCCAACCCCCCTTCTTTATACACACACACACGAGCATGCACACACACGCACACTAGTCCCTACTCTTCACTTTTCTTTCATCATAAGGGTATGTTTGTGTATTGGCTACAAATACCTTCAGGAAGGTTAACCTTAGGCGCTTTCCCTCTTCCCACTACCAATTGCTTCCTTAGTTCTGATCTTGAGGTTAGCTCAGAGCTGTGAAGCAATAGCAATGAACTTCAGCTTTAAAAAGAGGTGAAGGATAAGTAAGAGTCCTGAAGACCATTTATAAAGCTCTTAAAAGACATTGAGATTGATGTTTGTGGCATGATCATGAATGGTGAGCAGTCTTGTGCTGATAGGGCATTGGATAAATCAATGAGGACTGAGTGGTAGAGAGTACAGCTAGAAAGAGAAATTTAACCTCAGTTGTAAAAAGACTTTGAATGACATTCTAGGAGTTTTGTCTTTACTTTTTAAGACAAACAACAGGGAAACCATTTTTGTTGAAGTGGGTTTTGTGATCTTTGCTGTAATTTATAAAGATAACACTAGTATCAAAGAGAGGCAATAGCAGACCAGTGGGAGAAAAAACTGAGGACAGGAAGATAAAATGAGGAGTTGATGCTGTAGTCTAGGGCAGATAATATGCATCCCTGTGCTTAAGCAGAGCCCTGGTGGTGCAGTGGTTAAGCGTTTGGCTGCTAACCAAAAGGTTGGCAGTTCGAATCCACCAGCTGCTCCTTGGAAACAATATGGGGCCATTCTACTCTGTCCTATAGGGTCGCTATGAGTCGGAATTGACTCTACAGCAATGGGTTTGGTTTTCTTGATTTTTTTTTTTTTTTTTTGCACTTCAGTAGTGCCGGTGAACATGAGGATAAATTATTGGACTGAAAGTTCTCCAGAGTCAGGGATACTTAGAGGTAGCTTACTGGGTTTTTGTGCAGGCGTAGGAACTGAAGATGACTCTTGGGTTGATAGTTTGGGTTACCAGGTTTTTAGACTCCTGGAATATGAGTAATTTATATGGGGAATAAGCCTATTGGTATGGAGTTTAAGGTACCTGTAGCACATACATGAGAAGTCTAATGGGAGTTTAGAAATCTGATCTTTGGAAATCAGGAGAGAATGAGTGGATGAAGAAATAAATAGAGTCAGCATAGACCTGGCAATTGAGGCCTAAAGGATGGATGCCGTCACACTGGAAGCGAGTACAGGATGAGAAGAGGACAGGGACCATTAGAAAACCAATATTTAATAGAAAAACAGATGGGAAGACAAATGAAAAAAATTGGAAGAAGTAGACACATACAGGAGGAGATACAGGAGAAGCTATTGTTCAGATGGCCAGTGCAGAATTTCCAGAAGGAAGACGAAAAGAGTGAGGGCTGAAAAGAGACAATTGAATTCAACATTGAGTGGTCATGAGTAGCCTTAATGAGAGCTAGTTTAGCAAAGCAGGGAAGGGAAATCAGATTGTTAAAGAAGTGAGAAGTACAAGGGAGTTGAGGAAACGGAGACAATGTAGAAACATTCTTCCTAATAGATTTGGTACTTTAAAGAACAGGAGAGGAAGGAGCAAAAGAGTAAGAGAAACTTGGTAAGAGTAAAACTGAGATATGGGTTACCCGTTGGAGATGCCTGCCCCTGTACCTCAACCACAAATATTCTTACTTCTGATCTTGAAATCTGTTCTGCCCTTCAGACTTTCATGAGTCTCTAACGTCATCCTCTGCCTTAAGAACCACTGTAAGTGGTTCAGAACTGAGAGTAACCTTCCTTGCCCAGCACTGCAGTTCTGTTTCTGGGATGCCAGGTTTGAAATCCAACTGTGTTTTCTATTCGATACTGGCTAGATAGTATAGTATTAAGTCTGAATACTATAATCCAGATAAATTTTAACTAACTAGGCTTTTCAGGGAGTTCTGGTGGTGCAGCTGTTAAGAGCTGCGGTGAGCTATGGCTGCTAACCAAAAGGTTGGCAGTTCAAATCTACCAGCTGCTCCTTGGAAACCCTATGGGGCAGTTCTGCTCTGTCCTGTAGGGTCACTATGAGTTGGAACTGACTCGGCAGCAACTGGTTTGTTTAGTTAAACTTTTACATAAAACCTGTAAAGACATCTGCCTCTGAGATAAATAGTAGTTGGTTCTTAACCAGTTGCCCAAATTGTAATTTTTTTCTAAGTTCCTCATTAGCAAGGAATGAAATTGTAGGCAGTTGGAACTTGTCACTTATAGATGAATTTGGGCACCAATGATTTTTTCCCACTCTACTACGATAGCTCCCAAATCCTTTGTTCTTCCTCCATTTTCTCTCTTTTGTTGACACACCAGCTGTTGTCACGCTGTCACTTTACTGAGAGACCTGCTCGTCCTCACCGGTGACTACTGAATTGTGTGAATACAGATTTCTCTGGGCTTTTGTCATCACCCACCTGAAGACCCCGGATGACTTCTTCTGGTTTCTTTCTCCCTTTCTCTGCATGCATCCTATGCTATAGGTCAGTGGGTGAACACTTCCTATTCTTTCCCTCAATCTAGATCACCACTCAAAAAGTCTTACTGTAAAGCTTATCTCTGAATACCCAGTCTTGATTCTCTACCTTGGACATTAGTTTCTCCTCATTTGAATGTCCCAGACACTTAGTTTCTTTCTTCTGGCCTTTCTTGCCCCTGTGGTAGGTATATGTCTGATTGTTAATCAGCGGCATGATCTTAGAGCATTTTTTTCCTCTTCTTTGCAATCCTTGTCATACCTGGGACATTTATCTACCCAGAGTAACTGCTTTTTATAAGCAGGTTTAGTAAATGCAATTGAACCAGAGTTTTCAGGTATGTAAATTTTGGCTTAGGTTAGGAGAACCCAGGTTCTGGGAATGCTCAGGCCCACTATCTTCTATGCTCAGATTTTTCTCCTCGTCCCTGACATTCCTCCTCTACACACACGGAGCCCTGGGGGTCTGTGTCTCCAAACACAGCCATGTAAGCTTTAACAAGAGAAGAGCCGGATGCAGTTTAACATTTTTCCTTTCCATTTCTTTGAAAGCCTGCTATAAGATGATTTTACGTCTTAATTTCATAGCATTTCATGCCGCATTTTACAACTTGAGAGTCAATTTTCTGCTCAGTCTTCATATTCAGACTTGCACGAAAATAAAACGATTCATTATCCAGAATGTGCTTGGGAAAACAGAAGAGCTTAGTCATGTGAGTATTTTTAATCAAACTATTTCAGGAGTATGTGACACTAGTTACAAAATATATGGCTACAAGAGATCTATAGAAACTGTAGATCACCAAAGAATTGCATCGTGTGATTTTCAGTTCAGTTTAGACAAAAATAACAATTTCTAACATTTGAACATTTTGTCCGAAAAGCTTTGCAAACACGTGTTGAGCATTAGGATTAGTACGAGAAGGATCACATTTCTGATGATTCTTTTTCTAGTCCTTTGGTAGTTGTGTTTGTTAAACGGCAGCATTTTTCGATCTAGTAATTCTCTGCAAACGTTGGAGCATTTATTTCATAAAATAAAGCAAATTCTTTTGCGTTTAGTGTTATTTACCAAAGCACGTCTTGTCTTGTTGGGCTATAAAAAATGAATGAGTTTGTGATTTGTCAGACAGATTAAATCCTTTGAACATGAAGAAATGAGAAACAAATATGACTTGAACCTCTGAAATACTATCTTCTCCTTTGCTTTAGAAGACAGGGGAATTTAGAGATCTCCCCAAGAGGTTTTCTAGAACTGTATTTCAAAACAATGGAGGGCTTTTCATGCTTGAGTAGTCCAAAGACAATTATTTCTCATAGTCGTTACTGCCTTGGGAAATGATAAAACTAGGAAATTGTATTTTTGAAAAGATACAGTTTATTACTTTCCAAATTATTTTAAGCTAAATTCATTGTATAAACTGAAGGGAAGTTTTTTGTTCTTGTTTGCTTATTTATTTATTTGTCTGTTTTTCTTTAGCTAAGGCCACAAGTTTATGCATTGTAACAACT
Organism: Dugong dugon; assembly: GCA_030035585.1. Lineage (NCBI taxonomy): Eukaryota > Metazoa > Chordata > Mammalia > Sirenia > Dugongidae > Dugong > Dugong dugon. The sequence continues at coordinate 7,158,008 of CM057479.1, read as the reverse complement.
GTTATTTCTGTAAACTTTTTAAATTTCACAATGTGATTAACCCGAACGCTTCTAATGTAAATTTGTCAGCAGCTGGTTAGCTTATTTTAGGCCCCTGGAATTCCAGTGCCATGTGCTCAGTCATCAGCCCCACTAACAAAATTTTACTGTGCATTCACGTTCTTAAAGTCCGAAAAGAGGGGATTTGAGGAATTTTGTTTAGAACTGTGTTTGCCCTAGAGAAATTTACCAATTCTGGGAGGACTGAGTATTTTCCAGTTCATGCACTTAACCCTCTCTCAGGGATAAATGTCATAGTCTTTGAGTTTTATTGGAAATAGATGGATAACATTTTTGGCATTCTATGTTTTTTTAAAAGAGTTTGTGCGTGTGAATTACTAATCCTCCCGTTATAATCTCTCTGAATGTTTGCCACGATTGTCAGCTAAGGGACTTCTCTAACAAAATAGTATTCATGCGTTCTCTGGAGCCCTTGTGGGTTTTCAGCCAGTCTTGTTTACTGAAAAACTCTTTATATGGCCATTGTATATGCTTACAGTACAGAACTGCAACATTGTTTGGATAATCAGAAACTTGTTTTAATGTTGACAGATGTGGTATATAAGTATTTACAATATCTATACATCTGTATTATAAATACAGATATACACTTCGTATTTGTCTGTATATGTGCTTTATGCCTCTTTAAAATGACAAATATTTAATAAAACATTTAGTCAGACCTCTTTGAATGAAGACGTATGTCATATTGGGAAGGGTGACAACTACATCTTCTATAAATAGTGGTTATTTTCGTACATCTAGAATTTAGGAGAGAAAACTCAAAAAGAAATGATGGAACAAGGTTAACAGCGCGAACAATAATTTCTGTTTTTTCCTTTATTTAAGAAACAAACAAAACATAAGCTTATTTGATCAAAAGACTCAGTCCATGCCAAAATTTAGATAAAAACTAAGATATGAAAAATCATCATTCCCAGCTAGCTGATAGCTTTTTGTTATCATTTGGTATAACTCTAATTTAACCTCATTAGAATACATACGATATGTATGTTGAGCCTAGGGGTATCTAATTTACTGTTAACATAATGAAAACAATGTGACATCCAACCAGACTCTCCCAAAGTGATATATGTATGTGTAGGCCTGTAATTCACAGATCATTTGATTCTTTAGAAGTTCTTTGTTGTAACATCCTTTTGCTTACATCTTGGATCCAGACATCTGTGTAAAAAGCAAAAGCATTATATTCAGCATTTCACCCAGCAGCTTCAAACCGCTCCTTACCCCATATTACTTAGAAACCATTATAAAGAATTGTTTAGATAAAGTGGGCTGTTATCTGCAAAATTGACTTGTTGCTGGTCTGATGAAATGGCTTCGGGCTGTAGTCAATAAATAATCTCGGTGCCAAGGAAACTACCTTAGGTCAGCCCTTGGGCGAAGGGCTAAATCCAGTGAGAAATCAAAGCCTTTCTGGTCTGTGTCAGTCACTCCTTGCCATCCCCTCATTGTTTAATTAGGAAAGGACTCAGTTCTCTGCATCTATAATAATAAAAAATGAAAACAGAACAAATCGACAACAATCAAAACTTAGTTTCTTGAGTATGCAAGTGCTCAGGTGCTCCCTGGTTGGTTTCAGGTGTTAGTGCAAGTAAAACAATCTTCTGGTCAGCGGATCTCAAACTTGAACATACATCATAATCCGGGTTGGGGGTCAGTGTGTGTGTGTGTGTGTGTGTGTGTGTGTGTGTGTGTGTGTGTGTGTGTGTTGGGGCACTTGTGGAAGCACAGATTGGTGAATCCCTACCCCCAGAATTTCTGATTCTGGAGCCCTGATGACGCAGTAGTTAAGGTCTCAGCTGCAGGTCGGTAGTTCGAACCCACAAGCCACTCCTTGGGAGAAAGTTGTGGCAGTCGGCCTCCTTAAAGATTACAGCCTTGGAAACCCTATGGGGCAGTTCTACCCTGTCCTATGAGGTAGCTCTGAGTAGGAATCAACTCAGCAGCAACAGGTTCAGGATTGGGGGTGGAGGCTGAGAATTTGCATTTCTAACAAGTGTTCAGGCAATGCTAATGTGCTAATGCTGCTGAGCCCAGGACTACATTTTGAAAATTACTGCTCTAGTTAATTGCTGTTTCTGGAGTTCTGCTTGGAAACCATTTTGTATCATGCTTTCAAAAAATGGTAGGCCTACTTCAAAAGAAGGTTTGTTCTTCCATCAGTCACAGAAAGGAACCACACAAATGCTATTCATGTACTTGTGTGCTTTTGTGATGCTCTTCCGGGTACCAGATAATGCACAGGATGCCCAGTTAACTTTATTTTCAGTTGAACAATAAATAACTTTTTAGTGTAAGTATGTCCAATGCAAAAATTTGCTAAATGTGGAAATTCTACCTTTTGTCGTGTAAAGTTACTTCATAGCCAACTTCTTTGTCCTGAAGAACATTCTCTTCAATTAGACAAAGTGCCATTTCAAAGAATATATATATGTTACAGACACACACATGCATATACATACACAAATATACTCATAGTGTCTATGGTTATATTAAAGTTTTCATGATTTCTGTAAGTGTAAATCAAACTAGAGGTGATCTTTGAGTTTATAATGTTGCAAACTTAAGACGATCACTTTCCATTAATTATGAGGTTTAATTTTATTCCTTTACTGTCTTTTAAAAATGATTGCTAAAAAATTAAGGCAAATGTTACAGTGTCAAATCAGCAAACTGATCTTCCTTTGCTTAAAAATATGCTAGAACACAAGGCAGCTTTGTGGAATGAGAAAAACGAAGGCAAAAGTGGAGACTCGGAGTTGTCTTTTCATGACTTTGGGAAAACCAGCGGTCTCCATATTCTAACTTGTACAGACAATTTCAATGGAACGAAGCTGCACATTTGGTAAATATTAGACTTCAGAAACTCAGTGTTGAATTGGGGCTACTTGATCACAGTTGAGATGATGGATGGCAATCCAAGTTATGAAGGTGTTGACCATGTGGATTTCAAATCATGACTGAATAGAGGACCCTGCTTTGTACTGATGTATAATGTCTAATAACATTGGTCGGAGTCTTAGGAATGAACTGGTATCAGGTCTATGATTTCTTAAATGAATCAAATTTCTACTGCAATGGTCATGTTTTCATCTTTCTTCCCATGCAAAACACAGAAATCGATTGGAGTGCTCTCTGGAATGTACCCATGAACTTCTTATTCATTGAAAAAAGAACGAGTTATTGTTAGAAAGCCAAGTGGTGGCCATCATTATTAGTGAGACTTCATTAATATTTTTAACTCAATATGATTAGTTTAATTGCCTAGCATGTCAAAGATGAGATTTCTCTTGTACTTCTACGTTTCCAGGTGCTGATTCCAAAGTATTTTATGTTCCTTTTGGCACAAAGACAAATAATTGAGCCCAGTATCTATTACTTAAATTTTTTTTTTCCTGATGTTTTTCTCTTTAGTGTCTTGGAGTTGATGCATCTTTTTTTTCTTCCCCCAGAGTGTAAATTTGAGTTGCTCCCAGATTAAAAAATGTTTTCCATGAAAGGCTATGGAAACTGGAATAAAAATGATGTCCTCTGGTGCTTATACAAGAGAAAAAGCTTTTAGGAGATTATTCCTTTAAAAAAAAAATGCTGGCTTTCCGAGATTTCTTAGTAATCATACTCTAGCCTACAATATATAAGGAAAAAAAATGCCTCAGGGTTTTTGGATTGAAAGTTAACAGAAGTGTTGCTTTGGAACATCGCTGTTGAAGGAACCTTGCCACTAATATTGCTGGAAACCAGAAAGCTCTTGCCAAGCTGTTCAAGAAATACCTCAGCTAAACAAGCATCCTGTGTCCTTCAAACATTTCGCAAGAAAACAACCCACTTATTTCTCGGGTAAAGAAAAGCTCTTATTACCCAGTCACTCAGTAAAGAAAGGCGGGAAAACTCGTGGTGCCTAGACTGCCAATTTCTTTCTCCCCTTTCTCTCCTGAGTCCGCTGCAATTTGGCTTCTCACCACCACCGTCCACTGAAAAGACCATCTCCAAGTCACCATGGACCTCTATATTGCTAAGTCCAGTGGTCATTTCTTGGTCTTCATCTAACTTATCAGTAGCACTGGATAGAGATGGTGCTCTACCTTAAACACTTCCTTTCTGGTTTTCCAGGACACCATGCCTGGTTTTCCATCCACCTCTCTGGCTGGTTATTCTCAGTCTCCTCTGCAACTTGCTCTATCTCCCTGATCTCTTTAAAGCTCAGACCTTGGACCATCTAGTTCCTGTTTACTCCCTGGGTAACCTCATCCAGACCATGACTTTAAATATCATCTTTAGGAGATTTCCCAGATTTATATCTCCAGTGCAGACTTTTCCCCCTAGACCCAAATATACAACTAGCACCTTGACATTGCCACTTGAGTCTCAAACTGAAAATACCTCACCTGTTCAAAACTTTCAATTATTTCCTGATATTCAACTCCCCTCCCAACTCAATTGACGCTAGATTCTGGCAATAGACTCTATATGCTTTCAGTTGCTCAGGCCAAATCCATAGTGTTATCTTTGACTTTTTTTTCTCTCTCTCTCTCTCTCTCTCTTTTCTCATTCCCTGGCCACCCTATGTAAAATGTCATCTCATTTCCCACCTTGGTATTTTATGTATACATTTTTTCTCTTTGGCATTTAGGATTATCTAACATATTACATATTTTACTTTTTGTCTTGTTTTCGTCTGCCTCTTCCCACTAAAATGATGTTCTATTAGAGAAGAGATTTTTGTCTGTTTTGCTTACTATTGTAGCTCTAGACCAGGAACAGAGCAGTTGCAAAATAAAATCCAAAAGTAGTTGTTGAATAAATGAATAATGAATAACACTGAAGATATTCTTAGTTGCCATTGATCAGTTCTGACTCATGGCGACTCCATGTGTGCAGAGTAGAACTGCTCCATAGGGTTTTCCAGGCTGTGACCTTTCGGAAGCATGTGGCCCAGCCTGTCCTCTGAGGCACTTTTGGGTGGTTCAAACCAGCAACCTTCTAGCTAGTAGTCGAGTGCTTAGCTGTTTGCACCACCCAGAATTTTACAAAATTTAAGTGAGATTAAAACACTTAAATGGACAAATTCCAGTGAAATAGCAACATGATCGTTTCTAACCCCAGATTTTGGACTTGGAGAAAGTGGTGGGTAAGTTGGATGGATATAGAAAACAGTCATCGCAACCATAGAATGAAGGATCTTAAAATAATTCAGGAGCCTTTCAAGTTGGCATCCCACTCCACAGTTATTCTATCTCTGCCCACACGAGAGAATTCTGTCAGACTTCTCTCACATACTTTGACGCTGACGTTTTGCAGAGGGCACTAACGGAGTGTGTTAGTAGAAGAGACGAGTGGCTTTCTGGGCGCTTCAAGGAAACGAAGAACAGCAATTAGGAGGAGAAAGTGCTGGAACGACAGAAATACGGTAGGTGAAATCTACATAATTTGGAGACAACTTTGAGCAACCATAGCCAAGACTAAGAGCTCTGTTCAATCAACGCACCCACCTGGATGCGGGAATTTGATCACGTCACAAGACCAATGGGGACTAATAGGAGAATCAAAACAAGGGGAAAAGCATTCTTAGGGCTGAGGATTTATTTCATTAGTGGCCGGTCATTTCTTAAGGTTGTTTACATGTAATTTTTCTATACTATACAGCTTAATACACTTTATCATAGTGTTCCAGTATTCTCAACTTTCTTGTCCTAGATAATGCTCAGCTCAAAAAAAGACTTAGAAAAAACAAAACCAAACCAAAGCTGTTGCCATCAAGTTGATTTCCATTCCCAGTGACACTATAGCACAGAGTAGAACTGCACCACAGGGTTTCCCAGGCTGTAATCTTTATGGAAGCAGACTGCCCCGTTTTTCTCCTGTGGAGGGGCTGGTGGGTTTGAACCATCGACGTTTTGGTTAGTAGCCAAGCTCTTAACCACTGTGAACTTTAGGTAGCGTTGAAGAGAGGCACAGGTAGTTTCAGCTACATGTAGTTACTATCCTGGTACTCACATTGAGGAAAGAAAGAAGGAAGGAAGGAAGGTAGGGAGGGAGGAAGAAAACTTTCCTACATAATGGCACCTAAATAAGAGCCACTGCTTAGAAGGGTTATCCCTTTTCCTATGAATAGATCACAATTGTTTAGAATGTTCAGAAAAGATGCATTTTATCGGTAAGTCCATACATAGATAGGATGTGAATCGGATCAAAAAAGATTTCTTGCTAAATGCTAATCTCAGCTGATAACTAACTATGTACCAGGCTTTGTGGCAAAAGCCACATGTATAAAATCTCATTCACTGTTCACAACAGCCCCAGGACATCGGAGGAAATTGGCATGAATGAGGGCATGAAGGTGGGAATGTTTGTAAGGAGCTTTAGCTGACACTGAGAATTTGTGTTGCAACGTAAGGGAGATTAAGTTTGGAAAGGAAGACAGGTTTACCATAGTAACTGGCACCGTCTGCATCTCATATTTCCTTACTGCCTTGGAAGATGATTTGGGTCTCTTTTACTTATATTCCCAGGATCTCTTATATAGTAACGTTTAATTCCAGGACCACTATTCTTGACTAAGACCATGGCAAATCGTTCCTGGGTTTTGGCAATAATGAAAGAGAAACTGCCAAAATAAATCTTAAGGAAGACAAAGATTTTGCAAATTGATGATCTAAGATTTTTTTTTGGTAATCCTTAAATCTTATGTAATCAAAACAATGCAATCAGATCCAACTACATGTCTGCATTTGACTGTTGGATCAAAAACTATATCTTAGGACCAAGCAACTCGATCTTTCAGTAGTTCATTGGAATAACCATGGTTTATTTACCTATTGCTAAAATAATAATATACTTAGCCTATATCTCTTCCAGTGTTTTCATAAATTTACTAGCCATGTGGCATAAGGGACATAGCTTACTTCAACTGATCCTTCTGCCTTCTTTACTCCCTTTCATCTAAACCTACCAGATCTGAAACTCTTAAAGGAGTTCTGGTTCAACCCCTGCTGAGAATTTACAGTTCTACCCCAGATATACTGACTCAGAATCTACATTTTAACAAGATCCCCAGGTGATTCTTATGTATAACTTCCTGGAAACTTCCTTTGAACCGGTTCGAAGCCATGGTTACCACTCTACCTGCTTCCCCCACCAAAAAAAAAAAACAACTTTCCTTCATTCCCTTCAATATATGGTCAAGTTTTTTAAAGTTCATTAAAAGAATTTCATTATCGGTAATAAGATAATCAGTAATTATCAGTCAATTCCTTAAAATAGACTTTTCTTTCGCTTCCCTAGCTTCTTTCTTGCACCAACATCCCTTCCCGACCATATTGCTTTTTCAGTACTCTGCACATGGAAGGTACTTAACGTATGTTTTTGACCGAGTATTTAGCAGCATTTGTGAGGTATTTGTTGCTATTATTGCTCCCAAGGAGGGAAAAACGAGAGGTTATTTTTACAGTAACATGGAGTTACAGAGCTCACAGATAAATTTTTCTGTTGAGATATTTCTAAATTAATGTGTGACACTTCACTGAATATCATTTTTGAACACAGCTATAACTTCTGAAGAAAATAAATCACTAAATCACAGTGTTTATTAGCCAATGTGCTGTTACTTCCTAAAGCATTGCTTCCACTTGTGATAACATTGGCAGCCAGAGGAGATGAAGAGAGTGTTTGAAGGGGTTCTATCCATGGGTCCTAGACGAATTGCAGAAATACAGTGTGTAGTAAATGAAAATTTCTCTTCTTTAATTTTACCTTGATGCTTTGGAAAAACACTATTTAAAAATCTTATTTATCTTTCCTTCAGCTCTGTTTAATTAAAGCACTTCCTAATTACAATATTAAGAGGAAGATCAGTTTTCATTCATTTATCCTTCTTCTTCCTTTAAACAACTAGCTCCTGGTGTTCACTAATTATAGAGCTTTTTCTTATCTGTTTTCCATTCCATGTTCTATAATAATGTGTAACTGGTAACGCTGCCTTTTCCCAAGTAAGGGGCAGCATATCTAAGTTTGATGATGGCTTTTTGGTGCAGCTTGGGGAAAGATAAAAGGGCTTTGTCAGATCTGAAGAGACTGAGTGCTGATGAATCACAAATAATTATGAAAAGGTGAGAAGGGATGGTCTGCTGTTTGCATCCAACAGAATTCTCTAGAAAGAGCAGGCCTTCTTTTACATTGCCTTCTATTTCTTCAGGTGGACCTGTTCAAGGCCCCAGTGAATTTTAGGTTTTGCCATGCATGTTGGATTTGGGGAGCCCAAATGATATAAATCTCACCAAGCAACTGCAAAGATCCTACTAGAGGTTGACTTGGTGGCCTGTGTCTTTCCAGCAAAGCTGTTACCCTCAAGTGGTCTTGCCTGTTCATTTCTTTACTTCTCTGGTCCTACAGGCCAAGACGTCAGTTCCTCCACATATCTTGGCAGTGCCTCAGACCTGTCCCCTGAGAATCTTGTAAATGTTCTCTCTTCCAGTTATTGATTCTCCTTCTCCCTCTTTCTCCCCCTTACAGAACTGTTCACCCCCTGTCTGCCATTTTGTCATACTGAGCTGGCTTGTGTGTTGCCATGGTGATGGAAGCTATGCCAGCAGTATTTCAGCAGGGTCACCTGTGGTGGACAGGTTTAGCAGAAATTCCAGAGCCCCCTAGATTGGAAGGTATTCAAAATGCACAATGGCTGTAACAGTGGACTCTGAGTATATCAACAATCCTAAAGATGACTCAGGACCAGACAATGTTTTGTTCTGTTCTACATGGGGCTGCCATGAGTCAGAGCCAACTTGCTGGTGGCTAACAATAACAATATACAGCTGTCTGGATGAGCAAGGTAAAGAGAACAACTGTTCTATGATGAATGATTTTGCAATGGCATGGGAGAAGTTATCTGCAGCACAATCTTTATCAGGAAAATATAAAAAGCTGCAGTGGCTATCCCACATTTCTAAAAGGGTATTGTGAACCATTGCACTTTCTGACAGATTGGTTGATGACTTCTCTGGAAACCTTTATAATATAATCTCTCTTATCCCTACATATGCACGAGAAAGCTGGATGATAAATAAGGAAGAGCAAAGAAGAAATGATGCCTTTGAATTATGTTGTTGGTGAAGAATGTTGAACATACCACCTACTGCCTGAAGAATGAACAAATCTGTCTTGGAAGAAGTAAAGCGAGAATGCTGCTTAGAAGCCAGGATGGCAAGACTACGTCTCACGTACTTTGGACATGTTATCAGGATGGATCGGACCCTGGAGAAGGGCATCGTGCTTGGTAGAGTAGAGGGTCAGCGAAACGGAGGAAGACCCTCAACAAGAGGGATTGACACAGTGGCTGCGACAGTGGGCTCAAGCATAACGATTGTGAGCATGGCGCAGGACCAGGCAGTGTTTCCTTCTGTTGTACACGGGGTCACTAAGAGTCAGAACCAACTTGACGGCACCTAACAACAACACCACCACCTACATCACTAGCCTTCCACATAGGAATTGTTCTTGGGTCACCTACAGTCTCTTGAAATGTGCAGACTCCTTTTGGATTTCATTTCAAATTCAGAGCTCTTTTTCAATGATAACTATAAATATTATTTGAGTCTGTCTTTTGTCCCAAACAAGTTAGCTGAGTAAGGTGGACCTCCCCATGTTGGATCTTCAGGATATGCAAGTGAAATGATTATTCTGGCTGCCAGAAGGTTTGGGCTCACGGTGGGTGCTCGCGGTTGCACACGCTCACATATTCCCCATGCATCGGACTGAGATTTCTCGTTTCATACATTATTCACAGCTTACTGTGACGAGAGCTTCCGCAGGCTGTTAACCTCATCCAAATGTAACCTCACATTCACAATTACACATAATTTGGACGAAGCGTGCTGTGTCATGAGAAGTTGCCGTCTGGGGAAGTTGTTATTGTTGTTGGGATTGAGCTTAAACTAAGATGGCTTAGAAGGAAAATTGGTGGACAACAACATTTCTCTACTTTCATTGGCATAACAGCTGGGAGGAATCAGCTCTTCTACAAGCCTAGACTGCTGCTGGCCAGCTGGCAGAGAACACTCCAGAGCAAGAGTGCCAGATACTTAACAGCTGTATTACTGCTTATCCATCTGTAGCACACACCATATGCCAAACCCCTAAGCAAGTGGGGAGGGGGGTCCCTTTAAAAAGAGATTTTCAAAGCCACAGAGAAAGCATTTTCTCCTAGAGCTCACATGCTTTGATCTCGTATTCGCAGGCTCTTTTTCCCTTCCTCACCCAATCTGGGGCACCCCACATCCTTTAGAATCAATGCAAAATAGTACTGGAGCAGTTTACTTGGTCAGCTTCAGGAAGTCATTTTTCAGGTAACTTGTAAGGAAACCTAACACCTGTATCCGTTTTTTTTGTGTGTGTGTGTGTGTGCTTTTTTACAAAAGAACCGTGCAGTCATTTAATTTGGAAGAGCCTCTCATGATGATTAAAAAATCATTATTTATGTTTCACCATAAAGCCACGTTTCAAACTGTCTTTGAAAAGCACAGAATAAGTACCTTTAGGAACTATTCCAAGATATTCTTCGTCTTAGTAATTTTAGAAGTTAATAATGTACAGTTAAGGAACACCATATCCCAACCAAATCCTTCAGTCTCATTCTTTCCTTTCCAAGGTCATTGAATGTCATGAGAATTGAACTTGAGGGACAGTCTGACCAGATATTCCATTTTATAAAAAGAGATGCGCATGTAAGTAAATGTGAATTATAGAACGAGGATTATTGAGAGCAATCCATCACTTACAGAAATTATTTCCTGCTGGAAATGAGAGTAAGATATTTTCCCACTCTTTGCTGACCGTCTCAAAATATGGACGGCAAGAGGCCAGTGGACATGAGAAACGAAACGGCACTTAGGGGTCACTCAGAGATGTCAGAGCCGCCCTCTGACTCAGGAACCCGTCTGCATGTGGAGCTGGTGAGCCAGTTTCTCTTTCATGCAAAACCGGTTGCCATGCTGTTTCACATTCTTGGCACAGCTATCACCGAAGTTCTGGGGGTGGTGACAGGAAGAGCCATATTTTAATTCCATTTTTTCCCTTTGTCTAATTCTTACTTGGTTTTCTGAGGTTTTTCCCCCATTACTATTAATAAGAATATCCCATATTTACACAGTACTGTTTAAAAATGCTTATTCATAAAGTATTTCATGTAAAGACACAGTCAGTGCAGAAAACTATAGTGTTGTTTGGAATTAGCTAGAATCTAACTAATCAGGGTCATCACTATTTGATTATATACTTACATATGTATCCTAAATATCAACCAAGGCACCACACCACATGGCATAGTCTTTGCACAGAGTGGCATTGAAAAGAGGAGTCCAATCCCAAACAGTTAATAAAAAATAATTCCAATTTTTACTTTCATTTCAAAGAACATTGAAGGGAATCCATTTCCTAATTTATAGCAATACTTCTCAAGAGCTCACTTTCTCTCCTTGTCAATTCTGCACCCATTCTCCAGATTCTGAACCATAAAGAATCTAGGAATAAGCTAACAAAACCCTTGCTGGCACCATAGATATAATGTGTATGTGCATACTTGTGTATGTATGTATATATGCTATACATGCATATGTAATATTACTCATATATGTGTGTGTATATACATATAAAAGGAGCCTTGCTAGCACAGTGGTTAAAGTGCTTGGCTGCTAACTGTCAAGTCTCTAGTTCGAACCCACCAGCTGCTCTGCAGGAGAAAGATGTGGCAGTCTGCTTCCATAAAGATTACAGCCTTGGAAATCCTACATAAATACATAATAATACATATATACATATGCACACACATACATGTGCTTCAGTTTAAGCATATATAGGCATATAAAGGAGCCCTAGTGGTGCAGTGATTAAGAGCTGGGCTGCTAACCAAAAGGTCAGCAGTTCGAAGCCACCAGCTGCTTCTTGGAAACCCTATGGGCAGTTCTGCTCTTTCCTATAGGGTCCCCGCGACTCGGAATTGATTCAACAGCAGTGGGTTTGCTTTTTCTTTTTCTTTTAAGCATATAAAAATGACTGGCAGTAATTCTAGCTACACATAATTATTAGCTATCTCAGGAGGCTGGAATTATGGGCAATTTATTTATTTAATTTTTATTTCCATTTATTTTCCAAAACAATCTACAATGGGTATGCAAAAACATGTCCCATATAGCACTATTGCCTGTCGGAGAGGCAAAATCTTTGCCCTAGTCACGAATCCTCAGAATTTAGGGAATTCAGAAGACTATATCAATATAGTTAATATAGCCCCTATGTGAGGAGGTGTCCCTAGCTCATCTCAAGAAGAAGTTAGAGGATATGCAGAGGGGAAGCAGTGACACTCTCTACAACAAGGTCATTTGTAGTTCTCTTTCAGTAACTAGTCCAGGTTTATGGAATATCTTGGTGGGAGGTTTTCAGAGAAGCACAGCTTTGTTTCTGCCCCCTAACACTAAGGTGGCTACATTGCAAGGGGCAAAATGATCGATTGAGAGGTAGCACAAATGTCCTTTTCAGGGTCCCATGGGGTGAAAGGTAATATATTATTTCTAGAAATGGCAAAGAACCCTTCAAGCCAACATGCTATTTTCAATTCCATACCGATGATAGGAAAAAAGAGGCATACACAGAAATTAAAAGAAAAACAAATTCAAAACAGATGTCAGGAAATCCTTTGCTCCCCAGAGGAGTAAAAAAAACAGATGAGAAGAATATTTAAACAAGGCAGTTTACGGAGTTAAGAAACCTGGATCATCATTTAAAAATAGAGCCCCAGTGCTGGGGTGGGGATGAGGTAGGTAGACACTAAATTTAGAAAGAGGAACATGACCTTCCACAGATGAAGATGAGCCTCATTGTGAGTCCGTCATATTTATTATGCCACATGCCCAGCTGCCTTACTCTGTCCCTGGGTGTTTAAAACGGCGCACTAAAGTTGTGTTTGTGAGACAGGAAATACATGTTTTAGCAGGAAATAAATTTGCCTCTACAGACATAGTTGGCTGTGTGTATGGTTAAGTTGGGAACCAACTGTGCCCTTTTTCACCTTTGTTTCCACTTTGGATTCCATCACATTGACAGACTTCTCCAGACAAAGGCCTCCGAGCTGGTGTTCCGGGGGACTCCAGGTCAAGTTTGCAGACCAAAATTTCCTGAGCAGTTATCGGCGGGCCAAGTCTCCATTCAGCCTTGTCTTTAACACGCTCTTTCCTTTCAGGGTGTAAGAGTAGTATGGGTGGGAGGTGGAGGGGAAATTTGGGACCAAGAAACATTTAGTTGGTTTTAGAAAGGCTAGTTCCAAGAAAACCAAATATTTTTAAGCTCTTCAGACACGTCATCCTGTCTACATTATTAACACGCTCCTCCAAATGCCTGAAGAAATCAGCTTACTTAATAACGATGCATGAACCAGTTACCATCAAGTTGATTCTGACTCATGGCAACCCCATGGGTATCAGAGCAGAAATGTGCTCTGTAGAGTTTTCAATGGCTGTGATCTTTTGGAAGCAGATGGCCAGGACTTTCTTCTGAGGCATCCTTGGGTTGTTTCAAACAAACAACCTTTTGGTTACTAGCTGAGTGCTTAACAGTTTGCACCATCCAGGAACAATAATGGTATACAAATAGGGTAAAGCTTTAGAAATGCAGGATTTTAGTAAATTCTGCATGTAAATTGAAAAATATTGTAGTCTCTGATGTCAAAATAGTCACAGGATGGTGAAAAGTCAATGAAGTACTTGCAGTACAGGGTGGTAGGTTCTGACAAAAGTACATACAAAACACCATCTTGCTCACATGTTCCCAGTGCCTGGCACAACACGTGGCATGCAATAAGTGCTCCATAACTATCATTGAAAGAGTAGGTATTTTGCGCTCTTACTCTTTGTTCAGATTATTTCTGCTATCCTGTTGTTTGTTGTTCATGCAACACACTATCGTTTGATACTTCTAGCATCTGTTTAAACATTATCTTTCCTGGAAGCATTCTAGAACAGATTCCCTGCGCCCACTGACAGAATCCCACAAAGAATTTGTTGATCCCTCCTCTGAGCTCCCAGAAACCTTTGGGCATGTTGTTATTATCACAGTTATAACATTCTGCTGTGATGAGGTGTCCATTTTTCTCTTTCTCTCACAAAAAGCTGCTACACTGTGGGCTCAGGAGAATGTGTCATTGCATTGCTGTTTTCAGGTCTTCACTTATTTCCTAGCACAGAGCTAAGGGCCAATAAAAGTTTATTGAACTGAAATGATCTGGATAATTGTCTTAGTTTGGGTTCACAAAAAAAAAAAAAAAGAAAAAAGAAAGAGAGCCAGAGATGAGGACTTGGGTGCAGGTGGTCTATCTGGAAGATGATTTCAGAAGTGAAGGCATGGGAAAATGAGATAAGGAATGAAAAAAAGCCAGTCAAGGGTGCATTATTGAACTGGTTATCGCTGTGAGCAACCAGGGCTCAAGCCCACTGGAGAGCCTCTGAAGAAATGCATGGCATGTAGCTCAGAGCTGTCCTCTGAAGAAGGGAGGCTGGGGTGCTTACTTACCCACCCTTCCCTCCATCAGTAACGGTTACCCTGGGAGCAAAGTACCCCCCACCCCTGCCTTCTTGGCTGCCCTGGATGCCCAGGCTGAGAGCTCCCAAGGCTTTGGAGAAAGCCTAGAGATAAAAATGCTGAGAGTCACACAGGGCCATTTAAGGTGGAAAACTGTCAGCAAGGGAGGCATTCCAGTGGTAGTTGAAGTCAGAGGTGGGCTGAGGGGTGTGGTGTGGCACAAGATGTCTACTCTGGACTCAGCAAGAATTCGTTGAAAGGACCAATGACTGACTGAGAAATGAATGAGAGACTTTAAAGGATTGAGAGTGGGTGGATTAATTGTGTCCATCTAACATCATGGAGTTAGTGTAGATCGATAGATGTCATCTATGTGTCTAGTGGTCTCTCTCCCTCCTACTCAGCCTGACTGTTAACCTCTTTCGAGGGTCACTGTTTCAGAAAATGCAGAACTATAAAGCAGATTTACAGCTGCCTATACATGTGGCAAGGAGCCCTGGTAGTGCAGAGATTAAAGCACTCAGCTGCTAACCTAAAGGTCAGCAGTCCAAACCCACCAGGAGCCCCACGTGAGAAACATGTGGCAGTCTGCTTCCTTAAAGATTTACGGCCTGGAGAATGGAGAAAACCAAAGACACAAGGGAAGGATTAGCCCAAAGGACTAATGGACCACAACTACCACAGCCTCCACCACACTGAGTCCAGCACAACTAGATGGTGCCCGGCTACTACCACCGACTGCTCTGACAGGGATCACAGAGACAGAGCTGGAGAAAAATGTAGAACAAAATTCTAACTCACACGCACACACAGAAGACCAGACTTACTGGCCTGACAGAGACTGGAGAAACCCCGAGAATATGTCCTCCAGTCACCCTTTTAGTTCAGTAGTGAAGTCACTCCTGAGGTTCACCCTTCAGCCAAAGATCAGATAGGGCTTTGAAACAAAATGAGACTAAAGTGGCACACCAGCCCAGGGGCAAGGACTAGAAAGCGGGAGAGGATAGGAAAGCTGGTAATGGGGAACCTAATGTTGTGGGATGGCAACCAGTGTCACAAAACAGTATGTGTACTGTTTAATGAGAAGCTTGTTTGCTCTGTAAACCTTCCTCTGAAGTACAATTAAAAAACAATTTACAGCCTTGGAAACCCTATGGGGCAGTTCTACTCTGTTCTGTAGGGTCGCTGTGAGTGGGAATCAACTTGACGGCAATGTTTTTGGGTTTTGGTATACATGTGGCAGTCTGCCTCTATAATGATTACAGCCTTGTAAACCCTATCTATGAGGCACCCCACTCTGTCCTATAGGTTAGCTATGGGTGGGGGTTGACTTGACAGTAACTGGTGTACATTCACTGAAAAGGAACTATGGTGGCACAATGTTTAAGCACTCAGCTGCTGACCGAAAGATTGGCTGTTCGAACCCATCCAGCGCCTCCTTGGCAGAAAGATGTGGCAGTCTGCTGTCATAAAGATTACAGCCTGGGAAACCCTATGGGGCGGTTCTACTCTGTCACATTGGGTCAATATGAGTCAGAATCTACTCAACGGCACCGAACAACAACAACATACGTGCATTGCAGAGTGGGAGGGAACACAAGATTTCTTTCCTTCTGCCTTAAGGAATCAAAAAGGGCATGCTTGCGTGTTTTTACATGTTCACAGGGTTTTATTTGCTCCCATATTCATAACCATTAGAACTCTGGACCCTCATGTTACGTTGTACAAATAATATAAACATTTGTTTCATAATTTATCTAGTATCTTTCAAAATTCTTATATAGTATGTTTGCTTACTGATCCTAATCATGTTTTCTGTTGGGCCAGAGAGCTGACTCTGCAGGTGGGATTGACCCTATACAGAAATGAAATGCTGATGATAGAAACAAATTTCCTGACTTTTAACTCCAAAACCACTTTCTCAGTTCAGTAATTAAACAAGAAAGTCCTATAAGGCAAAGTGAAGGAACTTGCTGAAAAGGACCAATGAAAATTATTACAACGATGGGATTATCTACAAAAAAAAATGTATGTGGCCTCTTTGTATTGGCCTTTTATCAGATATTTTATCTGTAGGATATTTTTGTTCTCAAATCATGTTTGATATTGGAGTGAGAGAAACTTGATATTTTACTTGGTAGAGAATTAACCTGATTTAGAATTGAAAGGTTGGGATTATACAAAGAGTAAGGGTGATATTTAAACAACAGAGAGGATTTTAAAGATTTGGAAAGTTGCCTAATTAGACAAAGAATGCTGTATTTTACTTATGAATGAATTATGTGTCTTCTGCAAGAAATATTCAAATGAGTAGTACATCTTAGCAATCTTCAGGTTGAATTAGAAATAAATAAAGTTTATATATGAAGTAGGCAAACATCATGTTCTAGAAGTAGACCACATGGCAGGGACCCACTGATGCTATAACGCTGACTCATTGAGATCACAGATAAATCAAAGGCTGCCTAATATTTGAGAAATAAGTTAGTAAGAAGACCGTATTATGAACGGCTTTCAAGAAATAATACAAGTGATAGGAGGTAATTCTGTAAATTTGTCTTTGAGGATATCTTGACAAGTCAGCACCTCAAAATTCAATTACAACCATTTTTTGATGGGAAATTTCAATTCAGTCCAATCCCACTGTCAACAGTGACCTTCTCATGGATAAACCCAAGATGTACAGATAATGATGTAATAGGTAAGAAAGATTAAAGCTATTTAGAAAAAATAAATTCTGTGGTATTAGAGCAGAATAGTCAATAATTTAGTCGGTGTAAAACACACTGCATATCTATGGAAGTAAAGTAGGATAAATCAAGGGGCTTGATATTTATCTTATTAAGAGAATAAGATGATAAGAAGACTCGGTAGATTTTTGCAAAGGTGGTTGAGTTATTCATATGCCTATAAAACCTAAACCTAAAGTGCAGTTGTTATGGCCAGTTTTCCAATGAAGGCAGCGAAAGCCCATCCCCTCACCTCTCCGGTCCTGGTCTTAAATGGGCCAGAGAGAAAAAG
Organism: Dugong dugon; assembly: GCA_030035585.1. Classification (NCBI taxonomy): domain Eukaryota; kingdom Metazoa; phylum Chordata; class Mammalia; order Sirenia; family Dugongidae; genus Dugong; species Dugong dugon. The sequence goes on along the minus strand of CM057479.1, from coordinate 7,140,365 downwards.
TAAGTTATCTTTTCAGGAATCATTGCCTCTCAAGATTAGAATGACCATGAGTATTCAAGTTCAAGTACTCATACAGAACTTAAGTCTTTCCAATAATGTCTTTATTAAATGGTCTTCATATAAGTGCTTGAGTTTCAGTATTATTGAAGAATCCAAAACCTCACAAGAGAGTTTATTTTGTATTTAGATCAGTGCTTTTTAGAAAATATTTCCTAAAATTGAGTTTCTCTTTAACTCCCATTTATTATTTTGCATTCTTAATTGACTGTTGTAATCTGCCTTTTAGCTTTACAAAACATGCATTATGTTATGTAATCTTTACAATCCAGAAGGTAAGGTAGATACCCTCCTATTCAATGTGATAGGAACCAGTAGTCAAAAGAAATTGATTAAAATGTGGGTTTATGAAAATTCACCTATACCTTAAACATTTTTTATGTTAACTAAAATCCTACAAATATACACTCTCTTGCCAATCTTTCGATATAGGGTCAAGGTCTTCTCTTTAATTGTAGCTTTACTACATAGTTGCGTCAATCTTCTCTTGCATAAATCATACCCACAACAACCCAGTCTCTGGTTTTTTTTACAGTAGAGAAAAAATAAACATAAAGGCAAATGCAAAATAATTGAAGTGCAGGGTCTTATAATAGTGCACATTTTCCCTTGACTTATTAGTTGTTTGACCTTTACCTAATTCAACAGTAAGCAAGGTACCACGGGCTTAATTGTACTTACTTACTAATCTTTTATGTGGTGAAAAACAGGTGAAATTGTGCACTACAGATTAGTAAGTAAGCACAAGTAAGCCCACGAGTACCTTGCTTATTGGGTAATCTATCCCTGGAAGGAGCCCTGGTAGCATTGTGGTTAAGCACTCGGCTGCTAACCAAAAGGTAGGTAGTTCCAACCCACCAGCCACTCTGCTGGAGACAGATGTGGCAAACTGCTTCCATAAGGATTTACAGCCTTGGAAACCCAATGGGGCCTTTCTACTCTGTCCTATAGGGTCACTAGGAGTTGGAATCGACTCGACAGCAATGGATAATGTAACAGGAGTTTTAAAAAACAACTCCTTTTTTGGATAATTTCAAATGCGTTGAACCCAGGTTTTACAGAAACAATCTCTCTTTATTTTTATATTTATATTCCATTGGTTTAAGAGTAACAAGCACAGTTGATTAAATAGAGTTTGGAAAAGCACCATTAACTCTTGGGAAATATATCTCAACTGGAGAGAAAGTAGTCTATAGCCAGAAATACTTTACATGTGGTAATGCCAAAGTGTTATAAGAGGGAAGAAAGAGTAAGGTTCATCCATAAGTTAAGTAAGCTAGGTAAGAGAGTTTCCAGTTTATTGTTACCCCAATAATCACAGTAATAAAATTAAGACTTTAGACGGTTAATTAGTGTCTTAGATCACACAATGGTAAGAGAAACTCAACTCATTTTTTTTTTTACATTACCACCAGGCTTAGAACTGGTTCCAACTGCTTCAGTCATGGCAAACAAAGTGAAACTGGAACAGACTCGAAGTTTTAAAATTTGGGCTGTCCAGGACGATAATTGGAATGGGAAAAATTACAGGTCAAAGCCCTGGAATGGGAGACATGGAAGAGGTGTAGTGAGCCCTTTCAGGAGCCTGATGCATGAGACTGGATTATTGGCAGCACTGTGGAGAGTGACACATTGAAAGTGGCACAGTTGGCCACCATCTTTGAGCAGGGCACCGCTGTTTCCAGTTCTGCTCAAAATCCCATGGGCAGGATAATTGGTTGCTATGCAACATGTATGCTGCCCTTGTTTTCTAAGGGAGATTAAGTTTCCAGCAGGGCTTTGACCTGTAATTTTTCCCATTCTTGTTCACCTAAATTTTGAAAATTCAGATCTGTTCTGGTTTCACTTATTTGGTGGTGACTGAACAGGGAAGAACCAGTTCAAAGCCCTGATTACCACTTAGAATTGAATAGAACAAACCTTTAATCCTTTTCCACACTATGATTTCTCTTATAGTTTATAATTCCTCGAGTATTTATCAGTTTATACCTAGGATTTTGTTGTCGTTGTTGTCATTCCTGATATGTGTGAAGTGATATGTATATGCTGTGTGCTAGCTTCCATATTGTGAACTATAGGTATTATAATTTATATTATTTAGGTTGATGCAAGCTCTAACTCATTTACTTAGGTAACATTAATTTGCAATTCCAGAAAGATGAAGCTTTGTTTAATAATAAATTTACCAATGTAATCTCAAATTTCAGATTACGTGGCCTCCTCAGGAACAATGAGACTTATTCCTTAGGTTGCTTCTATGCAAATGTATGCTTTCTATGGAAACGTTAATTATTTAATGTATTTTTCATGATTGAATCTATTGTAGAGTATCCTCATGGATTTAGTTTGTAAAGTCACTTGACGTACTATATCTTATCTAAGTGATACACATTTTTATTGCAATTTTTTATCCCTGAAATTTAAAAATTTTGAGGTAAACTTTCAGATATACTCATCAATCCTTGACCTGACCTCTTCTAAAAGCTTTTCGCCATCCAGGTCTCCCTAACACTTCATAGCACTATTTTAATCATTCTGACACTCAACGTTTATGCTGTCATGCCCATACAGAGATTTTCAAACTGTTAAACCACCAGCTAAATTGAGCTATAAGGTAGGAGATTCCTTCATAGTCAGAATAATTACTTGCCCATTCATTAAATAACAATAGCTAACATTTTGTGTTTGTACTCTATGCTAGGTGCTATTCAAAGTACTTTCTGTGTAAAAGTTCATTTGATTCTCATGACGACACAAGGAGGCAGATACTGTCATTACCACCATTTTGGAGTTCAGGCACTAGAGGTTGAAGAACTTGCTCATCTGCTAGGGTCTAGCCACTCTACTCAGCCCTGAGAATGCAAGTTAAACAACACAAGTTTTGATCCTATCCTCAAAGAGTTTGTTGTTGTTGGACCCCATCGAGTTGATTCTGACCCACAGAGACCCTATATGACAGAGCAGAACTGCCCCAAAGGGTTTTCTTGGCTGTAATCTTTATGGAAGCAGATTACCGAGTCTTTCTCCCACAGAGCTGCTGGATGGGTTTGAACCCCCAACCTTTCAGTTAGCAGCTGAGCATTTAACTGTTGTGCCACCGGGGCTCCTTTCAATGAATTTACAGCTGACAAATAAGCAAATAGGAAATACAGTACACTATGATAATAAGCAGCAATCGAGATTGTAAAGGATGCTATCAGAGAACAGAGGAGGCATAACTAACTCAGATTTAAGAGGTCAAGAACAAATTGTTGCTAATCTGAGGCTGGTCAGGTAAGGAAGAGCTCATCAGGAGCCAGAGGGAATGGACTGGTGTGTTTCACGTATGTAAGGAGGTCAACATGGCTGCACCATCGAATGTGAGGGGAGCATAGTAGGGTATGAGGCTGGAGAGGTGGAACGACTGGATGCTACAGACTTTGTTAGTTAGGTTAAATAGGTTGGATTTGACCCTAAGAGCAACAGAAACCATTGTAAAATTTTAAGCAGAAGAAAGACATGCTCAGATTTGCACTGTTGAAAGATCACAACGCAGCATAAAGAATGTGTTAGGTACAAGCAACCTGGGATCAGAGAGAAAAATTTGGAACTGTTCGGCAGTACTATAAGAGGTAATAGTGGACAACATTGGGGTAGTGACAGTGGGCATGGGGAGAAACACAAGTTCAAAGGATATTTAGGTGCTATGATTGACAGGAATTTGATTAGATGTGGTGAACACAGAAGTCGAGGGAAGTAAATGTGACCCCCAAGTTTCTTGCTTGGGCTACTTGGTAAATGGCTTTGCCTGTCACAAAACTTTGAGACCAGGTAAAAGCAGGTTTGGTGGGAAAGAGGATGAGTTTATTTAGGGACATTAGAGTTTGACTTTGCTGGGGGATAGTCAAGTGTCAAACTACACTAGTTAAGGGGACAGAGTCATTTAAATTTCACAATAAAGATCTGGGCTAGAGATATGATTTTGTGAGTCACCATCTGTCATTGGTAATTAAAGCTTCAAGGGGCAGGTTGGATTAGAAAAGTGTCCATTATTGAAAGGGAAGAGGAGTTGAACTAGGACAGGTAGTTCAACTGGAAAGGGGACTCACAAAATGGACTGAAAAAGAGGAACCAGAGAGGTGGGAAGAAAACTGGGTTGCATGGTGTCTCTGAGAAAGCCCAAGTAACTGAGAGATGTCCATTGGATTTAAAATTTGGCAAAAGCTATTTCAGTAGAATGGTAAAGGTTCAGTAGAATGATGAGGTCAGATTGCAGAAAGAAAAGAGACAGTGTATGTTGATGCTATTTCAAAAAATTTAGAATCGAAGTGGTAAAGAGAAACAGCAAGGGACAATATTTTTAGGAATGGGAAAAACAATTATGGTGAACCATTGATGGGAAGGGTTAGTAGAGATTGAGATGATGAACATGTAGGGCAGAGGGGACAATCAATAATGTTGCCTGAAAAGAAGAGAAGAGATAAAATTCAGATCATAGCTGTAGAAATAAGGGATGAGTCTTGGATCAGAGGAGAGCTTCCCTTTCATTGTAACAGAAATGATGAGTTAAAAATGGGTTCATATATCAGTAAGTTTATAGACTTGATGCATGGGTATTGAGAAACACTCTGTTCTTTAATATTTCCATTCTCTGTCTAGGAGATGATAAAGTTATTTGCTGAAACTTTACTAAAACTAATTATAGAAATTATATAGAAAATATACTTGAGTGATGGGAAAGAATGTGCTATACAGCATTTGTCATTGACACTATTTCTTTATCTATTTAAATCTACTTTTATTTTAAAAAATCAGTCCATATGATGATCATAGCTGGGACTAGTATGGGAGTGATAGAGATCAAGAGATATGAATGAATTCAAGAGATGTTTGGGAGGTAGAATCTGTTGTACTTGACGACTGATTGAAAAAGGGCATAGTGAAGATGAGAGAGTGTTGAAGATGAATCTCTTGGGTCTGATTTGAGCAAGTGCATAGATTAAAGTGCCATTCACTAACGGTTGAAGAGGATCTCAGGAGTTCAGATTTGGGCATATTCAGCTTGAGAAACCAATGTGACTTGTAAGTGAAACATTGCAGTTATATAGTTGGGTCTAGAGCTCAGAAGAGAGGTCTGGTGGGAGTGTAGATCAAGGAGTTAGCATTAACAGTCCTGGGAGAAGACCAGAGCATCCTTTGAAAATACACAAATTGAGGAAGAGAAGCCAGCAAAGGAGACTGACAGAAATAGGTGGAAAACCACAAGCGTGTAGTAGCATGGAAGCAAAGAGAACTGGGTGTTTCAGGATGGAGTGACCACATGTGTTGTATGAAACAGAATGACCAATCGGATTGTAAACTGCACGTGTCCATCGGATACCTTGCATAGGTATAAACAATTAGAATTGGGAAGAGAAAAAGAAATGTTAATGGCAGTTTCTGAGCTATGAATAGGCTAAGCTTTGCCAGGGAAGTCTGAGGTACTGTGTTAGCATAGCAGCATGTAGCACTGATGGCAGCAGTCAACAGCCTCACCTCGACTAATCTGAGATGTGTAAATGGACACTGGGATCAGAATACGGAATCAATCCCAGCCATGATGGCTACGTTTTCCTGACTAAGATCTATAGCAGAAGTATGTAAATCACTGTGTACCTAATGACTGGGCTTCACATCCTCTGTTACTTAAGACCCCGTTCAAGCCATGGAAGGGGCTTGCGGATTTTGCATTCCTTATTTTGTGTTCTTTTTATTAAAGAGGGTACATGAAATTGTTCATCTTCAGGCTCTATAACCTGATATCCACGAATCTTTCGTGAGAAGTGATTGATGGGTATTTTTTTTTAATATATTTAAGGAAATTTTAAGCATGTCTTTGTTATGTATGCTGTCGTTGTGTGCCATTGAGGTGATTCTGACTCAGAGCAACCCTATAAGACAGAGTAGAACTGCCCTATAGGGTTTCCTAGGCTGTAAATCTTTATGGGAGCAGATTGCAGGTCTTTTATCCCACAGAGAGACTGGTGGGTTTGAACCACCCACCTTTCGGTTAGCAACTGAGTGCTTTAAACATTTTGCCACTAGGGCTCCTTTCATTATGTATAGTACAGTGTAAGGTTATTTTTATTCCAATGGTCGTTTTCTAATCTTTTAAAAAGTATTTAATTAAAAAAAAATACCCTTTAGTTATAAGAAGTATCAGGTAAATTCAACTGTCATATGATGTCACTTATGGTGACAAGATTGTATAAATAAGGTACTAATAATCATTCAAGTTTTCACTAAAGGAATGAGTTTGCTTCCTAGTTGTTCTGTATTTATCCTTATATAAGCAGTGTTTGGGTTGTAACTAATTTAATATATAAACTTCCAAAAACTAAAGGTTTCCAGGTTGGCAGCAAAATATTAGAGGTTAAAGATGTAAGCTAAGAATACATTTGGAAATTAATCCTTAGAGTTACATTCTCACAGATTATAACGCATAGTGAAAAGTAGTGGCTGAATGGCAAGTTTTGTTTGATATAAACAAATCAATACATCTTGTAAGTAACATTGCGGAATATGAAGAATGTTCAACTTATGGTTTAATGTAGAAGGCCACTCTAAAGATTGGTTAAATAGTGCCCTATTATTCAAGTTCGCAGACCTTTCTTGGGCATATTCCTATACTATACATGAATAGGATCCCTGGTGACCCAGTGAGCTTGGCTACTAACCAAAAGGTCAGCAGTTCGAACCCACCAGCCAACTCCTTGGAAACCCTACGGGGCAGTTCTACTCTGTTGTATAGGATTGCTATGAGTCAGAATCGACTTGATGGCAATGGGTACATAAGAATAGGTGCACCAGTGAAGAGTAAATAAAATTCATGGCTGCTAACCAAAACGCTGGCAGTTGGAATCCACCAGGTGCTCCTTGGAAACTCTATGGGGCAGTTCTACTCTGTCTTACAGGGTCACTATGAATCAGAATTGACTCGACGGCAATGGGCCTATTCCCAGTTTCTGGACTGCAATACTCTAAGATCAGGATAAAGCCCTTTTAACTTACACACACAACACACACACACACAGCACTGCAGGTGCTGTGGAGCACAGTGGATTGAACCTTCAGATGACATGTACAGGAGCTAGGCAGACAGAGCAACATGGAGGAGCAGGAGGGGGCAAAGAGGTACAAGACCAAAAGCAAGCAAGAAAGTGCTGTGGAACTTCAAACTATGTTCACCCTAGCACCACTTCATTTTGATGGGGAAACAAAATTTGACTGTTTTGATTTCCATTTTTTTTCTTCCCTGGTTTTCTTCTTTCTCTCTTTTGAAAAAGAACTCAAGAAAGTTAAGCTGCTTCTGACATCAACGATTTGCAATTAATGGACCAAAAGTTTTTTTTGTTTCTTCTGTTTTTGTTTTTCCTAAGGTCAAACCCACTCATGACAAATGGGTTTTAGACCACCCTTCATCCATGTAGACCGCCCTTCATCCATGTAGACCGCCCTTCATCCATTTAGACCACCCTTCATCCAGCCATACCTTAATTTATAATTTTCTATTTAGAAAAAAACCTCTATATGAAGAAAATTCAATGTGAAATAGTCGTTTTCTTCCTCATTAAAAGATGAAAGTTTAAGGAATATAAGGAACACAGCATGTCCAATTAGAAACGAGGGTCTATAATGTTTTAAGGAAGTGCTGTTTCAGATGTTTCAGACCAAACCTGAGGGTACATGCACTATAAGTGATAATTGTCGCTGCAGCGCCAGTAATTAAATGATCCAAAATGAAAGTTTTAGTTGCATATAAAACTATCTGACCATCATATAGTGTAAAAAAATATTTTAGAAGACACGCATGCACATTTCTTTCTATATGGCAGATTCTGGCCACATGAATGGACCAATTATTAGATATGTGACCATTTCCAAAAAACTAGGGGAAAAAGTATTTAAAATCATTTAGTGCAAATTAGGACAGGAAATATGATATGATGTGTCATTCTTTAAATTCTTATATTTTTGGAAGATTAACCAAGCCAAAAAACTTGTTGCCTTCGAGTCGATTTCGACTCATAGCGACCTTATAGGACATAGTAGAACTGCCCCCATAAGGTTTCCAAGGAGTGGCTGGTGGATTCCAACCCCCAACCTTTTGGTTAGCAGCCTAAGCTCTTAACCACTGTGCCACTAAGGCTCTGATTTGGAAGATGACTTCACTTATTCTCAGTTATTGATATTGATAGGATATTGTATTATGAGAGTCTAGTGCTACCCATCATAGTTTATGTTGCTACAGTTTGAAATATTGGAATAGGAGTTGGTACCTAAGATGTTCTTGGGTGTGGGACAGGAAGGAATGGAGCGTATCCCCTTCTCAAAGTTTCCTGTCTTTCAGTATAGGAAAGCTTTGAATATACACATCATTGACGGGGCGTTTTGTCTATTTTCAAAATATGACTAGGCAATTTGGAAATTCAGACTCCTCTCCACATCTTGCCATTAGTGGAGTTTCCTTAGCCTGTTTTACAGAAACAGTCTGTCCTTATCCACACATCTATCTCTATCAGGCAACTATTTTATCACTACTTCGCCATGCTAAAAAACAACCAACCAAAATAAAATACAATAATTATAGTTGACAATATTGTTTTCTTTAACAAAGTAAAGTTCTTCACTATCAGTTTACAAAGCAGCCTTATTTTGAAGGTTTGTGTGACTTTATTTGAGTGTAAAAAGTATAATTAATAAATAATGATAATGAATGCCCAAGGAAAACAAACTGTTGTTTCAGTTGCTGTTGAGTTGATTCCAACTCATGGCGACCCCATGTGACGGAGTAGGACTGCTCCATAGGGTGTTCAAGCCTGTGACCTTTCAGAAGCAGATCCCCAAGCCTGTCTTCTGAGGAGCCACTGGGAGGATTTGAACTGCCAACTCTTCAGTGAGTAGTTGAGCACTTAACCGTTTGCGCCATGCAGAAACTCCTCTAAAACAAACTAGGCACCAAAATCCTAACATGCCTGACCACTTCCCCACCCCTATTCCTGAAAGCCTGCCCCTTCCACAGTCTTCCCAACTTTAATTAACAGCAACTCCTTCCTTCCAGTTGCTTAGGTCTAAGACCTTGGATTCACTCTTGATGCCTCATTTTCTCTCACAGATCATCAGCAAATCCTGCCAAATTAACCTTCAAAACATGCAGAAGCTGACCACTTTTCACCACTTCCACTGATACCACGCTGATCCCAGCCACCATGATCTCTCGCTGGACATGGCTGTAGCCTCCCAGTGCTTCTCTGGCTTCTGCCCTTCCCCCCAGAGTGTATGGTCAACAAATGGACCAGCTGATCCATTTATTGCCTAGGCAGATCAGGCACCCTCTGTGAAATCCCCAGAAACTTCCCGTCTCAATCCATGCAAACACCAAAGCTTCTAACATGGCCCATGTGGATCTGAAAGGTTTGCTTACTGATCCCTCCACCTTTCCAACCTCATCTCCTTCTCCTCTGGCTCTGGCCTCTTAGCTGTTCTTCCAACACTGGAGGTGTGTTCCCCATACAGGGCCTTTGCACTTGCTGTTTTTTTCTACCTGGAATGCTCTTCCTCCATACATCACTAGGGCCTGCAACTTCACCTCTTTCTCGCCTTTAGTCTAGTATCACTCAGGTGAGACTGTTCCTGACAACCTTATTTAAAATTTTCAGCCCTCATAAGAAACACTATATACACATATAACATATGTTATGTATTTATTTTATTATCTATCTCCCCACTCAACCCCCATAGAATGTAAATTGTCTAAAGGTAGGAATTTGTAAATGTTTGATTGTACTATACTTCCAGTGCAAAGAAGAGTGTCCGACCGACACATTTGCAGAACCCAGTAAGTGTTGGTTCTATGGACGAGTTCTGTCAAACATGTCTAAAATCTGTTTTCAGAAACTTGCATAATCATGTTTTCTATTCCCGCAGTGTGGTTCCCTTCACCGTACTTAAACCTTCCCGTCACTTAGAAGGCCTTGTGGCCCATCTTTGTGTGTCTCTGTCAGCCCAAATGCTCCTTTTCCATCCAGCCTTCCTAGACATCACCAGCTGGAAGTGCTTTCTCCCCTTTCTGAGACTTTTCTGATTGCGACTTATCATGCTGTACCTTGTTTCTTGGCTAGTCATGTGTCTTCTACAGTTGTAAACAGCATGTCTTCTAAAGCCCCTGATGCACATGGGTATGAGTATTTGATCGATAAATATTTGTTGACTAGAGGGTGACACAAATAAAAGAAAAAAAGGAATGAATGAAAAATGCCGTGCCCTTAAGTGAACAGGAAGAACACGCAAAATCTGGAAAGAATTTATTTATGGGTGTAGTAGAAATATCTTGAATACACACTGATGGATTAGGCTGCTGATACCTTTTAATCATACACATCTTGAATCCTTTTTCATCTGATTGAACTTCTTTTGGAAGAGATTATCTATTGAAAACTTACATTATCAAAGCTAAGAGCCACATTTTAAACATGAAACTTCCTCTTTTTCCCACCCCAGATAATGATTTTTTTCCCTATTGTAAGTTAACTTTTAAAAATTACTTTATTTTTTCTTATCTCTAACTATCTTCATTTTAAGTAAATTAAATCTGAAGGAGCTTTCTAAACAAAGCTAAATCCAATCGTCACATTAAATCCAGTTGTGATATACTCCTGACAGGAAATATTTTTACATAATAATTCAGGCATTTGTTATAAATTTTATTTTTGATACAGTTTAATGAAAGGAACTTATATACCCTGCAGTTGGACTGTTTCAGGAAAAAGAATAATATTCAAGTTATTACAATCACAGACTGTTCCTCATCGAAGTTTACTATGCAGATTTCTTCCGGTCAAGACTCTTTCTCCTAATTTTTAGAAAGTTGTGTATATGTGTGTTTGTGTATGTTTATTGTGTGTGTGTGAGAGTGTGTGTGGGGGTGTGTGTGTTTGTTTACATGTATGTCTATATGGAATTGGTCTGTGTTAAAAGACAAGAAGCATAATGGACTAAAAAGAGTTCTTACCTAGAAACCAAAATACACGAGACCTTAAATAATTACATTTATGTAAACGCCACAATTTATTGATTGTTTATATTTTACCAAGTGCTTTGCATATATATCTCATTAATCCTCCAAACAAATATATGAAACAAATACTATTACTTCACTTTGCTGATTAGGAGACTGAGGCACAAATAAAATAAAGGACGATAATATGATAAACACTATGACCAAGGTCACACAGCTGCTAAATGCCACAGGTGAAATTTATATTTAGGTCCATCTGCCTGGAATGCCCATTCTATTTGCTAACATGATCCAGCCCTATCATTAACCAACTATGTTTTTGTAAATAAAGTCACTTAGCTACAATATGAATGGTGCTGTCTGGAAATAGGCAATGCAGCTGCCATCTTTCTTTGCCTCAATATCTTTACCTGTAAAATGGGGCCATTAATAGTGGCTATATTATTTCACAGTTGATTTTTGGTAGAATTTTTACACCAGCTTAACAAAGGATACTGGCAGTGCTGTGGTGATACTTTACAGAAGTAAACACAGTAATTCCAGTGCTTCCACTTGAGTTGTTTAGTATAGTTACTATAATACTCAGCTCAAACAACATTTCCCTGAAAACGAATCTCTTTCCATTATATTACTTACGCACATAATTTTTCCCAGCCTAAATTGTTTGCTTCATTGAGGGGAGAACCTCCATACTCTCACCATTCCAGGTCTTCCTTAGAATGCTAGATGGTCACTTCTAACATACATCTGTGTCATTTATTTCCAGACCTAAAACTGATTGATCTCAAACTGTCTCTTGATTATTTTTCTGCAGAATTTCCTTAATGCTGTCGATTACCAAGCTAGCCAACAGTAAGGAAATATCTAATTATCTCACTTCTATTCCACACTCTAGCCCCTATCACTTCAGATCCTTTCAGACTTGTTGGCTAAGTATTAAACCAAATACCAAACCTGTTGCCATCCAGTCGATTCTGACTCATAGCAACCCTGGATGACAGAGCAGAACTGTCTCATAGGGTTTCCAAAGTTGTAAATCTTTACAGAAGCAGACCGCCACGTCTTTCTCCTGCAGAGTGGTTGGTGGGTTGGGACTGCTGACCTTTTGGTTAGCAGCTGAGCGCTTTAACCCCTACGCCATAGGGTAATAAATGAATCTTCTAATCAAGTATTTTCACAGTTCCTGCTGTAAATAAAAAAACAAACCATGGTTTACAATTGTTATTTAAAATACATAATTTGTTTATTTGCATATCAACTGACAAAGGCATGGGTTGTTGTTAGGTGCTGTGGAGTCAGTTCCAACTCATAACGACCCCTATATACAACAGAATGAAACTCTGCTGGGTCCTGCACCATCCTCACAACGGTTGTTATGCTTGAGCCCATTGTTGCAGCCACTGTGTCAAACTATTTTGTTGAGGGTCTTCCTCTTTTTCACTGAGCCTGTATTTTACCAAGCATGATGTCCTTCTCCAGGGACTGATCCCTCCTGATAACATGTCCAAAGCATATAAGACGTGGTCTCGCCATCCTTGCTTCTAAGGAGCATTCTGGTTGTACTTCTTCCAAGACAAGGACATGGGTAGGAGTTCACTTTTATGAATCAATGATTTTTAATTACTTTAAATACATGCACAATGCATGGAAGTTTTCTTTTTTTAACTTCCAAAAGTAATATTACATACTACTGCTTTGACGAATTACTGTTGAAAAATGGACACTTTGGATCTGATCTAGAATGGGTTTTGTTATGTAGCCACCCAGTGTGGAGGGGAGAGTTGAACTGAAATTTGTTGCCAGAGTGCTCTTCACCCGCCCCCTAGAAGGGCTGGGCAGAGGCTTGGGAATGGTGTGCCAGGCTCCCGCCTAGATGGGTGAGAAACCAGGGGCTTTGCCAGCTGTAACACAGCTGCTTGTGCTCTAAGCCGTCTTGAAGTAATCATGATTTTACCTTTTTGGATGAATCTCCACAGCTGGGATTTACACTTGACCTTGAACTACCTCCTGTTTAATGACTCTTCTGCATGGACAGAGATGTGGTATGTTAAAACAAAATTGTGGTGATAAAGCTAATCTTCCTTTGCTACATGTGATGTAAAAGGATGTGCCTTGTTAAAGCTTATATGAAACCAGAAAAGGAAACCAGAAACCATGTCTAATATATTTTCTCTCTTTCTCCATGTTGAGCTTAGAATTGATTCCCAGATATTTCAGTTCATTAGTTGATAATACTATGGCAATTTCCTGATTTTTTTTTTTTTTTGAGAAACCATGACATCACTGTTTTGGATAGCATCCACCACTGAGTACTATTCAGTCTGAATTCACCACGTGCCTGACTGTAGTGTAACAATTCTGAATCTGGTGTGTGGTAAAAGTGATCTAACACCTGGTACCTACTTCACAACCTCCAAGGTCTATGTTAGCTTAATTGGGACTAGTTAATAAATTATCAGAAAGGATTTACCCATTTATAGTTTAAATGGTCTTTTATCATATCCTCACAAACTGTAAAGCAATAAAACACAATAAAGTCATTCTAATCTTAGTTTAAATAATTTTAGAAACAATAGACTTCACTGGCTAATAATGTCTGAAACTCTTGGTAAAAGACAAAGTATGATACCCTTATTTTAATTTCTTTCAATTCATTTTCTTGACTCTTAAATCTTTTATGTATACATGTTTGAATGTAACTTGCCTAAGGAATTCCATTGTAGCTAGACCATTGCCTTCAGTGACTGTCCATATAAATAAACTTCAGGGAAAACATGCTTTGCATTCTAAACCACAAAACACTATTGGAATACTAATTCCTGTCCGAAAAACCCAACCAAACCCATTGTTGTCAAGCTGATTCTGACTCATCCTGTAGCCGGTATAAATTTATGCTTTTTCAAGTAGGACCAAAAAGTAGATATTAACAAGTCAAACAAATATGGCCATCCAAGTTAGTTAGTTTAAGGGCAAAATTTAAAGTCTGTCCTGCGTGCTTGATGCATTTACTTTGGCAAAGTGTATAACTGTATCATACCAATGAATCTACTGAAATAGATTTCTCAGTACAAATTGTATTACCAAGTAGAGTTTCATAATAAGCAATGCATAAACCCAGATGTAGAAAGGAAGAAATGAGGCATAAAATTTCAAAAGAAGTATATTTTTGCTTTAGATTTGAGAAAATACACCAAGCTGAATTATGCAAGTTTTAAAAAGTGTACCCTTTCAACAACCGTGGAACATAAACAAACACACGTGTACACTCACAAACATACACAGCACACATTTACATACACATACATATTCAAATCACCAGTAACATTAAGGTAACACTTGGTCAATAATAAATTACAAGCTATTTTTTCTTTCTCTTAAATTACTCATATTTTTTGCGCCACATGACCAAGCATACTGCACATATTGTTATTGTTGTTGTTAGATGCTGTCAAGTCGGTTCTGATTCATAGCGACCCCGTGTACAACAAAACGAAACACTGCCCGGTCCTGCACCATCCTCACAATCATTGCTATGTCTGCGCCCATCGTTGCAGCCACTGTGTCAGTCCGTCTCGTTGAGGGTCTTCCTCTTTTTCTCTGACCCTGTACTTTACCAACCATGATGTCCTTCTGCAGGACTGGTCCCTCCTGATAACAGGTCCAAAGTACCTAAGATGAAGTCTCGCCATTCTCCCTTCTAAGGAGCATTGTGTCTGTACTCTTCCAAACCAGATTTGTTCATTTTTCTGGAAGTCCATGGTATATTCAATATTCTTCACCAACACCATAATTCAAATGCATCAATTCTTCTTCAGTTGTCCTTATGCATTACCCAGCTTTCCCATGCATATGAGGTGATTGAAAATACCATGGCTTGGGTCAGGCACACCTTAGTCCTCAGAGTGAAATCTTTGCTTTTTAACACTTTAAAGAGGTCTTTTGCAGCAGATTTGCCCAATGCAATGCATCTTTTGATTTCTTGACTGCTGCTTCCGTTGGTGTTGATTGTGGATCCAAGTAAAATGAAATCCTTGACAACCTCAATGTTTTTTCATGATGTTGCTTTTTGGTCCAGTTGTGAGGATTTTTGTTTTCTTTATGTTGAGATGTAATCTATACTGACAGCTGTAGTCTTGGTCTTCATCAGTAAGTGCTTCAAATACTCTTCCCTTTCAGCAAGCAAGGTTGTGTCATCTGCATATTGAAGGTTGTTAATGAATCTTCCTCTAATCCCGAGACTGCATTCTTCTTCATATAGTCCAGGTTCTTGGATTATTTGCTCAGCATATAGATTGAATAAGTACAGCAAAATGATACAACCTTGGTGCACACCTTTCTTGATTTTAAACCACACAGTATCCCCTTGTTCTGTTCAAACCACTGCCTCTTGGTCTATGTACAGGTTCCGCATGAGCACAATTAAGTATTCTGAAATTTCCATTCTTTGCAATGTTATTCATAATTTGTTATGATTCACACAGTTGAATGCCTTTGCATAATCATAAAACACAGATAAACATTTTTCTGGTACTCTCTGCTTTCAGCCAGGATCCATCTGACATTGGCATTTGCATCTAGGAAGAAGGACCTGATGATCTACTTCTAAAAAAATTGGCCAGTGAAAACCTTTTCAATAGCAGCACATATTAGGGACACTCAATTAGTATTTGTTAGCTTTAACTTAACTTTTTTTTATTGTTGTACTTTAAGTGAAGGTTTACAATTCAAGTTAGTCTCTCATACAAAAATTTATACATACATTGTTTTGTGACCCTAGTTGTTCTCCCTATACTGTGACAACACACTCCTTTCCACCCCTGATTTCCCGTGTCCATTCAACCAGCTCCTGACACTCTCTGCCTTTTCATTTCACCTCTGGACAGGAGCTGCCCATTTGGTCTCATGAATCTACTTGAGCTAAGAAGCACAGTCTTCACAAGTATCATTTTATGTCCCATAGTCCAGTCCAATCTTTGTCTGAAAAGTTGGCCTTGGGAATGGTTTTAGTTCTGGGTTGACAGAGAGTCTGGGGGCCATGCTTTCTGGGGTTCCTCCAGTCTAAGTCAGACCATTAAGTCTGATCTTTTTACTAGAATTTGGGTTCTGCACCCCACTTTTCTCCTGCTCCATCAGGGGTCTGTTCTGTTCCCTGTCAGGATGGTCATTGGTGGTAGCCAGGCACCATCTAGTTCTTCTGGTTTCAGGCTGATGCAGTCTCTGGTTTATGTGGCCCTTTCTGTCTCTAGGGTTAATACTTTCCTTGTGTCTTTGGTATTCTTCATTCTCCTTTACTCCAGGTGAGTTGGGACCAACTGATGCATCTTGGATGGCTGCTTGCTAGCTTTTAAGACCCCAGATGCCACACAGCAAAGTAGGATGCAGAACATTTTCTTAATAAAATTTGTTATGGCAATTGACTTAGATGTCCCTTGAAAGCATGGTGCCCAGAGCCCCACCCTGCTACTCTGTCCCTCAAAGTGTTTGGTTGTATTCAGGAAACGTCTTAGCTTTGGTTTAGTCCAGTTGTGCTGACTTCCCCTGTAGTGGGTGCTGTCCTTCCCTTCACCTAAGATAATTCTGGTCTACTATCTAGTTAGTGAATAACCCTCTCCCTCCCTCCCCATCCTCATAACCATCAAAGAATGTTTTCTTCTGTGTTTAAACCCTTTCTTGAGTTCTTATAATAGTGGTCTTATACAATATTTGTCCTTTTGCGACTGACTAAATTCACTCAGCATAGCTTTAACGTAATTTGATTGAATGAGTTCAAGAACTACATACAGACTCCTTGGTTCATGGAAAGTCATTTAGATTGGTAGTAGTCAAGTGGACTAAGTAATATGTATGTATATATATATATATATACCTGTTGCCTTTGAGTGGATTCTGACTCATAGTGACCCTATAGGACAGAGTAGAACTGCCCCATAGAGCTTCTGAGGAGCAGCTGGTAGATTTGAACTGTTGCCTTTTTGGTTGGCAGCAGAGGTCTTAACAACTGGGCCACCAGGCCTCCAATGTGTATGTGTGTATACACACACACACACACACACACACATATGCATATATATACGCTTACATACATATATATATATGTATGTATATAAGTATGTATGTGTGTGTGTGTGTATATATATATATGTATTTAATCCCAAAGTCTCCTACTATGCTTACATGAATCTGAGTATGTTATATACTTACATAGACTCAGGTACAGTGGACAGAATATTATAAATTTGTAAAGGTGTGTCAACTGGTGACTTCTAAAATTATGCCATTTTAAAAAATGAGAACATAACAATTTTGAATTCATCTGCCTCTTCATATTTTCAGCTCCTCTGACACAGCATCAGCTTTTCTAACAAGCCTCCGAGTTAGCGTGGAAACAATGCCTAGCCTTCTGGAAGTGGGAGGAATTGTTAACTTTCCTAACAACTACAGGAGGGTGCATTGTTTTGCCAAACCTGGGAATAAGTTAATATGAAAAGAGGACAAGCTAAAACAACAATTCTTCGGATTTTATTTGTGAATTTCCAAATTGGGCTCATGTTTCCATGTAAGGACTTTTGCAGAACCTTCTGGAGTATTTCTCTTCAAATCTTTTCTTTTCATTTTTTTCTTGTTGAGGAGAACAGAAACTACAAAGAGAACTTCCATTTTTGCACTTTGGGTTAAACTGGCAGAGGCCAAAGTTCACCAATGTCCCTGAAGTGCAACACCGTTTGCACAGTAACAAGTCATGTGCAACCTGTGGCATCTGAAGTGGAGATCTTTTCCGGTCAGGATGTGGAAATATGATGTGCCTCCTTCAGCAAGAACTTCCAAAGCATCTAATCTAATGTAAATAATGTTTCAATATCCTCTGGTATAGCCCTCACATTCCTGAAAGCTTTCTTGGGCAAGGGAAAGGTCAGCAACAATAACCAAAATAAAACAGCTAACCAGATAAGATTATCTCATAAGAGACATAAGAACTGCTTGGCTGGAACGGTCAAGGCATGTGGGAAGTATTTGGTCAACAAGCAAGCCATAAAAGGAGCCAGTGGTTCCCATCCGTTTATTGGTTTCAAAGAAACAAAATATTGATCAGACAAGTTATTCCACTTGATAATCTTCAAACACTGTCTAACTAATAGATGACTGATTTGAAGAGTCCCATTAATCCATTCTCTTTGAGTAGATTCTGAATCATACTGACCTTATAGGACAGAGTAAAACTGCCCCATGGTGATTTCCAAGGCTATAAATCTTTATGGAAACAGACTGCCATATCTTCCTCCCATGGAGTGGCTGGTGAGTTCAAACCACCCACCTTTCAGTTAGCCGCCAAGCGCTTAAACACTGCACCACCAGGGCTCCTCTCAATTTGAAGAGCATGACAGATTATTTTTTAGTAATGGCTTCAGTGTGACAAACATCTCTATTTCAGTATATTAAATTAAATTATTTCTGTGATTTTAGAATCTATTCAGTAGCCTCCAAAATATCTTCAGATCATCTCCTCCACTCTTTGTGTCTCTAACCTACTTGCAGTTTATTCTGTGTTCAGAATTTGTGTAAAGCTGCCAGTTCGATGATAAAAAAAGAAAAAGTGAGAAGCGTTTGTGTTTGCTTCTTTGGTTTATATTAACATCTGCCATCTTCCTGACCTGAAGCCTGACAACACAATTGCTATGAAATATGGGTTTGAACTTAAAACCAGAAATCCTGAGTGTAGCTTTCTGCCAAATAGGTGCTAGTTAGAACCAGCTGCCTGAAGCGGAACTGCAAAATACTTCAAGGTTGCCTATGATCTGAGCCGATCGCAAGCAGTGCCTTTTCAAAGGAGAAACTGCCACTTCAGATATTTCTCCAGAATGGATTAAGATTTCTCTAGAGCACAATCAACATGTTATTTCTCTTCTTGTTTAGTTTATCATTGAGTAAATTCCATACTGTTATGGATTGAATTATGTCCTCCCAAAATACGTGTTGTAAATCCTAACCTCTATGCCTGTGGTTATAATCCCATTTGGGACTGGGTTGTATTTGTTATGTTAATAAGGCAGGATTACTGTAGGGTGTATTTTGAGTCAAATTCTTTTGAGATATAAAAAGAGATTAAACAAGTGAGCAGAGACGGGGGAAGAGAGACGCCAAGACACATGAAGATCGCCCAGGAGCAGAAGCTCAGAAGAGACAAGGACCTTCCTCCAAAGCTGACAGAGACAGAAAACCTTTCCTTGGAGCTGGCACCCTGAGTTCAGACTTCTAGCCTTCCAAAGTATGAGAAAACAAATTTCTGTTTGTTAAAGTCACTCACTTGTGGTATTTCCGTTAGAGCGGCACTAGATAACTAAGACAGTATTTAGTACTGGGAGAGTGGAGTACTGCTCTAACAGATAGCTAAAATGTGTTAAGTGGTTTTGGAATTAGATAATAGATAGGGGCTGGAAGAGTTTTAAGGTGCCTAATAGTAAAAGCTTAGACTGGCTTGAAGAAACTGTTGGTAGAGTTATGGACGTCAAAGGCAATTCTGGTGAGGGCTCAGAAGGAAGTGAGGTGAGCTATAAAGAAAGTCTCTATCGTCTTAGAGAATACATATGGTGCCAGCAACAGAATGTTGCTAGAAATGTGAACATTAAATGTACTTCTGGTGAGGCTTTAAAAAAAAATGATGACCATGTGATTAGACAGTGGAAGCAGGGCCATGCTTTTTATGCAGCGGCAAAGAACTTGTCTGAATTACATTCAAATGTTAGTTGGAAGGTAGAACTTGTAAGTGATAAACTTGGATATCTGGCTGATGAGACTTCTAAGCAAGATCTTAAAGGGACTGCATGGTTTCTCCTTACTGCTTAAAACAAAATGCCAGAGGAAGGAGATGGACTTAAAAATGAACTGTGGAAAATGAAAACAGAACTTAAAGATTTGGAAAATTTTGTTGTCCAAACTAAGGACACATGTCCTAGAAAGTTCACTAAGGACATGGCTACACAATCTCTTATTAAAGAGATTAAGCTTATGACTGATGGATCTAACCAACTACCACAGCAGAAAGCCCATCAGCTTAGACAGAAGGGAACAGAGAAAGAACGAAAGGAAAGAATGCTGTCTGCTTCTTGGAATTCTACAGGTAGGAACAGGCTAAAGGAGCTACATCTGTTGTCCTCCAAGAAAAAAAAGGACTGTTCCTGGAGCAACTGGAGACCAGCAGAACTGTTGGAAGGAGCATGGGAAGCAGGGCCTCCTTGATTTCAAAGGGTGAGGTTACAGTCTCCTGGATCTCAAAGGGTGGGGCAAGGCCCCCTAGGTTTCAAAGAGTCGGATCTTCCCCAACTCAGTTCCAGAGTGTGGGGCTGCTGTCAAGGTGTGCTGCGGCAGGGGCTGCTGCCCAAAGCTAAAGGGGCTGAGCTGCCATGCCCAAGGGGCAGAAGAATGGGGCCTGCCGGGGCCGAGGGGTGGGGCTGTCACTCAGATAGACCAGGAAAATGTGGCCACTCAAAATTGAGGGAGCAGAGTTGCCATCCCAATGGGCCTGGAAGGCGGAGCTGAAGCCCAGGGCTGAGGGGTATTGACTCAGAATCCAAAGGGCATGGCCAATAGCCAGAATCTGGAGGGCAGAGCCACTGCCCAGATGGTCTCAGAGAACAGAGGATAATTTTCAAGCCTTAAGAGCTAATGTAAATTGTTCTGCTCATTTGAACTTGCTTGATGCTCATTATCCCTTCTTTCTCTCCAATGTCTCTCATTTGTAATGGAAATGACTATCTTGTGCCTGTTCCACCATTGTACTTTGGAACCAGATAACTTGTATTCTAGATTTCACAGGTTCACAGATGAAGAGGAATTTTGCCCGAGGGTGGAATACACCTAAGGTCTCACCCATATTTGATTCAGGTAATTCAGAAGATGCTATTTTGGACTTGGAGTTGATTTCAGGCTTCGGGGATGATGTGATGGGGTGAATGTGTTTTGCTTGTGGCAAGACATGAATTTGGGGGGGGGGGAAGCATGGAATGTTATGGATTGAATTATGTTCTCCAAAAATATGTGTTGTAAATCTTAACCTCTATGACTATGGTTATAATCCCATTTAGGACTGGGTTGTATTTATGTTAATAAGGCAGGATTATTGTAGGGTGTATCTTGAGTCAATCTCTTTTGAGATATAAAAGAAATTAAACAAGCAAGCAGAGATGGAGGAAGAGAGATGCCAAGCCGCATGAAATTTGTCTGGGAGCAGAATCTCAGAAAAGACAAGGACCTTCCTCCAGAGCTGACAGAGAGAGAAAGCCTTCCCTTAGAGCCAGTGCCCAAATTCAGACTTCTAGCCTTTTAAAGTGTTAGAAAATAAATTTCTGTTTGTTAAACTCACCCACTTGTGGTATTCCTGTTATAGCAGCACTAGATGACTAACACACATCCTTAAGCAGAGATAATAAAATATAGCCATATTTAGTAATTTAAATCAATTAAGACTTAAGTAGTGGTAGGAAGGGGTGTGTGTGTGTGTGTGTGTGTGTATAGTGTGGAAGGAGAGAGATGGAATATCAGTAAACCCACAAAGTATAGTCATATAGCATATGTTCTAGAAAAAGGCCTTAATTGTGGATGTATAATGGATATTGCACGTCCACGCAGGCTCAGATAACACCTCCACTATATTTTCTTTGTGCAATAGGTAACCCTGGATCATCAAAAACCAATCATAAGTTTAACTAATAGAAAAAAATTCTCTGTGGGTCAGGTTGGCATGGTCATCTCATTAAGCATACAGTTCTGTTTGCAACATAATTAGTCATCTAATTACTCATCCAAAATTAGTTAGTGCAGTCATATGCCTAATTAATTATAATTTCACTCAAAGTACCCTGTTGGTAATACTTTTTGTTCTCTGTTCCAACAAATCAAATTGCTAAGGGACAGATTTAATTTGGAAATTGGTTTGGGTTGAGTCTCATCCTAAACATATTACAATATTAATGAATAAAAAAGTGAGAGTGTTTATCTCCATAATAAATATAACCCCCCAAATATTAACTATTTCCAGGGAACACTGGTTTCAAACATTAAAGTCTTAAGTCTAGGGTCTCAGACTGATTACTGAGGTTGAAAGAACAGGAGCTGAGTTCAAATACAGGCAATCCCTGGATGATGAAGGTCCAGCTCGTGTACAACTCGTAGTTACAAACCAATACCCATGAAACCTATTACATTAAAAATTCAAGGTGTATACAATGGTGTAATAACAGATAGGCACTACTTTGCGAAGAGCATCAACATACCACTTTTGCAGGAAGCTTTGTGCTCAGCGGCGCCCTGCCAGGCTCACCTCCCACCCCGAGCCTCAGCCCCTCAGCCCCTCAGTCCCAGCCGCCGTCCCCTCCCTTCGCCCTCCCCCCCCCCCCCAACCTCCGTCCCTGCTCCGCGGCTCAGCTTATGCCCTGGGCCCCACCTGGCCTGTCTCACCCACCCTATCCCCTACCCCCAGGCCCTATCCCAGCCCAGTCCCCTCCCCTCTGCCCCTGTCCCTCTGGCCCACCACCCCTAGGCTGGGGCCGACCCTTCATCCCGCTGGCCCTGCGCCTCAGGCTGCAGCGGCTCCAGGCTTTCCGAGGGATCCTGTGGTCGAAGTGTTGGGGCTCACGGGGACCAAGGAGCAGTCTGCGGCGGGCCATCAACTTAGCTCCCCGCCCTTTCACCAGGAATGGAAGGGAGAGGGGAAAATGAAGAGGCTGCTGCTGCTGTAGGGACAGTGGGCCCCAAGGCGCAGGCCGGGCTGGGGGCACGAGTGTTTCTGTCATGTTTTTTATGCATAAGAAGGTACACTATATACTATTTTCTAAGACAAATATTTGACTAAATGACATTAAAAATGAAGCATATCTAAATGTTCTGACTTACGCACTAATTTGATTTAAAGATGGATTTAGGAATGGGACTGTCAGTTTGTCCTACTGTGGTGGCTTGCATGTTGCTGTGATGCTGGAAGCTATGCCGTTGGTATTTCAGACACTAGCAGGGGCACCCATGATGGACAGGTTTCAGAGGAGCTTCCAAACTAAGACAGACTAAAAAGAAGGACCTGGCTATCTACTTCTAAAAAAAAAAAAAATTGGCCATTGAAAACTTTATGAATAAGAAGAGAACATGGTTTGATATAGTGCTGGAAGATGAGCCCCTCAGGTTGGAAGGCACTCAAAATACGACTGGAGAAGAGCTACCTCCTCAAAGCAGAGTCAACCTTAATGATGTGGAGAGAGTAAAGCTTTCAGGACATTCATTTGCTGATGTGACATGACTCAAAATAAGGAGAAACAGCTGCAAACATCCATTAATAATCGGAAAGTGGAATGTATGAAACATGAATCTAGGAAAATTGGAAGTCATCAGAAAAGAAATGGAACTCATAAACATCGATATCTTAAGCATTAGTGAGCTGAAATAAACTCGTATTGACCATTTTGAATCAGACAATCATATGGTGTACTCTGCTGGGAATGACAACTTGAAGAGAAATGATGTCGTGCTCATTATCAAAAAGAATATTTCAATATCTATCCTAAAGTACAAAGCTGTCAGTGATAGGATAATATCCATATGCCTACAAGGAAGACCAATTAATATGACTATTTTTCAAATTTAAGTACCAACCACTAATGACAAAGATGAAATTGAATATTTTTACCAACTTCTGCAGTCTGAAATTGATCAAACATGCAATCAAGATGCATTGATAATTAGTGGTGATTGGAATGTGAGAGTTGGAAACAAAGAAAAAGGAACAGTAGTTGGGAAATATGGCCTTGGTGATAGAAATGATGCCAAAGATCCCATGAAAGAGATTTGCAAGACCAATGACCTATTCGTTGGAAATACCTTTTTTCAACAACATAAACAGCAACAATACATGTGGACCTTGCCAGGCGGAATACACAGGAATCAAATCAAGTATATCTGTGGAAAGATACCATGGAGAAGCTCAATATCATCAGTCAGAACAAGGCCAGACGCAGACTGGGGAACAGAACATCAATATCTCATATGCAAGGTCAGGTTGAAGCTGCAGAAAATTAAAACAAGTCCACAAGAGCCAAAGTATGAACTTGAGTATATCCCTCCTGTATTTAGAGACCATCTCAAGAATAGATTTGACTCATTAAACACTAATGAGTGAAGACAGACGAGTTGTGGGATGACATGAGGACATCATACATGAAGAAAGCAAGAGGTCATTAAAAAGACAGAAAAAAAAAAAAAAAAAGGAAAGACCAAAATGGATGTCACAAAAGACTCCGAAACTTGCTCTTGAACATAGAGTGGCTAAAGCGAATAGAAGACATGATGAAGTAAAAGAGCTGAATAGAAGATTTCAAAGGGCAGCTTGAGAAGACAAAGAAATTTTTATAATGAAATGCTCAAAGACATGGAGTTAGAAAACCAAAAGGGAAGAACATGCTTGGCATTTCTCAAGCTGAAAGAACTAAAGAAAAAAATTCAAGCTTTGAGTTGCAATATTAAAGTTTTTATGGGCAAAATATTGAACTATGCAAGAAGCATCAAAAGAAGAAGGAAGGAATACACAGAGTCACTGTGCGGAAAAGAATTGGTCGACATTTAACCATTTCAGAAGGTAGCGTATGATCAAGAGCCGAAAGTAGTGAATTCCAAGCTGCACTGAAGGCATTGGCAAAAAACAAGGCTCCAGGCATGGATGGAATATCAGTTGAGATGTTGCAACAAATGGATGCAAAGCTGGAAGTGCTCATTCATCCATGCCAAGAAGTTTGGAAGGCAGCTACCTGACCAGCTGACTGGAGGAGATCTATATTTGTGTCCATTCCAAAGAAAGGTGATCCAACAGAGCACGGAAATTATTGAACAATATCGTTAATATCACACGTGAGTAAAATTTTGCTGAAGATAATTCAAAAACATTTGCAGCAGTACATAGACAGGTAACTGCCAGCAATTCAAATTGATACAGAAGAGCACAAGGAACAAGTGCTATCATCGCTGATGTCAGATGGATCTTGGCTGAAAGCAGAGAATACCAGAAAGATGTTTACCTGTGTTTACCAGAAAGATGTTTACCTGTGTTTTATTGACTATGTAAAGGCAATTGACTGTGTGGATCATGACAAATTATGGAGAACATTGTGAAGAATGGGAATTCCAGAATGCTTAATTGTATTCATCCAGAACCTGTACGTAGACCGAGAGACAGTGATTCGAACAGAACAAGGGGATGTTGTGTGGTTTAAAATCAAGAAATGTGTGCACCAGGGTTGTATCATTTCACCATACTTAGTTAATCTGTATGCTGAGCAAATAATCCTGGAAGCTGAACTATATGAAGAAGAACACAGTATCAGGATTGGTGGAAGACTCATTAACAACCTGTGACAGCAGATGACACAATCTTGCTTGCTGAAAGCGGAGAGAACTTTAATCACTTACTCATGAAGATCAAGACTACAGCCTTCAGTATGGATTATACCTCAATATAAAAGAAAACAAAAATCCTCACAACTGGACCAATAAAGGAACATCATGAAAAATGGAGAAAATATTGACGTTGTCAGGGATTTCATTTTACTTGAATCCACAATCAACCCCTACGGAAGTAGCAGTCAAGAAATCAAACGATGTATTGCATTGGGCAAATTTGCTGCAAAAGACCTCTATAAAGTGTTAAAAAGCAAAGTTGTCACTTTGAGGACTAAGGTATGCCTAACTCAAGCCATGGTATTTTCAGTTGCCTCATATGCATGTGAAAGCTGGGCAATAAGTAAGGAAGACTGAAGAAGAATTGACACCTTTGAATTGTTGTGTTGATAAAGAATATTGAGTATACAATGGACTGCCAGAAGAACAAACAAATCTGTCTTGGAAGAAGTACAACCAGAATGCTCCTTAGAAGTGAGGATGGTGAGACTTTGTCTTATGTACTTTGGTCGTGTTATCTGGTGGGACCAGTCCCTGGAGAAGGACATCATGCTTAGTAAAGTAGAGGATCAGCAAAAAAGAGGAAGATCCTCAGTGAGATGGACTGACACAGTGCCTACAACAATGAGCTCAAACATAGCAAAGACTGTGATGATGGCACAGGATCAGGCAGTGTTTCGTTCTATTGTGCACAGGGTCATTCTGAACAGCAGCTAACAACGACAAGAACAGTGCAGCAAACTTTTTGTGGCATACAATCGGGTTTCTTATGCTCAATACAGATTATTCACTATGGTTTCCCTACTACTCAGGGTTACCAGGTAAGGTAATTCTAAAAGGTAATGAGTTTATGATGGTCCTTCTACATTGTTAGTATTTTTCTAAGGAAAAAAATGAAAATGGCTTTGATATCGTAGTGATCATACAGCAGGCACCGTTCAAAGGGCTTTGCATTTTAAATCGTTTGAGTCTCATCACAGACCTTTCTGGAAAGTACTGTTGTTATTCCTGTTTTACAGGAGAGGAAACTGAGGCACAGAGAGTTTAGACAACTGGCTAAAATCCACTTACAGCAATCCACCATGAGCTTTGTCTGGAAGCATCATGCACATGAAACACCTCTGGATATACAGATTGATTATGGAGAAGGGTAATAAGATTGACATCCCCCTTTTATGGGCCATGCCTGTGGTTTGTACCCACATTCAGGCATCACAATGAAAAAGGAATTAGACAGATGCCCAGTGCTTTCCTCAAGCATACGTGTACTAACAGGACAAAGTATGAGGACGTATTCTGGCCTTTTTCAGGATATATAAAGGATGATTACACGTACCCTCCTTTGAAGTAAATGTGAAGTCTAAAAGGGAATGAGAAAGTGAAGAAGAGAATATTGGTTGCATTCAGCAAGTGCTGTGAGAAAGACTGGAATCATGGGACCTACTCTGAAAGTTTATACCATGAATTTGTGACCAGTTGCTGTCCTGACAACGTTTCACAACATAATGAAATACTGGGGATGCTTTTGTATGGTCTAAGACTTCCTTTGAATTGCTATCTCTACCTTCACCTTGACATTGTCTATCATCTCTGGTATTAGCCAACACCATCTAGAATAGTTGTATGCAAGAGTTCTCTGCTTCTTGACCTAGTTAAGTAGACTGCATCATGTGTAAAATATGTATATATCCATGCTGGTTGGACTATTGTTGTTCTAAATCAAAAGAAGCTTTGTCTAGTGGCTGGAGCACTCTCTAGTAGGCCCGAACCCTAGTTCCCAGTTGGTTATTAACTAGCAGTATAGACTTGGGCAAGTCACTTCATTTCTCTGAACCCGCCTTCTCCTTTTGCAAGATGAAAGGATTGGTCTTTTCAGGTCTAGAAATGTATATGCTCCAAAAATGACCCAGCACAAATTATTTCACCTCAACTGCCTTATACATGTAATAGAAGTAATAATGAGCATAACGTACACCAGGGATTGGGGAAGAGTAATAAGTGAAACGGTTGTTTTAATAATATAAATTGACTTGGTGAATATTGCTTTGATATGTATATATGCTATTATGACATGTAGTTACTTTTTTCTCCTCCTTATTCAAAATTAGCTGTTAAATGCATTCCCTGGAGGCTTAGGTACAAAAAAAGACCTTGGAATGAACTGATGTCACTTCACTTCTAACTATACTGTAAGCTATGCTAAATGTCTACTTTAAAAAAAAACAAAACTGGGCCACTGATTCATCTTAGCGTTATAGTTATTAAAGGGAAAATCTAAACCCCTCAAGGGAAAGAGAAAAAGCAAGAGAACCCAATTACCGAGCTGAAACTGTACAAATATCAGTTCACACACCCAGCCTCAGAACAATAGGTATTGTAACGACTTACCTTTTGTCATGAAAGCCCTCTCCTTCTATCCCCTAGTTTACTATTTTCTCCTAAGGTTGCCATCTCTTCTGAGCTATAAAGAAATGATGCCTTGGTTTCCTTTCCTCAACTCCACCTCTTGAATTCTGCACAAAAATTAAACCATTCATTTTCATTCTTCTCAAGAGCTTTCTTGCCTTAATGAATGTTTCTGTGAGAAGAAAGGAAGGGGAAAAATGAAGATGAAATTTATGAATAGACTAGAGAAAATCTTAAAGGGGACAAAACCGTGGAAAAAAATAAAGGCGAAGCGAAGAGAAAATAAAAGCAAAGAGAATGAGAAAATGGATAGGACGCCGAGGGGGCTGAGAGGCAGAGCTTCTCGCTCATCTTCCTTCATTTATTAGTTTTCCACATCTCTTCCTTTCTCCCCTTGCATCTTCAATTCCTCCTCTGTTTCTGACTGTGCTCTTTAAGACTACGCTTTACTAGAAAGGCTACTTGTCTGTTCTGCCAGATCCCCGTTGAATGATGAAATAATACAAGGTCTATGCATCATTGCCCAGTGCTGTTCAAAAAGCACTTTTTTTACGGCAGTTTTACACTTTCTCCATTGCACCTATGAACGTGTGTATAACACGCCTCCCTTCCTAATTATTTTGTCACCATTTTGTTAAATGTCCAGATCTACATTTGAACTAAGACACTGTAATTATCAAATTAACACAATTTCATGGTTGATATGTTCGATTTCTCGCCACTGGTCTTCTTAATTTTTTTTTAAAATTAACTGGCTCCTTTCTGGCTCTTTCCGCTGTTGGTACAAAGGACTGAATAATGCCGTTGTCTTACATGCATGAATACTTTCCATAAACATCCAGAAATTAAGGGTTGCTAAGAGAACCAGTACTGGTAACAAAGCTTTCCTTGTAGTTTTTCTTTATTGATTTTTAGCCCATCAATGACATTTATTTATTCACAGGTTAGGAGTTTCAGTTCAGTTGAAAATGTAAACTTTTCATAGCCCTTTTCTGCATCTAATTGTTTGAACTCAGTAGAGTCTTATGTACAAAAAAGAAAGGAAATTTGTGCTAATGAGAAGAAAAGGGACATCTAAAATGCTAGCTGACATTAAACCATGAAAAGAAGAAAGCTAAGGGGTTCTTTTGTTTTTTTAAGTTGTCAAACAGAAATGATAGAAGAAGTGAGGGGTAAAGGCTGAATAAAAAGGAAAGGTATAACAAGAGTCAGGATAATTTCTTAAGTTCTCTGTGGAGCTTATTCATTGCAAAACACTCAGCACGGTTTCTATCTAGTATTAAGGGCTCAAGCATAGTTGCTCTTACACAGTAGCCTTGCAATTTGTTTCCTATAAAACTCAGTGCTGCCTCTGATAGCCGACTCAGAGGAAGGTAATTGTAATAATTCTCAAGTTTAGAAATTTGTCTTAATGCTGTCAACTGGCTCATGATCTGCCTGCACCACCATCTTAATTAACATCATTTTTTTTTTCACTTCAGTCCTTCATATACCAATTCAACAGTTTCTACATGTACAATTCAATGACATTGATTACATATTAGGGCAGACGCACAGGATAACGTGCAAATAAAACCTGCTCTGTTCCGTCTAGAGCTAGAGACCAGGAATATGAGCTGCCATTGCTTTATCACGACCACACAGAGCCAGGGAGCAGGTGGGACACACACACACACACACACACACACACACACCCAACCCCATTGCCGTTGATTCCGACTCCTAGCAACCCTATGGGACAGAGTAGAACTGACCGATAGAGTTTCCAAGGAGCGGCTGTGTTGGTCTTTTGGTTAACAGCCGAGCTCTTAACCACTGCACCACTGGGGCTTCTGGGTGGGACACAAGTTGAGCAGAAAATCAGAGCTTTCCTACCGCTTAGATGTCACCCTTTTCTGTCTTTTTTAAACATTTTATTGTGGTTTGGGTGACAGTTGACAGAGCAAATTAGTTTCCCATTCAACAATTTATGCACATTGTCTTTAGTTACATTAGCTGTAATCCCCTCAATGTGTCAACACTCTCTCTCCTTCCTCTCTGGGTTCCCTGTTTCCATTCGTCCATCTTTCCTGCCCTTCCCTGCCTTCTGAACTTTGTTTTGGGGCAAATGCTACCCTTTCGGTCTCGTTTGGTTGATTGTTCCAAGGAGCACATTCTTCACAGGTGTTATTGTTCACTATAGGCCTGTCTACTGTTTGGCTGAAAGGTGATCTACAGAAGTGGGTTCAGATCCAGGTTTGCAGGGTATTGAAGGGCCATAGTCCCGGGGGTTCCACTAGCCTCTATCAGACCAGTGAGTCTGGTCTTTTTCATGAATTTGAATTCTGTTCTACAAGTCTCTCCTGCACTGTCCAGGACCTCCTAGTGTGCCCCCAATCAGAGCGCTGGTGGCATCATTTTTAAAACATCTTTATTAAGGTTTAATTTATGTACCATAAGATCCACCCGTCTTAAGTGTATAATTAATGAACTTAGTGAATTACAGATTTATGCAAACATTACCACAATCCAGTTTTAGAATACTTCTATCACCCCCGAAAGATCCTCTGTGCTCATTTCCGGTTAATCACATTTTCCACCCCTCAGTCCCAGGCAACCACTAATCTACTTTGTGTCTCTATATAGTTTTGCCTTTACAGACATTTCATATAAATTGAATTATGCAGTATGTGGTCTTTTGTGTCTGGCTTCCTTCAGCTGGCACAGTGTTGTTGAGGTTCATCCATGTTGTTAGCAAGCATCTTTATTTTTCTTTTAACCTCGAGTTTACTGTTGCGACAATTCTTTCAACAGTTTTAGTCCAAATCGTGGTTCCATCTATGGTTAGTTTTGCTGAAGTCAGCTACATCGCATGGTACATTTCACTGCTTATAAAGACACCAAAGTTAAGGCAAAAAGATAATTTTTTAATTTATCAAAGAAATATTATTCAAAAGTTGTTGTGTGAGAAAAGGTACAACTAGAAGAATGGGTAGTATGTACTTCTAAAATATTTAAAAGGAAGAAATGGCAGCGTTTCATGACCAAAGCATTTGTTACAGAAATCTATTCTGAATGGAGGCAAAAAGGCAATGCTTGTGTAAAAAATACATAGGCTGAAATATTTGCATATTCCAATGTGGAAAAAAATTAGAAACGGAAATATCTTTAGGTAGTGAGTAAACAATTAAAAAGACATCAGCCAAGGTTAATTGATTGGAAACAAAATAAATGCAATAATATTTATAGAATATTCATCATACTAGATGCTAGAAGAATACATAAAAGATTTTTTTCTTCCACTGAAGAAATCACAAAATGTAAAAACTTCTATACGATCTCCTGGTCTCATGAAAATGATTTATTAAAACAGAGAGTGGATTCAATAGAAGTAATTTGCAGTAGAGGGGAAAAAATATAAACTGCAAAGATATATAAGAAATACAGAAAATTAGAAGAGTGGCAAATATCCCCAGGATTCTGTCTTGCATCCTCAGGCGGAGTCTGGACAGAGGAGGTAAGGAGCAGGGGTTACTGCTTAGAAGAACCAGTTATAACAGTAGTAATACATTGATGTCTGACGAGAGTAACTGATGCTCTGGTGGATACAAAACAAGATTGTAACACAGAGATATGTAGATTGCAAAAACGTGCTATCTACCTTTAGGCTGAGGCTCCTAAAAGTTAGGAGATTCTCAGCTTATGAGGGCAACTGTGTAGTATGGTGGGGAAGAGAACTGGGGAGACTGCTGATTGTTACCAGAGAAACCATATAACCTATTATCCAAATTGGACCCTATTGAGAGTGAAAGAGGTCATAAATATATAATTTTTGTATATATTTATTAACTTAAATATTGGATTTTGTTGTATTGATGTTCATATAATTACTTCTATTCAAAATCTCTTTTCAAAAATGAATTCTTTCTAAACCTAAAAGCACCCATCACATTAAAGTAAATTAAAATTGCTCCTTTTTATTGATTATCTGAACACTAAAAGCTAACGTAGGTAGAATATTTATTTTTGGATATATTCTCATTCTGTATTTGAGAATGAAGAAGGCATTTTTTTCAATATGTTATTACTATTTTAATTCTTTAAATAAAATTCCTTACAGTCTTCTTCAAAGTTTCATGCTATGGTTACCATTTTGAAAATTGGCTCTTCTCCGTAGACCACCATTTTTAAAAAAGTATCCATTTATTGTGCAGTTTGATGATTCAAAATCGTAACATGCTATATAGTACCTTTACAGATCCAGGATTATTTCTGGGGGAAAAATTCAGTTACAAATGTACAATTGTAAAATGAATATAGAATATGTAAACATATTGGTGCTGGTTCCGTGGTAGAATTCTTGCCTTCCATGTGGGGGACCTGCATTCCATCTCCAGCCAATGCACCTCAAGTGCAGTTACCACCTGTCTGTAGTTGGAGGCTTGAGTTTTGCTACAATATTGAACAGGCTTCAGTGGAGTTTCCAGGCTAAGATGGCCTAGGAAGAAAGTTCTGGTGATCTACTTGCAAAAATCAGCCAATGAAAACCCAATGGATCACAATGGTCTGTTGTGCATGGGGTCACCATGAGTTAGGGGCCAACTTGACAGCAGCTAACATCAATAGATTCATAGGGATCTTCCAGCAGAATGAGGTGCGGATACATCCAGTGCCCAGCTGATAGTTTTCAGTTGTATTGGTCAAGCATTTTGTAGGATGTCTCTCTATTGGATTTGTCTGGTGTTTTTATGATGAGATTAGGGTAACGTGTTTTGGGGAGAAAAACCACAGAGGTAAATCACCATTCACATCATATCCTATCAAGGGTACAAACTACCAACGTGACTTATTATTGTTGATGTTAACCTTGATCATTTGGCTAAAGTAATGCTTATCTCCACTCTAAAGCTACTCTTTTTCCTGGTTTCCATATGGTACTCTCTGTACGGAAGTCACACACTTAGAGTTACTCTCCACCTCCTTGAAGGCAGAGTATCTGTATAAATTATTTAGAATTCTTCTGTAAGAGAAATTTGTCTCTTCTCCCCCACTTATTTATTTATTAAATCATTTATTTATATCAGTATGATCTCATGGACAACCATTTTATACTTTGGGTTTTAGTCCAATACTTCTTTACTTGGTTGCTCAAATTGTTCCAGCTTTGGCCATTGGGAGCTTCTAGTTGGCACACTCACATCAGTGTAGTTTTTTGTCTGCTTGTTTTCTTTTACTTCCTCCTTTCTGGCACTACCAGATGCTCTAGGCTTATCTTGTATATTTCCTGCCCCTGTCTTAGAACTAGGCATTTCTCCATGGAGCCCTGGTTCCTTTTATTGAAGAATGACATTGGAAACCAAGATCCCGAATACTAGGTATGCTTGTTACTATTGGGATATTAGAGCTTCTAAGCTCTCTCAGGGGCCCTGGTGGTGTAGTGGTTAAGAGCTCAGCTGCTAACCAAAAGGTCAGCAGTTCAAATCCACCAGCTGCTCCTTGGAAACCCTATGGGGCAATTCTACTCTGTCCTGTAAGGTTGTTATGAGTCGGAATTGACTAGATGGCAAGGAGTTTAAGCTCTCTCAACTGACAGAGCAAGAAAATCTATGTGTGACCATGATATTTTTAAATGAGAAAATATTCTTTCTGTAGGCGCTGAGATAGCTGGTAAGTTCAGAACAAATTATGCTATGTGGGATAATATTGTCATTTGCAATTTGTTTCCATATTAAGAAGTGTAAATATTTCAGACTAAATATTTTCACGTTACTTCATTTAGAATATCTTTATTCAACAAATATTTTCAGAAGTTCCTTCTGAATTTTTTTGGGAAGAAAGAAATTTAGATGCTGCAAATTTGTTGCACTTCTTAGTTCACTTTAATTTGTTAAAATATATAAATTTATTCAATTAAAAGCAGGAGCTCCATCAAAATATATTTCTGCTAAGTTGATTTATACAAAAATGTAACAATAGAATATGGAATTTAAATCTTGAACATTGTTTGACTTCTCACCATTTAATTTGTTTTGTTCCTCCTTTACTTTTATAGGGACAAAAGACTCTATCTTCAAATTCAGAAGCTTTGTTTTAAATAATTGCATTTTCTAAAAGCTTCCAAAACTGAAGTTTTATGGCAACCCATTTATTAAATGACATGATTAAAGAATTTCAGCTGATTTTGGACAAAATTGTGGCCAAAATATGAAAGATCCATTTTATTAAGTTTAGTATCATTGTGAATATTAAACTGAGGCTCTTCAAGGCTCAAATATTTCAAAATCTCATTGATTATGGGTAGCAGAGAGACAGAGTGAACTGCCGTGTTGAAATATATATACTATATATATACAGTATTCCACAGCAGCTTTGTCCAAAACTTTTGGAGTTGAGTTATTCTAACCATACATATATAAAAATACTTGTAAACATATTATTATTTGATAGAATTTTGAAGCTTATTAGAATGTAATTTGTAAGTTATCTGTACACCAAAACTTATTCCATAGGTTTCTTAATTTAGTAAAAGCATTATTCTACCAGGATAATGTGCTTGACCAAAATTTATACTTTGTATTATCACTAAAAAAATCAAAATAAAAAGCAACTTATTTTAAATTTTGAACTTTTTATCTAATTGGATAATAGCATTCACAAGAATGTTTCACCTTCGACAGAATCAACTTCCGAAGTTTTGATTCTGTGAACTGGATGAAAAAGTCAAGCCATTATAGCAATTAACTGTTTTTATTCTTTGAAACATCTGATGGCACGGATATAAAACTGACACTGTATAACTCTTCGCCAAGTTCTTCTGCCAGTGGAGCCAACACATAAACAGTGATGGCTTCGCTTTTGTAGGAGCCTAAGAAAAATTGAAAAAGAAGTGAAATTCATTTGAACAAGAGTCATTGATCTAAATGAAAAGTCATGCTTCACTGAGTGATATGTAAATGGACCTTTCCCAAAGAGGTAAAATAATCCTCAGGACGAATCTCAAAACTAACAAGTAACCTTTGATAACTTCTTCAGAGTTGTGTGTCTTCTGGTTTCCAGGGAGTTAGTGGCATGGCTACGGTCCTGGTGGATAGTAAACGTGGAAAAATAATTCATGCAAATGACGTGTTCATCATCAACTTTCTTATAAAATACA
The DNA here is from genome assembly GCA_030035585.1 of Dugong dugon. Taxonomy (NCBI): domain Eukaryota; kingdom Metazoa; phylum Chordata; class Mammalia; order Sirenia; family Dugongidae; genus Dugong; species Dugong dugon. The sequence continues at coordinate 7,105,305 of CM057479.1, read as the reverse complement.
AACCTAGTGCTTTATTTTCTTCGAACACTCACTTTTTACTTTTGTAGTTTATAGCTGCTGAAAATGTTTATTGGGAAATAAAAAAAAGCATTAGCAAATGATAATAAATAGTTGTGGATTACCATACATTAAAGAGAGGCAGATCCCGCTCTATACGCTGTACCTCATAAAGGTTCAGCCTCTATGTCCTACTCATATCTTCACGTACATCTAACCTAAATTTTTCCACATTTCCCACTGAGCCTACTGACTCGCAGTCCAGTCGCTTCATGCCCCCTGTGGTCCAGGCTACTGCCACAGCACAACTGGCTACTTTTTGGAGTTGGAAGGCTGAAATAGCACCAAATTACCTTACTACTATAGAGACCAGAAGAATTAATGGCTCCAACACACTGTTTGTTAGTGAATAACCTGTATGCTTTTCCTTGAAAGGAAAACCAAGATAGAGTCACCTTGGTTGTAATGGAATGTCTTCTGTCTTGCACACCTGCTTCAACCAGGGAGAATAAGGAAGAGAAGTCCCAGCTTTGGAGCTACAGATCACTAGGAAACTTATGAGTAGGTCTCAGAGAGATCACCAGAAAAACAAACCCATTGCTCTCCAGTCAATTCCGACTCATAGTGACCTTTTAAAGACAGAGTAGAACTGCCCCGTCTATGGGGTTTCCAAGGTTGTAAATCCTTATAGAAGCCGACTGCCATATATTTCTCCCCAAGCGGTTGGTGGGTCAGTTGGCAGCCGTGTGCTGTAACCCCTGCACTACCAGGGCTCTTTAGAGAGATCACACACCTAAAATATCATATATAATGTTGTAAGTGAGTGATCCACAACTCTCACCAAATTCTCAAAGAGGATAACTAGTAAGAAAAATAATTCCAAACTTGGAAATAAGGCAAAAAGGTGGGTGGCATGCACTTTCTGTATCATATACTGGGTAATTGTTCAACAAGTCCACGCAATGTTTTGTTTAACATGTTTGACTTTGGAATTACTATTTGATTAAATCTTAGACACTGCAAAGTTACATATTAATTGCAGATTTTTTTTTTTTCAGTAAGAAGCCCTGGTGGCTAAGTGGTTAAGCACTCGGCTGTTAACTGAAAGGTCAGTAGTTCAAACCCACCAGCCACTCCATGGGAGAAAGATGTGGCAGTCTGCTTCCGTAAAGATTACAGCCTTGGAAACCCTGTGGGGCAGTTCTCCTCTGTCCTGTCAGGTCACGATGAGCTGGAATTGACTTGACAGCAATGGGTTTTTGTTTTTGTTTTTTCAGTAGAATATAATAACCCCAAAAATTCTGGTTTTATTGCCATATAGGACATTGACCAATTTTGTATGTAACCTACTCATCTCATTCTAACATTTTAGTTTTTTTTAATGCATTTCTTGAGGATCTAGCCAAACCCCTCTCCCTCAAATGTTCTTGGAACCAGCATCTTACTGGTTCCCTCACTAACAAATGAGTTGAAAAAAATACTTTTTGAACCCAGTAATTCTATATTGGTACGCAAAACATGTTTGTGACTTTTTCATAGCTAAACTTTACTGGTGGTGTAGTGGTTAAGAGCATGGCTGCTAACCAAAAGGTCGACAGTGTGAATCCACCAGCTACTCCTTGGAAACCCTATGGGTCAGTTCTGCTCTGTGCTCTAGGGTGGCTATGAGTCAGAATTAACCCATCGGCAATGAGTTACAGCCAAATATTAAGGACCTGTGGTGCACAGGATGTCTGAAGAACAGTAGAGGGTAAGATTCTCTTCCAGTTTTTCACTCTCATCCTAGAGACTATCAAGCAAGAATAAGGATGTGGCCCAAATGCAATCATTGTTTAGTAAGGAAGAAAAGAAAACTGACTTTTTTTTTCAGAAATCAGTAAAGGAACACAGGCCTTGTGTATGCTTGGGCTGGCTGTGCAGTACACAATTCCTGGGTGTTCACTGACATCTAGGTCTACGTGTTGCTTTGTTGTTAGACCAAATTCTCAGTCAAGGGGCTTGAAGAAATCCAAGAGGCAAGTTTTTAAGATTGAGCACTGTCTTAGTTATCTAGTGCTGCTATAGCAGAAATACCACAAGTGAATGGCTTTAACAAAGAGAAATTTATTCTCTCACAATCTAGGAGGCTAGCCATCTGAATTCAAGGTGCCAGCTCCAGGGGAAGGCTTTCTCTTCCTGTTGGCTCTGGGAGAAGGTGCTTGTCATCAATCTTCTCCTACTGAGGAGCCTCTCAGTGCAGGGACCCCGGGTCCAAAGGACAAGCTATTCTCCTGGTTCTTTTTTCTTGGTGGTATGAGGTCCCCCGTCTCTCTGCTCGCTTCTCTCTTTTATATCTCAAAAGAGATTGATTTAAGACAAAACCTAACCTTGTAGATTGAGTCCTGCTTCATCAACATAACCGCCGCTAATCCCACCTCATTAACATCATAGAGGTAAGATTTACAACACATAGGAAAATCACATCAGATGACAAAATGGGGGACAATCACACAGTACTGGGAATCATGGACTACCTGAGTTGACAGATATTCTTGGTGGATACAATTCAATCCATAACAAGGATCAACAAACAACCCCTTTTTCCAAATCCAAAGCGCATCCATACCTTGAAGCATATGCATCTGGACCTAGAAGTTACAGTCATAGGGAAGAGAGATGTACAACATCATCCACTGTTGCCAGCTTGGGAATTTATTTATTCCTTTATTCACTCGCATAGGTATAACTTTATTATTTTATTCAAAAGATATTTTAAAATCAAACCCAAACCCATTGCCATCGAGTCAATTCTGACTCATAACCACCCCATAGGACAGAGTAGAACTGCCCCACAGAGTTTCCAAGGAAGGCTGGTGGATTCAAATTGCTGACCTTTTGGTTAGCAGCTGAGCTCTAACCACTGTTTTGTTTTTCTTTTTTTTTCAAAGTGCTTTCTTAATGTGGTGCAGTGGGTAAAAGCTACGGCTGCTAACCAAAATGTTGGCAGTTGGAATCCACCAGCCACTCCTTGGAAACACCATGGGGCAGTTCTACTCTGTCCTACAGGGTCACTACGAGTAGGAATCAACTCAATGGCAACAGGTTGTGGTTTTTGGTTCCTAATGTTAGGTACCAGTCTAGGATCTGGAGTTTCAAGGCAAATGTGTTTGGGGGATTAGCAACCAAATAGGTAATTAAAGTAGAGTAGTATTACAGGAATACAATGGCGGCTAGATGGGGGTGATCCTTACCCACATCCTGCAGGAGGTGACATACATGGTAACTCCTGAAGGATGAGTAAAAATTATCCAGATGAAAAAAGGACTGGAAGAGAATTTGAGGCAGAATGAAAAATGCATGGGCAAAAGACAAAAGCAAAGAAAGAACATGACCGATTGATGGAATTGGAAGAAGTTAAACCAGGTGAAGCATCAAGTTATACAGAGGTAGTGATGAGAAATGCGGCTAAAGGAAAAGTAAGCAGAGGCCAGAGCGCAATGGGTCTTCAAAACCATCTTTAAAAGTTTGATCTTTTGATATTTTCTAAATAGGACTTCTACCAGTCTTCAACTATTGTCATACACTCAGGAGGCTCTGTTGAGAAGGTTTTCTGGGTATTTTAATCTGAAAAAAAAATGTTTTTTTTCACATTTACATTCCCTGCCCTCCATTTTCCTTTTTTAACTTTCACCTGAGGCTGGAAGCATGAGCCATGAACTTGATTCCCCCACCTAAAGTAAACACATGATGACTTAAACAGATATTAGTCAAATCATAAATTATTTTGCACAGGAAATAAGTCAGGGAAGTAAGACAATAATGTAGACAGCATTAGAGACTTAAGGTGGGTCAGGAGCCAGAGTTAACATGTGGACAGATGAAAGACAGGGATGATTTTTACAATTTACATTAGAAAAAACAAAACAAAACAAAAAAACTATTTTAAAGCAACACATTTTTATTTGTTTCTAAGAGGCAGAAAACAAGTGATCACAAATTTATATGTCACATATACTAAGGTGTAATATACAAATGGCAAAAAAAAAAAAAAAAAAAAGATTTACTTAAAAATATTTCCTTCCCTGAAAAACCCTCTAGTAGTACATTGGTGCATTTTAAAAGATATTTTAATTTACAAATTATGCAGTGCAAACATTTTCAAAAAGAAATTACTTCAAAGAAAGGTAAAAACATACCTTACTTCATAAATTATATAAGAGTAATTTATCCCATGTGAAGCTATAACTAAGCAACTCTAAATGTGTAAATTTTATGGCATCTTTTTTTGTCAGACTAACTGTACTTTTAGTGTAATTTGCTTTTTTTAAATTTTAATGCTTTTCATTTGATGCATGTTTGTTTACCAGTCGGAAGGACTTACCAGTCGGAAGGACTTACCGCAATTGATTTCTTTGGATACTCTTTGGTTGTCAGGTCATAAGTGAGCCCTTTTCTCAATATAAATCCCTTAGGCTCGTTAATCACACTATTTGTTATATTCCGCACACCCTGAGGAGAAATAACCTCCTTACTGGTGCATCCTCCGTGGGCTCAGCAGGCATTGTAAGTGAAGTGAAGGAGAAGATATTTTCGGCTTCCTTTTAATTAATTTCCTAATCTACTACTGTTTGTGTTGAAAACAAATCAATCATAAGTTAGTTACAAAAAAGAAAAAAAGATCAGTGTACGACTTTAGTAAATTTAAGAGTTGAGCTAACTACCAAAGGGACCTAAGACCATCTTCATTCAAAGGTTATAGATTTCTTTAGAGTCGTATCGGTGATCCGCATATCTGCTATTTTGGTGGTATACTGATGGAGGCTATAGAGGAAAAGAATTGTTATTTAGATTTTATAAATAACTATTTACATAAAATATAGTACAGGATACAAAACTTCCAAATTATAGTATATTGTGCTTTTTATACAAGCAGAATGATATTCCAAATTAATTTCTGTGTGGATGTAGATATACATACACATACGTATGTATACACACACACACACACACACACACAGAGTAAAATTTTGAAAGCTGGAACTTGTGTAAGGTGAAAACCTGTCAGAGAAGGAAAACGCAAATATTTTACACCAATAGAAAGTGATAGAAAAGTGGTAAGACTGCACACTGTCAAGGTGGAAAACTTGCGAGACCCAGAAAAACAAGGCAGTCCCATTGAGTTCCGGCTCTCACAGGTTTCACTGTATATACATATATATGTACGTATGTACATCTGTTGTTGTTGTTGTTAGGTGCCATCTAGTCAGTTCTGACTCATAGCAACCCTATGTACAACAGAACAAAACACCACCCAGTCCGGTGCCATCCTCACAATCGTTGCTATATTTGAGCCCATTGTTGCAGCCACTGTGTCAATCCATCTCATTGAGGGGCTTCCTCTTTTTTATTTGACCTTATGCTTTAAGAAGCATGATGTTCTTCTCCATGGACTAGTCCCTCCTGATAACATGTCCAAAGCATGTGAGACAGAGTCTTGCCATCCTTACTTCTAAGGAGCATTCTGGCTGTACTTCTTCCAAGACAGATTTGTTTGTTCTTCTGGCAATCCATGGTATATTCAATATTCTTCACCAACACCATAATTCAAAATTCTTCTTCTTTCTTATTCATTGTCCAGCTTTCCCATGCATATGAGGCAACTGAAGACACCATAGCTTGGGACAGGCACACCTTGGTCCTCAAAGTGACATCTTTGCTTTTGAACCCTTTAAAGAAGTCTTTTGCAGCAGATTTGCCCAATACAATACATCGTTTGATTTCTTGACTACTGCTTCCATGGGCATTAAATATAGATCCAAGTAAAATGAAATCCCTGACAACTTCGATATTTTCTCCATTTTTCATGATGTTGCTTATTGGTCCAGTTGTGAGGATTTTTGTTTTCTTTATGTTGAGGTGTAATCTATACTGACAACTGTAGTCTTTGATCTTCGTCAGTAAGTGCTTCAAGTCCTCTTCACTTTCAACAAGCAAGGTTGTATCATCTGCTTATCGCAGATTGTAAAGGAATCTTCCTCCAATCCTGATGCCACATTCTTCTTCGCATAGTCCTGCTTCTTGGATTATTTGCTAAGCATACAGATTGAATAAGTATGTTGAAAGGATACAACCCGGACACACATTTCACGATTTTAAACCATGCAGTATCCCCTTGTTCTGTCCGAACAATTGCCACTTGGTCTATGTACAGGTTCTGCGTGAGCACGAGTAAGTCCTCTGGTGGCATAGCTTCCAGCATCACAGCAACATGTAAGCCACCACAGTATGGCAAACTGACAGATGAGTGGTGGATATGTATGTGTGTATGTGTGTGTGTGTGTGTGTACTTGCATTGGGAAAATCTGCTGCGAAAGACTTCTTTAAAGTGTTCAAAACAAAAATGTCACTTTGAAGACTAAGATGTGCCTGACCCAAGCCACAGTATTTTTAATCACCTCACATGCACGCAAAAGCTGGCCAATAAATAAGGAAGACCAAAGAAGAATTGATGCCTTTGACTTATGGTATGGGTGAAGATTATTGAATATACTATGGACTGCCAGAAGAACAAACAAATCTGTCTTGGAAGAAGTACAGCCGAATGCTCCTTGGAAGCAAGGACGGGGAGACTTCATCTCATGTACTTTGGACACGTTATCAGGAGGGACCAGTCCCTGGAGAAGGACATCGTGCTTGGTAAAGTAGAGGGTCAGCGAAAGAGAGGAAGACTCTCAATGAGATAGATTGACACAGTGGCTACATCAATGGGCTCAAGCATAACAATGATTGTGAGGATGGCACAGGACTGGGCAGTGTTTCATTGTGTTGTACATGGGGTCCCTATGAGTCGAAACATACCAACAACAAATTATATATATGAGAGCAGTCGTCATCTATTTAGAAAACTGCAATAAAATGAAGGGAAATAAATACACTTTAAAACATGCAAATTGACAGGTGAGAAATTCCCAATATGTAGGTTAAAACGAGTGAGTGTATCAGCACCCTGAGTAAGAGAGCTTATTAAGGCTCTAGAAAAGAAAAGCTAATAAAGCTGATCTTAACAATGGGCAGTGCTTTCAAAAGCAAAGAAAGGGATGTTCCTCTATATTTGGGAGTAGAGAGCTAAAGAGTTTATGCTAACTGCTGGAAGTGAGAGGGATCCTTTGACAGTCCTTAAGTGAGGATGGTGTAGGACCGGGCAGCGTTTTGTTCCGTTGCACACAGTGTTGCTATGAGTTGGAACCGACTCTGTGACCCCAACAACAACAACAACAAGTAACCATGTGGCTTAGATGGACAAGTCTGGTAGAAGTGTGTAGGATGCACTGAAGGGAGAGAAAGACTGATTTTAACTATTACTACTGTTGAGGACTGAACTATGGTAATTGCAGTGGAAACTCAATGGGAAGTTTATCTGATAGCGCAGGCTTTGGGGGAGAAAACCAGCGGAAGAAGATTTAGTGTTTGGCTGTCGTTTGAGTAGGCATGGTGCGGCCTCCATATCTGAAAGTCTGGGGTCTTTATCATGGGGTGTATTCTGAGATCTACACAGGGTCTGAAACAGTAGAGAATAAACATTGGTTGAATAGGGCAGAGGGCTGTGGGGACCATGGTCTCAGGGAACATCTAGCTCAACTGGCATGACACAGCTTATAAAGACAATGCTCTACATTCTAAATTGGTGAGTAGCGTCTGGGATCTTAAAAGCCTGTGAGCGGCCATCTAAGATACTCCACTGGTCTCATCCCTTCAGGAGCAGGGGAGAATGAAGAGAACAGGATACAAGGAAAAGATTAGTCCAAAGGACTAATTGTCTACAGCTACCAAGGCCTCCACGGGACTGAGTCCAGTACAGCTAGATGGTGCCCGGCTACTACCACTGACTTCTCTGACCAGGATCACAACAGGAGGGTTCTGGACAGAGCTGGAGAAGGATGTAGAGCATAATTCTAACTCACAAAAAAAAAAAAGACCAGATTTACTGGCCTAAAGGAGACTGGAGAAACCTCGAGAATATGGCCCACAGACACCCTTTTAGCTCAGTGGTGAAGTTACCTCCGAGGTTCACTGTTCAGCCTGGCAGTGGACAGCCCCGTAAAACCAAATGAGACTAACGAGGTACAGGAGTCCAGTGACAAGGGCCAGAAGGCAGAAGGGGACAAGGAAGCTGGTGATAGGGAACACAAGGTTGAGTAAGGATACTGTTGATGTGTTGTGAGATTGTTAACCATTGTCATAGGCAACATTTGTAGTAACTGTTAAATGAGAAACTATTTTGTTCTGTAAGCCTTCGTCTTAAGTGAGAATAACAGCACAATTGGAAGAGCGTAGTCAATGTCACTGAACCGTGCATGTAGAAATTTTTGAAACGGTGTATCTTTGGCTATGTGTATTTTCACCAAAAAAAAAAAAAAAGGTTGAGAAGTTAGAGGGTTAATATGTATGTTGTGGGGTTGTTAACCAATGTCATAAAACAACATGTGTACTACTGTTTCATGAGAAACTATTTGTTCTGTATGCCTTCACCTGAAGTACAATAAAAAATATATATATATATAAAAAATTTGTTGAATAAATAAATGGTAGGATGAAGTTGAAGATAACTCCAGTATTTTGAACTTAACCAACTGAAAAAGAATACTGCTATAATTTAGAGAAGAAGAGGATGTGGGACATGGGCTGGTTTGGAGTTAAAGATAACGAGTTAGATTTAAATATGAGTCGGAAGTGAGGGCATTCTATCTAAGAGAAAATACTCAACAAGCAATGCAACTCAGAAGAGAATTGGGGACTGTAGGAAAAGGATTGGGCAACCTTTTGCGTCAGGACAGTAGGTGAAGCCTTGAGTCTGGATGATGTTTTCAAGGAAGAGAGAATAAAAAGAACAAATTCAGATTCAAATTTAGGTGCAACTACTGTTTAAGTTCATATTGCCCACTGGATTTACATTACCTCATTTATTCATCAGTATAACCCTGTAGGAGCCCTGGTGGTGCAATGGTTAAGACCTATGGCTGCTAACCAAAAGGTTGGTAGAGTTCGAATCTACCAGCTGCTCCTCGGAAACCCTAGGGGGCAGTTCTAGTCTGCCCTATAGGGTCGCTATGAGTCGGAATCAACTCCACAGTAATGGTTTTGTGTGTGTGTGTGTGTGTGTGTGTTTTTGTAGGTAGGTGTTAGTACCTCACACATAATGAAGAAGGAAACTGAGGTTGAGAAAGGTAACGTGGCTTGTTGAGGGTCACAGAGTGTGAACAGTACAATCAACAGTACACTCAACTCTGTTCCCTAGAGTAAAGCTGCCTCAGACCAGAGAACAAAGAGATAGATATTGGAAACTGAACACACAGATTTGACAGTTAATCGTCATAGAAAATCTCAAATGTAGTTTGGTTTTACTGATTTTGATTTCAAAGGTACGTAAAAACCAGCCATGCCCTTAAACCCATCCTCAGTGCTTGTTCCTTTCTCTGTTAAATTCCCCTGCTGTGGTAAGAGCTTTCTGTGTATTTTTAGTCCACTAGTTTAGATATCTCACATTTCAGTCAAAACATGAAGCATTAAAATGACTTATAAGGTAAAATTTAAATCTATTCCCAGAAAGAGATCTATTTATATATATTTTTTTCTTTAAAAGTATTTACAGGCTTACTCATGCTTTTGGATTTTTTTCTTCCGTCACTCATTTTTATATCGCTATTAGCAAATGGTATCAGACAATAGATAACCTCCTTCTCCAGCTAGCCACTGAAAAAAAGAAAATATGCACCGACCCACACTTAAAGTTATTGACACCTTGGCTTTCTTAAGTCTTTTACTCATGACTATTGTTTAACAATGAGGTAATGAGCCAAATTCTAGTAGAAGAGTTTTGCAGTATGTGTATTAAGATTTACAGAATGGGTTTGTTAAGGTATTGACTTCTCAGATATATAGAGCAGCATTGAGAATGAGTCTAATTACTATCCATCAAGCTCCATGAAAGAGGTGGAGGCTGGAAATAAAGGAGAGTGTGGTCTGGAGGAAGACTTGACTAGTTCACGGGTGGTGTTATGGATTGTGTTCACCAAAATTGTGTGATTGGCCACCATTTTGTCAGCTGATGTTACCTTCCTATGTGTTGTAAATCCTACCTCTACGATGTTAATGAGGCAGGATTAGAGGCAATTATGTTAATGAGGCAGGACTCAGTCTACAAGATTAGGTTGTGTCCTGAATCATTCTCTTTTGAGATATAAAAGAGAGAAGCAAGCAGAGAGACAGAGGGACCTCATTACCATCAAACAAGAGGAGCCAGGAGCACGAGTCCTTCGAACTCAGGGTCCCTGCACTGAAATGAGAATCTCCTAGACCGGGGGGAGATTGGTGACAAGAAATTTCCCCAGAGCTGAGAGAGAAAGCCTTCCCCTGGAGCTGGCACCCTGAATTCAGACTTCTGGCCTCCTAGACTGTGAGAGAAAAAAATTCTCTTTGTTAAAGCCATCCACTTGTGGTATTTCTGTTACAGCAGCCCTAGATAACTAAGACAGGTGGGAAGAATTAAATTAAGTTCAGACCGATTCTCTGCCACAAAGTTAGTGCAACTACTGGGCATAGCTTCTTATTTTCCTACCAAGTAGAATTTAAACACGGCTATGAGTCCAAATCAATTTGACAGCAACGGGTTTGGTTTTTTGGTTTATTGCATTACTGGATCTGTGGTGGAGTAGTTAAGAGCTCAGCTGCTAACCAAAAGGTTGGCAGTTTGAATCCACCAGCCACTCCTTGGGAACCCTGTGGGGCAGTTCTACTCTGTCCTATAGGGTCGCTGTGAGTCGGAATTGACTCGATGGCAACAGGTTTGGGTTTTTTGTTTGTTTGTTTTATCATATTTCTCATAATAGTTCATTGTACTGAGATATAGTTTAACTTGGATGAGAAAACTGTGACCTAGAGAATAGGTTGATTTTTCAGAATAATCATTTCATAGTATTTTGCATCTCTCTATCCTTCCAAGGTTATAAGCATGTTTATGACAAAAATTCCCACATCGATGATGTCTTTGAATCCCCAGTTGCCTAGCACAGAGCTTGCTAAATAGTATGTGCTCCAAAATACTTGTTGAATGAATGCACGAATGTGTCAAAAATCAAAATAAAGGTCTAAGAATGTTAAGCTAGATGACATTTACAGCCGTATTTACCTTCCGTGCTTCTCCAAGTTTATCTATCACCCTGTCTTAGTCATCTAGTGCTGCTATAACAGAAATACCACAAGTGGATGGCTTCAACAAACAGAAGTTTATTCCCTGACAGTCTAGTAGGCTAGAAGTCTGAATTCAGGATGCCAGCTTCAGGCGAAGGCTTTCTCTCTCTCTGTTGGCTCTGGGGGAAGGTCGTTGTCATCAATCTTTCCATGGTCTAGGAGCTTCTCAGTGCAGGAACCCTGGATCTTGTTTCTTGGTAGTATGAGGTCCCCCTGTTTCTCTGTGCACTTCTCTCTTTTTTATCTCAAAAGAGATTGACTTAAGACACAACCTAATCTTGTAGACTGAGTCCTGCCTCGTTAATATAACTGTGATCAGATGACAAAATGGTGGACAATCACACAGTACTGAGAATTATGGACTAGCCAATTTGACATGCGTTTTAGGGTGACACAATTCAATCCATAAGACATTCTAAAACAAAGCTCAAGTAGTCTGTAGTCCTTTCCTCTCCCCCCACAAAACCAAAACAAAATAAAAGTCAGTTGAAAGATAAATTATATGAAAACGCAAATAAAAAGAGCCAGAAATTTGGCTGAGTTGATCAGTTTGATTGCATAAATTAGGTAAAACAGTAAAAAACTGATAAAATGCTCAAACAGTAGAGTTTACTGTATAGACTACAATTTTACTGCTTCCACCTTGTAACACAGGGTGATAATCAAAGTAGAGTTTCTCACGCTGTAGGCTGAGACCCATTAATGGTCCAGGGAATAACTTATGGAGTGGGATTTTAAAAAATTAATAGAATAGAAGTGATGTGAAATGAAGTGAAGAAAAAGAGATGAAAAGAGAAAATTCAAAAAAACTTTTGGTTCAGTTATACATGTGTACCGCATTTTACTTAAATAACATGCACTTTGTACAGTTTTTTTGCCAACTGTTCCCTCCCCCCTAAGGTATTTTGTAAGTGCTGCTATGCCAATTTTCCGGTTTAAAAAAAAAATTGACATAGTGGCGCTTACAAAAATACCTCGAAGGGAGAGGGCGAGATTGGCAAACAAATGTACAAGGAACGCGTTATTGGTCTAAGAACATGGTAAGTGACTCAGTCATAATCACATGTGTACGTGGGCAAAAGGTTTGAAAAACACTGATCTAGAGGAACACTAAAGGTCCCTGGGACTAATGTTTGCACTTGGCTGATAACTGAAAGGTTGGCGGTTCAAACCCATCCAACGGCACAGTGGAAGAAAAGGCCTATTGATCTGCTTTTGTAAAGATTACAGCCAAGAAAATCCTATGGGGCAGTTCTACTCGGTAACGCATGGGGCTACCAAGAGTCAGAATTGACTCAAAGTCACAGAGAACAACAGAAGAAGACTAAAATAAATTATGCTTTTATAGTTTAAAAAACCTCACTGCTGTCAAGTTGATTCCGACTCATAGAGACCCTATAGGACAGAGTAGAACTGCCCTACAGGAGCACCTGGTGGATTTGAACTGCTGGCCTTTTGGTTAGCAGCCAAACTCTTAACCACCACATCACCATCGTTTCCTTACATATTTCATTTTCGCAAAATTCTGAAAGATGAGAGCCTGCAAAGAAACATTTTGAAATGATAAACATGGAAAGCTTAAGTTTTAAATTAGGTTAGTTTTCTATAGTCATAAATGTCGAGGTACTTTTTTCCCAGGGTTTAGTTCAGGCTGAAACAGATTATTTTGGTATGGGTATTTTCTTATTTACTGCCACTGTAAACTACCCTAAGATTTTTTAAGGGAAAAGAAGAACTGAACTTTACAGTTACTAGATCAGTCATTTTAATGCATACACATCTTAGTTAGCTGTAGAAGATCAGATGTTATTCCTTACTGAGTTGTTCTGATTATGAAAGATGTTTTATAAATTGATTTTAAAGGAGTATTGTGCTATTTGCTAGGTCTAGATAAAAGGCACAAGAGTGTTCTGCCTAATCATCTTTGGCAGGCCATGTTTGAGTTCTGACGAGTTACTAGTAGACCAATTCAGTAAAATGATTGACTCGGTTTGAATATAGGCATAGCGTCACCATATAACAGGCACTGTCTTTCATGTGGCATTTAAAAAAAAAAAAATTCTGTAAAACATCACTAGTTGCAGGGAAGGTCAGACTGATCCTGTTCTATAACAGAAAATCCTGTTAAAGAACACATTAAAAGAAAAACGCTTTCATTACTCTCTCACCCGATCAGCTCTCATCTGACAGGGAAAGGCTTAGAGCATTTGTTAAGTGCGTCACAGAATAACTTACAAGCATTCGTGAGGAGACACTCATTGTTTGAATGCAAATTGTAACTAGAATGGCTTAACCATTATTTTTGACCTTTACTCTCCCCAAAAAATGCTCATTGATTACCCTTCATTTTCCTAGAATATCCCCCATTTTCCATAGCTTACTGTTAAATATATTATTGTCCACGTTTTATTGATTTTGTTATTAACGGTATTTAGTCAGCTCTTGTACATCTGTATTAGTTGTTTATTAGATAATCCATTCATTCATTCAGCATCATCTTTTGATTATTGACAATGTTCTCGGTTATGTGCTAGATGCCAAGGAGGCAGCGAATAAGGGGACACAGTCTCTGCCTTCAGGTGTTTGCAGTTTGGTTGGGGAAGAAGTCATGTAGACCTCCCATTGCAGTACAGTGTGATGGGTTTTATGATAGGAAATATTGAGCAGGGGTATCAAGATCAGGCCAGGCATTAGGGAAAGCCACTCTGGGGAAGTGATGCTTGAGTTGAGGCTTGAAGGATGAAGAGTTGCTAGCCAAGTGAAGTACAGGGTGACTGGCATTCAAGGAGGTGGAGTGACAGAGATAGAACCGGAAAAATAGTAAAACATTAAGAATATACCCACCCCAACAACTTGCCCTCAGTCCACGTTGTTTCAATAACCTGTTAACTGGTTTCCTTGACTCCAACTTCTTCCCCCGCACTTTATCCTGCTATATCTATGACCAATTTAAGATTCCAAAATCTTTTTTTCACCTTGTCACTCATTCTAGTCATGGAAGACAAATCTTATTCTAACAACTAAGATTCTTCTGATTAGGTCTTATCTCTCTAACCTTGTGTTCTTCTATTTTCACATGTGAGTTATATGCATCACTAAGACTGGCCATTAACAGTCCCTACTTCTCCTTTCTTACTTTCAATTATTCACCCTAAAACCTACATCAGAGAAAGTAGAGAGCGTTAAACATTTCGATTTCTTGCCGTCTTCCCAGCTAAATTGTACCCAATCCCTCCTTCCATCCTCCTGTTTTGAGGAAAAGATGTATTTTAATCCTTCCTCTTCTGAACTCTTGCAATAGTTAAGTGCTCAGCTGCTAACTAAAAGATTGGTGGTTCAAACCCACCCAGTGGCTCTGTTGGAAAAAGACCTGGTGATCTGCTCCCATGAAGAGTACAGCCAAGAAAACTCTATTGGGCAGTTCTACTTTGTCCCACGGGGTGGCTGTGAGTTAGAATTGGCTCTGTCGCACCCAACTACAACAAATAGATGTATCTCACTGGGTAATTTGCTCCATATGTGTGGCTTCAGTTACTACCCAATCACTGATGACTAACAACAATGTCTAACTAAGACTTATCACCCATGATCCCAATCCCCACATTCAGCTGCCTACTAGACACTGCCCCCTTAATCTAAGGAACATTATTGAGACTGGAATCAGTAGTGCTTTTTAGCTTGAAGGAAAGAGGTTCAAAATTTTTTAATTAGGTGAAAAATATTCATCAGTTAATACTCATGCAGTAATAAATGGTCATCAACGCCAATTTAATCCTGAGATCAGGATATATGCTAAATATTTGCTTTTTAAAATCTCATATAATCCTCATAACAACCCTATGTGGCAGGTATGATTTTTATCCTAATTTTGTAGAAAAGTAATTAGCCTTAGAGAAAAACCCGTTGCCACGGAGTGGATTTTGGCATAGTGACCCTATGATACAGAGTAGGAGCGGCTGGTGGATTCTAAATGCCGACCTTTAGGTTAGCAGCTGAGCTCTTAATCACTGCACTACCAGGGCTCTCGTCTTAGAGAGGCTAAGTTATAATTTCCTCAAGGTTATGTATTTCATATTTAGCAGAATCTAGTCACAAATACAGGTCTAATCGTATTTCAAAGTCCTTGTTTTTAGATATGTCACTATAAACCAAAACCAAACCTGTTGCTGTTGAGTCGATTCCGACTCACAGCGACCCTATTGGACAGAGTAGAACTGCCCCAGAGGGTTTCCAATAAGCAGCTGGTGGATTCAAACTGCTGACCTTTTGGTTAGCAGCCAAATGCTTAAGCGCTGCACTGCTGCTCTCAAATATATATGCCTTAAAAAAAATAGTATTCTAAAGTCATCTGTGTTCTTCTCAACCCCTACAGGTAAATATATTGTTTATTCTTCTTTTTTTTGCCAACTAGGAACTAGAACACCAGAAATATGAAGAGGAACTGTGAGATTAAGTGTGTTCACACAATGAACAGCAGATCCAGGAGTTGAATTCAAATTTAGTAACATACGTTGTAAAGCATAATGAGATAGCACAAACCACAAGAACAAAATTTGAAAAATAATTTAAACCTCTAAATTCTTGTATATTTTGAATTTACCAAAAGTTTGAGGGTTGTCTACAGTATTGATAAAAGAAAATATTTATCCGGATCAAACATAGTTTTTCTAAATTCATATAGATGCAAGCCACTCGTTTAAGTCTCAAAATCATCAATTAAGTGAGCTTGCCTTTCTCTTTTCAGTATTATTTTTAAACAAGCATCCTTAGGAAGTATTCTTTTTTAGTACATTATGAAGCTGCTTTTTTTTGTGATCTTTTATCTGTGATGACAGAATGAAATATTACTGCACAATTTTTTTCTTGTTCCCTAAAGTGAGAGCTAACTGCTGAAGACAGCACCCATGGGAAAGCAGATAACACAGGTTTCAAATGACAGAAAGAACAAAAACCAACATATCTAAATGCCTTACAAACTTAAGCCAAAGGAAAGATAATTTTGTTCCTGAATAATCATTAAGGTCTTGAAAAGAAACACTATTAAACTGATTGCTTAAGTCAACTTAGAGAACTAGGTTTTAATTCCTGTAGAGCGTGTCTATATCTTGATCCTATGAACTCTGTCACAGGGTCACAGAGAAAAGAGTCTTATCCCATGATGTTGACAAATCAAAAAGTTTAAAAAAGTACTAAAGAAGTGACAGTATAGGAAGGAGATAAAATGGTAAATGCTACAGCTGAATGAACTTTTTGGGTGACGAATATAAAAGTTATTTATAAAAAGTTTCTAGTCATCTTCAAAGACCACTACAGAGTGACATAATTTCTTACAATTATCCCCCAGAAGTAACAGACTTAAGAAACATACACAGCTGTTGTTGTTAGGTGCCGTCAAGTCTGTTCCAACTCATAGCTACCTGATGTCCAACAGAATGAAGCACTGCCCAGACCTGCACTGTCCTCACAATCGCTGCTATGCTTGAGCCCATTGTGGCAGCCACTGTGTCAATCCATCTCATTGAAGGTCTTCCTCTTTTTTTGCTGACCGTCTACTTTACCAAGTATGATGTCCTTCTCCAGGGACTGATCCCTCCTGATAACATGTCCAAAGTACATGAAACGAAGTCTCACCATCCTTGCTTCCAAGGAGTATCCTGGCTGTACTTCTTCCAAGACAGATTTGTTATTTCCTCTGGTAGTCCATGGTATGTCCAATATTCTTCGCCAACACCGTCATTCAAAGACATCAATTCTTCTTCAGTCTTCCTTATTTGTTGTCCAGCTTTCCCATGTGTATGAGGCGATTGAAAACACCATAGTTTGGGTCAGGTGCTCTTTAGTCCTCAAAGTGACATCTTTGCTTTTCAACACTTTTAAGATATCTTTTGCAGCAGATTTGCCCAATGCAATATGTCATTGATTTTATGACTGCTACTTCGTGGGTGTTGATTTTGGATTTAAATAAAATGAAGTCTTTGACAACTTCAATATTTTCTCTGTTTATTATGATGTCCAGTCATGATGATTTTTGTTTTATGTTGAGGTATAATCCATACTGAAGGCTGTAGTCTTTGATCTTCATCATTAAGTGCTTCAAGTCCAAAGAAAACACTATTAAAATTCCCCAACTTTATACCCCTTCCCCATTCATCCCTTCCAGAACATTCTAGACAAATTCTGGTTGAATCTGCTATGCTTGTTCCTTGGATTTTACTCAAATGTCCTGCCATTAGTTGCTACTTTCAACATTGTAGGTTGGAGCTAAGAGTCTCTAAGTGACTTCTACTTTTTTGTGTGATTATTCACACTGCTACAGCCTATGACCCAATAGCTCGTGACAACCAGCTCCCACCACTTAAGGAATAACACCTAGCACAGAGCAAGGCATCGCACAGGTTCTCACTAAACAATTTTCAGTAGGGCTTAGTAGGTCACTCTCTGGCTATGTCTACCACCCACTGCCATAGAGTCGATTCTGAACTAGTAGTGACTGTTACGGATTGAATTGTGTCCCCCCAAAATGTGTGTCAACTTGGCTAGGCCATGATTCCCAGTATTGTGTGGTTGTCCTCCATTTTGTGATCTGATGTAATTTTCCTATGTGTTGTAAATCCTAACCTCTATGATGTTAAGGAGGCAGGATGAGAGGCAATTATGTTAAGGAGGCAGGACACAATACACAGGATTAAGCTGTATCTTGAGTCGACCTTTTTTGAGATATAAAAGAGAAGCAAGCAGAGAGGAGAGGGACCCCATACCAACAAGAAAGAAGAGCATGTCCTTTGAACCCAGGGTCGCTGAGCTGAGAAATTCCTAGACCGAAGGAAGATTGATGACAAGGACCTTTCCCCAAAGTTGACAGAGGGAGAAAGCCTTGCCCTGGAGTTGGCATCCTGAATTCGGATTTCTAGCCTTCTAGACTGTGACAGAATAAATTTCTGTTTGTTAAAGCCATCCACTTGTTGTATTTCTGGTATAGCGGATAGATAACTAAGACAGCCACCGTAAAGGATAGGGGAGAACTGCCCCAGAGAGTTTCCAAGGCTGTAAAATCTTTACGGAAGCAGACTGCCACATCTTTCTTCCTTGGAGTGCCTGGTAGGTTCGAACCACCAAGTTGGCAGCGGAGTGCTTAACCACTTCACCACCAGGGATTCTTGGCTATGTCTAACTTATATTTAAAAAAAGTATTCTTAGATAAGAGATAAGTTTTGTACTTCCTGACTCTCTCATTTTTTAAAATCACATCTGCCTATCTTAATTCTTAAACACGTGGCTTCGTTTGTGCAATACCATATCATCAATGTGAAATATGTTTTAAGAAGAGGTGGAAAAATCTTCCCTGAAAGCTATTCTTAGGTCTCTCCATGGAAATACTGCATTTGTATACTGAATAATAAGTAAGAAAGTCCCAGTGTCCCGTCTAAAGTAGTGTAGGATCTAGAATTGAAAGAAAATATTGTTATAACATGAACTCAATGAGATAATGTTTGATTTAAATATGTCTTTTTAAAACCATCATGAGCATCAAATTAAACACGAAATGTAAGCACTCAAATTCACAATAGCTTAAGTTTTTCCTTTAAAAATTTTCTTTAATAATCTCTTGTGATTTAATATCCAGAAATATTTGTCACAACGCTGCTATACCACTGAAGTCCCTAATACCAACATTTAGAGAACAGTTACCTCCTCAGTAACAGCCTTTAGAAAAATCAAGAGCCCTCATATGTAAAGAATTATACCACACTGTATATACATGTTGGGGGAGTGATTTTTACTTTTTTTTTTTTTTTTTTTGGTCAGATCCATTTGGGAATCTGATTAAAGGTGATGAACCCTGCTCAGAAGAATTAATATACATGCACACAATTTTTGTATACAATTTCAGAGGCTTCATAATCCTCCTACAGTCTTGAATCCCAACACCGTGTGTTTTTAAGGGCAGTCTAGTTCCATGGGCTAATCAGCAGTCCAAAGCATTATCTTCCAATTCCTAGGTCACTCAGTTGTGACTCAGTCCTTGGCACCTTACCAGCCGTAGGAAACCAGTGTCCTGAGCAGAGTCTTTCTTTTGTGCCTCAGGGAAAACTTGAAGCTGATTCGGTTCTAGAAGCTTCCTTTTGTAGCCTGCACAGCAACATTGCAGTTGAAGGTAATTCTTAAACGTGGAGTATACTGTCCATTTCTAGAAAGAAAGATTGATTCATTTGAGAAGATCAAACTAGTCATGCTATTAGCTGTTGATACAGTTAATAACAGGATTTATTCACATTTAATTCATCAAAGCAAAATGATTACTACATTTACAGAGAAAAATTGATGTTCTGCATTCTTCATATATATCACCTGGAATTTTCAAGATATTTTCTCAAGGTAGGTGGTATTATGTTCATTTCATAGATGAACAGACAGGTCTAAGTCATTGGCTCAAAATCAGTAACTTGTTGAGGTAAGATTCAATCCCAGGACTGCATTATTACAAAGGCCAACCTGAAAAATGCTATTGACCACTTGACAATATTTGAGAAGTGGACAGGTGATCACTTGGAAGGAATGTAGTAAAATGTCAAAAGTTTGATTTGATTGGTGAGTGCCAGTTTGGGAACCTTTGTGAGGTTCCATGATTTTACTCAAAATGCAGGTGGCATGGGTGATTACAGCTGAACCAAGAGGCATGTAAGTGGCCCCCAAGGAGTTCACCTTCAAATAAGAAAATTTCTATGGTCACAAGAAAATCCCGTTAAATGTGTACTTTATGAACTGGCCTTCTTGATCTATAGATAGATTATGGACATTTGCCAACATTTTTCAGTTTTGACCACTTTCGTGAGCCATAGTGGCTGGCCAGTTCTTGGGGTAAGGAAGCATAAATCCGACTGAGGCTAGATGGAGATGTGTTATCTAACTCCAAGTCCTTTTTCCTGCTATCTTGCTTTCTGCCTCTGCTTTATCAGTCTAGCCTAGGAGGGTTAACTAAATGATTCCTGGCATTAAACCACAATTTGCATCTAACTCTGCCTTGGACTCCCAGTGGAGTCTCAGAGCTAGTTACATATTCTTGACCTAATAATGACCCTCCTGTTTTAGACTATATTCTTCACTATGTGCCCAGATTCAGGAGGAGCGTGTGGGGAGTGGTCGGTGAGGAAGGAAGACTTTTGCTAAAACAAGATCAACCACAGTAATTCGGGTGTGACAGATGCTGCAATCAGATTACCCTCACGTCCTTGATGTAACCTTGACCTGTGATACTTCTGTTGAAGAGGGTTTGGCTTGTTATCTGCGACTCTTGAAACCTAAACCTGGGAGTAACAGTACATGGATTTCAAGTGTAAAGGCAGTTTACAGCAAATATAGTTAAATATTCCCCCAACCCCCACCTGGCTGCTCCAAAATTATTCTTCCAGGAAATCTCAGTAATGGTTGGAAAATAAATGATCCTCTTTTATTCCTAACAAAATCTATTCTGCCACTTGGTTTACTGTCCCTTCATCTCGCAAAAAGTCCCAAATTGTGACCTGAAGAACAACCACAGAATTGTATTAGTAAGGCTTTATTAAAATAAACATTCCTAATTTACTTTTAAAATAAATTATCCCCTAAAAATCAAACCAGTCTCCTGAAAAACAAATCAGCCCTCAGCACCTTAGAGTTTCTAATGTAAAGATAAGATTTTAAAAGCCAAGTTACTTAAAAATCTGAACAGACACTTCACACCTGCAGATCATCTCAAAAATGTGCAAAATGCAGACACATTTTTAACAAATATAGAAATAACATCCACACATTGGAAATAGAAACTGAGAAATATGAAATCCTACAAACTTGCAATAAACCTTTGAAGGGAAAAAATAAAGTGGCCCCAAAGGAACCGATCAGTGACTTTTTATCATTCTAATGCCAAAATGTGGAGACATTTACTATCTTTTCTGACACATTAATTTTTATAGAAGACATTTCACAAGTTACTTGACTGCAAAGATAAATTTAAAACATTAAGATGTTTTCTTAGGAGAAAGGCTTTGCTTTTTCAAAGTGCTGTGCTGATTTGAATGGTAAGATTAATGGACATCTTTGTATTAACCCAACTCCAATCTGTGAAGGAAACCCTAGTGGTGTAGTGGTTAAGAGCTAGTTGCTATGAGTTGGAATCGACTTGACAGCAACAGGTTTGGGTTTTTTTTTTTGGCTAGTCTGTGAAGAGGAGTTTGTCCTCATGGAGATTATAAGGGAAGTTTGGATGCTTTATATTAACAAGTGGGAAATAATTAGAAAGCAGGATATGATCAAGTATTAAGTGGAATGCTATATCCTCTAAATGCGGCAGATGTCTAGGTGAAGGGAGAGCGCGGAGAACAGCCAAGGAGAATGAGGGCGTGCTTACGTCTTCGTGAAGCCAATGAAGTGTACATTTCACTCAACTGAAGTATGCAGATATAGCAACAAGCTTCATGTTCATTAGCCTTTCAGTAAATGAAAAGTGAATTAAAAAACAACAACATGATTTTTCAGCGTTTCAGAATCATTTATGTGTATTTGATGGTTTGATAATGTAAGTCTAACACTGGGCATGATGGTCACCTAAATAAAATTGAAAGAAAAACTGTAAGTGATACTCAGTATTCCTGTCATAGTCATACTGTTTAGAAAGCCAACCATTCCACAAGTCCAATCCATTTTTATAACCCCAATTTTATCTTTTTCCTTTTTATTCTTACCATTTCTGTTATAGTTCATGTAAAGTCTAGCCCACTGCACAGCTCCAAGGGCCACGATTCGCCTGGATTCTAGTGAATGGTTCCCTTAGAATCCATGTGAGTGGAGCCCCCTGGAGTTGTGCAGTGGTATGACACCGAATTGTATCATCATACCTTCCTTGGGCTCTAGATACAGCTTTTCATCTGGTTACCTCTCTTCCATTTTTTCCTATCCTCATCTACTTTTCTAAGCTGACATAATAATTGTCTTTCAAAAATACAAATCTGACTCTTCCGTTCCCGTTTTATTTCCACCTGTTACTCATTCCCTCATTTATTCATTAATCAGTAATTACTGTATTCCCATATACTCATACAGTTTTTTATAAGAACAACTGTGCTTCTCAAGATAAAGTTTTCACCACTTATTATAGCTTTTTTTTTTTTAACTTTGTTTTAACAAATATTTTATTGTTGTCTGTCAGGAATTTCCCTAAATCAAGGAGCACTCAAAGCCTCCTTGATCCAACCCCTGCTCATCTCTGCAGAGTCCCAGCTACTCCTCACCTTGTATATTGCACTCCACAGTTTTCCAAGAATCTGCAAGCTATTTTCCGTAACCTATCATGCCGTTCACTGACTCATAGCTTTTTTATGTGCTCTTTCCTCTGCCCGATTTTTCTTTTTTCTTTATCCTTTAGGGTCCATTAGAATGTCTGCTATGTAAAGCTGCAGGAGAGCAGGGATTATGGCTATTTCGTTTGCTGATGTATCTCAAGTACCTAGAACAGTGCCTGACACATAATACCAAAAAACAAAACAAAACAAAATATTTAAAAAGAAAAAACATTGCCATTGAGTCAATTCCTACTCATAGCAACCCTACAGGACAGAGCAGAACTGCCCCATACGGTTTCCAAGGAGCGGCTGGTGGCTATGAACTGCAGACCTTTTGGTTAGCAGCCGAGCTCTTAACTACTGCACCCCAGGGCTCCCTGACACCTAACAGGGACTCAAAAATGTTTGTTAAATGAATGAGTGAATGAACCCGGCTTACATCACTTCCTCTGGGAAGTACCGAGAATTTCTTAATACAAGCATTCCAACAGCTAAGAGGGGGTAATGTTGAGTAGGTGTTTCAAGGGACATGAGGGACTTCCCGTACCACAGCGAGCAGAGCAGCTGCCAGGAACTTTCCCAGTCAGTCTTTTCTGAAAAATAACTCGTAAAAGAAAAAGGAAGTGGTAAGAATTATGAAGTGGAGTTCTGGAAAGTTGTGGATGGTGGTGTTTAGAGGTGCCATTCTTATAAGAATCTGCACTGTTATTTTTTTTGTTCACCTTATTTAACTTTACTTGTCTATGAGTAAACTTCTGATGAATCACACAAAATGTATTTATTCTGTGTAAGTTGGACATATACATGTAAAATTGAACGGAAGCATGAGGAAAGGGTAAAACAAGCCTGTAAGAACAATGTCAGGAAAGGCTCTAATCCATGACAAATGGAGTTCATGAAAAATGCTAGGGGGAAAAAAATAGAGCTTTTTTTGGTTTGAAGCAAGAAGAACAAAGAAGGCATAGGCCTTTGGGAAATAAAATGTAATATTAGCCAAAGGCAAAACATGCAATTTCCATTTGGCTTTCACGTCTTTACTCAGAGAACGTTTCCAAACTGTAAAGCGTAGAACAAATTTGAGGGGGAACAAATCAAAACTCAAGTTCGCTGCAAAGAAAATTTAAGATAAAGCCTCCCAGTTTAGTTAAAATCAGATCTCTATGCACTTAAGAGTTACGTCCAAGGTTGTTAAATAAGTTTGTATAATCTCAGAAAAACTGTTCATAATATTTTTAAATATGTAGACTGTATAAGAGGTTTTTTTTCCTGAAGAAAGGAGAATATTGCAAATTTTCTGCAACTTTCAGAAACTATAAACTGTTGTGGATTTTACCAAAATATATAATTAACTCTTTCCAGTGGATTGTTTTGTGAGTATTTAGAAAAGGATCTGACGGTTGTGAGTTTACTAAGAACATGTCATGCCAGCCACATCAATTTAAAATTGTTTTAGGATTACTAGGCACATGCTTGTACGTATTTTGTGCAGTTGACAAAATTACTCTGGTATCATTGTGACTGTGATATTGAAATGTTGATGGACAAAACAAGATACTAGGCATCTCACAAAGAGTCACAATGTCTGGATTCCATCTGCTGTCTAATTGTCTGTGGCAACCTTGAAGGAGTTCCACAGTTTAACATCACTTGTCCTTAGATCCATCTTTCTCAAGATGTTTGTTAACAATGTAAATGATGCATAAAAGGCAGACTAATCTATTTTATGTAGCTATGTTTTAGGAATATCTAATAAACCCTACTGCAAGCACAGTGATGCTTAGAGTTTATTTCAGAATATCTGGGACATTGAATGAGTGTGTATTTTGGAGATTATGTCCAATACACTATGATAAGAGACATGTAGTATTTCTGATTTATAAAAATTTGAAATATTTTTATTATTATATCATCATTAGTTGTTGTTGTTAGATGCTGTTGAGTCAATCCGACTTATAGCAACCCTGTGTACAACAGAAGGAAACACTGCCTGATCCTCCACCATCCTCACAATCATTGTTATGCTTGAGCCCATTGTTGCAGCCACTGCGTCAATCCATCTCATTAAGGCTCTTCCTCTTTTTCGCTGACGTTCTCCTTTACCAAGCATGATGTCCTTCTCCAGGGACTGGTCCCTCCTGATAACATGTCCAAAGTATGTGAGACAAAGTCTCACCATCCTTACTTCTAAGGAGCATTCTGGCTGTACTTCTTCCAAGACAGATTTGTTTGTTCTTCTGACAGTCCATGGCATATATGGTGAAGAATATTGAATATTGTTATCAAGGTATTAATAAAATTATCCCTTAGAATATGACATTTCATTGGCTAGATTAAGTTCTGCTGATTAGAGAGCATCTTCATTGCCATTACACCATGACAACCATCGCTAAACATTTAGAATGCCTTTACCTCTTTATCTGTAGATGAACCTCTGCTGGATGCTGTATAACATCAGTTTGCCTAGTCCTGCTTTTTGGGTCCCTATCATGTACAACAGTCAAGCCTTATCATGGAAATCATGAAGAGGAAGCTGACAACTATAGAAACAATATTCAAATATAAGAATTAGAGGAAATGCTTCATTTTAGTATTTAGTTCTGTACTAGTGAAAGGCATGCTGTAGGCCTCAGTAAGGAGGCATGAACAGAGTTGTAGGTTTAGGTAAAATAAGCCCGGTAATGTTCATCAAAAATAGAAATAAAAACGATTTCCCCTACTTCCTACAAAAGCAATAATGTCACTCTGAAGTAAAAACTCAGCAGAATGGAAAGAATACATATTGGAATTCAAATCTAATTCTGGAGTCATCCCCTGAACGGTCTTCACAAGTCAATTTCTGACCCTAAGCCCCAGCTTTCTCTTCAGCTAAACTGAGAGTATCATGTTATATGGTGATAAGTATAATAACCATTATTTGTATAGCATTTTGGAGCACTATACAAAGTGCCTCCACATACAATACTGATTTGATGTTCACAATGACCAAATAAAAGATTATGCTAAATCCCTGTTTTATAGGTAGGGAACCTGATGCTCAGAGAGGTTGAGGTCCTTCCTCGTGAACTTGTGGTCAGACAAGCTTATACATGGTAACGTCAGGACTGAAACCAGGAGCACAGTAGCCACCCCACTCCTCAGCTCTCTAACCCACGCCTAACCACCAGCCAACTGAGCAACCTTGGGCAAGGCCGTTAACTTCCCCAACCACAAATCTCCTTTTTGAAAAGAGGGGTTTGAGGAGCCTAAAGTACTTACTGCTAAGTAATCCAATAATTTCGTGCCACAAATTATATTTACTTAAGTAGTTTTACTTTATTTATATTGGTACTAATTGTTAGCAATTCCGAAATATCATGGTATCATAGACAATGTGGAATATTAACACTATGTGTCTTCATTTTTTGCATCTTAGCCAAACTTAAGGGCAGTTTTCTAAGGATGTATTAAAAAGAATCCCAGGTAGGAAAGTTGACTTTCCTCTTCATTTATACATGCCCTTGCTTTTCAAAGTTCCGAACCACATTTTAATTTTCAACTCAAAAAAGGTGGTTGCTTCAGTTTATCACGCATGGATCCCTCCCATCTTTTTTTTTTTTAAAGTACCTTCCACTATAGTTGTAAAAGATCAGCAGTTCAAATCCAGCAGTTCTAATCCACCAACTGCTCCTTGGAAAACCCTATGGGTCAGTTCTACTCTGTCCTATAGGGTTGCTATGGGTCGGAATCGACTAGATGGTGACTTTTTTAAAAAAAATATATAATTCTAGAAAAAACTAGTGCAGCCTTTTCAGTCTTAACTAAAGCAGCAACTCTGTCCCTCGAAAGTTCGAAGAGAGGATAGCATAGATACAACTTTAAAATAAACTTGGACATAGAACTATTTAGACTTGCCATTTTTGATATGTAATATTTTTGTTTTATCAAAAGAGAAGGAATATGAAAACTTTGGAAGGAGGTCAGAAGTTATGTTCTATATTTTAAATTGGTTCGCCCCCAACTAGAGGGGGTTTTCAGCGCAATGTGAACAGTTTTCAGCAAACACATTCTTAAAGATCCTTTCAATTCCTTGGTTTACATGGATGGTGACTGGACATGTATGTTAATGATCTATGTTTACTACCAAGGCTGATGCTGAAATAAAACCACCGGTTATCCTTCCATGTTCAGTCCTATTTACAGAGCTGGTACCGCCAAACTGAGACTTTTTTTTTCCAGCTTTTTTATATTCTTACTCTTTCTTCCTCTACCCCAAGGAGATAATTTATATTGACGTCGTCTTGCTTTGCTCAGCTTTACTCAGTCACCTGAAATGTGCCCTATGCTTTCGATCAAGCCTAACACTGTCTTTTATAAAACATTTTCTTTCCAAGACCCATTCCTTGAGTTTCCTACTATAAAATGCTATTAGTAGTAGCGTCAGAACCTGTCAAATTTCTTGGGGGATAATGACCAGGATCAGCCCAAAACTTATTCCCATGAGGTGGAGATCAGACATACCTCCACTCTTCAACCGTTGTTTTTTTTAGCAATTCTGACAGAAGCTGTCACTCCCACAGCACTGTACGTCTCTGCTGCATTTGGTAATTTGTTGCGGTAGCCACACAGAACTCACAAAATGTACTTACAGTTCAGTGGTTTATTAAGGAAGTAACAGGGTACAACTTGGAATCAGGATCAACAGGCTACAACTCAGGATCAGGATCAGCAAGAATGTGCACAAAGTGTGGAAGGTTCCCTCAAAGAGGCGAGCACATCCCTCCCTTCTGCGGTGCAGGACAGCTCTGTCCGCATCTCTTGTCCATGCAAGCAAGCAGATCCTTCTCTCTGCCGTGCATTTCCCCTCTCAGCCATGCAGGCCTCCTCACATTCCCCTGAGGACAGGCTTTCTTTCAGGCCCTTCAGAACAGACCTTCTCTTGGCCCCTTGAGGACAGGTCTTTCTGCCTTCAGCCTCTCTGCCATCACCACTGACTCTGCCACACGGTCCCTTCTGAGCTTCCTGCTGTCTTCAGTGTTGCAGCCATTGATCCATGTTACAACTCTTTCAGTTTTCTCGCCTCCTCTGTCTCTGCTTCTCTCTTCTTGTCTCTTTTTGCCCCTTTCTCTGATTATTTCTCCTTTCTGCAAACCTCTGTGGGGTTGGCTGCATGTGTAAGCAAACTCCTGGTCAATTTCAAGATATGGATCTCCCGTCAGGGCCACACACGAACTGACCGATCCCCTCTTGGTAGGCAAAGACACTGCATTTGTATAGTGGGCTATAGTCAATTTATTTACATAACTATACTGACCAATTCCTGCAAGGTGCACAAAATAGACCAGTCACAGGCAGGATGTAGCCCAGGGTTGGACAAAATGTATCAAAGTACAAGTTGTTTACAGCTTACCCAAGAAATATCAATTATCCTGGAAAAATGCATCAAACCCTCTGCGGTAGAAAACTAGGGCAAAGGTAACTCCTCAGGGCTTAGGGGAAAATCTCTCAAGCTACTCTTTCAAAGAACCAAGGCAAAAGGCCACTTACAGGCACCCATTTTACCACATTTACCTTCCAAATATTACGTTTTGTGAGCTGGTACTCCAAGGTGAATTCCACATACACCTTCTCCTCACTTATCTGACTATTTTGCGCATTAACGGCGTATGTCTGGCAGTAACGAATGCCTAGTGGTGAGGCCAGAGTAACACTGGCTTTGATGGTTAAGGTTATGTGTCAGCTTGGCTGGGCTATGATTTTCAGTAGTTTGGCAGTTATGTAATGATATAATCTGGCAGTTATGTCATGATGTAATTTGGCAGTTATGGAATGATGTAACTTGGAGTTATGTAATGATATAACTTGGCAGTTGTGTAATGATGTAGTCATCCTCCATTTTGTGATCTGATGTGGTCATCCTCCATTTTTGCATAACACCAGTTTCACATAATGACCTGGTCTTTGGAACCTAACCATGTCAATAAGTGAGGATAGGGTGTAATGAGTCAATTAGGACTCTGAAAGAGAGAGATGGTGCAATCTAAGAGTTTAATTAAGAAATTGTTTTCTGAGGTAGAGGCAGGGTTAAGGCAACCAACAAAGGAGGATAAAGCACCCAGCAGTTGGCAATAGAGGTAAGCTATTACCACTCCTTGTGCCAAATAGGGAAGTGTATAGACCGTATTTCTAGAGCAAGAGACGATAATATGGAATTTTATTTCTGGGACCTGGAAAAAGCTTGGAGTCCTAGAGAAAGGCCTTCTCAATAGAAGCAGCAATAAAGAATTCAGCAGTGTCAGAACTAAAATCATGGAAGTGTCTCCATTAGGTTGAACCCATGAGAAAGCAGAGAGCAAGGGAGCCTGGATGATGCATTCTCTACAGAACAATCTCCTGAGGCATAAAGCAGAGAAGAAAAGGATGAAGAATGGATCTTGGTGTGGTGGGGCAAATGGAGAATAAATAGCATGCATTAAAAGAAGGGACTCCTGTGGACAGAATACTTTGACCCAAAGGAATTTTTTTTTTGAGGTAGAGTTTCAGATATGAAAGGGCTGCCTTAAGAAATGCTAGTAAAAGCAGACTGAAAATGTCCCAAAGTTTGCATAATGTACTGTGACATGTGAGCAAATCTACATGTAGTTGGCAAATTCTTCAACTTTTCAATTCTTGTAGTAATCTGAATTCTTACTGAAAATCCTCACTGGAGAGATAAAGTGACTCAAGCTGAGTCTTACCTCCTCTAGGTAAGATTCAACCATCTTGAAATATAAGAAGAAACACTTGTTCTTGACAATAGGTAAGGGAGCAATTACACGACATTACTTTTAAAGAAACAATAACATTTTACTTTAAGCTTCAAAGTGATTGGGTTTTCCCTGCCCAAGATCAAGATCTCCTGATTTTCAAGTTACAAGCTGGGCCAGAAGAGACAACACCACACAATCGAGTTTCTCTTGTAGAACTTTTTCTTTGTTTTTTTTTTATTTTGAAACAATCTTTTTTATAGAAAAGTTGTAAGTACAGTATGAAAAAACTTTCTTTTCCCCTGAACTATTTGAGAATATGTTGCCAATAGGATCACTCCTTAATACTGTAGTATATATTGCCTATAAACAAGAAAATTCTTCTACATATCAAAATACAGCTATTCAATCATGAAAATAACATTGTATGTACATGTCTGTCTATCTGCACTGCACACACAGACAGGCTGTGTCTCAACCTTCTAGACAACCATAAGACTGCTAGGAATGAGACATATACACCCACTGGTATCAACCATTCCATGGGTGCTACGTTCATCTGTGATCGAGCCAGACACATAAGACACTTACAGTGAAAGCCATTATTATTATTATTTATACAAATCAAACAGTAAACAATAACAACAGATTCCCAAAAGGAGAACTGCTTATCCTTCAGAGGCTTAATGTGGCGAGGGGGAGGGAGGACACTTTCCCCCAGGCACAAGTTCAAGGGGACACCAGATGAGGCAAAGAATGACATTCTGAGCAACACAAATATGAAAGGTGCCTGATTGAGGCAGCTGGACAAGAGGAGGGAAAGCGTTCCGGCTGACATATCACACCTATCAATATCTATCCATCTTGAAATTGGGGAGGGGGTGTAACTTAGAGATTGCCCCTTGAATTGGGGGGTAGGTGCAACTCAGAGATTGCCCGCTGGCACTCGTTACTCTCCCTACACCCCTGTTACCTTACTTCGAATCACCTATGTCCGTTAACAATGTACGATATGCAGATGATACAACCTTGCTTGCTGAAAGTGAAGAGGACTTGAAGCACTGACTGATGAAGATCAAAGACCACAGCCTTCAGTATGGATTACACCTCCACATAAAGAAAACAAAAATCCTCACAACCAGACCAGTAAGCAACACCATGATAAACGGAGAAAAGATTGATGCTGTCAAAGACTTCATTTTACTTGGATCTACAATCAAAGTCCACGGAAGCAGCAGTTAAGAAATCAAACGACCTATTGCATTGGGCAAATCTGCTGCAAAAAGACCGCTTTAAAGTGTTAAGAAGTAAAGATGTCACCTCTGAGGACTCAGGTGCGCCTGACTCAAGCCATGGTGTCTGCAATCACCTCATATGCGTGTGAAAGATGGACAATGAATAAGGAAGACCAAGGAAGAATTGATGCCTTTGAATTATGGTGTTGGTGAAGAATATTGAATAGACTGAGGCCTGCCGGAAGAACAAACCAACCAGTCTTGGAAGAATTACAGCCAGAACGCTCCTTGGAAGTGAGGATGGCGAGACTTCATCTCACATATTTTGGACATGTTATTAGGAGGGACCAGTCCCTGGAGAAGGACATCATGCTTGGTAAAGTGCAGGGTCAGTGAAAAAGAGGAAGACCATCAGGGAGATGAATTGACACAGTGGCTGCAAAGATGGGCTTAAGCATAACAATGATTGTGAGGATGGCACAGGACCAGGCAGTGTTTCTTTCTGTTGTACATAGGGTTGCTGTGAGGCAGAACTGACTGGATGGCACCTAACAACATCAACACTCTTATGTTGCTGGACAGGCACGTTCAGGTCAGATAATGTGTTCATGTCACTGCTGCATCTGGCTATCACCACACTTCTTGGGGGACCTGCACAGCTCTCGAGTCTTCTGCTCTGCCACTGGACCTCATTGACCTCTGCTGCCAGCTCACCATGGTAGCTGGGCCCCCACTGCCAGGGAGGAAGTGTGCAGCCCCTGCACAGGGCACACTCAGGCCTCTCTTGCCCTGCACAAGCACGTGTTACAGCTCTTTTAACTGTTCTGGCAAGCCTAATGCCAGAAGGTATCTGACTCCACCCTGCTGTAGGAAGACCCCTGCACAGGACCCTCTGAGGCAAACCCTGCATGGGTCACACTCAAGCCTCTGCCTTGCACAGTCAAGTGTTATGGCTCTCTCTTCTGGGTCTTGGAAGTTTTAAGTGCAGAGACCTTAGGTCCTTGATCCAAAGGATGTGCTCTGCTCCAGACTCTTCTTCTTGGCGGTAGTGAGGTCTCCCTAACCTCTGTGGGGTTGGCACTTATGTAAGCCTATTTCTCATCAATTTCAAGTCATGGCCCTCCCACTAGGACCATGAACTGACCAATCCTCTGGGTAGGCCACAAATCACTCAATTTGCATAGTAAGCTGATGATGGTGGACCATAAATCACTATTTGCATAGTGCCAGCCAATCATTTTCTGGGAGTTAGAAGACCATGGCTAGAAAGGTCGTATAAAAGCAACTCACTGCACAGCAAATGTTAATAATATATTACTGCTCAGTCCTCAGACTCCACTCAGCTCTTACAATTGTCCCAAAAATATCCTTTAAGGCAATGATTCAGTCCCAAATCACGCACTGCATTTAGTTTCATGTGCCTTTAGTTCCTTGAATTTAGAAGAGTTTCTTAAGCCTTCCTTGACCTTCACGGCCTTGGAAGTTTTGAAGATTATAGACCGTTAAGTTTGTTTAATATCCCCCAATTTGGGTTTTATGAATTTGGAGTTTTCATTTTATGCCATATGATAAACAT
Source organism: Dugong dugon (assembly GCA_030035585.1). Taxonomy (NCBI): domain Eukaryota; kingdom Metazoa; phylum Chordata; class Mammalia; order Sirenia; family Dugongidae; genus Dugong; species Dugong dugon. Next base: position 7,073,231 of record CM057479.1, on the reverse strand, counting down.
ACTAAAAATAATTGCATATCACATCAAGTCAAGAAGATTATCTAAAAATTTCTAGTTTAATAATGATGGTAGAAGTTGTTTTCTACATGTTTAAATTTTCAGCTAAGCCTGTTGTTTAAAAGTGAATTTATATCTTTCAGGTATACATTTGCACTTTGGGAACACTTTTACAAGGAGGTAGAAACATGCCACAGCAATTGGGCTATTTCTACTACTTCATATATAAATAAAATGATACCTTTTGTGAAATAAAAATATTTTAATGTAAACTTTCTTTCAAAGGAGATTCTTTAAAGTACAATTTTGCTTTCAACAAATTTTTGAAAAAATAATTTTATTCACAAATTGCACAGCGTTACTATTTTCACTCACCTATTTAACGTTGTGTTGAATGCTCCACCGAATAATTCATCCTCAAATCTCTGGACTTTGGAAATGCTTAACACCCAAGTACTCTACTTCGCATCACACAAGTCCTTGTCTCTGGTCCAGGCCTAATGCCACTAAAACATCACTGCTGGGAAAAATTAAAAGGTAGTGTCTTGTATTTCATTTCTCCACTCACTATTCTAAAATTTCTAAGAATAAAACTCTTAGGGAAAATCAGTTTATCCCAATCAGAAGGACATATTTTTCAGTCTACTCTATCACGGAAGAATAAACTAGTTTTATTTCAAGTGTTCCTAAAATAGAAAGGAATTCTTGGATACTGCAAATGGTTAATGCACTCAGCTGCTAACTGAAAGGTTGGAGGTTCAAGTCCACCCAGAGGTGCCTCAGAAGAAAGACCTCACCAAGCCTCGCCTTTCTGCTCCCGAAAAATCAGCCATTGAAAACCCCGCGGAGCAGAGTTCTACCGTGACACACATGGAGTCGCCATGAGTAGAACCGACTCGACGGTAACTGGTAGTTACGATAGGAAACCAATTTTATCTTCAGACAAACCGATTTTATTTTTTTATTTCTCATGGCCAATGTATCTGACAAAAAAGAAAGAAAAACAAAATCCATCAACTCCAGCCTGTATTTTTCCATCAGATGGAAATGACGTAGAAGTTATATCAGGATCCTGTAAGCCAAAAAGGAGAGTGTTCCCCTTCAATATATTCAGAGTACACCTGAACGTTTAGCTTCATTGTTCAAGCAGGAAACCACCCAGTTTCCCCACATTTTATATTTTCTCTCTTTCAAAGCATATATTTAAAGCATATTTATAGAAATGAGTATCACACAATCTGGTCGGCTTTCACAGATGACAAAGGCCTTGGGGGAAGTTAATGTTTGACTATTATTAACTTATCAAGCAACCTCAGTCCCAAGGCATTCTTTCAGGCAATAAACCATATTCCTTTTGTTGTTGGCTCACCTTTTATTTTTATAGACCATTAACCAGAGCTGAATTAAAATTAAATTTGTATAAATGATATAATGGCTATATAAATAGTCTTGCAAACTAGTTAGTTATCTGAATATCCAATACATTGCACTGCCAGAGTAAGCTTATGAATCAAATCCTAGCACAGATTTTAAGTGATGGATGGATCAAAAGACATTCTTATTTTTAAAACTGATAGCCAAAAAAGGGAAAGAAAATGTTAAAAAAAAATGTCAGACAAGATAAATTTCGGGCAAAATTTAGAAAACCTTTCATTTACATAGCACAGAAGGAATTTTTGGCTAAATGAATGAATGTAATACTCTGTATTGGCAAAAGTGAAGAATACTAATTAGTGCTTGTTGCTTCTTGGTGTCATCTTATATTGGCGTCTGAAAACCAAAAAACCAAACTCGTCACTGAGTCGATTGCTACTCATAGCTACCCTGTAGGACAGAGTAGAACTGCCCCATAAGGTTTCCAAGGAGGATTAGTGGATTTGAATTGCTGACCTTTTGGTTAGCAGCTGGATCTCTTAACCACTGTGCCACAGGGCACCGTTGGTGTTCGAGGGAGATAAAATTTTCTGGACTAATTTGTTCACTTCTCAAAACTGTTGTTATTGTTCGGTGCTGTGAAGTAAATTTCGATTCATAGCCACCCAATGTGACAGAGTAGAACTTGCCAATAGGATTTTCTAGGTTGTAATCTTTAGGGGAGCAGATCACTAGGTCTTTCTCCCATGGAGCGGCTGGGTGTGTTTGAACTGCCAACCTTTCAGTTAGCAACTAATACCATCAAAATACACTAAAACTCTGTGTGTGTGTGTGTGTGTGTGAAAGAGAGAGAGAGACAGAGACAGAGACAGAGAGGTGAGCCTCTTGGATCCCATTTCATTGGCCATGGAGATCCCCTCCACCAGCCCGTCCATGGCCATGTGACAGTTGGGAGAAATAGGAAGTGTCGCTTGAGATTCATGTAGTCATATGAATATCACCACTAAGTAGAGAATTTTCTGAGGGAGTTGACTATTACTTGCTTCTGGGGATATTGCTCCAGGATTGTGAAGCACCCTGCTCCCAAGTATTTCCCACACAGTGCATGAAATATGTCATTCACTGTGTGATACTGCAAGGAACATTGCCAAGTACACATCTATTTGCGCTTAGATGCCACACCTTGAAATAGGAAGAGCTTGTGTGGTAGAAAGGCAAAGGTCTTTGAATCAGATGAACTTAGTTTGAATCCTGGCTCCATCATTTAATATATGGGCTTATTTAACTTGTCTGTAAAATGGTGATAATGCTACCTACCACTGAATTTTTGGTAAGAATTCAGTGAGACAATACATGCAATGTGGTTCCATGTCTGGGACATGGTACAAGCTCAAGAATAGATATTACTATTAATAAAACAAAAAATACAAGCAGCTCCAGGTAGTTGAATTTTCAGTTGAATTAGTTCAATCTGTTGCTCTTCTCTGAGTTTCTCGTGCATTAATTCTGCTAGGGAAATAAAAAATTGAGGAGCAAATTGAGTGATTCTCAATGCTTAGGCCAAGTACCCTCTTTTTTATCATAAATAATTTTGCAATGCTCCATTTAGTATCTGGAAACAAAATGCATAGACAATATAATCTAAAATTAGACACACCTAGTTTTTATAGGGTCACTATGAGTTGGAGCCGACTCGACAGCACATAACAATAACAAGTTTTTAAAAACCTGTCCACCATGGGTGACCCTGTTGGTATTTGAAATGCTGGTGGCATAGCTTCTAGCATCACAGCAACATACAAGCTATCACAGTACGGCAAGCTGACAGACAGATGGTGGCTTACCAACCCGCGATATGCAGATGATACAACCTTACTTGCTGAAAGTGAAGAGGACTTGAAGCACTACTGATGAAGATCCAAAACTACAGCTTTCGGTATGGATTACACCTCAACATAAAGAAAACAAAAATCCTCACAACTGGACCAGTAAGGAACATCATGATGAAAGGAGAAAATATTGACATTGTCAAGGGTTTCATTTTATTTGGATCTACAATCAACGCCCATGGAAGCAGCAGTCAAGAAATCAAATGACGAATTGCATTAGGCAAATCTGCTGCAAAAGATCTCTTTGAAGCTTTGAAAAGCAAAGATGTCACTTTGAGGACTAAGGTGTGCCTGATCCAATCCATGATATTTCAATTGCCTCATATGTATGCAACAGCTGGACAATGAATAAGGAAGACTAAAGAAGAATTGATGCCTTTCAGTTATGGTGTTGGCAAAGAATACTGAATATACCACAGAGTGCCAGAAGAACGAACAAGTCTGTCTTGGAAGAAACACAGCCAGGGTGCTCCCCAGAAGCAAGGATGGTGTGACCTCATCTCACATGCTTTAGACATGTTATCAGGAGGGACCAGTCCCTGGAAAAGGACCTCGTGCTTGGTAAGGCAGAAACCCCCGTTGTCAAGTCAGTGCCAACTCATAGTGACCCTATAGGGCAGAGTAGAACTGCTCCATAGGATTTCCAAGGAGCAGCTGGTAGATTTGAACTGCTGACCTTGTGGTGAGCAGCCATAACACTTAACCACTGCACCACCAGGGCTCCTGGTAAGGCACAGGGTCAGAAAAAAGAGGAAAACCCTTAACAAGATGGATTGAGACAGTGGCCGCAACAGTGGGCTCAAACATAACAACAACTGAGAGGATGGCCCAGAACCGGGCAGTGTTTCATTCTGTTGTAAGTAGGGTTGCTGTGAGTTGGAACCTGTTCGTTGGCACCTAATAACAACAACATTAAAAACAAAAAAAGGCTCAATTGATAATATATAGGAGAAATAAAAGTAATTTGAAATAAAATAATATGTATTTCAGAGAGTAAAAACTCAGCTCAGACACACTACCCTCAAAGGTATAAAATAATCATATGCTCACTCCTATATGTGGAATCTCCACCAACACAATAAACATAAATGCAGACAGATTCAGGTGTGTCGTGATGGCAATACAAATATCATGAGAAACATTATGGGATTTTCTAAAATGATGAATAATTCTTTGGAAAGTATGGGGGGGTCTTATCCCAATTTACACATAGTTGCATTCTTGGAAAAGACAATTTATATTAAAAGTGTGTATATAACAAGTAGTTTGTGTTCATAATTAAATAGAGAATTTTTAGGAACAAACAATTATAAACAATATTTTCTTTTCCTTCATGAATATCCTGCAGGACATTGAAAAGTCATAAGGGACTTGGAACTATTTTTTATTGCGTAGTGCTGTCCCGTGGTTTTCAGGAGGTAGCTTTGCAGTTCCTATTTGTGAAGTGCTAGTAGAGCAGCAAGGAGCTGAGTGGCACAGAACAGTTAAATGCTGGACAAATAGCTGAAAGTTTGGCAGTTCGAACCCACCCAGAGACGCTTTGGAAGATAGACACCTAAGATAGACCTGGAGATCTGCTGTGGAAAGATCACAGGCTTGAAAACCTGCTGGAGCAGTTCTATTCTGCACGCATGGAGTTGCCATGAGCCAGAATCGATTAGACAGCACCTTTTTTTTTTTTTTTTTCAGAGTAGCTAATTATTTGACGACCAACAAAAAAGAAAACATGTCCACAGATTTTCATAATCTGCCCTTGGGTCAGTTCTCTCGGAGAGGGAGCTGTTACTTTAGAACATTGGACAATGTAGGGAAGAGCAGACTAAGGGATACTAGCAGAAGAGAGGACAGCATGTAGCCCCAAGACATCTGGGGGTAAGAAAAAGCATTTAGGGAAAATGCTGAAAAGAAACAAAGACTATCAAAGGTAGCTGTTGGAGCCAGTAGCAGAGGTTGTCCTAGAAGCAGGAGCCATGAACTGGGAATAGACGACTAACGGCGCGTGGGTCCCCTGGAGCCGTGAAGTGGGAATAGACGACTAACGGCGCGTGGGTCCCCTGGAGCCATGAACTGAGAACAGACGACTAGTGTCACGTGGGTCCCCTGGACCAAGGGACCAAGTGGTAATGGTATAGTGGGACTGAGTCACAGAAACTGAAACTGATTTGAATCTGATCACAAGAGGCAGGTAGCCAGCAACAGGCGAGTATAGACAGAACAAGAGTATACAGATTGTACATGCATTAGGGCCGAAACACCTAGACAATTGTGCGCTACAAAATTCCTGGGGTCACAAAATACGGTGTTTGATAATTACCAGGAGTCAAGAAATAAGCAAAAGCGATCACTGAATAGCCAAAATAATCCCACAAACTTCTTGAACAAAAGCTCACACTCTTAGTCCATGTATTTAAAGGTGAACACAGTTCTTAAAAACGTGGTGAACGGGTTTCCAAAGGCATAGCAGATAGGAGATCGCAGTGAGAATGTAGAGGAAGGCACTGCTCTCAGCATACGCAATGACAGAACAATCTGGAGTGGGGGCAGAAACTCAGACTATTTTTTTTTTTTTAAATTGAAATTATTACACTTATTTTTATTCAAATGTACTGGAAGAAGAAACTGAAGTGAAGCCAAGGGAGGGCCAAGTCTCTGACAGATTAACGTGTCTGTCACAAGAAATAGTACAGTCATGCGCTGCATAACGGCTGTTTGAGCAATGTCTGACTGCACAGACGTCCGTGGTACCATAAGGTTATAATAGACTTCAGAAATCTCCATCAGAGAATGGAAAGTAGTAAATGGATCTAAAGAATGCAACAGCTTCCTGCATGCAACACGTATATCTCATGTGTCTTGTATACAATGCGATCGTGCTACCAAGCATGCAATGGTACAGTGCATATAACCTATAACATGTATGTTTTATAGTCATAATAAATGCCTATGTTACTGGCTTATGTATATACTGTACTGTATTTTCTATCCTTTTCTTTAACATTTTATTTTTTATTGTGCTTTAGGTGAAAGTTTACAGCTCAAGTTAATCTCTCATACAGAAATTTATACACATATTGTTTTGTGACATTAGTTGCAATCCCCACAATATGACAGCACACTCCCCCTTTCCACCCCAGGTTCCCTGTGTCCACTCAACCAGAGAAACTACTTTTTTAAAGCATAAAATTATGGATGATTTAAGATACCAAAAAAAATACCTCTTTATACTGCCATATACTTTAATAGCACTAGAGCATTTTATCTATTGCTTAGGATATATGTATATATACATATATGGAGCCCTGGTGGCACAATGATTAAGAGCAACAGTGTGCAGTGGCTGCTAACCAAAAGGTTGTCAGTTGGAATCCACCAGCTGCTCCTTGGAAACCCTATGGAGCATTCTACTCTGTCCTATAGGGTTGCTATGAGTCAAAATCAACTCTACGGCAATGGGTTGCGTTTGGTTTATATATACATATAATACATATTATATATATATGCAAATATATATCTATTGCAATTGTTGTTGTTAGTTGCTGTTGAGTCAATTCCGACTCATAGTGCAGAGGAGAACTGCTCTATAGGGTTTTCAACAGCTTTTGGAAGCAGATCTCCAGGTCTGCCTTCCGAGGTGCCTCTGGGTGGGTTCAAACCACCAAGCTTTCAGCTAGTAGTTGAGCACTTAACCATTTATGCCACCCCAAAACCAAACCACGCTCATTGACTCTGAGTCAATTCTGACTCACAACGACCCTACATGACAGAGTAGAACTGCCCCATAGTGTTTCCAAAGATGTAAATCTTCATGGAAGCAGACTGCCACATCTAATACAGATTGGGCTGCCCTTCTTGATCTAGCAGTCAAGCCATCTTAAACACGTGGATTCCAGGTTCGCCAAGGCAGAAGAGGAGATGGATAGAGACTGCACACAACTCCTGAACACTTCGGCCTATGAATGACACAGGTGACGTCCACTCACATTTTATTGGCCAGAACTAGTCACATGACCCCAACCTAATTGCAAGGGTGGTTGGAAAATAAAGGAAGCCCACATAACGTTTGATGAACACCCTTTCTATTTGCTATTCCTAGCATGCACTCTATTTTTCAAATAGTAAACAAGATATTTTGTCCAACTTAGAACTGTACAAAGTTTAGAAAAAACGTTTTGCCCTCTTAAAGGTTGTAAAATATTTTATCCCTGATGTTACAGTATGAATAAAGGGAGCCCTGGTGGCATGGTGGTTAAGTGCTATGGCTGCTAACCAAAAGGTTGGCAGTTTGAATCCACCAGTTGCTCCCTGGAAACCCTATGTGGCAGTTCTACTCTGTCCTATAGGGTCACTATGAGTCAGGATCGGCTCAACAGCAATGGTTTTTTTTTTTTAAATACTGTTTTTGAAGGAGCCCTGTTGGCGCAGAGTTTAAAGTGCTCGGCTGCTAACTGAAGGGTCGGTAGTTCAAAGCTACCAGCCGCTCCACAGGAGAAAAATGTGGCAGACTGCTTCCGTAAAGATTTATGGTGTTGGAAACCCTATGGGGCCATTCTATTCTGTCCTGTAGGGTCACTATAAGTCATAATTGACTCAATGGAAATGGATTATTTTTGTTCATATGTTTTATAGTGATTTGGGGCAATGGTTGGTAACAAAGTCATATAGATAGTGTGGTGCAAGATTGGGGAACACTTAAGCATTTTGTAGAGGAGTTTGGATTTCATTATACAGAAAATGAGGGGAGCCTTTGTTCATCTGTGAAGTGCAAATTACACGAAGAAAGTTTAGCATTAACCGTGAAATAAGTGTTGCTATTTCTCCATGATTTGGGCTGAATTAATGTGAGAATGTGAGTTCATAGTACTGATAATCTTAGTTTCCATGCCTCCATAGGCTTTGGAAAGTTTTTTATTGTTTTCCAAATTTGGAGGGGTTTATCCTTTTCCCTTCCAAATTTCAGTGCACAAATTAGCTATTTCCGGATACTTTTTTAATTGAGATATAATTCATATACTATAAAATTCACCTTTTTAAAGTGTACCATTCAGTGGTTTTTAGTATATTCACAAAGTTTGCAAGCATCGCCACAAATTCCAGAATGTTCTTATTACTCTTTACATTTTCCTTGGGTAATTTTACAACAAATAGTATAGTGTGTCTCTTCAGCTTCTTCTAGCCTCTAAATGAGCACAGAGAGAGTGGTTGAAGAGGCAGTAAGGAGAAAGTAAGCCCCTAGTTTTAAAAAGTGGGAGGTGCTACCAGTTGCAGAAGTCGGTTGCTGAGGCGTTAGATGCCAGCCAGCAGCCCTTCTGGTCAATGAAGCCTCCATATGAGCCATCGGAAGAGAAAAACGAGAGTGAAGCAAAAGCTCACGCAATTAGATAGCACATTCTTGAAATAGAAAGACTTCGAAAATTCCATTTCTTCCTTAGTTTTTCAAAGTGAAATTAGTGAAGTGAGTTAAAACCCTATGCAGGCCCCATCATAACCCCTCTCACACTTTTCCTCTCACACATTTAAGGCCAGTCAGATGCAAGCCAAGGAGGGCACTAAAAGTTGAATTCTTTTATGATCGTTACGGGCTAGATTTGGTGTCCAAGGCCATAGAATGAAAAGTTTGTTGAAGAGAAAGATCAGTGGCCAGTGTTGGGGACCTGCAAATAATTTACCATGGAACTTCCCAAGCGGGGACCCCGAAGAGATCTAGGTATGGAAATACATTGAGCTACATAGTCCTTGGGGCAGCCAGAGCCACACGCTATCTTCTGGCCTACAGATTCTAGTCCATATCCCCAGGGTCCTGTCATATGATCATTGACTTTGTGAGTCAAGATGTGAGAAAGATTAGGAAGGCACTGTTTTTCTTGTCCCCTTCGTCACTACCACGAGGACTGCCCTGGTTGCCAGGCACTGAGGAAGTTCTGGGTGGAATGCTCACTGCAAGGCTCTCTCATCTGTTGTAGTCACAGTGTCCTGGCAACTTGAGGCAATTCAGCAGTGACCTCGGGAGCCATGGAGTGTCTATTGAAGGCCTTGAAGCTCTGCCTGGAGCTGACGCTGGGAGCATTGTATCAGGTAGTGTCTGCACTGTCAGGGGACCACAGCCCAAGTCCAGATCCCCACGGATTGCTGTGGGAGATGGTGGCTTTTATAGCCAGAGTAGTAATTTTTATTATTAATTTTTTTTTATTGATATACAAGGAGAGACAAAGAATTGGCTGCTGGAGTTTCCACCTCTCTGAGAAAAGACATCAAATTTTGTGGAAAGTTAGCCACCAAGAAAAGGAATTTGAAAACCTTAAATTGACTATTTTAAAAGCCAAACTTATGCAGGAACTATTAGAAAAACTATTCTTATGCAAATAATGCACAACTTCTGAATTTGTTTGCTGGCTGCGCCCTCCCTCCTGCAAGGCACTCAAATGTAGAAGTTGCGTGTTATTTGTGTAAAGATACAGTAGTAAGCATGGAGATCATGCTTAGCAATCAGGGAAGCTACAACATTTTACTTGGTTTTAAAATAAATACTTTTAGGAAAAGCATGGGAAGGAGGGGAATCTAAATATTTACCAGCTCAGCTGATAGCCGATATCGTAAGCAAGAGAAAGTCATTACAAGATTCATCAAAGCAAATCCAATATGAAGTAGTTGAAATCAAAGTATCTTTAAAAACCCAACAGAAAAATGGAGAACGCCTTCAGATAGCACTAAAATAGGCTTTGGAGGGAAATTCTAGTCTTCAGAGGGACAAAAAGCTGTCTTCACAAGAATCTCCAAAATGAAAAGGAAGAGTGTACAAAAATATTACAGAGAAAAAAAATCTCAGAAAGCTCAACTGCCTATGGAGCCAGTTCTCAATAATAGAGTCAGATCAAGCCTCTAGATGAACATTTGCTAAAGATGAGCGACTGGGCTCCTCTTCCAAGGGAAGACAACATGAATTGTGAGAACTTGGAATTGAATATGTCAAAAGCATCTGTTATGGATTGAATCATGGTCCCCTACAATATGTGTTGTAAATCCTAACATTTATACTTGTGGATGCAATCCCATTTGGGAGCAAGACTTTCTCTGTTATGGTAATAAGGCCATATCAGTGTAGGATGTGTTTTAAACCAATCACCTTTGAGAAATAAAAAGAATAGATCGGGCACAGAGAAGGAAGCACAAACGGAGGGGAAGATACATACCACATAAAGATTGCCAAAGAACCCAGGAACAGAAGCTAAAGACGGACAAGGATGTTCCCTAGAGCTGACAAAGAGAGAAAGCCTTATTGTAGAGCCAGTGCCCTGAATTTGAACTTCTAACCTCTTAACTGTGAGAAGGAGTTCTGGTGGCGCAGTGGTTAAGAACTTGGCTATTAACCAAAAGGTCAGCAGTTCGAATCTACCAGTTGCTCCTTGGAAACCCTATGGGACAGTTCTACTCTGTCCTATAGGTCACTATGAGTTGCAATTGACTCAGTGGCAATGGTTTGGTTTGGTTTTTGATTTTAACTGTGAAAAAATAAACTTCTGATTGTTAAAGCCACCCACCTGGTGTTATTACAGCCTAAGAAACTATGGCAGCATCAGAAATGGGGACCATTTAGATGATGAATCCAAACGAGTTTTGAAGAAAACTAATTTATGTGACTGAGTTAAATAATTATAAACTCTTGAGAGAAAAGAAACCAAATGTGCATTAAATTAACTAAAGAAGCTAAAATAATCAATGTGCTTAAAGATCATGTAAAAAGTCCACAAACCAAGAAAGATATGTTGCAGTCAGACAGCACCCAGTCAGAAAGGCAAAAGCAAAAGCTCCAGCAGAAACCTCACATTCTTCCTGGACTACGTTAAGAAAAATAAATACATTTTTATACAATATCCAACTTAGAATTCACACTGTAAAGATGAAGGATAATCTTTCCAAAGCAGATGAATACGAAGAGCAGCACACCTATAAAATTCAAGCCAAAAAACTGCAGAAAAATTCAAAAGAATCACTGGGTATTATCAAACCATCTTATTTCCCTGGAGAGGAAAGCTCATGATATTGCAATGAGAGCTCTGTTTGAGGAGAGAAATCTCCATAACTTAAGAAAACAAAATGTATACATTGCGCATAAATTGATAGAGGAAGAATATACAAGTTCTGAAAAGTATCTTTTCATTCCTGATATTCCAAATGGGACATTTGGCAGAGGTCTGAGAGAACAACCAGGAATCCTTCAGACAACCTGATCCCCAAGGAAGGAGCATCAGGCTGAGATGGTATGGGCATACAGGGCAAGGTGACTAGTATGGACCAGTTGCTAAATCCTGAAGTCCCTCCAGTCTGACCATCTTCATCTTGAGACAGCAGGTCCTTCACAAGAGCAAGACAGAGCTTGACATGCTGCTCCTCACACAGGCAGAAGCTCAATAGCTTCTTTCATTCAACCCTCTCACCTGATAGCAGATCACCTGGGCCAAGGCTCTAGACTTCCACATTGTCCTCTTCTCGGAAGTCAGATATAACAGAAGGGTTCCAGGAGGAAATTCCTGAGAAGAGGACACATGTGCTTCCTCCTGGTTGGGAAAGCAAGGATTAAGGTTCTCAAGAATCCTTTCCACTAAGGGTCTTCCCTGGCCTAGCACCATCCTCCAGAGGCAACAAGAAGAGCTCAACACCAAACACTAGATTTGCCCTTCTGTCCACACAGCCTGGAAACAGAAGTAGGTCACTTTCCTAGCTGATCCGCCTTCCAGTGAGTCTACTTAAAAATCCAGAACAATGGCCAGACGTTTTTGTCTGTTTCTACTACAATATTTTTTATTGCCTCTTTCAGTATTGTTCTATTAAGGGATTATCCAATGGCTCAGTAGGGAACTTGATAGGTTATAATTGTTAGTATAACGTTTTAGAACTGTAGGTCGTATAATTGTAGTATTTTTGCAGTCATTAACTAAAATAACCCAGGAACACAGTATATTGGTTCTTACTGTTGAACATGTTCCTTACAACATCAACTGTACTGAGTTTTACATTAGAAGTTTCATAGGTGGAAACATTTGAAAGTCAAGGGTTGTTCCTATAATGTTGTTAGATGCCGTCTCTAATACAAGGGCTCAAATTCCTCTGGTTATAAGATGATTATTTAAAATTATAAAATTTTATTAATAAAAAGCCAGAAAGTTTATCCAGATTCTGTGTCATGTTTTAAAGGTCAGAATATGGATGATATTTATCAGTAATATGCCTCTTAATCCATCTTAACTCACCAGAAATGCAGTTACTAAAAATTCTGCCTGGGCCGGCCTACACTTTCTCACCCATAATTTATCACATTGTGGCCTACGTATACTGTATTTCTATATACCTACATGTCTTCACAAGGATTCTGGAGGCTGTGGATCAGGTATATATTTTCTGCTTCCATAGAGGTCACATGTTTTTGTCCCGTGGCCCCTTGATTGCAGGAACCTGACTGTCTTGTTCATCCCTTTATCTTCAGCACGTAGAATAGTTTCTGACATGGAGTACCAAACTGGCTGCCATTGAGTCAATTCCAACTCATAGTGACCCTCAGGCTACGAGTCTGACACAGAGTAACAACCATAAAACCAAACTCATTGCCATCGAGCCGATTCTGTCTCATAGAGACCCTGTAGGACAGAGTAGAACTGCTCTGTAGGGTTTCCAAGGCTGTAAATCTTCATGGGAGCAGACTGCCACATCTTTCTCCTGAAGAGTGGCTGGTGAGTTAGAACCTTTCAATTAGCAGCTGAGCACTTTAACCACTGCACCAGCAAGGCTCCCCTGACATGGAGTAGCCACCCATAGTTTTTAAATTACTAAATGACAGGAATCAATGTTCCAAATGTATATTCTTTGCTCAGCCTTCTAAATCCATCTATTTACATTTTTCATATAACAACTTTTTTAAACTATAATTCACATATCATGCAATTCACCCATTTAAACTGTACAATTCAATATTTTTTAGCTTGTTCATAGAGTTATGCAACTGTTATAACAATCAATTTTAGAACATTGTCATCACCCCAAAAAGAAACTCTGTGTCCATTAACCATCAGTCTCCGGCTCCCCCCAATCTCCCTAACCCTATGCAGACACTAATATACATTCTGTCTGTATAAATGTGCCTGTTCTAGGCAATTCGTGTAAATGGAATCATACAATATTTGATCTTTTGTGTCAATTCACTTGGCATAATGTTTTGAAGGTTCATCCATATTGTAGCATTTATCAGTATTTTATTTCTTTCTTTATGGCTGAATAATATTTCATTGTATGGATCCCACATTTTGTTTATTCATTCGTTAGTTGATAAAAATTTGGACCATTTCCACTTTTTGGCTATTTTGTATAATACTACTATGAAGATGCATATAGAAGTTTTTTATGTGGACGTATATTTTTAATTTTCTTGGGTATAAACCTACGAATGGAATTGCTGGGTCATATGGGAACTCTGTATTTCACCATTGGAGAATTGAAAAAAAAAGTTTTCCCAAGCAGCTGCACTATTTTACATTCCCAGCAACAATGTATGAGGGTTCCAGTATCTCCAAATCCTGACCAACACTTGTTATGTCCATCTTTTTGATTATAGCCATCCTAATTGTGTTTTTAATTTGCATTTCTCTAATGAGTAATGATTCCAACACTTTTTTATGTGATTACTGGCCATTTGTACACCTTCTTTGGAGAAATGTCTATTCATATCCTTTGCCCATTTTTTGAGTTATTTGTCTTTTTATCGTTGCTCTTTAAGGATTCTTTATGTAGTTTGAATATTAGGACATTATCGTATGTATTATTTGCCAATATTTTCTCCCATTTTTTGGATTGTCTTTTCATTTTTTGGTAACGATCTTTAAAGCACAACATTTTTAAAATTTTGATGAAGTTCAAATTATCTTTTTTTTCCTTTTTGGTTGCTTGTGCTCCTACTGTCACATCTAAGAATCCACTGACTAATCCAACATCGCAAAGATTTACACTAATGTTTTCTTCTAGTAGTGTTATCTTTTGTCTTTGATCCGTTTCATCCTTTTGCATGTGGGAGCTAGTTGTTCCAGCATCATTTGTTGAAGAGATTTTCTTTCCCCATTGACTGTCTTGATACCCTTGTCAAAAATCAATTCACCGTGTGGGAAAAGGACATGAACAGACACTTCACCGAAGATTTTCAAATGGCCAACAGATATATGAAAAGATGCTCAACATTATTAGCTATCAGAGAACTGCAAGTCAAAACCACAATGAGATACCATTTCCCTCCCACTAGAATTGCTAAGATAAAAACAAGAAAATAACAAGTGCTGGATGGGATGTAGAGAAATTCAAACCCTCATCCATTGCCGGTGGGAATACGAAATGGTAGAACCATTGTAGAAGAAACAAAACAAAACTGATGCTTCCTAAAAAAACTCGAGGTAGAGCTGCCATATGACCCAGCAATTCCACTCCTAGGTGTATACCCTAGGGATCTAACAGAAGTGACACAGACATATGCACATCGATGTTCGTCACATCACTATTCACAGTAACAAAAAGATGGAAACAACCTAAGTGTCCATCATAGATAAATGTAAAAGTAAAATGTGGTACATACATACAATGGCATACTACTCAGCATTGAAGAAAAATGAGTTACCGAGACAGCTTACAAGGTGAATGAACCGGGAGGAGGACATTATGTTGAGGAAAATAAGTCAATCACAAAAAAAAAAAAAACTTTTATGAAATGACATGAATAGGAAAATACACAGAAACTAATGCTCATTAGTGGTTACCAGGGGCTGTGGGAGGGTGAGCTGGAAGTACTCCCTAGGTAGTAGTCACTTTACGCTTATAGAAATGGGAAAGGTAGCACCTAATATGGGTGAAGTTTACACACAGCATGACCAATGTAACTGATGTTAATTAGCTGTACATAGGAAAAAGGGATGAATGGGCAAATGCTAAGTTGTGTATGAATTTGCAATAATAACGAGAACCAAAAACAAAAACAAAAAGCAGGGGGAGCTACAGATGCTGATACTAATTAGACATAACTGATCATCTCATGAGATTAGCTCTCTTGGTTTGGGGGCTTAGGGCCATGGTCTCGTGGGACAATCCAGGTAATTGGCATAATAGTTCTTAAAGTTTATGTTCTTCCTCCCTGTATGGTGAGTAATGTCTCGGTCTTAAAAGCTTACTAATGGCCATATAAGATACAACTATTGGTCTTTATTTTTCTGAAACAAAAGAGAAAGAAGGCAACTCAAGAATCAGAGAAGGAATTGGTCTACAGGACTGATCGTCTGCATAAATCACTGCCTCTTACACCTTGAAACCAGAACTAGGTGGTGCCCAGCTACCACTACTGAACATTCTAGTCAGGAACATAATAGAGAAATCCTGATAAAAAGGGAGAAAAATGTGTAACAGAACTTCAAAGAACTTAAAGAATCCAGACTTACTGGATTTGTTGAGATTGGAGAAGTCCCTGAGACGATGGCCCTGAGTTGCTCTTCAGACCTTGAATTGAAACAATCCACTGAAGTCACCTTTAGATTAAGTAATAGTTTGGCCCAAAGAATAAAGATTGTCATCCTTGAATATTTTGTTTCTTTAAAAAAAAAAATTATCTATGTAAGATCACAGGGTCAACAGCTGTTTTAAAGCTTAGATGAGAAGGTTAGGGGACAGAGAGATTAAGTAAATGGAAGTAAAACAACTAGAACAGAAATAACGAGAATGTTGCCATAATGTGAAGAATGTAAACCATGTCACAGATCATTATGTCTAGAAACTGGAATGGGAGTGGGTTTTGCTGTGTATATTTTCACCAGAAATAAATTAAACATAAAAAATAATAATATACGTAGAAAAAATCAATTAGCTATAAATGTATGGACTTACTTCTCAGTTCTGTTTCATTTATCTATATGCTTATCCTTATGCCAGTACTGCACTGTCTGATTACTCTGGCCTTGTAGTTAGTTCTGAAATTGGGACATGTGAGGCCTCCATATTTGTTCTTTTTCAAGACTGTTTTGGCTATTATGGGTTCCTTGAATACCCATATGAAGTTTAGTTTCAGGTTTCTGAAAAAAGGCAGCTGGTATCTTGATCTGGATTGTATTGAATATATGCATCAATTTGGGGAGTATTGCCACCTTAATAGTACTAAGTCTTCCGTTCCACAAATACTGGACCTCTTTCCATTTATGTATGTCTTTAGTTTCTTTCAGTGATGTTTTGTAGTTTTCAGCATACAAGTTTTGCCCTTCTTTTGTTAAATTTATTCCTAAGCATTTTATTCTTTGATGCTATTGTAAATGGAATCATTTTCTTAATTTCATTTTTTAATTGTTCATTTCTAGTTCATTGAAATACAATTAATTTTTGTACATTTTACATATTGTATTTTTCAAGTTTGTTGAACTTGTTTATTATCTCTAACAGTGTCTTTGTAAACTACTTAGGATTTTCTATATACAAGATCATGTCATCTGCAAATAGAAATACTTTTGCGTCTTTCTTTGCAATCTAGATGCCTTATATTTCTTTTCCTTGACTAATTACCCTGGCTAGAACCGCCAGTACAATGTTGAATAAAAGTGAAGATAGCAGTGGTCTTTGTGTTGTTCCTAATCTCATGGGGAAAGCGTTCAGTCTTTCATTGTCAAGTATGATGGTTTATTTCTAGATGCCCTTCATCAGGTTGAAGAAGTTAACTTCTATACCAAGTTTGTTGTTTTCATTGTGAAAAGGTGTTGGACTTTGTCAAATACTTCTTTTCTGCATCTATTGAGATGATCATGTGACTTTTCTTCCTATTAATACAGTGTATTAACATTGATTGGTTTTTGTATGTTGAACAAATCTTGCATTCCTGGGCATATAGTATACTGCTTTTAATATATTGTGGGATTCAGTTTGATAGTATTTTGTTAAGGATTTTAACATCTATAGTCATAGGAAATATAGGGCTGTAGTTTTCTTTTCTTGTGATCTCTTTGTCTGGTTTTGGTATCAAGGTAATACTGGCCTCGTAGAGTGAGTTGAGAAGTGTTCCCTCCTCTTCTATTTTTTGGAAGAGAATTGTTAAGGATTGGTGTTAAACTATCTTTAAACATTTAGTAGAATTCAGCAGTGAGGACACCTGGGTTGGGTCTTTGTTTTTTCTTTTTTTAGTGGTAAGTTTTATTGAGGAGCCTTGTTGGCTCAGTGGTTAAGCACTCTACTGCTAACCAAAAGGTCGACGGTTTGAACCCACTGGCTTGCTCCCTGGGAGAAAGATGTGGCAGTCTGCTCCCATAAAGATTTACAGCCTTGGAAAGCCTATGGGCAGTTATCCTCTGTCCTATAGGGTCACTATGAATTGGAATCAACTCGATGACAGCAGTGGGTAAGTTTTATTGATTACTAATGCTGTCTCTTTACTTGTTATAGATCTATTCTGATTTTCTATTTCTTCTTGATTCATTTTTGGTACTTTGTGTTTTTCTAGGTATTTGCCCATTTCATCTAAGTTATTTAATTTGCTGGTAAACAGTTGTTCGTAGCATCCCATTCTAATCCTCTTTTATTTATGTAAGGTTAACAGTAATCTCTTCTCATTCATACTTAATTTTAGTAATTTGAATCTTGTCTTTTTTCTTGCTCTGTTTAGCTAATGTTTGTTAATTTTGCTGATCTTTCCAGGAATCAACTTTTGGTTTTATTCATTTTCTCTACTGATTTTCTATTTTTTTGAAATTTTCACTCAAATCTTTATTATTTCCTTCCCTTTACTTGTTTTGGATTTAATTTGCTCTTTTTTCTAGTTCCTTAAGGTGGGTGATTATGTTACTGATTTATGATCTTTTTTTTTTTCTTTTTAATGAAGGCATTTTATATATATAAATTTCCACCTAAGCACTGGTTAAACTGCATCTCATAAATTTTGGCATGTTATGTTTTTGTATTTTTCTTCATCTTAAAGAATTTTCTAATTTCCTTTGTGATTTCTTCATTGACCCGTTGGTGATTTAGAAGAGTGTTATTTAATTTTCATTTTTATAAATTTCCCAAATTTTCTTCTGTTATTGATTTCTAATTTCATTCCATTATGTTTAGAGTACATATAGTACATGATTTCAATCCTTTTAAATTTATTTAGATTTGTTTTCTAGCCTTTTTTTTTTTTTTTTCGTCCATATGCACTAAAAAAGAGTGTATTCTGCTGTTGTTGGGTGGAGTGTTCTATAGATGTCTTTTAGGTCTAATTGGTTTATAGTGTTGTTCAGGTCTTCTATTTCCTTGTTGATCTGCTATGTAGTTGTTCTGTCCATTATTGAAATTAGGAGCAGTGAAGTCTCAAACTCTAATTGTGGAATTTTCTATTTTTGTCTTTAATTCTGTCAGTTTTTTCTTCATGTACTTTGGGGCTCTGTTGTTAGGTCCCTATATGTTTATAATTGTTATGCGTTCTTGATGGATTGTTGCTTTTTATCATTATAAAACATTCTTCTGTGTCTCTAGTAAAACTTTCTTTGTTTTAAAGTCTATTTTGTCTGATATAGCTACTTCATCTCTCTTTTAGTTTGACTGATACATCATTTTCCATCCCTTTACTTTCAATTTAGTTCTGTCTTTGAATCTAAAGTGTGCCGTTTTTAGACAACATAGAGTTGAATCACTTTTTTGACTTTTTCTGCCAATTTCTGCCTTTTGATTGGAGTGTTTAATCCATTTATATTTATTTCATTACCTACAAGGTAGGACTTATGTGTGCCATTTTGGTATTTTTTTTCTGTATATCTTACTTTTTTTGTTTCTCTGTTTCTCAGTTACTGTTTTTTTATTAAATAGATCTTTTCTAGTGTTTTTTTGGGGGGGGGCGGTTTCTTAGTAGTTGCTTAAAAAGTCTGTTGCCATCGAGTTGATTCTGACTCATAGTGACCCTATAGGACAGAGTAGAATTGCCCTATAGGGTTTCCAAGGAGCAGCTGATGGATTCAAACTGCCAATGTTGTTGCTGTTAGGTGTCGTTGAGTCAGTTCTGACTCATAGTGACCTTATGTACAACAGAACATAACACTGCTTGGTCCTGCACCATCCTCATAATCGTTGCTATGCTTCAGCCCATTTTCGCAGCCAGTGTGTCAATCCATCTCATTGAGGATCTTTCTCTTTTTCACTGACCCTCTACTTTACCAAGCATGATGTCCTTCTCCAGGGACTGATCCTTCCTGATAACCTGTCCAAAGTATGTGAATGCAGTTCACCATCCTTGCTTCTAAGGAGAATTCTGGCTATCCTTCTAAGACAGATTTGTTTGTTCTTTTGGCAGTCCATGGTATATCCAACATTCCTTGCCAACATCATAATTCAAAGGTGTCGATTCTTCTTTGGTCTTTCTTATTCATTGTCCAGCTTTCGCATGCATATGAGGCAATTGAAAACACCATGGCTTGGGTTAGGTGCACCTTAGTCCTTAAAGTAACACTCTTTGCTTTTTAACATTTTAAAGAGGTTTTTGCAGCAGATTTGCTGAATGCAGTGAGTTGTTTGATTTCTTGACTACTGCTTCCGTCGGTGTTGATTGTGGATCCAAGTAAAACGAAATCCCTGACAACTTCAATCTTTTCTCTGCTTGTCATGATGTTGTTTATTGGTCCAGTTGTAAGGATTTTTAATTTCTTTATGCTGAGGTGTAATCCATACTGAAGGCTGTGGTCGGTCTTTATCTTCATTAGTAAGTGCTTCAAGTCCTCTTCACTTTCAGTAAGCAAGACTGTGTCATCTGCATAACACAGGTTGTTAATGAGTCTTCAGGAGGAAGTCCTTAGAATAGAACAAGAGGATACTGCGTGGTTTAAAGTCAGGAAAGGTGTACGTCAGAGTTGTATCCTGTATGCTGAGCAAATATTCAGTCTGTAAGCTGAGCAAATATTCTGAGAAGCTGGACTATATGAAGAAGGATGAGACATCAGGATTGGGAGCACATTAGACTTGTCTTCAATATTTAAGTGGCTGCCATTTTTTGGTAGAGTGATTAGATATCGTAGGCTTGTTTTTTGCAAAGTGAAGTTAGAACTATGAGTGTAAGCTAAGAGAGAGTAAATTTAAGGTAACCAAGAAAAGTATTATTTAATGGTTATATATTTACAAAGATGGAAGAAGATACCTCACAAGGTAGTGTGTTCCCTGTCACTGACATATTCCAGCATGGGCTCAGTATACACTTGTTACATATTTGTGGAGGGAGCTTATACATCATACCAGGTTAATATTTGAATTACTTGCCTTTCAGTATTCCCTCTAAACCTGGGACTTTATGAATCTGTGAGAAAAAGTAAAGGTACAAAGAATCATTGAGCTGTAAAGCTAATTGAGGTACTGGCTTTAAGAAGCGAATCTCAAATATAGTGAAAGAGTTTAAGGGGGCTCTTGGATGAATAAGAGAAGGAAGCTCTTATGGAGGACTTGGAAGGATGTTCAGGATTGGGAGACTGTTCTGAGGAAATCTGCAGAGGAGGTAAAAGAATCCTCAAACACATTCAGAGATCAGTTTGATGAAAATAAATCTTCATGTGGGATTGTATAAAAACTAGGGCTCTGTGTGATATAAGCTACAGAAACTGGCAGATGTAGTGTTAGGAACCCTGGCAGCAGGTAATGCCCCATTCCAAGGTGGACCAAAAGTGTGTGTCCTGACTGAAGTAGCAAGCTCTAGCTTCTAGGAAATGTGGGGCTACATAAGCAGTTGGAATCAGGGGCAGAACTCTTGTCACCTGGAGAGACTAATAAGACCGAAGCAATAAGTAAATCCCAAAGAAATTATGTATCCTCATCCAATACCAAGATATGAACTTAGATACGGAGTTATGTACAAAGGACTTTCAGGAACAAGTCAAAAGCCCAGTTGGCAAGGCTAAGATATAAGATCAGGGTGGCACCAGTCAGGAGGCTGACTTACTTCTGTGCCTCTGAAATACCAATCTAAGATTCTTTAAGCTTTTACTCTTACTGAGAATGTTTTTCAGAGCTTGGGTCAGAGCTGAGCTATATAAATGTAAGTCACGGAGTCTTATCTATGGGAATTGGAAATAAGGGAAAGAAGATACCAAGAGCAACTGATATATTTGAATTTGCACATCTACTCTGCTCAATTGCTAGTGGCTTCCTAGAACATGATACTGAGGCTATTTGAGAAGATGTATTATTGCTTAATCTGAAACAAAGCCCAGTGAACTGATGATGCCTGCCATGGGCATGGAAAAGTGAAGGTCAACACATGCCTCACACGTTCATTATTACCGTAGAAGATCATTCTAAATTCGAGATAAGACTATGGAATAAACTGGAGACATCACCAGACTGAGGGATTATGGCTTAGTTTTAGCACCATAGGAGATAACTGGAAGATTGCGACCAACAGGGACGCACACTACTGGTGTTAACCGGGGTTTAACTGAGCAGGTTTGTGAAGACAGGTTGACCAGGACAGCAACTACTCTTCAACAGCTGTGTTTCTGCCTCTCAGTTTTCACTCCAGTGTGAGAAATGGAATTCCATGCCCTGATGCTAAATCTTCTGTGCGGTGAATTGTAAAAGCAATTGCCAATAAGAATTATGTCATGTACACATAATCCCCTGCACCACGTCCTGCAAATTTATTCATGATCTTCTCCAGCTAATATGAGGAAACTCAGCTGCAGTGCCAAAGTGACAGGATGATTTATTTATAAAATGGCAATCCACATGAAAATTTTCCTGCTCTAGAATTTGAGGGGGGAGTACAAGACATGTTTTGAAAAGGACCCTTCATTTGATAAGATATGCAGGTAGAAGATTACCATCATTGCTCATGCAAGGCAGAACGTGTTTCTTATGACTATATGGGGTAAAGATATTGAAGAAATGCCACCAAAACTAATGTGTAAACCAAGCAAAAATGATGGAAATTTTAATCAATTAAAACTCCAGTTCAAACCCATTTTAAAGATGGAGAAAATGACACCCAGAGAACTGTAGAGACTCATCTGAAATTCTATAACTATTAGAGGCAGAACATGACTTGTTATTAAATCTGCCATGTGCAAAGCCTTTGTGCTTTCTATGACACCAAGGCTTACTTGGAGTTTTCCATTTCTTACAGTAAATCTGTCTTGGAAGAAGTACAGCCAGAATGCTCCTTAGAAGGGAGGATGACGAGACTTCGTCTCACCTACATTGGACACGTTATCAGGAGGGATCAGTCCCTAGAAAAGGACATCATGCTTGGTAGAGTAGAGGGTCAGCAAAAAAGAGGAAGATCCTCAATGAGATGGATTCACATAGTGGCCGCAACAATGGGCTCAAGCATAACAATGATTGTAAGGATGGCACAGGAAAGGGTAGTGTTTCGTTCTGTAGTGCATAGGGTCACTATGAGTTGGAACTGACTCTACGGCACCTAACAACAACAATAGTATTATCATTATCCTCCCATTTCTAAGATTAAACATCTCAGTTTTGTTGACTGCACTCACTCCCTGTGTCCTCCTCTCTCACCTCTTGCTACCTACACTCAGGTGTTAACTTATGTCTACACCGCTGACTTCACTTTTGCTTCTTCCTCTTCCTCTCCTCTTCATTTACTCATATCTCTCAATAGGCTTCTGTAGGAGCATATTGATGAGCTTGGTTTTATTTTTCCTCTTGGTTGTGTCTTATAAACCACCATCAGATTTATGTTTATAAAATACATTTTACATCTTCTCTCCCTGGATCAGAAGCCTCCAACAGCGTCAGTTTCCTGTTGATTGAAGTCAATGGCACTCCAGAACCTAGCCTCAAATCCTAATCCACCTCCAGAGAAAAACCACTCCCTTTGTGCCGCTGTAACATTGCACACACACACACACACACACACACACACACACACACACACACACACAAATGAATATAGTTTGCATACATTTACGGATATGTGACATCTTATAAATATGTATATATCTATAAAATGGTACATATTCCACTGAATTCTACTTATTGTTTGTATGTCAGTCTCTACTGAGAGATTGTGCTCAGAGAACATCTAACCTGATACCCCTGTGCCCAGCTTGTTGATTTCCACATTATAGCACTCAGACATTTAGTGAATAAGTGAACCTTTCCTCCCAATTTGTACCTACCATTGATTCCATATAAAAACATTTCCATTCCAGCTGAATTAGTCTAGTTCCTGCCCCAAGAATACGTATTGTAGTGTCCCTCGTCTACATGCTTTCCCCGCGAATCTCTTTCTCATCTTCTCTTACCAGGTGGAATTCTTTTCCACCTTTCCAAATTCTACCCATTCTACTCAAGTGCTATTTTTTCTTGATACATCATTTGTTGATTATTGTGATTAGAAAGACTCTTTCCTGCTTCAGACCTCTTGTTGATGTTGTTAGCTGCCATTGGGTCGGCTCCAACTCATGGTGATCCCATGTACAACAGAACCAAGCATTGCTTGGTCCTGCACTATCTTCACAATAGTTGGTATTGTTGCAGCCACTGTGCATTTCGAGTGCCTTCCAACCTATAGGGTTCATATTCCAACATTATATCAGACAATGTTCTGTTGTGATTCATAGGATTTTCATTGGCTAATTTTTGGAAGTATATCACCAGGTCTTTCTTCTTAGTGTGTCTTAGTCTTGAAGCTCCATTGAAACCTGTCCACCATAGGTGACCCTGCTGATATTTGAAATACCAATGACATAGTTTCCAGCATCACAGCAACATGCAAGTCACCAAGTATGACACATTGACAGATGGGGAATGGTCAGGCCTCATATTACTTAATAATTTCAATAAAAGAAACTTTTAAAAAGCACCCTAAATGCCTTGAATTGCAATTATTAGTTTGCATATTTTATTTCCTTGTCGATGGCAAGGGTTGGCTTACCAATATTTCTGTTTCATAGAGAAGTTAATGCTAAATGAAACAGTAAATTCAAAATTCTAGTTCACAATGGAGCACTTACCGCATTAGTTAATAACAATAACAACAAAAATGACACGGAAAATGAAAAGGGAGGGTGTTATTAGCAGACTTAAAACTTTAACAAACTTTTGATAGGCAGAAAAAAAGTTCACACGTATATATAGACTAGTGAACATTTTGATTCTCCACAGATAAAGAAAAAAATTGAACTTTCTATAGAAAAATAGAAGGAAGTATTAGACACACGCTAGACTTCTCAGTAGCAAAATCTAATGTTTGAAGACAGTGGCCCAACAAGAATAATGAGAGAAAAGTTTTCTTAGGATTCTGTTCCCTACCATATTAGCATTCAAGCATGGGGGGCAAAACTAAGGTACTTTCTGAAATAAAAAGATTCAGAAAGTTTATTTAGTTATGCACCTTTTTTGACTACACTCCAACCCATTGCTGTCAAGTTGGTTCAGACTCACAGCCACCCTATAGGTCAGAGTAGAACTGCCCCATAGGGTTTCCAAGGAGGGGCTGGTGGATTTGAACTGCCAACCTTTTGGTTAGCAGACTGAGCTCTTAACCACTGCACCACTAGGGCTCAATACAATAAAAATAAATACAATAAAACAATCCGAAATAAATCTGAGAAAGAAGAGGACATGAGTTTCCATAGGGGTGGAACTCACTTAGGAGTGGGAAGAAAAAATAAATCTCAGATGATTCCTTTATGCTGGCATAGAAATAATCACTTTAAATTAGAACATGAAGTCTGAGGACTACATGAAAATGTCTTCAAGAAGAAAACAGATAGTGTCATACAAAATGAGTGAGTGTCTTTTCTGTCAAGAAAAAAGAAAGGCAATTATAAAGTAGGGCTAAAAAAAAGAGAGAGAAGATGAAAACAAATCATGGTCCTCCAATGAAATTCTGATATAATTTTTAGCAATCGATGGAGTTTGAAGAATGATGTCTTTTGAAATAACAAAGTCAGACAAATGCCGTACAGGTAATTCATAGGACAAGAGAAAACTGACTGATACTCTCAGTTCAAGAATAATCACTTCAGATTTATGATAGCCACAAGCTATAATTACTTCACTATGATTTTCTTTTCCAGAGAGTGATTTATCACTTTTTATATAATCACCCCAGCTTCTAAAGTTTTCAAAAATTTTTGAACTTTATGGGGATCTTTAAGAATTAATATAGTATGTTGAATGGATATTTTAATTCTAAGCACAGCACATTTTTCAATTTTATTTGTTTCTATTTCTTCTAATAAATTTGTTTAAAATATAACACTTTAATTAAAATAGTAAGCTATTTTCTCATGATTATTCTTTTCTCTACTTTCAAAATTTCAAACCAGTATGTATTATTTTAAATAAAAATCATTAAATATCATTCTAAGGAATTTCCTGTATTAAAAATACCAAACAAATATCTTTAATGCTTTTGTTTAAGGTATTATAACCCAACTCCAGAGAGAGTACAGAACTTACGATGTTGTTGTTAGGTGCCATCAAGTCGTTCCGACTCATAGTGATCCTATAGCAGAGTAGAACTGCCCCACAGGGTTTCCAAAGAGCAGCTGGTGGATTTGAACCGTCAACCTTTTGGTTAGCAGCCAAGCTCTTAACCACTACACCACCAGGGTTGCAGAGCTTCTGGCAGAGATACTGAATAGTCTCTCAGCCCACTGTGCTGGCCGCCATGCTCACAACATGTTGTGCTGTCTTCCTTCCTCCCTTTCTTCCTTCTTTTTAATCAAGAACAGAAATTGACATGTCTACACTGAATTAAGAGTTTCAATTAATTATAAGTAAAATCACTGAATATTATTGATATTTGGAGCCCTGGTGGCACAGTGGTTAAGAACTCAGCTGCTGACCAAAAGGTCGGCAGTTCCAATCCACCAGCTGCTCCGTGGAAACCCTATGGGGCAGCTCTACTCTGTCCTGTTGGGTCGCTAGAGTCGGGATCAACTCGAGGGCAATGGGTCTTGTTTCGGGTTTGGTATTATTGATATTTAATCCAAAATTTTCCTTTTAGTCTAAGGAAAATGAATATCAGATTTTATTCTGAAAGTCATTGAGATTTATAAGAAAAGAAAAGAAAAAAAAAAAAAAAAAAGACTTGCTCCAAGGGCAAGAGAGAAGGCAATCCATTTATTAGGGCTCATCTTATTTTAACAACTAAACACTGTTGTTGTTGTTAGATGTTGTTAACTTATAGAGACCTCATGTGACAGAGTAGAACTACATCACTGGGTTTTCCTAGGCTATAATCTTTAAGGAAGCAGATCACCAGGTCTTTCTCCTGCAGAACCATGGGGTGGTTTAGAACCTCCAACCTTTCGGTTAGCAGCTCAGTGCTTCACCATTATGCCACCAGGATTCTTAGTTGCCAAGGAGTTGATTCAAGCTCATGGCAATCCCATGTATGTCAGAGTAGAACTGTGCTCCATAGGGTTTTCAATGGCTGATTTTTCAGAAGTAGATCACCATGCCTTTCTTCTGCAGTGCCTCTGGGTGGACTAAAACCTCCAAACTTATGGTTAGTAGCCAAGTGTATTAACTGTTTGCACAACAAGTTTAATGGCTAAAGATAGTGAAGTGTATGTACAACCATGAAAATGAAAATTAAGAAGTAGAAATGTGAGAGGACCCTTGGTTGGTGAGTTGGTAAAAGAGAAGATGTTGTACAACTGAGCTGGGCTCAGGAGAAAATATGATGGCACCCAGAAGCATCACCCAGTGGAAAGGAAGAGGCCAATGGAACCTCATGTGACTGGGTAGGGCCAGGGCAGCAGAACTAGTCCAGCTTTGGAGAACTTAGATCCAAATTTGGGGAAGGGAGCTCTAGAGCAAGGTCAGTGGCTGAAAATGAAAATGTAGGCTTTAAAGCTGGACAGGCGTTGGTTTGAAATATAAAAACCCATTGCCGTTGAGTTGATTCCGACTCATAGCGACACTTTAGGACAGAGCAGAACTGCCCCCTGAACTCCACTTGAAATCTAGCAGGTAGCAATTGTGCAACCAAATGATTTGCCCTCTTTAAGCTTTATTTTCTTTATCTTCAAAATGGTAATAATAATTCCTACCTTAATTCCTAATTTCTTTTTAGGTCAAAAGGGATTTGTGCATAGCAGGTGGCATATACTTGGCATGTAGCATGTACTCAGTGCCTGTTACCTATCCTCTTATTCTGGTAGGTGTTGAAATAAGGGAGATCCAGCCTAACCAGCAAAAGCAGAGGGGCAGGAGTTTCCAGTCTCTGGCTAAGTTTGGACAGGTGACATTATTGTGGTCCCAGAGGATCAGTTATTACAGAGCAGAGGGATTTACAGATGAGTAAGGATTCAGAGCAGAGCTTTGGTCCTGATAGATAGAACTGGAGTGCCGACAGATGCTCATGCAGAATATAAGTTGTATGAAGTAGACATACACAGGAAGGGCTGAAAAAGCCCGGACCTTGTTTTAGTGCCAAGGTTCCTAGGTTTAGTCCAAATATATTGGCTACTGGATCTATGACTAAGCCAATTTGTTCTAACTGCCTGGGGTGCTTGGGGTGCATCTGTGTTTTATGATGTCCTCCAAACTTTGTCAAGTTTGACTCAGAATTCAGTTGAATTGAATTTACAAGTAGTGGCTCTCAACTGTACATTTGAATGATTGAAGTTTTTAAAAAAATACATTTATTCCTGGGTCCTACTCCCTAAGATTTTTATTTAATTGGCCTAGTGTGTAACCATGATATTTTCAATGGCCTCATATGCATGCAAAAGCTGGACAGTGAATAAGGAAGACTGAAGAAGAATTGATGCCTTTGAATTATGATGTTGGTGAAGAATATTGAATATACCATGGTCTGCCAGAAGAATGAACAAGTCTGTCTTGGAAGAAGTACAGCCAGAGTGCTCTTTGGAAGTGAGGATAACGAGACTTCATCTCACATACTTTGGACATGTTGTCAGGAGGGACCAGTCCCTGGAGAAGGACATCATGCTTGGTAAAGTGGAAGGTCAGCGAAAAAGAGGAAGAGCCTCAATGAGAGGGACTGACACAGTGGCTGCAACAATGGGCTCAAACATAGCAACAACTGTGAGGACAGCGCAGGACCAGGCAGTGTTTCGTTCTCTTGTACATGGGTTGCTATGAGTCAGAACCCACTTGGCTCACCTAACAATAACAACAGCAGTGTGTAACCAAGACTGAGATCCACCCAGTTAAATTCATCAGTGCACACATTTAAATGGAGCTGAAAAATTCAGGACTGCAAATTTTACTCTTCAGTTATATAAAGACCCTACCAGCCACTTGTTCTTGATTCTAATTCTAGAAATGACCACTGTCTTGGGTTCAATATCAAGTTCTAATTTAATTTAAGTAATATTAATCTATGCCTCATTAAAGGATATGAGACAGCTCTTCAAATTAAGTTTGATAACTCCTTATAGGAGCCACTGGGTGATACAAATGGTTACATTGCTCAGCTGTTTACCAAAAGGTCGGCGGTTCAAGTCCACCCAGAAGTACCTTGAAAGAAAGGCCTTGAAATCTACTTCTAAAAATTCAGCCATTGAAAACCTTATGAAGCACAGTTCTACTCTGACACGCACGGGATTGCCATGAGTCGAAACCAACTTGGTGGCAACTGAAGATACAATAAACCCTCTTGAATAAAATCGTAAAGTAGTAGGGAACACCTATGCAAGGCTGATAGGAACGCCCGAGGTTATGTGAGCATGGCATTAGGATCAAGCTGTACTTGCCAAGTTTTTAGACAAAAACACTTTGTCTACATGAGGCACCTCAAAACAGGGTGAGACAGTATTCAAGACTTGTTCATGGAAGATTTTGTCGTAGTGTTCAAACTAATAAGGACAGACTGTCAGCTACTGATGATGCTCCCAGAACTAAAGTCTGTGAAGTTAACAGATCCCTGTGTGCATATCAAAACATAGATATTTAGTTAACCCACTCAACTTTCCAATAAGGGTTTAAGCCAATACGGTTCTTCTGTAACCATGACCCCACTTCCTATACCTGTCCTTGCAGGACATACCCCACTGTTCCAATCTAGGCTGAGGCTGGTTAATGAGTGGCACGTTGGTTTGTCTGTTTGAAAACCCCAAATCTGTGTGATGTGGCCTGTGGTCTGTTCGTTTACTCATCATTGCATATGGCCCACTGACAGCTGATAGCAACTTTATTCATCATTACAGTTGGGTGGTTGACAGATGACAGATGTCAGTTAGAAATGACTCTCTTACACATGGCCAGCCAATCACTAGGCACTCACAAAAGGTGGGGACAAGATCCCAGCCAACAGATGGCCTGGCCTGTCTCGATGAGGCAATAATTAGACATTTTGGCTAGAAACCTCCTTTTTGAGGTTTCTATTAAGAAGTTGTCACTCAATCCCATATGTACTGATTTATTCCATCCCCAAACATTCTTCTCTGTCATTCAGGCTCTTGACAGTAGTAAGCACAAGTACATTTCCAGATTCTGATCCAATGAATTCCAGAAAATCAGAAGATGAATCTAGTAATGTTTAACATATCACAAAGAAACAACTGAATGACAGCAGCTGTACGGTTATCAGAGATGGTTTTAATAGAAAATATGTCTTCTTATAGTTTTATTTATGTTATTGCTAATATTTATGTTTTATGAAGACTGATCTTTTTTTCCCCAACTGGGATTCTCCATCTGATTATTTGTGCAAAGAAGTTACATGGTGTATTTTGGCCAACGGCAAAGTATTTCAGACTTAGTCCTATAAACACTTTGTAAGCCCAAGCCTGTGATGAAAGGACCGACTTCATTCAGATGAAAAGGAAGCAGCTTTATCTGGAATGCTCTTCATCTGAGCACTTCATCCAAACCTACTTTTGTGGATTCTCTGCTTTGCGTTTCTTTTTTCTATTTCATAGAATTTTTCCTGAGGCAGAGTCTTCTTTTTCACAAAGATAATTAAAATATGTACCTAATGGAAAATATAATGCAGAATTTAAAAAGCTATGAAATATTTTGACATAAAAATGTGAAAGGTGCCGTTGGACGATAAAGTCTTGTTTAGATTAATTAGTAAACGAACTAACTTGTACCAAGACAAATGGTAATATAGGGGGAAAGAAATCATGTAGACTGGAGCTTTTCCTCAGGGAAAAATATCTCTTCACAAATCTGAATGTCTTTGTTTCAGTGAGTGTCCTAGAGAAAAATCACATTTAAAGTAAACTAGTATCTATGACTGTTGGATACAAAAATTTGTTAATGTGTTATGATTGTCAGCATGCTTATTTTCATCCAATCTTGTGTCTTACAGTACTTAAATTTGGTTTAATATAATTTTTTTTCTTAAAGAAAAACGAAACACACAGAACCATAAACCAATAAAAAATATACCTCTGGAATTGCATTGTTTATCTGCTGCTGCTTCACGATATTATCATTAACACTAGTAGCCACACTCTACATCTGCAGTGACTCAGAGTTCATTGCTCGTTGACATATTGGGACATCATAGCTTCCACAGTGATCGCTGTGTGTGAGAAAGATGTGGACTATGGAACTCTCAATTCATAGATCACGGGCAGGACTGGAAGATACACCTTCAAAAATCTACATCAGAGCAAGCCAGAGAATACTACTGGGGCCTGTTAATATGTGGAATATTGTTACGATTGCTCATCGTATTTCCTTTAGAGTTGACCTCATTCATAATATTTAAGTTTACTCAAGAATTCTCGCCTTTGGGCTAGTATTAGAAGTCTTTATTTTACTAAAGGATGGCGCAGGAATGGACAGCGTTTCGTTCGTTGTGCGTAGGGTTGTTATGAGTTGGGATTGACTCTACAGCACCTAACAACAACAACAACATTTTACTCATGGGAAGTTATGAAGCTCACTTTAGTAATGATCTACGTAATCTACATATTTGTAGTCCATACACTTGAAAATTAAATCATTAGCAATCATAGGAAAAATTAATGCATAATAATTAACGCTTTGTTAAGTTGAGCTTCAAATGTTTTTATTTAACAAAATTCCCATTTGTGAGAGTCCCTAGAAAATGTTTTTTTAAAACGCAAGCTGTATATAAATAATTAATTTCTAGATGCTGATTCTTTATGGATGCTATTATAGCTCCCATCTGTAGCTGTTGTTTTTGTGATGTAAAGAAGCCAGAAAACGTAAACTCAAATCTAGGCTTTGTAACCTTCTAGTCATCTACCCAGCTGATGCGGGGACTGTCTAAGTTTGACTTCTCCATGAGCAGTGCCTGAGCCAGGGGTCTAGGTGCAATTGATTTATTAGGAGTTGGTTCCAGGAGTTAGGGAAGCAGGGAAGGAAGAGAAGCCCAGGAAGGGTGCGATTTCAGGTGAAGACCCAGAATCACTGAATCCGAAGGAGCTCTGGCAGTGTCTCGCCTCAAGCCAAAGTACTGGGTGTTTGTACCACCATGCCAGTCATTGGCCAGGGGGTGGGAGTGTGATTTAAACTCTCAGACCCATCAGATCGCTTTACCAGGGAGGCGTGGACCAGGTGCTCAAGGGCAGTCTCCTGAGGGTAGCCCATGTAGCAAGGTCACTGAAGTTGAAGGAAGGGCGCACAGAGCTGGAAAAAGATATGAATGCTAGGTAATGGCAGGGGGATGGACACAGCTCTAACTGCTATAATGACCTAGGGAAATTATTCACAATCTCAAAGTCCAGGCTCCTTACCTGTAAGAAAAACCATTGTGGGGGTGGGGGATCAAAAGACAATGCCATTGGAGGATTGATGCAAAGGTTAATGGTGGTCCAAGTCCACCCAGAGGTACCTCAGGAGAAAAGCCCTTGAAAACCCTGTGGAGAACTGTTCTGTTCTGACACTCGTCGGGTCTCCGTGACTTGGGTGGTCATGAGTCGGCTATGAGTTGGAGTTGACTGGACAGCAACTGGACAGGGAGGATTGGGAGGATACAGTGACATCATACGTAAAAGCTCCTAGAACAGCATCTGAAATCCACTAAGCAATTAGAAATCATGACTTCCTTATCACATTTCTTACAGAAAACTGTTTTCTACTTAGGAATGATCAGTGTTGCTTGTTTCCTGCAGAAAACACATTATTTTGATATTTAAAGTCATTTAACCAATGTAAATACAACATTTTTCTCAAATACCACATACGTCAATACTGTTTAACCTGAAGTAGTGCAGGTCTATGAAGTCCATGAACTCTGAATTTGTGTGGAAAACGCTGAACGCGTATTTTTCTAGAAAGAGGCCCCATCACTTGGAGAGACACGATAGTGTTTGAACCCAAATTCCAGCTCATCTATTTCTTGCTGAGTCACCTCAGGCAACTTAGACCATCTGCATTTCCGGTATGTCACCTGTGAAAGGGGGATATTGGCCATACATAGCTTATAGGGTGGTTGTGAGGATTAAATTAGTTAATATCTGTAAAGAACTTATATGAAAAATAGTGCATGGCACATGGAAATTTATACACACACATATGTTGGCAATTATTATTATTAAATTTATTATTATTTACTATGAACATATCTGTCTTGGAAGAACTACAGCAAGAATGCTCCTTAGAAGTGGGGATGGCAAGACTTCTTCTCACATACTCTGAACATGTTATCAGGAGGGACCAGTCCCTGGAGAAGGACATCATGCTTGGTAAAGCAGAGGGTCAGCGAAAGAGAGGAAGACCCTCAACAAGATGGATCGACACAGTGGCTGCAATAATGGGCTCAAACATAGCAATGATTGTGAGGATGGCGCAGGACCCGGCAGTGTTTCATTCTGTCATACACAGGGTCGCTATGAGTGGGAATCAACTTGACGGCACCTAATAACAACTACAACAATTTTATTATTGTTTTGTTATCATAGTGATATTATCATATGCCCAAAGGGATCTGTGACCAAAAAAAAAAAAAAAGTTTGGGAAATGTTTTTCTGAGGCATTGCTATTCTATCAAAGTTGGTTTAACTTGCTGTTCTCTATAGCCACCTTACTTATTCCTGCATGTATGCTTTCTCATGATCTAACTTCCCTGAAGTCTCCTCTCCTCATAACCTAATTATACCTCTCCTTCAAGGGCCATCTCCTCCCTCAAGCCTGTCTCAGTCACTCTGGCCTCCAGCAGGCTGTCTCTCCCTTTTCTGAACTCCCATCTCAATGACAGTTTACACTTAGCCAGTCAACTGTAACCAAACACTACTTAGACTACTATCAAGTTCCCAACTGTTTATGTCTCTTCTCTCCTAAAAACTTATAAGCATCATGGGAGGCAGAGCCTTGCTTACACAACATGGTGTTCTATTCACCAACCGTCTCAGAGATTCAGTAAATCCTAAACCCACAGAATAGACTCTCAAGTGTATAATTATAATGCAGCTCATCCCTGTTGTCAAAGTATGTACCAAGTAGTGAATTAGCCACTTAAGAAGAGACATGAACATATGGGGGCCTAACAGAATGCATGGCACATGGTAGGTGCTCAGTAAACATCTACTGAGTGGATAAATAAATGGCTGTGAGGTTTTACTTATATTACTGTAGTTGATACCAACATTGATGAATTTTATGGTGTATTTACTCATTAAAGTTTATTAAATAAAGGAGGCCAAAAAAACCAAACCTGTTTCCGTCGAGTTGATTCCAACTTAGAACAACCCTATAGAACGGAGTAGAATGGTCCCATAGGGTTTCCAAGGAGCGCCTGGTAGGTTCGGACTGCTGACATTTGGTTAGCAGCCCTAGCTTTTAACCACGACACCACCAGGGTTTCCAGATACGGGAGGGAAGTTATTGATTCCATCAGTCGTGGAGAAGTTAAAGTTTCCAACAGAATAGGAGAAAGACACTAAACTTTTCCAAACACTGCCATTTCTGAAGTAGTGAAGGGTGCCACCAACTATAGCAAGCTATTGCATGACACCAAAATAACTGTTGCTGTGGGGCTGGTTAATGAGACCTCGTTAGTGATAGAAGATAATGAGATGAGAAGGGCAAGAGTCATTGACCTTTCAAAGGCTTTTGATTTACTAAATGACACTTTTGGATAAGCTAATTAAATTTGGCTTTTCTCTTGCAGTGATGGCTGGGTTCTGATCTCATTTGATTAGTAAGAAAAATCAGGGGCTGGTTGAAGGCTATCGGGCTGATTTATTACAACTCCTGTCTGATGGTGCCTTAGGGCTCAATAACTGATTGACTTTATTTTATTTAAAATTATCTTTCTGATGCTAGGGATAAGCCAGGAATTCACTTATAGAACAATGATAATACCAGTTCAGATACTGTCTCCCTTAGAGGTCTGGAAGTTAATATGGTTTTCCTTCTGAGTCACTGCACTCACCAAGGAAGATTCTGAGAGATAGGCTTATTGATGGTGAAAACATTACTAGGTGGCAAACCCCCCTGATGCGTATGAAGGCAAACAAATCTGAATCTAAGAAAAACAGAAGAGCAAACAATTTGGTAATAATATAGTTTGTCAGCCAGTCTACCTAATTGCCAGTTTCCAGGTAATTTGCTGCATGTTATGCAATTCTCCTTCCAACGGTAATAGCTTGGTGTTCTTCTGAATAAACATTGGTTTGGCTCCATTAAATCAAGTCCCACATTGAACTAGATACTATTGGTAATGGGAAAAAACAGCTACTTTTTTTTTTTTTTTTAAATGAGACAGAGGCATATATTTAAAATACTTAACACCGACGAAAAGCTTTGATTCTATTCTTCATTAACTATGGTTACAGGTAAATAATGTAAAGCAACCCTCTTTTTAAATAAAATGAGCTTATTCTTCAGAACTTGAGAGTGTAGATTTCTTTGTCTTAGATTTTCAAAGACACCTGTAAATTGCCATTCAAAAAGTGGAGCTGAATTCAAAAACTGTAATAAGTCATGATTCGTAGCTAGAATTTATAGAATGATAAATTGAGCTTCTGACCTGTCTGTTACATAATAGAAGACACCACCAACTGCCCTCAAGTCCATTGCTACTCATGGCAACCCCACATCTGTCAAAGTAAAAATCCTGCTCCACAGAGTTTTCAATGAATGACTTTTTTTTTTTTGGAAGTAGGTCACCAGGCTTTTCTTCCAAGGTGCCCCTGGGTAGACTCGAACCTCCAACCTTTCACTTAGCAGCCAAGGTTAATCATTTGCATCACCAAGGGACTCCAATGGAGAACACCACAGAGTTAAAAGCCAATTAGCAAAGAAATGAAAGTTTACATATGACAATAAAACCAAAACCAAACCTAATGCCATCAAGTCAATTCCTACTCGTAGTGACCCTAAAGGATAGAGGAGAACTGCCCCATAGGGTTTCCAAGCAGCGCGTGGTGAATTCAAACTGCCGACCTTTTGGTTAGCAGCTGAACCGTTAACCTCTACAATAATCTATGGAAATTGTCCACAGGTTCTGCTTTTTAAAAAATGCATGCTGGAAAATATATACATATGGGATAAACATTACTTTTGACACTCTTCTGGGCATAGTTGGAGACTTTGCATTTCTAATAGTAACTATTTTCTTTAAACAAAATAGTTTTTAAAAAAAGGATCTACTTTTTTTTTTTCTGTACGTGGTTATCTGGTGGTGTGAAACGGATGGGGGCATGTCATACCCCAGTGTACAAATTCATGCTGACAGGGGCAAGGCATGCAAATGAATGGTGACTTCTGGCAAGATAATTAACTCCGAAACTGAATGCCCTGCTTGGTTTTTTTTCTTTCTCCCTGACCCCACTTCCACCCCCCACAAGTAATTGGTAGGTAATGATTTTAGTAGCAAAACAAACCTTCAAATTATGCAGTCTTTCCTGTGGAAAAAAAATGGCTTTAAATTCCTTTCATGGCTGTAAATGCTAATCAGAATCTGAGAGATGTGTTAAATGAAAGTCCAAATGGTAAATTAATATTACTCAGGCCCAACAGACCGGAGGCTTTCAGAAAGAATTCTTTCATTAGTCATTCTTTAGAATAAGTGGAAATCTTTAAAATGATAACTAAGCTGTGCAGGCACGCCCTATTGGAACCTGCTTAGCACTGACTACCGACCGTCCTGGTGGCTGTGGTGAGTGCCACAAGCAACCCGTCCCAGTGGCTCCTCCTCAGCTAGATCTGCCCAGCTGTACCACAAGGACGAAACAAACAAACAAAAAAATCTACAATCAATAAACGAGAGAAATATCTACTGAATGCCCCGAAAACAGCAAACAATATCAAAACATTTACAAGACAAGATGGCTCCAATAGGCATCCAAATTAAGACACCAGATAACTCTCTTGTGGAAGAAAATGCACTAGAAGTACCTGATAGGGAACTCAAATCACTAATACTCAGAATTTTCCAAGAATTGAGGCAAAAAGCTGACAAACATGAGGAAAAAATAGACAAATTTATGGAAAATACAGACAAAAAATTGGAATAATTCAGGAAGATGATGCAGGAACAAAATGCCAAAATAAATTCACAACTCAAAATTATACAAAAACAACAATTAGAAATCCAAAAGATAAACAACAAGATTTCAGAAATGGACGGTGTCATAGAAGGGCTGAGAAGTAGATTTGAAACCATGGAAGACAGGATCAGTGGAACTGAAGACAAACACTTGGATACAACTCTGTTTCAGGAAAACTCAGAAAAAAGAACAAACAAAAATGAAGAGACCCTGAGAGTTATGTGGGACACAATTAAAAGCAAAAACTTACGAGTGATTGGCATACCAGAACGGGGGAGAAAACAGAAAACACAGAGAGGATCATTGAGGAACTGCTGACAGAAAACTTTCCCAATATCATGAAAAATGAAAAGCTGGCCATCCAAGAAGCTCAATGGACCCCATATAGAAGAGACCCCAAAAGAAAATCACCAAGACATATCATATTCACACTCACTAAAACTAAAGACAAACAAAGAATCCTGAGAGCAGCTCGTGAAAAACAAGAAGTCACATACAGAGGAGAAACAATAAGACTAAGCTCAGATTATTCGGCAGAAACCATGCAGGCAAGAAGGCAATGGGATGACATATATAAAATCTTGAAAGAAAAAGATTGTCAGCCAAGAATAATATATCCTGCAAAACTCTCATTCAAATTTGATGGTGAAATTAGGTCATTTCCAGATAAACAGAAACTAAAGGAATATGCAAAAGTCAAACCAAACTTAGAAGAATTATTAAAGGGAGTTCTTCGATCTGAGGACAAACAGCTTCAGCCCTCAGGCAGGACCTAGGACCTAGGACGCAGGTTCACATAAACCAGATACCATTCTAGGAACTGAACTACAGAGGACTTTCCAAAAACAAAAGAAATACGACAGGGAATCAGAGAAATCAATCAAAGGATGACAACAACATCAAAACAATGAAAGAGGGAATAAACGGCATAGGTATAGAACCTTCTAAAGGAGAGTAAGGCAAGGCGATACCAAGTAAGGGTAGACTGCTTCAAAATTATAAAGATAAGGGTAAAATTCATGGTAACCACAAAGAAAGTTAACAAACCAACTCATAAAAATAAAGACGAAAAACATAAAGTCTCAACAAAAACAAAACCTACAAAAACAAAAGAAATGAACACAAAATCCACAAACAAAAGTAACTCAGCACAAGAGAGTAAGAAGAACAAAGAAAACTTCAGCATCACAAAAAAAAGCACTACAAAATGACAGCAACAAACTTTCATCTATCAATAATTACACTGAACGTAAATGGACTCAATGCACCCATAAAGAGATGGAGAGTGGCAGAATGGATAAGAAAACAGGATCCATCAATTTGCTGTCTACAAGAGACACACCTTAGAAACAAAGATGTGAATTTATTAAAAATCAAAGGTTGGAAAAAAATATATCAAGCTAACAACTATCAAAAAAGAGCAGGAGTGGCAATTCTAATCTCATATAAAGTAGACTTCAAAACAAAATCTACCATAAAAGACAAAGAAGGA
The DNA here is from genome assembly GCA_030035585.1 of Dugong dugon. Lineage (NCBI taxonomy): Eukaryota > Metazoa > Chordata > Mammalia > Sirenia > Dugongidae > Dugong > Dugong dugon. Next base: position 7,035,051 of record CM057479.1, on the reverse strand, counting down.
CACTATATAATGATTAAGGGGATGATCCATCATGAAGACATAACCATAATAAATATCTATGCACCCAATGACAGGGCTCCAAAATACATAAAACAAACTCTAACAACACTGAAAAGAGAAATTGACAGTTCCACAATAATAGTAGGAGACTTCAACACACCACTCTCAGTAAAGGACAGAACAACTAAAAAGAAACTCAGCAAAGATACAGAAGACCTAAAGGACACAATCAGCCAACTGGACCTCATAGACATATATAGAACACTCCATCCAACCGCTGCAAAGTACACATTCTTTTCCAATGCACATGGAACGTTCTCCAGAATAGACCACATCTTAGGCCACAGAGCAATCCTCAACAAGATCCAAAATGCTGAGATAATTCACAGTATCTTCTCTGACCACAATGCCATCAAGGTAGAAATTAACACTAGAAAGAGCAAGAAAAAAAAATCAAACACATGGAAACTGAATAATAATCTGCTTACACATCAATGGGTAATAGAAGAAATCAAAGATAAAATTAAAAAATTCCTAGAATCAAATTAAAATGAAAACGCATCATATCAAAACCTCTGGGACACAGCAAAGGCAGTCCTCAGAGGACAATTTATAGCAATAGATGCACATATCAAAAAAGAAGAAAGGGACAAAATCAAAACATTAACTACAGAACTCAAACAAATAGAAAGAGAACAACAAAAAAAGCTTACAACCACCGGAAGAAAGGAAATAGTAAAGATCAGAGCAGAAATAAATGAAATAGAGAACAGAAAAACAATAGAAAGAATCAACAAAAGCAAAAGTTGGTTCTTTGAAAGAATCAACAAAATCGACAAACCACTGGCCAGACTGACAAAAGAAAAACAGCAGAGGGCACAAATAACCCAAATAAGAAATGAAATGGGGGACATTACAACAGACCCAACCGAAATAAAAAGGATTATAACAGAATATTATGAAAAACTATATTCCAACAAATTTGAAAACCTAGAGGAAATGGATAAATTTCTAGAAACATACGGCCTACCCAAACTATGACAAAGTGATATTGAAAATCTGAACAGACCCATAACAAGATAAGAGATTGAAAAGGTAATAAAAAAAACTCCCAACCAAAAAAAAGCCCTGGCCCAGATGGCTTCACTGGAGAATTCTACAAAAGATTTACAGAAGAGCTTGTACCAGTTCTACTCAAGCTATTTCAGAGCATAGAAGAGGAAGCAACACTTCCAAATTCATTCTATGAAGCCAGCATAACGCTGATACCAAAACCAGGCAAAGACATCACAAAAAAAGAAAATTACAGACCAATATCTCTCATGAATATAGATGCAAAAATTCTGAACAAAATTCTAGCCAATATAATTCCGTATCATATCAAAAAAATAATACACCACGACCAAGTAGGATTCATACCAGGTATGCAAGGATGGTTTAACATTAGAAAATCCATCAACGTAATCCACCACATAAATAAAAGGAAAGAAAAAAATCACATGATCATCTCAATTGACGCAGAAAAGGCATTTGACAAAGTCCAACACCCATTCCTGATAAAAGCTCTCAATCAAATAGGTATAGAAGGGAAATTTCTCAACATAATAAAGGGCATCTATGCAAAACCAACATCCAACATCATTCTTAATGGAGAGAGGCTGAAAACATTCCCCTTGAAAACAGGAACAAGACGAGGATGCCCTTTACCACCACTCCTATTTAACATTGTGCTGGAAGTTCTAGCTAAAGCAATACGGCAAGAAAAAGAAATAAAGGGCATCCACATTGGTAATGAAGAAGTTAAACTGTCCCTGTTTGCAGATGATATGATACTATACATAGAAAACCCTAAAGACTCCACGAGAAATCTACTGGAACTAATAGAAAGATTCAGCAGAGTAGCAGGATATAAGATAAACATTCAAAAATCAGTTCGATTCCTATACACCAGTAAAGAGAACGATGAAAAGGAGGTCAGGAAATCAATACCATTTTCAATAGCCCCTAATAAGATAAAATACTTAGGAATAAATCTGACCAGGAATGTAAAAGACCTATACAAAGAAAACTACAAAACACTACTGCATGAAACCCAAAGGGATCTACATAAATGGAAAAACATACCATGCTCATGGATAGGCAGACTCAACATTGTGAAAATGGCAATTCTACCTAAAGCAATCTACAAATACAATGCAATCCCGATACAAATACCAACAACATTCTTCAAAGAGATGGAAAAACTAATCATTAACTTTATATGGAAAGGGAAGAAACCCCGAATAAGTAAAGCACTACTGAAGAAGAAGAAGAAAGTTGGAGGACTCACACTACCTGACTTGAGAACCTACTATACAGCTACAGTACTCAAAACAGCCTGGTACTGGTACAACAACAGAGACATTGACCAATGGAACAGAATTGAGAACCCAGATGTAAATCCATCCACCTACGGTCACCTGATCTTTGACAAGGGCCCAAAATACATCAAATGGGGAAAAGACAGTCTTTTTAACAAATGGTGCTGGCAAAACTGGATATCCATTTGTAGAAAAATGAAACAGGACCCATACCTCACACCATATACAAAAACTACTTCAAAATGGATCAAAGACCTGAATATAAAGCCTCAAACTATAAAATTCATAGAAGAAAAAATAGGACCAACACTTCAGGCCTTAATACATGGCATTAACAGGATACAAACCATAAACATCAACACAAAAAACCCAACAGATAAACTAGGTAACTGGATCTTCTAAAAATCAAACATCTATGCTCTTCAAAAGACTTCACCAAAAGAGTCAAAAGAGAACCTACAGACTGGAAAAAATTTTTGGACAGTACAAGTCAGACAAAGGTCTAATCTCCATAATCTACAAGAAAATCCAACACCTCTACAACAAAAAGACAACCAATCCTATCAAAAAATGGGCAAAGGAAATGAACAGACACTTCACCAAGGAAGACATTCAAATGGCCAACAGACACATGAGGAAATGCTCGTGATCACTAGCCATTAGAGAAATGCAAATTAAAACCACAATGAGATACCATCTCACCCAGGCATTACTGGCACGAATCAAAAATACTGGAAATAACAAATGTTGGAGGGGCTGCGGGGAGATGGGAACTCTTATACACTGCTGGTGGGAATGCAAAATGATACAACCATTTTGGAAAATGATATGGTGTTTCCTCAGAAAGCTAGAAATAGACATACCATTCGATCCAGCAATCCCACTCCTAGGAATATATCCTAGAGAAATAAGAGTCATCACTCGAATAGACATATGCACACCTATGTTCATGGCAGCATTGTTCACAATAGCAAAACGACGGAAACAACCTCGATGTCCATCAACAGATGAATGGATACACAAACTATGGTACATACACACAATGGAGTACTATGCAACGAGAAAGAACAACAATGAATCTGTGAAGCATCTCATAACATGGATGAAACTGGAGGACATTATGCTGAGTGAAATAAGTCAATCACAAAAGGACAAATATTGTATGAGACCTCTATTGTAAAAACCCATGAAAAAATTCACATGCAAAATGTAACAATCCTTGTTGGTTACCAGGGATGGGAGGGGAGGGGGGGGAAATACTAAATCGGTAATAGATAAGTGGTAACTTGGGTGAGAGGTGAGATAGTACACAGTACAGGGGAAACTAACACAACCTGCACAAGGAAAGGTCATGAAGGCCCTATAGACACATCCAAACCCCCCGAGGGACTGAGTTGTTGGACGGAGGGCTCTGGGGACCATGGTCTCGGGGAACATCTAGCTCAATTGGCATGACACTACTTATAAAGATAATGCTCTACATTCTACCTTGGTGAGTAGTGTCTGGGGTCTTAAAAGCCTGTGAGCGGCCATCTAAGATACTCCACTGGTCTCATCCCTTCGGGAGCAAGGGAGAATGAAGAGAACAGGATTCAACGAAAAGATTAGTCCAAAGGACTAATGGTCCACAGCTACCAAGGCCTCCACCGGACTGAGTCCAGTACAGCTAGATGGTGCCCGGCTACCACCACTGACTTCTCTGACCAGGATCACAACAGAGGGTTCTGGACAGAGCTGGAGAAGGATGTAGAGCATAATTTTAACTCCCAAAAAAAAAAAAAAAAAGACCAGATTTACTGGCCTAAAGAATACTAGAGAAACCTCAAGAGTGTGGCCCCCAGACACCCTTTCAGCTCAGAGGTGATGTTACCTTCGAGGTTCGTTGTTAAGCCTGGGAGTGGACAGCCCAGTAAAACTAAATGGGACTAACGAGGTACAGGCGTCCGGTGACAAGGGCCAGAAGGCAGAGGGGGAGTAGGAAACTGATGATAAGGAACACAAATTGAATAAGGACACTGTCGATGTATTGTGAGATTGTTGACCACTGCTATAGGGCAACATTTGTAGTAACTATTAAATGGGAGGCTGTTTTGTCCTGTAAGCCTTCATCTTGGGCGAGAATGGCAGCACAATTGGAAGAGCGTAGTCAATATCACTTAAATGTGTAAGTAAAAAGTTTTGAAATGGTGTTAAAATAAAATAAAATAATAAATAAAAAAAAAAAACAACCAAATGAGACTAAAGAGGTACAGTAGTCCAGTGACAAGGGCCAGAAGACAGAAGGGGACAAGGAAGTCCCCTGGTGATAGGGAACACAAGGTGGAGTAAGGATATTCTTGATGTGCTGTGAGATTGTTAACCATTGTCATAGGGCAACATGTGTAGTAACTGTTAAATGAAAAACTATTTTGTTCTTTAAGCCTTCATCTTAAGTGAGAATAACAGCACAGTTGGAAGAGCGTAGTCAATGTCACTGAACTGTGAATGTAGAAATTTTTGAAACGGTGTATCTTTGGCTATCTGTATTTTCATCAAAAAAAAAAAAAAAAGGTTGAGAATTTAGAGGCTTAATATGTTGTGGGGTTGTTAACCAATGTCATAGAACAACATGTGTACTACTATTTCATGAGAAACTATTTGCTCTGTAAGCTTTCACCTGAAGTACAATAAAATATAAAAAAAAAAAAATGATAACTAAGTTTGATTTTTTTTAATTTTGCTTTTAAGAGTTCTCAAGTTTTATATGTAAGCATTTAAAGTTGATATGACTCTCCTATCTGTTAGATCAATGAAGTGCCTCTCATTATGGCTGCTTCTTTTATTGATCACTCCTCTCATGATCGACTCACTCAATTGACCAACGTGAAAATACTTGCTCCTTCCCCCAGTTTATCTAGATCAGAAGAATAAAAGTGGCGATCCTTTCAAAGATCATGCAGACTCAGAATCGTCCTCAACACAGTGTTCCAGAAAGCAGCTAGCATCAATTGCAGGGCAAAGAAGGACCTGAAACCAGTTTATCATCATTACAGCAAATGGCACAGTAAATATAGAAAGACCAAGTCTGAAGACATAGAGTAGAACTACAGATATACAATACAACTGTAACAAGATGCTTCTTTATCTGACACCTTCCAATCGCACCTCTTTTTTAGCCTCTCTGTGTATATATATATATATGGTCTTCCCACGTCTAGAAAGCTGAAGTTGGAGGAGGGAGGACTGAGTATGGGAGAATGTTCTCCTTTTTGTAAGTGGAGAAACTTGGCCCAAGATCATTCAGCCTATATATTCAGAGCATCCAATTCTAGGAGAAGCTCTAGTAGTAGATGGTGATTTCTCATTAGTATTCTTTCTGGAATGGTGGGAGTCACTTTCATTAATAACCCAAAGGAGACAGTCACTAGTGAATCTTAAATACCTTTGTAGTTATTGAATAATTTATACTTTTTCATAACACTCCTGTAAAGGAGTAACTGAGTAGTCAACATCATTACTCCCATTTTATGTGCAAAGAAGGTGAACCATAAAGAAGTTAAATGACTTAGTTAGATGCAGGCTAGTTTAGGCAGAGGGAGAGCAATGCATTGCCTTTTATCGTTGCAAATTAGTTTATTTCTCTTGGGAAATCTAATTTCTTTATACCCTCCCATCCACCACTCTCTAGATTCTTATTGCAGGAGAAAATCAATGATCCTCCCGTAAATATTTTTCTTCCCTCTATAACACTGTAACTAGGACTTAGAGAAATGGAACCCAACCACTTTTTATTTTCCCCCTTGAGGCAATCCATTTGTCGCCTGCTATTTCTCCAGCAACGCTAATAACCACAGTAGGGCTTGACTATCTTTTAAATACAGGCATAAACATTCTGCTGAAGAACAACTGGGGGTGGGGGACATTTGCTCTATGTTCGTTTATTTTGCATTCTAATAGGGCAAAGGATACTTTCTGGAATGCCTATCTGATTTCCCCAGATTAAAACTTTTGCCTCTGAGTAAGCGTTTCCACGTCCACCCTATATGTGTCTCCTGTGATCACTTTGTATCCAGACAAGAGAAAGCAACTTCAGTAATTGTGTGTTTAATTGGTAAGCATGGATCTCCAGGCTACACTTACGTGTCTCATCATGTCAGGTTGCTCGACAATTGTCTGCCTCTCCAGAAATCACATTATTCCCAAGATGGGCACCATACATGCCTTTCATTTTCAATTACTGTTTTAAATCCCACACAGGAGAAGCAAAAACACCTGCAGGCACATTGGAATGTGAAAAAGAAGATTCTTGGTGTGTGTGTGTGTGTGTGTGTGCGCGCGCGTGTGTGCAAACCTCAGTCATTAAATTAACAAGCTGGTGACTGTCAAAAAAAAGTGAGGTGTTCCTGCAGTGTCTTCACAGTCCACAGGCCCCATGGTGTCTTGGCAGGGACGACTGGCTTAGCATTTCTCAGCTGACTGAAGATGAAATTGCTTATTGAAATTGGAAATAAAAATAATGAAACCCTAAGATCACAGGAATCCAAGGATTTTAGAGTTGAAAGGAACCTTAGAGAACATCTGACTTAATTCCTTCTTCTGTGATAAAATGTGAGTCTCAGTCCCACAGAGGTTAAAATATTTTAGAGAACATAATTTCGTGTTTCTCTTTCCTTTCTTCTTCAAGGGCTTACAGTATTTTTGTTTGTTTTTGTCTGTATTATGTCTTCTTTTAGAGTCAATGTTTAATTACAGTTGATATTAATGTGGGAAAAGCAGATAAAAGGAAGATTATTTATATTTTTATTTTAGAACATTACATGTGAGTGCATGATGTTCAAGAAATTTACAGTGGTTTACACTAAAGAATGAAGCTGTATCCTTAATCCACTGCCATCAAGTCGAATCCAATTCATAGTGACCCTATAGGACAGAGTAGAATTGCCCCATAGGGTTTCCAAGGAGCAGCTGGTGGATTCAAACTGCTGATCTTTTGGTTAGCAGCTGTAGCTCTTAACCACTGTGCCACCAGACTATCCTAATATCATAAAGTAAACTTATTGGCAGTGCCTTGTAGGGGTCCAACTGTCTTGTCTTGACCTCCGCATTTAAATCCAATCTTCCTTCTTCCAATTTTTCTTCACCCCAACTTGGAATCTGTCTAAGTAAGTTGTGATGGATCAGAGCTGATTGCCTCTATGCTGTTCTTGTTGCTGTGTGCCGTTGAGTTGATTCTGTCTGAAGAGACCCTATGTGACAGAGTAGAACTGACCCATAGAGTTTTCTAGGCTGTAATCTTTACAGGAGCAGATTACCAGGTCTTTTCTCCTGTGGAGCTGCTGGGTGGGTTTAAATCACTGACCTTTTGGTTAACAGCTTAACCACTGTGCAATCAAGGCTCTCTAAATCCCTAAAATAATTATATATTTGTGCTCATTTTAAAATTCAGTATTTACATATTATCACCAATGCAGGCCACATCTGTCAACATAGGAGGTGAACATAACAACAGAAATTTCTAAAATCTCAGAGCTTTCTGTGCTTTTGCTACTGGTCGACACCCATTTGTAGAATATTCACTGCTAAAGATATGGTCCCGCAACCAGAAAAAAATAGCATATCCACATACAAACAGAATTCTGTTTACAACTTCTAGGGCATATAAGGACCCTGGGACAAGAACCTTTATTAGGGATTATCTGTAAGAAACTGATTACATTTTTCAGGGTGATTTAAGAGCTGAGCTTATGTTTAGAGTCAAACTATACTAACTGTTGATCAGTCGATGTCAAGAATAATAAGAGTCATTGGAAGATTTGTAACTAGAGCTGATGCTTGAGGCCAGTGAAAAATCCACTAGCCAAAGACCAAAGGCATTTAAAATGACTGAAACCTCTTCCAAATTGGCATAATGGAGACTCATCGATGAAAAATTGTGATAAATTTAATGATAATGACCTTAGTGCTAAATATACATAAAAATACAGATGAGATAAAATGTTATTAATGAAACGTTTTAATATATTTTAATATTTCCATGGACCCATAAGTATGCAATGCAGGGTTTGGTTAAATCAAAAATATTTATCTCAAACAAGCCTCCCATGAAAGGTGAGCCAGAGGTCAAAATAATATAATCCATGAAGAACTGTGTGTATTTCTAGAAAAGCAGAATTATGTGAAGTATCAATGCACACAGAGCTAAAGAAAATAAATGTAGTGCACTAGACCTTGAAAATTCCTAAAATTACTCTTTGATGAAATACCAAAAACAGTGAGTGTTTAGGTATGAGATCTTAAACAGAAGAATCCATTAGTTGGGATTTTTAGGAATTCTAGAAAACAGAGAGAATGCATATTTCATTGAATGATACACACACTCTGCTAATTATACAAGACAAGAATAAACTGCAAGTTATAGATTTGAAGCCCCATAATATAATGCACTAATCATTTATTGCATAATTACCTTTTTTTTTTTTCCTGGCATGGGGCTGGGCATGATGGGTAGGAAGGAGAGCAAGATGAGTCCACTTTTATGTAAAACGTGACTTCTACTTTCAAGATTATTGAGAAGAAATGATGTACATGGAACTTAAGTAATAATGCAAGATGGCATTTGTGTATTGGCGCAATGAACAAAAAGATGAAGGGAGAGATCAATGAAGGTGTGTGTGGGAGAAATTGTTCTGGAGGAAGTGTGGATTAAGTTGGAATTTTGTCTTAGAGGGGATTTGCAGAGGGCGCAGAGCAGGGAGGAAGGGCCTATTGCTTTTAGTTTTACCTCATGCTGTATGAAAATACTTTCCTGCATTTTGAAGTGTAGGCTGAGGGAGATATTCTAATCAATTTACCATTTACTGAGCTAAAAGGATTAAGGGGATTGAGGACATCGTAACTGACTTTCCAAAGTGATAACTTTAAGTGAGGCCAAACCTTCCTACTCCCACCTCCCTTAAGGCTGTATGTGGGATGCATTGCAAAATCAGGATGCGCCTGACACTTCATAACAGGTGTGACCAATTAAATCAGCTGCGGTATTAGCCAACAGGGTTGTTTGACATCATGAAGACAAAACAACAGGGTGGAGTGGCCAAATCTATCATGTTTCTTGAACTATTATTTTGAGGACATGTGATTATGAGTCTCACTTATTATTCCAGGCTTTGAGCATATCTGTCTTAATGAGAGTATAGCATTAAGGCATTGTAGGAGGAAAAAGATATGTCTTCCTTAAGGGAAAGGATTGCTTTCCCCAGTGGAAATTCTTACATGGTGATTTCCAAGAAAGGAGAGGTTAAGGAAAGAAAGGTTTATGATTAATATTTGGGCTTGGGAATTGGGAGGGGAGTGGTTTATAGAATGTACCTCAGAGTACTCTCTGGATTTACCCCAACAATGTCGAACAAACAAGTTCCATTGGTTACTGAGATGATTTATCTCCATTCTTTCAAATGTGCAAATGCTCTCTTTCATATAGGATTTGAAGTTGCAAAAACTATGCTATCTTGGTTTGGATTTTCCAGTGACATAACAGGTCCCTGAAGCCCTGGTGGTGTAGTGGTTAAGAGCTATGGCTGCTAACCAAAATGTCAGCGGTTCACATCCACCAGGCGCTCCTTGGAAATCCTATAGGGCATTTCTACTCTGTTCTCTAGGGTCACTATGGGTTGGAATCAACTCAACGTCAACCGGTTTGGTTTGTTTTGTTTTTGCCACCGTGGACACCATCCAGAGCAGTGTTTTTGTTGGTTGGTTAGCTGGCTTATATTTTTATTTGTAAAATCCTATCTTTTGGCAAACCTAGAAATTCCTTCTTTAATGTTATTTGAAATTTATAGATTTTCAAATGTACATATCAGCAAAACAGAGCTATTATGATAGTGAGTGTGCCTTTCCATGTATACCATCTCTAGAGATCCAGAAATTCCGACTGGTGAATTCAACCCTCCTTACCACTGGTTAGAAGTCCTGAAGACAGCTGGGAAGCTTTCAAACGGCTACAGCATTGGGAATTTATTTTTTTTCTGTATCTTTGGTGCCCCTCTCTTAGCAACACACTTTCACATGGGTCTTCTTAAGTTCAAAGTTTCTATTCTGATACAGGGGGAGCAAATAAGAAGAGGTAAACTCAAAACAAATAGTCAATTATATGCTCAAGAGATAATTACAAAGTACAGCGCAGCTTTGGAGCCACCTCCTGATTCCCCATGCTCTTGGATACTTTTAAATAACCAGCTGGAACAATTTCCATTTTTGCTTTTTTTCCTCAAAAATTTAGTACCAGGGGTCTCTGCATGGGCACCTAAGCTCTGTTTACAATGTGGATTTAGTTACATCCATATGTCTGAAGGGCCGGGATATGTTTGACTGACATAACCAGAAGTATTGTGGGAAGTCACACACCTAAGTGGAGAGGCTGTTAATGAGATTCACTGGGCCTAAGGTCTATGGGTTATGGTTGGACTGAAGAAAGGAGGAAAGAGGTGATTTTAAGAAACCAGATGTCATTTAGATTGACTTCCAGTCTAGGGCCTATTGACCCACACCAGGGTTCTAGGGCAAGAAAGGCTTTATGGAGAGGGAGTAAAGAGAAAAGACGCGTCCATGTAAAATCTCTGAAAGATGTCCATAGCACAGAGAAGCACTCCCTTGTGCCCTGTGAAAAGGTGGAACAGAATTGAAAGATCACATCTCTCCTCCCATGATCACTGCCACAAATGGGGGCAGGTGCACTGGGGAACACAGAGCAGAGCATGGGAAGCAATGCAGTCAACTCCAGAAGTGGAGGCTCAAGCCCCAGGCTACATGTGGGCTGCAGCCACAGCAAAGGGATCAACCACCAAAGACACAGGTGATTTTCACAAACCTCACCATGATGTCCAGGAAGACAATGCTTGTATTCTCACATCACTTTCCAATAAAACCCAAATCTCCATCCAGTTTGGAGGGACTTGAGGAATTTGAGATAGTCTCCCAATTCACCAGTTGGAGACTGTGCCAGGATTCCTGCTATTGTTAGCCCAGGAAAACATGGGACACTCTTGTTCTCAGTCCAGGCCAGGATCTTTTGGGGAAAGAGGTGCTTCTTATATCTCTAATTTCCATTGAATAATTTCCTTCAGTTTTGTCAAGAGTAAGACTCCCCAGGGTTTGCCATTCACTAGCCATCTGGCCTTGGTCAAGTTATTTAAGCTTTCTGAACTTCCATTTTTTCATTTGTAATATATGGATAAAATCACTACCTTACCAACCTGTTTGAGGATTAAATGAGATGTAGGTAAAGTGCTTGCATAGTGCCAGCGGTTTTGTTAAAGGCTCCTTTTCTAAATATTGGCCTGTCCTGCGGCTCTTCTCCTCAGACCTGCTGCATTGGTTATTTCATTAGATCCCTTAACTTTGACCAGCATCTCTATGTTGATGACTCCATGTTTACATCTCCTGCCCTAACTAAGGCTCTGATTTCTAAACTTGTACACCCAAGTGTCTATACGACTGCCTGAGAGGCAACATAAGGTAAGGATTGCCTTGGTTCTTCCAATCTATTGCTATGTGCTACTGAACGAGTTACTCTCTGTGCCTCCACGTTCCCATGTGTTAATTGGATGATAATAATAATACCTGTCTCAGGTACATTGAAAAGATTCAATGGGTTAATGTATATGAAGTGCTTAAAACAGTACTTGGTGCATTGTAAGCACTCGATACCTTTTAGAGTTTATCACCTCCATTCAATTTTAATAGGCTCCTCAAATTGAACACAACTATCTGAACAGAAAGGAGCTCTGGTGGCATGGTGGTTAAATTGCTCAGCTGCTAAGCAGAAGGTTGGTGGTTAGAACCCACCAGTCCACTCCATAGGCAGTCTGCTTTGGTAAAGATTTATAGCCTTGGAAACCCTGCGTGGGGCAGTTCTACTCTGTCCTAGGGTTGCTATGAGTCCGAATCAACTGGACAGCAATGAGTTTGGTTTTGGTTTGATGTCTAAACAGAACTCAGGACTTCCTACCATGCCCAGTGTGGTCCTCTCTTACTCATTCATTCATTCAACAAATATTTGCAGTGCACCTGCTCAATGCTAGACTGGAGATATTGTTTTCAGTTGCCATTGAGTTGATTCTGACTCATGGCGACCCCATGTAGGCGGAGTAGAACTGCCCCATAGGGTTTTCAAGGCTGCGACCTTTCAGAGGCAGATTGCCAAGCCTGTTTCCCGAGGTGCTGCTGGATGGGTTCGAACCGTCAACCTTTTGGCTAGTAGTCAAGTGCTTAACAATTTGTGCCACCCAGGAACCAGACTGACCATAGAATGGTTAAGAAAATAGAGTTCACATTCTAGGGGAGAGGCACTCTATAAACAAATGAATACATAATATAATTTCAATCTTCTCCTTTCAGCCAATAACTCCACCAGCCACACTCTGAAGTCACACGCTCTAGCACGTGGTTACTCTATGACCACATCTTGCACTCCTTCTCTCTGCTGCAGCCACACTGGACTTCTTCCTGTTTCTTGAATATGCTGGGTTTGTTTCAGACTCTGGAAACATTGTTCTCTCTGCCTGGAATTCCCTTCCTGCAATTTTTCCCATGGTTGCTCTGTCTTAGCATCCAGATCTTGGTCCCAGTACTCCTTCCTCAAGGAGGCCTTCCTGGCCTTGTCTTGCTGTGTGCAGCAACCCCAATCACAGCTCTCTGTGTGTTGTAATTATTATGTTTTATTCTTTGAATAAAAATTGCTTACTGTGAAATCATTTATGTTTTCCTTCCTTGTTGTCTCCCTGACACAAGAATGAAGCTCCATGAAGGCAAGGATCTTGTCAGTCTTGTGTATCACCATATCATCCATATCATGAATGTTTGGTCCTGGAAAATGCTCAGCAATATTCACATATAAATGGACAAATAAATGCATAATGTATAATTGTCCCTTCCCAATGAGGCGCAATCAATAAGCCCACTTGGTCCAGTCCCCATCTTAAGAAAGAGCCTCAAATTTAGACTCTAAATGAGATAACGTGTATGACAATTGTGGATGTGTTGGAAATACTAAAAAAAAAGACGCTTTGAAATATTACAAAGTATATAATCCTCTTACAGTGTTTCTTCATTTTAAAATACTAGTGGCCTCAGACCTTACTCAATGTCTAAGGCCTGGAGATCTACTTTTAAAAAATCAACCACTGAAAACCCTATAGAGCACGGTTCTTCTCTGACACACACGAGGTCACCATGAGTTGGGGTCAACTCAACGACGACTGGTTTGGTTTTGGGCTAGGTTCTCCTCAAGTCTTTTTGAACTGTCATACTTTTCTTATTCCATTAAACTCTAGCTCTGCTTTTTTTGTTTGTTTGTTTTTGAGGATGTAGAGATATACCTCTTATTTAGGGCTATTACTGAACCATATGTTCATATGATTATGTAACTCATATATCACATATCACACTTTTAGATACAAATAGTGAGGTTTGGTTCAACACATGTATTTTAAATATTGTATTATTATTTTGTATCTATATTATATATTTACATTTTTTATTATATATAAAATCATATATATAGTATACGTTATTGTTGTGGATTGAATTATGTCCCCCCAAAATATGTACTGGAATCCTAACCCCTATACCTGTATTTGGGAATAGGGTTTTCTTTTTATGTTAATGAAGCCGTATCAAGGTAGGGTGTATTTTAAACCTACTGACATTTGAGATATTAAAAAACCTACTGACATTTGAGATATAGAGAAACCTACTGACATCTGAGGTCTAAAAAGAGCAGGTTAGGCATAAAGAAGCAAGCAAGTAAGCCTGCATGAAAGGGGAAAGATAGATGCCAGGTGGAGATCTCTGAGGAATGCCCGGAAGGATAGTAAAGAAGCTGAGACAAGAATTTTCCCCAGAAGGTACAGAGAGCATCTTCCTTTAGACCTAGCATCCTGAATTTGGACTTCCAGCTTCCTAAACTGTAAGAAAATAGATTTCTGTTATTTAAAACCACCTACTTTGGTATTTCTGTTACAGCAGCACCAGCTAACTAACACAATTACATTTTTATTACTTTAGTTAGGATGTCATTTATTAAACACGAAGATTTTGCTCTGTAATAGGTATCATGCTAATTGTTAGAGATGAAAGGAAAATGAGAAATGATCTCCAAGAGTTTACATTCCAATTGGAGAGGTATATGTGAGAAAGCCAATTATAATATAATTATAATAATAAGAATGTATATCTAATAATATAATTATATATATAGGAGCCCTGGTGGTGCAGTGGTTGAGCACTTGGCTGCAAACCGAAAGGCCTGTGGTTCAAACCCACCAGGCACTCCGTGGGAGAAAGATGCAGCAGTCTGCTTTTGTGAAGATTACGGCCTTGGAAAACCCTATGGGGCATTTCTACTCTATCCTACAGGGTTGTTATAACTCAATGACTCAGAATTGACTTGACAGAAGCGGGTTTATATACATATATATATATAATCAACTCCCATGGAAGCAGTGGTCAAGAAATCAAATGCCATAGTGCATTGGGCAAATTTTCTGCAAAAGACCACTTTAAAGTGTTAAAAAGAAAAGATGTCACTTTGAGGACTAAGAAGCCCCTGACTTAAGCCATGGTGTTTTCAATTGTCTCTTTAGGCACGCGAAAGCTGGACGCTGAATAAGGAAGACCAAAGAAGAATTGATGCCTTTGAATTATGGTGTTGGCAAAGAATATTGACTATTTTATGGACTGCCAGAAGAATGAACCAATCTGTCTTGGAAGAAGTACAGCCAGAATGCTCCTTAGAAGCGAGGATGGTAAGACTTCATCTCATGTACTTTGGACATGTTATCAGGAGGGATCAGTCCCTGGAGAAGAACATCATGCTTGGTAAAGTAGAGGGTCAGTTAAAAAGGGGAAGACCCTCAACGAGATGGATTGACACAGTGGCTGCAACAATGGGCTCAAACATAACAATGATTGTAGGGATGGCTCAGGACTGGGCAGAATTTTGTTCTGTTGCACCTCACAGCACAACTATATATATATATGTGCATATATATATGTGTATATTATATATGTGTGTGTATATATATATATATATATATATATATATATATACATGCGTGCTATGGAAGTCTATTTTGAGATGGAAATATCCTTGAACAAGGTGTGTTTCCTGGAAAGTGTGGAAGGGGGATATAGTTTAGTTTAAGAATATTGTCTCCTGTCATTCACTTTCATTTCTCTTTACTCACTTTATTGAATTCTGCTTTGCCAAGTCATATTCTTGCCTCTCCTAGCAATGGTATTTCACTTGCGTATGTACTCAGTTACTTGGAATCTGGAGCCCCTGCATGTGTACACACTCCTTTTTCAGGATACAGTCATGTTAACCGCGACAATCAGTTTGTTTATGAACATAGGTGCAGCCGACACAGGGTCAGCGGTGAAGTGCTTGGGCAGTGATGCCTCTGAGCTCCCGCTGCTAGTGGGATGTTTATGCAGGAGGAACAAGGAGGATCATGCTTTCAGCCTTGACCCCAAACAGGAGAAGGCTCTCAGGTCTGAGCAGGCTTTAAGATACACTTTACTGTAAATGTGTGCAGAAGCTTACAGTACAGACCTGGGCACAAAGAACGGAGACAAAGAAGAGGCTGGAGGCGGGGAGCAGGAGGTGCTGAACAAGCGTTAACAGCACCATTTTGTAGAGCAGAGTGGAAAGAAGCAGACGAGCTGGTAAGAGACATCATGGGGCACCAAGAAAAAGATCGGCAGAATCAGGACAGTGCACAGAATATTATGAACCAGGCTGGATCCAAACAGAGACTTGGTGGAAGGATTGTTGTTGGGTGCCATCAAGTCAATTCTGACTCATAGCGACCCCATATGACAGAGAAGAATTGTCCCAAAGGGTTTTCTTGGCTATAATCTGCATGGAAGCAGATCTTTAGGTATTTTTCCCACAGAGGTGATGGATGAGTTCAACTGCCCACCCTTCAGTTAGCAGCCGAGCGAGAGCTTAACAGTTTGCACCACCAGGGCTCTTTGCAGAAGGATTGCAACTAGTTTATTAGAGAAAGAGAGAAGAAAGAAAGAAAAATACCACCTGGAAATTGACATCAGAACCTCACTAGATAGTATTTATTGTTGTTTGTATACATGCTAGGGGCCCTGGTGGAAACCCCACGGGACAGTTCAACTCTGTCCTATAGGGTCACTAGGGGCCCTGGTAGAAACCCCACCGGGCAGTTCTGCTCTGTCCTATAGGGTCACTAGGGGCCCTGGTGGAAACCCTACAGGACAGTTCTACTCTGTCCTATAGGGTCACTAGGGGCCCTGGTGGAAACCCTACGGAGCAGTTCTACTCTGTCCTATAGGGTTTTTAGGGGCCCTGGTGAAAATCCTATGGGGCGGTTCTGCTCTGTCCTATAGGGTCACTAGGGGCCCTGGTGGAAACCCTACGGGGCAGCTCTACTCTGTCCTATAGGGTCACTAAGGAACCCTAGTGGAAACCCTACAGGGCAGTTCTACTCTGTCCTATAGGGTTTCTGTGAGTTGAAATCAACTCAACTGCAAAAGATTTGTTTGTTTGGTTTTGGTATATATGCTTAATTGATGTATAAAGAAACAATGTTTAGAAATTTGGTTAGTTATTTTCAACAAATCTTTCTCTCAAATACTTTTGAACTAAAAAGCCTTGACGGACATTGCTATATATTTATAGACACACTCATGAGTTGAAATCAACTCCATGGGCAAGTGGTAACTGGTAAGCTATGTTGGATCTTAGAGGGAGGGACTGTGGCCTGTAATATTGAGAAGAGGAAATCAAAGTAGTCCAACTTCAGACAGGGTATGGCTTATTGGAGATGGAAAACTAGAATGGAGTCCCACTTGTGCATCTGCTGTCTGCTTTCACAAATGACCTGGGAGGTGGCAGTACCTCCACTGGCTATGTTGTCACAGCTACAGCTGACTTTAGAATTGTGAACACAGGGAGACAATGCAGGTGTTGTCCATGTGACTCTAGGGTGGGTCAGCTCCAATCACCAAGCATCCATGTCAAGGAGTGGTTTGCTAAGCATTGACTAAAAGGCCACGGTTCAGAGGCAATTCTCACAAAAGCTTCAGCTGTATCCCTGTCCCAGTTTACCCGAGGATATGTTAATTAGCACAATAAATGTGATACCCGTGCTCTGATTTATAAAATTACTGGTATTCAAGATCTGTGGATTGGCTCAAGTGTTTCAGAGTTACTTGTCCTTAGAACAGATTCTAAGAATCTAACAGAACCTTAAGGGTGACATCCAGGTGGTAAACTCTAAATGACCTTCTGTTCTGTCACAGGTTCAGAGGATTCATGGTTACCTGCCTCTAATAATCTGTCATCTGAAGCCTGCCACTGCAAGCTGGCTGCATTAACCTCAAATCAAGGTAAGACTTCACAGCCCACATAACAGGCTGCTTGTCCATTTTGTTTGCTGTTAAATGTATGCAAGTGTGACAGAACTTTGCTGAAATCAATTACCCTCCTAACTTGGGTGACCACAAGGCGTGATTTTCCCTGGACAGTGCTCATTTATGCCTGTGGTCCAAGTGTAATTATAGACAGCACTCTCCTTTCAGGCTCAAAAGCTTCCTCGTTTGGTAGCAAGTTTGAGGAAAAGTTTCTAACTTTCAGGTAGACCTCTGAACCGTTGGCAGAGCCTAATACTTCTCAAGTTGTCTTAGGTGAGGTCAAAGCAAGCTACTGCAAGGATTCTTGGTAAGTTGAACCCCAAAGGCAGTCATATTGGAGCTATAGCAGAACAATTCTGCATCCATATTTGCTATTAAAGGAAGACTTAAGCTTGAAAAATGCATAGCTCAGTCTACAACCCTGCCTGGAATGCTAGAAGCCCTTTTCGAGTTTCCAAATTTAGTTAATTCCAATCCCCAGACCTGTACGTTTCCTTATGATGACGGATGTTGAGCAGACATCATTTCTCAAGGCTTTGAGCCAGATTTAATTTAATATAGGAAAGTCTGATGGTTCCTGTTCCGATACGTGGTGCTCATTTATGTCCATTACAGTAGCCTTAATGGAAAACAGTTATTTCAATCATTCTAAGTGGTTGATGCACAATGATCGACTAAAATGGAAAAATTCGGTTATCTTTGGTCTATTTTCAAGTTGTCCAACACAAACGTCAGTTTAGTGCCTTATGGGAAAAGGGAGATGAAACTATTCTGATTTAACTCATCTTGTCCCTCAAGAAGTATTTAAACTAAGCTTATACTAACTTGATTATTGTAAATATTTACAAACTCTTTAACACCCCATGACGTCAGCGACTATTCCATTTCTTTTTTCACTATTGAAATGTCAACACTTGGTTCACTGATTGACATGTTGTAGACTTTCAAATATTTGATGAATTGAATTGTCATTCATTTAAGCCTGAGCTTCTGTTGATTAACATTTAGGTGTAGATACTGGTATCAGTCAGCTATAACTAATCAACACCCAAGGTTTCTTAAATACTGGGCTAATATAGACTGTTGTTGTCAACAGTTGTTGGTAGCTGCCATCGAGCTGGCCCCCCCAGCTCATGGAGATCCCATGTACAATGGAACAAAATCCTGCCCTGTCCTGTGCTATAAGGTTTTGTTGTGATCTATAAGGTTTTCATTGGCTGATTCTCAGAGGTAGATCACCAGGCCTTTCTTCCTAGTCCATCTTAGTCAGGAAGCTCTGCTAAAACCTGTTTAGCATCATAGCAACTCCGATTTTATATACATATATATTACATTGCATATATGTACCACATTTTGTTTACCCATTCACTTGTTGATGTACACTTAGCTTGTTTCTGTCATTTGGCTATTGTGAATAGAGCTGCAGTGAACACTGGTGTACCACGTATCTGTTTGTGTTCTAGTTTTCCATTCTTTTGATGATAAACTAGGAGTGGAAGTGCTGGATCGTATGGTAATTCTTTTTTATTTTTTTAATAATATTTTATTGTGTTTTCGGTGAAAAGTTTAGACAGCAAATTAGGTTCCCATTTGACAATTTCTACACAAGTTGTTCAGTGACATTAGTTGCATTATTCATAACGTGTCAACATTCTCATTAACTGTGTTCTGGTTGTTCCATTTCCAGTACTCTAGTCCCTGCCCCCCTTGTCGTCTCATCTTTGCTTTAGAGTAATTGTTGACCTTTTGGTCTCATAAAGATAGTTTTGTAATGTATCCCCGTACCAAGGTTAATATCCTTTATTTTGCATGCCAATCTGTTATTTCACTAAAAGGTGACCTCAGGGGATAGTTTCAGTTCAAGGTTTAAAGAGTATCTCAGGGTGATAGTCTCAGGGAGTCCTTCAATTTCAACTGGTCTGGTAAGTCTGGACATTTTAAGAATTTAAGTTCTGTTCTTCATTTTTATCCCATTCTATCTACGTCCATCTATTGTGGCTTTGTTCAGAACAGTTGGTTGGAGTAGCTGGGCACCATCTAGTTCTTCTGGTCTCAGGGTATATGATGCTGTGGCTTTTTAAAGTTTTAAAAATCAAAGATGTCACTTTGATGACTAAGGTGTGTCTGACCCAAGCCATGGTCTTTTCAATTGTCTCATATGAATGCAAAAGGTAGATAATGAAAAAAGAGGACAGAAGAAGACCCAACACATTCAAACTATTGTGTTGGCAAAGAATATTGAATGTTCCGTGGACTGCCAAAAGAATGAACAAATCAGTCTTAGAAGAGATACAACCAGGATGGTGTGACTTTGACTCCCTTACTGTGGACATGTCAACAGAAAAGATCAATTGCTAGATAAGGTCATCATGTTTGATAAAACAGAGGGTCAGCAAAAACGAGGGGAGCCCTCAGTGGGACAGACTGATACAATAGCCGCCATAATGAACTCAAACATACCAACAATCACAAAAATAGAGCAGAACTGGGCAGTGTTTTGTCCTGTTATACATAAGGTTGCCATGAATCGAAGATGACTTGATGGCAACTAACAACAAGAAGGAACAGAAACTTATTGATCAGAACAAAGGTCAGCCAGATACTCAAAGCTGGGCTCTGAAGAGCCTTGGGAGGTCAAGCATGAACTCTTTAGTTGCTGGTGAGGTCCAGTGATTCTGGGAGAGAGACCTAGTTTACTAAAAAGCGTAGTGATATTTGAATATTGTATCAATTGGTATGGTCACACTTGTGAGTACTGGCTGTATATCGACCCTCTTTGTATCTTAAGATTATTTACCTCTCAAGAGAATTCCCAGGAGAGGCAATCTGCTAAGCCATTGCTAGTGAATGCTAGAGATCAAACTACCAAATCATGGGGGAAAGGCTGTTTTATACAAATGCATCAACATGGTCCAGTTCTTTGTGATACAGAAGAGAGAAAAGACTTTCAGAGGATAAAAGGGATTGTTCCTGAGCCCAGCCAGCTCTCCTCCCTTGTGTCTTGTTCTTTCTCTAGAAATGCCTCTACCATCTACTAAGTGCATCGGTTACGTTGCCACAGAGACTTGGTACCGTTCTCATGTACACTCAACCATAGGAAACTGGCTTTATTAATTACAGTGCTTGCCCAATGGAACAATCGGCTTCCATTCATAATTCATTGACATCCTCGCTAAACAAATATTGGAGTATTCACTCATTCCAAGCAACTACCTTAAAGAAGCTACATTTATCACAAAGGTTCATAAACTGGGAGAGTTGAGTATTAAAAATTCTAATTAAAGAAAGCTTACTTTTAATAGCAAGCACCCCATTCTCATTCATATGTGTTAAGTACTTACCAGTACTGGAAATGAGATGCCAACTAGGATGATAAATGAACACACGGCAACAGGCCTCTCTCCTGGAGCGTGGCTATTGTAGTGGGACATTCGAAAAAGCTTTCTTCACCTATTTGGCCAGAGCAGGTAGGAGTTCTGGCATTAGTCTTCCCACACTGAGGTGTACTGATTCGTCTGCTAGCATCAGGATAGGGGGTAGAACAAACACAGGAACCTGCCAGTAGAGCCTGTGGGAGCTGAGCCTTCTCTTCTACATTATATATCATTCAATGATGCAGTGACCTACTCACATCACCTGGACACGCAGCAGCCACGCCAGCCCGCTTTCAACGTTTAATGAAATTCAGGCAGGGGAGAAAAACCAGAACCAACACATGTTCCAGGATATCAGAGATCAGAGCTGCTCAACAGGAGATTTCTGTCTCACTTCCAGCTTTCAGAGCCTTGAAGGAAATCTTAGCACCGGCACGTCGCTCTTACATCTTTCTGTTTCTGAATGGCAGATCATCAGGGCTTCCTCTTGGCGTGTGTCAGCTCCTAAGTTCAATAAATTATGCATGGAAACATGCAGTTTTTTGCTGCACTTACACTCTTCACATGCTTATAGCAGGCTTCTTGTGTGAGATAGGAGCCATTTGGGGTATTGTAACAAAATCCCCCTGTTGACTTAATGTAGAGACTTGGGCAGCAATTCAAATAAGTCTTTTCTTTTGCCAAAATCTCTTTCCCTGCTTTTATTCCTTTGGAAAAACAGCCTCTTTATCATTATCCTTAAATACAGACTGAGTGCCCTCAGAAAGGCTACTGGTATTGGCTTACTCACAAATACATAAGCCACAATTAGTCATGGAAATATTTAAGAGAACGTAGCTTCCCGTATCCATGTTATCACTTCTGGATCCACCATTTATTTGTTGATTGATGCAACATACATAATTAAACCCTATTTAACAAAGGACACATTTTTCTACCTACTACCTACTATTTGATCAGAGGTAGTGATGTGGAAGATGAAGAATCAAAAACTCCGTTTTCTTAAAAATAGAATAAAATATCAGTACAGATTCTACTTTTACGATTTCGCAGAATCTTATGTAACTGAAAGCACGTTAGCTTCTGTTTCCTAGCTTGACACTCAAGTCTCTCTGAGCCTAGCCAAATTTAGAGGGATGATGACTGCATTAGAAGTTTGTGAGAATAAATATTAATAATGATATCTGAGAAGGCAGAACCATTCTGATAACATTGTGAAAAGTTTTTAAAATAGAAGTTGACGTGTAAGAGCCAGGTGACTATTACTACTGATCTAGTACTGATTCTACGTTTGACGTCCCGTGCCAATCAGGAATACACACCCACTTCACTTTCCTTCTTTGTGTTTCTCCATCTTGAATAGTGAAATAATATTTTCTGCCTGCCAGCTGGTTATAACAATTAATGACAAAATGCTTGCTTGGCATTTGGCTTTTTTTATTTTCTTTTGCGTAAGGTTGTATCTAAGTGTTTAGTAGTTTCATATATTTGTTTAAAAGAATGTAGAATTGAAAACATCACTTCTCGCAATTTTTTTCGACAGTGGCACCTTATGGCATATTGTCAATCCCGGTTAATATTAGTTAGGAAATGATTATTGAATCTCTTCGGATGCACTGCATTGTGTAGAACAGCAACGTTGTATGTCTGCATGACAAAACACCAATTCTCTGTTGTAAACAGGAGGTATTATACAATTACTCTTCATTCTGAAAGCAGTTATCATATCCCTGAAGGCTCTTTCCATTGAAAATAGCAAATCAAGCCTGTGTGAAAGGCTGTCAGTTTCTCAGAAATCAAATGGCATTTTCCAAAGTAAGAAATAAAATATGCATATCATGGAATCATGGATGTGTTTTCCAGAAATGCATATTTTTGAGAAAACATGTCTTTCAGATTTCAAAAAATGACTTATTTTGTGATGAGGCATTGCAAGGTGCCAGTTGGCTGCATAACACTGTTCAAAGCAATGTACACACAATAGAATAATTATAGTATCTTGAACCTGTATAACATATGTATTCTGAAGAATACGTATAAAGTCATATAATCTTCTTTAGATGTAAAACTTCTGTAAGTTAGTGGGACCTGTTACACTCATTTTCAGACTGAAAGACAGAACCAAAACCAAACCAAACCCATTGCTATCGAGTCGATTCGGACTCATAGCGACCTATAGGACAGAGTAGAACTGTCCCATAGGGTTTCCAAGGAGTGGCTGGTGGATTTGAATTGCTGACCTTTTGGTCTGCAGCTGAGCTCTTAACCACTGTGCCACCAGGGCTCTTGAAAGATGGAAGAACATGGAAATGTTGTATATTTCCAAAACTGGCAATAAGTTGAAGTTAGAGTCACACAACTTCATCTCCTATGAAATTATTTTCAGTCAATCCTTAGTCATGAATATTGTTTTGGAAAAAAGTGACAAGTTTCTATGAGGCTGCCTTCTTTCCTTCTCCTGTTCCTTCCTTTCATTCTTTCTCTGCCTTCCACAAATGTTAATTTTGTTCATTTGCTCCCTCACCCATTTATTCATTTAACGAGTGTTTATCAAGCATACACTGCATGTCATACTTTGTACTAGGTGATGGGGATCTGTCGTAGTCATCTAGTGCTTCTACAACAGAAATACCACAAGTGGATGGCTTTAACAGAGAGAAATTTATTCTGTCACAGTCCAGTAGGCTACAAGTCCAAATTCAGTGTGTCAGCTCCAGGGGAAGTCTTTCTCTTCTCTGTCATCTCTGAAGAAAGGTCCTTGTGATCGGTCTTCCCTTGGTCTGGGAGCTTCTCTGCAAGGAACCCCAGGTCCAAAGGACACGCTCTGCTCCTGGCACTGCTTTCTTGGTGGTATGAGGTCCTCAATTCTCTACTTGCTTCGCTTTTTGTTTCTCTCTTGTAAGATAAAAGATGGTGCAGACCACACTCCAGGGAAACTCCCTTTACACTGGATCAGGGATGTGACCTTGGTAAGGGTGTTATAACCCCACTCTAATCCTCTTTAACATAAAATTATAATCACAAAATGGAGGACAACCACACCATAGTGGGAGTCATGGCCCAGCAAATTGATACGCACATTTTTGGGGGGACATAATTCAATCCATGACAGGGGGATACAGCAATAAATCAAAGAGAAAAAAAGTCCCACCATTTGTTATTATCATTAGGGATCAAAGCAGAATACTTCATATATTGAAAACAGGTCAAGCTCACAGTGGTGCATACAATTGTCCAAAATTCTAATTTTTGCTTGAAACTCTTGAAATTAAAATTTGTTTGATTGAGATTTTATTATTGGCAACAAATAATGTCAATTGTTTTTTCATGCAATACTGACTATATTTGATTCATTTTGGACAAATTGTCTGCCAAATACCCAAGTCTGAAAAGCCACAGTTTGTTTGCTGGTTGTTTGTTCAAGTAAAAATATTGTTCCATGATAAAGAAGCTATTTCAGCTCGCAACTCAATCTCGTTAGCGCTTTTCCTTCAGATGACTGTCCTACTTTGAGTCACATCAGAAGTAGTTCTTCCCCACTTCCCATTACATCACACAGAATAATAAAAAGACACGTCCTCGAGGCTCAAGTTTTAATAATATTAATCGCTTTACGGTTTAATCAAGAACATGTTTAATTGAAACTAGCATGTTTTAAAATTGCTTGTTTTCTCCTTGTAAACCCTATGGGGCAGTTCTACTTTGTCCTATAGGGTCACTATGAGTCAGAACCGACTCGACGGCAATGGGTTTGGTTTTGGTTTTGGTAGTGGTAAAAAATGTAACTACTAACGTAGTTTGGTGCCACTGCCTTATTTATGCTAAGGCATCACCAGTGTGATCCATCACTCCTTTTATACAAATATGGCAAATGTTGAAACAGTATAAAAACAAATAACATCTTCGTATTATAAAAAGAAGCTTTGCCTTGCATCCTGAGTAGGTCTCAGGGATCCCCGGGGGCTTGCAATTGTACTTTGAGAATCACTGCTATAGGACCATAGTTCCCAAACTTAGTGTGTGTCAGAGTCACCTGGAGGGTTTATTAAAATACAGGTTGCTGGATCTCACCAGGAGAGAGTCTGATTCAGTAGGTCTGGGTGGGGTCCAAGAATTTGCATTTCTAACAAAGTGCTAAGTGATTCTGATGCTGCTGGTCAGGAGGCCACAATTTGAGAACCACTGCTGTGGAAGCGGAAACGCTGGTGGCACAGTGGTTAAGAGCTCTGGCTGCTAACCAAAAGGTCGGCAGTTTGAATCCACCAGGTGCTCCTTGGAAGCCCTATGGGGCAATTCTACTCTGTCCTGTAGTGTTGCTATGAGTTGGAATCGACTTTACGGCAATATACAAACCATCTCTTATTTGAAAGTTAAGATCCACATCTGTGCAGTTATAAGTATTTCCTTATTACATCTTCATACCATCTAGCGTTGCATTTTGCACAAAATTGACATTAAGTCAATAATTTGGTTATCCAAATAATTTTAATAGTATCACTGCCAGAAATATCTTTTCAGACTGGCAATTTGGAAGAACATAAAAAATAAAAAAGCAAATCTGTTGTTGTTGAGTCGATCCCAACTACTGGCGACCCCATGTGTTACAGAGAAGCTTCCTAGGGTTCTCTTGGCTGTAATCTTTATGGAAGCAGATCGCCAGGCTTTTCTTTTGCAGCACCACTGGGTGGGTTTGAATTTCCCACCTTTAGGTTAGCAGTTCGATCACAAACGGCTTGCACTACCCAGAGACTTTGAAAGACGATAGGATATTACAATATACCACGAACATGTAATAGGATACTTGACACACCACTTCTCATCAAGATTGTCAATGAGTTACAGGTAAGATCATGTTCTTTCTGATTTGCATTTCTAACGAGTTTCCAGGCGATGCTAATGCTGCTGGTTAGGGAGCAATTATGAGAACCACTAGCAGAGCAGTGGTTCTCAAAATTTGTTATACATAAGAATCACCTGGGGATCTTGTTAGACTGTAGATTCTGATTCAGTATACCCTGGTTGGAAATGCAAATTCTCAGCAGAATAAACCAGTTTGAAGCCCTGATATTATTTCAAGTAGTATGGCGCTTCTGTCTGTTTCCTGAAATGTTTCTGGAGCCAGCAATGAGGTGACTGCTTGACTATGTCCTTGTGCTCCACAGAAGTACTGCCTTTGAGGAAAGACAGTGTGGTGTGGAGACCAGACTCTTTCAATGCCCCCAGTTGCCAGTGACAAGGAGTGAACTCGTGATCTTCCTTTACCTGTCAGGGAGGTCTTGCTGAAGTAAAGCAGGGCTGCTTATCAAAGTTTTAGAACTGCTCTTCAAGGTGACTATGTCTGAGTAACTTTAAGGTCATTTCAAGTTAGAAAAAAAAAAAGAAGCTTGATGGATGAGGAGTTGTAAGGGAGACAAGCTCTCATTTCAAATATCAAAATAACTCAGAATGTCCACACTCTAATTACTTTTGTCAAACCACATATTTTAGATGCCTTGCATTCAGGAAAGGATGGCTAAACGTCATGAAAAATTGAAAATGTATTTTTATTTCTGCAATGATGAAGTGACATTGCATTTCTTAGTACTCTGGAGTTTGCTGGTTTTTCCAAAATTTATTGGCATGATATCCCAGTCAGCCCCAACGTCAGTCAACTTTATGAAATATTTATTTTCTGCTAAGGAAAAACAAACAGCATGGAAGTAAGATACACTAATAACGAAGTGCATGAATGGATATCAAAAGGCAATTTTTAAGTGTCTAGTATCGAATTTGATACCTTTCATTTTACTTATAAGCAGTATTCCTAGATCTTTAACCCATTTTCTTTTCTCATAAATACAAGTTATGTTAGAAGAGTACAAATACATTTTTATTTATTATAGTTAGATTATAGTACATCCATTGCATACTTTTGAATTACAGAAAGACGAAGTATAAATGTATCTGATACTAAAATGGTGACTTAAATAGCATGCTTGCCAGAGAAGGAGGAGGAGGGCGAAATCCTGGTAAAAGATGATGCTAAATCACACATTTTAGCTGTAATGGGTGAATAATTCTTAGGAAAGAATAATGTTCAAATTCTTGGAACCAATGAAGGTTTTATTTATCTAAAATTATTACCATCAGCACTGACTTTCAGAGTCACAGAACTAGGATAGGTCATCTATGTTACTCTTAACTGTTTTCAAACCAAGGAGTAAATGCATTTTAATTAACAATAAATCATTACACTGTCACATTCAATACAAAATTCACTAGTGATTGAAGTTAACATAGTTCACTCACCTTCAAGAGATTTTTGAGTTATCTTCCAAATAAAGGTCGTGCATTTGTGCTAAACCAATCAAAAACCAAAAACAAACCCACGGCGGTTGAGTCATAGCAACTGACTTATGGCAACCCTATGGGACAGAATAGAACTGCCCCATAAGGTTTCCATGGGGCAGTTGGTGGATTTGAACTGCCGACCTTTTGGTTAGCAGCCAAGTGCTTAACCACTGTGCCACCAGGGCGCCATACTAAACCAATCAGTACCCCCTTAACTGTCCTCGATTGCATAATTGTACAATTTGTAGACGGGTAAAATTCTGGTTTTCTCTGAAATGGGCCTGTCACATCAGGGCTTCAAACTGGTTCATTCTGGTTTGAACCCCTGCTGAGAACTTGCATTTCCACCCTGGGTATACTGAATCAGTCTACATTTTAACAAGATCCCCAGGTGATTCTAATGTATATTAAATTTTGGAACCACTGCTCTACTAATGGTTCTCATAATTGGTCCCTAACCAGCAGCGTTAGCTTTGCCTGGGAACTTGTTAGAAACGGAAATTCTTAGCAGGGGTTTGAACCTGAAGGAACCTGTTCAAAGTCCTGTTTTAAACAGAGGGGGTAGTCAGATTGCCCTGGAGCTCTCAGCATCATTTCATGCAGCATCCCCTACAGACCTAGCCTGCTGCATCTGGGATGTTTACACAGGGATTGTCCGTCTGAAAGGCAGGTTATTTAGTGGATACATACGAGAGTCCTAATGAGGCTGAAACTCACTGCAGTTGAGTTAATTCCGACTCATAGTGACCTATAGGACAGAGCAGAACTGCCTCATAGGGTTTCCAAGGCTGTAAATGTTTGCAGAAGCAAACTGCAACATCTTTCTCCTGCAGTGCAGCTGGTGGGTTCGAACCTCTGACCTTTTGGTTAGCAGCCAAGTGCTTTAAACACTATGCCACCAAGTCTCCTTAAACAACAAATGGAAAAAAAAAAAAGCCCCATTGCCTTAGAGTCAATTCTGACTCATAGGGACCCTATAGGACAGAGTAGAACTGCCCCATAGTGTTGCCAAGGCTGTAAATCTTTATGGAGGCAGACTGCTGCATCTTTCTCCCACAGACTAGCTGGTGTGTTTGAACCTCCGACCTTTTGGTTAGCAGTCAAGTGCTTTAAATACTGCACCACCAGGGCTCCTTATTTACACAAATCAAAAAAAGAAAAACTCTCTTGCCTTTGAGTCAACTCCGACTCATAGCGACCCTGAAGGACAGAGTAGAACTGCCCCATAGGGTTTCCAAGGAGCAGCTGGTAGGTTTGAACTGTCAACATTTGGTTAGCAGCCAAGCTCTTAACCACTGAGCCACCAGGGCTCTGCAGACTTAAATAGCTCCCTAAAATTTCTTCCTGGCAGCAGCTGTGAACTTGAAGTGATGAATGGAAGTAGGTGAGTACATTTACCAATTCCACAGAAGTACTGCTGTTGTGGAAAGGCATTTTTTTGGGTGGAGCCCAGATCTCTCTCAGTGTCTCGTTTCCAGTGAAAATGAAGAAATTCATGATCATATTTCGCCTGTCATAGAAATGTCACTGAAAAAAAGGAAAAGTTGCTTATCGGTTTTAGCACTAGTCTCCAAAGTGACTGTCTACCAATTCTTCACGGTTGTTTTTCCGTCTGAGCCTTAAAAACCATTGGAAGGAGGCTGAATATGGAGAACACTGAGTAACTGCTGGTGGAAGATCATTTTAAAGGATATGGCTGTGGAGAGAGAGAGGAAAAAGAGTGTTCTCAGGAGGAAAATGTTTGAGAACTATAGGATTTGAAGAATAATATGTCAAGAGACACTCTTTGTCTGTGACCAATCCCTAAACCTTCACGGTGCTAGATATTTCTGAGAGCAAGAATCAGCTGAAAACAAAGCCCTTGTGCAATTTGAAGTCAATAACTATGAATCTATAGAAATATGACTCTAGAAATTAGATAAATTAGATAAATCCTTATGAAATAATCTGGTGAAATTTAACCTATAGTGAGTTATAGCTAGCTGCAGACATCAGTTATAGCTAACTGCAAACACCATGTTTGTGTGTGTATATATATATATATATATATATATATATATAAACATGATATATATACGTATATGTAAAGTTAATATCAACCAAAAAGGGAGATCTGCAGAGAGCTCACAAAAAATAAAAGTAAGAAAATGCAGATTATAGTATTCATTGAGCTTCTAAAGGAGAGAAATTTATTTACCGTATTTAAATATTCCAATCACTAGAGCTATGTGCACTATACCAGTATGTGAATGCTCAATAGATTTACACAGGCCTGGGAGAAGTATTTATTAATATTATTGAACTTTTTCTCTGATCCCTAGTTATCTTTGAGTTCCCAAACTACAAGTAGGTTCTGCATAATAAGTGCAGGTATTTTGGAGTGCTAGTTTATATATTGATCTCTTGTGAGTTTTGTTAGTGTAAATTAGTCCTAGCAAATCGCTGTCCTCTCTACCCTAACTACATTAGTACTTAAACTTTTGTCCTGAGACCATTATTATCAACACCTAATTATGTATCTGTACCATATAATTTCTGGAACCCAAGATAAAGAATTAACTGGAAGAGCAGTTAATATGACTATTATTCAAATTTACGCACCAACCACTAAGGTCAAAGATGAAGAAAGTGAAGATTGTTACCAACTTCTGCAGTCTGAGATTGATCAAACATGCAATCAGGATGCGTTGGTAATTACCAGTGACTGGAATGTGAAAGTTGGAGATAAAGAAGGGTTGGTAGTTGCAAAATATGGCCTTGGTGACAGAAATGATGCTGGAGATCAAATGATAGAATTTTGCAAAACCAACTACTTCTTCACTGCAAATACCTTTTTTCACCAACATAAATGATGAGGACCTTGCCAGATGGAATACGCAGGAATCAAATCGACTACACCTGTAGAAAGAGACGATGGAAAAGCTCAATATCATCAGTCAGAACAAGGCCGGGGCCAACTCTGGAACAGACCATCAATTGCTCATATGCAAGTTCAAGTTGTAACTGAAGAAAATTAGAACAAGTCCACAAGAGCCAAAGCACAACCTTGAGCATATCCCACCTGAATTTAGAGACCATCTCAAGAATAGATTTGATGCATTGAACACTAATGACTGAAGACCAGACGAGTTGTGGAATGACATGAAAGACGTCATACATGAAGAAAGCAAGAGGTCATTAAAAACACAGGAAAGAAAGAAAAGACCAAAATGGATGTCAGAAGAGACTCTGAAACTTGCTCTTGAACGTCAAGTAGCTAAAGCGAAAGGAGGAAATGATGACATAAAAGAGCTGAACAGAAAATTTCAAAGGGCAGCTCTAGAAGACAAAGTAAAGTATTATAATGACATGTGGAAAGACCTGAAGATAGAAAACCAAATGGGAAGCACATGCTCGGCATTTCTCAAGCTGAAAGAACTGAAGAAAAATTCAAGCCTCAAGTTACAATACTGAAAGATTCTACAGGGAAAATATTAAACCACGCAGGAAGCATCAAAAGAAGATGGAAGGAATACACAGAGTCACTATACCCGAAAGAATTGGTCAACGGTCAACCATTTCAGGAGACAGCATTTGATTAGGAACAGATGATACTGATGGAAGAAGTCTAAGCAACACTGAAGGCATTGAAAAAAACAAGGCTCCAGGAATCGACGGAATACCAATTGAGACGTTTCAACAAATGGATGCAGCGCTGGCAATGCTCACTCGTC
Source organism: Dugong dugon (assembly GCA_030035585.1). Classification (NCBI taxonomy): domain Eukaryota; kingdom Metazoa; phylum Chordata; class Mammalia; order Sirenia; family Dugongidae; genus Dugong; species Dugong dugon. The sequence continues at coordinate 7,003,848 of CM057479.1, read as the reverse complement.
TATGCCAAGAAATTTAGAAGACAGCCACCTGGCAACTGACTGGAAGAGATCCATATTTATGCCTATTCCCAAGAAAGATGATTCAACTGAATGAGGATACTACTGAACACTGTCATTAATATCAACGCAAGTAAAATTTTGCTGAAGATCATTCAAAAGCGGCTGCAGCAGTATGTTGACAGGGAACTGCCAGAATTTCAAGCTGGATTTAGAAGAGGACATGGAACCAAGGATATTATTGCTGATGTCAGATGGATCCTGGCTGAAAGCAGAGAATACTAGAAAGATATTTAGCTGTGTTTTATTGACTATGCAAAGACATTCGACTGTGTGGATCATAATAAATTATGAATAACATTTCCCAGAGTGGGAATTCCATAACATTTAATTGTGCTCATGAGGAACCTGTACATAGATCAAGAGGCAGCTGTTCAGACAGAACAAGAGGATACTGCAGGTTTAATATCAGGAAAGGTGTGTACCAGGGTTCTATCCTTTCACTGTACCTATTCAGTCTGTATGCTGAGCAAATAATCAGTGAAGCTGGACTATATGAAGAAGAACGGGGTATCAGGATTAGAGGAAGACTCACTAACAACCTGTGATATGCTTGCTGATGACACAACCTTGCTTGCTGAAAGTGAAGAGGACTTGAAGCACTTACTGATGAAGATCAAAGACCACAGCCTTCAGTATGGATTACACCTCAACATAAAGAAAACAAAAATCCTTGCAATTGGACCAATAAGAAACACCATGATAAATGGAAAAAAGATTGAAGTTGTCAAGGGTTTCATTTTACTTGGATCCACAGTCAACAACCGTGGAAGCAGCAGTCAAGAAATCAAAAGACGCATTGCATTGGGCAAATCTGCTGCAAAAGGACTCTTTAAAGTGTTAAAAAGCAAAGATGTCACCTTGAAGACTAAGGTGCACCTGACCCAAGCCATGGTGTTTTCAATCGCCTCATATGCATGGGAAAGTTGGATGATGAATAAGGAAGACGAAGAAGAATTAATGCCTTTGAATTGTGGTGTTGGTGAAGAATATTGAATATACCATGGACTGCCAAAAGACTGAACAAATCTGTCTTGGAAGCAGTACAACAAGAATGCTTCTTAGAAGCAAGGATGGTGAGACTATATCTCACATACTTTGGAACATGTTGTCAGGAGGGGTCAGTCCCTGGAGAAGGGCATCATACTTTGGAAAGTAGAGGGTCAGTGAAAAAGAGGAAGACCCTGAACGAGATCGACTGACACAGTGGCTGCAACAATGGGCTCAAGCATAACAATTGTGAGGATGGGGCAGGACCGGGCAGTGTTTCGTTCTGTTGTACACAGAGTTGCTATGAGTCAGAACCAACTCGTCGGCACCTAACAACAACAACAAGAAGATAAAGAATCAAGTTGAATATGCATACTTACCATGGATTTGAATGGCATTTGTGCCTCCATTTTTCTTGGGGTAGAATTTGGGGCTTTGCCACATTTCCTAGATACTCATGTTGTTGCAAAGAGAAATAAGTCCTCTTTACTCCCACTTCATGGAGGACAAAACAAAATATCACCTAGCAAGGTGATGCCATGAAGTGTGACATGAGCATGCTCTCCTGTCCTATCTCCTTTGGACAAGTTCCCTGGAAAGGGCTCTTTGGCATTATAGCTACTATAAGGCACTCTGCTATGAACTATTCTATGAAGGTTATCTTGAGAAGTAGCCCTGAACAGTTTGGGCCATACGTTTCTACATAACTAGAGGCAGCAATATGTGCTTTCGCTACAGTGGCAGGAATAGCTGCTTTGTACTTTTGCAGGAAGCCACTGTTTACAACCTATCAACTGGGCATGGTTCTAATGAGGTAATCTGCCTACTGGATTTAACACCGTGTAGGGCAAGTAGTGGGGCCCTGGTGGGGCAGTGGTTAAGAGCTACGGCGTGCTATGGCTGCTAACCAAAGGTTGGCAGTTCAAATCCACCAGCTGCTCCCTGGAAGCCCTGTGGGGCATTTCAACTCTGTCCTATAGGGTTACTATGAGTTGGAATCTACTCAACGGCAACGGGATTGGTATTGCGGGTATGTAATATGTCAGGTTAAGATAAACTCACTGCTCAGAAATCATAGAGTTATGACATTTTAGAACTGGTATGGACCTGAGAGATTACTTAAGGAAATAACAATTAGGTTTCAACTCCTAAGCCATTTCCAAATGATCGATCGTAACTCCGAAAACAGTAACTGATGCTCTGGGTTCAGAAAGTTCGAAGCTATGTCTAGACTCAGTAGTAAATAGTGCCATGTTGATTAGCCATGTCAATGTGTGTAATGTAAGGGTTTTTTTAAATATACTTCCCACAATATGAGCCATTCCAAATTTTGTCCTAGTCCCTCATTTTGCTATTGAGGAAACTGGCATTTAGAAGGATAAACTGCTTCTATGTTGTTTTGCCTCTCCACAGTGAATCATTCTGGAAAGAGAAAAGAATCATTGATTTCCTAAACTTGGGGATAGCTGATCTTTAATTATCCCCTTCACTATGAAGACTAAAAGAGCACCCCTTACTGGGATTTCTGTTAGATACGAAGTCCAAAGTCTCCAGTTTGGCTATGCAACGGGTATAAGGACCTTGAGCTATACAGCCTAGACTAAGAGTCTTGGTGAATATTGAGGAGGAAAAAAGAATTTATGTCTAATAAATTGCTATAATGTTTAATCCAGGTCCTACAGATTACTATAATTACATTGGCAAGAGATAATGGGTAATGAGGGAATCCAGAGATGATTTTTAAAGAATTTTGGTGGTGTGTGGACGATGAGTATTTGATGAAGGACTTTGAAGGCCACGAAGGATTTTGGAATCATTCATACAGACCAAGGTTTCTCAGTATTGGCACCATCAACGTTTTTGGCCAGATAATTTTTTTTTTCTTTGTTGCAATCCCTACAATGTGGCACCACACTCCTCCTTTCCACCCTGGGTTCCCTGTGTCCATTCGTCCAGTTCCTGTGCCTTCCTGCCTTCTCATCTTGCTTTTGGACCAGAGTTGCTCGCTTGGTCTCATATATTTGATTGAACTAAGAAGCATGTTCTTCGTGTGTGTGTGTGTGTGTGTGTGTGTGTGTGTGTGTGTGTGTGTGTGTGTTTAATTTAGGACTGTCTATGTCTGAAAAGTGGGCTTTGGGAGTGGCTTCAATTCTGAGTTAGCAAAGCAACCATGAGCCATAGTTTAGGGGGTTCCTCCAATCTCTGTTGGACCAGTAAATCTGGTCTTTTTTTGTGGATTTCAATTTTGTTTTACATTTTTCTCCCATCCTGTCCGAGACCCTCTGTTGTGATCCCTGTCAGAGCAATTGTTGGTGGTAGCCAGGCACCATCTAGTTCTTCTGGTCTGGTGGAGTCTCTGATTCATGTGGTCCTTTAGTCTTTTGGGCTAATATTTTCCTTGTGTCTTTGGTTTTCAAGATAATTCTTTTTAACGGGGGGTTGTCCTGGACATCGAAAATGGTTAGCAGCATTCCTACCCTTTAACCCTAGACGCAAGAAGTACCCCTGTCCCCCAAGTTATGAAAACCAAAAATGTTCCCAGACATTGCCATATGTGTCCTTTGGGAGCCAAAAATGTCTGGGTTGAGAACCACTAATCTAACTACATCAGTAGTTAGAAGGCTGTAGTTAGAATCCTCTGGGAATTATTAAGACAGGAAGTATATGATGAGGGCTTTTAGGAAGACTAATCTGTCATCTGTAGCAGGATGAATTATTTATTTAAACCTTATAACCTATCTATTTATAAAATAATTTAGAGTGTTTTTAAATAGATGGTTTAAAAGTAGGATATTGGAAGATGATATACCTTTTAGGAAGACATTTCATTTTTTTTTTTTTTCCATTCAGTGCATACTTGTTGACCACCCAATGTGCACCAGGCACTGGGGAAGTAGAGTGATGAGAAATATAGTTCCTGTACATATGGAGTCTAGAAGGGAAGACCATTAAACAAGCAATTACAACTGTCTCAGTCATCTAGTGCTGCTATAACAGAAATACCACAAGTGGATGGCTTTAACAAAGAGAAATTTATTTTCTCACAGTCTAGTAAGCTACAAATCCAAATTCAGGACGTCAGCTCCAGGGGAAGGCTTTCTCTGTCAGCTCTGGAGGAAGGTCCTTGTGATGTATCAGTCTTCCCTTGGTCTAGGAGTTTCTCTGCACAAGACCTCAGGTCCAAAGGACGCATTCTGCTCCTGGCATTGCTTTCTTGGTGGTATGAGGTCCCCATGTCTCTCTGCTCACTTCTCTCCTTTATATCTCAAAAGAGATTGGCTTAAGACACTACCTAGTCTTGTAGACCTCATCAGTATAACTGCTGCCAATCCATCTTATTACATCATAGTGATAGCATTTACAACACATGGGGAAATCACATCAGATGATAAAATGGTAGAAAATCATACAATATTGGGAATCATGACTAGCCAAGTTGACAGGTATTTTGGGGAGACACAATTCAATCCATGACAACAACTGAGCAGTGTTTCTCAAGGGGTAGTGTGGATTGCGTCATCTGGAGGGTCTGTTAAATCACAAATAGCTGAGCCCAACCCCCCAGAGTTGCTGATTCAGTAGATCTGGGGAGAGGTCCAAGAACTTACATTCTAACAAGCTTCCAGGTGATGTTGTAGCACGAGGGACTGTACTTTGAAAAGGACTGCAATAAAGTCTACTAGATGAGGCAATCACCATTTGCAATGGACATTCACCTGTAAACCCCGCTGAAGGATGTGTGGGATGTAGCTAGATGAATGGGTGGAGGGAGACCTTGAAGCCAAGGGAAGATGGTTCCAGACACAAGCCTAAAAGTGACAGCCAACATACCAAAAAACCAAACTCATTGCCATGGAGTGAATTCCAACTTACAGCGACCTTACAGGACAGTGTAGAACTGCCCCACAGCATTTTCAAGGAACAGCTGGTGGATTCAAACTGCTGACCTTTTGGTTAGCAGCCGAGTTCTTAACTACTGCACCACCAGGACTCCGTATGGCATGTAAAAATTTAATTTTTTTTACATTTTTTAACAGAAAGCTATTATTAAAGCTTATATTGTTATGTCAGTGTTGGTCTATATTAATGGACTTCCAGCTTAGTAGATATAAAGCTGTGTTTTGTGGACATGTAAACACATATAGACATATTAAGAAGAAACCTTTATGGTAATATTGATCACACTGTATTTCAATTGTCTATTTGCATGCCTTTCCAACTGGACTGAGTATGAAGGTTGAGTCTGGTTTATCCCAGTCCCCAGAGCAATGCCTGACACAATGTAACTAGTTTGCTAGGAAGGGTAACCTCTCTCCTGGACAGCACTAGAGATATATAGATCATCTTTTTTTTTTTTAGGTTTTTGTTTTCTAGTCTCCATGCCCAACATTTTCATATACAGATTATGACTTAGGAAATACTGACATAGTCATGAGTTCCTGAAGCTATATTAATACATGCTTCTTCCTATCATTTCCAGTCTCCCAATTGTGTGGGAGTCTGGTCCACAAGGTTTTATAAATCTAAAACAGTGGCAAAAAAAAAAAAAAAAGGAGCTTAGTCATAGATGTATTTCATTTTAAACATGGAATCTTTAGAAGTGATTCTAATGATAGTCTCATCCAATGTCTTCTTAATGAAAGATGATAAGTAACCTAGTAAGGTTCAAAATTTCAAAAAACTCAGAGTATATAACTAGAGATGGGAGGGCCTGGGATATGAATCCAGGTCTTGTAAAGTCCAGTGAAGTAGTCTTATCTCCCTTTGTCAACTTGGTCTTATCAGATGATAAAATTAATCGTGTATAATTTGCTAAGATATGATAATTACTACTGGCAACGAACTCCTAAAAAAATTCTCTAGTTTCTAAATAGGATTGGATCTACCCTAAAAAGAGTTATCCTTCCCTCCCCGCCACCCCATTAAGGAAAGGGAGGATGAATCCCATTAATCCCTGGAGAAGACAAGTAATAGTCTCCATTTTCTGAAATGCCTGACTCTTACGGGAATACTTTAAGGATGGTGAAATTTAGTATTCTGTTCCTACTTTAGAAACATAATCTTCATTAACCTCATTCTCCCTAGCACGTACCATTTCTGATAGCTCCTTAAAATTGTTCTATTCCAAATACTTTATCACTGCCTTGCAATTCTCCAAAATGTTAACTTTGTAATATTTTGGTTGTGAAAGAATTATTTTTAATGATTACAGTTAAGTGTATCTCAAACTGTCAAGATAATAATAATACTTTGTTTATCAAGGGTTTCTCCTCACCGGGGATCACAATGCTTTACAATACAATCTCCCAGATCCTCAGAGCCACCCTGCTGAATGTAATTTCAGTTTGGATGTCTGAAAGGGAATCCTTTACCCATCATCAGACCACATTTTGCTTCTTCACTTTCTTAATTTGAAAGTGAGCATTTCCATTAAATCTATAATAACAGTTTTTTCATGTGAATATTTAAATCCGATGCTTTTGGAAATTGGGAAGGTTGCTGTTTAACATCCAATCACATGCTCTGGTTTTAAAATTCAATCATCAGGATTTTCCCTTGCATTTTGATTATCTTGCTCTCCCAAAATATTATGTGAATTTCTTAAAATGTACTTACTAGAGATGAATCTTATAAAAATGCTTTACCAGTGTGTTGTAAAACAATGTGATTTCAAATGGTGGAAAAGGCATTGCAAGAACAAAGTGCTTTTCCAGCCCTTTGCTTCATTAAACAGAGTGAAGGACCTGTTGAAAGGGCAAGGCCTTGAATGGTTAGGTTATCACAAGGAAAACCTCAGAACTGAGGAACCTACTTCAGTGAAGAGACCCCTCCGTGCCTGTGTGTGGATGATAAAAAAGAACAAAAGCTCCAGCCCATTCACAGAGCAAGCATTCACCCAGCCAGGCTTCATTGTAAGACCGGAGTTTTGAATGTGCTTAAAGCACAACAGAACTGAGGAAATAATTTACTCCAGTGTTATTACAAACTTAGGAAAAAATCACTTCCAGTTGAGGGGAGACTGGTTTCGACAGCAGATGCATCTAGGTAATTAGTAGGTGAATATATATCACAATTATGAAGGAGGCCTGCCTGATCACAGATGGCCTTAATGCTATGGGTCTAAGGTCTTTGATTAAGCAGCATGTATTTTAGTCTATAGGAGCTCTGGTGGCAAAGTGGTTAAGAGCTTAGGCCGCTAATCAAAAGGTCAGCATCTCGAAACCACCAGCCGCTCCTTGGAAACCCTATGAGGCAGTTCTACTCTGTCCTATAAGGTCACTATAAGTCAGAACCGACTCGATGGCACACAACAATTTTAGTCTTGCGATATCCTTGTTATTAACAAAATAAAGTGGCCAAATGGCAGAATAATATCCATTAATAATAAATCCCGTTCAGTAAATACATTTTGGTAAGTATTACAAGATTTTAAAATTCTACAGTTTCAACCATGCAGTAAAAAAAGATAAGAAGAAAGCTTTATTGTTCACCCGTGAAGGTAGACATTTGACAAGTTCTTTGCCAAGTTAAGATAAATCATAAAACCTTTTGATCTTTGCTCAGTAAGCTAGAAAGAGAATGAATTACAAATATTTATATAGAGTCTAATGTTCCAGGTAGAATAGTTGTAAAATATTGATAGCTACATAATAAATAGCAAAACACAAGGAATGCTTTGAACAGAGGAGAGTTGATACTCATCTGAGCATCTTACATTTTCTACAGCAAACGCAACTGATCCTGGAAAAGTGGTTTAAATATACCAGCAATGAATTTCTTACTCATAAAGATATCGCCCTATCCTTGATTTTATTACCAATTTAGCAATTAAAATTTTGTTCTAAGTTTTACACTACCGATTTTAGAACTTCTCATTTTGTTTATATAATGATGAGAGTAAGGCTGTGTGAGTTTCATTATAATGGGTTTTTCTAAGTATTGTGGATTATGAAGGTTCCTGGGTGGAGCAAAAAGTTTATGCTCAGCTATTAACCTAAATGTTGGTGGTTCAAGCCCACCCTGCAGCACTATGGAAGAAAGGCCCTGTGATCTTCTTCTATAAAGATTATAGCCAAGAAAACCCTATGGAGCAGTTTTACTCTGTAACACATACAGTTGCCGTGAGTCAGAATGGACTCAAGAACAATGGGTATGAAGTGTAGGCAGAAGTCAGCTAACTGACAGGCATGAGGTCTTCTTTCAAGGATACTGCCCTCCAGATGCAGAATACTGCATTTGATGTGAACAAATTGTTGTTTCTGAACTCAGCTTTCACATATAAATCTTCAAAAGGAAAAAAAGAAAGAATAAAAGAAAAATGTTTTATTAAAATAGGTGATTCAGAGATCAAAATATAAGAAGATTAGCAAGTGTTTGCTTGCTTACTTGCCTAAAAAACAAATCACACTGCAAAAGCATTCTACTTTGTGTTAAAATCTTCAGTGCACCCACCCAAGTGCACCAATTTTGCCTTTTTTTTTAAGCTCCTCCCATCCCTTTATATTGCTCCCATTTCAGACGCTCTATATAGCTGAGAATAAATTGAACTGAAATGGAATTCTTAGTAGGCATAATTTTCTCCACCATTATAAAGAAGAATTCTAGGCCAGAATCTGATGAGCTGATCTTGTTGCTTCTGCAACGGTTAGATAAGCTTAGAACTGATTCACTCCTTGCTAGAATAGACAGAGCTTGGAAAAATCAAGCCCTAGCCTATATCAAATGCACTTACCCCTGTTTACATATACTTCTGTTTGCACTCAGTCACAATCCGATTTAAGTAAAACATTGTTTTCAGTCTCATATGCTTCACTAAATCATAAGGAAGGTCTGGCTGCAATGCTTGGTTAAAGTCTTGTCATTGACTCAAATGTCTGTCGCTGGTGTTTTTGCTCACATTGCTGTACGTTTACTTGATCTTTACTGACTCAGAGGATCAGCGTGATACTGGTAAGAACAGGGACACAGGTTCTGGAGTTGTCTCACTTTGTAATGTCACCATAATTTCTCTGACATCCCTGACACTCTTCCGCAAGCTCAGAAATCCAGCTGGGCTGGGGCTCTTCCAGGCCGCACCTGTTTTGCCTTTATCCTACCAGATTGGTCACCTTCCTACCATCAGTCACTCTGCATGGAATGGGTTGGGAAAAAGGAGAAATGATGTTGAAAGCCCAAGCACAAATATCCTGAGGTCATGATGAGCCTGTTCACAGCACGGTGACTGGCACAGAGCTGGGGACAAATAAATGTTTGCTGAATGGATTTGGCTGCCTATGCCACCATTTTGGAATTTCACTTAGCTTGCAGCTTTATGGATCTCATAGGGCAGAGTTCTATTCTATGACCTTTTGTTTTTCTTCTTCTTCTTCCTCTGTGTGTTGTCATGAAATCAATCAAACATAAAGTATCTGCTTTGGTTTACTATACCAAACCCATAAGCATCGAGTCGATTCTGACTCGTAGCCACCCTATGAGAACTGCCCCATAGGATTTCCAAGGCTGTAATCTTTATGGAAGCTGACTGCCACATTCACATTTTTCTCCCATGGAGCAGCCGGTAGATTCAATCAGTCAACCTTTTGGTTAGCAGCCAAGCACTTAACCACTCCACCACCAGGACTCTTTGGTTTACTATACTCAATAACATTTAAAAAAGAAAAAGTCAGTCAGTCAGTCAGTCAATCCTGACTTGTAGAGACAAAAATCTATGACTTACCCCAGCATAGATTACTGGAAAACTAAATTTGAAGTGAAGGAAACAGAACATTCATTAGATCTATTTTATGGGCCTTTGCTCTTCCCTCGCCCCTATTTGGTTCAGTGCCAGATTGTCAATAATTCTGTTGTCTTTGAGACCCAAGGCATGTGGACTACTACTTACTTCCCAGTTTTGCTGGAATACATTTAATTTTTCTATTTCATTAACAAAATGGCAATAAAATTGTCACCTGATTTATGCAGCCTAGGTCTGAGATGTTTGATAGCTTTGTGCCTGCTGAATGAAACATGATGTTTGACAAAATCCTTCTTATGATCTATGACACTTAGAATTGCTACTGCACATTTCATCATCACTAAAACATGATTTATATTGTATTCTCCATCACTGAAATAAGACCCTGACCAAATTCCCCTCACCGTATATCTAGATCTTTCACCTTATTAATGATGTTTTGTGGGTGCAAAGAGTGCCTGATAATAACTGCTCTATGGAGATTACAATATAATAAATAATTGTCTTCTAGGATTGTGTACATACTGATTCACTCCCTACTTGAAGTTGTAAGAGTATAAACAAGAATACACACACGCGGAATTTCCAGGACGTAAGCATAAACTGTTGGATAATTCTGATCCTGTTACTGAAGTACCACAAAGGCACAAATGTGGGTAGCAAAGGTGGGTGCTGCCCACCCTTATCTTTGAGCTTCGTACCACGCATTGTTCTTCCCTGCCCCCATGTAGCTGTATTACATTTGGTTTTCCAGATTCCTTGACTCAATCACATTACCTGCTGTTTCCAAAATACTTGTGTCTTTGTCTTCACCACCCTACGTGCCTGGAAGAGTGCCCTGGAGCTCTACTTAATGAACTTCGGGTCAACCTCAGTGAAATATTTCCTCTTCTTCCATAGTTCCTGTAGACAAAATTAAGTGCCTTCTTCTTGTGAACTCCTGTCGTGGGATACACACATACACACATGCGCACACACACACACGGCAATTAGCACAATCAATAATGTTTGTCTACATGTCTCTTTTCTTCAAAGGCAGACATTTGTCAGGTTCAGCTTTATCATCACAACACGTAGCAAAGTGCCTAGAAACAAACACTCAATAGGTGATTTGAGGAATGCATAAATGGATGAATGAAGTGGAATATGGTGACGGTAAAAATATTTTACAGGAAGAAACTAGTAGTATTACAATTAATATCTAAAATCATTACTGAGTATATAACCTTTTGTTTTTTACACCTTTAAACGTGCTATTTGATTGTTGCTGACCACTTAACAGAGTTGTGAGCCAGAGGGAGTGCTCTTTTGCTATTTCTTGTTTGTTTTCTGTCTCTCCCACAAGAATGGGAACTTCTTGAAGGTAGAGTCTTTGACTTGTGTTTCATTGTATCCCCAGCCTACCGCTGTACCTGGCATGCAGCAGGTGCTCAATATTTGCTGAATTAATGAACACCAAATGATTTACTACTGATTCAATGTGTACTTCAAGAACTCTCTCTACCTGTCTTAGTGTTGCCAACATTTCAGTAGTGATGGTGGTCCTGAACATTTCCCTCTGCTTGGAGGCCTTCCCAATCAGTCTGTCAGAGTAGCCTATAGCCATCCGGGGGTCTTTCTCCAGCAGAGCACAACACAAGGCCCAATATATATCTGATTGGTAAAAACACCCAGCCAGGTGGTATTTACAAAAGCTAAAAATACAAGTTTTTTCTTTTTTTAGCAACTGCTAGTATTTCTAACAGTGTTCAAAGTTTATTTGAGGTACAAGAGAACTAACATCATAATTTCTGCCAGCAACCACTGTAGGTAATTGTCCATTATATAGTCTCTTAAAAATTTGGATTGTGTTAGTAATTCATTGTATGGAAAATCAGGAAAGTTAAGAAAAATATAGGAAGCCTCAGAAAAATGGTCTTATCGGATCTTCAACCTGAAAATTTCAATTTATAAACTATTTTGCAACATCTCAGGAAATGGCTTGAAATATTTCATTTTAAATTCCCAGGGTATTTGATCTACTTGACTATGTTCTTGAGTATCATAAAAAAAATATATAAAAAGAACCTGTCGTTGTCAAGTCGATTCTGACTTATAGCGACCCTATAGGACAGAGTAAAACTGCCCCACAGGGTTTCCAAGAAGCAGTTGATGGATTTGAACTGCTGACCTTTTGGTTAGCAGCCGAGCTCTTAACCACTGTGCCACCAGGGCTCCTGAGTATCATATAGGCAATGCTAAATTCTAATTTTGAGATTATCAATTTCAGACAGATTTTGCTTTTTTTTTTAATATCTGAAGAGATAATATTGGGGATATTTATTGAGTGGTATGAATATATCAAAAGCAACAAAACCATCAGCAGTCTTGCTTTGTTGGAAGATGTAATTGACTAGGACTTCCTTAATAACACTCACAGTCATTTAACTTTTGGAAAGAGGGAAAATGCAAAAGCTTGAGAAATAAAGCTAATTAAAAAAAAATTAGTCACTAAAACGGGCTACTTGTGCTGAGTGCTGCTTAAAGGCTCAGTTTCAGTTGACCTTGTCCAAGTCTCACCCAGTTAGAGATGCTCTTCAGCCTGCTGGTCTGTTGCTCAGTGGCGGGACCCAAAGTTAATCTTTCTGCTCCATGCCTGCCCTTCCTAGAGCTATGAAGACCCCTGTGCACTCCCACGTTCATCAAGTTATAATCTCTCCCCTCTACTCTGCCATGTTTATATAGTTTGAGACTGAGTATCTGCCTCGGCTTCCTGACCTGTACCGTCATTCCCCTTTGAGAATGGATTCCTGCCCTGGATTTCAGCTGACTCGGGTTTCCTTGGTCAAGCCCCTCCTCTCAGAGACTGGGTTGTTGCCCATCTCCCCAGCCACTCACTACTTCAAGCCAGATGGTTTTCTCTGGAGGAAAGATCCAGAGAAGGGCATCGTGTCTCGTTCATCCTTGGGTTCCCCATTCCTGCCTAGCATATCACCTGGCACAGAGTAGATTGTAATTATCTGTTCAAAATTTAGGGCTATGCTTCAGTCATATACTTAGCAAAAAATAAGAGCTCTACCTCAGTCATATACTTCTTCCCTTTGCAATCAAATTTCTTGGAAGAGTCATCCTCACAAACTCTCTCCACTTCCACATTGTAAGGGTACTAAGTCTCCTAGAAATAGCCAGCACTTTATTACGCTTAAGACTCCTCCTTAAAAAAAAAACCCTAGTTTTCTTTGAATTGACTCCAACTCGTAGTGACCCATACTGTCAGAGTAGAACTGTGCTCTATAGAGTTTTCAATGACTAATTTTTCAAAAGTAGATCACCAGGGCTTTCTTCTGAGAAGCTAGTGGGCAAACTTGGACCTCCAACCTTTTCATTAGCAGCCAAGCTGAGCACATTACCTGTTTACACCATCCAGGGATTCCAAGTATCCTCCTTGGTGCCCCTTCCTCAGATTATTCTCCTCATTTAGGAGGAAAAACAGATTGAAATATATTTTGTGCCACACTTTAGGAAATTGTGACTTAGACTGTTGATCACCCACCTTAAGCCTCAGTTCTACAGCCATAATCCTGACTTTGTCTGGTTTATTAATGTTCCCCCATCACCCAGCCCCCCACTCTTGGGACCACAAATAATTATTCCTGGTTCTGGATCTACCTTAAATGAGGATGGGGTACAAACCAGAATACCCGCTGATTTTTCAGGCTTCACAGGGCTCTCTGCAATGTCAGATACTTCCCCCATTCAAGGAGAAACATTAGAGATGGAAATGGGTAGAAAAAAATGCTGAGATCTTCTGGGTTAAATAATTAACCTTTTTACAATTAATTTTCCCTTCTGAAATATAGGTTTCATAAAGTTCATCTTAACAAGTCTAGGAATTGGCACTTAATAAAGTATTGTAGGCAAAATACCTGTACAGTGCTATTTAAATTTAGCTAGTAATACCAAAGATCTACCAAGGCCTTCATATGGAGGACTCTATGAAATTAAGTTATTGCATTACAAATTATATTAAATATGGAAGAGAAAGTATTCTTATCACAGTCTCTAAAAAATTATTCTGCAGGATAAAATAATCTTAGAGCAATTGAAATAATTTCAATCATTAATTTTCCAGAGTTTTAAAATTTTAATTTGCTTGACAATTAGGAAGAAAAAGTTCACAAACTGTCTTATCTTCATACTGACTTAGTCATAGGGTAGAATCCTTTTTTCTAATCTGCTATTAATTTTGAGATAAAAGTCTATTTTGTCATATAATAATAAAGATAATTATTTTACACTTTTTCATTTCCTTCTTTCCCTTTAGGGTGAGAATACCTAAAGTGAAGGGAAAAAAAAAAATCAGCATTGCATTCAGTCACAACTTGTTGAGCAAACGTACAAACAAGCTCACAATCTTGCTGGTACATTAACATTTATGGGAAAAAAAAGATATTTTTCCATGACTTCAACTTGCCTTTAATCCCCATCAGCCATATTTGAAATTCACAAGATTTGTTATGTGGACAAGAAATTGTGTTTGATTTAGGTCAGGATATAATAGGGTGTTTGACCACCATCCTTTTTTTGTTATAGACTTTATCTCTTAGAGGTGTTTTAGACCTATAGAGAAATTACACAGAAAGTCCATAGAGTTCCCATACACCCTCTCCCCACCCCAACCCCTGCTCTTCACACACAGTCTCTGTTATTAGTGGTGTTAGTATGGTATAGTTGTTGGAATTGATGAACTAATACTGGTACATTATTATTAATTAAAGTCAATAGTTTACATTAGGGTTCATACTTTCTGACCTCCATACATTTCGGAACTGAAATCTACATTCCAAGAGGACTGGAAGGTGAAGAGAGAGGAAGACGAATTCTTGAGACTCATGTGTGCCAGGCACCATCCAACGTGCTTCGCATTTCTTTTATTTACTACAGTCTTATTTCTCTCTGTCTTTTCACTTTTTCATTTCTCACTTCTCTATATGCTCTAGCATTTCTTTTTCCAGCACCGTTCTGAAAATGGGTATTATTTTCCTCATTCTGCAAATGGCAAACCTGAATCTCAGAGAGAGTAAACAACTAGATCAAGATTGCCCAAGTAGCTGAGAAGGATCTGGTAGGAAGTTGAACAAAGGCCAGTCTGCTGCTACATCCATAGTTTTGTCTACAATACTGTGCTGCTGCCATTTCTACCCCACTTATCCAGAATCAGCATGAGACTGGGTTTATCCATGTCTTAACCCTAAAATATAATCATAAAATTTCTATGCACTTCTTCACTGAAACAGGCTCCTCCAAGGTCATCAACATGCTTCAAATTCCAAACCAATTGGTCTTTTATCAGTTTTTGTTCTCTACAATTGCTAACCAGCATGTAGGGTTACTACTTGGCTGCTGTTTCTTAAACTTCTGTCTGCATTCTCCTATTTCCTATAGGGGGAGTATTCCCAGGATTCAACACTGAAATCTATCTTTTTTTTTTTTTTTTTTTAAATAATCTCTCCTTTAGTAATTTAACCTTGTAGAGTCAGTCACCAAATTTGTATAGGTAACTTCCAAGTATCTACATTCCTTCACAAAGTCAACTTCTAATCTATTCCCTTCAGAATACTCCACTTGGTCGCCCCATTCTCGTGTCTGCAATATATTTTGATTAGCTGGTATAACTTTTTTTTTTTTAACCATTTTTATATTGTGATTTAGGTGAAAGTTTACAGAGCAAATTAGTTTCTCATTGAACAGTTAATACACAAATTGTTTTGTGACATTGGTTGCCAACCGTGTCATGTGTCAACACTCTCCATTTCTCCACCCCAGGTTCCCTGTTTCCATTCATACGGTTTTCCTGTCCCTTCCTGCCTTCTTGTTTTTGCTTTTGTGCTGGTGTGCCCATTAGTCTCGTACGCATGACTGAACTGTGAAGCATGCCCCTCACATGTGTTATTGTTGGCCCTATAGACCTGTCTAATCTTTGGCTGAAGGGTGACCCTCAGGCGTGACTTAGTCTCAGGGTTTCTCCAGTCTCTGTCAGACCGGCAAGCATTTTTTTTTTGGAAGTTGATTTTGTTCTACATTTTTCTCCTGCTCTGTTCGGGACCTTCTATTGTGATCCCTGCCAGAGCATTCAGTGGTGGTAACCGGGCACCATCTAGTTGTTCTGGGCTCAGTCTGGTGGAGGTTGTGGTAGTTGTGGTCCATTAGTCCTTTGGGCCAATCCTTCCGTTGTGTCTTTTGTCTTCTTCATTCTCTTTTGCTCCAGCCAGGATGGGACCAGTAGATGTATTTTATTTGTTTATTTTTATTGTACTTCAGGTGAAGGCTTACAGAACAAATAGTTTCTCATGAAACAGTAGTACACATATTGTTTTATGACATTGGTTAACAACCCCACAACATGTCAACCCTCTAACTTCTCAACTTTTTTTTTGGTGAAATACACATAGCCAAAGATACACCCTTTCAAAAATTTCTACATGCACAGTTCAGTGACATTGACTATGCTCTTCCAATTGTGCTGTTATTCTCACTTAAGATGAAGGCTTACAGAGCAAAATAGTTTCTCATTTAACAGTTATTACAAATGTTGCCCTATGACAATGGTTGACAATCTCACAACACATCAACAATATCCTTTCTCAACCTTGGGTTCCCTATCACCAGCTTCCTTGTCCCCTTCTGCCTTCTGGCCCTTGTTACTGGACTACTGTACCTCATTGGTCTCATTTGGTTTTACGGGGCTGTCCACTCCCAGGCTGAATGGTGAACCTTGGAGGTAACTTCACCACTGAGGTAAAAGGGTGTCTGGGGGCCATATTCTCGGGGTTTCTCCAGTCTCCTTTAAGGCAGTAAATCTGGTCTTTTTTTGTGAGTTCTGCATCCTTTTCCAGCTCTGTCCAGAACCCTCTGTTGTGATCCTGGTCAGAGCAGTCAGTGGTGGTAGCCGGGCACCATCTAGCTGTACTGGACTCAGTCCGGTGGAGGCCTTGGTAGCTGTGGACAATTAGTCCTTTGGACTAATCTTTTCCTTGTATCCTGTTCTCTTCCTTCTCCCTTGCTCCCGAAGGGATGAGACCAGTGGAGTATCTTAGATGGCCACTCACAGGCTTTTAAGACCCCAGACACTACCAGGAGATGTATTTTAGATGGCTGCTCGCAGGCTTTTAAGACCCCAGTCACTATTCATCACAGTCAGATGTAGAACATTTTCTTTATAGACTACGTTATGCCAACTGACCTAAAAGTCTGCCGAGACTATGGGCCCCAGCCCTCAACCTAGTAGCTCGGTCTCTCAAGGCGTTTGGATGTGTCTATGACTTTGCCCTGGTCAAGAACTTTTTTTTTTTTTTTTTAATGTCTTGAGTTTAAATCTCATTATGTGGGACATGCACCCTTCATTTTGCTGCAGCCCCCCACCCCCTTACTCCCCATTGTTGTTGCTTGTTGCCATCAAGTTGACTGACTCACGGCTACACTATAGGTAACAGAACAAAATGTTGACAGGTCCTGCGCCATCTTCACAGTCGTTGGTATGCTCCAGTCCATTGTTGCAGCCATTGTGTATTTTGAGTGCCTTCCAACCCTAAGGGCTTATTTTCCAGCACTATATCAGGCAATATTCTGTTGTGATCTATAGGGTTTTCACTGGCTAATTTTTGGAAGTAGATTCCCAAGACTTTCTTCCTAGTCTGTCTTAGTCTGGAAGATCCACTAAAATCTGTCCACCATGGGTGACCCTGCTGCTATTTAAAATACTAGTGGCATAGCTTCCAGTATCATAATAACAGGCAAGCCACCATAGTACGACTAACTAAAAGACAAATTCTAGTCCACTTTCTCTTTCTTGTACCATACTGATTCACACATTTATACTACCTGCTAGATATTGCATGGATTAAGTTTGTGATACCTCAAAAATTATTTTTTAAAAAATCAACACATCTTGATTACTCACCTAGCTCACCTTTTGCTGTCAGGTCAATTCTGACTCATGGCAACCCTATGTGTGTCTATGTCTGCAGCCCATAGGGTTTTCAGTGGCTGCAATATTATAGAAGTAGCTTGTCAGGGCTTTCTTGCACAATGCCATTTGGTATTTGAACTGCCAATCTTTTGGTTGTTAGCCAAGTACAAACCATTTACACCAGTCAGGGACTTTCATCTTGCTTAAAAAAAAAACTAAGCCTATTATCATCAAGTTGATTCCATCTCATAGCGACCCTGTAGGACAGAGTACAACTGCCCCATAGGATTTCCAAAGCCATAAATCTTTATGGCAGCAGGCTGCCGCATCCTTCTCCCGCAGAGTGGCTGGTGGATTTGAACCATCAACCTTTTTGTTAGCAGCCGAGCACTTAACCACCGCACCACCAGGGACCCCTCTCATCTTGCTTAGGGTTTGGCAAACTATTATCCC
The DNA here is from genome assembly GCA_030035585.1 of Dugong dugon. NCBI lineage: Eukaryota > Metazoa > Chordata > Mammalia > Sirenia > Dugongidae > Dugong > Dugong dugon. The sequence continues at coordinate 6,985,666 of CM057479.1, read as the reverse complement.
CAGGCCAAACCTGGTCTGCCACCAGCTTTTTATAAAAAAGTTTTATTGGGACACAGCCATGACAATTGGTTTGTATATTGCCTATGCCTGCTTTTATGCTATGAGAGCAGTTAAGTAGTAAACAGTTGTGAAAGAAACAGTATTAACTTCAAAAATAGTTGCTCTCTGGTCCTTTGCAGCACAAGTTTGCAGACTCCATTCCAAACTTGTTTATTTCAAGTGATGGTGCTGTTATACTTCTTGTCCCTCAGGTTGCAAACTCTGCAAGCCATGTTGATCTTCCTTATTTCGACACTTCCATTTCTAATCACAAGAACGTTCTGTAAATGTCTAGTGGTTAAGAGCTCGGCTGCTAAGCAAAAGGTGGGCAGTTGGAATCCACCAGCCGTTCCTTGGAAACCCTCTGGGGCAGTTCTCCTCTGTCCTCTAGGGTCACAATGAGTCGGAATCGACTCAACGGCAACTGGTTTCTTAGTTTGTTTGTTTTCAGAGTTCTATTATTTTTTCCATACTCATCACACTAGTCCACACCCTAATTTTAAAAATCTTGAGGTTAATTTCCCTCCTTGAACACTTTCACTGCTTATTAATTTTTCTAACTCCACAAAATCATCCCTTCTGCAGAAGTCTTAAGGGGTCACTCACTAGGATAAGTCACAGACTCATATTATTATATAACGTTTGATCTCAAAAAGCTTTAGTGATCACTGCTCTGCAAGTCTCAACACCTGACACATGCGTCAAATGAAGCCAATGGGGGATAAACAACTGGTCTAAAATCCCATATCCTGACCATGGCAGAGCTGAGTTTATAATCCAAGTCTTTTGCTGATAGTACAAAACTCTTTTTAGTATGTAGCCTCTTGTATACACTCTTTCTCAGTCTGGCCTCCATGAAGCCTCTAAAGATTTCCTTTGCTTTTTAATTTTAGTCTTTTTTTTCCCTAGGCTATTACCCCTTCTCTCTACTAGTTTTTCTCTATACTGTTGTTAGCTGTCGTTCAGGCAGCCCTGGACTCATGGTGACCCCTGACTCATGGTGACCCCATGCACGGCAGAATAAAACACTGCTTGATCCTGGGCCATTCCTATGTTGGGTCATGGATTGAACCATTGTGATACATAGAGTTTTCATTGGCTGATTTTCATAAGTAGATAGCCAGGGCTTTCTTCCTAGTCTTTTCTTAGTCTTGAAGTTCCACTGAAAGCTTTCAGCATCATAGCAACACTCCATCCTCCACTGACAGATGGGTGGTAGCTGTCAGGTGAAGCATAGGCCTGGAATTAAACCTGGGTCCCTGGCATGTAAAGTGAGAAGGCAAAAAATTCTACAGTGAACCATCACAGACTGTCTCAAAACCTCTTCTTCCATCGAATCTTCCACTAGTTTCCTATTCTATGTTCTCTGCCTCCCCTAGTGTGAGATTCATTATTTGTGGCTCTACTATAAACAAAGCTAACTTGTATTGGTATTTACAAGTTGACAAATATGTTGTAAGTGTTTTTAACTGTATTATAAGCCTACGGCTAAATGGTTAAGTGTTTGGCTGCTAACCACATGGTTGGTGGTGCAAATCCACCCATCAGCTCCATGGGAGAAAGACATGGTGATCTGCTACCTTAAAGACTGTAACCAATAAAGCCCTATGGGGCAGTTCTACTCTATCATATGGGATCACTGTGAGTGAGAATCGACTCGACAGGACCTGACAATAACAACTTCTGCGCTAGGGCAGGATCGCTGTTGTTCTGATTGCAATGGAATTAGTCGTGGGCCATGCTGGGACCTCAGAAGTCAAAGCCTGCTGGGAGGAGAAAGAAGCCAGGTCTGAGAGGACCAAGGAGGAGGAAGAGCTACACTGTCAGAGCAGCCCTCAGGCTTCCTTCCAGCAAGTGTTTCTTGTGAAAGGTACAGCAACAGACACACTGCCTGTGTGGAATAGTCAGACGCGGGTCGGACAAGGAGGGAGGCCAGCAGCTCATTTCAGGTTGTAGTTAGAGGTCGGTCTTAGTAAGTGGAAGTGATGAGAAACAGGTTGACTAAGTCAGGGGGCTTAAGGTCATGTGAAGACGTATCTCCTCCAGCAAGGAAAAAGAAAGCTGAACTGAAAACAAAGCTGAAAGCCTAGTTAGAAAGACTGGTCCAGGGTGGTGAGGGTGAAGAGAACCCTGTGATTTTGTGAGTACATGGGTTTCCAGTCCTCATGGACTCAGCAGAACCATTCTCTAGAGGGTGTGAAAAGACAGATACACAGGTTGCCTTGATCAGTTTAGGCTTGTAAACCGGTGGCCAAAACCTCCTTGTTGAAGCTGTGATTGTCACAGATCAGAAGGCGTGGGGAAGCACAGTGCTCACCCTACATCTGGCACTCGACGCGTTTGTTGTTGCTACTGAAGAGGATTGCAGGTCATTTTGTGTTTACTTAACGCATGTGCGGGAGAAGAAAAATGGCAGGTTTGGACGGGGGAGGCAGAAGAAGGATGGGTATGAGATGACAGATATGAATTAAGGGGTGAAGTGTCAGTACATTAAGATGAGCGGTGTATGGCGGACGCAGAGCTTTTCATTACTCTGTCATAAAAGTGACTAACAGTGAAAACAAAAGAAAGAGAGAGAAGAGAGGGCATGGGGATAGGAGAATGGAAGGTCCTCAAGGCCGGGAGCTATGGGTGGTCATTTGAGCATGCCTGGCCTGTGGTGGATGCCTGGGAACCTGCTCACTGATTGACTAGAAAGAGAAAATAGCTCTTTTGAGAGAGAAATGGGATATTCAGAAGGAAGTGGTGATGAGGAAATTGACCATCTATATACTGGATTTAAGAAATATACTGAAGAAAGATTTTCTCAATGTGTCTATCACGTCATATCAAATTCACATCCAGGAAAAGGCAGAGCAAAGATACTATAGGTGGAAAATGTACCAAGTACCTCTTCAATCTGATGATGTCTATTTAGATAGGATAGTGGCATCATGGAGAGTATAGATACGCCAATTATGGCCACCTACCAAGACAGGCATTCGAACAGAACAGTGTCCTGCATGGTTTAAAATCAGGAAAGGTGTGTGTCGGGGTTGTATCCTTTCGCCATATGTACTCAGTCTGTATGCTGAGCAAATAATCTGAGAATGTGCCATCAGAATTGGGGGGAGACTCAGTAACAACCTGCATTATGCAGATGACACAACCTTGCTTGCTGAAAGTGAAGAGGACTTGAAGCACTTACTGATGAAGATCAAAGACCACAGCCTTCAGTATGGATTACACCTCAACATAAAGAAAATAAAAATCCTCTCAACTGGACCAATAAGCAACATCCTGATAAACAGAGAAAAGATTGAAGTTGTCAAGGATTTCATTTTACTTGGGTCCATAATCAACGCCCATAGAAGCAGCAGTCAAGAAATCAAACGACAAATTGCATTGGGCAAATCTGCTATAAAAGACCTCTTTAAAGTGTTAAAAAATAAAGATGTCATTTTGAGGACTAAGGTCCGCCTGATCCAAGCCATGATGTTTTCAATCGCCTCATACACATGTGAAAGCTTGATGTTGAATAAGGAAGATCGAAGAAGAATTGATGCCTTTGATTATGGTGTTGGTGAAGAATATTGAATATACCATGGACTGCCGGAAGAATGAACAAATCTGTTTTGGAAGAAATACAGCCAGAATGCTCCTTAGAAGCAAGGATCGGGAGATTTTGTCTCACATACTTTGGACATTATCAACGGGGAACAGTCCTTGGAGAAAGGGCATCATGCTTGGTAGAGGGTCAGCGAAAAAAGAGGAAGACCCTCAGCGAGATGGATTGGCACAGTGGCCACAACAATGGGCTCAAGCATAACAGTGATTGTGAGGATGGTGCAGGACGGGGCAGTGTTTCATTCTGTTGCACACAGGGTTGCTATGAGTCGGAACCAACTCGATGGCACCTAGCAACAACATCGAAGCCCGAGATGGATTCAAGAACATGTGTCATTGTACTTTGGCTCCTAGTCACCTGGTACTTAACACACTTCTCTAAGAAAGAAGCAAATCAGACATATGGTCAGAAAGGAAAGCGATATCCTTCAGTGAAAGAAATGGGCAGCTTTCATGGCGGCTTTTGCTTATCTAAATAATGGATTAACATTAAGGTGAGGGAGAAAAATCTTGGTTGGCTTAGAATTCTATTTTGAGGCAATTTTAAGGTTTGTTTATATTGAATTCTCACTTTTTTTTTTTTTAGCAAAACAGAGCCCAAATTCAGCCCCCATGGAATCTTCTGCTAGTCCTCCCACTCTGAGACGCTCTTCAAATAAAACCCACAAGAGGGTTTATTTAAACTGTATTCTTTTATAACAAACTGGGATTTATTCTTAGAGCTGCTGATGGAACACTTTAATTTACAAACGGGTTTCCCAAAGCTTCATAAAGCCACCAGACGCAGAGAAAAGTGTCGGCATCACCGTGTTCAGCCTGTTTAATACAGGCAATATTGTAAACAGCACTCTGGGGAGAGGTTTCAGAAGTGCATTTAATTGCATTTTCCACTTCTTGTAACAGCGAGGGATTAAGCTGAGATGGAACGTAATGGAACCTGCCCCATCCTATCTGCTTAAAGGGAGAGAGGAGAGGTATGCACAATGGTGACCTTGTCAGGAAAAAATGCCATCGTCTTTATCTGAGTGCGCTCATGAATGATCAAGAGCAAATAAATTAATTGCTATTTTAAGATTCTGGTGGTCGATTGCAGTGTCATACAGAAAAATGTAACTCACATTTTTTTAAAAAAATTGCATCCCTTATAATGGAATCTTGATTTCAAAAATAAATTCTACCAAGTATTTCATATGCATCATCATTTTAATTTTTTATATCGTATTCATCCATATAATATATGACGTGGAATATATGGACTGTAGAAACAGATGAGTCCTATTTGCTGAACTTTCGACTTATTTGGGGCTGTTGAAATGCCGTGAGACATAAGAAGAACATCGCTTGGCAACAAAGATGAGTTAGGCATTTGTTTGCAACGTTCCCACTGAAGTCAAATTATCTGAGAAGCAATATACCTATCATGTCATTTCCGTAGTACTGTGGATTGAAAAGGAGCCCTGGAGGTGCAGTGGTTAAGAGCTCGGCTGCTAATCCAAAGGTCAGCAGTTCAACTCTACCAGCCCCTCCTTGGGTACCCTATGGGGCTGTTCTACTGTGTCCTATAGGGTGGTTGTGAGTTGGAATCGACTCAACGGCAACAGGTTTTTTTTTTTAATTGATTGAAATGTGTCCCCCAACAACTAAAATTGAAGACCTCACCCGTGTAAATATGACCCTGCTGGGAAATAGAGGTTTTCTTTTGGTATGTTAATGAGGTCCTAAACCTAATACAGGAGAAGGTGGGTCCTCAATCTCTTCTGAGTGGTGTCTTAGAAGAGCAGAATAGATACAAAGACACACACAAGGGGAAGACAAGACCCATCTACAAGTCAAAGAACACCAAGAAATACCCAGGACTATAGAAGCTCAATAAGAAAAGAAAAGACCTTTCCCTAGAAGCAACACAGAGAGAGCACAGCCTGAGGATGCCCTGAATTCATCTTTCTCACCTCCAAAACTGTGAGAAAATAAAATTCTGTTCTTTAAAGTCACCTCCTTGTGGTATTTTTTGTGATGGCAGCCCTAGGAAGCTAAGACACATAGATGCTGCCTAGATAAGTCCTCTATAAAAATAAAATCCAGACTTGTTGCTGTCAAGTTGATTATGACTCATGGCGACCCCGTGTGTTACAGAGTAGAACTGCTCCATGTGCTTCCTTGGCTATAGTCTTTATGGAAGCAGGTCACCAGGACTTTCTTCTACAACACTGTTGGGTGAGTTAGAACTTCCAACCTGTAAGTTAATAGTCCAGTATGAACTGTTTGCACCACCTTGGTACTTAAGTCTTCCATGTTGTTGTTGTTAGGTGCCATTGAATGAGCTCCAACTCATGGCGACTCCATGTACAACAGAACAAAACCCTGCCTGGTCCTGCGCCGTCCTCACAGTCACCGTTATGTTCAAGCCCATTGAATTCCTCTATAGTACCTGCCAATCTGTGTAACTTTATAGTATTATATTTAGTCTCATAAAGGAATCCCTGAGTGGCATAAAGGGTTAGATGCTCAATTACTAGCTGAAAGGTTGGTGGTTTGAACCCACCCAGAGGCACTTCATAAGACAGGCCTGGAGATCTGCTTCTGAAAGGTCATAGCTTTGCAAATCCTATGGAGCAGTTCTACTCTGCACACATGGGATCGCCATGAGTTGTAATTGACTCGATGGCGACACGCAACAACAACAAGTCTCCTAAAATCTTCTCTGCGTAAGTAAATTAGAGCTGAGATAGTGTTTCTCGAAATGGGGTGGGTCCTTAACTACCTGTGTCAGAATCACTTGGACGATTTCTAAAAGTGAAAAATTAAGGCCTTAAACAGTGAGTGTGAATCTGCATTTTTCCCCAAGTGATTATTCTATACATTAAAGTTTAAGAGATGGTGTTGTACAAAAATACTGAAAGTCCTATTTAGTCTGTTCAGAGAGTTTTATTGGGCTGGTTAGAAATTGATTCAACAAGAATTGGCAAATAGTCCCAAAATGACATAAACTAGTGTATGCTACTTGAATTGAAAGATTACAACTTTCACCGTGTTTTGCCTGTAATTTATTACGTCAGTTAATGGCAAATAGCCAGATACTTCAGATTCATCTTCAAAACAGATATTCTCTCCCTTAACACCAAATGGACATCAGATGTAGTTAGGGTAAACTAATTGCTGTAACAAACAATCTCCAAATCTTAGTGGCTTAAGACAATATGGGTGTATTTCTCCCTCCCTGCCATTATTAAGAGACCCGGGCTTTTTCCATATGGCACCAGGCCCTATGTCCTGGAGTCCTCCAGGGTATGCTCTGCTCCCAGCTGGTAAATGGGGAAGGGAGAGAAAGAGCACTGGGGAGTCATGTAGGAGCCAGGCCCAGAAGTGATGAATATCACTTATGCCCATTGGCCAGGAATCAGGCAGAGGTGCCCACAGCACTTGAGGAAAGCAGAGAAACAGTCCAGCTGTGTGCCTACTGGAGGGAAGTAATGGGTTTGGTGAACACATAACCAGCTCTGCCATATCACGTGCATCCGTTCCACTAACTGAAAGGCCTCTCACTTCTGTCACCTTGCTCTCTGCCACTGCTGATGAGGCTCAATGATTTTTCTGTATTTCTAAGAAAAGATAATTCTACCCTCCTCAGAATTGTATTTTGATTGTTAAATGAGATAATATGTGTAAAGTACCCAGAATGGTGGGTAGCACACAACAAGGACTCAGTATGAGTGAATCCCAATGTGTCCCTTGTGTTCTCGTAACAGTATAGAATAGTATTCTGAAGCTCATCATATTAGGGTTTTTTGTTTATATGTCTTCTATGTTTTTCTTCATGGCAGGGAATTTCATTAATTGTTACATTCCTAGTGCCTTAGCATAATGTTCTTTAAAAGTACAGTGGCCTAATAAAGCGTTTAGTGCTTCTGTTCTACCTCCTGGTTCGTTGCATAGTGCCTGGGGTCTTAAAAGCTCGTAAGTGGCCACCCAAGACACAACAATTGGTCTCTATTCACCTGAGGAAGAAGGAGAGCCAGGAATAAGAGGAGGATATGGAATGTGTGGCTAATTGCCTCCATGAACAACCGCTTCATTTGCCATGAGACCAGAAGAACTGGATGGTGCCCGGCTACCGTTACTGACTGAACATTTTGATCAAAGATTCCATAGAAGAATCCTGGTCAAAAGAGGAAAAATGCAGAACAGAATTTCAAATTCTCATGGACTGTGACTTTCTGGAGCCATGGAGGGTGGATGAACTCCTGAAACTATTGCCCTGAGATAATCTTTAAACTTGTCGCCAAAAATATCCCCTAAAGTCATCTTAAAACTGAACAATACTTTAGCTTAACTAGTAAACAAAGGTCTGCCTTGAGCATTATGCTCTTTTAAAGAACCATCTATATGGGATCAAATTAACAACAGGAACTCAAAAGATGATAGGAATCTTAGGGGGCAGCGAGTTTACGTTAATGAGGGAGGAACAACTCAGAAAACGAGGGCGAGAATGGTTGCACAACTCGAAGAATGTAATCAACGTCACTAAATTGTACATACAGAAACTGTTGAACTGGCATATGTTTTGCTGTGTACATTCTCAACAACAACAAAATTTTAAAAAACTAATAGGGAAAAAAGTACAACGGTGAAGGCTCTGGGTTAAAAGTCTAAGATCTACCACTTACCAACTGTTTAGTATCTCTTCGTCTCAATTTTCAAGCCGGTATACTGGAGATAATAATAGCCCTTACCTCATGAGCCTGTTTGTGAATTAACAGACATAAATGCTTAGTAGAGTGTCTGGCAAATGATAGACAATAAATGTTATTAATCATAAATATTTGTCTTACCTCTGCTACATAGTGGGTGAAATTTTTTTGTTTGTTTGTTTTAATTGTGCTTTAGAGGGTTTACAGAGCAAATTAGTTTCTCATTAGACAATTAATACACATTTTTTTTGTGACATTTGTTGTCAACCCCACGAAGTGTTAACACTCTCCCCTTCTCAACCTTGGGTACCCCATTACCAGCTTTCCTGTCCCCCCTCTTGTCCTTTCATCCTTGCCCCTGGATTGGTGTGCTCATTTAGCCTCATTTTGGTTTACGGGCCCGTCTAATCTTTGGTTGAAGGGTGAACTTCAGGAGTGACTTCAGTACTGGGTTAAAAGGGTGCCCGGGGGCCATACTCTGGGGATTTCTTCAGTTTTTGTCAGACCAGTAAGTTTGGTCTCTTTTGTGAGTTAGATTTTTGTTCTACATTTTTTTCTCCAGCTCTGTTCAGGACCCTCTATTGTGATCTGTGTCAGAGCAGTCAGTGGTGGTAGCTGGGCACCGTCTAGTTGTGCTGGACTCAGTCTGGTGGAGGCTTTGGTACTTGTGGTCCATTAACCCTTCAGACTAATCTTTCCCTTGTGTCTTTGGTTGTCTTCATTCTCCGTTGCTCCAGATGGGGTGGGACCAGTGGAATATCTTAGATGGCTGCTCACAAGCTTTTAACACCCCAGACGCTACTCACCAAAGTAGGATGTAGAACATTTTCTTTAAAAACTATGTTATATCAGTAGAGCTAGATGTCCCCCGACACCATGGTCCCCACCCCTCGGCCCAGTAATTCGGTCCCTCAGGGAGTTTGGATGTGCTTCCATAACCTTGCTTTGGTCAAGTTGTGCTGGCTTCCCCAATATTGTGTACTGTCTTAAGTGAGTGAAATTTTGATCCAAAGGAATGTGTGAGACAGAAAAGGCTGGCAAAAGCTAGCAGGGTTTAATGCAGCCAGCCAGTTCAGAAAAGCCTTTGTGAAGTAACTCTGCAGATTTCACTGGTATATTAAACAACTAACTAGAAAATTTGTAAATGTGCAAGGGATACACGTGAGTGATACTTTAAATTTTATCAAAAAGACTGTAAATGCTCCCCATAGGACCAAAAATACTCCCAATTTAATTTGTTTTAATAAAAAAGATTTCATGTTCATTTTCTCATATTGTAAGATGTAACTCTCATTTAGGAATTAAGAAATCTGGGCTTATATGTTGCAACGGGAGTAAGAATGCTGGGGGAAGTTTTCAAAATGCACGCAGTGAGTCGGGGTAGACAAAACACATCTCCTGAAAAGTTCTCTGCGAAACCATAGTTTTGATTTATAGTTTAGAGCTAAAGTCTAAATGGTAGTTAATGTGCATTTAAAAGGTCAGAAAAATACATAGCGCATAGTTGTCAACAAATTAATACAATTTACTATCAATAATTATTAATACTTCAAAGTGCATTTCGATCTACTTAAGCCTAGTTAATAAGAAAGCCCTCTGTTTTTTTTTTTTTTTTTTTTTGCTTTTTACAACGTTAAGCATTAACCAGACATTTCCCTTAACAATATGTTCTGAGCCACATATATTCGGCCTGACATCGGCAACTCTGTAATACCTGTACTTGCACAAGCCTAGACATACAATAAGAGTAAAGTATATTTTAAAGGAGATTTAATGAAACCTATGATTTAATGACGTATGTTTGAGGTTAGGCTTAGGTAACATTCACCTGCTTTCTCCTTACCTCCTCTGTTCCATCCCAAGTCTGACCCCTAATAATGAAGGGAAAAAAAGAAAAACTTACGTTAAGAGAGAAGAGATTATTTTATTAATCAGAGATTTTGAGGAGCTCCCGAGTAGATAATCTTTTTAAAAACTAAGTTGAGCATTCTTCCCATGGGGAGTCAGAACCTCGGCCCTAGGCTGTACTTGTGTCTCTGCTCTGAAAGGGATAAGAACTCCACGGGATAAACAGTAAAACAGAAACCAGAAAAGGAGAGCCAACTATAATCTCGTTATACTATATAGTAGTATGAAAATTGTCAGCTCTGAAATTACAGTCAGGTCAGATGGCTGGGTTCCTAGTCTGATGGATATTTAAGTTGTGCAGACAGAGAAAGATAAGGAGGTTTCCTTTAGTTTCAGGAGAATAGAACACAGTAAAACTGTGTATTAATAGATAATAATAAATAGTTGAACACAGCGACCCTCTAGGACAGAGTAGAACTGCCCCATAGGGTTTCCAAGGAGTGGCTGGTGGATTTGAACTGCTGACCTCTTGGCTAGCAGCCAAACGCTTAACCACTGTACCACCAGGGCTCCAAAATAATAGAATGACTGGTATAAAACACAGGATTAGATGAGCGGTCATAGGCTAGTAAGGACAAAAACAACCGACCGACTGCTCAGAACAACCCCTCAGGAAGCTACAGAATTTCCATTTCTTCAGCTCAGTACCCCAGAACCTCAGTGCTCTCTGCTTCTTTCTCTCTGGATTTCAAACTTGCTACTTCTCCCGAAACTATTCCTTATGTTAAACACTCAACTGTGTTTTTTGCTTGATTTTTAATTACTTACCAAATTTAGCATCTACTCCACTGCATAGCCAGCTAGATTTTGAGGACTGCTCAAATACACTGCTGGTCTACCTATGCCTCAGATCAGCAGCTTGGTTCCTTGGTCTGAAGGTCTGTGAGGTGCCAGATTGTTTCCTTGATGTTTAAGTAGCACTAGAGTATGTTTTAATGTAAGTGTATGACATTAAATGTTTTTTCAGATTAATTCATACAAACTACTATTTAAATCATGATGTGATTTTGTAAATGAATTGTACCTATTTTGCAACAGCCTATGTAGGGCCTAGTGTACTGAGGTCCAGTGCTGAAGAATGTGTTTAGTAGAATCAGACATACCTGATTTTGAAACTCAGCATTGTTATCAACAGTTTTCTAAGTTCACCTTGGAAGAATTATATTACTCTTTGAGACTTAGTTTTCTCATTTATAAGAGTTCATGCAGTGATTAACTAAAAGTAGCCCTGAATTCATTGGAAAGACTAAATGCTTTACTCCAAATTGCATTTTCCCATGCTATACATTCGTACCAAACCAAACTCGTTGCGGTCAAGTCAATTCCAACTCATAGCAACCTTACAGGACAGAATAGAATTGCCCCATAGGGTTTCCAAGGAGAGGCTGGTGGATTTCAACGGTCGACCTTTTGGTTAGCAGCTGAGCTCTTGACCACTATGCCATGACGATATAATAATTGTCATTAGTAATTGTTTAGCACTTACTACTTTCTTGGAAGAAGTACAGCTAGAATGCTCCCTAGAAGCCATGATGGTGAGACTTCATCTCACGTACTTTGGACATGTTTTCAGGAGGGACCAGTCCCTGGAGTGTGGGGATATATGCCATTTAGACATGGCTGCGCTATCGACAACTGCAGCTCCCACAGGCTTCTATGCTGCACAACACGTTGAGACTTGTCCCCAGCATGTTGAGACTTGTCACGACTTGTTTTTCCAAACCCGTTACTGGTTGGCTTGTTTACCTGAATTCCTCCTCCCTTGCCTGAAACTTATTGTTATTCACCCAAAGCCCATTGTTCTGTTATTTGCTTCACTGCTTGCTGTATTGACTATAAAATAAACTCCTGGAACTGAAGCCGAGGTTCGTCTCCTCAGAGTGACCTTCCTGGCCCCACTTCTCTGTAAGAGTTGTGGCATTGGTTACTGTCTCTGCCGCCCCGACAACCGTCACCACTGCGACAGATGGCGCCCCGTGTGAGGGGCTGTGACACTGGAGAAGGACATCATGCTTGGTAAAGCAGAGGGTCATCAAAAGAGAGGAAGACCCTCAACAAGATGGACTGATACAGTGGCTGCAACAATGGGCTCAAACATAACAATGATTGTGAGGATGGTGCAGGACCGGGCAGTGTTTTGTTCTGTTGTACATAGTGTAGCTATGAGTTGGAAGTGACTTGACAGCACCCAATAACAGCAACAACAGTGTTCCAAGGTCTGTTCTAAGTCTTTTATAAACATTTGCTCATTTGATCTTCACAATAACCCTATGTAGTCAGTATTATCATTATCCCTGTTTAAAAATGAAGAAACAAAGGTAAAAGGAGGTTGGGTAACTTACTTTCCATCAGGGTCACACAGTCAGGTAGGGACAATCTTATTTGAACAGTTTGATGCCATAGCTCACACTCTCTGTCATTATGCTAAATAGTTATTCAACAGCTATTTCTTGAGTGCATACGATGTCCCAGGCAATATTTTAGTGAACAAAGATACAGCAGTGAATAGAACAGACACAAATGCCTGTCCTCAGTAATAATGTTCCAGTGTTACTGATAATAAAAACAAAACAAACAAGCCAAACCCGTTGCTGTCGAATCGATTCTAACTCATAGCAACCCGCTAACATTTATTGAGCACTTGCTATGTGCTAGTTGCTATGCTGTTGTTAGTTGTCTTTCAGTCAATTCACGGAGATACAATGTGTGCAGAGTAGAACTGCTACACAGTGTTTTCAAAGCTGTGACCTTCCTGAAGCAGATTTCCTGGCCTATCTTCCAAGATGCCTCTAGGTGGATTCGAACCTTTCAGCTAGTAGTCGAGCGCATAGCCATCTGCACCACCCAGAGACTTGAGCCGCTGTGCTAAGTGTACTGAAACAATTATCTCATATATTTTAGAAATTATTCCAGTGAGGTAGCTCCTATTTTTATCCCACTTTATAAACAAGGAACGTGTTATTTCTCAGTTGCTGGTGTTTTGTATAACTGTACTGAATAACCATAGTAAGTAAGAAAAAGGTATGTCTCTAGTTTATTCCACTAATCTGGAGACTTGAACTAGTTGAAATGCTGGTTTGTATCGATTTCAGTTATGATGACTTTTCATGTCTCCTTCAATAGTTTTAGTAAATTAGTGGGCTCAGTTAGTTTTCTACCAATTTACTAGGCTATTAAAAAAAGTTGCCTGATAAACAAATTAATACGAGTTTTCCATTTGTAGCTCAACTAAATTGTTGTGGGATGTGACAGGCTTAGATCCTAGGCCAGTTTTGTTGGTTAGGGTTCCTGATATTTATCACTAATTAACTTGCATACTTAACTGCAAAGGGTTGTTTTGAATAGTAAGTGAAATAATTCATTTAAAGCCTTAGCTCGATGCCTGGTACATATTAAGAGCTCAGTACACAGTGGCCATTGGCTAATCACTGGGGAGGTGTCTGGAGTTCCCTGGGGGTGCAAATGATTAATGTGCTCAGCTGCTAACTGCAAGGCTGGAGGTTCGAGTCCACCTAGAGGCACCTCGGAAGAAAGGGCTGGTGATCTACTTCAGAAACATCAGACTGAAAGCCCTATGGAGCACAGTGTTACTTTATACAGGTGGGGTTGCCATGAGTTGGAGTCGGCTCAACAGCAATTGGTTTACTGGCAGGGAGATGTCTAACAGACTCTTTGGAGAGTGCTTTAGGGCATGTAACCTGAACCCCGAAATCAGAGGCATAGGGATCAAAGTAGAACTGCTATGGAACATGAAGGGCTGTGGGGTCACATGATGGGAGACCCACTGGGCACTGACTAAGGGAGAAAAGTGATTTTAACAGAAAAACAAGCCCTGTCACTGGATGGAGTAGAGTAGAGGAGTTGGGAAAAAGGGAGGCTCGACTCTTTTGTCCAAGAAGGGAAGTTGCAATAGAAAACCCATGACTTTTCTTGCTTAAAATGAAGGCTTTCATATATTGAGACTATAGTGCTGTGCATTTGGGGGAATGGGGAGCCGCGTAGGAGAGTTATATAATATTTGAGAACGGGTTTGGAAATTTAGGTGGTTGCAGCCTTTCAATATGCTGCTTAGCATCTATACTCAGATTCTGTAGACACTGACTCAGCTGCAGGCAGCCCAAGAAAGTGAAACAAAGATTAATCTCATCTATATTTTCTTTTATCACAACTCGTACTTATTTGTGAAATTCAGAAACCAGCAGAGTGTCCAGAAATATCAACCAGTTAGAGTTTGAAAGAAAAAGGAAAGCTCATGGATTTGTGTCTTTAAATGTAGGCTCTGGAATAGCACCAAAGTGGGATTTGGAGCATGATGAAGGCGTCCACATATGCAGGACCGTGGACGTAGCTGATGCTCAGCAAATATGTGTTGATTTTATAGAATCCCGGATTTGCAAAAACGAAACGAAAAAGTGAAACAACAAAAACCCTCAAAGACTATCCAGTTGAACCTCATTACATACCTCAGTCTTTAATCACTAATTGTCCATTCTGTGCTTAAAGCTCATTTTCTTTATATCAAATTCATTTTTCAGATAAACTTTTGTTCTATTCAGTGGGTTCTAATTGTTATTAAAATTAAAAGCTCTGGTTTGAGTTGACCTGAGATTGGCCTCATGTAGTTTCCATCCATTGTTCCCTGGTTCTGCCAATTTGATTTGAATTGATGGTGTTGGTACCCAGATGGACCAGGGGGCCCCAAAAGCATTGCTTACTTGTGAATTTTGCCTTAGGCTCTGCTGCTCTTCAGAGTCTGCAAAAAATGTTTGTTACTCCTTCTGCATTAAAATGTTCCTCTTCCTAAAACATCTCATGTTCACAGTAGCTGTACTCTGTTTTCCAGATCCTGAGAGAGGCATGATTTCAATACATACATAATCACGTTCACCAACTCAACTCGGTGACAACCAAGGCCAAATCCACTGTTTTGTTCTTTTGGATACATAAAGCTGTAAGATAACTTACCTGGTTTACAAAACACTAAATTTGTTGCTTTGTTTAGTTTTATTTCTTTTAAGCAAATTTAAGTTCACTTGGTGAGACATTCGTATGGTACAAAAGCAGTAATTTAATCGAGGCTTCAAACAGGTTCTAAATGGTTCAGTCATGGCCGACCTTGGAAACAAGGGCAGGGTACACATTCATAGCAACCAAATCTCCTACAAGTAGGCTTTTGACCAGAGTAGGAAACAGAGAATGATGCCCTACTCAAAGATGGCAGCCAACCACACTGCTCTGAACGTGTGTTACGCTCCACAGTCCTACCAATAATCCAATCTCCTGTTTCCTGATGCACATTGAAGTGTTGGCCGCCATCTTTGAGAGGGGCACCACTGCCTATTTCCTACCCGGATCAAAAGTCAATCCCCAAGAGATTTGGTTGCTATACAACATATAAGCTGCCCTTGTTTGCGTGAGCCATGACTGAACTGCTTGGAACCAGTTCGAAGCTTTCTGCTTTGTTTCCTTCCGCCATGACTGAACCGTTTATAACTGGTTTGAAGCCCTGAATTTAATTTGAAGTAAGTTAAATTATGGGGATGATAAATAAGAGATTGGGTTAAGCTACAATGCACAGAATTTAATACACGAAAGATATTGATCGCACTCTTTGTATCTCCTTTGATACCTCATTCCGTTTAAAGATGAAGAGTAAAACCAAGAAGAAACAAGCCCTTCTAGAACATACAGTGCTAATTTTACATGTAATTAGAGCTAACAATTTCTTTTCATTTATAGAACATACTCCGATGACCTTTGAGGCTGGTGGCGGGATAGGACATTAGCTTATAATTATGCTTTGATTTGCAATGAAAAATTGAAATGACTATTCCTGTTCAATCTAAGAAATAGCAAAATGCTACAGTATGAAATGTTACTGCCATCTCCTGGTGTAATTTGGTATATCATCTTCTAGAAAAGTCGGATTTTAACAAGAAACTAGTTTCATAATCATTTTACACCCTAGAAATGAACATTTCCCTTTTTGAATTTCCATCTAATCAATTTGAAAAATCATTATTTCATGCAGTTTTCCAAAATTAAAAACGGTGTATGAATATTTTTAAATCCAGACATGAACTAATGAGCCAGGAAAATGTAAGGAAGATAATAATGGCTGTTAATATCATACATTTATAAGACATTTTCAAAGAGCACTTAATATGTGTTTTCTCATTTAGCTTCACTTCATCCCCAGGAGGGAGCAAATCATTATATTTTATTTGTTGAACTTCTTAGGTCTGTTGATGCAGCTAGTAATTGATTTTTCAAATGCAAGTCTTAGACAGTTAATTTGCATGCTTTTGTGATTCAGTTATATGTTTTCACTCTACAATGTCAGCAAAAGACAGTGCCTAAATACATGTAAGCAAATGATGAAGTCTCTTGGAATAATACTAATCCCCAACCAGAAAGAAAAGGGACAACTACACATTTTCCAATGAAATATAATTCATTTAGAGCTTTTCATCATTTCATCCTGCCTTGAAAATGAACAACTTAGATCAAAAGGTAAGATAAGGCACCATTTATATTTAATTATGATTTATGATCCAATTAAGCATTGACACCTGCCCCAAATCAGAGTTTACTTTTTATTTTTGTATCCAGAAAAAGAAAATTGCATTTATTCTTTGCTTAAGGACTTGAGGGATTACAGAATGATTGTCTGTACTCTGCTTTATATCCATGGTTGCACAAGGGGAAATCCAGATGGGGATATTTGCTTTGGATTTGAGCAAGAAATTTCCAGAGGTTTGTTAATGCTTGTTTTTTATTCTGTCTTCTGAAAACTTCATATTTTTAGGCTCTGCATCCTTGCTTGTGGAAATATATTCCTGACTGAACGTTTGGGTCAGTTCATCCATAGAGTTGACCTGGGGAGGGCAGCAACAAACTCTTAAAGCCTATCCTAATTGTGCTAAATAAAAATCAGTTACCTTTTTATATGTCTTATTTTATAAAGCCCTAGAGTATTTTCATGTGAAAGTGTCTTATAGTAAGTTTGTGTTAGTATTTAATGACCAAAGTCTTGGGTGAAAATCAAAGTAGATTGCCTTTTACCTCATTATAGCCTGTGGAGACTAACATTTTCTTACATACTAGCATACAGTGACCTCTGTAGTGATTCCTTCTTCATTCACAGATTCAGTAAACCCACAAATATGTAACAAAAGCCAGTCACTTTGTTGTCAGTGTGTATTCTCCTGGAAAACTGAACAGATGTGGCTTTGCGTTCACAGACCCCACAGTCCAGTGGTGGAAATAGCTATGAAAAAAAGAGAAAGATACCAAAATATATATATATATACGATTGGGATGAGTTTCTTGAAGAAAAAATCAAAGAACTCTTGTTGGATGAGAATAACAGGGACCAGATACATTGATATTATATGTACCACTAAGAAAAAGAAATGTGGATAATTAAGCTATAACCCAAAAGAAATCATTGTAGACTTATTTAGGTATGGATTTTTAATCGTATATCACATTTGGTCAAACATAAAAAATAAAGATTGTGGGAGTGACAAGCAGTGAACACATGGAGGAGATGTTTAAGCCAGAGAGTCCACAGGATTGATTTGGGTTTGATTGAGAAGAAAAGCTGTCAACAATTCTTAGCTTTCTTAATAATTCAACTGGATGCTGGATCCATTCATTAAGATAGAAACAGAAGTTTGAGGACAGTTTGAAGATGTTTTCCATTTTGGACATATTTAATTTGGCATGCCAAAAAGATATCAAGATGGAGAGCTTTAACTGGGACTTGGTAACACAAATCAGAAGCACAACAGTGAAATCAGGGCTGGGAATACGAGACTCTAAGTTACCAACTTATTGACTGTAATTGAAGCCATGGAAGAGAATGAGATCATCTCCTGGGTGCAGTGAGAGGACTGGAGTGTATGGGACAGAAACTCAAGGAGATGAGCTGAGGTAATGGAGGAAGCAGGAAAGGAGGAAGGGGAGGGCTGGTTTTGGGAAGCAGGGGGATCACCAGAAGAGTTTGAAGTCATGGAAGCAATAAGTAGAAAACATTTCAAGAAGTAGGGAGTGATCAAGAGCTGCTGAAAGATCAAGAAAAATGAAGCTAAAAGTGCCCACTGGATTTATTGACTAGGAAGTTGTTGTTGACTCCAATGAGAGACATTACATTGAAGCAGAAGGCTTAGACGGTGGATTGCAGGGAGGTGACTAGGGGCAGGAAGGTGAGGAGGTAGAGATAGCAAGTATAAGCAACTCTTTGTAAAAGTTCGGTTAAAATGGAGGAGAGAGACAGAGCAAAGCTAGTGGGGTCAAGTGTTTAAAATGGGAAAATGAAGAATACATGAGTAGTACGTAGAAGAATCCAATAGAGAGGAAAAAGCTAGAGATACAAGAAAAAAATAATCAAGGGAAGAAAGCCCCCAAAAATGCCAGGATGGGATGGTGTTCTGAAAACAGATGGAGGAATAAAACAGCAACAACAACAAAAAAAACCCAAACCCATGGCCATCGAGTTGATTCCAATTCATAGCAACCCTATAGGACAGAGTAGAACTGCCTCATAGGGTTTCCAAGGAGAGCCTGGTGGATTTGAACTACCGACCTTCTGGTTAGCAGTCATAGCTCTTAACCACTACACCACCCGGGTTTCCTTACACCCATTAATAATACTTAATCAAATAGGCTTTTTTGGGGTTGGGGGAGAGGTATTTGTCCACTTGTCTAATGGTGGTGGTTCAGTGGTAGAATTCTTGCCTTCCATAATGGAGACCCGGGTTTGATTCTCAGCCAATGCAACTCATGTGCAGCCACCACCTTCTCTCAGTGGATGCTATTGTGTTGCTATGATACTGAACAGGTTTCAGTGGAGTTTCCAGACTAAGACAGACTAGGAAGAAAGGCCTGGTGAGCTACTTCTGAAAATCAGCCAACGAAAACCTTATGGATCACAATGGTCTAATCTGCATCTGATCATGGGGATGATGTAGGACCCGGCAGCATGTAGCTCTGTTGTGCGTGGGATTGCCATGAATCAGGGAGCCTGACTGGAAGGCAGCTAACAACAACAACTGTCTATGTTTTCTTTGTTTTCTATGTTAATGCCCATGTAAATTTAGAATGTGTGGCAGGATAATATATTTAAATGTTAACAAAAACCATTCTCTTATTATTTCCCTTGTCTCTTCACTTCATGCTAATAATAGCCAGGCTTTGTAACATATTGCCTCCAGAAAAACGAAGTAGCTTGATTCCAACAGATATTCTGTATTTTTGTAGAAACCTTAGCTTTTGTAGGGATTAAGCTAGAGTTCCAGGAAGGGAAGGGCAGAGGAAAAGGGCTTTGGAAAATGAAGATCGAATGAATGGTGAGTCTGGGAGACAAGGAAGGGTCCAGAGACTCACATAAGAAATAGAAGATCCAGAATCCAGATACCTGGTTATTTCCAACCTGACCAAAGGTTGCTGTGGCACAGAAGCCACAAACTCTCAGACCTGCAGACACAATGTGGACCACTGTCTTAGGCTGGGTTCTTTAGAGAAGCAAAACCGGTGAAGCACCTGTGTGTGTGCGTGTGTGTGTGTGTGTGTGTGTGTGTAGAGAGAGAGACAGAGATTTATATCAAGGAAATTGCTCACGTGGTTGTTACAAAGTCCCAAGTCTATGGGTCAGACTGGAGGCTTCTCCTGACTCCCATAGCTGTGGCGAACACAAGATTGGCAGGTCAGACAGCAGGCCTCTTGCTCATGGGCTGCAGAGGCAAACAAATCCCAAGATCGGCAGGTAAGCTGCTAGCTCAAGTCCCAAGAACTGGAGATCAGAAGAACAGGAGCCAGCTGCAGGACCCTGAGTGAGCAAAAGCCAGTGAGCTTGGCCAGAAAGTTGACCTATATTGGATGCAGACCACACCCTCAAGGAAACTCCCTTTCAACTGATAGGCTTATCACTGTAGATCCCATCATGGAGGTGATCACATTATATCAGCTCTCATCATGGAGGTAATTACATCATTATACAACTAACCAACTACATCATAACTTCCAAACCTCTGAGAATCATGGCCCAGCCAAGTTGGCACATAGCCTTAATCACAACTATGTATGCTTTTTTGTCCCACAACTAATGATGGATGTTTGGAGCAGACTACCCAGTGATTAGGATACTGTGCATCTTTCCATCATTGTAGGGTAGTGGTGCCCCCCAAATAATGAGGTTAACCATCTAACAATGCTAGCTCATTTTGGAGGTGGTGAAGGACTTGGAATTAAAATTACATTGATTTAAAGAAAATGCCAACACATAGCATATATTGTGCTCTGTTATTTTTAGTCTTGGAATCACACCTTTTATAACTTTCTGGAAACCAGGGATATAATTGTTTCACTTGTGTACAAAGAACCTAACACAAACTAGAGTCAAATAAATGAACAGAGAAATGATTTTGTGGTTAAAGTAGCATTTCCTCATTTCCAGTGCTTTAGTACTAATATTTTGTGCAGTGCATTTAATGAATTATTCCACTCTTTTCCTTATATGCACTATTTCAGTAAAAGGCTTCTAACTCCATGGTACTTTGGTGGTGTTTCTGTGACCTTCACAGAGACTACTGTTATGAAGGGGGATAGGTTTTCCTTTCCACAGCAGATACCCGTATGGCAGGTCATCGAGCTATTGTGTCCCTTTCTGATACTTTCCTGTGTAACTGGCATCGTTTTCCCAGTTGCTATGCTTCTTAATAACATGAGGTGAAGGCATCATTAATGGGCCAGTGGGTGCCATGACTTGATAAAAGACTTAGGTGACAAGCTTATTCTGAAAGTAATACTTAATGGAATCCCTGGATTAACTTAATGTTAATGTTTCTTGAATGTTTGTCAGCAAAATACCAAGTAAATGCAGTTTAGATAATCTCTTGGAGAGCTCAACTAGCTCTGGTTCCAATTTAGGCAACTTTGATAACTAAAATTCCTTTTACTGTTGACGACTGTAAATTTGTAATGATGATGATGCTAACAGAACAGCTAATTTGTATTGAGGCTTTATATATACCAGCCTTTTTATAAGGTATTCAATCTCATTTAATCCTCCCAAACACTCATGAAGTAGATAATGTTATTTTATTTATTTTATAGGTGAAGAAATAAAAGCACAGAGAGATTTAGTTGTAAGTTGCTCTGGGTCGTACACTTAAACGGTGGCACTACCAGGATTCAGACTCAGTACCGTGGCTCCGGTGAGCATGCTTTTACCCATTAATGATATTTTCTCATGGCTGATGCCAAATTCCACTGAATTTGTGCCCTTGCTTTGAAAGTCAAGCCAGGCTGATTATTTTAAATTAGTCAAACTTTCTGTCATCTCCTGGGTCCCTAAGCTCATTCTGTTACCCTTCTCAGTCAGCCAATGGCTCATCACATTAAGAAGACAGAGGACAAGGTCATCTTCCTTCCCTCTACCTCACACTATTTTCCTTATTGTTCATGGGCTCTTTGTTTCCAAAAATATGAGTAGAACGTATTTCACTCCTTCTTTCCAAGCTAGTTTTTCTTGCTATACTCTTTATCCTCTTACCTAATACTCTGTTATTCAAACTCCTGCTCCGCTCATCATCTTCCCCATCTCTGTTCATCTGCTTTCTTAAGCCTAAAACTTCAGAATCATCCTCGACTCCTCTCTTTTCTCACCTACGCATTCAATCAATCAACCAGTTCAGCTGGCTCTTCCTTAAAAAAATATTCCCAACCCAACCTCTTCTGATCACTTCTGGCCCCAACCAGAAGCCAAAGTCACAGTGTACTCTTACCTGTAATGGTTTTCACCAGCTTCTGCTCTGCCACAGTATAGCCTTTCCTCAATGCTGTATACCGTATTGTGTCACCCTCCAATGGCTTTACATTATGCTTAGAATAAAAATCTCAGCTCATTGCCAGGGTTTATACAGCCATATGTATGGTCTGATTTCAATATGGCTATTGGTTCAGCATCCACTCTGGACTCTCACTTCTTGACTTCAAATTTTGATTCTGCTACATTTTTACTCTGTGACCTTGGGAAAAAAGTATTTAATTTACTTAAGCCTAATTTATACCATGTGCAAAATATGGATAGTATGATATTTGAATTTTCAGGGTTCTGAATAAATGTGATAATCTAAGTAAAGAATTTGGCAGAAGCCTTGGCCCTTACAAAGCCTTTGCAAATCATAGTCTCCCTATAATCACTCACGTCTTTCCTGGGATTTTGCAAGAACTCCTAAATAGATTACCAGTCTCCAGACTCTTCCCATTTTAATCTTTTTTACACTCTATGCTTATGGATTTATCTTCTCATAATCTGATCTGATCTTGTAAAAAACTCCAGTGGGCTGCAGTGTGTTTTAAATAAATGCTAAGCTTCTATTTTGACAATAAACACGCTCAAAAATTGGCCAGAAACTAAATATCTATCTGTATCCCCCAATAACTCTTCCCTCAACCTCAGAAATTTGCACTTCAACTGAAGGTAATTCTCATAGTCTTGTCTTCATCCTTGTCTGGAATGTCCTCGTGTTGCTTACGAGCCTGTCATTTCTTTAAAACTTTACTTTTCTAGTAATCCGCCAGCAATCTCCCATCTAGAGCCACTCTTCACCATATTCCCCAAGCACTTTACGTGAACTCCTCTTGACGGTATTTACCATCAGTCTGCTTTGTTTTGCCACAATCTATTGTAGAGGATATGGATCTTAGAATACAAGTCAAGGGCATAATAAATACATTTTTTATTAGTTTTGTTTTAATTTCCATGTATTATATATAATTTTTTAGTACATATGTCATGTTTTTAAAATGTAATAGTGCAGAAGAACGAAAGGCTTCTACCTCACTCTCTCTACTGCCTGTAAGAAATTACTATAAACTCTTTCAAATGTTTCTTCTGTTGCTGTGGCTACATACTATTATATTATTTTTATCTCATTAATGCCTCCTCAAAATAAAGTCTACCTTAATGACGTGGATGGAGCAAAACTTTCAGGACCTTCATTTGCTGATGTGGCACAACTCAAAATGAGAAGAAACAGCTGCAAACATCCATTAATAATCAGAAGGTGGAGTGTACGAATATCAATCTAGGAAGATTAGGAGTCATCAAAAATGAAATGAAACGCATATAGTGAGCTGTAATGATCAGGTATTGGCCATTCTGAATCGGAAAATCATATGATCTACTATGTCGCGAATGACAACTTGAAGACAAACAGTGTTGCTTTCATCATGAAAAAGAACATTTCAGGATCTATCCTGAAGTACAATGGTGTCAGTATAGGATAATATCCATATGCCTGCAAAGATGGTCAGTTAAGACAACTATTATTCAAATTTACACACCAACCACTAATGCCAAAGATGAGGAAACTGAAGATTTTTACAAGCTTCTGCAGTCTGAAATTGATCAAACGTGCAACCAAGATGCATTGATAATTACTGGAAATTGGAATGCAAAAGCTGGAAACAAAGAAGAAGGATAATAGTTGGAAAATATAGACTTGATGATAGAGATGACAGCAGATATCGCATGATAGAATTCTGTAAGACCAATGACTTCTTCATTGCAAATACCTTTTTTCAACAACATAAACAGTGACTATGCACATGGATCTCATCAGATGGAATACACAGGAATCAAATCGACTGTATCTGTGGAAAGAGATGATGGAGAAGCTCAATAGCATCAGTCAGAACAAGGCCAGCGGCCAACTTTGGAACAGTCAGTTAATTGCTCATATGCAAATTCAAGTGGAAGCTAAGGAAAATTAAAACAGGTCCACGAGAACCAAAGTACAACCTTGAGTATATCCCACCTGAATTTAGAGACCGTCTCAAGAATAGATTTTACTCATTGAACACTAAACACCAAAGATCGGACAAGTTGTGGAACAGCATCAAGGACATCATACATGAAGAAAGCAAGAGGTCATTAAAAAGATAGAAAAGACCAAAATGGATGTCAGAAGAGATTCTGAAACTTGCTCTTGAGCATATAGTAGCTAAAGCGAATGGAAGAAATGATGAGGTAAAAGAGCTGAACAGAAGATTTCAAAGGGCAGCTTGAGAAAACAAAGTAAAGTATTATAATGAGATGTGCCAACATCTGGAGTTAAAAAACCAGAAGAGAAGAACACTTCTGGCATGTCTCAAGCTGAAAGAACTGAAGAAAAAATACAATCCTCAAGTTGTAATATTGAAGGATTGTATGGGTAAAATATTGAACGACACAGGAAGCATCAAAAGAAGATGGAAGGAATACACAGATTCACTGTACCAAAAAGAACTTTTCAACATCCAACCATTTCAGGAGGTAGCATATGATCAAGAATGGATGGTATTGAAGGAACAAGTCCAAGCTTCACTGAAAGCACTGGCAAAAAACAAGCCTTCAGGAAATGACAGAATACCATTTGAGATGTTTCAACGAATGGATGCAATGCTGGAAGCACTCACTCGTCTATGCCATGAAATTTGGAAGAGAGTTACCTGGCCAACCGACTGGAAGAGATCCATATTTGTGCCCATTCCAAAGAAAGTTGATTCAACAGAATGCAGAAATTATTGAACAATATCATTATTATTACACACAAGTAAAATTATGCTGAAGATAATTCAAAAACAATTGCAGTGGTATATTGACAAGGAACTGCTAGAAATTCAAACTGTATTCAGAAAAGGACATGGAATAAAGGATATCATTGCTGATGTCAGATGGATCTTAGCCAGAAGTAAAGAATATGAGAAAGATGTTCACTTGTGTTTTATTGATTATGCAAAGGCATTTGACTGTGTGGATCATAAGAAATTATGGATAACATTTCAAAGAATGGGAATTCCAGAACACTTAATTATGCTCATGTAGAACCTATACATAGACTAGAGGCAGTATTTGAACAAAACCAGGGGATACTGCATTGTTTAAAATCAGGAAAGGTATGCATCAGGGTTGTATCCTTTCACCATACTTACTCAGTCTGTATGCTGAGCAAGTAATCCAAGAAACTGGGCTATCTGAAGAAGAATGTAGCGTCAGGATTGGAAAAAAACTCATTAACAACCTGCATTATGCAGATGACACAGCCTTGCTTGCTGAAAGTGAAGAGGACTTGAAGCACTTACTGATGAAGATCAAAGACTACAGCCTTCAGTATGGATTACACCTCAACATTAAGAAAACAAAAATTCTCACAACTGGACCAATGAGGAACATCATGATAGATGGAGAAAAGATTGACGTTGTCAAGGGTTTCATTTTGCTTGGATCCATAATCTGTGCCCACGGAGGCAGCATTCAAGAAACTGAAGACGTATTGCAGTGGGAAAATCTGCTGCAAAAGACCTATTTGAAGTGTTAAAAAGGAAAGATGTCAATTTGAGGACTAAGCTGCACCTGACCCAAGCCATGGTATTTTCAATTGCCTGATATGTGTGTGAAAGCAGGACAATGAATAAGGAAGACTGTAGAATTGATGCCTTTCAATTATGGTGTAGACGAAGAATAGTGAACATACTATAGGCCCTGGTGGCACAGTGGTTAACAGCTTGGCTGCTAACCAAAGGGTCCAAAGTTCAAATCCACCAGTTGCTCCTTGGAAACCCTGTGAGGGCAGTTCTACTCTGTTCTATAGGGTTGCTATGAATCAGAATCAACTCAACGTCAATGAGTATAGACTGCCAGAAGAATGAACAAATATGTCTTGGAAGAAGTACAGTCAGAATGCTCCTTAGAAAAGAGAACAGCAAGACTTTGTCTCACTTACTTTAGACATGATATCAGGAGGAATAGTCCCTGGAGAAAGACATCATGCTTGGTAAAGTAGAGAGTCAGTGAAAATGAGGAAGACCCTCCACAAGATGGATTGACACAGTGGCTACAACAATGGGTTCAAACATAGCAATGATTGTGAGGATGAGGTAGGATCAGGCAGTGTTTTGCTCAGTTTTACACAGGGTCACTATGAGTCAGAACCAACTTGACAGCACCGAACAACAACTGCCCATACTGACAAGTCCTTCTGCATGCCTATTCTCCAGTTTCTCTTGTCACTGATCATCCATTTTCATTCTTTCTTGTTTTCAATCCCCTAAACACCAGATATTTAGCTTGTTCGTATGAATCAGTATAAGTTTGTGATTTTGGCCTTCTCTCCCACCAGACGTGGCATAAAACTGGATTTTGATTTTTATTTAGCATTCTCTTCTAGGGCCATCCTGATGGCGCTAACATGTGGCAGAATTTCAGTTCTTGCTGGTGTCAACAGAATGTAAACTAGGTCAGGATCTTTGTGTCCTCTGTCAATTTATCGTAGGAAAGTCCCCATTAGTCCACAGGTGGGATCAAACGAAAAGAGTCAGAGCAGACAGACTAGGTGCCATGGGAGTCTGAGCCACTTATGATCAACTTGCGCCAGCAAGACTGGCTTGAGTGTACACTTGTATGTGCATAGTCCATGGTGGACAGCACAGGTTGCATGGTAACTTGGTGGCACCTGGTGAAAAAATTTGGTCTTTACCAGGTTTCAGTAACAAGACGATGTGGTTTTCAAAAGGTTAAGAGTTATCTGAAGAAGAGGACATGGATCTGTGCAGAAATCTTAATGTTCTTTCCAATGATTTTTCTGTAGAGGGCCGCAGAACATTTCATGTTGCATTTTTGTTTGCCACAGATGTAATCAACTTTGGATATGCTGAATCATTATGCTCAAATAGTAGAGCACCTTGCACTGCAGCCTTGCTACTGAGAAGTCTTTTCTTACTCTGGAGCCACTCAAAACTAGTAGCCTGAAGTATTCTTTGGTAAATGTGTTGGAACAGCATACCCAAGCATGGTATATCTTGCTTCAAAATCCAAAAATTCCCAGAAAACATTTTGCCTTTTCCCTAGTGGTAGGTTATTAAAGGGGCAGGAATTTGTTTCTAACCTTAAAAAGGATATACACATCTCATATCCCTGGAGAGCTAAAAATTTAACCACTCTTATAGGGTTCTAATTTGTGTGTGTGTGTGTGTGTGTGTGTTTCTTTCCCACCTTCTGGTACACGTGTCTTTCCATGGCATATAGGTTATTTGCTGGCTCCTGACTACCAGTGTCAGTCAGCATAATGTCATTAATTCAGTGAAACACTGAAATGTTCTATATAATATTAAGCTGATCAAGGTCCGTTTGGACCATATTATGACATAGAGTGGTATACTTGACATAGTTCTGAGGGAAGACAGTGAAGGTGTACTGTCAACTGTTTCTGATCATTCTTTCCAGTTGGTTTAGATGAAAAATAAAATGTGTGTAGAACAATAGCTATTTTGCTTGAGTAAGGACACTATTCTTGAAAGAGTAGTTATAATCAGAGTAATGACATGTGAAAGTTTGTAATTAAATACCAAGGCTTTGCCAAGACCCGACAAGGAAGTCAAAAGAGGATATGAAAGCAATTTCTACTTCTGCAACTTTCAAGTACTTGAAAGTGGCATTAATTTCTGCAGTTCCTCCAGGGATATGGTATTGTTCTGATTTACTCTTGTAGTTCCATGGGATTCCCCTTGATTTTTCTTGCCACAGTACCACCACTTCAAGGTCAGATAGACATTGCGGGTAATCTAAGTTTCAGAGTTTGTCTATTCCAACCATTCATTCAAGAATTGGGGAAATAACCACAGAATGAGTTTTTGTATTCCACCCATAGTCAGATGGTCTTAGACCACCTGAGAAGTGCCGTGTGCCCTCACGCTTATCAGGGCCCCACAGTGATGTTTTGAGCTGTCAGAGATTAAAGTCAATTCAAAACCAGTGTCCAATAACCCCTGAATGCAATCATTCTGACAAAAAAATTCTAAGAGGAGTATATAATAAGTACATACATACAGTATAGAGTATATACATATTATTTATTTATTCATTGTGGCTGTGTTGAAGGTACCTACCTCAATAACATGTAGCCTCTCTTTCAACCAAGATCTGAGTCTGTGAACAGACTTACTTCTGTGAATTAGGTGAGAGGACACGAGTTCTTATTGCAGGGATACATAACAGGTTTCAAGAGATTTTACAGCTAAATGTATCAATAAACATTTATTATGCCACCCATCTGTTTAATTCCTAGGGACAACATAACCAAGTAACCACCTCCATAGGTACCCTTGGAGCAAAACCCTGTGATTGACACTACGCCTCTGCTTCCTATTTTCATAATTTGACCCTCTTACCTCTAACATTTAAGCACTGCTTTATGGCCTCCATGACTCTGAGATGTCACGATTTCCACTAAAATAATGGAGCATATTTCAATGGATGCAGCTCTCACTGTAATCCTCAAGTATAGGACAGATGAAGAATAATTACCAAAGTGCTTCCCGAGGATGCTATTGCTTCCCTCACCACTGGCCTTCCTAGTATCTTAGTAAACTGAGTGTCTTCTGGGCCCTCTTAGTTGGCATAGTAGAGCAATAGGTGAGGTGTTGGCATATGTAATCTACCTCAACATTCTCATCCCCTTAAGCCTGTAGAATATTTTCTCTACTTTATGCCAGTGAAGTTCAGTCTCATTGAAGTAGTCCACCAATGAGTCCCTCGTTCAGTAAACCAAGCAAATAAACTCATCCATTTCTAGCTACCTGAACACATTAAATTTAGATTTTCAGGGAAGTGTACCCAAAACAATAAATTTGGTCTGATTCAATATTACATTGGTCTTATTGGTCTAACAATCTTACAATCCATTCCCATACCTATTTGCTAGTTTCCTGCCAGTATAAATTGGCATTGGCTAGTGATGATTTGCGTATATGCTGTCTCTTCCAAGATGACGCTTTGCAATCCCTCTTCCCCAAGAGCATGATGAAATATGACTGTACTTATAAGTCTAGAGGGAGGGAGAGGTAATGTCAATCCCATGTAATAGAAATGCCTCAGCTGAGATTTTACATGATCTTTAAGCAAGAGAAGGCTAGTCTCTTTCAACAAGGAAGGAGAAGCTATGTCTTATGACAAAAAGAGACTCAGGGGGATTTGACATTAAAGATTCTCATTTTCATCCTGATCAAAAATCTCAGGGTCCTACTCCTTTCCTATCCTTCTTCTAGCCTCACTTAAGAAATTAGACAAAGTTGTGAATTCAATTTGCATTGTAAGTATTTAGTCTGCATAACATAACATTTGGCTGGGGTCTTTAGCCATGCTACACTGTGGCTAAAGGAAGTAAGTTTTTAAAGTCACTAAGGAAATTCTTTAATTGTTTGACTATAAGTTGAGCTGGGAGTTAACACCCTGATTTTATCATTTTCTTTCTTTAAGATCTCCACTGCAGTCATAAATAGAAATCCTACCCATGTATGTCATCAGACATGCATACTTACCATGTATACTTCCCAATAAATGCCCTCACTTTAACTTCAGACACCACTCGAGGTTGGCAATTCAGTTGGCATTATCATTCAACTACTCTTACCATGTGACTCTGGATTTGGTTTTTGGCAATATCAGGTCTGTTACTACAAGAAATAAGGCTTTCTTTCAGGGCACAAGCAGAAACTTTGAGGTCATTTATGCGGTGCTTGAGCTTTGACTCAGAAGGCCTGAGCTCATCTCTTTCTTTCACAACTTTGTCTAGCAAAAGTAGGACCAACCAACCAGCTTCCTTATACTTCTCATTATGACAAAATTGTAGAAAGGTATCAAACATGCAATTACCCAGAGCCTACCGTCTCACCAATACTTGATCTATTGGTGGTGATATTTTGTGTATTTGTATTGCCACCTCATGCAATGAACTAGTCATGCACTCTTTACTACTGACAGCAGAGTCATCAACATCTTTAAGACTAACCAGACTTGAGAACCAATTTAGAAAGCTCATGCTTACAATTTTGTTTCTCCAGAACCACTTTCAGTACCAAATGTGTTAGACTGGTTCTCTAGAGAAGCAAAACCAGTGAAGCATATATACATATGTACATGCATACATATATATATAGAGAGAGAGAGATGTATCTCAAGGAAATGGCTCACTCAGTTGTAGAGGTTGTCAAGTCCTAAGTCTGTGGGTCAGGTGTCAGGCATCAGGCTGGAGGCTTCTCCTGACTCATAAAGCTGTAGGGGCTGATGAAACCAAGATCCACAGGTCAGATGGCAGGCTGCTGGCCCAAGTCCCAAGAACTGGAAGTCAGATGCTGACGAGCCGGATGCAGGATCCAGAACAGAGCAAAAGCCAGTGAGCTTTGCCAGGAAGTCCACATATATTGGATGCAGGCTGCACCCGCATGGAAACTCCCTTTCACCTGATTGGCTACTCACAGCAGATCCCATCATGGAGGTGATCATATTATATCAGATCTCATCATGGAGCTGATTACATCATTATACAACTGCCAAACTATAACTGCCCAATCACTGAGGATCATGGCCCAGCCAAGCTGACACACAACCTTAATGATCACACCATGATAGTCAGATACAACACCTACTTTATATCCCAATACGTTTTTTCAACCAGCATTTTATCCCAAGAAACCATAGATGATAATGTCTCCTGGTATATTAATCAACTCAAAGGTAACTTGAATAAATAACTTGGGAACTTTTGACTTTAAATGTTAAGCCGATTTTTTTGCGAAGGTTCTCAGAACTTTCATATTGTAATGTGCAGTGTATATGAGGAATCTTTTTTCCCAGACCATTTCACTGAAGTAATGTTCCAGAGGATACACTGAAGCACTACTCTAAGCCATGGTGTCCCAGACTATTCCTTTTTGATGTACTTCGATTAAATGTTTGGGCATTCTCCCAGTATTAGTCTTCTATTGCCATGTAACACGTTACCACAAATTTAGCTGCTTGAAATAACACACTTCTATTATTTCAGAGCTTTTGTGGATCAAGAGTCTGGGCATGGTGTAGTTAGGTTCACTGCTTAGATTATTAAAAGGCTGCGGTCAAGGGGTTGGCCAGGGCTGCAGTATCATCTGAGACTCAACTGGGAAAGGATCCAGTTTTGTTGGCGGAATTCACTTTTTTAGTGATTTTTTTAACTGAAGCATTTGTTGACTGATGGCCAGAGGCCACTCCCAACTCATAGAGGTCATCGTCAGCTCCTTGTCATGTGGGTTTCCCAAAACAGGCAACCTACAACATGGCAGCTTGCTTCTTCAAAGAAAGCAGTGGAGTGAGGGACTCAAACAAGACAGGCACTACCATCTTATGTAACATAATCACACATACGTAATCACCTAATCACATATAGGAGCCCTGGTGATGAAGTAGTTAAGTGCTCAGCTGCTTACTGAAAGGTTGGTACTCATCAGCTACTCTGCAGGAGAAAGATGTGGCAGTCTGCTTCCATAAGAATTTACAGCCTTGAAAACCCTATGGTGTAGTTCTACTCTGTCTGGTAGAGTCACTGTGAGTCGGAATGGACTCGAGGGCAATGGGCTTGCTTTTGGTTTAATCACATATGCGTAGTCACATGCATCTCATTGTCTTTTCCCTATTCTATCAGTTAGAAGCGAGTCCTAGAAACACCCTCCTCTATACTAAAGGAAGGGAATTACACAGTGGAGTGAATACCAGCAGGCGGGGATCATGGGTGTCTAAAGGTTCTGCCCACCACACTTCCTTTTTTGAATGGTCTTTTGTTTCTATCTGGTCAGAACCTAGTAATTACCTCACATGGAGGAAAAAAGATCAGGTTTATCTGTATTAAACAGGTCAGGCTGTCAGTGTTCCATTTTCTGTCACCTAGTTCCTTCACCGAAGAAAATAACTAGATGTTACCCCATCTTAGCCAAGTCAACAGACTAGGTTTTCTTATCTATCTTTTTTGCTATGTCTTGTTTTTTTTACTTTCTACAGCTGTGGCTGCTAACCAAAAGATCTGCAGTTAGAATTCACTACCTACTTCTTGGAAACCCTGTGGGGGCAGTTCTATCCTGTCCTTTAGGGCCGCTATGAGCTGGAATTGACTCAACAGCAAGGGGTTATTTTTTTACTTAGTTTTTTTGGTTTACTGCCAAAATGTTCCTGCTTCGGTCCCAGATGCATAATGGTTCTGGGGAGTTATAAGAATTAGGACTTAGGATGCAAGTCTAGAATTGGGATGCGGAGATGTCATGGGGAAATTTGTTGTTTTTAGTTACCCTTGTGTCGATTCCAACTCAGGGAGCAATTTAGGCTACATTACATTTGTCAGCACTTAGGGAAAGGAACTTTCCAATAGAATCCAGAAGGTTTACCTTTGTGCTGTGCTGGTACCTTCTTCATGTGACAGGTAATGACAGCTATCAACATCCCAGTATTTTTCAATATTTCTAAGCATTATCTTCTCTGGTTTAATATGCCAGCACATTTTTAAATCCAAGGACAACTTCTCCAAAGTGATTTCCAAGTGACTGCTTCCTGCCATCATTTGTATGTACTCAGAAAATGCAATTTTTAATATGAAGCAGACACATTTGTTAAGGTGAATTGGGTGCCAATGAATAAGCAGAGTGCATAACAAAGTCACATATAGGGTTATTCATTCTTTCCCATTACCTCTACCTCTTTTCTTCCCCATTAGCATGGATAATTAAAGTTGATTGAAATTTCAAAGCTGCATCTGCATTAAAAGTCACCCAACTCTCATAAAATTCAGTAGTGACTGCAGTGTTCCCTACTTTGAAAATACCCTCTTAACTAATTTGCTTTATTATCTTTCCAAGATGTGTCCCTTCCGACTTGAGTGACCTGGAACAAAGCGGCCCATTTGGCTCAATCTAGTATTTCTTTTGGCTCACAATCTCATAACGTAGTGGTACAATTGACTTCACATTCAGAGTAGAAGAATTACTCTGCCAACATTGTCTAATAACACTATCTCTCTTTGCCACTGGGTGGCTAATTATTCTCTAGACAGAACCAGGAACATAAAGAGAAGTTCATTATGTTTTATAAACTTGTTTTTTACCTAGAATTTTTTTTTTTTCCCCTAATAAAGGAATTCTTCAACTTTTGGAAAGAAAATTGGTTATGAACCAAAAGTTGATATTGAAAATGGTTGGCTGGAATTTTTTAATGCATTTTCCCATAGATGCAGAGCTACAAATTGTTAGATTTCTAGCATAATAACTCTTTTGTGCCCAGCAGTACATATAGTGACCAAGAAGTTTTTCAGCCTCTGGGGTTTATTGGGAAGCTGCTGTACCACTGACAGTGTGCGTTGTAGAAAGGAAGGGGCCTTTATGACTGTTTGAAACCAAAGAAACGAGTGTGTGCCAAAAATTACTGTTTTTACAGGGTATTGTTTGAGGTGTCTGAATTTCTGGTAGGAAAAAATAGAAATTTTGAACATTTTTATTTGTTACACATATGTACCAATAGACCCTGGTAGAGACTCTGGGGTATAATTGGTGGTGTACTTCATTTGTGCCATTGAACACTTAGGGTAGGCTTGTGGGAAGAGGCAAGAAAAAAGAATCCATACTACCTTCCGAAAATTCAGACACAGTCAATGATTCAGCATGCTTCCATGAATGAAAACAGATGGTATCAACAAAAAATTCAAAGCAGAAAATAATTGGGTCACCAAAGGGATAATAACTGTTTATTAACAGCCTACTATTTGTTAAATGCCTTTATGATTTGTCTCTTGTCTACTTCATCCTTTTTTTATTGTTCCACTTTCCTCAAATTTCTGTTTCATCTATACCAGAGGTTGGCCGACTTCTTCCCTAAAGGACCAGGGAGGAAATATTTTAGCCTTTTCCGGCCATAAGATCTCTGTAGCAACCACTCAGTGCTGTTGTTACAATGCAAAGGCAGCTACAGACACTATGTAGACTTTATTATTTATGGACAGTGAAATTTAAATCTCACATAATTTTCATGTGTCACGAGATGTTATTTATCTTTTAATTTTACTCAGCCATTTAGAAATGTAAAAATGATTCTTAGCTTGCCAGCTCACAAAAATAGGTGGCAGCAAGATTTGGCCAGTTTTTGGGTTTTTTTTTTCTTCCCTAATTCATTGATACTACCAAACTCATTTGTGTCTCAGGTTGTTTGGGTAGGCCCTTGTTTCTGGCTGCAGGGCTCCATACTTTTCTCCCTCCATTTCTTTTACTTCTCACTTTATCCAAGTAATTCACACTCATCTGCACATCCTTCAGAACTCAGCTCAATTATGATGTTCTTAAGGGAAAATGTCCCTGGGCGGTACAGAGAGGTAATATGCTTGGCTGCTAGCTGGAAGGTTTGAGTCCACCCAGAGGTGCCTAGAAAGGAAGATCTGGTGATCTGATTCTGAAAAATCAGCCATGGAGAACGCTCTGGAGCACGGTTCTACTCTGATGCATATGATGTTGCTATGAGTTAAGATCGACGTCATGGCAAGTGTTTGGTTAAGGAGGCCTCTGTGACCCCCAGCACCAGGTCCAGCTCCATTCTCTGCTATAGCCTGCTTTCCCAGCGCATCCTGTACTTGTCCCTAGAAAAGTGTATTGAAATTATAATAAGTAATAAGTTATAAATTTAGCAATGTAATATCTAAATTTCCTAGGTGTCGCAAATGGTTTGCATGAGACTGCTAACCTAAAGGTTGGTGGTTCGAGTCTACCCAGAGGTACCATGGAAGAAAAGGCCTGGAGATCTGCTTTCATAGAGATTGTAGCCAAGAAAGCCCTATGGAGAAGTTCTACTCTGTACCATGGGATTGCTGTGAGTCAGAATCGACTCAATGACAACCAACAGCAACATCTGTCTATGCCACTGGGATATAAGCTCCTTGACGGCAGTGATTGTATTTTTGTTGTTCCCAGCTGTATGTTAGCGCTTAGCACAATGCCTTACGTAGAGTAGGGGTTCAGTAAGGGTTTGTTACAAAAATGGATCACTTAAGACACAGTGTAAGCCTGCAAGTAAGTATTCCCATTTTATAGATGAATAAACTGAGGCTTCAATAAGGTATATATAACTTACGTGAGGCCACAAGGAGCTTTAGTGGTGCGATGGTTAAGCACTTGGCTGCTAACCAAAAGGTCAGCGGTTCAAACCCAACAGCCGCTTGCTCCTTGGGAGGAATATGTGGCAGTCTGCTTCCATAAAGATTTACAGCCTTGGAAACCCTATAGGGCAGTTCTACTCTGTCTTATAGGGTTGCTATGAGTTGGAATCTACTTGACAGCAATGGGCTTGAGGCTACAAAGATAAAAAAGTCAAATTTTTCTGACTCTAAAGTGCTTGCTATTTTCACTATTCTCCTGTTGTATTAACAGATTATATTAATCTATACTGAAATGGTGAAAGCCATCTATTATATTTAAAATCGTACAAAGTGTTATGCAAACCTAGTCTATATTGAGATGTTTGTCTTTTTTCATCGATTTTGTGTGGAACTCAGCAGTCCCTTTAAATTTGCAGACAGACTCAAGTCTTTCTTTCACCGAGGGAGATTTTCTTCTATTATTTATTTGTGTATCTCTCTGCCATTCACTACTTTTTTTCCTTAAGTTTGTGAATCTATCCTTAAAATCCCCTAACTTTGGCATCATGGTTTCTACCTTTTCGTATCTTTCTCTACAACTTGGAATAATTCTGCTACTTCATCTTCTAGACCGCTAATTCAAGTCTCCAAAAGACTCTTTAGCACTTGACATTTTAGTTCAAAAATCAGATTAAAAAAATTTTTTTTTCCAAAAATGTGTAATAATGTGTTTTCTGACACCTAGGTATCCTTAAGTATACTTACTATTTTTCAGTAGTCATTGATGTCTTCCATCAGCTCTAATTCATTAGGGAAGTGTTTTGGTTATTTTTTCATTCTCTGGCTGCTGAGCCCTCTTAAACGAGTGGTCCTCACTTATGTCTGCTCAGTGGGTACTTTAAGTGATAGAGGTTTAGCTGACTTGGCATTCACGGGTTGACAGTTTTCAAGGTGATAGAAAGAACACCATTCCCTGCTCAGGAGTCTGTGGTCCAGCAGATTGTAAATGGACATTTTCCCATTAAGACTCCAGAAAGATGCGTCAGTGTTCCTGCATATCCTCATTTTTACTCTGTGCAAATATTAAGTTTCCTTCATTTCCATGAGGGCCAGACATGACAGGCACACACACAGCCTGTGTCCTCTCTACCCTGGAAGGATGGAGGATCACTGAGGCCCAGCATCTCCTATGGGTCTCTGCCCCTCTTCTCAGGCTGATCCCTAGTCTCTCATCTGCCATCAGACAAGACAATGACCTTTGCAGGATGTTGCAAAAATCCTCACAACTGGACCAATAAGCAACATCATGATAAACAGAGAGAAGATTGAAGTTGTCAAGGACTTCATGTTACTTGGATCCACAATCAATGCCCATGGAAGCCGCAGTCAAGAAATCAAATGACACATTGCATTGGGCAAATGTGCTGCAAAAAACCTCTTCAAAGTGTTCAGAAGCAAAGATGTCACTGTAAGGACTAAGGTGCACCTGACCCGAGCCGTGGTGTTTTCAGTCATCTCATATATGTGCAAAAGCTGGACAATGAAGAAGGAAGACCAAAAAATTGAAGCCTTTGAATTATGGGGTTGGTGAAGAATATTGAGTATACCATGGACTTCCAGAAGAACGAACAAATCTGTCTTGGAAGAAGTACAGCCAGAATGCTCCTTAGAAGCAAGGATGGTGAGACTTCGTCTCACTTACTTTGGACAGGTTATCAGGAGGGACCAGTCCCTGGAGAAGGACTTCATGCTTGATAAGGTAGAGGGTCAGCAAAAAAGAGGAAGACCCTCAATGAGATGGACTGACACAGTGGCTGCAACAGTGGGCTCAACCATAGCAACAATTGCAAGGATGGCGCAGGACCAAGCAGGGTTTTGTTCTGTTGTACATGGGGTCGATACGAGTCGGAACCAACTTAACGGCACCTCACAACAACAACAGTGTGAATGTGTTTTGTTGAGGGTTGGAGAAAGCTTCTTCTTTTAGATGCTTCCTCAGAAGTAGCATGGTATTGAATTTAGGTCACCGATAAGTGTTTTAAATAGTTGTATACAAGTAAACCCAAAAGTAATGCCTACTTGTGCTTATTAAAAATAAAACTTCATTTTTAAGAAATAATGCCTTATTACTTAACTATTTGTGTAACTTGGAAGACCTGAGCTTCAGTGGCAGCCAAATATTTAGATAACAAATGCTGATGGATCTAAGTATGAATTTCAGGGCACAGTCCTTGAAAAGGACCATGATATTACATAAAATTCTCTTCGTTTTTTGTTTTTTTTGAAAAGATGATTTATACGTAAAACAGCCACAGTATGACTCAAAATAGTATTGAGTTATTTTGTTACTGAATATGGACACTGGTTCAGTTGAACTATGTAACTATCCTGAGAATTTTAGTTTTGTAACAAATTTTTCATCAACATATGAGGAAGTAAAATTTTATGCCTAACACAGGGGGTCACCATCAGTCAGAATTGACCCAATGGCAACTAGCAACATTATATACACGTAAAACAATAAGTCACTGAGTCATCACAACTAGGCCAATTATTTCATGTCTTTCAAATTATTTTCTTGACCTGATAAAAATAAAACAAAGCAAAAAAATTAACATTTCAAAAGCAACATCGTCTCTTTCAAAAGCATCATCATCATCTCTTCTTCGCTTGTTTGATTTGCTGTAGCTGTTCATCGAATGTTTCTAATGAGGATTCCTCTAGGGCTTCAGAGTCTGTATTTCTAACTTTAGCTCCAGAGTTCAGATTTTAATCACAAAACACCTCGGATCAAAACTTCTTTAAAACAAGTCCAAATAAGATGTTTATTAGAAAACAAGGCCATCTTGCCAACACATTCACTGTATATTTTTTCTTTTTTTTGGCAAAAATAAACTAAAAAAGATTTTAAGAACTACAGCATTATTTCTAACATTCTTGACATTTCTCTACAAGTATGTGTCCTTTGGAAACCCTGATGGTGTAGTGGTTAAGAGCTACAAAAGGTTGGCAGTTCATATCCACCAGGACCTCTTTGGAAACTCTATGGGGAAGTGCTACTCTGTCTTACAGAGTCTCTATGAGTTGGAATTGACTCGATGGCAATGGGTTTCTTTTTTGTTGGTTGTGTCTTTTGATGGAATTATATTTCAGTCTAAAGCAGTGGTTCTCAGCCAGGGAGAGTTTTGCACCACCCCCCACCCCGGCCCCGGGGATATTTGGCAATGTCTAGAGACAGTTTTGATTTTCATAGCCAGGAGGGTGCTACTGGCATCATGTCAGCAGAGGCCGGGGCACTGCTAAACGTAGCACAAAGCACAGAACAGCCTTTGCAACAAAGAATCTTCCCGCCAAAAATGTAAATATTGCCGAAGTTGAGAAACACTAATCCAAGAGTCTTAACTCCTGAAGAGGGACCACAGGGCTACTTTTCTTTGTTTTATGAGGTGTTTCTAAACCTAGTAATGGTAAAAGTCACTGAGAATGGTCTGTAGTATAAACCTACAAAGAACACATCAGGAATTTGAATATCCAGGAAGAAAAACTGATATTAAGTTTCAGAGTCAACTTTAGCCTGGGGAGGAAGAATTAAAACCCAAATATGATTCTGAGAAAGTCATTTCATGTTTAGATGACCACCAGGAACAAGGGAATGTGATTCCATGGTGCCCTTCTGTCATGCGAAATCTACGCAAGTAGTTGCCGTAATCACTTCGGTTTGAAAAGAGAAAGATATCTGAGGCAATTATAAGTATTCTTTGGATACAAGTCTTAATTGTTACTGAATATTTAGATAAATACCTAGTTGAAGCAGTACTAAATTACATTGTTAATGAAAGCCAGTTTGTAGACAGTGTTTCTACATAGGAACAAATAGACTTCACTGAATTCCTTAGTCAACAAAACTATACGGTAGGTTTCTAACTAGGTCTGTACAAACCAATCTAGACAACACGCTAATATACACAGGCGAATGCAGGGAAACAGTGCCAATCCATACTCTTTGCTGGAAAAACATCTCAGTCTTTCACCCACTTACTGATAGCGATTAGCATTGATCCTGTATGCAAAATAATATTATATTATTTATGTGAGGATTATTTTGGAGATGTGTGATTCTTTTTCCCTTCTGTAAAAACAAAATAATTAAAATTTTGCAATTGAATAGCTCAGTTATTTTCCCCCTTTCATGTATAATCTATTACGACATTGATATGTGTATAGAGTCACTATGAGTCGACACCGACTTGAGGGTAACCGGTTTGTTTTTGTTTGTTTTTGTTTAACGTGGGATCTAAGCACAACATTTGAGGATCATGCAGCACCATCTTCTGGGCCGTTTCCCTAATTACTTGGCTTTTTGAAGAAAAATACTCTCCATGTTAGTAATTTAAAAAAAAAAAAAGAACAAAAACGTACTGAGTGTCTACTGTGTTCCATGCATTGTGTTAGCTTTCCTGAGAAGAGAGCTAGGTAACCCAATAACTACAATACAAAACAAAATTATGTATAAGCAACACACTCTAGGGTAAAAAAAAAAGGACCAATTAGCATTTGTATAAAAAAGAATTAAAAATTCATGTCATGAGTACAAATTATTTTATTTTTGAAAGCGTCAAAAATAATTAAAAATGTCATCCTTCTTGTTTAGGAGTCAACCAAGTATTTCATTCAGATAATCTTCGTGTTATATTGCATCTCTAAGCAGTTATATCCTAGGAAATATATAGAATAAATTTCTATACACATATCAATGTAATGTGTATGTCGTATCCAGAATTAGGACCACTACTTGCCTAAGAAACAACGTGAACCGGTGTTGACAGCTAAATAGCCTATCATAGAATCTTATGAATTTGCACAGGATATGAGAAAACAGTATAAATAAGTATTAAAGTGCTCTTCATACGTTTTAAATTTAATCAGGAAACTTTACTTACTGAACATTAAAAGTACATGTATATACACATTAATATAAATATATGTTAATGTCTACTCCACATAACTCTATTTTGGTTTAATTTTGGAATGTCTGGATAAAAGTGATTAACCAAGATCAACCTATCTAGCTATTATTTGTCCAGGTAAAAAGAGATATTTTGTATGATTGCTTTTTATGTTTGGTGTGTTTGGAGATTTTTGAATGAATATGGCATTTATAAATATGGTGGAAAAACTCTTACAGTTTTTATTTCGTTTTCTATTATTCGAAACCCACAAAATCCCATGCATACTTATCTAAATTTATGAATGTTACACTCCTATGGGTGACTAGATCAATAGACTTCATTTTGGTAGGAAAACAATACAAACAAATCAAAAATATTAAACTCCCTCGATATTGTTGGCACACACTTGTTAGACCTCACAAGGAAAAGGAGCTGAAGATTGCATATTGAGTTACCACCAACTGTCCAGCTATCTGACTGACAGAGAATGTAGAGACGCTTTTGAAAATTGTATTCAAGGGGAACATGATCTCCCTCACAGCCAGTGTTATTTCTCTGTCAGTTTTGACCTGAATGAGAGTCTGCAGCTCTAGAAGCCATTTGGATAATGAGATGATGGGGATCAAAGTGGAAGACAAAAGGATCTGGAGCGTCTGATGGCTTCATTGACTTGTCCTACCACCTGTGGAATACCATTGTACTTCATTTATATAAAAGAATAAATTCTTATTTATTTAAGCTGCATCAATTAGGTATTTATTAATTGCAGCCAACTTAATTGATTTATATACAACTCAATTTATTGTATACATTTCCTAGGATATAACTGCCTAGAGATGCAGTATAACATGAAGATTATTTGAAAAACAAGAAGGTTGATCAGCAGTTTATGTTGAGGATATATGTTAAGGTAGATAAGAAAGGACTTGTTGGTTGATTGTGGGTGTAGGAGGAAGAAGGGAGTTGTCAGTGTGATTGGCAGAGAACATAGGGGAATGGTGGTGCCACTTTCCAAAATCAGGAAGATTATGAGAGAAGATTCTGGTCAAGAAATAGGAGATAAGGGTTGTTTTGTTTTGTTTTCTTTTTGACTTGTTAAATTAAGGTGATAATTAGCTATCTAAAACAGCCAGTTAGATATGAGGCGAGAGGTCAGGACTGGAGATACAAATTTGGGAACCATTAGCATAAAGGTAATATTTAAAGTCATGGGACTGGATGAAATCACCTAAAGAGTGAAGGTAGAAAGAGAAAAGAAGGGTCCCAAGGTCTCAGCCTAGGGGAGCTCCGTTATTTAGAGATTAGGAAGGAAAGAATCCAGGATACGATAAAGGAGAAGTTGCCAGAGAGATAGGAGGAAAACTGGGAAAATCTAGTATCCTAGAAACCTAGGAATATGAGTATTTGAAGAAGAAAGACTGATCAACTGTCTCAGCTGCTGCTTAGAGTCTAAGTAAGGTAAGAGCAGATTGATTATAGGCCATTGTTTGTGGGGACCTGGTGACCTCATAGAGTATTTTAATGGAACGGGAGGATGAAGTCCAAGTGGAATGGCTTGAATACTGTGGAAGCAGTGAATGCATAAATATTCTTTCAAGAAGATTTGTTATGAAAGGGAGAGACGAAAAGGGTAATATGTGTAAATGTATGAGAGGTCCTGCCACATTTTCATTGGCTTCCAATTTGGATTATTTCCTGGGTTCCTTTTTTTTTCTTTTTGGTAAAATAGTACAACATTTTGTTTCTCT
Source organism: Dugong dugon (assembly GCA_030035585.1). Classification (NCBI taxonomy): domain Eukaryota; kingdom Metazoa; phylum Chordata; class Mammalia; order Sirenia; family Dugongidae; genus Dugong; species Dugong dugon. The sequence goes on along the minus strand of CM057479.1, from coordinate 6,943,766 downwards.
AGTCTCTAGCCATACTAGCTATTGCATGGAATCTACTTTCTTCTCAGAGACCACATTCATGCCTTTTTGTGTAATCTGGAAACGCTACAATCAAAGCGCACCGTACGTCCGATAGTCTGGGTATATGTTGTTTCTTGATCACCAATGCTTCTTTCTTCCTTTTTTTTTGCTAGAATCTTTGGTCATGAAAATACTCCTAAAATATTTGTCCTTAGCTTGACTGATAGTTTGCCAGGTTAAAAAAAAAAAAATCTTCCAAATTTTGAAAGCATTGCTAAATTGTCTTCTAGCATAGAGGGACGCAGATGAGAGGTCTCATACCAGTGTGATCCTCATTCATTTTTATGGCATTTTCTTTGTTTTATCTAGATATTTTTAGGCCCTTCTCTTTAGCTCAGTTATTCTGAAATCTCATTAAGATGAGTCTATGTCTAAGTCTTTTTTTTTTTTAATTGTGCTTTAAGTGAAAGTTACAGCTCAAGTTAGTTTCTTGTACAAAAATTTATACGCAGTGTTGTGTGACCCTAGTTGCTCTCTCTGTAATGGGATAGGACACTCCTCCTTCCCACCCTGGATTTTCTATGTCCATTCAACCAGCTCCTCTCCCTTTCTGCCTTCTCATTCTGCCTCTGGACAGGAGCTGCTCATTTAGTCTCATATATCTGCTTGAACTAAGAAGCACACTCTTCATGAGTATCACTTTATGTCTTATAGTCCAGTCTGATGTTTGTCTGAAGACTTGGTTTTGGGAATGGTTTTAGTTCTGAGTTAACAGAGAGGCTGGGGGCCGTGTATTCTGGGGTTCCTCCAGTCTCAGTCAGACCATTAAGTCTGGTCTTTCTACTAGAATTTGAGTTCTGCACACCGCTTTTCTCCTGCTCCATCAGGGACTCTCTGTTGTGTTTCCTGTCAGGGCAGTCATTGGTGGTAGCTGGGCACCATCTGTTTCTTCTGGTCTCAGGCTGATGCTGTCCCTGGTTTATGTGGCCCTTTCTGTCTCTTGGGCTTTGGTGTTCTTTGGTGTGTTTGGTGTTCTTCATTCTCCTTTGCTCCAGGTGGGTTGGGACAAATTGATGCATCTTAGATGGCCGCTCACTAGCTTTTAAGACCCAGACACCACTCACCAAGTGGGATGCAGAACATTTTCTTAATAAGCCAATTGACCTAGATGTCTCCTGAAAGCATGGTCCCCAGACCCCCTCCCCTGCTACTCTGTCCCTCAGAGTGTTTGGTTGTATTCAGGAAACTTCTTAGCTTTTGGTTTAGTCCAGTTGTGTTGACTTCCCCTGTATTGTGTGTTGTCCTTCCCTTCACCTAAGATAATTCTTGTCTGCTATCTAATTAGTGAATAACCCTCTCCCTCCCTCCCACCCTTGTAACCATCAAAGAATGTTCTGTGTTTAAACCTTTCCTTGAGTTCTTATAATAGTGGTCTCATACGATATTTGTCCTTTTGCGACTGACTGATTTCACTCAGCGTAATGCCTTCCAGAATCCTAAAGTTGTGCTTTAGAAGAAGGTTTACCGAGCAAATTAGTTTCTCATTAAACAATTAATACACATATTGTTTTGTGACATTGGTTGCCAGTCCCATGATGTGTTAACACTCTCCTCTTCTCCACCTTGGGCTCCCCATTACCAGCTTTCCTGTCCCCTCTTGCCTTCTCGTCCTTGTGCCCCTTTAGCCTTGATTTGTTTTATAGGCTTTTCTAATCTTTGGCTGAAGGGTGAACTTCAGGGGCAACTTCAGTACTGAGTTATAAGAGTACCTGGAGCCAGACTCTCAGGGGTTCTCCAATCTTGTCAGACCAGTAAGTCTGGTCTTTAATTTGTGAGTTTAAATTTTGTTCTACATTTTTCTCCAGCTCTGTCCAGGACCCTCTACTGTGATCCCTGTCAGAGCAGTCTGTGGTGGTAGCTGGGCACCATCTAGCTGTGCTGAATTCAGTCTAGTGGAGGCTGTGGTAGCTCCGGTCCATTAGTCCTTTGGACTAACGTGATTTTTTTTTAAAATCAACTTATTTTTGTCTCTTTTTATTAATGACTTCATTGAGAAAAAACTTGTATACAATGATCCATTTAACATGCACAATTTCATGAGTTTGTTCAATTGTATATGCCGGTAAAACCACCAGCACAGTCAAGATAGAGAATATTTCCACCACCCCTAGAAGCGGGTCAGCCTTTTGTCTTTATAAATTAGGTTTCATTTTATATAAATGGAATAATACAGTGTGCTGTAATTTGTTGCTGATTTTGAGATTTATTCATGTTGTTGTATCAGTAGGTGGTTACTTCTAGTTTCTGAACAGCATTCCAGTGTATGGATTAAGAAAAAAAAGCCATTATGAGCATTTATACATCTTTATGTGGACATATGTTTTTATTTCTCTTAAGTACCTGGAGTCTAATGGTTGCGTTGTATGGTGGGTGTATGCTTAACTTTCTAAGAAACCAGACAAACTGCTTTCAGAATTGTACCATTTTACATCTTCCATCTGTGAGAAGTTTATGAGAATTCCAGTTGTTCCATCCTCACCAACGTTTGGTATGGTCAGTTTTCTTTTCGTTTGGTTTGTTTTCTTTCTTTGAACTTTAGCAGTTCTGAATGAGTAAATAGTGTGCCTCATTGTGGCACGTTACGTAGGGAATTGTTTTTATTTATACAAAATACATGTCTAAGGTATTCAATGATGATGAGCCTTCAGATCAGCTGTTGATTCTCAAAAGGTTTGGGAAAAGAGGGGAAAAAGTTGTTTGTGCTGTTCTTGAAATTTTCTGCAAGTTTGTGATTGTTTCAAAGTTAAAAAGACTACAAAGTTTTCCATAGTCAGAAATAATTTTATTCAAATAAGAGGAATCCTGAGTTAAAAGGGCTATAATTAACTAAGAACTCTCTCCGTGTTATTATATTTGGGCGAATTTTGAACATTTTTGTTAGTGGACAAATGACATAATTTCATCTCATTATTTGATAATAAACTGAGAATTTTAATTTATATGTTCAATAAGTATCAAAAATCTACAATTTTAATTTTGTTCTCTAAAATATCAGAGCACTATTTCCTTTTCCTTAAACATCGACTATATGTTTATATTTTTATGGTAATTTCATTGAATAGTATTATTTCGCTTTGAGGCCAATGAGATTTTTGGGCCCCTTTATGAGCCCCTGGGTGGTGCAAAATGGTTTGCACTTGACTGCTAACTGAAAGGTTGGCTGTTTGAACCAGCCAGTAGTTCCTTGGAAGAAAGGCCTGGCAAACTTCTGTGAAGAGTATAGCCAAGAAAACCCTACGGAGCAGTTCTGCTCTGTAACACACGGGGCTACCAGGAGTCGGAATCAATTTGACAGCAACAGGTTTGGTTTGGTTTTATGCTCACACGATACAGTTGTGCTCACTGGTATCAGCTGAATGACAGTGAACACAGTGCAAACGGCTTCCCTTGCTAATTGGTAGAACCGGTTGCAGGGCAACTTGCCTTGTTCCTTCCTCCTCTGAAGCCCTGCATTTTCTCGAGGACCTCACCTCTTACTCTCTGTTTGTCTTCCTTTTTCCTGAATTTCTCAAATACTTAATGTTATCAATCTTTTCAAAATTCAACAGTGTGACTTTGTTTCTCCTGCCTTCTCGCCTCATCTCTACAGAAGCCGTGTTTGTGTGTGTGGAGGCGGGGTGGGGGATGAGGGGACCTATACTAACTTCCCGTATTATTCTGGCCTTCACCCCCACACAGCTGCTGAAACTGCTCCCGTCGACTTTACCAACAAACTTACTTGCTGAATCCTGTCCATGATTTTCTGTCTTTCTCTCTGATCTCTCTGTAATGTGTTACACTGTTGCCATTTCTTCTTTACTGGAACTTTCTTTGGTTTTGTAATATTTCTTTTCTTCTCAGGCTCCTGTTTTGGGTTTTTGTTTTTTTACTGGAGGGCTTCTTATGTGAACCTCAAGGACTACATATTCCCTCAGATCTCTACTAAGAGAGGTCTCTAGTGTTCACTGAAGTCTCAGAGTGGTCTGTTACCCTAAAATTAAATGAGAGCTGTTGCCTTAAAGGAGGCATCGGTGGTTCAGTGGTAGAATTCCTGCCTTCCGTGAGGTAGACCTGGGTTCGACTTCAGACCAGTGCACCTCCCGCGTAGCCACCACCCGTCTGTCAGTGGTGGATTGCTTGCTGCTATGATGCTGAGCAGGTTTCAGCAGAGCTTGCTGACTAAGACAGATTAAGAAGACGGACCTGGTGATCTAGTTCCAAAAATCAACCGATAAATGCCCTATGATCACAAGAGTCCAATCTGCAAGTGTTCATAGGGATGACATAGCCTTTCATTCTGTTGGGCATGGAGTTGCCGTGAGTCAGGGACAGACAGGGAGACAGCAACAGATCCTTGTTTCCCCCACGGCTTTGTCTCCTATTACTTCCTTCCTGCTCTGCAGGCATTAATTCCCAGGTCTCCAGATGTCGTGGATTTACTAACGCTTCCCAAATGCAGTTTTCTGTTGTACCCTAGTGTCATGAACTGCAAAACGGCATTTTTAGGAGGTACAGCTTATTATCCAGACAAATTTGTGCTCCCTGGCCAAGGATTGGAGCAGCGCTGCTCACCGTGTGGTTTGTGACATCCATCTACCAGGACGTCATTATGAAACTTTACAGTAAGCATTTACAAATTTAATTGCTAGTTGACAGAGTTATTGTTCGTCTCTTGAATTTAATAATTAAAAAAATAAATTTGTATTGTTTTGATTATTTCACTTTTCCAATAATTCATTTTTGTCATATTTTTAAAATGTGTTGGTTTAGGGCAGATTATAAAAACTCTGTGTCCCTCACCACAGAGTTTGAGAAGTACTGCTATGGAGCTCTAGTGTTCTTGGTTGGAAGTGGCTGCCTAGGGGGCACTATATGTCCTAGGTTAATTTCTTATGTCTAGGGGTGACCTTTTGTGTCAATTCCTGGCCAGCACTCTTTAAAAGTAGATGAATCCTTCCCACAGTCTTTCATCTGGATGGATATAAAGATGAGACCAAGGCTATGCTAGTCTTAAGAGTAAGACGTCACCACCAGGATCTCGAAATCAGCTGTCAATCGATGGGGAGCGCTACCTCGGGCTATTAACAGGAATAACAAACACACTTCTATTATGCTAAGCGGTGGTAATTTCTAGTCCTCCTTATTTACAGCAATGAGGAAACCTTGGTGGCACAGTGGTTAAGAGCTACAGCTCCTAACCAAAGGGTTAGTGGTTCAAATCCACCAGCTGCTCCTTGGAAACTCTATGGGGCAGTTCTATTCTGTCCTATAGGTTCACTATGAGTCGGAATTGACTCGACGGCAATAATGGGTTTGTTTTTTTTGCTATAAGCAGCTAGTGAATATCCTGGAGCTCTGGTGGCTTGATGGTTAAGAGCTTGGCTGCTAACCAAATGGTCAGCAGTTTGAATCCACCAGCTGCTCCTTGGAAGCCCTATGGGGCAGTTCTACTCTGTCCTATAGGGTCGCTCTGAGTTGGAATTGACTCGATGGCAATAATAGGTTTTTTTTTGTTTTTGTTTTTTTAGTGAATATCCTAATATCAAGCTGTCCTGAGCTGTCTCCCCTGGGATGCTCGCTAACTCATGTAAAGCTGTATAAATTATCTGTAGTCTCAAATCTCTTCTTCCTCCTGCATTTTTTATTCAATGAATGGCCAAGCAAGACAACTGAAATTCCCTTCCTCCCTTCCTTCCCTTCTTTCTTTCTCTCTTTCTCTTTCTTTTTCTCTCTCCCTTCCCTCCCTCCTTTCTTTCTCTCTTTCTCTTTCTTTTTCTCTCTCCCTTCCCTCCCTCCTTTCTTTCTCTCTTTCTCTTTCTTTTTCTCTCTCCCTTCCCTCCCTCCTTTCTTTCTCTCTTTCTCTTTCTTTTTCTCTCTCCCTTCCCTCCCTCCTTTCTTTCTCTCTTTCTCTTTTTCTCTCTCCCTTCCTTCCCTCCTTTCTTTCTCTCTTTCTCTTTCTTTTTCTCCCTCCCTTCCTCCCTCCTTTTCTTCCTTCCTCCCTTCCTCCCTCCCTCCCTCTCTTTCTTCTGTCCGTTTTAGCCTTTCATTCTCTTTATCACTGTATTCAGAAAATTATGAAGTCTCACTAATTTTTCATCATGACATTTCTCAAATTTATGCCTTTTCTCTTTCTCATTTGCTTCTGCTTTTGTCCAGACTCTCATCATATCTCACCAACGTTACCTTCTCTGGACTTTTTTTTTCCCTACAGCCTCACTTCCCTCAATTTACTCTATACTGCTGCTGATATGGATTAATTGTGTTCCCCAAAAAGATATATGGAAGTCCTAACCCCTATACCTGAAAAATGCAACCCTGTTTAAGGAAGTAAGGTGTTTTTTTTTAAGATATTATCAATTAAAGACAAACATGGAAACAGACACATACACAGAGGAAGCCAGCACGTGAGGAACTGTCTCACGATAAGGAACACCAGAAACTCCCGGGACTACCAGGAACTGGAAGAGACAAGGAAGGATCTTCCCTTAGAGCTAACAGAGAGAGTCAGCATAGCCCTGCCAACACCCTCAGTTCACACTCCTAGCCTCCAGGACTGTGAGAAAATAAATCTCTATTCTTTTAAACCACTCAGTCTGTAACGCTCTGTTACTGCAATCCTAGGAAATTAAGACAGCTTCGGGGGCAACTCACTTAAATACATAAAGCTCACTGTTTGTCACTGTTGTTGTCAATTCTGACTCATGGAGACCACACGTGTGCAGAACAGAACTGCTCCCGAGGGGTTTCAAGGCTGTGACGTTTTGGAAGCAGGTCACCAGGCCTGTCTTCCTAGGCACCTCTGGATGGGTTTGGACTACCAGCCTTTCAGTTAATAGTCCAGCGCTTAATGATTTGTGCCACCCGGGGACTCCCTAAAGCTTATTATACTGCATTTAAATGTATATATAAATTAAACCAGTTGCCTTTGAGTGGATTCCAACTCCTAGTGACCCTATAGGACAGAGTAGAACTGCCCCATATTGTTTCCAAGGAGCGGCTGGTGGATTCGAACTGCCTATCTTTCGTTAGCAGCCAAGTTCTTAACGACTGCACCACCGGGGCTCCATATATATATATATATATATATATTTTATAAAATATTTTATAAATACTATAATATATATTATTTAATGTATTATTTGTCAAATATATTATACATATTATTATATATATATAATTTTTAATCTTCCCTTAAGGGTCAGATCCAAACTCCTAGCATTGGTTATGGGGCCAGCCTCTTCTCCGCCCACTTTCTAAAAGGTGTCTGCAACCACATGGCTCCCCCTGAACTTCTCTGTGCACTTCACCAAGGTCTCTTCAGCTTCTCTGTCTTTGCACGTGACTGCAACATCTGTCTATCCTTTGCTCTCTTAACTGCTATTTAATTATTAAATTAGGATTGCACTTCATCTTCAAAACTTTCTTAATTTTTGATGGTCAGAGTTAAATGCTTCCAAAGAATTCAAAGTTTGTCATGCTCTTGATATAACTCTCTGCATTGTAATCATATGCTTCCCTCTCATACTGGGGAGTCCTGGTGGTATAGTGGTTAAGAAGTCAGCTGCTAACCAAAAGGTAGGCAGTTAGAATCCCCCAGCTGCTCCTTAGAAACCCTATGGGGCAGTTCTCCTTGGTCCTATAGGGTGGCTATGAGTCGGAATTGACTTGATGGCAATTGATTTGGTTTTGGTGTTTTCTCTCACGCTGGGCTAGGTACTCCATAAGTAAATAAATACAACCAAACTAGTTGCCCTTGAGTCCATTTTGACTCATGGAAATCCCGTGTGTATCAAAGTACAATTGCACTCCAAAAGGTTTTCATTTCAGAAGCAGATCACCAGGTTTTTCTTCCGAGCAGCCTCTGGGTTGGTTTGAACTGCCAACCATTTGGTTAGTATTCCAATGCCTAACTGTTGGTACCACCTAGAGGTGCCCTGGTGGCACAGTGGTTAAGAGCTCAGCTGCTAACCAAAAAGTCAGCAGTTTGAATCCACCAGCCACTCCTTGAAAACCTATGGGGCAGTTTTACTCTGTCCTCTAGGATCCCTGTAAGTAGGAATTGACTCCATGGCCACGGGTTTTGTTTTTGTTTTAGAAGGCCAAACATGAGTCTGTCTCTTCAGTGCCGAGCCTAGTCCTTGGTACGTGCAGGATGCTTAGTAAGCTTCTTCAAAAAAAATGAAAGTACTGAATGTAGGTAGTTTCTATGTCTGTTTTATAGAAATTAATAAAAGAATGGAAAACTAAGATATATTTACTGTTCTAAAAAAGGAAAGAATTAGGTATTGATTTAATATTCAGTTATTTTTCTCCCTTTCTGGAAACCTCAACAAAGTAAAAAGGAGGAAAAGTAATCTATATAATGTTACCTTTCAGTACCATGAGACACATTTTTACTACCCAGAAGTTTTATTAGTGTGAAATAGGTGATTGAAACAAAACAAAACATCTGCTTTGTTCTGTTGTTCTGGTTTGATTGCAGCCTTCAGGAGCCTCTCTCAATCCTCTGCAGTAGAAGAACAGCTGCAGAGGGGTGTACATTGTCTAGGAGATGTAGCATTGTCCCGTCAGATGCGGATCATCAAGCCGACGAGGAAATTTGTTAGAGGGATGCAAATCACATTGCACTCGAGCTTCATAATTTTCCCTATGGTGTCAAAAAACATGCACTTCCACTTTATACTCACCTTTGAGAAAGCTTAAGGGAAGTTAGAAGATTAACTGATAGACCAAGTTCACGAGCTAAAGAAGGAAGAAAAATGGTGTTTATCTGTTTTTATAAATACAATTACAGGCTGATTTGATACATTAAGTAGAGAGTTTGTGAGAGTTGGCTGTTCATTGTAATTGCTTAAGGTTATAACATTCTAGATAAATTATTCTTAAAAGAAAAAAATGCTAATATCTTCTCATCAGCCTTAGGTCTTTTCAAATATATTTGCATATCTAAAGCCGTGGTGCTGCAATGTCTGGCCTGTAAAGTATTCAGATAAATATAAAAATCGGAGGCTTTGATGGATGTAGAGTGGATCTTGAAAACCAAGGGTAAACTCTTACTCAGATACTAGAGCTGCATAAAAATATAAAGACAACAATTTCTTAAGGATTCCTTTAAATACTATGTGCAATAAAATTACATTGCCATTAGAGTTGACACACAAGCTTTTCTTTTTCAAAATCAAATATTGAGAGTATATTTCCTATATTTTATTAGAACGTATGTAAACCAAACCTCTAACCCTGAAAACGTCAAACTCATTCCTTGCATATTTAAATTTATTCTGAGAGTATTTTATTAGTATTTTTCACAATCTCTGACAGTTTTACTAAGTCATTTTAAGAACAATATTTCTTTGTGAGTCATGGCAGTAAACTAGTTCGTCAGAGTGTTCAGTAGAAAATTGGAGGGTCTTGGTTGATCAACTAAATTTATTCTGATAATAAAATATTTACTAGATATCACATATCTTAAATATTTTTTTTCCAATACAGCCATTTATTCCTATTCTCAGTTCTAAGAATCATGAGACAGTCAACATGGTAATAAATAAATAACAGCAACAATCAGAACAACACGAACACCAGCGTAGCCCATTTTATGTGAGATCAATTCCTGAAGGTGAGACAAAGAGACAGAGATCAGGAAGGAGAGATGAGGAAAGAGACCCGAATAAATGCAGTTAATTGAATCTACTTGGAACAACATGAGTTTTTCATTTTATAGATATTGGGCCTCATACTTACGTATGACTGCATAGTTCCATATGAAATTAGAAAAGATCCAGACAACTATAAACAGGAAGCTTGAGAAAACCCACACGAATTAAATAAGAAGCTCTGTTTTTTTAAGGGGAAAAGAAAACCGCAAAAAAAAAAAAAAAAGAAAGAAAGAAAAAAACTAACACATTTTAGCTTTAATTATGGTAAAAAGTATTTACCTATATTTTACCTATTTATTCATCATGTTGTAATTTTTGCATATTCAAAACCTAATTTGACCTTATCATATTTCAGAGAAAAAGAAGTTGCATTAAATCAAAATGCTTTGGATCAACCTGACTTACGCATAGAGCAGTAGCAAATGTTTCACCGAGATTTTCATCAAAACTGAATGATGGTTTAAAGGCTTGGAAACAAATTTTTGTTCTTGTTAGGTTAAGGGGAAGCAAAAAATGGATGCAAATGTTATTTCTGATCTTTCCAAATAATGAAATCCTTGAGAATTGCTTCCGCAATAGCTGTGATCACATAATTAAATCATCCTATGGTTTATTTAGAGGCATCATCAATGTAGATGTTCAGCTCAAGAGCCAAGATGGTAGCAGACTAATACCAAGTCACTTAAGTTGTCTTCCATTCATAACAGTGGTCCACTGGTCTCCTTGATGAATTGATAAACCAATAAAATCAAGTCAGCAGATCTTAATAACTTTACTGTGCTACTCCATTATTTCATACCATATATAAACATGTTGTAACATGCTATCAGGTTGATTTTTGACTCATAGTCACTCCAATTGACAGTGTAAAACTTCCCTATAGGTTTTTTTTTTGTCTTTACCAGGAGCAGATCATCAGGTCTTTCTTCCACAGAGCTTCTGGGTTGGTTCAAACCACCGACCTTTCAGTTAACAGCTGAGAGCTTAACCATTGCATCACCCAGCAAAACCAAACCAAACCTCATCACGACCCTGTGGGACAGAGTAGAACTGCCCCATAGGATTTCCAAGGCTGTAAGTCTTTATGGACTGAATAATTTGGTTGTTAAAGTTTTATTTGTAAATGATATATATGCATGTGTATATATATAAATAAAGATATGCCATAGATATATATCCCTTTCTTTATATTTACACATGCATGGAAGTATAATAAAATACTTGCCTACTGTTCTGATAAAAATAAGGTGTACCTTTCATTTCAACATTCTGATGCAATGTTTCCAGTAGCAAGAACATTGCAAATTTAATTATTTCATAGAAAAAATGAAAATGATGCCTCACACCGATCAATATTTTAATGATGTCAAGATGCTAAATATGATCCGACATTTCAGGTATTTGGCACACAGATGTGACATCCAACTACATTTTTCCTTCCCCATTACCCTTGGAAAAAATGTTATACCTAATTATTCATATAAAAACCCCTTTTCTTCTCCCTCCTTCCTCTCTCCCTCCATCCCTCCCTCTTTCCATCCCTCTCTCCCTCCGTCTGTCCCTCCCTCCCTCCGTCCTTCCTTCCTTCCTTCCTCTCCACCTACTTGCCAGTCTTCTTTAATTTTAATGACTATATGCTCTGTACTTAACAGTACCAGTCCACTGGTAAGAAATTAAATTCTTTTCTGGTAACGTTGTCATTTAAGAGGACAGCTTTCACTTACTGTAATGTGGGGAAGAGGAAGAATACTTTCTTTTTAATGAAATAAAAGTCACTATAATGTATGACCAAATGTAAATGCAATAAGAAATAACATATAGCTTCACTTACATTATTGAACATTTGGCTTAGCAGTATTAACGTATTTCACAAACTGGAGTTTCTCTATTGCAGAAAATAGCACAATAATAAACATGGAGAATGCCTGTCCCATACAACTGTGGTATAAATATTATTTACTTGGCTTTCAGCTTGCTTGCAGAACTAATTGTTTTAATCGTAGTTCACTATCAAATGTTCAATAGATATCCACCCTAAGAAAAATGGAATAAGATGCTGGTTAGAAGGAAGCAGCGTCTGAATTTATTCTGTCAGAATTAATAGGTGCACATCAAGTGTGCTCAAGTTTGTACCAGAGAAACTACTAGAAATGATAAATGGATGGAGTGAAATTTGCATCATCAATGATTGTTTCTTAACTTTGTAAAGGAGTCGTTGCCTATCTGGATCCTCTAGGAAGACCATCAAGGAGATGGATTGACACAGGGGCTGCAACAATGGGCTCAAACACAGCAATGATTGTGAGGATGGCGCAGGACCGGGCTGTGTTTCGTTCTGTTGTACATGGGATTGCTATGAGTCGGAACCGACTGGATGACAACTCACAACAACAAAACCTACAGCAGGAGAAACAGCTTCACTTCACTGGTCAGTGGAAATATTGTGGGGAGAAGGTTACACATATACCACAGTAAATACCAGGCACTGAGATCATTCTCATATAATAAAAATAAATGAACGTAAATGAGTATGGCAAGAAAAAAACAGGGAGAACTTACAGACTCTTCCAATGCTGGCTGATTTGTTGGAAAGGGCTCATTCTCCCTTCCCTACTGCCCCTTCCTCACCTAATTTATAGCGTTACATTTGCAATTAATACAGTATTGTTTCTCCCAGCTTTTGAAATTGGCTTTTCGGGGGCTTCCCTCTCATGTAACATAGTGGTTTTTACTTTCCCTCTTAAACTGTTCAGACATGGGTCAGTGGAACATTCAGATGCCCTTACATTGGAAAAGAAGTATAATCAGTAGCAAAAGATACTCAGAGAAATGAAACACTTTTTTTTTTTTTTTAGTGATGCTGTTTTTCATCATTTTGCCCAGTGTTTAGAAACAGTGACTTCCTGTCCTACCAATAAAAGTAGACGGACCAGAACTGAAGGGCATGAACTAAAGAAGTGTGAGGAAGGTTAAAGGAACAGATGGTTGAATGACCTTTGCACAGCAGAGGTGGACAGAGGTTTGAACACACTTTCTCCTGGCATACACACTTAAAGTAGTTCGGAGGGCTCCCTGAATAACTGCTTCCTCGGGAATGCATCCTGGGCTGTCATCCTTGGCTGTGTTACTGCTCCTCTGTTTTCATGTCCAACTCCATTGAAATCTATATTCCACCACCAGTTAAGGCTTTTAAAAAGTTCATTTCTACCAGTGTTGAATAGTTGAAACAACTCAAAGCACTTGATATGTCCCCACAAGTCACTCCCCCACCCACTCACGGCCCCCTCCAAAGCACGATTTTTCATTAATTAATATTCAGTGCCTATGTGCGTGCACATGTGATCGTGAGTATTTGCATTTGATTTAAAACTTTTTTTAAAAAGGAACAAAGCTGGAGAATTTTGCGTTTTGGCTTTTTTTTTTTTTCTTTTGTATTTGCGCAGACCATTTTAGGATTTTCAGTCTCAGCAAAACACTATTAAAACCAAGAATCTAGGAAAATATTTGTGCATGTACTGCTAAACAGTTCTAGCAATTTTATTAAGCAATACCTTTATTATTTTTTGAATATTCTTAACAGACTGGAACAAAACATTTTTTTTTTAATCCAAAACAAAATATGCATACTGTACGCGTGTCGCAGGGTTAAGTATGATGCAGAGGTTAAAGTCTGTTTGAACAAAAACAAATGCCTGGGGAAATTTCATAGCTATAAAGTTAATAACTAAATTTTGTTCGCTAAGAGGGCCTTTTTTATAATTTCCCTTCATCTCCCAGCTACACAGCAAATGTCTCTGAAGTGCACTTCCCAAGTGTTCTGGAGAACAGGAAGGAATGTAAAGTGTTTGTTTTTTTTTAATCATGTTTTGTTGTTTTTTTTAAAAACAGCCCTTATTAACTCTTCCTTCCACTGAGTCTTCTGTAAACTCATAAAAGCCTTTTTAGAAAGCAAATTCATATACACTCAGCAAGTGAAATGTTCCCACACAGAAAAAAATAAATAGATAAATACAAACAGGGCAGTCAGATTCCTCCTCTTTTCTGTGACGACCTAGAACATGTTAGAGTGGTAATGTTGTTTGCACTTTCATAAAAATGGCTGACCTACTTATTTTAAAAAAAGAAGTTGTTCCTTTGTGATGATGCATAATTGCCTACACTTCGTACCAGAAATAATTTTAAACAATATATTAGGGAAATACTCTGGTGAATTTTGCATACTGCAGCTGTTGGAGCATTTTTAGTATCTTTTCCACACCAATAAAGGAGGAAAAGAAGTCCACGTTGTTTCCCCAGTCTCTTTGTTCCCTTTACCATAGCCAAAATTTGCTCGCGTATTACTGCAACAGAACGGAAATCGCAAGGAAAGCCAGCTTCAAGTCTCCAAGGGAAGGACTTCCTAACTCCTTACGTTCTCATTCTAGCGGGCTGCTCCTGTCCAACCGACCAGTGAAAAAGACTGGACTTCTTGGAAACGGGACTGGAGCGACACAGTTCAGTATAATGTCTTTTTCTTTTCTTTTTGTTTCAACATAAAAAATACGTTAACTGTCTGATTCCATCTATTATGGAGAGCACTTGTTCAGTTGAAAAGGAACCCCCATCAGGCCCCCATGGTTCTGCTCAGTTACGGTGTGTGCAACAGTGGCTCAGAGGCCCACCAGAGTGTGCACGCCCATTCACTGTGATTACACGTACAGAAGCAAGCGGATGTTGTCTGCTTAAGGGGACGAGACGAGGACATGGAAGGGGCTGGGAAGGGCCTGGGTTCCATAGGTAGAAGAGAGAGTTACGGATTTTTATTTTTGTTGTTTTCCTTTTTTTTGTCTTTTTTGATTTTTTTATCATTTTTTTTGTTGTTGTTGTTGTTTTTTGCTATACCATGAGGTCATAGCAATCATTCCTCTAATAGAAACTGACAGGACATAGAAGACAGAACTATCTGATGAACACACACAATGACTAGAAATATATAGAGAGAGACAGTGAAAAGACCTAGTTTGCCTCTGAGAAACCATCCCCCCAAAATAAATCCTGTATTAACAAGTGCAAAACAAACAAACAAACAAATAAACCCAAATCAGAACGAAAGGAAATAAAACCTCCAAACATTAAAACACAGTGTATAAAATGGTGTGAGAAAGTTAAGTCACTTTCCAGCCTTTTAGTCAATAAAAAGCTGTGTTTTGTCCTTGTTTGGATTCAGGCCCATCTTTTTTTAAATTTTACCCTAAAGGCCTTGCAAGAAGTAATTAAAGGGTAAAAGCACCCAGTTTCTGTTACATTTGACAGCAGTTTTCTTTTTTCATGCTGGGCCGGTTGCTTCTCTGATGACATTTCATCCGCTCCTTAGTCCTCATTGGTGGCGTTGTCTTCCAGTGTGGTAATGCCTCCATAGCTCAGTCCCGTTGTATTCTGTGCTGCTGAGGCTGTGAGTACTGTGTGTAACAGGATTAGTACAAGAACGCACAGTTTGAGTTTGCTGTTGCACAGTCTTGTTGCTGATGACGCTGTCAGCGATGTCCTGTGACAGGAGTCACTTTTCTCTACCGTCCCTTTGGATAGGTTACTTGACTGGTCTTCTCTCCTGATGTCACAGCATTCTGGTTCATCATTGGTTAGAAAGGTTTCATAGAGCCCTGTAGGGTCAAAAAAGTAGAGGGTTAAAAGAAAATAAAGACATACAGGAAGGAGTTCACAGGAGTGAACAATGAAGCTGTTATTTTAAATTTTGGATTCACAAAATCTGACCAGCAATTAAATATATACCCGTACCTGTTGCCTGGAGTCAATTCTGACTCATAGTGACCCTACAGGACAGAGTAGAACGGCCCCATAAGGTTTCCAAGGAGCAGCTGGTGGATTCGAACTGCCAACCTTTTGGTTAGCTGAGCTCTTAACCACTGTGCCACCAGCATTCCATTAAATATATGTGTGTGTATATATATATATCTATCTTGATCTTGATATATATCTATCTTGATATATATATTTATACACACACATACCTATACAGTGAAATTGGTGACAGCAAGAACCCAGTGGAGTTGCCTTATTTTTCCAGGTCTCACAAATTTTCTGCCTTTGACAGGGTGCAGTCTTACAACTTTTCTATCACTCATTTTAGTGGAAAATACGAGAGTTTTCCTTCTCTGGCAGGTTTCTGCCTTACACAGGTTCTGGCTTTCACAGGTTTAACTGAACATATATATATATTTTTTACAGGAAGGTAAAGTTGATACAATCTGGATAATAGTCAACACTGGTCTCAAACCAGTACTTTTGTGTTCCTCAATTTGTTCTAAATTCCTGCTGTTCATGCCATGAAACGTCTGGGTTTGCGATGAATACAGAATAAAAAATTTTATCAAGTCAAATCAGAAACTGAGTCTCACGATCGACTTGGTGGCCAAGTAGATTTAACCATCCTTTCTCTTTAATAGGACTGTGGTTAATTAATGCAATTGATAAAGTACTATTAACTAGTTATGCCTACTGAAATAGCCAACTGATTGTAATATCGTAGATATGAGAACCACATTTACTAATCACTTCCTTTCATAAACCTCCATCCTGTCTTGGTGAATGAGTATAACCATCTACATACCCAGTGGGTGATCAGTTACTTTTGACTTATTTTCTAAATATTTCTTGTATCCTTTCATTTGTCATTCTATTTGATGGCTGCATAAATTGAAGCCTTTCTTTGGTAGAGAATCACTGCAGTGGGTGTTTCTCTGCTGTTAGTCTTGTCCTCTTCCAGCCTAGCCTCCAACATTGTCAACCCTGATTATCTTGTTCTCGCTTACTTTCTTGCTCTCTTGCTCTTCTCTTTTCTTCTCTCCTCTTTGAATCTCTTCTCTTTGTCCCTTCTCTCTTCCTTTCTTCCTCTAAAAATACATATTGTTCTTATTTCAAAGTTGACACATGCGTATTTTGGGAACTTTCAAATAGGTGGAAACACTAAAACAACCCTCCCTCGTTGTCTGTAATCTTACAATCTTGTTTCTCTCTATATGTCTTTATGTAGTTGTATAAGCCATTTTGTATCTTTTTTTCATTTGACTGAAACATTTTCTCATGAGTATTAGAATGAACTTTCTATACAAACTTGATCATGTTACTCTCATGTTTGAAAAACTTAAAAATGGGGATATTGTTCGAGTTGTAAAGTTTATGTGAGATTTTGAATATAACGTGCTTGGCTCGGTGCTAAGCACCAAAAAAATGACTTGAAAAATTTGGCTACTGTTAATAGCTATCAATGGTGTCTCACTGCCAAATAATAACACCAAAAAAAAACCAACTTTCCTTTCTCTCCAAACACATCTCTCAATATTTCAGCAATCCTGAACCACTGACTCTTCCCACAACGTGTAATGTTTTCACCCATGTCTTACCACTGCCCATCCCACTTTTTGGGTCTGGAATTTCCTCAGCCTCTCTACCTAGACGTCATTTATCCTTCAAGTTCAGCTCACATGAAATTCCCAGAGTGAAGCCTATATTCACACTCATGGGTTACTAGCACATTTTGCAAAACTTTTCAACAGAACAATTTTTTTTCTTTTAATCAAAATTGTTCATTTTCACGTCAATTTCCCTACTCTTCTGTCAGCCTAAAAGCAAGGACAATATGTGTTCAGTTTTGCACTCCCAATACACAGCAGAATACCTGAACAAAATAGACATTTTAATGAGCATTTATTACATGAATAAACTCAATATATGTTGAATAAAAAAGAATCTATTAAATAATACATTATACACTTCAATCTTCAGTTTCTTTTAAATAAATGACCAAGATATCCTTATAATGATGCTTACAATATTCCTTTCTTCTTAGGCATTCAAAGGTAAACTTCACCTTCGCCTAGGTAGAATATGGAAAAAAAACTGAATTAATGAGATCTGCAGCTCTGACATTTTTATTGTATGATATTTTCTTTTTTCATATAAGCCACCTCACTGGTAAATGAATCATTTATTGAAGTACATGTTTTCCAATATTATAATCTACAAAGAAAGGAGTTTATACCTAAGAATATAAGAATAGGAATCTAAAGCTCATTTCCGTTGACATTTTAGAAGGCTAATAGGACATATTTAACAATGACATCCAAATAAGAAGCTTGTCCAAAGTTGCTCAGAAGCTGACTCGTGGATGTGTAACTCAAGTCATTTCAGAAAGGATAAAGCAGCACGCTCAGGCCAGTATTATTATTTGACCCCTTCTTTCAAACCAGCAAAATTAACACTCCTTTCTTTTTTCCCATCCATCATTTTAAGAAGAGTTTTTCTACAGAGTTATACATGCACATATATTAAAGAGTCAATTGCACAAGGTATTTTACAAAATAAAAAAATTCCTCCACCTCTTCCATTCCAAATTCTTTTTTTTCCATTAAACAGTTAGTACATATTTTGTTTTATGACATTGGTTAACAACCCCATGACATGTCAGTACTCTCCCTTCTCCACACTGAGTTCCCTATTACCAGCTTTCATGTCCCCTCCTGCCTTCTAGTCCTTGCCCATGGGCTGGTGTGCCCCACCAGTGGAGTATCTTAGATGGATGCTCACAGGCTTTTAAGACCCCCAGACACTACTCACCAAAGTAGAATGTAGAACATTCTCTTTATAAACTATGTTATGCCAGTTGAGCTAGATGTTCCCTGAAACCATGGTCCCCAGAGCCCTCAGCCCAGGAATTTGATCCCTAAGGGAGTTTGGATTTCTCCATGGAGCTTCCATGACTTTACCCTGAACAAGTTGTGCTGGCTTCCCCAGTATTGTGTACTGTCTTACCCTTCACCAATGTTACCACTTACCTATTGTCTATTTAGTGTTTTTCCACCCCCACTCCTCCCCTCCCTCGTAACCATCAGAGATTGTTTCTTTTTGTGTGTAAACCTTTTCGTGAGTTTTTATAGTAGTGGTTTCATACAGTATTTGTCCTTTTGTGATTGACTTATTTCACTCAGCATAATGCCCTTCAGATCGATCCATGTTGTGAGATGCTTTGCAGATTCACCGTTGTTCTTTATCATTGTGTAGTACTCTCTTGTGTGCATGTACCATTCATCTGTTGAGGCATCTAGGTTGTTTTCATCTTTTTGCTATTGTGAACACTGCTGCAATGAACATGGGTGTACATGTCTATTTGTGTGACAGCTCTTATTTCTCTAGGATATATTCCTAGAAGTGGGATTGCTGGATCATATGGTATTTCTATTTCTAGCCTTCTGAGGAAGCACCATATCGTTTTCCAAAATGACTGTACCATTTTGCATTCCCACCAGCAGTGCGCAAGAGTTCCAGTCTCCCCGCAGCCTCTCCAACATTTGTTATTTTCTGTTTTTTTGATTCGTGCCAGTAATGCCAGGGTGAGATGGTTATCTCATTGTGGTTTTGACTTGCATTTCCCTAATGGCTAGGGATCGCAGGCATTTTTTCATGTGTCTGTTAGCCCCTTGAATATCTTCTTTGGTAAAGTGTTTGTTCATTTCCTTTGCTGATTTTTTAATTGGATTATTTATCTTTTTGCGGTAGAGGTGTTGGATTTTCCTGTAGATTATGGAGATTAGACCTTTATTGGATTTGTAATGGCCAAAATTTTTTTCCCAGTCTGTAGGTTTTCTTTTTACTCTTTTGGTGAAGTCTTTTGATGAGCGTAAGTGTTTAATTTTTAGAATATCCCAGTTATCTAGCTTATCTTCTGGAGTTTGTATGTTGTTAGTTATGGTTTGTATCCTGTTAATGCCATGTATTAGGGTCTCTAGTGTTAATCCTATTTTTTCTTTTATGATCTTTAGGTCTTTGATCCATTTTGAATTATTTTTTTGTGTATGCTGTGAGGTATGGGTCCTGTTTCATTTTTTTGCAGATGGACATCCAATTTTGCCAGCAACATTTGTTAAAAAGACTATCTTTTCCCCATTTGATGGACTTTGGGCCCTTGTCAAAGATCAGGTGACCATAGGTGGATGGATTTACTTCTGGGTTCTCGATTCTGTTCTGTCAGTCAATGTATCCATCCTTGTACCAGTACCAGGCTGTTTTGACTACCATAGCTGTATTGTAGGTTCAGATGTCAGGTAGTGTGAGTCCTCCTACTTTATTCTTCCTCTTCAATAATGCTTTACTTATCAAGGGCCTCTTCCCTTTCCATATGAAGTTAATGATTATTTTTTCCATCTCTTTATAGAATGTTGTTGGTATTTGGATTGGGATTGCATCGTATTTGTAGATTGCTTTGGGTAGAATTGCTGTTTTCACAATTTTGAGTCTACCTATCCATGAGCATGGTATGTTCTTCCATTTATGTAAATCTTTTTTGGTTTCTTGTAGTAGTGTTTTGTAGTTTTCTTTGTATAGTTCTTTTACATCCCTGGTTAGATGTATTCTTAAGTATTTTATTTTTTAGGGGCTATTATAAATGGTATTGTTTTCCTGATTTCCTTTTCGTTGTTCTCTTTGTTGTTGTATAGGAATCAACTGATTTTTGTGTGTTTATCTTGTATCCTGCTACTCTGCTGAATCTTTCTATTAGTTCCAGTAGTTTTCTCGTGGAGTCTTTTGGGTTTTCCATATATAGTATCATATTATCTGCAAATAGGGACAGTTTTACTTCTTCATTACCAACTTGAATGCCCTTTATTTATTTTTCTTGCCTTATTGCTCTAGCTAGCACTTCCAGCACAATGTTAAATAGGAAAGTTGATAAAGGACATCCTTGTCTCGTTCCTGTTCTCAAGGGGAATGTTTTTGGCTTCTCTCCATTTAGAATGATGTTAGCTGTTGGTTTTGCATAGATGCCCTTTTATATGTTGAGGAATTTCCCTTCTATACCTATTTCATTGAGAGTCTTTATCAGGAATGGGTGTTTGACTTTGTCAAATGCCTTTTCTGCATCGATTGAGATGATCAAGTGATTCTTTTCCTTTATTTATGTGGTGGATTATGTTGATTGATTTTCTGATGTTGAACAATCCTTGCATACCTGGTATGAATCCTACTTGGTCATGGTGTATTATTGTTTTTGATATGATGCTAATTCTATTGGCTAGAATTTTGTTGAGAATTTTTGCATCAATATTCATGAGAGATATTGGTCTGTAATTTTCTTTTTTTATGGTATCTTTGCCTGGTTTTGGAATCAGGGTTATGCTGGCCTCACAGAACGAATTGGGAAGTATCCCTTCTTTTTCTATGTTCTGAAATAATTTGAGTAGTACTGGTGTAAGCTCTTCTCTGAGTGTTTGGTGGTATTCTCCAGTGAAGCCATCTGGGCCAGGGCTGTTTTTTGTTGGGAGTTTTTTTTAATTACCTTTTCAATATCTTCTCTTGTTATGGGTCTGTTCAGATTTTCAACATCAATTTGTGATAGTTTGGGTAGATAGTGTGTTTCTAGAAATTTGTCCATTTCCTCTAGATTTTCGAATTTGTTGGAGTATAGTTTTTCATAATAGCCTGTTATGATCCTTTTTATTTCAGTTGGGTCTGCTGTAATGTCCTCCATTTCATTTCCTATTTGGGTTATTTGCATTTTTCTTTTGTCAGTTTGGCTAGTGGTTTGTCGATTTTGTTGATCCTTTCAAAGAACCAACTTTCTGGTTTTGTTGATTCTTTCTATTGTTTTTCTAATCTCTATTTCATTTATTTCTTCTCTGATCTTTATTCTGGTGGCTGTAGGCTTCTTTTGCTGTTCTCCTTCTGTTTGTTTGAGTTGTGTAGCTAATGTTTTGATCTTGTCCCTTTCTTCTTTTTTGATGTGTGCATCTATTGCTATAAGTTGACCTCTGAGCACTGCCTTTGCTGTGTCCCAAAGGTTTGGTATGATGTGTTTTCATTCTCACTTGATTCTAGGAATTTTTTTATTCCATCTTTGATTTCTTCTATTACCCAGTGGTTTTTAAGCAGGGAGTTATTTAGTTTCCATATAATTGATTTTTTTTCCCTTGCTCTTCCTGTTGTAAATTTCTACCTTGATGGCATTGTGGTCAGAGAGGATACTTTAAATTATCTTAACGTTTTGGATCTTGTTGAGGATTGCTCTGTGGCCTAAGATGTGGTCTATTCTGGAGTTCCATGCACATTGGAAAAGAATGTGTACTTTGCAGCTGTTGGGTGGAGTGTTCTATATGTCTGTGAGGTCAAGTTGGCTGATTGTGGCCTTTAGATCTTCTGTATCTTTGTTGAGTTTCTTTCTAGATGTTCTGTCCTTTACCAAGAGTGGTGTGTTGAAGTGTCCTACGATTATAGTGGAACTGTCAATTTCTCTTTTTAGTGCTGTTAAAGTTTGTTTTATGTATTTTGGAACCCTGTCATTGGGTGTGTTGATATTTATTATGGTTATGTCTTCATGCTGGATCATCCCTTTAATCATGATATAGTGCCCTTCTTTGTCTTTTATGGTGGATTTTATTTTAAAGTGTATTTTATCTGAGATTACTATTGCCACTCCTGCTCTTTTTTGGTCGCTATTTGCTTAATATATTTTTTTCCAACCTTTGATTATTAATAAATTTATGTCTTTGTTTCTGAGGTGTGTCTCTTGTAGACAGCATATTGATGGATCCTGTTTTTTTTAATCCATTCTGTCACTCTCTGTCTCTCTGTAGGTGCATTGAGGCCATTTACATTCCGTGTAATTATTGATAGGTGTGAGTTTATTATTATCATTTTGTAGTGCTTTTTTTTGTGGTGCTGATTTCTTTGTTCCTCTTAATCTCCTGTGCCGAATCCCTTGTTCGTGGATTTTTTTTCATTTCTTTTGTCTTTGTGGATTTTGTTTTTACTGAGAGTTTATGTTTTTCTTCTTTATTTTAATGAGTAGATTTGTTAACTTTTTTTGTGGTTACCTTGAAATTTACCCTTATCTTCCTAGGTTTGATCCAATCTATTATTACTTGGTATCGCCTTGCCTTCCTCTCCATTAGAAAGTTCTATACTTACACCATTTATTCCCTCTTTTATTGTTCTGATGTTGTTGTCATTTGCAGATTAACTTGTCTGGTTCCCTGTTATAAATCTTTTGGTTTTGGATAGTCCTTGAGATTTCATTTCTTAGGCTGTTAGCTGGCTGGTGCTATCTTGTGTCTTAAGATTCAGGCTGTCATCTGATGTTGTTTGTTCTCAGACTGGAGGACTCCCTTTAATAATTCTTGTAAGTTTGGCTTGGTTTTTACATAGTCCCTTAATTTTTGTTTATCTGGAAACATCCAAATTTCATTATCATATTTGAAAGAGAGTTTTGCAGGATATATTATTCTTGGCTGGCAATTTTTTTCTTTCAAGGTTTTATATATGTCATCCCATTGCCTTCTTGCCTGCATGGTTTCTGACGAGTAATCAGAGCTTAGTCTTCTTGTTTACCCTCTGTATGTGACTTCATTTTTCTCGAGCTGCTCTCAGGATTCTTTCTTTGTCTTTGCTTTTAGTAAGTGTGATTATGCTATGCCTTGGTGATTTTCTTTTGGAGTCTATCCTATATGTGGTTCATTGAGCTTGGATGGTCAGCTTTTCATCCTTCATGATATTAGGGAAGTTTTCTGTCAGCAATTCTTCAATGATCCTCTCTTTGTTTTCTGTTTTCTCTCCCTGTTCTGGAACTCCTATCACTCGAAGATTTTTGCTTTTGATTGTATCCCACATAATTCTCAGAGTTTCCTCATTTTTCTTTGTTCTTTTTTCTGATTTTTCCTCAAACAGAGTTGTATCCAAGGGTTTGCCTTCAGTTTCACTGATTCTGTCTTCCATCATTTCAAACCTTGTCCTCAGCCCTTCTTTGACACTGTCCATTTCTGAAATCTTTTTTATTTTATTTGGTTATTTCTGAGCGTGTGTGGCTGTGGGTTCTTTGTTGTTTGCTTGTCTGTGGACATGACATTTTTCACTTCCTTGTCCAATGGGCAGGCCCAGTCGCTCAGGTATGGTGTAGCAGGGCAGGTTCAGCTGAAGGGGAGGGGCTGGAATGGGTTGTTTGTGGCATGTGCTGGGGCCGACAAGGTAAGCTGATGGCCAGTGCAGAGCAGGTTCTGGTAGGTGATGCCTGTGCTGCTTGGAAGTGCAATGTTCAGCACACAGTGCAGATAGGTGGGGGAAGGGGGAGGTTGTGATATGTGGATCTAGGTTGGGTTTAGAAAAGAAGAGAGAGAGGAGAGAGAAACAGGAGCAAAACAAAGTGCTGAGGGAGCTTGCCATTGGAGTGGAGAGATAAGAAACTGAGAAATGAAGAAAAGCAAAAAGAAAAAAAATTATTTAAAAAAAATGTCCCCAGGGATCCCAGCAGTGCAGCTGCATAGACGGCGAAGTGGCTCCCAAGCCACACAGTACAGCTGTGCTAGAAGGGGTGGAGATGATACACGGCACCAGGTATTCATCAGACAGGAAAAGAAGGTAAGTAGAAAGAGACGAGAAACTGAGAAATGAAGAAAGATAAAAGGGAAAAAAGAAAGAGTAAACAAAAAGAAAGAAAAAGGAAAAAAAAAAGCCTCCAGGGATCCTACTAGTGTGGCAGACAAGGGAAGCAGTTCCCCAGCTGAGCAGTGCTTCACAACCTATCAAAAAGAAGCAAAGATGGCACACGGAGTAAGGTGTTCAAGAGAAAGAATGGGGAGGAGGTGAGAGGCAGGGAAGAAACCAAAAGAGGCAAAAAAAAGCAACACCAGCAACAAAGAAATGGCAGCGAAGAAGCTGGCTGGTGTGGGTGGGGTAAATCTGAGAGGCACAGAACTGGCGCCTGCTAAGCCGCAGTTGTGGCCTGCTGGGAAGCGGTGGATCAGCCCTCCAGGAAGTAGCAAACTGGCCCTCTGGGAAGTCAGTAATCCACCACCGGGAAGTCAGGAATCCACCCACCGGGAATCCAGGAATCAGCCCACCAGGAAGCTGTTAATCGACCTGCCGGGAAGCCACACAGGTCGAGCAGGCGGAGGCAGGTTGTGGGGTGGGAAATCATGTCTCGATGGTTACCAGGTGCTCTGACTCCTGCTGAGAGCTCTGTGAATCTGCTTTCCCGTACTCCTTGTCCACCGATCTCTGGCACGATTTCAAGATGGTGGATTCTTGCTGCATTAGCTGATAGGGGACCTCTGCTCATAACTGTCCTTGCTCTCTGTTCTCTGTTAGTTTCTTATTCTGTTTGGTGCTTGGTTGAGTTCTTTATCTCTTCATTTGACACCTAGGGTTCAAGGATTGACGTTTGTCTCTGTTTTACTTAGTTTTTCAGGTCTTTGCTGTGGAGGGATGGCGTGGTGCTTCTGTCTATAGCACCACATTGTCTCCACCCTCCCATTCCAAATTCTTCATTTTCAGAGGCAAATACTTGCATCTCTCTTAGCATTTATACATTTAGCTCTTTCTATAAACAACATGTTTTATGATTTTCTTGATTTTTTTAAAAGTTTTTTTTAACATTAGCTATAGACATCTCATGAGGAAATAGGAGGATAAAATAGTCTCCCTTCTGTTTCCCCCAGCACATATGCCCCCTTCCATACCATCATCCCATTTCTCTATCTGTAGTGAGCTCAACTTTTGATGTTCCCTTTATTAGGTTGATATAAACACTATTCTCAGCTTCAAGCCATGTAGTAAACATGAGTTTTCCATTCCTATACTAATTTCTGTTTGTCACAGAGCTAACAATTACCTTGCAGTTTTTTATGTACTTACTAATTCAACCCCAAACACTTTGACAGTTGGTTCAGGGACATCATGTATTCCATCTTTTATCTTTCTGCAGAAATACCTCTTGGAATTTTCTGCCCTTTGTAATGGTTGTTTCCTGCTTGGTGTGTAGCTACCAGCTGGGAACTCCTTTGAACCATCATCTTGGGAATACTTACTCTCTTCTGTGTTGGATTCCTATTTCCTATATCCTGTGCCCACTTTGAAGCCTATTTCTTTCTCATTTCGGTGAAACATAACCTCTAGTATCTTCATGAGAAAAAGTTCATGGTGGTGAATTCTCAAGATGTTGTATGCCTAAAAATGTATTTACTCTACCTCATGTTTAATTGATTGTTGGGCTCGACGTGGAAACTTTCAAAGCAGTGAAAACACTATCTTTCAGGTTTACTCAACCATTACTCCAGTATTTGGCTGTTGGACCCCTGAGTCCTGTCATTTAATTTTCTTACCTCTTCTCTCCTCTTTTCCTCTGCTTCCCAGAGGATACGGTGAGCTTTATCTTAAAATAATTCTGTTGTTTTTCTTTTTTTTTCCTATCATGTTTTAATTTCCGAGAGCTCTTTTATTTCCTCTGAATGACGATTTCTGAAGTGACTTTTCATTTCACAGTTTCACTATATTCTTTTATCTCTCTGAAATATTCATAGTACTTTGATTTGTAGTGTTGTATTCCCTCCGTCATGGGCTCTGTTTTGTCCAAGTTACTTTGTTATTTTTTCTCTTATTTTTTTTTCAGTTGGGAAGATTTATACAAATGTATGTTCTTTCTTGATTGCCTTCACATATTAAAAAGCACTGGAAGCTCTGAACACAAAATATGGGATTTTTAACTATGAGCTGCATTGTAGGATGGTTGGCCTGAGCTGTTTAGATGGAGAAATTTTTTTAATTCTTTCTTTGGGGTTCATCAGATTCCCCAGAAAAGGTTACCCAATATCTGTTCAAGAGGGTGAAGGCTGGGCTGCCAGTTTTATGAGACCTAGATGGGAGAAGGTTGAAATGGGAGAAATCGTGGCCTTCAGCACGCATACATACTTAATCTCTGTTAAATGATGATACCACTTCTTTAATTCCTTCTGGCATCTCCCAGTATGATAAGACTCTGTTTCCATCTCTAAAAGATAGATCCCCTCCCCACAAAAAATGTGCTACCGATCTTCTTTCTGGGGTGGAGGAGGGGAAACTGCTTGTTTGTAGAATGGGGAATGGAATATGAGGATCTGACTGCTTCTTATAGAGATTTCCACCCAATCCTCCTTATTTAGTTCCCTTCTTCAAAGTATCTTATGCAGTCAGTTCCCATGTCTAAAGTGAGCATTGGATGCACATCTTGTTGACTCTCTGTTTCCTGCTGTTTTAGCATTAATTTTTCTAGGTTTTGGCAAACTCATTAACATGCACTGATATTCTTTCCCAATTCTAAGAGGTATTGTTGTCTCTTTATCTATTCTGCTGTCCTTTTGGGTTAATACCTTTAAAAAATTCCTTTTCTGTTGTGATTTACCTGAAAGACATTATTGTTGCAGTTTTCTCTGTATCATTTTGCTTTGTCCTGAACTCAGAGAACTGCCTGCTTTTCTGGTCTTTGAGCCCTGGTAGCACAGTGGTTAAGAGCCCAGACTGCTAACCAAAAGGCTGGCAGTTCGAATCCACCAGCCACTCCTTGGCAGCCCTATGGCACAGGTCTACTCTGTCCTATAGGGTCACTATGAGTTGGAATCCACTCCACCACAGCGGGTTTGTTTTTGTTTTGTTTTTTAAGGCCAGTATGTCTTTGCTTTCTGTAATAGACAGTGTGGTGCATTCCCCATATGCCCCTCAGGACCAGGACACTCACTGCTCCTGCTAGAAATGTTGCCTGCAGATGGCTTCCACTGGTGTCTCCTCAGAAACTGCCCTTGGCTGAAGTGAGCAGCCCTACTCAAGGTTCCTCCTCTGCTTTAGGCAGCCTGCCTCCAATGGAGGTGAGGGTACAAAGACCCTGCCCTCTAGACTTCAGTCAGAGCATCTCTGAAGAGCCATCTTTGCTTCACATTTTCTTTCCTCTACCCTATCCTCCCTCCCTGGCTCCCTCATAAATGTTCCTAAGATTACTTCCCAATAAACCACCTGTGCAGATATCTTCCTCAGGGTGATTTTCTGGGAGACTTTACCTAGAGCAGAGCCCTGGTGGCACAGTGCTTAACAGCTTGGCTGCTAACCAAAAGGTCGGTAGTTCTAATCCACCAGCTGCTCCTTGGAAACCCTATGGGGCAGTTCTACTCTGTCCTGTAGGGTCGCTATGAGTCAGAATGGACTCGATGGCAGTGGATTACCTACAGCAGCTTAATTTTGCTTACCACACAAAGAAACTAAGAATATATTTGCAAACTGAAAATAAATAATTTCTCACACAATAACCTCATTGTACAAATATATAGGTGACTGGAGTTAGGAAAGGAAAAACAAGTAAATTTTCATTTACTGCAGTGTTTGTCTGATATGTTTTGCTTACAAAATGTTTACTTTCACTGTCTGATAGATCATTAACTGTTGACATTGAATAATACTATTTATTATTGTATATTATAAGATAATAATTATTATATATTATACAATTATGTATAACAATAACTCATTATATCTCATAGTACAAATATCATAAAGATTTTGTGAAAATTATTGTGTAATATATATGAACTGTTTAGAACAGTGGCTAGAAAATAAAAGATTTCATATAATACTAATTATTCCTATTACAAATTGGACCAAATAGTAAAATTAGGATTTATTATTGAAAAGGATTTGAAAGAACTCAATTCAATTTCTTTTTGTTTTTTCAATTAATATAACTCACTCATAGAAAATCTCATGTTTTACGGCTCAGAACAATTATTAATGTGGTAAATACAAATATTACATAATCAGAGGAAATCTTTAGACTAAACACATAATATTTAAATAAAAGTTTTCATTTTCTCAGTAATTTACATTTTACTATCTTTAAGTCTAGAAATATATGAGACTAAATTTCCAAATATTTGAACTAAAATATTTTAAAATATTTTTAATTTCTGATTGCAAAAGGTTGATTTAAAAAGTAAAATAAGGGGAAAAAATCACCCCAAAATTGACTTCTTAGTATTAAAGAAGGAAAATGAAGACAGTACTGGCAATTGTTTCCCCTCTTTTTCATTAATGTAGACACACACACTACATAAATGTAATTTATACATTTCAGTAAGTCCTGCTGGTGCAGTGGTTAAGAGCTGAGCTGCTAACCAAAAGGTCAGCAGTTCAAATTCACCAGCCCCTCCTTGGAAACCTTATGCGGCAGATCTACCCTATCCTATAGGGTCACTATGAGTCAGAATAGACTCAATGGCAATGAGCTTGGTTTTGGTTTTATACATTTTATATATAAACACGTACTTAGCTTATGAGATTTTGCTTTGTCTTATGTTTTTCTTATTTGATCTGCTAGTATTTATTTTATATATTTCTCAAGTTTTAAAAACTGAGCAATGTTTATATTTTTTTACTCTCTAGAGCAGTTTATGGAAACCCTGGTGGGGTAGTGGTTAAGAGTTTGCCTGCTAACCAAATGGTTGGCAGTTCAAATCCCCCAGCTGTTCCTTGGAAACCTTATGGGGCAGTTCTGCTCTGTCCTATAGGGTCACTATGAGTTGGAATCGACTCAGTGGGAACAGGTTTGGTTTTTTGAGAATAGTTTATATAGCATGGAAATTAGAAACCTTTCTGGATCTAATTTCTTTCTTAAATTTTACAATTTTTTTCAGTTTCTGTCATGGTTACTAATCTGTCAAGGCTATTTTGTCTTAATTTTGATAAATGCTACTTCTCCAAAAAATCTTAGTTTATGAGAGTTTAAAATTTATTAATATAGAGTTCTATATAACTATCTTATTTAAAACTCTCAATTTGTATTGTTAATTCTCATTATTAATATTTTAGTTTAATTTTCTCTTTTATCATCCTTGATTAGACTTGCAAAGTTTTTGTTTTTCTTTTGCATTTGCATTACGAAAGATAAAGCTCTCAAACATGTCAATACTTATTATGTTTCCTAATGCATTGATTTCTTCATTTATGTTAATTTGGTCTTCAACTTTTGTTTAATATTCTTCTACTATTCTCCTCTGAGTCTATTGAATTGAATGCCACTTTGTTTATTTAATTCATTTTCCTTAATAAGTAAAACATTTATTGCTCTAAATTTCCATCTGAGAATAGATTTAGCCAATTATTATTTTCATATATAGTGATCTCACATATATTGTAATTAAAGTTTCTACTTCTTTTGAATTCGAATTAGTTAAGAGTATTTTATTCTGGTTTCCAATTGTTTGATATATTTTAGAATGTACTTTTGCATTTCAAATTTTATTTACATTAAGTTCAAAGCTGATTTTTTTCTCCTTTATTTACTTGGTGTCTTCTTATATAATTAGTTTCTATTTTTATTTATTTTTACTCACTCAGAATGTCATCAACTGAAAAATGTGTCTTCTACAACTGTAATGATTTTGCTTTATATAATTTGCTATGATGTCAGTAGGTACAGGAAATTCATAATTCTTTACATTTTCACTAGACATTAAGAGACTACTAATCAAAAAACATGAATGACACTCTTTCTCTGCATGAAGTAGAAAGTTTCTTGTTGTTGTTTCTGTTGAGACTTTTGTCATTGTTGTTCCTGTTGCAGTTTATAATAATTTTCCTTGGTATTAATAGAATCTGTATATATACTTGCCACCATCTGTCAGTTTGTTGCACTGTGGTGGCTTGCATGTTGCTATGATGTTGAAAACTATGTCTCCAGGATTTCAAATACCAGCATGGTCACCGATGGTGGACAGGTTTCAACAGAGCTTCCATACTAAGACAGAGTAGGAAGAAAGACCTGGCAATCTACTTCCAAAAATTAGCCAATGAAAACATTATGGATCACAGCTGAACATTGTCCAACTCACTTGCTTTGGACATGTCATCAGGAAGGATCAATCACTGGAGGTGGACATTGTTTGTGGTTAAATAGAGGGTCAGCAAGGGCAAAGGAAACCCTCTGTGAGATTGACACAGTAGCCCCAACAATGGACTCAAAAATGCTGTCAATGATGAGGTGACGCAGGACCAGGTGATGCTTTGTTCTGTTGTATGGAAGGGCTCATGAGTTGAAGGTGAGTCAGCAACACTCATCTATCTCTATAAATCTTTGCACATTTGCCTGATATCTCTTTATTATTTTACTTTTCCTTATTTCTTTATACTTTTCTCTGTAATGTGTTCTACGTTTAAAAGATTCATAATTATTGAAAAGGAGAGTGCCTTAGTTATCTAGTGCTGCTATGATAGAAATCCCACAAGTGGATGGCTTTTACAAACAGAAATTTATTTTCCCAAAGTTTAGGAGGCTAGACGTCTGAATTCAGGGAGTGGGCTCTAGGGGAAGGCTTTCTCTCTTTGTTGGCTCTGGAGGAAGGTCCTTGTCTCTGAGCTTCTGCTCCGAGGTGATCTTCATGTGTCTTGGCATCTCTCTTCCCCCATATCTGCTTGTTTGAATTCTTATATCTCAAAAGAGATTGACTAGAGACATACCCTACACTAATCCTGCCTCATTAACATAAAAAAGACAACCCATTCCCAAATGGGATTATAACCACAGGCACAGTGGTTAGGAATTACAATACATATTTTTCGGGACACAATTCAATCCATAAGAGTGAGTTTAATCCATTTACATTTATTGTCCAATTTGTACTGCTTGGTCTTGCTTTCATCAACATATAATTTTCAAATATTTTTAAATGCTTTTTTGCAATTCCCTTTGTTTTCTACCATTTGTTATGTGAACATATTTATAAGTATATTCTTTCATAATTTGTAAAGCACATGCTATTATTACTTTACTAGAAGCTGTCTTTTTAAAAAAATACACATTCTTCAATGAGGGCATTAGCAAAATTTTACTTCTTCCAACTCCTTATCTCTCATCTTTTTTGGGTACAATCAGATGATTTAAGCCTATATATTTTCAAATTGCTAACATTATATAAATTCCCTTCTTGTAATTCTTAATAATATTTGCATTTTTTTTTTCAGGAATTATTTGGTTGCAATTAACAGATACCCACTAGCGCTAATTTATGTAACAACACCACCACCACCAGATGGTAGGAGAAATATTAGAAAAATTCAAGCCTATTTCATGAAATGAAAAGCCAGGAATGTGTTGGGCAACATAAAGAATAGAATTAAGGGATTACATGGCCATCAGACTTGGGCGTACTTTCCACCTGGGCTGAACTACAGACTTTAATATCTGTGTCTTGCTGCACACCTGCCTCATTCCTGTCCCCCTCTGGCATAATCTCCCTACTTTAAAGTCAGCTGATCAGCAAAGTTAATTGCATTTGCAAAGTCCCTTTTTGTTCTGTAACGTAAGAAAATCACAGCTATAATAGGGACCAAGATCACAGAGAGCCAAAATCCTGCCTATCACATTGATGTTAATATTAATATGGTTTTATTGAAGGTTTGTTTTCCTCTATAAAACCTCTTCAGGTACCCCATTTATCTCCTGTATTCTAAAATTCCAAGATGGTATAACTACATATTTTTTTTAATAGCTTCTTCTGTTTGGCCCCTTTCAACTTGAGGCCATGTCTTTCTTTAACACTGAGAAAATTCCTTATAGCATTGCTTTGATAAACTGTCCCTTCCACCACTTCCACTTTTGGTTCTTTTTATTTATTTTTTCTCTTTCTGAAAAGCTTATACTGGATGAATCTGGGCCCTTCTATATTTGCAGTGACTCTGAAGGTGTTTCTTACTTGTCACCTTGAGTTGTTAAGTCTCTTCAAGGGACAGATTTATCTTTAGGGTAAATCAACCAAGTAGACAAACCGAGTGAATCAAGTCCATACATAATAAGAAGGCCGTGAATCTGGGTTTCCTCACATCCATCTCAGGTAGCTCATTCAGCGTCTTTCGAAAGTAGATGCCTGTTTGCTTGTTTTTGTAAAAAATACCACCATTATGTACATAATAATGAGGATAACCAGTTTGCTCAGATGTTTGCTTATAGTCTTTAAACTATTAGATAATTTCTGGCCTTTTTTGTTCTCTTGCTCTCTGTACTTCCCCAAAACAAACCCTAATCACCAAAGGGCTTCTGTTGGAAGAAGGGCCCCTGCTGTTGCTGTCTTCTGAAGTGCCTGCTCTGGAGGTTTTCTCAACTCAGGTTCAATCACCAATATGGCCCACCTTCGCTTTCCCGTCTATATGTTTTTAAAGTTTCACTTCTAATAGTGTCCCATTTTCTAGGTTTTAGTGCTTCTACAAACGTATCTCTTTTTGTACTTTTTACTTTAATTCCAATAGGACTTAAGAGAGGAATGGGAAATAAAATTTTGGCTTCAATTTGCCAGCTTGAAGCAGAAGTCACTCTCAGATGCAACGATTCAATCATTACCAAGACAATTTTTTTCCCATGATGTAAATTGTAGCCTAGTGTTGTAGAAATTTTTTGAAATTAATGTTTAACTTTAATTCCTCTTCATTTTATATTTGCTACAATAGTGATCTCACATGAATACAATCTAGGAATTATTTAGAATTAACTTACAAGAGAAATACAACAACAGCACCAATACCTAAATTGTGCCCACCTTTCTTTTTCAAAGAGTAACAGTGATAAAATAACTGATCTCCAGATAGTTTGCTAATCTTGTGGGGTTATTTTCTATTTGGGCAGGTGAAACAATATAAAATGAGGGGTTAATCTAAAAAAATCTAGAAAAAAATTATAAACAGTAGTGACCACCTGCAGAAAGAACCAGAGTTATGAATACCTATATATTTATAATGCTTATAGTATCTTTATAAAACAAAGGAAAATTTTAAGTAATTAGGAAATGCATCTATAGTTTTTTTTTTTTTTTTTGGGTGGGGGCAGGAGTTACAGATCTGTAATGATGAATAAAATTAGCGTTGTTCTTACAGCTGATCTAATATTTATAGCATTATTTCACTTTTCTTTTTGTTGGCATTGTTGAGAGTAAGGATTACCCCTCCACCACACCTCGTAATCTCAGCACCTAGAAAACTGCTTGGCTTCAAAAGTACAAGAAGTGTTTGATGAAGGAGGGAGCAAAGGAATAATGCTGTAATGGTTTGAATTGTGAGAGAATGTTGCAATCAGTTGAAAAGGCTGGACCCCAAAGCACAGAGATGTAATCTAACTGTAAAATGTAACACAAGTACGCACGTCAGGAAGAAAAGTGATACAGAACCTCAAGAAAGGCCCATACGTACCTAGTTATATAAAGTTCATTCAGAGCTATAAGCTAAGTCCACGTTAAGATGGAATATAAATTGCTCTAAAAACCAAAAGTGATATGAAAGGAAATTAAAATCAAAGGCCCCCATTAAAATGGCAGAGAAGTTTTACAGAGAATTCACTCATTCATTAAGACCATAAGCTGAGGAATAAATTAGCCTTTGAGATGTCTTGATGCTAAGCAGAGAATTCCCTTAACCAATAATTTCTGAAGTGTTCTGGTATTTTACTGAGGAACAAAGACTGCTTGCAGACAGAGAGAAAATAGTCTAAACAGAAGCCTAACACACATTGTTCAATATCACATTTCACATTGTTATTTTCCCCCGAAATCATTACAGTGATTTTTCTTATTGTAATTATAGAAAATCTGGTCTAAGAAAATAGAAAAGAAAAAAAAAGTTAATAGAGAAAGGAAATACACATTTCATTTAATTTTCCTTCCCACCCCAATGAATCCTTTGATAGTTGGTGTGATGATTGTTGGACCTTCGAGGGTGGTGTAGAGGAAAGCTATTTTATTCCTGGAGGAGAGGCCAGTACTCCATTGTGCAGCTGTCTGCATCTGCTCTGAGCATCAAAACAATGCAGAGTTCAAGGCAGAGGGCATTACCAGCACAGAATGACTATTCTGATCAGCTGTAAGTACAAATGACTCCAAGTGAACATGGTAAGAGTAACCAGGGAAAGTAATAAAAGTAGCAACTCCTTTCTCTTAATCATGTCGGGTAACATTATTCCCCAACCATTGTTGCAACATCTTTCACTATTCAGGTTAGATTCCTGTCAGCAATGTAAAGGGTGTTTAAGGAATTTCATAAAGTGCATTGAAGAATTCAGAGTCATTGATTGAAATGTTTCATCTGAATCTACAGGAGGATGTTGTTAAAATATTTGGATCCCTCTGCTGGGTGTTTCTGTGACTTCGTGTTTACCACTAGCTAGTTCAGCATTAAAAGTGGTTAAGAGCTTGGCTGCTAACCAAAAGGTTGGCGGTTCAAATCCACCAGCCTCTCCTTGGAAACCTTGGAATCGACTCTGGCAACAGGTTTGGTTTGGTTTGGTTTAGTTCAGCCTTGGTTTTATTCACAAGATTGCCCAAGAAGCCACATAAACAAAAATGTACGTTCTTTCTTCAGAACAGTACTCATTATGTTCTATTTCTACTAAAAAAAAAAAAAAAAAAAAAAAGTTGCCGTCGAGTTGATTCCAACTCATAGTGACTCTATAGGACAGACTAGAACTGCCCCCATAGGATTTCCAACTAGCAGCTGGTGGATTAGAACTGCCAACCTTTTGGTTAGCAGCCAAGCTCTTAACCACTATGCCACCAAGGCTCCTATTTCTACTTTCTACTGTTATTTTCCTCTGTGAAATGGCACAGTGAGGCTCACATACTGTAAATCTATGTCACTGTTTATTGTATTGCCTGGAGTCGTTTTTCATTTGGAAATTCTAAGTAACCGTAACTCTGCAAAAGAAATATCCTTGAAAACAGGAAACTATGTAAATAGTTCTGTGGCTGCAGTGCCTTATAATTGAAGAGACAGTATAGCTAATGCTTTGATCTGTCAATGTATTTAGAGAAGGAACAACAATTTCTGCTTTACTTGTTAAAGACAAAGCAGACTTTCTATGTAATCACAGGATACATACAAAACTATCCCAATGTCTGTATACACTCGGGGGTTCACAGATACGAGTCAACGGTTTCAAGGCATGTAAAATCACCTCATAAATAGACCTGACTTTGAAATATGCTCTCTTTTCAATGAGTTAGGGGAAAATCATTTTCCTCATTTGATGCACTGGTTTTTTTGTACATTAAATGTTGAAGGTGGAGGGACAGTTGTGATTTTCATCAAAATGTTTTCACTCAAAACCAATGCCAAAACTTAAATTGGTAATATTCTGACTCTGAACCAAAGCGGTGATCTTTTAAACTGAATATGCTTGAACAGTTTATAGATCAGATAAGAAAATCAGCCTCAACATTTTAGAGTCATTATTAAATTTAACCAAAAACAACAACAACAACAACAAAAATAACTAGCATGGTTAGCCACCTTTATTTTCATACTTAAATCTAATCAATTGACTTTTAAAAGTTACAGCATTTAAAGTAGAAAATTCAAAGAAAAATTAAGCAAAATTTTTAAAAAAGGAAATACAAAAAATATTGGAATTGGTGACATCATTGATAGCAGGCAGGAAGAAGTTGAGGGGTATGGAGTATAGGTCCATTTGAAGACAATAACACTCATTAGAATGCATGCTTCAATTAAAAATAAAGTTATTATCTTATAGCGACATATTTTGCACTGAATGATAGAAAATAATCATTCAGTTCAGGTTCTGACATGTCAACTGCCAAAAGGAAAGTCCCAGGTATCATATTAAAGGTTTATTCCCTTAGTTAAAGGACAATGCTCAATGGCATGATTACGATTCTTTTCATCTAGTGGCCCTTTGGATTATTTCTCTGCTTCACTTCCCAGTCATTGCCCTCTGGAATCATTGGTTTAAACCCATTATGGAAGACGCAACACTCTATGAAGTTTTAATGCAATGCAAAGGAGTCCAACAATGGTTAGTAATTAGTCAAAACAATGAGTTTAAAGTAATAGAGATGCAATACCAGGAAATTATTCTTTATAGGAAGACAACCGATTTAACACTCAGTTACAACCCTTATTTGAGAGACCTAGAATATCTGTTTTTCTAATAATTAAAAAAGCAATAATGCTTTCAATAGTGTAGGTATCTACAGTCTTTCTAATAATTACATTTTCAAAAAAAAATCTCTGGAAGAGTAGGAAGACCTATTGAACTGAGAAAATATGAAGATAATAAAAATGAATTTTCAAAATGTATATCTCTTAGAGGAAATATGCTATATAAACTAAAGTTGACCTCCCAGTGTCCCCTTCTACTTGACATGTATGAGGTTTAATATATCCATCATTTCCTCCATGTGAGTAACATGAGACTTCTTAAAAATCCTGTGTTTCCTACAAGAACAAAGATGCAGGGAAAGGAACATGAACATGGATGACAATTAAAAAAAAAAAAAAGGAAGAATGAATTATGAATCAAATCAAGAATTAGATATTAAGATACAATGTAAAAGAGAACTAAAAAGAGCTAATGTGCCCATCGGATTCCCGGGGTAGCACAGACGGTTAAGGAGCTTGGCTGCTAACTGAAAGGCTGGCGGTTCCAGTCTTCCCAGTGGTGCCTTGGAAGAAAGGCCTGGCGATCAACCTTGGAGAAATCAGTCACTGAAAATCCTGTGGTGCACAGTTCTACTCTGACACACATGGGATTGCCATGAGCTGGAGTCAACTCAATGGCAACTGGTAATATGCGCGTGATCAAGTTCAAAGACTTGTATTTAAAGAACTGCAAAAACTAACGAGAGGTAAGATTTTACTTATAAGATTGTAAAGAAATTAACTATAATGCCCTATGTTCCCAGAAAACCCACTGCCGTCGAGTCGATTCTGACTCATAGAGACCCCATAGGGTTTCCAAGGCTGTAAATCTCTACAGAAGGAGACTGGCAAATCTTACTCCCAAGGAGCCACTGGTGGTTTCAAACCACCAACATTTCAGTTAGCAGTCGATCACCTTAACCACTGTACCACCAGGGCTATCAGAGAAGTCAGAAAACAAGTAGTATGATGTACTGCCGGTGAGAATCTATGTTGATATAAAGTTTCTGTAGCGTTTTTGGTGATAAGTATCAAAAGCCTTAAACTTTCATATGCCCTTTGACCTATTAAGTCCAAGTCATTTGTTTTAAGGAAGCAAATCAAAACTTTATTGTGGTTTTTTTTTAGCAAGAAAAATAGAAATGACAAAATAATATACAATGAATAATAAATTAATTTACCTTATAGTCATATATTATGCAGGTAAAATTATGCTGGGGAAACATATTTAATAATATTCATCGTATAAGATGTTATTTTTCTCTGAGTGATGGAATTATGATTTTTCTTACAATCTTTGCTTATCTGAATTACTAAATATTTTTAAATGATTAGGTATACATTTTCTAATGTAAATATAACAATAAATGTTACAGGAAATATGCCATTTTTTGGGATGTTTGAACAAAATGGTTATATTTTCCAAGAGACTAGTTTGTTCCTTCATATTTAGAAAAGGCAGCAATGTGTACAGGAAAGACTGGGTTTCAGATAAGACTGGTTCGGTCTCTCTCAGTCACTTATCAGGAAAGCCATGCTGTGAAATTCACTTAGACTTTCTTGGCCTCATTGGTGACAGGGACATGTGGTGCAGTGGGCAGCTGTTAGGATTATCCGCATCCATTAGCCCTTCTGGGAACAGCACCCAGATTTTATTTTGTAGAACAATCCCTTCCCTACGCAGCTGATACAGTGCAAGTGGGGCTGATCTCACCCTACTCCCACATCCAGGGTGGACGCATGACTAACATGAATAACCAGAGTTCATCCTCCTTGCTACAGTGATGGTCCAAGTGCAGGCTTCAAACTCAAGCCAAGACAATGAGACTCACACGTAGGACTTTTGCCAAAATTACTGGGAATGAGGTGATCTCTTTCTGCTACAGTTTCTAAATTCAGAGGTTGTTAACCAGTATCAGCTGGTGAGACAACTTAACAGAGAAAAGTAGAGCCAAGATATGAGGAGAAAGAGAGCTAAAGGTAGAATTGGAGACACAACTAGGAAGAAAAATATATCTATACTTATCTCTTTATCCCTATGTAGGCATATATATCTGTATACACATATAACATATATATCTATAGATTCATGTATCTATCTATCCATCTGTCTAACTACCTACATACCTATCTCTCTATCCATCCATCCATCCGTCCATCCATCCATCCATCTACCAAGTGAATAATATGCCCTGAAGTTTATGCCCCGACTTCTCAGTTACATAAGCCAATGAATTGCCCTTTTGCTTAAGCCAGTTTTAGTGAGGTTTTGTCACTTGGAAGAGTTCTCACCAACACGCATACCTCACAGAGGCATCATGAGAATTTAATGAGGTGGTGTATCTATCTTAGGTACTTGGCTGAATGTTTTGCACTAAATAAGCACTCAAATTATTAGCCATTAGGGATGCTGGTAGTAATTATAATAGTAGTGGTGGTGACATAGATATTCGAGAAAGTAGAAAGTAGCTGTGAAACGATGAATTAAATCATCACTGTGCATTTTATTCTTTGTTTAGGAAATAGCCTATTTAACCTGAGTAAACTTAATCTCTCTGTACTTCCTTTTTCACATCTGTAAATCTGTGAGAATAACGCTCTACGTGTGTATTTCTCTGAGAAGTTTATAGAGATATAATTAATTGGTTCCTTCCTCCTCTGCACTTTGTTAATACTTTGCATGCAATGCCTATAGTCTAGAAATTACATAATTTGTTTAGATTCTCAACTGAATGTGTGTTTCTTAGGTTATAAACCACATTATCGATCATCTCTGGATTACCAGCATCTAGCACAGTGCCTGCCATATCATAGGTATAGTAGGAATAACAATGACCCCTAAAAAGATGTCCATGTCCTAATCCTAGAACCTATGAATACATTACTTTATATGGCCAAAAATTAAGATTGCAGATGGAATATAAGTTGCTTATCATCTGATCTTAAAATAGGGAGATTATCTCAACAGTGTCTTGGAAGACATTCTAATGATCTGCTTCTGAAAGGTCACAGCCCTGAAAACCCTATGGAGCTGTTCTACTCTTCACACCGAAGGTCACATGGGGTTGCCAGGAGTAGGAATCCACTCAACGGAGACAAATAATTTCAACTGCAATCCTTTATTATCCAAGTGGGCTCAACCTAATTACATGAGCTCTTAAAGCCTAAAGAAGGGGGCAGGAGACTGGGTCAGAAACAGGTGACTTCAGAAGGACTTGCTCTGCCATTGCTAACTTTGAAGGTGGAGGGAGGAGGCCATGAGCCAAGGATCGCAGGTGGCCTCTAGAATCTGAGAATGACCCTCAGCTTACAGCCAGCGAGAGAATGGGGACCTCGGTCCTACAACACCAAGGAACTGAATTCTGTCAACAATCCAAATGATCAGAAAACAGACCTTCCTCTAGAGCCTTGGGAAAGGAACACAGCCTGCAGACACAATTTTAGCTTGGTGACCGCCATGTCAAATTTTGGACCTACAGAAATGTGAGATAATAAAATTGTGTTGTTTTAAGCCACTATGTTAGTGCAATTTGTTAAGGCAGACCAAATACTAATACAATGGATTTTTATCAAATGTTTGCTGAATCAGTGAAAATGCAGGAAAATCTCTTTTGGAGGAAAGGAGGTAGAACATACTGATTAGTATGTTATATGCAATGAAGGAAAAAAAAATATATATATACATTCATAAGTACATTTACCACATTTATTCTTAAAAATTTCTCCCTGTTTGTAGTAAGTATTTTATAACAAAAGCAAGGAAAATAGTTTATAACCACTCTGGAGGCAAGCTTCCAATGAGAAAGTCACAAGTAAGAGAAGGTCAGGTAGTCCCATTATAAAATAAAGCTCCGGTGAAAAGAAATGGAGCACAGAAGAGCAATGAACTGTGTTACACGGGAGTCAGTTGTCCTGGTTTCTACTGCTGGCTTTTGTGTGAACTTGGGAAAGCTACTTCATTTCTCTTTTCGTCAGTTTGCTTTTCTGCTAAATTTAATAGTTGAGCTATCACATTGAACAAATGACTCAATTAAGCACCTATCCACTACTGCACCCATGGCAGATATTTTTAATTGCTTACTGGAATCATTCTCAATGAGCTAGTCCTTAACAGTCCAGGCCCAACAGTCAGTGGTGGCCAGCATGCAATCTACCTGTCGGAACTGGATGGTAACTTGGGTCCTTTAAGCTCTAAAACTCCATGGTTTTCCATATGGAATTTCCTTGATTCTACGTTCACCTCTGCTGCTTTTTTGTGCTGGTTCGTGGTGTTCTTCATTATTAATAAATTTGTTATTTTTGCTAATGAAATTTTCTCCATGCTTCTAGAAGTTATTTATCTGTTTATGCAATACCAAAACAAGCCCATTACCATCAAATCCATTCTCACTCATAGCAACCCTAGAGTTTTCAAGGCTGTCAATCTTTACGGAAGCAGACTGTCACATCTTTCTCCCATGGAGCGGCTGGCGGGTTCAAACCACTGACTTTCCAGTTATCGGCTGAGTGCTTTAACCACTGTGCCACCAGGGCTCCTTGTTTGTGTAATAGATAATAGAAACGAGCAGAGATACAAACCATTCTTTAGGCAAGGACTGAAAGGGACCCTGGTGGTGCAATGGTTAAGAACTTGGCTGCTGGCGGTTCGAATCCACCAGCTCCTCCTCGAAGGAAAAGACCTGGTGATCTGCTCCCATAAAGATTACAGCCTAGGAAACCCTATGGGGAGCAGTTCTACTGTGTCATATAGGGTTGCTATGAGTTGGAATGTACTCGACGGCACACAACAACAACAGGTAAAGGCTGAGGTTTGGGATTTGAAAGCTGTCCAGATACTTAGTAAAACTATTACATAAAACTATTGCTGTTGTTAGGTGCCGTTGAGTCGGTTCCAACTCATAGTGACCCTATATACAATAGAACGAAATACTGCCCAGTCCTGCGCCATCCTCACAATCATTGTTACGTTTGAGCCCATTGTTGC
Organism: Dugong dugon; assembly: GCA_030035585.1. Taxonomy (NCBI): domain Eukaryota; kingdom Metazoa; phylum Chordata; class Mammalia; order Sirenia; family Dugongidae; genus Dugong; species Dugong dugon. Next base: position 6,902,333 of record CM057479.1, on the reverse strand, counting down.
AGTCACTGTGTCAATCCATCTCATTGATGGTCCTCCTCTTTTTCGCTGACCCTCTACTTTACCAAGCATGCTGTCCTTCTCCAGGGACTAGTCCCTCCTGATAATGTGTCCAAAGTATATGTGATGAGGTCTCGCCATCCTCGCTTCTAATGAGCATTCTGATTGTACTTCTTCCAAGGCAGATTAGTTCATTCTTCTGGAAGTCCACAGGATATTCAGTATTCTTCACCAACACCATAATTCAAATGCATCAATTATTTTTTGGTCTTCCTTACTCATTGTCCAGCTTTCATATGCATATGAGGTGATTTGAAAACACCATGGCTTGGGTCAGGGGATCCTTAGTCCTTAGTCCTTGCTTTTTAACACTTTAAGGAGGTCTTTAGTCTATATTTTCTTGCAACACCACAAGAGAGGCACATAAAATCGGACTAGAAATGACAGAATGATAGAACAAACACATTTCCAAATAGAAGGCAATTTATCTAAAGAAGGTTTATTTGGTCAGATTTTCAAAGTAAAAATTCACAGATTGCATATTCCTGAGACGGAGGGTTTTTCAGACTTAGATCTAAGACGTTCTAACTTTTGAAGCATGAAAAACTGGACACAGCATATACACCAGCACTGCAAATTGATTGTGGTTCTAAATTTCTTCAAAAGGAGATTCATAAAGTTTACAATAATAATTTTATTTTACAATACACAGTCATCTGTAATACGAATGCCCTTTCTTCTTCATTATTACCTTGTCCACATTAGTATTATGCTCTAAACCCTCTTGGCCGAGCCCGCTCATCACTTTTATAATTCCTTTTTACTGCTTCCTGTCCTCTAATCCCCTAAAACTTTTTTGAAGTACACAAGAGTTTTCTTCATAGAAGAGTTAAACATTATTCTATTCTTGAACAAACACGATTGGATGCATCTGTTTTATTCCAAAATTGCTAGGTATTGCTCAGTTTTGGGGTACGCATTTAAAATGTAAATCCCATAAAGTTGTATGTCACATGATTTATTAGGCTGCTGCTGCTTTTTTTTTTTTTACTCCACGCATTTCAGGTTGTGTTCAGCCTGGTGATGAAGATCTGAATCCAATTCTGTACCGAGCCCTCATATTGCACGTGACGGAGAGGTGAAATGTAAGGACAAAAAAAAAGTCTCTAAGAGGAAAGACTGCTATTCTTATTTTTACTATAAAGGGAGAATATTTTGCTAAAGTGTGTGTAACTCTGGCTCCTTTTCGTGTGCATACTCTTACTATCGATTGCACACAATGAAACGTGGGCAGAAGACACCTGTTGGCTTGGCAGGGCATCACTTCTGCAACCCTGCCTTCCTCAAGTTACTCTTCTTACCTTGGAGGGCCTCTTCTGCCTAAAAGAACAACTCCACACACTCCTTGATCTTCCTTCTTTCCTCCCTCCCTCCTTCTTCCCCTCCCTCCCTCCTTCTCTCCCTCCCTCCCTCCCTCCCCTCCTCCCTCCCCTCCTCTTTTTCTCCTCTCTCCCTCCTCTTTTTCTCCTCTCTCCCTCCCTCCCTCTCTCCCTCCCTCCCTCCCCTCCTCCCTCCCCTCCTCTTTTTCTCCTCTCTCCCTCCCTCTCTCCCTCCCTCTCTCCCTCCCTCCCTTCCTCTTTTTCTCCTCTCTCCCTCCCTCCCTCCCTCCCTCCTTCTCTCCCTCCCTCCCTCCCTCCCCTCCTCCCTCCCCTCTTTTTCTCCTCTCTCCCTCCCTCCCTCCCTCCCCTCCTCCCTCCCTTCCTCTTTTTCTCCTCTCTCCCTCCCTCCCTCCCTCCCTCCCTCCCTCCTTCTCTCCCTCCCTTCCTCCCTCCCCTCCTCCCTCCCTTCCTCTTTTTCTCCTCTCTCCCTCCCTCCCTCTCTCCCTCCCTCCCTCCCTCCTTCTTTCCCTCCCTCCCTCCTTCTCTCCCTCCCCTCCTCCCTCCCCTCCTCCCTCCCTCCCTCTCTCCCTCCCTCCCTTCCTCCTTCTTTCCCTCCCTCCCTCCTTCTCTCCCTCCCCTCCTCCCTCCCCTCCTCCCTCCCTTCCTCTTTTTCTCCTCTCTCCCTCCCTCCCTCTCTCCCTCCCTCCCTCCCTCTCTCCCTCCCTCCCTCCCTCCTTCTCTCCCTCCCTCTCTCCTTCCCTCCCTCCTCTGTCCCTTCCTTTATTCCCTCCTTCCTCCCTGTCAATATTGTTTGTAGAGCACAAACTGTGTCAGGCACTTTTTGGGCACTGGGGATCCAGTCATGAACAAGACAGTCCCTACCTAATCTAACTCACTATAACATGGGAAGGAGACAGACAAGGAAACACACGATCAAAATGCAGCCGAGTGATTGCAACGACAGGGGAGGCACAGGAGGTTATAGGGCACATGTGCTCCTAACCCAGGCTTGGGGGTGAGGGAGGGCCTCCCAATGGGAGTCACCTGACAGATGCTTCAGAACTAGCCCGGTGAAGGTTTGAGGGATGAGTGTAGCAAGCAAAGGGAACTGACAGGACGGAAGGCATTTAGAGCATTGGATTCCAAAGACGAAGTGATGATAAATGAAGCTGGAAGCATCAGCAAGGGTTCAATCGAGTCATGTTAAGGAGATCAGAGAATCTCATAAGGGCATCAGGGGAGTGGCACGATCAGAGTCAAGAATGGGTTGTATGACAAATATCTTCCAGATAGTAAATACACAGACTCTTTGATCCAGCAATTCCACTTCCATTTCTTGGTATAGTATTGGTGCAGATGAATTCCCACATATAGGAAATGATGTATCAACAAAAGTATTCCTTGCCAGACTGAATATAACAACAGGAGATTGGAAATAACCTTAATGACCATCAGTTAGGGACTGATTAAATAAATTATGATAAGTCTGTAACTGGTAATGGTTGCTGTCAGTTGGAGTGAAGGAGTTAACTTAATTTTCACTCTTTTGTGTCTTCTAAATTTTGTGCCATGTGTATCTAATATCAGCTGCTTTAGTCCAAGTGACTTTCGCACGGTCGTGTGGTTTGGTTCCTATTAATGTACAGTCATTGAAAATTCTGTTTATAAAGCTCTAAGAGATCAAGGGAGCCCTGGTGGCAGAGTGGTTAAGAGCTTGGCTGCTAACCAAAAGGCTGTCAGTTGGAATCCACCAGCCGCTCCTTGGAAACCCTATGGGGCAGTTCTACTCTGTCCTGTAGGGTCGCTATGAGTTAGAATAGACTTGACTGCGATGGGTTTGGTTTGGGGTTTAAGAGACCAAGGAGCAGTGGTGTGTGTGTTGGGGGGAGGGAGAGAAGTTCAGCAAGAACGTTCAAACAGTGAAAATGTCTATTAAGCTGATTGTCAGACATTACTTACATTGTAAGAGAAAAGACAAGTATCGAATATTGTTTTGGCTTTCTATTCATTTCCTGAACACTGGCTTTTAAAATCCAAAATTTTTTGGTAAACATGTTGACTTTATATACTTATGTACACACATAAAACAGAAGAGATCAGAAGTAACAGCCTTTGTCTCTTCACGATTATGAAAGGGATTCTACATTTTAAAATTATCGACATAACAAGAATTTATTATGCAGTAGGAAGTAGATCCTATCTTGGGACAATTATTACCTATGTGAATCGAGTTATTTTAATTCCCCTTGCAATGTTTGTTCCCAGGTAATTGAAATTGGATTGCTTTGGGCTTCTCTAGCCACAGTCCCAAGGAAAGACTAAGACCTTGGTCTGGCAGTCATGGTAAAAGTCCCTCTAAGTCACCACTCATAAAGCCTCCCCACCCCATCATAAAGAAACGTCCAGTAAATGAAGGAATATTAGCGAAGTTTACAGTGAACCCCACACTGATGAGTAAGGGTGAGTGGCAGTGGTGAGGTCTGTGTTTTCAGTTTCCTTATAACTGATTTGGATTACTATTTTAACAGTATAAATTTGCCAATAAAAAAATAGCATACCATATTTGGAACTAAAAGTTAACACAACCTGTGAGGTAATAAAGAAAGGTAATATAACTGTTGCCCTAAAACAGAAACCCAGAAATTTTATCGTGAACTGGATTTTGGTTTTTCAAAGTTTTCCTTTTGTGAGGTTATACATTTATTCCATCAGTGCTGCCTTTCCTAAACTGGGCTCTCTTCGTTTTTGGAATTGCCTTCAAAGTGAATTTTGAAGTCTGATTAAAACATCAATATCAAACCTTTAAATCTAAAATATATCCTATTATAATTACCTACATTACTTGTAAAACTTAGGTATTTGAATTATATCTATATAAATTATATTTGTATAAATTATATATATAAATTAATGCTATGTAGATGAAAGATATATATATATTTATATTCATGCTATGGTTATGTGTGTGTGTGCACGTATGCACATACACATTTGGATAACCTTCCCAAAACATAAAGAGAATGCTACAGAATGTGAAAATTATTTCCAAAGAAAATGTTTAAAATTATTTTGAATAATGGCTTCATGATGGGTATGAAAATTGAGCCTCTAAATTTTACTAATTTGAAGAAACACACACATTGAAGATGTGTTCTAATATTCTTTCTGTAAAGACTAGACACTGTGATTATCTGATAAATTATAATTTATGACAGTGACAATCCCATCCACCTACTTAAACTCAAAACACCAGAAAGACAGGATTTCAAAATGGAGAAAAATAGGCGCATTTCCTGTTTTAAAATTTGCCTAATACATTCTTTCTTCATGAGACACAAACATGGGATGTGTCTGGGTTACAGAAATAAAAGGTGCAGGTCCTCAGAAGCGAATGAACACACACAAGAGGAAGACTATTTAGATTATGACATCATTGATGTGAACATTTTAGAAACGTTGACTCTTGGTCTTTAATATATTTGTGTGCATGTGAACGTGGACTCTGACAAACTTGCTAACCTGTCTGACTGCAAAAGTTAGTCACCTAAGCATAAAACTTTCCAGAGAACGGGCGGCTAGACAAGTTCTCCTTTCTATATTTAACCAGAAAAATTATCTATGTTGCAAAATACTTGTAACTTTCTTTTTTAATGCCATGTTGTGAAACGGGACCTGTTTGCTGGACTGGTTGAAACTGTGCTGCATAGGCTGCAAGCTGAGGCCCTTGTCTTCAGCTTTCCCTACTGACCGCCTATCTCCAGCTGGCCCACAAATAATGCACACTTGCCTACATCCTAAATCCAGAATGGTCTGACTGGTCTTTTTGTCTTCCCCCTAGTAACAGAAATGCTGGACTAATAGCCAGTAAATGGATCTACTTTTGTTTCAAGGAGCCCTGGTGGGGTAATCGTTAAAGTGCTCTAAAGGTCAGTGATTTGAACCCACCAGCTGCTCCTCGGGAGAAAGATGTGGAAGTAAGCTTCTGTCAAGATTTACAGCCTTGGAAACCCTATGAAGCAGTTCTGTTCTGTCCCATAGGTTTGCTATGTGTTAGAACCAACTTGATGGCTGTGGGTTTGGTTTTTGGTTTTTAGTCTTGTTTCTGCAATAACAGATTCGGTTTTTTGGCGGGGAGGAGGAAGTGGGGGACTCTGTTTAATCCTATGTAAAAGAAACATTAGACTAGATGGCTTCTGTAATCCAGGCTTGCTCTAAAATTAACTGAATCTATAACTATCTGAGATAATCTGCAATGTCCTAGATGTTTCAGTGCCCAGCACAGCTACAAAGTAGGGACAAACCCTTAGCAAAGATACTTTAATTGCAGACAACGTAGTTAAACAAACACCTATGTTGAGTAAGCTTTCACTTGTTGCAGGAAATTCCTGTTTGTCCAAAGTTATCCTTCCTAAACTGAAATTTCAGAATTCTTCCTTTGGTTTAACGCTTTGCCTGCTACCATATTGTAAATACTTATGAGTTTTATCATGCACGCATAGTTCTCGGGACGGGGGAGGGCTTTATAGTGATGTGGGTTGCACCACACTTCTTGCTTAAGGGATGACCATCGAATATTTTGATTCACTCCCCACCTAAGCACAGACTACCCAGCTCTGCTGTCCAGGTGCCAGGCACTCCCCCTCTATTTGGGTAACCTTCAAGAGTCCTGGCTTGAGCAAAGGGGACTATCTGTCCTAGATATTTCAGAGAACACTGAGCATATTTACCAGAAGCAAGTCTGTGTCACTTCTGCTGGAAGGTTAACAATTGTGGGGTGATGTCAGAACGATTCTCCCTAGATAGCACCAAAGAGGACAGCTAACACCCTTTCTGCACAGTCCACCTGCAGTGCTCAGTTGCATGATGACAGGCCAGTAAATGACCACTGGCTCAGCCGGACACGGCTCCCTGGAGCTGGCAACCTTGGTGCTCATTGAGATGGAGGTTGGATAGTTCTTGGGACTGATTCAACTCCTGTCCATGTAAAAGCTCAAGAATGGTTTTTTCCACACTCCCTAATCTAATCCCTTTCATTTCTCCCCTTAGATCAGGCAAAGTATAGAGATGAAATGCAGAAAGACAATTTGAGCTATGTTGGAATTTCCCCAGAGTTGGTCTTTGTGATCAGGATGGTGAAGGATATGATCAGTTGTATCAGCGTACCTTGAGATGGGTGAGTCTATCCACAAGTTCTTCTTGGCTCTCTAGCAAGGGTCATTCTGGATGAGCTGGAGTCAGTCTTCCTCCCCTCAGATCACAACACTCCACCAAGCCAAGGGTGAAATCCGAAGTCCCTCTGAGGCTATAGCAGTTGACCCTTCTGCAAACACTGTCATACTGGGTCAGACACATTCCCCATTTAGCTGGGGATTCGACTCTCAGCAACCCTGGGAACTATGAATTTAGGGAGGCTGAGTACTGTTATCTCACTTTTATAGACAAAGAAACTGCAACATTACAGTGGACGTGACTTTCCAACATCCGTAACTACTGGAGGAATTCAGATATCCCAATTTCTGCCCCGGTGCTCTTGCCCACATTGTGCTCCCTTGCCAAAGTCACACTTGAACTGTTGCAGATACATGTGCTCCTTGTAGGTCCTGTACAGTCGGTTCCCACTCATTGCGACCCTACGTGCAACAGAACGAATACGGCAGGGAAAATGATCACGTCTTCGTGACCTGAATTCAGATCTAAAGATACAGCTTTGAATGAACCTCAGACGGTACAGAGTTTTAATGAAGATGGAATCTCAAACACATGAAGTTACTATATTTTACTTAAGTTTTATTTTAACTTATTTTCATATTTCTTTATTTTATTCTGGCCATCATATCCCATCCACGTTTCTTTTCTGCCCAAACTTTTGATATACTTATTAATATTTTGATAAGCTCAAAAGTTGTTGTGTAACGTTAAATGATGCTGGAGCTAAAGGGGTATTTATGATTCTTTTTGCAAAAAGAAAATAACTATTTTTTTACATCTTGAAACAGCTTGACGGGAAAATATGGAAATTGAAGAGTGTATATATATGCAAATTAAAATCTATAGGAAGCAGTTTTTTTTTTATTATGACATTCTTTTATTTAGAAAATCTTTTATGTCTTTTTAAAATCTTTATCCACTCACTAGGAATATCGCAACTGGATTTTGGAAAAGTTTCTGCTTTCAGGGTTGTGAACTCTCGCGAGTGAATTAGGAGACACAAGTTTTTTTTTAAAAATTCCTTTCTAATTTGAGCAATTTGCATATCAAAGTAGTTTTCTCCCTTCTTTCTCTCTCGTTGGAATATCTTCCTTTCTTGCCTGAAGGCAGTAATCTTCTTTTAGATATTCTGTAGTAGCACAGCACTGCCACAAGGTGGCTCCACGCCTCCGTCACACATCATAATCAAGCCTGTCAAGGTACCTAACAGCAGCCCACAGTGTTTTCCCAAGAGATGGAAACATAACCTTATTCTTGTCACAGCTAGCAAGTGGAATGCAGAATTTACATGCAATTCTCAAAATATGTTTTATCTCCATTGTCAGTAACACCCGGCAGACCAACTTTGACTTTTTTTCCCTTCTGATAATTTCTCTATGAAAAATAGAGCAGCAAATCCTGTCTCGTCTACTTTATCTGTCAATCAGATGGTAATTTCCATAACGTTTGTTAACATAGAACCCCAACCTGTGATACTCTGCTACGTCCATTTTCTTCATTTCGGTTCATTGTTACAGGTAAGCAATCAAGCATTTCTCTAAGAGACTCGAGAATAAGGCGAGGGAGTGTGGAGAAGGGAACCCACGTAAATTATCACAGCGATGGGCTGACACCGTAGGATCCAAGAGTCTCATCCCCTGACTTTAAAGAAGACACAGCACATGATGTGAACTAAGTTTGCCAACAGAACCCACTTTGAAAATTTTTAGCTCAATAATGCCTAACCTTGAATGACAGATTTCACTGTGACAGCACCTCGGAATTTCTAATTAATTTTCCAGACACTCGATCTGTAATGTGTCAGATCTCTTCTTTAACAGGAGAACCTAGAGAGATCTCGGGTAATGAGGCTTTCCTTTATCTCTTACAACGGAATCAGAATTGAGCAAACAAGGAGCCAGTCTTCTAGTCATCCAGGTCTGCGGGCAGAGAACGTTGGGTCACGACTTTCTGTACCATCCTTAATCAACAACATTGGGTAGCAATAGACATGTGTTCTTGGATATTTTGTTTTTGTTTTTTTAATACATGAGAATGGCTGACTAAGGACCGTAGGCACACAAAGTGGCAGACTATCAAAAAATACAAATCTAAAACATTCAGATTCAGGACATGGGTAAGTAATGTTTGCATTGTGTAGAAATGAACACTAATCATTGAATTTAATAACTGTTACCAGAATTATAAACGACACCCGATTATATAGAGACAGTTTTTTCTGTTCTGAACCTTCCAAGTGGCTCACCAATCCTAAGGGCTGACTTTCACTCTTTTTGTAGATTATAAGAATCCTGAGTATCAGAATACGTCTAATAAAAGATCCGAGAGGAAGAACTGGGTGTCCTGTAATTTCCTATCCATGAAAAGCTGGACGCAAAGGACTCTCGGGAAGTAACCGCCAGAGCACTGGTTTGTCACCAAGGAGAACCACCTTAAGCAAAACTGACCCTCACTGCATAGTGCCTGGCAAGGGTCCATTTGCAGCCACGTGCTTACTGAATACTTTTAGGACTGACAAAACAAGCAAGTGAATAATCCTCAGTAGTATCTTAGAGGGGATCTCTATAAGCTGCAAATTGAATGTATTTTCAAATTGTAGGGAAACCACTATAATTATTTTTGCTGAATTTGCAACAAACTCATCTAGTCCTGCAAATCTTGATGATAAATGATTGTCTTTTTTTAGCATAAATAATGGAAACACAACAATTTACTGAATTAAAAAAAGAAAATAGCAATTACTAGAAGCAAGATTAACGCCAATAGGTTGGTTAACTTCTTTTAACAGCAATGTGTTTAGTGATTGTCATTGTACCTAATTCAGTGAAGAAGACATCCAAGAGATCTACCACTCTACCGTGAATACATGAAGCTGCTATGTGCCTGCTGTCCCAGGCAGCCTCAGGGTATCTGCAGCCAACCGTGAAAGTGGAAAAACTACCCCTATTTCTCTACTAGTTGTAGTCTGGTTTCGCTTAAGCAGAGAAGACATTTCATTCGTAAAGACACCTGCGATGGCTCACACGGACCCCAAGCTCATCTAAGAGATGAGTTATTTGGATGGCTGGTTAAAGGTCTTCATGTTCGTCTATAGGAAATGAGCCTCCAAAAATCATGTGACTTAAAGTGTTGGAGCAAATGCTATACCCATGTATGTCTTACTGATTTTCCTAGAAGCATGCCAAGCCATTCAGCTCCATGGGTTTAACCAGAGGTGCCCTGGAGGCTGCTGCCCATGCTAACGTCTTCTAGGACGGACGTCTTCCAAGATGAAGACTAATCTGGGGCCCGTGTTCAGGACCTCGTCAGTGGTGGCAAGGCAAAACTGATTAGCATCAGTGCAGGTACCTTCCTGGTTCAGGTCTCCCAGCAAAGCCCTTAAAGGGACATGGGTGCCCTCAGGTGGGAACTGATGGCTGCTAGTTATCAAGACAGACTGGAATCCTTCAGAGGCCTGGGTCACATATTAGGAAAGAAGATTAATCTGAAACTTAGTATCTTTTTCATCAAACAAGTTAATAGAACTTCAGGGTAAAATGCTTTTGGAATTTATTCTGCACATTTTTGAGCGACTCTGTAATAAAAGAAACAGAGACACAAGCAAAGAGTAGTGAAGAACAGGTAGGTTCTCCAAGGCTCAGTGAGGAGATTATCCCAGAAGGCCTCTAGCGTAGAAAGGATTTTTCCGTGGACCAGATCACACATCCCTCTCTTCCAATGCCTTGTCTCTTTTCTTTAATGATATAGCTATGACTATGGAAGAGCTATTTTTACAAAAATCAAAAGCCATTTAAAAAATCAGGTGGACACCCTCCCCATGCTGTGCAGAAAGGGATTAAATTCCATGTTTAGCACTGTGACGGCCTTGTCAGTGCATTAACAAAAGGACGTATGTTCAGACCTGTACGCCAGATTCACACGCTTCGATAAAGAGCAGGAAATTGTGAGGAATGGAAAAAGATAAATGCTTCACCCTTCATACGGGTTATTTTCTACTTTGAAAACCTGATAAAAGCTACTGACTTTTTACAGGAAAACTTATTGTGCATGTAAATGCAGAAGCAACTTTTACATAAAATTCTCCTGGTTTTGCTGAAGTCATGGACACCTCATTCATTGAGCGTTCTATGGAAACACCAAGCTAATAGCCTTTGTTTGGTGAATTTTGGCTCAGATTAAAAGGAAAAATATATTGGTTTCCTTCCTTCCTTCCTTTCTCTCTTATCTCCCTTGCCTGTACCACATTCTCTCTCCCTCTCTCATTGTCTCCAGGAAAGAGGAGCTATATGGAAAAAGATCTGAGCATCAAATCAGTGGAATAACTAAAAATGATTGGTAAATCATTTTATGTCTCATAACTCACCGTCTTGCGTCCAATAGTTATTGCTTATTCATGACATACTTCATCCCTTATCTGTAATCCTGATAGCAAACCTGCATGGGGGGTGTTGCTATTACTAAGTTATTAATGAGGGCATAGTGGCTCCAGGAGAATACACAACAGAAATGGAACTAAAGCCCATGTCTGCTTACTTTCAGCGAGATGTTCTTCCCCCAAATTTGAGCAGCATAAAAATACTCATTCACTTCTTAAGAGAAGGTCCTTAGGGGACAACTCAAGTGGAGTGTTTCTTGACAGCTTATCATTTAGAGTCAGAAGTCAAAGGCCAGAGGAGGCAGTACTGCAAGTGTGGCGAGGGGGTAGGTATATAAATCAGCAATCTGGAAATAATTTGATAAATTCTCAGGTCGATCATCTCAGTACGTCGCTCTGTTTTAGGGGCATTTCAGAAAGCCTAATATAAGAACAGGCTTTTAGTCTTTCTCCATCCAGGTTACATTTAAATAGTCTTATAGCATACCATAGTTAGTGTGATGATTAATGTTATGTGTCACCTTGGCTAGGCCATGATTCCCAGTATTATGTGATTGTCCTCCATGTTGTGGTATTGTGTAATAATGTGTTGTCAATCCTAAACCTCTATATGTTAATGAGGCAGGATTAGTGTGGGGTGTATCTTGAGCCATGCCGTTACTAAAGGGTTTCAAGTTGCACCCCTACTCAAGTCACTACCTTGCTCACGGAGGGTTTCCTTGAGGGTGTGGCCTGCATGTGATCTATATGAATGCTCTGGCAAAGCTCTCTCTCGCTCTGGATCCTTGTCATCATCTGACCTCTGGTTCTTGCGACTTGAGCCAGCAGCCTGCCGTCTGATCTGCTGATCTGGGTTCGTCAGCCTCTGCAACCACTTGAGTCAGGAGAAGCCTGATGCCTGATGCCTGACCCACGCATTTGGGCCTTGCAGGCCTCCACAGCTACATGAGCCATTTCCTTGAGATAAATCTCTTCACTGATTTTGCTTCTCTAGCGAACCCAGCCTAAGATAGTTAGTATAGTTTTTTATTCCTTCCATTTGAAAACTAAACTTGTTACAATTCAAGTCATACAGATACAAAAGCATCTTACAAGTTTTTACTAAAAGAGAATGTAGGTCTGATTCTCCCACCATCCTGGTGAAGTAGCTTGTTCTTGCTGTCTACTCACCATTTTAAAAACCAGACTAGTCTGATCCTTTACATCTTATTTGTGACTAAATTACATAATGCTTATAAATATCCAGAAAATAAGTGAAGATATTGATATTTCACCCAGTCTGAATCATTTGCTGAAAGAAGTAAACATTGTTCATTAGAAATATAAGAATTGTATCTGCTCTGTTGTTAAGTAGCTCTAATACACACACACACACAAACACAACATTGGCAAACATTTTTTTATGCTCTTGATACTTATTTAAGATAATGCAACATGGAATTCTCAGGAAACAGACATGCAGATATAAACTTGTTACTAATTTGAAGAAAAAAATATAATGTTACTAGCCTCATCACATCATCTGTTCTTATGTAATACAAAGGTAATGCAAACAGGATCCAACCCACTCTAAGTCAAATTGAAGTACACCCAATGATGGCTAATATTTTGCCCTCAGAGTTATCCTTTTACAAGGTAAATTACTGTGGTCACAGTTGTACTATAGATAATGTGACATAGGAGCAGAAGCATTTCCACATCCATTTAGAAGCTTTCCGTGCATCTGCTAATGAAGGCATGAAAAACTACTAGCCATATCTTCAAGGTTATAGCTGTGAGAGGAAAAACCAAAGCAAGCAAACATCACAGAGGAGAGCAGAACAACAATGAGAGACTCGTTGACAGAATACTGCCCTGCACTGTACCTGTGCAGATGAAACTGGACAGTCCTCCATAGATGACTTCATCGTTGTCGGGCAATATAAATGGACACCTTGTCTGAACCTCCAAACAGTACTGCTTGCAAGGAATTGTCTTTCTGCAGTTAAACTGTGTGACTTCAAAATACTGGGAACAGAGCCAGGCTTTGTAGACAATCTGAAAGAAGAGAAGAATCAAAAATATGGAGGGATGACAACGGTTCTGTCTCTAACAAAAGGACATGTTGTGTTGTGAGAAGCATGCTTGGTTTCAAGTGGGTTATAAGAACACTCTCATTCCGGAAAAGCATATTTACACAATGCCAGCTGCAAGTGCTAATAACGTAGCCACAAAAGTCTTTGCAGTAAGAGCAAAACATTACTTGATTGAGCCCTTAATAGGATGCAAAAGATATTCTGGCTTTTCGTTTGATGTAGCTTATTTGAGAAACAGTGGATTTAGGCAGGACCTCTGCATTTTCCCACAAATCCGGTGAGACAGAAAGTGAAAGAGGTAACTGGCAGTTTTGACAGACCGTAGTTATTTACTGCAACGTGCGAGGTCGACTGGATAATCTTCCCTGTTCCCTGTGTCTCGGTCCACCGTCTATGCTTCCAATTGACACTAGATGGTGCTGACTCCTTTATAATGACAACCAAGCAGGCGGCAAGAAAACAATGCCCACTAGTTAGTTCTTGAACTGCCAGAGGCACCAAAACCAAATCCATTGCTATCTCTTAGCGACTCTACAAGACAGAGTAGAACTGCCCCACAGGGTTTCCGAGGAGCGGCTGGTAGATTTGAACTGCCAACCTTTTGGTTAGCAGCTGAGCTCTTAACCACTGCATCACCAGGGTTCCTTCAAGAGGCACAGAGCAAGCAAAAATGGCCATTTATTTTAATGACTCTTATCAAACGCATTAAAAATCTCATAAAGCCCGGAAACACCCAGCTTAGATTAGACATACTATTCTGTACTGTGGTTAAGAGAAGGAGGAGGTAAACCTCATCAGAATAACAACTTTGATCTTTTAGAGACTCTGTGATCCACAACAATATTTGTTAGGTATTTACAGGTAGTTCCTGACTTGTGACAGATTTGAGTTACGAAGAACTGCACTTAACAACCCTGCATTTCACTGCAATGTGTACGGTATGTAATATGTACTACATACAGTGGTGCAGTGTATAAGTTGCTAATATTATCAGTCTCAGATGTTTATATGTAATGTTTCCAACACCAAAAGACAAATACAGATTGGATTTATAAAGATAATGATAATAAAAGGCAATAATAATGGAAACGTAAAAAAAAAGAGGAGGTATTTGCATTTATGAGAACCGATTTATGACAGAGTTATCAGAAGGAAAACTCATGAAAGTTGGGGACTACCTGTATTTAATTTTTATTTATTTATCTGTTAATAATTCCTACTTTAAATCTTTTATTGTCTTAGAACACATTTTCTATGTTTCAATTCTTTTTTTTTCTTTTTAATTATACTTTAGGAGGCAGCTTACAGAGCAATCAAGTTTCCCATTAAACAATGAATAAACATATTGTTTTGTGACCTTGGTTGCCAACCCCATGACCTGTCAACACTCTCCCCTTCTCAACTTTGGGTTCCCCATTCCCATTTGCCCAGCTTTCCTGTCCCCTCCTGCTTTCTGATTCTTGCCCCGGGCTGGTGTGTCCATCTAGTCTTGTATACATGGGTGATCTACATGTATTATTATGCATTTAATTTTTAAAAATATGAAAGGACTGTGACTTCATTCCTTGATTTATTTTTGTGTCTATTTGGGAAAATATTTAAAAAATGAACTTTCTGTAACAAAATGAAGTACGCTGAACATAAATTCAAATAAAACAACGACAAAAGAACCCATCTACAGTATGGTTGTGTTAGTTGCCATGGAGTGGGCTCTGATTTCTAGCAACATGTTGCTGAGCTTCAGAGCTATTCACAGATTCTTGACACTGACGGTTTTCATGGGTCTGTTTCTAAGATTAATACTTGTCATTGTTGTTAGGTGCCGTCGAGTCGATTCCGACTCATAGCAACCTAGGTACAACAAAACAAAACACTGCCCGGTCTTGCAACATCCTCACAATCGTTGCTATGTTTGAGCCCAGTGTTGCAGCCACTGTGTCAATCCATCTCATTGAGGGTCTTCCTCTTTTTCGCCGACCCTTCATTTTACCAAGCACGATGTCCTTTTCCAGGGATTGGTCCTTCCTGATAACGTGTCCAAAGTACATGAGAAGAAGTCTCACCATCCTCACTTCCAAGTAGCATTCTGTCGGTACCTCTTCCAAGACAGATTTGTTCCTTCTTCTGGCAGTCTGTGGTATATTCAATATACTTCGCCAATGCCATAACTCAAAGGCGTCATTTCTTCTTTGGTCTTCTTTATTCATTGTCCAGCTCTCACATGCATATGAAGAGATTGAAAATACCATGGGTTGGGCCAGGTGCACCTTAGTCCTCAAAGTGACATCTTTACTTTTCAACACTTTAAAGAGATCTTTTGCAGCAGATTTGCCCAGTGCAATACGTCGTTTGATTTCTTGACTGCTGCTTCCATGGGCATTGAGGATTAATACTATTTAGGTAAAATTGCATCAATTATGTTCCACGTGGAAAAGTGCATACTTTATAGTTTGATATTAAACTAGTTGCCATCGAGGCAATTCCGACTTATAGCAGCCCCACGTGTGTCAGAGTAGAACTGTGCTCCATAGGCTTTTCAATGGTTGATTTTTCAGAAGCAGATCACCAGGCCTTTCTTCCAGGGCATCTCTGGGTGGACTCAAACCTCCAACCTTTTTGGTTAGCAGCTGAGTGGATTAACCTTGTGTACCACTCAGACTCCAAATGTACACGGTGGTGGTTGTGTGTCATCGAGTCAATTCCAACTCATAGAGACCCCACAGGACACAGCAGAACTGCCCCACAGGGTTTCCTAGGCTGTAGTCTTTACTGGAGCAGATCTCCAGGTCTTTTCTCCCGTGGATCCACTAGTGGGTTCAAACGGCCATTCTTTTGGTTAGCAGCCAAGAACTTAACCACCAGGACTAATTAAATGTACACTAAAAGGTCATAGACTTTTTATAATAATAGCAAGAATAATAGCTAGTGTTTAACAAGTTAATACTCTGTTCTAAGCAATGTTCCAAACAATTTACATACATTTCTCCCCATATAATCCTCACCACACACTTCGAAGGGAAGTATGAGCCACATTTTGTATAGGAATTATAAGAGGTAATGAAAGTTATTCAAACCCAGGCTCATTAGGATTCCAAAGCCTGTGCTATTAACAATCATCCACAATTTACCCTGAAAACAGTGTTTTGTCCTGCCCCATCCTCACAATCGTTGCTACGTGTGAGCCACTCTGTCAATCCATCTCGCTGAGGGTCTTCCTTGCTTTCGATGACCCTCTACGTTGGTGATCTAAAATGATATCTGACTTCACATTTACTCTATTTTACTCATTGAGGCACCTTTTATCAAAGAATAAAGCTTTATATTGATCAAAGTTATAATTAGTTATGAAAAATTTTAACACAATCTTCCTTACACCAAATGGGCTTTTGACTAGGGGCACGCAATTCAGTTATGATTTTAGGTTGCTAAGAAAACTCCCTTGTGATTTCCGCTCTTCCCCATAAGTTCTTCCAAAAACAAATTTTCAGAGTAAACGTGGATGATTGTTAATAGCACAGGCTTTGGAAGCCTGGAACATAATTGATACAATTTTACCTAAATAGTATTAATCCTCAACGCCCATGGAAGCGGCAGTCAAGAAATCAAACGACGTATTGCACTGGGCAAATCTGCTGCAAAAGATCTCTTTAAAGTGTTGAAAAGCAAAGATGTCACTTTGAGGTCTAAGGTGCACCTGGCCCAACCCATGGTATTTTCAATCTCCTCATATGCATGTGAAAGCTGGACAGTGAATAAGGAAGACAAAAGAATTGAAGCCTTTGAGTTATGGCATTGGTGAAGAATACTGAATATGTAATGGCCTTCCAGAAGAAGGAACACATCTGTCTTGGAAGAAGTACAGACAGAATGCTACTTGGAAGTGAGGATGGTGAGACTTCTCATGTACTTTGGACACGTTATCAGGAAGGACCAATCCCTGGAGGAGGACATCATGCTTGGTAAAGTGAAGGGTCAGCAAAAAACAGGAAGACCCTCAATGAGATGGATTGACACAGTGACTGCAACAAGGGGCTCCAACATTGTGAGGATGTTGCAAGACCAGGCAGTGTTTCATTCTGCTGTACATAAGGTTGCTATGAGTAGGAACTGACTCAATGGCACCTAACAAAAAAAACTAAATCCACTGCGGTCGAATCAATTCCGACTCATAGTGACCCTATAGGACAGAGTAGAACAGCCCCACAGGGTTTCCAAGGAGCACCTGGTGGATTTGAACTGCTGACCTTTTTTGGTTAGCAGCCGTAGCTCTTAACCACCATGCCACCAGGGTTTCCAACAATTACAAATGTAATTTTTATTGTCTAAGTCATTAATAGTACATATCACCAAATAACTTGTTAGGAAAACATGCAAATGATTATTATCATTACAGGCCTTTCGAATGGATCTTAACATAAAAGTACACATTGAAAAATTGCTCTGGAAAATACTACAGTAATCGAGGAAACACCTAAGAATTCTTAAATTTCAACTAGGAAGTCGAGGTAGGAGTATGCGGAAGGGCGCTACGGTGGTGTAAGTGGCAGGTGGGGGTGGCACTGTCATGCTGTCAGAAAGAGGTTAGAAGCACACTTTCAGAAGACAGAAAATGAAATGGTTTCCTAGCCACACATGGGGAGGGGATACAGATGTTTTTCAAAATACTATCGATATTTGTGAAATATGACATAATATTTATAATACACGATATGACACTACATTTAAGACCTAAGATAGTCTAAGAATACCCAGTGTCTATTCTGTGAGTCCCGGTCTTGCTTGCTTCTTTTAGGTGCTAGAGGAAGTTGTATATGCTTCCGTATGCAGGTCTAACGCTAAGACAATTTCATTGGGAGAAAAGCTCACCTTTTGCATATTTCTAGGATTCTAAAGAGTACAGCTACCTGTTTTCTCTTAGAGAATAGCTTTCCCCATTGTTCCAGACAATTGGACATATTTTCATGGGTCAAGCTCTACATTCTCATTTCCAGCTTGCTTTGGTACAATTATTCAAATTAAAATGACTTC
This sequence comes from Dugong dugon, assembly GCA_030035585.1. Classification (NCBI taxonomy): domain Eukaryota; kingdom Metazoa; phylum Chordata; class Mammalia; order Sirenia; family Dugongidae; genus Dugong; species Dugong dugon. The sequence continues at coordinate 6,884,271 of CM057479.1, read as the reverse complement.
TCAATAACCAGTCACATCCCGTACCTGTAAACTCTTCAGAAACAATCTCTTCTGGCTCACAGACAATGAGGTGTCACACACTGAAGTTTCTTGAAATAAATACACATCCTCTTTGCAATCAGTTTCCTCCAGGACTTTGACCTGGTTCGGACCCCTGCTGAGAATGTGCATTTCTAACAAGTTCCCTGCTGAGAGCTTGCATATCCACTCCAGGTATAGGGTCTCAGAATCTACACTTGAACAAGATCCCCAGGTGATTCTTGGGTATAACTTTCTGGGAACTTGTTAGAAATGTGAATTCGTTCCAGTTCAAACTTCCGGTTTCCTCAGCCTTGCCCGATTGAAAGAGGTTCATTCTTACTCTGGTTTCTTAGATCCTAGTTCAGCTCTGTTTTCTTTACAGATTATCTGACTCAAATATTAGTAAGTGATCAAGGCCATTTTATAAATGCCAGGTACCAGCCATGAAGAAAAGTGATTATAATTTGCAAAGTCACTAGCAGAACTCTGGAGCTTAGACGAGGCTGAAACAGTCTCCGCAGGAAGGCTTCTCCACATCTCCCGTTCTGATGATCCAACCCTGAGACTTCTGAATGTGCAAAGAACTGCCCTCATTTGAGTCAGAAACGTTTTCTAAAATTTTAGTTCTAGGGATGAGATGTGTCAGAAAGCAATGAGGAAAAAAGTGTATAGGCAGAGAAACATTTTATTGTTCCTGAGGAGATGAAGACTGAGAAACAATTTTTATACAGCTAAAGGATTTCTCTCCCCTGTGAACAGATGTGTTTATGAACAAGTGTCTAAGAGGCAGAGCTTGTATACAGCATGTTCCCTAAAATATTCCAAAGGAAACTGGAAAAGGTTTGCATAGGACGTAAGAAAATTCTTCTGTATCTTTTGAACAGATTACTTGAAAAGATAAATGCTAGGTTAGTAAACATCTGAAAACTCTGTTATGTAAAGAAAATAAGTTCCTGGAAACATATTAATATAAATAAAATATATTAATATTACTATATTAAGACTAGAAGAAAAAGGGGGATAGGGTATCTATTGTTTTCAAAATCTGAGGGAACTGACATGCGCTGATCATAGTACCTTTCTTCTATGTGGAATCAGAGGATAAAGACAAGATATCCGTTGCCATCAAGTCAATTCTGACTCATAGTGACCCTATAGGGCAGAGGAGAACCGCCCCACAGGGTTTCTGAGGAGTGCTGGTGGATTCGAACTGCTGACCATTTGGTTAGCAGCCAAACTCTTAACCACTGCACCACCAGGGCTCAAAAGACAAGATACAAAACAATAAATAGGTAAATACTGGTGTGATATAAAGAACAGCTCTCTTTCCAGAAGAGATGTAGAGAAACGAAATGGGCTTCTTGGGAGCTACTGGGTTTTCTGTAACTGGGAAAATTCAAAAAAATATAGATAACTTTTGTCAAAATGTCGTGAGAAGGATTCTCGTGTTGGGAAGATGAGAGAAATACATGGCTCTAAGAGACTTTCCAACTCGTTTCTACAGGTTTCTGAAGAAGGGAAGTTGAGAAAGGTGATGTTTTATGGTGGAACAAAGCTATAGAGAACAAAATGATTAATTTCAGAAAGTACTAAAGGATTTTTATATAAAAGCACAGGATGAAAAATGAATATATTTGTCTTATTTCATAAGAACTACAGAGTATTAGAAACGAGAGAAATCTTTTTTTATAATGTCTTTGCCTTCTCATATAGAGAGAAGTATTAGATAGATCACTTTTGTGGGTGTCAGTGAAGCATATAAATGATTATATGATGGTAAATAACAATTTGGGAAGGAAGAGAACAATGCTTAAGGTGTCTGGTGACAAACGAATGGCTAAACTATATCTACCCCACTCTTCTCACTGAGAGCTTTTCACCTTTTCCCATTTGTAGAAGTGGTCACGTTTGCTAGCTAATTATGCCCATGATGGACATAATCTATTCACCTCCACACTCTGACCCCCGCCCACGCCCCTTGGAAATAACTATTGACTGTATAAAAACTTGGCTTGACAGCCATTCACTGTACAGTAAATGGGAAATATTTTCCAGTTGCAGCCTTGATCTGCTGCAAAAAGAACAGACTAAAATACAAGGTAGCATAAATGAGAATATTGTTTTCACTTAATATTTGGATAACACTTTTCTCTTTTTTTCCCCCAAAACCCTTTTTAAAAAAAAAAAAATGTTATTTTTCTTCATGAAACCCTTGAGATTATTTGGGAAACATTTTACAAGTAAGGAAACTGCAGTATGCAGATATCATACAGGAAATTAATGGAATTCAGGTCTCTTCACAACTAGACAGGTATCCCTCCCCACCCAGTAGGAAACTCTCTTACGTGAAACTCTTCTGAAAGGACTTAGAAAGTGATGAAATATGATAAGGTCTAGATTTCTAGAGACACAAAGCCACAGCATTCCAGAGATAGAAAAGGTTTTAGAAATCTTCTAGATGAGCGTCTTCACTGTAAAGTGGGAACTGGAAAGGGCACCATTGGTGGCAATAGGGGAAGATGAGAGTCTGGAACCTGGATTCTCTGACTTCCAGCCATTGTTTAAAAAATAACCCATTGCTGTCAAGTGGATTCCGGCTCATGGCGACCCCATGTGGACAGAGTAGAACTGCTCCATAGCACTTCTTGGCTGTAACCTTTACAGATGCAGATCGCCAGGTTTTTTTCCGAAGGTGCTTCTGGGTAGGTACTAACTGCCAGCCTTTAGCATAGAAGTGTAGTGCGAACCGAATACAGCATCTATTTTGAAAGGCATCAACTGAGCATTGTTTGTTCCTAACATAATCACTTTTTTTGCAAGTCACTTTATTTCAGAATTTCACTTTGGAAACTCTCACTTATCACTCTGTACAATGGACTGTAATGGCCACTTCTCACCTCGTTTAGGGGTTGACTCCGAGGTCTCTTCTCTGCGCTCACCTCAGTTTACCTATTCTCTCCATTACGCAGGCTTGTATGAAGGTGTGATCCAGGACAGCAAAGGATGGGGGTGGGAGGTAAGCCAAGGGAAGTGTGGTCTAGCAAACTCATTCCTATACTCTTGATGAAGACCCTTTTTTTAAAGATAATTTTCAATTTTCAGAAGAGCTTTGGTTGTAATGGCACAAGCATGATTGAGTTGAAAACCTCAGGAAGACAGCCAGAGGGAAAGTTCTCTCTCTGCCCCATGACCATGAGCAGAGAAGTTAAGCTACGCAATTCTGAACGGCAATGATTTATGTGGCTGTATGGATGAGCCTGAGATAGGTATCGCTATCATTTAGTTAGTTAGTAGTTAGTTATAAGTGGAGTGCTGCATAATCTGGGTTGGCAGTACTGTCATTATAAATGATTGTTAGCATATTCTTATGGCAGGTTCTTATTATGTCTCTTGGTTCAGGAGAATCAGTTTGACTGCAGCTATCACACATCAGATGATCTTGTAGAAAATCTTTCATAAAATGTCTAAGATTAATATTTTTTCAATACAAGCTCAGATTCTCATTAATTTTAAATCTGCTTGCCCCCCTAAAATATCTTTTTATTTTAGAGTCCACCCGAATATCTGCAGACATGCCTAGAAATAAATTAATCAAGGTTTACATTGCATGGTCCCCAAACAATCATAAAAGATTTCTTGCCTTGACTTAGCTGCAATATAAACACGTGTGTTTAAAACCAGTTGCTGTCAAGCTAATGGTCCAACTCATGATGACTGTGTGTGTTTAGAATTCAGTACATAGTCCCTTCATCTGTTCTCTTTTATAAAGCATAGAATGGCCAGATAGCAGTTAGATTTATACTGCAAACTCGTTTTAGCCTTCTGAAAAACAAGTGTCACGAAAGCTAATCTTCTTTTTATTATCAAGAAAAATCTCAGATGTTAAAAATGTCATCATCTTTATATTAGAAGGTTGCATTTTCCCCCATGTATTAGTAAAGACTTTCTTTTCACATTTGCTGGTAGATTTGATTAGATCTTTTTCTACAAGCTCTAATGCTCTAGTGGCCTGAATTTTGAGTATGTGTGGGTGAAATAATTGGTTATGTAAGCATTCGTTTGCTATAGCAACTGCCTCAGGCTAATGCACCTTGATGCATAAGGCATATAGCAACAATTATAAAATAGCCGCAGCAATGGACTTGAGTTTACCAAGGATTATGAAGATGACGCATGACCAGGCAATGTTTTGTTTGTTGTACAGAAGGTCACTATGAGTCGGAGTCAGCTCGAAGGCAACAACAACAATTATAAAAGGGGTTGAAAGTCAAATACATTTTGACGTTCATATATCTGAATGTCAACTTCTTCTTTATCTGTGTCAGTGTTTGGTTAAAGCATGTTGCACCTGGAAATTGGAAATTGTGATACGTTCTGAGTGACAAAAAAAAAATCACTACATAAGGATGAGCTAAGTCATCTGTAGAAGAATATGAAAAATGGACACGGGAGAACCAGGCTCATGGATATAACTGACTAAGGGTCTAATATATATAATATATAGAAAATCTTGACAACTTAACAAAAAGACAAATCACTCAGTCAAAAACCGGGTGGAGCACATGAACAGACACTTCACCAAAGAGGATATTTGAATGGCTAACAGACACATGAAAAGATGCTCAACGTCATTAGCCATCATAGAAATGCAAATCAAAACCACAATGAGATACCATTTCACTCCCACTAGGATGGCTAAGATAAAAAAAAAAAATAGGAAAATAACAAGTGTTGGAGGGGATGTGGAAAAAATTGGAACCTTCATCTATTGCTGGTGGGAATGGAAAATGGTACAGTCATGTGGAAAACAGTCTGGTGGTTCCTCAAAAAACATGAGGTAAAGCTGCCATATGACCCAGCAATTCCCCCCTTAGGTATATACCCTAGGGATCTGATAGAAGTGACACGAACAGACATATGCATAGCTATGTTCATCTCAGCACTATTCACAATATTCACAACAGCCTGGTTAATTTCTACCTATCCTGTATAACTCACCTGTAAGCCTTCTCTAACATGCAAACCTTCTCAAGACTCGGAGATGTCTTCTCCTGTGAGCTTATGGGAGCCCTGGTGGCACAATGGTTAAGAGCTTGGCTGCTGACCAAAAGGTCAGCAGTCTGAATCCACAAGCCGCTCCTTGGAAACCCTATGGGGGCAGTTCTACTCTGTCCTGTAGGGTCACTATGAGTCAGAATCAGCTCGACGGCAATGGGTTTTGCTTTTTATGGGTTTATGCTGGAGTCTCTGGGTGGCGCAAATGGTTAAGTGCTCCACTACCAGCCTAAAGGTTGTTGATTTGAACTTACCCAATAGTGTCTCAGAAGACAGGCCTGGTGATCTCCTTCTGAGAGGTCACAGACTTGCAAACCCTATGGAGCAGTTCTCCTCTGCACACATGGGGTTGCCCTGAGTCAGAATCGATTCAACAGCAACTAACAACAACAACAACAACATGGGCTTATGCTGAATGTGACTCTGTCTTCTTGTCTGCCTCTTCTAGCCTTTATGTGCTTGGAGTCTTGTGCATTTTTATATGTGTAGGGCCTTGAGTGAATGACAATAATTTATCTTTAATGGAATCCTCACTGAAAATTAGTAACCCCCTTCAGGTTTGTATAGAAAGGTCTCGTGCTTGGGTAGGTATAGTATAGGTCAATCCAGCTGGGTCTGATTTCCTGCACAGAGTCTGGTTCTGTGGAGCAGAGACTTCAACTGTGAACCTGATAAGCTCCCAAGATATTAATTCCTGTGAATCCTTTTCCAAGTGACCAGCTAACTCCTTTATTGAAAGCCAAAGAAATGCTAAACAAATATATTTTTAAACACCTACTTCAATGATTTGAATCTCTCCTTTCAAATAGCTGTCATGATTGAAGTCATAAGGCAAAATATGGAGTTTGTTTGCAATCTGAGAAACATTTCTAAACAAAGAGAAGGCAAAATTTGGCTTATTGCCTAAGGCTCACGGAAAGTACACAGAACTCCAGATAGGCAGAATTCATTTTGAAATTGTAATTGGAAGTGGACAAGTTCCTTTGTCTGGGATCATGGCACACATGTTGGGAAGACAGATAATACTAACGCATGCCTTTCCCAAACAGTTCTGTCATGCATCCAGAAATGAAGATGAACAATGATGGGAAAACGTGAATTAAGCTCACAGTGAATAGACATCCACCTCTTCTGGTGTCAAGCAAAAGCTCTCTCAATGAGCCTTCATCTGGTTTTCACGTTAGTGATAAAGATAACAGGACCTCTGTTGGCTGGCATCTGGAAGGGAGGAAGTTCTTCCGTGGACGCAACTGCTCAGTCTCTGCGATTGGTGGATGTGCCTGCTGCGTTTTCAAACAAACAGCCTTTTCCAAAGTCAGAAAGGGATAAAACTCACGAACGACAGCTCCTTTTATAGACTACCAGCCAATCAATGCCTTGGGAATGCAGCGGTATTCCATGTTCCATGGCTCCTTAAGCAAACCATTTATTGAAACCTGGACTGTATTAAGCGTCAGAAAAGTACCAGTGATCCTATTAGAATTTACAGCTTAAAAAAGACGCCAAGCAAACACTTAAATATAGATTCCGTTTCAGGCTGCACATTTTAGGTGAGTTGAGAATGTTTGAAAGGGCTTGGAGGTGGGAAAGCAGCCTTCTGAAGAAAAAGAAGTGGACGTGAGGCTGTAGATAAGAAACCTTAAACTGGCCTTAAGCATGTAAAGGTATAATATAACCAAAGAAAAAGAAAGTGTGACTATGGTCCACTGAGAGCCTAGGTATTTGTGTTAAGCTTTCCTAGTTTTGCAGAACTCATATAGGAATTCATGGGGCACTTGATGATTAATAAATGAGTGAGTATTGTATTATACAATCTAGAGTATATTTAGAAAACACCAGTGCATTCATTGGTGTTACTTGTCATAGTAGAGTTGTACTAAGTAATTGGTAAATCCACTGCAAAATGTCATTATAGTCTTTTTTCCCTAAAGCCCAATAAAGTAGGACTTGCTATATAACTCATTCAATTAATATAAACACATAAAAAAGATTTACAAAAAGTTAATATATAGATCATAGAATTGAAAGTAAAATATGGAAAATTTGAAATAATAAAGTAAAATTACATATCTAACAATCTGATAACTTTGCTTAGCAGCATACCTTATAGATCAAGAATATAAAATGCTTTGGGCATATCTCTAAATTTTCTAGTTCTTTGTCATAATGGTGGGACATTTCTGTGGCAATAATGTATTACTGCATATTTTACCAATATCAGGTTCACAAGAGTTATGAACTAAAACAGCAATAATCTGCCTTTGCTCAAAGGAGGTGCTATTGCCTCTTTGTTGAGTAGGTTCTCCACATTCTTTATTTTCTCATAGACACGAGGAATTATGGTTCTGTCATGATGTAATGGATGCTGAACAAATAAGAGTCTAATACCATTGCTATCGTTATGTTTATACTTTATTCTAATTGTCCTGCTAATGACAAGCAGGGACAGGAGTGACAGCTCCTTTTGTAGACTTTGAGCAAACCAGCACTTTGGGGTGCAGTATCACATCTTCCATGGCTCTTCGAACATTCTCTTTATTTAAACTTGGTCTGACTGTCAGCAAAGTGTCAGTCATCCTATTGGAATGTATAGCTTTAAACAGTCACAGAGCAAACACTTCAGTATTCTAATGAGAAGACAGAGTTGTAGCCCGTTATCACAAAAAAGAAAGACGCGAACTGCTTTGTGCACACTGGTTGCATAGATGTCACTGAATCTGTTAATCCCAAATTATTTATTGAGAACCTGTTATAGAGCAGTACTCTTGGGAGTGAAGGTGGAGGGCAGGTTAAAAATATATACATAAAAACATTACAGTCAAACTCAAGGAGACAGGTAAGGTGTGTTAGGCCATGTGTTACCATCAGTACACTTCGGTTTGGAGGAAGCAGAAATCAGTGATGACTGGGGGTGTCTGGAGGTTTTATGGAGGACAATAGAGGGGGGTATTATATGAGAGGGAGTGGCTGGGCATGTGGAAGGGAGGAATAGAGTGGACGTTATTCTAACTGTGATGGAGAAAAGAAAAGAAGGAAGGACAGAGGGAGAGAGGAAGGAAAGGAGGAAGACAGGGAGCAAGGAAGGAGTTAATGAAATGTTTACTATGATCTGTTAGTTCGCTAGGTGTTTTGACGTGTTATTATTCCGAATTTACAAATGTGAACACTAAGGCCCAGAGAATTTAGCTAATTTGGACAAGGCCCTACAGCTGAATATAACACAGCCAGAACTGGAATTTAGGTCATTTTACTCCCCACCCCAGCCCACACCGAAATGTTTTTGCCCTACACTGCATATAGTCCTTATCAGGAGGGAATGGTCCCTGCAGAAGAACATCACGCTTGGTAAAAGAGGAAAAAGAGCAAAAAAGAGGAAGACCCTCAATGAGATGGATTGACACAGTGGCTGCAACAATGGGCTCAAGCACAAGTACAGTTATGAGGATGGTGCAGAACCAGACAGTGTATCATTCCGTTGTACATAGGGTTGCAATGAGTTGGAACTGACTCAACGGCGCCTAATAACAACCGCAACAGAATAGATGTAACAAACATTACTTTATAATGTTTAAGAAAAGGTGTTTGTGAGTTGCAAGAAACATATTTTCTAGAGTTAAGTTTTGGAAATTCAGACATTTCCTATGCTTCATAGTTCAATTCTGCATATCTCAATGAGATATTTCAGCAACTTCTGTATGTATTTTTCTCAATAGTGAAAGACTTTAAACACTTAAAAGATAGTGATGTTTGTGATTTTATAAACCAAGTTTAAAACCCTATGAACTGATGATTTGAGTAATAATATTGTTAATGATGAAGGAGCCAGAGAATTATTTTTTGAAAAAAAAAAACAAAAGCCTATCGCTAGAATAAACAGCCACCACCAATTAGGAATCTTAGTTTTCTAGATCTCATCTTATATCCTCCTCTGTGGTTGGTTATTTCTCACATGAACATTTATTAAAATATTAAATTATACAGCAATGAAATTAAATCGCCTATGTTTCAAACTGTTTTTGCTAAACATTTTTAGTACTTACTCCATCCGTTTAAAAAAGCCAGCATATTCCCTCTATAAATATTTACTAATAAAGTGTGCACATGAATTATTATATAAAGTGTACATTATGAAAGGGAGAGAATAAAAAAGAAGTATAAAACTGTAAGGGATAGAATAAGTGATTACTACACATAGAATTTTAATATTTTCTTGTCATATCACAAGGGACCATCTTGTGCATGTCCTGGGGGTGTATACACCCCACTTATGAGAACCAAAAAAAAAAAAACCAAACCCATTACCGTGGAGTCAATTCCAACTCACAGCAACCCTATAGGACAGAGTACAACTGCCCCATAGGGTTTCCAAGGAGCACCTGCTGGATTTGAACTGTCGACCTTTTGGTTAGCAGCCGTAGCTCTTAACCACTGCGCCACCAGGGTTTCCCACTTATGAGAAGCCTGGTGCAAATTAAAACGGCTATTGCAAACTTCTTAAAAACTGAAAAACAAAATAAGGTAGAGTGTCAAAAATCATGTCAAATGCTGCAGACATTTAAAACTGAGCTCTTGCTTGAATTGTGTGAGTAAATTTTGACGAATCTTATCAAACCAACTAGACCAAATTCAAAAATCATCACTGGGGCAAGAACCTCGTCTGTCTTTGCTCATCAAGGAATGCTGCACCAGTAGGGGGCTGGCCTCTGCAGGACTCAGTCATTACTTCCTGGATGAATGAATGAATGAATGGATGGATGGATGGATGGATAAATGAATGAATGAATGGATGGATGGATGAATGGATGAATGCATCCAGACACAACCTGAAGGTATGTCCAAATGGCTGCAGGTCAGTGAAAGCAGGCCTATATAAATCTGTCCTGTTGTATTTAGCCAGATTTATTTTTTTTAACAAATGCTTTGTTCTGTTTTCTTTTGTTTTTATCTAGACTCTAAAAACATTCATTGCCACTGACGTATTTTTAAGACAAGCAATAGAAACTGGGTAAATAAGCACAATTTTGGATAAGCTGTAATGATGCTGACTTTTAGTAGCTATGATAGGTAGTAAAAACTATTTCTTTATCTAGTTCTGGAGCCCTGGTGGTGTAGTGGGTAACCGCTCATTTACTAACCAAAGGGTCAGCAGTTTGAAGCCACCACCTGCCTCTTGGAAACCCTAGGGGGCAAATAAGCACAATTTCAAATAGGCTATAATGATGCTGACTTTAATAGCTATGATAGTAGTAAAAATTACCACTTTATTCCAGTTAGTATGACTTACCATGGTTCCTGGAGTCAAAGTAAGACTTTAACTTGTAAGACTGAATTTATTGGCATCTTGTGAAAATATTGCTAATTATATATACATATGACATTAAGAAAAACCAAATCATTTGTTGAATTCAAAGCAGATACATTGCTATTAACTCCTCTTTTTTATTCTAAAATGCGGTGCCAACTTCTGGCGACAGAGGAGGGAAACATCGTCTTCCTGAAAATTTGCATTATTTCTGTATTTCCTCGGTAAACCAAAATATATTGTCTTAACATCTTACTTCATGTAATTTCTCTAAGTAATTAGAAACTACATGTCTTCGAGTGATAAGATTAAGATACTTCAGGTAAAAAAAAATTCAATTCACTCATACACAATGGTTTCATAAGCCATATTAAAACAAGCAATTGAGTTGAAAGGTAGAACTTTTGAATTCCTCCCTAAAATATTTCATAAAACATTTTTATTGAATTTTTTTATGTGTGTTCCATTTACTTTCTTCCTCCACAGTCTTATCCCTGTGAAGTTTGTAAAATATAATGTATATCCTATTCTCCAAGACTGTTGGCGTATTAGCGTATTGCATATTAAAAAATGTAAGTGCCATACGATTCATTGAGTCAATAATATACATATATGTTATATGCCCCTTTGAGCCCATCCTCATAAATGTTGTGTTTAGGAGCACAGAACTCTAAGACAAGAAGACTGTTTTGTTCCCACTTGTGTAGAGACAGAAGAATACGGTAATAGTTTGTAGGCCGGTATGTCACTCCTACCACTTCCCTGTTTTAAGCCCTTCTTCTCTCAGTCAAACTTTTAATGCACTCAGCTGGTAACCGAAAGGTTGGAGATTCAAGTCCTCTCAAAGGTGCCTGGGAAGAAAGGCCTGACAATCGACTTCCAAACTATCATCCATTGAAAACCCCATGGAGTAGAGTGCTCTACTCTGGCATACACAGGGTCACCATAGTTGGAGTCCACTTGTAGGCAAGTGGCACAGTACTGGGACCTCTCAGTCAGAAGTGCCCACATCTTACTGTCCATTGTTTGTACCTTCCTATTGAGGCAGCGTGATAGCAACTGTTGTTGTTTGGTGCTGTCAAGTCAGCTCCAACTCATAGCGCCCTTACGGATAACAGAACGTGAAATGCTCTTTGTGATTATTTCTGTATTAGAGTCCATTGGTTTGGCTATTGTGCCAGATCATTGCATTGAGGGTTTGTCTTGTTTTACCAATGCTCTACTTTACAAACCATGATACAACTGGTCTTTCCCGATGAAGTGGTCAAAGTAAGGGAGTCGTAGTCTTGCCATCTTTGCTGTATTTCTTCTAAGACTGATTTGTTTGTACTTCTGGAATCCACAGTATATTCAATATTCTTCATAAACATCACAGTTCAAATGCATCAATTCCTCTTCTGTCTTCCTTTACCATTGTCTAGATTTCACATGCATATGAGGTGACTGAAAAGACCATGGCTTGGGTCAGGCGCACCTCTGTCCTCAAAGTGACATCTTTGCTTTTTAACACTTTCAAGAGATCTTTTGCAGAAAATTTACTCAATGCACTATGTCATTTGATTTCTTGATGGCTGCATCCATCCATGTTAACTGTTGATCCAAGTGGAATGAAATCATTGATAACATCAATTTCTTCCTCATTTATCATGATGTTGTTTATTGGGCCAGTTGTAAGAATTTTCCTTTTCTTCAGGTTCAGCCATAATCCATACTCAAGGCTCCAGTCTTTGCCTTCATTAGTAAGTGCTTCAAGTCATCTTCATTTTCAGCAAGCAAGACTGTGCATCTGCATGTTGCAGGTGTTAATGAGTCCTCCTCCAATCATTCTGCCGTGTTCTTTTTCAGATAGTCCAGCTTCTCGGATTATTTGTTCAGTATGCAGATTGAATAAGTAAGGTTAAAGGATGCAACCCTGCCGCACACCTTTTCCAACTGTGAACCACACGGTATCCCCTTGTTCTATTTGAACAACTGTCTCTTGATCATGTACAGGTTCCACATTAGCATGATTAAGTGTTCTAGAATTACTGTTCTTTGTAATGATATACATAATTCTTTATGATCCACACAGTCAAATGCCTTCTCATAGTAGATAAAACATAGGTAAAGATCTTTCTGGTATTCTCTGCTTTTGGCCAAGATCCATCTGACATCAGCAATGATATCCTTCTTTCCTTGTCCTTTTCTGAATCGGTTTGAACTTCTGGCAGCTTCCTGTGGAAATATGGCTGCAGCAGTTTTGAATTACCTTTAAGAAAATTTTGCTAGCATGTGATATTGATAGTATCATTTGATAATTTCTGCATTCTGCTTGATCAGCTTTTTTGGAATAGGCATGAATATGGTCTTCCAGTCATTGGCCAGGTAGCTGTCTTCCATATTTCTTGACACAGACAAGCAAGTGCTTCCAGTATTGCATGCATTTATTGAAGCATCTCAATTTGTAGTCAATTCATACAGCCTTGTTTTTCACCAATGTCCTCAGTGCAGCTTGAACTTCTTCCTTCATTATTAGAGGTTCTTGTTCATACACACATGTAGTCCCTAACTTACGATGTATTTCAGTTTTGACAAACTGCACTTAGGATCGTTGGTTTTTTGTTTTTTGTACAGTTTATAGTTAGTAATATGTACTACATACAATGATGCAGTGCATAATTTACTGATGTCATCGTATTTGTAAGTCTATATGCAATGTTTCTAACCCCCAAAGACAAATAAAGATCAGGGTTATAAAGATGCTGATAATAAAAGGTAATAATGAAAACTAAAAAAAAAAAAAAAGGGGTATTCAACTTACCAGAACAGATTTATGACAGTCATTAGAATGAAATTCCATTGTAAGTAGGGGACTACCTGTATTACCTCCTGAAATGGTTATATGTCAACCAGTTCTTTTTGGTACAGTGACTCTGTATATTCCTTCTGTCTTCTTTTGATGCTTTCTGTATCATTTAATTTTTTTGCCTATAAAATCTTTCAATATTGCAGCTTGAGGCTTGAATTATCTGTCTAGTTCTTTCAGTCTGAAAAGTGTCAGTTGTAGTCTTTCCTTTTGGTTTTCTAACTCCAGGAATTTGCACATTTCATTATATGCCATGTCCGTGAAAGGGAGTTTAAAGCATCAGAACAGTGATTATGAATGAATTCAGACCTTCTGTTCAAATATTCTTGGTAATTACCTGAGGATAAAATTATAATAGCAAACTGCTTTTCTGAAACGTCTTTACACAATTCAATATTGTATAATTCTTATGATTTTCATGTCCTAATATTAAAGAAAGAAGGTATGTTAAAGCAATTGAACCCCACTAATACATTCTGGTTTTATATGAGATTGAAAATGAATGGAGTAAAATACATAATGGAAAGAACAGCCTCCGTCAAGTGAGAAAAATCCAGTGAAACAATGAAGAGTGACATTCATCCGTTGTGATGTGCTGGTGAAGTTCATTTATTTGCACTTAGCTTATTTATTTGTGTTTCAGTTAGTAATACCAGCCATATAGCATTTTAGGGAGAATAAAATCACTATGTATATGTAAAGGAAAATAAAATACAATAAAGTCTAATGTCATGGATTGAATTGTATCTCCCCAAAAATGTATATCAATTTGGCTGGGCCATGATTCCCAGTATTGTGTGGTTGTCCTCCATTTTGTGATTGTAATTTTACGTTAAAGAGGATTAGGGTGGGATTGTGTAACACCCTTACTAAGGTCACATCCCTGATCCAATGTAAAGGGAATTTCCCTGGAGTGTAGCCTGAGCCACCTTTCATCTTACAAGAGATAAAAGGAAAGGGAAGCAAGCAGAGAATTGGGGACCTCATACCACCAAGAAAGCAGTGCCAGAAGCTGAAAGTGTCCTTTGAACCCGAGGTTCCTGTGCAGAGAAGCTCCTAGTCTGGGGGAATATTGATGAGAAGGACCTTCCTCCAGAGCCGACGGAGAGAGAAAGCCTTCCCCTGGAGCTAGCACCCTGAATTTGGACTTCTAGCCTACTAGACCATGAGAAAACAAATTTCTCCTTGTTAAAGCCATCCACTTTCAGTATTTCTGTTATAGCAGCACTAGATGACTAAGACATCTAACAAACCTTTATTAATGATATGTGTTGGCAAAGGCCCATGTTTCAAAAGTAAGCTCTCTTTGTGTGACATAATAGTACAACTATTGAAATTGCCCTTTTGATTAACTTATTCATTCCAATAATATTTACTGAGTACCTATTATATGAAGAACTCATGCTCGGCCCATTGGTAAAAGAAATGGTGCCACTATTGATCAATTTGTATTTATTAGTTAATATAGATAAACAGTGGTATCCATGAAGGTTACAGTAGCTGCAATACATTATAGCTTGTTTGGAAAATATATAGTAGAAGGTAATGAAGCAGCATAGAAGTATGAGCATAGCTTCCATAATTTTACTGAAGTGTTCTCCTTATTGCCAAATTGATGGCCTAATTCAGTGAAATCAGATCATCAAACATCTCTTTCATAATCTTAGAAGATCCTTAATCTTCAAAAGGTAGAAAGGTGGAAAGCTCAGTGTTAGGAGACCAGGGAAACCAGAGGAAGGGAGTGAGAAAAGACGATCCCATCACCAAAGGGAGAAGAGGCCTAGAAGTTAAATTTATAACTGTTTCGGGGATGAAGTGACCACATCATCCGTTCAATAGCCTCTGTTGTCACTTTTATCTCAAACATAAGCCCAAGACAATTCAGTCCTTTTCAGTTTCTTATACTGTTATTGGGAGTAATATCAGACATGGAGGATAATTTACATGTTGCAGGGTTTGGGAGACTCTTGGCTGATGATGTTTCTGCTTATCTGGATGAAAATCTCTCCATTTCAATTACTAAGGTTCTCTTCCAAAACTTGATTATCTTCTCTGGTTCAAGGCAACCAGTTTCATGAAAAGTCATGAAAGATATGTCATTTGAATGTTTCATTGTATTTTCTTATATATATATATATATATATATGTTGCTTTTTAGCTCCCCAAATAATACTATTTGAACTAGAGATAGCTCAGATAAAATATAAACCATATTTTAGACGTGTACTTAAATATTTTGAAGTAATAGAAGACCTAGGTGAGCATATTCATTTTATATTTCATTTTAAAAAAATTGTAAGGAGAAAATATATCATGGAGGAGACATGCTAATCTAAAAGGAATACCAATCATTCTGTTTGGGACGACGTGAGGCTGTAGAAAGGTACTCTCAGGCAGTTATCCCTCGGAGCAGAGGGGACTTTTCATTATGTCAGGTCTGTGATAAAGAGAGTGTCACGATCATTTCTCATGCTGGGGGACGTGCAACACCTGCAGCATAATTAGGTACTCAAAATCTGTTTGTATTTCAGACGTGCTTTATGTAAGTGTTACTATGCATGAGGGGCTACCCAGGGCTCAGCTGCTAACCTTTCCATAGTATAGTTCAAAAGAGGAGGGGAGCCGTCCACGGGAGATTCAGAGTGCGTGAGAAATGTGGAGAAAAGCTTGTTTACAAAAGAAAGCAAAGCTCAAGCAGAAAAAGCAGCATACTGTAGCCACGAACATTTATATTTTTCTTCCCGGTGTTAAATCAATTCCCCTCTCTACACCCTGGCTCAGGGAGCAGAGATCATTAAGAACACATTTAACTGCTTAATTGGGTTTTGAAGGAGGTTTCTCCATTAACATTAATTAAAGTCTCCCCGAGCTCAAGAAAGCTCATTTGCCAGGTAGGGGTTTTCCAAGTTCACTTATCTTCCCGTTGCTGCCTCAGCAAAACTTTTTTTTTTTTTTTTTTGCCTCAGATTCCAAAATAAGCTTCCAGCGCCAGCCGGGAGAAAAGGTAAAGCAAACGAAGATCGTTCCATTCTGTGATGGAAGCATCAGCAAATTACGGAGAAGTTGTTTCTCTTGTGATTTTGCCCTTGAGAAGCAAGATAATTAGAATTATAGTGAAATAATGGGTTAATTCCTGCTAACTGCCCTGAGTTAGCTTTTCATGGAGATACAGCCTTCTATATTTATGGATCAAGAGACACTCTCGAATGCATCCATTCTTCATGTTAAATTAAAACTTTTATTTCACAAGTGTGTCAATGTGTTTTAGGTTGACCCCTATGAAATCCTCATATTCAACCATTTTTGAACCAAAAAATGGCAACTTCATATGGTCCGATCTAGTAAACTCTAGAAATTTTATACTTTATACCAGAAAAAAGAAGTATCCTACTTAAAAACTTAGAGTCCTTCTTTTTCTCTCGCTCATCTCTGTACTCTCTTGAATTTCAAAAGCAATTCTCTATCTACGCACACGGACTGGAAGCATAGAATGGGATCAGCAGCTTTATCTCGGTTGCCTGTTGATGCGAAGAAAAAACTTGTTATCTTTTTGCGTGAATATATTGGTATTATTAAATTTACCTTCATAGTTCTCATCTTTTCTTTGATATTTTGTCTTGCTTTGTCTTTCAAAATGTGAGTAACAGTAGAATGAAGTAGGAAAATTCCAAACTTCAAGATAATAAATATTTATTGCCTCCCCAGCATGTATTGGGAGGAATACAAATAAGATATGAGAAGGAAAAATAGAAAGAAACTAGAGAAAGAAGAGGTGAGAGAGAAATAAAGACAAGCAGGCTAAACCAAAAAAAAAAAAAAAAAAAAAAGAAAACCCAAACCCGTTGCCACTGAGTCAATTCCGACTCATAGCGACCCTATAGGACAGAATAGAACTGCCCCATAGGGTTTCCAAGGAGAGCCGGGTAGATTCAAACTGCCGACCTTTTAGTTAGTAGCCGAGCTCTTAACCACTGTGCCACTAGGGCTCCCACTTTGATAGAGGCGCTGAAAAACCAATAATAACTGTGGAAGGTACTAGAGTCAAGGGTTTGCAATATACCAAAAGGAAATCTAATTTGCATACATTTAAAAATTTAAAAAATTGGCAGATGAAGTTTTTATAAACATATTGACCCAGGCAGGAGGAAGAAGGGAATAGAAGAAAGAATATGAGCTCTAAGACCGTTTATATGACACAGAAAACTTCAAATAGAAAGCTTCGATTTCCTCAAGTATTTGCATATTTTTGTCTGTGTAATCTCAAATGTCTTTCACAAAATTAATGCTTTTAAACATTATAGATGTATAATTTATAGGAGAGGAAAGCCTTTCAGATTGTGGCTCTATTAACGGTTCATGCAATCCATGTCGTTTGTTGGTTTTCCCGTGCTGTGAATAATTCTGAATAATTGAAGTTCTATTATCTTCAGACTAAGAAAAGTACCTGTACATGGAAGAATTCCACATAACAAATCTAAGTCCCATATTTTTATCCTGTTTCTCAGCATTGCTATCAACCAATTAACATTATAGCTTCACTGGTATAGCCCTTCTTTGAGAGTGTCCCTGGATGATGCTAACAGTCAATGTGCTCAGCTGTTAACCAAAAGTTTGGAGGTTCCAGTTCACCCAGAGGCAACTCTGCAGAAAGGCCTGGTGATCTGCTTCTGAGAAATCAGCTGTTGAAAACCCTATGGAGCACAGTTCTACTCTGACACACATGGGGTCGCCATGAGTTGGAATCCACTCAACAGCAACTGGTTTTCTTCTCCAAGGCCTTCTGATGATAATAGACAAAAAAAAGTAGTTTTAGAGCTGGGCAAAAAATTATCCTTTTCCTTCAGATAAAGCTGTTATTTTGTGTGTGTGTGTGTGATTTTGAGAACCAAAATTGATTTGTGCATTTGAAACAACAACTCAGAACCACAGAATATGGTAGGAGGTAAAGGAAAAGGAGAAATGAAAATGTAAGATGTCCTTCAAAAGTCTCTTAACTTCTCTGCTTAACTGATGATTGCAGACAGCAGCCCGGGCAGTGGGGACGTTTCGATGTTTTATCTTACAGTAAAGTACTCCAGCATTTTTAAACTCATCTGATTTATTTCTTTTTACTTTCTAATAACAGAGTTCGAAATGGCTAGTTGTCAAAGAAATGTGTTGGAACTACTATGAAAGTTAGTGCACTTATAATAACAAGCAAGCCTTGATCAAGACTCCGATCTCAATATAAACACTTATAAATAAGATCTGCAAAGTGTGGAGAGATGCTTTGTTCATCAGTCTTACAAATCACAGCCATTTCCTCCTTTGCAGTCACCATTTACGTAAGCACTTGGAAGTAAAACCAAGATAATTAGACGGGTAAGGGCATGCCATATTTTTCCTATCATGGTGCCTAGCATCTATGTTAAGGGATGAATGAATGAACAGTTCAAAATAAGGGGGGAAATGGAGTTAATCACTAGCGCTATCTGATAATGGTGCAGTGGGTCCCAGTCAGCAGATATCTTGGACGTTATAAAAGAACACTTGAGATTTCAAATATGGGAGAACAGGGAAATGATGATATGAGCTTAAAGATTCCTTCTATCTCTAAGATTTTATGCTCTTTCACCTGTGACAATAGATGTAGAAATCCACTGAACATCATATGCCAGTAATGATGGTGTTACCCATTCTTTCGACACAGAGCACATCGCAACTGTTCTTCATACCACCTACCAACAAGTTCACATTGGTAGATGTGTACTTAAAGTACAGGGAGTTGCCTTAGTTTACCAATACTTCGCACTTCATCTGTGCTCTAGACTGAAATGGTGAAAACACTTGCTTGGCCCAGGTGAACAGTACTTGGATAAATAGAGAACTAAAGCACCATTCAAACAGATTTTGTGGATAGTTCCTGGGAAATTAATAAAACAAATAATAAGAGCTTGCAGTTTTTGGGAACTTACTCTTTTGCTGTTATTGTTCTAGATGCTTTATGTACCATGACTCATACCATTCCCAAAATAACTTCATGCAGTAGGCACTATCATTATCCCTATCTTTACAGATAAAGCAATTGGGACTCAGAGAAGTTGAGTTACTTGCCTAAGATCACGCAGGCAGTTTGTGTGGAAGGAAGACTTTGAACCCAACCAGACTGACTTCAGAGCCTGTGTACATTCTTCCCTGCTCTGATACGCTGCTTCTCTTTTGCAGGGTATTTTACGTTCAAAGGGAAGCTTATTTCTACGCAGTTAAGAATTGATAGAAAAAATGACCACAATAATTAAGTTGAAATGACACTGCTTTAATTCTGAGTTTTTGAACAAGTACAAATGCAGAGACTGACATTTCTCCCCATGCCGTGTATATCTCAAACTCTCATGTAAGGAAGATAGCGTATAAGGAGGATTGCATAAACCAGCAAGAAAGGTAGGCATATGGGACCCGGTAAGGGTAAGCCACCAGGACAAAAACAGAACACGGCCAAAGGAGACCACAGCAGCAGAGATAGTTTTCACAGTCATCTCTGGCTGGCTGTATCATCTGTTTCTAGGCATAAAAGATCACCGGTTAAAACAAGAAGCATTCGTATAGTTTACTACAGCTGAAAGCATAAGCTAATAATTTAGTAAAAGGTATAAAGGTATGGTATTCACGTTCCATAATGTGGATCCAGCAATTCTCACATTAGTTTCATCTTCACAACATCCTGAGTTAAAGGACACTTTTGGCTATTAAAATAGATACCTGAGTGGAAAACACCCCTAACAGCCAATTGCAGCTGAAATTTTGGGGCCAAGAAGAAAAAAAAAGTATGTGCTTTGCTTACTAAGCTACCAGGGCTTATTCCTATCTGGTTCTGCTACATGTTACATAAGCAGGAAGAGAAGCACGACAATCAATACCAGCTAAATTGAATTCAGTGTCTGAACAATACATTTACCACACAAGGCCACAGAAGAGGGGGAGAGACAGAGCAAGGAGAAGCTTAAAATAACACACATGCAAAGTGCTCTTATTTCTGACATAAATGATTAAATAATGAAGTGAGCTGCAGTTTTATTCCCTTCTAAACAACATACACAAACCATATTTTATTATTGAATAAAGTCATATAATTATAAACTCTTAATTTTAGAAACTACTTTTTTATCCAACCCTCCACCCAAGAAAAGGATCATTTCTTCATCTTTTTCTTGAAAACGTCAGCATCTAAAAATTATTTATCATTTAAGAATGCATAATGATGTTAAGAGAAAATTGACTATGTAGATATTTCAAAATGCAACCATGAGTTAAATAATCATAACTATAAAGGGTATAATTTATAATATATGCCTTATTACATTACTATACAAATTATAGAGTCCTGGTGGCATAGTGGTTAAGAAGTCTGCTGCTAACCAAATTGTTGGTAGTTGAAATCCAACAGCTGCTCCTTGGAAACCCTATGGGACAGTTCTACTCTGTCCTATAGGATTGCTATGAGTCAGAATTGATTCAACAGCACCTAACAAAAACAGCAACATACAAATTATGGAGTTCCTGGATAGCGCAAACAGTTATCGTTCTGCTAACAGAAAGGTTGGAGGATGGACTTTACCCAGAGGCACCTTGGCAGAAAGCCCCGACACTCTACTTCGAAAAAATCAGCCCTTGAAAATCCTATGGAGCACAGTTCTACTCTGACACACGTAGGGTCACCACGAGTTGGAATCAACTCAATGGCAACTCTTCTTTTTTTTAATGCAAATTATATGAGAAAGAGAATAGCACAAGAAACAAAGAAGAATACTGCTAAAAAAAAAAACAACTAATATCCCAGTACTGTGGACTGACTGAAGATTCCATTCATTATTCAGAGTCTCAAATGAAACATTAGGGCCAAAGTAATATTGTAATTCAAACCAGTAATTTTAACAAGGACAATTGAATGGAGAAATTTTGTTTATGTTAGTTTTTTTTTTTTAAAAAAGTAATAAATCACCGTGCTCTGTCCAACACTCTACTTCTTTCCTAGTTATATTTTAAAATACAGCAAATTTGAGTATTGTTAAAATCAAAGGGAAAAGGATGCTTTCTCTGGAGCGTTAGCAGCCCCCTCTTTCTCGAGGGAAGCTCTTAGTGTCTCTGCCTAGATCATCAGGCACAATATAACTCAACCTGCACAGATGAGGCTGTGCCAAATTGTGACCTGATTATCCTTTCATGAGGGGTACATGTCCTTGAGATGGCAGGATTTTTTTGTTCTCGGCTTTAATGAGGATGCCATTTTTATAAACATCAAAGACAGGCTGGACAGCCAGCCCCAGCAGGGCTGAGTGCTTCGGCCCAGCACTGTCTGACAGCCAGCCCTCTGCACAGCAGCGCATTGGGTCATGAGCAAAAGAAGCAGAACCTGCTCCTCCAAGATCATCTGTTCTCCTTCACCATGGTTTATTGAGCCCTGCTAATAACAATCTCAAGTGACTTCCGCAGAGTTCCTACTACTGAATCTAGGCAGAAACCAAGCAAAAAATACAGCATACTGAGCTCCATCACTCCTTTGCTTTGCAGATTTTAAACACTTTCCAACTTGGTTAATCTTAAGAACTGGTCTATGACACCTCTATTTTGGGTAATTACAGTTTGACTGATTGACACACAGAATCCTTCCCTTAGACATCAGACAGACTTGATGACATGGTAATCCTAATGATCTTCTTTCTTGAATGCTAACAAGCCACCGTGCAGCTCTGGTGCCCCCCGCCCCCTAATCTCCACTTCCTTCATCCTAATGATTCTCACATCAAATTAATCCCATTTAGCCTTCCTCTGAATGTCGAAGCCTGAAAATCTCTATAACATCCACTTTTTACTTTTTGCATATTTTCTGTATGATTTTGCCTTTATTTTAACTGGCTAATACACCATGATACATTAATCATGTTATAACTTATTAAAAACCTTACTAGAAATCAGCTAAATAAGTAATATTCATTATCAGACTGTACTGTCTTCCTAATTCAAATGATCCCTGAAAGCAGTTAATTAATTATTATTTATTTACTAATAACACCACCCTATAAAAAATTTTGCTCCCTAAACAGGAACATAAAAATAATCCAAGATTTTATAAACATATACTTTTAAAGACAGCCATTGCCTGCAGGGCAATGTGATTTGTTTGCTTTTATGAGTCATAAAACATCATTTTCAAGAACACTGTAAATGTTTGTCAAAGAATTCTGTTTATGACAGAATGATAAGAAATCATGAATGATAGAGATTGATGTTATTCTCTTCAAGTCAGTTAATATTTAGTGAGGATCTAATTGGGAGAAAGCTGTGGCAGTCAGCTCCTGTAAAGATTACAGCCTTGGAAACCCTATGGGGCAGTTCTATTCCATCCTGTAGAGTCTTTACGAGTCGGAATCAACTCAAAGGCAATGGGTTTGGTTTCGTTTCTCAGAATATATGAAAGGCATTGTGTTACTATTATCCTCTTGATGTTTTGAAGACAAGTTAAAGAGTTTTCCTCACTTGTAAATACTATCATTTTACAAAGGAAAAAAAAAAAAAAACTTTCCAAAAGAGTAGCACATCTGATATGTGAATTCAATTACTCAAACTCTCCAAGTAGTGATGGGAGCAGTTTGCGGCAGGTGTGTATGTCTGCTGCACCCTCCTCCTCTGACCTCCTTCCCCAGGCCCATCTGCTCATGCTGGAGGGAAGGGCTGGCGTAGGCAAAGACTGAAGTCCCCAGGGCCTGGGACTGCTGGCTGCTATCTGTGTTTGGGCTGGAGTTGTACCAGGTCACGGCATTCTGTCTGTTCTCAGACATCCGTTTAGAAAAGGACACAGAGAAGGGGTGTGGGTTGGAGAGAGGGGGACAGTGAAGTATTAGAAGTTCTTGGACTCTGTCTATGGGGATAGCTTCCATTGGGGTTCAGTTGGCATTCCGGGGTGGCTGCATTTAACTGGAGGCCAGTCTTTTCTAATAACCTGCAAGGTTGTTTTTAGGATAAAGAAGAATAGGACGCTTTGTTTCCCTGACAGCCCAGAGATTGCAGGACTGTAATCTCCCAAGTCTGAAGAGGCTGTAGAGCTCATAGTACCTTCATTCTGAAGGCTGGAATGCACATACAAAGGGCTATGTTTCTCCACGCTACACATCAAATTACTGGAACAGGAACTGTAACTCTCAGTTCTCCACTAAGTATTTTAATTATATTTGACTACCACCACATCCAATACTCCTGGGGACTGTATACATATAAAAATTAAAAATGTATGTATATAAATATATATATATAAATAACAGAAAACTATACACATATATAATTTCTCTGGGTTTTTTTCTTCTTTTTTTATGTGACATTTTTGTAAACACATAAAATATAGAATATATACATGACAAATAATTTAGCCTGGAGATAAACATGAACAAAGTTGAACTCAGTTCATAGCGAGTTCTAGGACACAATTTAGAAGAGAAGTTCGTAGAACATCAAAGTTCTAAATATAAAGAAACATATTTAGAAATACTCAGTGTCCCGATTTTGTTGTAAAATAGTAATATACAGTAAAACCTGTGAAAGCCGGAACCTGTGTAAGTCAGAAATCTGTCAAAGAAGAAAACTCAAATAGTTTCCACTAAATAGAGAGTAACAGAAAAGTAGTGACTGCACCCTGTCGAAGGCGAAAAACTTGCAAGACCAGGAAAAACAAGGCAGTCCCATTGAGTTCGGCTCTCCCAAGTTTCACTGTGTATGATTAATATATAATGTGATGTATGCAATTAATATACAATAAGTATGTGTGTGTATCTGTGTGTGTGTGCGTGTATAGGATATATATATCATACTGGATGAAAAGAGGTAATGGGCAGTTGGATACACTCGTACACTGGTCTAAAGCTCAAGAAAGACTGTGGTGTTCCAGAAAAAAATTTAGGAGTTAGAGATAGAGATAGCTCCCATAGGAGACACATAAACCATGACAATACATTTACTGTCTCTGATCTGGAGGATTATAAAAAGTACGGGCTAACTGAATAATGGAAGGCTAAATTTTCTAGGACAAAGCCAAACTACAAGAGGGGTTGTTGTTGCTGTTGTTGTTAGGTGCTGTCAAGTCAATTCTAACTCATGACAACCCTGTGTACGACAGAACGAAACACTGCACAGTCCTTCGACAGCCTCATAATCTTTGCTGTGTTTGAGCCCATTGTTGCAGCCACTGTGTCAATCCATCTCATTAAGGATCTTCCCCCCTTTTTCACAGATCCGCTACTTTACCAAGCATGATGTCTTTCTTCAGGAACTGATCTGTCCTGATAACATGTACAAAGTACGTGAGACAAAGTCTGGCCATCTTCCCTTCTAAGGAGCATTCTGGCTGTACTTCTCCCAAGACAGATTTGTTCATTCTTCTGGCAGTCCGTGGTATATTCAGTATTCTTTGCCAACATCATAATTCAAATGCATGAATTCTTCTTCAGTCTTCCTTATTCACTGTCCAGCTTTCACATGTATATAAGCCAAAAAAAACCCAAACCCGCTGCCGTCGAGTTGATTCTAACTCATAGCGACTCTGTAGGACAGAGTAAAACTGCCCTATAGGGTTTCCAAGGAGCGCCTGGTGGATTCGAACTGCCGACCTTTTGGTTAGCAGCCATAGCTCTTAACAACCACACCACCAGCGTTTCCTCACAAGCATATGAGGTGATTCAAAATATCATGGCTTGGATCAGGCCCACCTTAGTCCTCAAAGTGACATCTTTGCTTTTCAACACTTTGAAGTAATGCTTAGTTCATTGGTAGTTGTGAGAATTTAATGATGAACGCAAGTAAAGTCCTTAAAAAAAGAGTTATCTGGCATACAACTGACATCTGTTTTATTGCTATTTGGAAAGTTCGTTCGCTCTGTTACTTGCTGTCTATATGATGATGTGAAACTTCCTTAATTTTTCTAACACTCAGCTCATCCACCTGCACAATAGAAATACCTATTTCACTGTTTATTGAAATGGGTATTATGAAAATAAAAAAAAAGTGAAGTGCCTGAGCACAGTGGTTAGAAGAGTTAGCAGACAGCAAAGGTTCGGTTCCCTTCTTTTTTCCTGGAAGTCAGACTCCATGTTTAACTATTCCCAAAGTCCTGCCAAAAGCAGAAAAACTTTGCTGGTACATGACGCAGGGCCCATAGACTCTGCAAGATCTAGGGAAATCTTATTTTTCAATTAGCACTGCTCTTACTTTAAAAAAACAAAAAAACCTAAACTTTGAAACCCTTGCATGAACAGAACATTTCAGTCACTAACTCCTACTTTTTTCATTACTTCAAATTGGCCTTGAAAGCCCATTTCCCAGCTTGCATTCTGAGCTCAAAAAGTATATAACTCTATCTTCAAAAGGGGTCTTCTATGACCAGTGAATGATCTTTGATCAAAGACTTTCTGGCTGAAAGCATGAAATTGAGACTTTCCCTTTTCCACACTCTCCAGCTAGCAACCTGGTGTCCTCACCGTGGTGACAACTGAAGCCGGGCAGGGGAGGGACGACCCTTGCTGGGAAGGTCCTTCCGTCTTCCCCTTCTATGCCCTGCTCCAGGTGAGCGCCTGGCAGGGAGCTGTCAGGCGGTGACAGCAAGGAGGAATGAAAAGAAAATATAGAAGAGCAGCTAGACACGTTTGAAACGAGTGACTTCCTTTTCCTTATGTCACAGAATGAAGTACCATGTTGTATTTTGCCAGTGGTAAATTATTTTTCTTTCATAATATTTGAACAAGTTGAGAAGGATATGTTTTGAATTAATTTACCTTTATTTTAATTAATTGATTCACATTAACATCAAATTAATAAATAATTCAAAACTGTAGTCGTGTGCACATTATTTAAGTCTTTCTGTTTATCTAAAGATCCATTTTGCAGTAAGGCACAGTAGGAGGAAGACCACAGTGGGAAGACTTGGTTTATAGACTAAATTCTGTCACTCCTTTGTTTGTAGGTTATATAAACTTTCTGTGTATATGCTTTCCCCTAAGTGTCTTGAAAGGAGCCCTGGTGGTGCAATGGTTAAGCACTTGGTTGCTAACTGAAAGGTTCACAGTCCGTACCCACCAACCACTCTTGGGAGAAAGGTATAACAGTGTGCTTCCGTAAAGATTCCAAAAAAACCATTGCCATCAAGTCAATTCCAACTCATAGCAACTCTATAGGAAGAGTAGAACTGCCCCATAGGGTTTCCAAGGCTGTAAATCTTACAGAAGCAGAATGCCACATCTTTCTCCCACGGAGTGGCTGGTGGGTTTGAACCAACTACCTTTAGGTTAGCAGGCGAGCATTTCACCACTGCTCCACCAGGGCTCCTTATTACAGCCTTGTAATAAGATTGTAAGATTACAGCCTTAGAAATCCTATGGGACAATTTTACTCTGTCCTACAGGGAAGACTCATTAACAACCTACCATATGTAGATGACACAACCTTGCCGGCTGAAAGTGAAGAGGACTTGAAGCACTTACTGATGAAGACCAAAGACTACAGACTGCAATATGGATTACACATCAACATAAAGAAAAAAAAAGTCATCACCACTGGACAAATAAGCAACTTCATGATAAACAGAGGAAATATGGAAGTTGTCAAGGATTTCCTTTCATTTGGATCCACAATCAACGCCCATGGAAGCAGCAGTCAAGAAATCAAAGGACATACTGCGTTGGGCAAATCTGCTGCAAAAGACCTCTTTACAGTGTTGAAAAGCAAAGATGTCACTTTGAGGACTAAGGTGCACCTGACCCAAGCCATAGTATTTTGAATATCTCATATACATGTGAAAGCTGGACAATGAATAAGGAAGACCAAAGAAGAATTGATGCCTTTGAATTATGGTGTTGGTGAAGAATACTGAATATACCGTGGACTGCCAGAAGAACAAACAAGTCTGTCTTGGAAGAAGTACAGCCAGAGTGTTCCTTGGAAGCAAGGATAGTGAGATTTCATCTCACATACTTTGGACATGTTATCAGGAGGGACCAGTCCCTGGAGAAGGACATCATGCTTGGTAAGGTAGACAGAGAAAAAGAGGAAGACCCTCAACTCTCAAAGAGATGGACTGACACAGTGACTACAACAATGGGTTCAAACATAACAACCATTGTGAGACTGGTGCAGGACTGGGCAATGTTTTGTTCTGTTGTCCATAAGGTCACTATGAGTCCAAACTGACTCGATAGCAACTAATAACATCATAGGGTGCTACAAGTCAGAATCTACTCAGACGCACACAACGACAATAACAAGAAGTATATTGAATTTGTTGAGCTAGATAGTCTCTCAACTACTTTCCATCTTTTGCTCTATTAGCAAGTCCTGTCAATCATGCCTTCAAAGAGTATCTCAAAGTTGTCCCTTCTTTCCATCGCCACAGCCAGTCTTAGGTCACGCCACCTTCCCTCTAACCCACCCACTTCCATACAGACCCACAGCAATTCATCTCCCAACAGTAGGTGGGAAGTATAACCCAAATCTTATAACCCTCTTTGAAACCCTTCACTGCCCTCTCTTTGCACTTAGAATTATACCCAAACGTCTCATCTATATGTGGGCCACTGCCCACTGCCTAGCTTTCCACCATTTGCTTGAATCTCTCTCCCTAAAGTCTACCAGTCTGTGCTTGTTCCATTTCTTCAAAGAGTCTGAGGTCTTTTCTGCATCTTATACTTTGTATGTGTTGGGTACCTCTTCCTTCTCTCCTTCTGATTTCAGCTGAAATGTTACCTCCTCAGCAAGGCTGGCCCAGACCACTGGTTTCAATATGTCTTCCATCCTCACTCCCGTCACCCCCTGTCACAGACCCTCCTTGTTTCTCCCATGACACTCATCCCAATGTGTGCCATTTATGTCTTACTGTGCTTGATTTTTTTCTCTCCCCATCCAAACTTTTAAGTCCATAAGAGCAGAGACCATATCTGTCTTCACTTATTGTATAGCATCTAACATCATGCTTGGAACGTGTTAGCACTCAGTAAATATTTTTGAAGAAATGAATGAATGAATGATCTGTGCATCTGTAAGTATAAAAAAAGCTAAAGAAGGGCCTTCAGATATTTAATGCCACCTGCTGTACTAGCCTCCTTATTTGTTTTAAAACCTTTGCTTTATTTCCTTTACCTACAGTATTGGATGAACATGATGGCTACAGGCTGATGATACAGCATTAGTAAATGGAAGGGATAATGTCTGCTGCTGTGACCAGAGGCAGCAGGATGTGAGATAAATGGATGTGATATCCCCATTTGATCCCCATGCTGTGGGTTCTGTGAGTTATTCGATTTTGCCAAAGGAATGCTTGTGTGGTTTAAGGTATTTCCCACTTGTTCCTCTCCCCTCCCCTTCCTACCCTAATCCAATCATTAAGGAAAAATACTGGATACAGCTTTGCCAAAAGCTTCTGAAGTCACAAAATCAAGTTAGCCTTGTGGACTTCAATAAAGTTGCCTTTTGTATTGAACTCATCAATTAAAAGTCGTATCAAGGACTTTGTAACAATCTGTGCCATCATTTCGTGTCAAAATTTGCTACATAATTTTCCCTCAACAGGAAATCATTTCAAAACCTGCAATAAATTATTCCACTGTCCATACTGGCTCTGTGCAATGACACTGCAAAACCTGGAGCCAGAACAAAGTGATGTTGTTATAAAATAAATATTAAATTATTATGTTGATTTTACCGGGGAAAAAGATGCTTCTTGTGATTTTCTGATGGTCTAAATAGTCAAAGAAAAACATCATTGATATAACGTCTGCTGTCACTTTCAAGAGTTGTATTAATGCCAAATCCACATCCATTTGTTTCTTACTTAAATGGGATATAAGCTTTATCATGGTGACCCAGCATATTATGAGAAGAGATTCCTTATTCTCCTGAAAGACAGAAAAGGGGTATATGAATTTTAGTCTTAAGATGACGGAATTGTTTTTCTTAATGGGTAGATGTGTTTAATTCTCTGACAGGGATTCTTCATGTCAATGGTCAGACATAGCCACTGTTTTGGAACTTCCATAATCTGCTTCCTAAACATCTTTTAGGAGCACTGGTGGTGCAGTGGTTAAGTGCTCAGCTCCTAACCAAAAGGCTGTTGGTTTGAACCCAACAGCTGCTCCTCAGGAGAAAGATGTGGCAGTCTGCTTCTGTAAAGATTTACTGCCTTAGAAACCCTATGGGGCAGTGCTACTCTCTCCTATAGGGTTGCTATGAGTTGGAATCAACTCAATAGCAGTGCGTTTGGTTTTAGGAAACATCTTTTAAGGCTTATCTCTCATTATCCCCCTTCCTTTAGTCTGAGTAGTCCTATCTCCATAGTAGACAAAGTCCTTATCGAGGAAAATAATACCTCCCTGCTCACCTCATGGATAGTGTTGCAAGGAAAATACAGGAAAACAGGTTATGAGTTGTTATTGCTTGTTGCTGTTGAGTTGGCTGTGACCCATGGCGACCTTGTGTATAACAGAACTAAGCATTGTGCGGTCCTGGGCCATTTTCATGATCACTGGTGTGTTTGAGTCCATTGTTGTGGTTATTGTGTAGTGCCTTGCAACCTACGAGGCTCATCTTCCAGCACTATATTGGGCAATATTCTGTCGTAATCCATACGTATATGGGTAGTATGGGAAATCGTTTTACAAAGTATAAAGCTATTTGTAAATATAAGCTATTGTTGTTATAAAGTTAAAGAATTGTTGCCTACCAATTTTGTTTTGCCTCAGTAAGAGTTACCATCTGATTCTAATAGATAATCAGCGGATAGCCCATAGATGCCTATACTTTTCCTATTCAGGTAACTACTCTCCCACAGCCTCTGTAAGAGCCTTTCAGACTTTCAAAGGAGCCCTGGTGGTGCAATGGTTAAGCACTTGGCTGCTAACCAAAAGGTGGGTGGTTTGAACCCAGCAGCGGCTCTGTGGGAGAAAAGACCTGGTGATCTGCTCCTATAAAGATTACAGCCCAGGAAACCCTGTGAGGTAATCCTACTCTGTTCTGTAGGGTTGCTATGAGTTGGAATCGACTCAACGGCACGCAGTGAGTTGGCTGAGCAGAAAAAATATTGCAAGTTTTCATTTTAACACTAACTTTAATTTATAAAGTAGGAGGAAGTAGCCATTCTCAGTTCGAGATACCAGAATCAAAGAGATACCTCAAAAGATGTCAACGTGGAAATAATTTGTTCATGATTACAGCTTTGTGACATTGATACTCTATTTCTAATGTTGGGAAGTTATTTACAAGTGTCTGTTACACGAAAATTTACTTCAGAGTTGTTCATATAAAGACAATCACAGATTTCATGTTGATCAGTTCCAAGTCATGAATTTGTCCACATTGTAAGGTTTACTTTTCATTATGTTTCTGGTATAGAGTGAAACCCAGATTACAGTTTTGTTTTTTAAAGCAAAAGCTTGTTCTCTGAGTTATAATTGTTGTCTTTACTTAGGTTCCTTGTCACTAACATATATCCTCCTCAGCCTCACATCTCCCCAAGGAATGACTCTGATTTCCAAGTCAATACATTGTAACAGTATTTTTGTCTAATAGTTTGGCTTTATTGTCAAATCAATTCTAAGAAGATAACTTTATGCATTGATACCTTTTATACTCTTTTAACTGTTTTACTCTTTCATCTTTTTTTTCCCCTTAAAAACTTTTCATAAGAGAATGAAAATCACATCAAATAGAAAAAAGTACAGTCTGTCTATCACACATGTAATGTCCCCGGGTGGCGTAAATGGTTTATAGTCAGCTATTAACCTAAAGGTTGGCGATTTGAACCCATCCAATGATACCATGGGAGAAAGGCCTGGCAATCTACTTCCATGAAGATTGCAGCCAAGAAAACCCTATGGAGCAGTTCTACTTTGTAGTCCAAATAGACTCAACGGCAATGGGTTTATCACCCACGTAGACTTCCTGGGTAGGTCAAATGGTTAATGTGCTCATCTGCTACCTGAAAGGTTGGAGGTTGGACTCCACCCAGAGGTGCCTCAAAAGAAAGGCCTGGAACCTACTTCTGAAAAATCAGCTATTAAAAACCCTATGCGGACAGAGCGGGAGGAAAATGTAGAACAAAATTCAAATTCAAAAAAAAAAAAAAAGACCAGGCTTGCTGGTCTGACAGAGACTGGAGGAAGCCCAGGCGTATGCCCCCTGGACACACTTTTAACTCAGTACTGAAGTCACCACTGAGGTTCATCCTTCAGCCAAAAATTAGACAGGTCTATAGGGCCAACAATAACACACGTGAGGGACGTGCTTTGTAGTTCAGTCATGTATATGAGACCAATGGGCACAGCAGCCCAACAGCAAGGGCAAGAAGGCAGGAAGGGACAGGTAAACTGGACAAATGGAAACAGGGAACCTGGGGTGGAGAAGGGGAGGATGTTGACACATCGTGGGGTTGGCAACCAATGCACTAAACAATTTGTGTATTAACTGCTTAATGAAAAACTAATTTGCTCTGTTAACTTTCAACTAAATCACAATTTAAAAAACAAAAACAAAAAACTCTATGGAATACAGCTCTAGTCTGACACACATTGGGTCTCCATCAGCTGGAATCATTGACTCAATGGTAATTAGTCATCACACATGTAAGAAGAAGTCATATTTTCAATATTTTTTCCGAAATAACTCTCTCAAAAAATTTAAAATCAGGGATTTCCTTCTTTGAAATTCAGCCCAAATTAAATTGTATCCCCCATTCACAGAGATAATTGTCACTTCAGTGTGGCTAACTCCCAAAGCCATACCTCAGTGCCTAACTCCGTCTTTCTGTCAAGCTCTAGTCCCCCATCCTGAATGAACATGGCCATTTCCTTCTGCATGAGGAAGCATCCCACCTGAATTCAGCACATATAAAATAGAACCCACCATCTTTCTCCCCAAACCAGTTTATCCTCTACTGGTTCTGATGGTCTCCACAGTGTCCTCCTTCTCTCTCTGTGTTCACGTTACTATATTTAATTCTGCAAAAATAGTGATACTCCACTTCCCTGAATCCCCAGACCGTTTTTTTTCACTCTTCATCTGTACATATTTTTTTTAATGCCAAGACATGCTTCAAGAGATATAAAACCTATTTTCTTGCAGATTTTCAAGTGTAAGTATTTCAAAGAAAGAACCCTTTTATTAGTTTTAAAATAATTTTCGAACTCCACATAATGAAATATGCCTGTCAATGTGTTTGGCTCTCACTTTCTCCTGATGCTTAGGAAGTTTTTTCTCACACTATGAATACAACTTTATATTACTGTAAGAAAAACCAAACCAAACCAAACCCAGTGCCGTTGAGTTGATGCCAACTTATAGCGACCCTATAGAACAGAGTAGAACTGCCCCATAGGGTTTCCAAGGATCGGCGGGTAGATTTGAACTGCCTACCTTTTGGACAGCAGTTGAGCTCTTAGCCACTACGACTCTGTAAAGTACTGTACTGTAAAGTGAACGGTAGACACAAAGTATGGAGACTTTCTATAGTGCAGCTGCCAGCCAGGATCACCATCAGGATTCTCTCTCTTTTTGAGAACTTGGCATAATTATGAGTCATACACATTCTTGTAAGTATGTGTGGGAGGCAGTCTATAGGATCCTGCCTCCTGGTATTCACACCCTTATGTAATTCTCTTCCCTTGAGTGTGGGCTAAACTTAATCCCCACTTCTAAATGAACACAAAGCAGCAGAAGTGATGGATGTCCCTTCCAAGATTAGGTTATAAAATGATTGTGGCTTCCTTCTTCTATGCTTTTTCTCTCATTCACCCTTGGGTTGCTCACTCCGGGGGAAGTAGCTGCCAGGTCATGAGGCAACCCTGAGAGTAGAAGCACATCTGGGGCATGCCAACACCCCTGTGAGACAACTTGGAAGTAGGCCCTTACCGAGTCCAGCCTTGAGATGCCTGTAGCTCCAGTCAACACCTAGTAAGCCACCCAGAGCAAGAACCACCCAGCTAAGCCACCCTCAGATTGCTAAACTAGAGAAGCTGTGATATAATAAACCTTTGTTGATTTAATCTTTTTAATATCCAAAATTTCAAGACAAATTTTTATGCAGCAATAGATAACCAATATAGTATTTGCAGCCTGTCAGTATTTATACAAAAAGAGAGTATTTTTACCTTGACCTGAACATGCATGGGTATACGGGGCAAAGATGAAGAGGGAGTAAGGAGAAGATAGAACAACGGAAACTGACTTTTCCTGACTTTGACAGAAAAGTGTTGGTTGTTTCATCATTCTTTAAAAGGAACACATTTAAGCCAACACTATTGAGCTGTACTGCACAGCCTGGAAAATCTCCATTTCTTAGTTCGCCAAATAAAATAGGGATAAGTGAGTTTAATAGGTATAGAATGCCCTGTGTTTTCTTCTTCTAGAATGTTAAAACGAGCAGTGTAAAAAAGAAAACATACACCTAAACATCTTAGAATGTTCTATAACAGCCTTCTTTTGTTGTTGTTAGGTGCTGTCGAGTCAGTTCTGACTCATAGCAACACTGTGTACCACAGAACGAAACATTGCCTGGTCCTGCACCATCATCACGATCGTTGTTATGCTTAAACTCATTGTTGCAGCCACTACGTCAATCCATCTCTTTGAGGGTCTTCCTCTTTTTTTGCCGACCTTCTACTTTACCAAGCATGCTGCCCTTCTCCAGGGACTGGTCCCTCCTGATAACGTGTCCAAAGTATGTGAGATGAGGTCTCTCCATCCTCCAAGGAGCACTCTGGCTGTATTTCTTCCAAGACAGATTTGTTCATTCTTCTGGCAGTCCATGGTACATTCACCATTCTTTGTCAACACCATAATTCAAAGGCATCAATTCTTCTTTGGTCTTCCTTATTCATTGTCCAGCTTTCACACACATATGCGGCAATTGAAAATATCATGGCTTGGGTCAGGCACACCTTAGTCCTTAAAGTGACATCTTTGCTTTTTAAAACTTTAAAGAGGTCTTTTGCAGCAGATTTGCCCAGTGCAATGCGTCTTTTGATTTCTTGACTGCTGCTTCCTTGGATGTAGATTATGGATGCAAGTAAAATGAAATCCCTGACCACTTCCATCTCTTCTCCACTTTCATGATGGTGCTTACTGGTCCAGTTGTGAGGATTTTTGTTTTCTTTATGTGGAGGTGTAATCCTTGCTGAAGGCTGTGGTCTTTGATCTTCATCAGTAAGCGCTTCAAGTCCTCTTCACTTTCAGCCTATACTTTTTATTTACTTAACCTACATTTTTGTATGTGTCACTTTTAGTCATAAGAGTGGATCTATACGTGCCAGTCACACTAATGTTTCATTTTCCTTGCTCTGTTTCTCAATAGATATTTTTAAGAGCCTGTGCTCACTCTTATTTTTTTATTTGCAAAATTGACATTCTTTTGAAATTTCTATAATTAAAAAAAACTCTTTAAAATTAGGTTTTATGTTGTAAAATCTATCTTTAAATAACATTAACATTCATTTAGTTTAACAATGTTAAATATAATTTATTTCCCCAAATTAAATTATTTCTATATATAACCTACAGTCATTTATAGAATCTTATTCAAAGTATCAAATCTCTTTGAGTACCTTCCATGAGAAATGTTCTTCTCTTGCAATGTTGTAATTGTTCAATATTTAGGTCCACACAAAAATTTCTCATAAGAACTTCCTTGACAAATTATTCTACCTTTTTAAAAATTGCAGCCACTTAGTCTTCCTTCCCTGCCCTTCTTTCTGCTTTTCCGTACTCTATAGTATTTAAGCCTCTAACATTTGAGATATATATATATATATATATATATATATATAGTTATAGATACAATTATATATAGTTATATATGCATATGTATTTTATAATGCTTTAATTTTAACTACTATGTTTATTGTCTGTCTTTCTTCAACAGAATATAAGTTCCATAAATAAATCCCAGCTATCTTTTGGTCTGTTTAATTCTCTGATGTATCCTCAATGCCTAAAACTTATATTTGATGAAAACATTAATAAATTTTGGTTTAGTGGTATGCTGCCTTCTCTTAGAATTTTAGCTTCTAATGACTTCTAGCATGCTTTCCTTTTTTGACCTCTAAGTACCCAGAAAACATAATATCTGGCACACTCTAAGTCTCAATATATTTTTTTCAAATAAATGAACCCCAAAATAAAAAACAGTGCTGGCACGTACAGAAGACTGGTGATTGTCTTACTTAAGGCCACGTAGCTAGTTCCAGGCAGATCTACGGCCACCATAATACATGCCCTTCCTCAAAAACTTGCTTTCCATTCCTGCTCAGAATCATCATGCCCATGAAAGCAATCACTATGGGATTAGACAGGATGCCTGAAGCCCAGTCAGTGACTGACTTTCTTTTGCCTCCTTTTTTGTCAGAAACAGGAGCAGTTATATTACATTCTTGTTGGACCACTGCGATCATCTCACTGATTCTCTTACAGCTCCGCAGTTGCCTTAAATCTAATCCAGGCAGGACTATGTAGCCTTCAGGTGAAAGAACTCTAGACCCACATTTCACTTCCCCCACAGAGAAGTAACCTTGAACTTCCTGTTCTTGGCTGCACCTATGACCTTAGATGCTGAACTCATTAACGATGCTAGGGTTAATGGCAAGAAGAGTGGGTTTAGGGATCACTACTGACAGTTTAAAGCCACCACACTCTGGGACCCATCTTTACTGACTAGTATTGTTCTTGAGTTAAATGGCTTTTAGTTTAAAAGTACTACATTTCATTTTGCTTAAGTAACATGTGGCAATGGTTGTTATTTTTGCTACTAGCATGTCCATAAGAGGAAATATGAATCCACGTGTTCTGGAGGAATAAGAGGTAGTCCAATGTAAGATTTGTATTTAAATTCATAAACATTTGGCCATAAATAGAGACAAGGACTGATTACCACTCACGATGATCTTTCCTTTCCTAAAAGCCGAATGTCTATTTTACCAGTTCTTTTCCAATGTATCTGAGTTCTAAGCATCTCTTTGCACCTTTTAACTTCTACAACTGTGACTCCTGTAGACCCGGGTTTGCTTAGCTGGACAGCACTATTTATCTTTCACTGTGTCTTAGTAGTCAAAAAAAAAAAACAAACCACAACAACAAAAATTACTTTGTTCACACTTCAAGGTCCAGATCTTTCCCATGTTATCTTCTGTCCATAAAATAGACTGTTTTTTATATTAGACCCGAATCATCATTAAGTTGTGGTTTTACTATGTTTAGCTTTTTTGTTATTTTTTTGTTTTGTTTTAAGAAAACAGGCATCTTAACAGTTCAGCATTGCAACTAAACCATTAAAATCTTGTTACAGTATCATGCACTGAATCTTGGAATCTTGGTAGGAAATTTAGGGGCATTTTTAATTCTTTCATCTTCTTGGTCTCGCTTCCAAATGTTATCGAGTTGTTTTTTAAAATGCTTGCTTTGCTTTTCAGAGAAGGGTAAGAGGACACATAGAATTCCCATGGGGCAAAAAATGTGACTTTCAAAGAGACTGTTCAACCATCTGTATATACTTTGATTCTTCCTTAGTATCAGCGAAGACTGTCGTATGTTATTAAAAAACATTTCTCCATTCAGAATTGTACTGACATACTTTTTTTGCCACTGAAAATACGAAAATGATACAAGACTATTTAAACATAAGAAAATTATATTTTACATTTACTATCAAAGAAATATGCTACTTTGGAGATTATTCTTTATGATAAACTACCAAATATCTTGTTTCTGTTTGGATGTAGGAGAGAGGACAGGAGAAAGTTTCAGCTTTCAATGATACTTTCCATAATTATAAAAAAAAAATGAAATGGTAACTTCCTGGATTAAAAAATTCATTTCTACAATAGTTGTTTCACACATTTATGACTGTTCTGGTTGGATTTCTTTCATTGAGGGAATTGTAGTGTTCTGTTATGAAACCTATTTATAAGGATTTATTTCTGTCTTTTAAAAAAATCACTCAGAGTTGCAAAAGAAGAGCATTTCCTAGCCGAGGAATAACTTCTCACCCCATTTAATTTTTAATTAGTTTGACCTTTTTATCTCCATGGATTAACATGAAGGAAAAAAGGGAACAGTTGGAAATGCTGCAGTGAGAAACAATCTATTGACTGAGGTGCATAATGGCCAAGTATTATATAAGTCACCCGTAAACATGTGGTTGGTTCCTTTCTCTTCTTTAATATCGACGGGGAAAATGCTGGGAGTCAGGAATGAAAATTCTGTTTATCTTCTAAATGCATCTAGAGTTATACATTGACATGAAATGCTTCAAAAGATGCTGAAAGAAAGCAGTCTGTTTACTTGTATTAACAAATACGGATAACCAATGTTCTTGATGATAGCCAAAGAACGGGCTCCATTTGTATATGTGATCAAAGCAAATGAGAAAAAGTTAATAGAATTTGCTGATTCTTTGTAGATTCTGATATAAGAGCCACTTTAAAAATCCCTGGTGAAAAGATGTTTAAAAATGAAACAGCTGCCTCAGGACAGTAGGGAAAAAAATAAAAGACACTAAGGTCATGAACTAAGTGTTTAGCTGAATCACATGTACTTGAAAGAGCTCTCTGCTTCTCAAGGGAGACATGAGAAGATCTGCTATTTGCACTGAAAAGGAATTTAATTAATTCAAGGTAGAAAACAAAAAGTAATGAGGATGAAATGAGATGGGACTAGGAGAAGGGCAAACACAGGCCTTAAGAAGTGACTGTCACAGAGGCAGAAACAAATAACAATACACCCTCCATTAGCTCAACCTATCTGACTTCTGTAGCATAGAGATGGGCTGAATATAGATCAGTGTGCCATTATGCAGAGTCTAGAAATGCCACACCTGGGGTATTTTGCTCAAGCTTAGCACATTACAGCAACTTACTGAAGAAGTGGAAAAGCAAAACAAAGAACATCAACAATTAGCAAGCATCTTAGAGGATATTAACATTGACAGGAGAGCTTTAAAGCACCTCATAAGAAAATACTACAAACAGGGTACTTGTGAACATTGTTACTATCACTACCATTTTGCTGTAACCTAACATACCCCACATAACAAAGAATGGGTGAGGAAAATCACTTAGAAAGGAAAAGATAAAAAGAGGGCATAAAGACACTATAGTATGGGATCTTCATAAAGGAATGGCAAAGGGGACTGTCACAAAGCAAAAGGACGTGTGTTAAAGGGGAAAACGACCCAGGTATTCAGCAAAATTTGGAAGGTAATTTTAGGCAAAAACTTTTACTGTGAAATTTCCAGGTGCTCTCTGTAGCAAGAATACCATGCTTAGAAGTTAGGTTATAGCCTATCATTTTCTGCTGATGCCTTGCTAGTTTAGTGATCCAACTGATTACGGCTTACTCTTAGGTACCGTAGACAGCCGTTGAAAGTAATCTATTCATACACTTAAATTCTTGCAAAAATGTCATCAGACAAAACTTCCAACATTCCCTATGGCCTAATGAAAAGTTAACAGTAAAACATAAGTTAATAAAATCTGCCTAATTTTCTAAATTTTTTTTTTGTTGGTGGGGTGGGAACTGGACTGTCCAATATGGTACCCACTAGCCACTGTGGCTTTTTCAACTTACATTTAAATTAATTAAAATTAAATAAAATTTAAAATCCAGTTTCACAGTTGCACTAGCCACAATGTGCACAGTGACTGCCATATTGGATAGCACAGATGTAACATTTCTATCCTTGCAAAATGGTCCATCTACTGGATAGTATTGTTCTAGAGTTTAATGACACATTTTGATAATACAGGAATTTTGAGTGTTCAGATTAATGTACTTTTTTATTCTCACCATAGAAAGAGGAGAAATAGGTGATTTCTAAATAAATAAAATTTACATTGATGAACATGGATAAAGATATTGCAATAAATACACAAAAAAAAACTCTTTCTGGAAGGTTGAGTTAAGATGACAAATATAATAAACAGATCTGTACCTAGTTTAGACCCTAAAACATATTTTTAAAACAAAAACGACATGTTGCAAGTTGAAATCTCAGAAAATTTCCTGATTCTACAATTTACATTCATCCCCAATCTTCAGCCTACTAAGATTTCTACAATATTTAATATCATTTGTACGAAATGAGGAGAAATTATTCAGGTTACTACAGAAGCAAAATTTATCCATACAGATTAGAATAACAATGATATGATAGGGAGACAGTTTACTTTTCAGTCACAGGTTTATGGACAGACATTGTTGTGATGATTTATGGCAAGGAAACTCAAATTAAATAGAGTTTATTGAGAATCTTATTTTCTTATTGATAAATGCCAAAATACATAAGCTCATTGACTAGAAACAACAAAACGCATATCCCAAAAGGTCTCTTGTCTTAGTCATCTAATGCTGGTATAACAGAAATACCACAATTGGGTTGTTTTAACAAACAAATTTATTTTCTCACAGTTTAAGAGGCTAGAAGTCCAAATTCAGGGTGGCAGCTCTAGGGGAAGGCTTTCTCTCCCTGTCTGCTCTGGAGAAAGGTCCTTGTCTCTTCGGCTTCTGCCTTCTGGTTCCTTGGAGAGCTCCATGTGTCTTGCCATCTATCTTACTCCATCTCAGTTCAGTAGCTTGCTTGTTTAAACTCTTATATCTCAAAAGAGATTGACTTAATACACAACAGTCTTGCCTCATTAACATAACAACAAAAACCCATTCCCAAATGGGATTATAACCACAGGCATAGAAGTTAGGATTTACACCACATATTTTTGGGGGACCCAATTCAATCCAGAACATTTCTAAAATGCAGACAAAGAAAATTACACGTAAGAATGCTAGGTAATTGTGCTTATTTTTGTTAATTTTTTTTTCCTAATAAAAATACAGACTTTGGGAGGTTGAAAGATATTTAGCGAGTGACTTTAGGATGGATAGTTTTGTACAAAATGAGCACAGGTACTCAAGATAACACCCTGAGGAGCAGACTGACTTCTCCAGAAGCTTTGTACATACAAATGTTTTTCTTTTACTTTCAGATTCAGGAGAAGCGGCAAACTATGTCAATTTTGAATATAGATGTACAGAAATAGCCAAAACTGTCATTTTTATTATGCCAAAGATGAATGATAATTTATTTTGTATTCTAATTATCTTCATTCATTCATTCGCTCCTCTGTTCAGCATTTAGCATCTACCTTTCAGGGTTGCTATGAGTTGCAATTGATCTGACAGCAATTTTTTTTTTTTTTTTAACAGAAGAGCTCAGCTGCTAACCAAAAGGTCAGCAGTTCGAATCCACCAGCTGCTCCTTGGAAACCCTATGGGGCAGTTCTACTCTGTCCTATAAAGTTGCTATGAGTTGGAATCGACTCCACGGCAACAAGTTTGGGTTTTTTTTTTTTTTGGTTTTATAAAACTGGAGCTCTGGTGACACAGTGGTTAAGCATTCAGCTACTAACCAAAAGGTAGGCAATTCAGAACCACCAGCCATTCCTTAGAAACTCTATGGAGCAGCTCTGCTCCGTCCTATAAGGTCGCTATGAGTCGGAATTGACTCAACGGCAGTGGGTTTGGTTTTATGTTTTTTATAAACACATTGTTAGTAAATCATGTTGTTTTGGGGTTTTATCTGTAAGTTTTTGTTTTCATTTTTGGAATTATATTTGTTAACTGAATCAATCATAATACTTTTGATTTTTACATGGACTAATTAAATGTGTCAATTGATAACTTTATGAACATGTGTCCTGTTTTAAAGGACACTCTCTCAGCTAATACAGATCACTGATTCTCACTGGATGCACATTACCAGCGTGGCTTCGGGAGCTGATCCAGGGTATTGGCTTTTTTTTTTTCCCCAAGCTCCATAGTTGATTTTAATGTGCAGTAAGGGTTGAGAATTATGAATGAGGTAAATTCTTTACAGCTACTGGGACCCCAGATTAGAATTACACACAATTACTTATTTTGAAACTCTATTTACTGGAAAAACATTATCACTGAAAGACAATAATATCGACATAATTGAAATCAGCTAAAAACTATATTCTGTTTAATAAAAAAATCAAGGTATTTAGTATAGTCATATAAAAAATTGAAAATGTTACTTTCAGCTGTACAATACAACATAACTGCCACCGTCAAGTTGATTCCAGCTCACAGAGATCCTTTAGAACAGAGTAGAACTGCTCCATCTGTTTCCAAGGAGCAGACGGTGAATTTTAACTGCCGACCTTTTGGTTAGCAGCCTGAGCTCTTAACCACTGTACCACCAGGGCTCCACTTTCAGCTATAGGAACAAGAATTTTAAAACTTTTTTTTTTTTTAAATAAGGGAGCTAGGGAAGAGAAGGCCAAAAGAAATACGATCATCAGAGCTATCTCTCACATATGATTCCAGTGACAGTTTGGATATCAATATTAGACTTGGTAGGTTTATGTGATAGGACTATTACCCAGAATTTTTTTTTCCCACTAACTTACGATGTAAATTTCAGAGGAAACAGGAAAATGCAAAATGTCATTCTTCATCAGTTTGGACACATTCCTGACGCTGAATTTTTTCTCCAATGAATTGCATGGAATTAAACTCTATCATATCTATACCCAGAAACCCTGGTGGTGTAGTGGTTAAGTGCTACAGCTGCTAACCAAAAGGTCAGCAGTTCGAATCCACCAGGTGCTCCTTGGAAACTCTATGGGACAGTTCTACTCTGTCCTATAGGGTCGCTATGAGTCCAAATCAACTCGACAGCAATAAGTTTTTGGGTTTTTTATATCTATACCCTACATATGTTAACATTTGGTTTGCCTCATATCGTACCACTTTGTAGGATGCGTGGTGAAAAGTGTACTATACAAAAGCAAACAAACCCAAAACAACAGCATATATTTATCTATGTAGATCAGGAGAAATAGCAGACATTCCTCTTCCACAGTCAGCGAAAAGCAGTCTTTGAGACCAACACCTCCATTTCAGCCTCCTTAGCTGGAGGAAGTTCAGAAAGCAGGAAACCCTGAACGCCCAAGGAAGTCCTCTTTCAGGCAGAACAGGAAAGAAGTCCCAGGACTAGCAGAATAATACAACACACAGTTCTCCATTCATCTCAGTTTTAAAAGACACAAATTTGGGAAAAGCTGAACAGAAGATGTTGCCTCTGCAGACAGCTGAGGTGGACTTGCCACCTGTCTTAGTCATCTAGCGCTGCTATAACGGGAACACCACAAGCGGATGGCTTTAACAAAGAGAAATGTATTTCCTCACAGTAAGGTAGGCTAAAAGCCCTAATGCAGGGCGTCAGCTCCAGGGGAAGGCTTTCTCTCTCTGTTGGTCTTCTCATCGATCTTCCCCCGGACTAGGAGCTTCTCCGCGCAGGGACCCTGGGTCCAAAGGACGCGCTCTGCTCCTGCACTGCTTTTCTTGGTGGTATGAGGTCCCCCCACTCTCTGCTTGCTTCCCTTTCCTTTTATCTCTTGTAAGATAAGAGGTGGTGCTGGCCACACCCCAGGGAAACTCCCTTTACATTGGATCAGGAATGTGACCTTAGTAAGCATGTTAACAATCCCACCCCAATCCTCTTTAACATAAAATTACAATCACAAAATGGAGGACAACCACACAATACTGGGAATCATGGCCCAGCCAAATTGATACACATATTTTTGGGGGGACATAATTCAATCCATGAAACTGCCTTAGCCAATTAGGACTAAGTGCACTCATTATAGAGATAAACACCTGCCTGCAGCTACTGCCAAAAGGCGGCAGGTCTCAGAACTTACTCCGGAGTAAGAGGTTATAAACTTTGATGTGGCTTCAAAGAGAACTCCAAGTTGAAGGTAGGAGAGCACGAGAATTCAATTACAAAAATGCCAGAGAAGGTGGAATAATGGAAGCAATCGAAGTTAAAATATATTGGGAGTATATACTGATTTATTTGTACTCTGTTACTAAGAGGGATTTTTTTTTTATAGTCACATTTAATTGGGAGTTACATAACTGCATTTGGATAGAAGCATGAGACTGGATATGCCTATTAAAGACTGACTGCTTGGAATGTGTAGATTTTTATTTTCTGGAAGTATCCTAGTTATTTTATTGTGTGATTTTCAAAACCAGTACATTCAAAGAGGTAAAAAACAAGCACTAGGTATAAAATAAGACAGGCAGAGACTTCCAGTTCACCAAAAGAGAGCAGTCCCATTACTCCCAGGTCCTCCTTCTTACAGGTAACAA
The DNA here is from genome assembly GCA_030035585.1 of Dugong dugon. Taxonomy (NCBI): domain Eukaryota; kingdom Metazoa; phylum Chordata; class Mammalia; order Sirenia; family Dugongidae; genus Dugong; species Dugong dugon. The sequence goes on along the minus strand of CM057479.1, from coordinate 6,840,820 downwards.
AGCATGGACGTTCACAACAAGTAAGCATAGAACTCTGGTAGGTGGAAATAAGGAGGCCGGCTGACTGGGGACCTTGGGACTTGAGAAATGACAGTGCTCTGAGTTCTCTGAGTTCTCTTCTTGCCTCTTATCTATCCTGGATGGGGCTCTGCAGATGCCTCCAACCAGGAACAACCAACAGACACAAACAGAAAAGCTCCAAGAAAAACGTGTTTCCCCTAGCTGAGACGCCAGAAAAAGGGGGGCCTAACAAAAGGAAACTTTCTTGGCAATACCTACCCTAACCAGTTCCTATGGAGTCAATAGTGTCTCTGTCCCACCTGCATATAAGATTTTTGATGGGAAGGACTTTGTCCTATGCACGACTGTATTTCCCAGTGCCAAAATAGTGTCTGCATATAATGAATGTTTAATCTATTAAGTAGTATATTTGTTTATATAAGCTATAAGCACTACAAGAGTTTGGTAAGAGTAAAAGGAGCTAACAACTACTGAATGCCAACTATACCCAGGGGAAGTCTTGCACACATTACATATTCTAACCCATTTAATCCTCACAGTGTAATAGTCCTATGAGGGAGATGGAGCCCTGGTTGCGTGGTGGTTAAGAACTCGGCTGCTGACCAGAAGGTCGGCAGTTCGAATCCACCAGCTGCTCCTTGGAAACCCTAGGGGCAGTTCTACTCTATCTTATAGCGTCGCTATGAGTCAGAATCGATTCCATGGCAACGGGTTTTTGGGTTTTTATGAGGGAGACATTATCATCCTTATTTTATATAAAAGCACAGGAACATCAAATTTAGCACAGCTAGGAAATAATGGAGCCAGAATTAAACTCATGTTGTTATATTAAAAGCTCACGTATTTACCCTTACGCTTTCCTGAAAATCTTCATGTGAGAAATAAGATTTAAGTTGGGCACTGGATATTATGTTGAATTTGAATAGACTGAGTGGCTGAAGGAGAGCTGTCCATACTCCATAATAGTGATGGGATGAATGGAGGGCAGGAAAGTAGTAGAAAAAGGCTTGTTGTTGTTGGGTGCCATCAAGTCAATTCCAACATGGCGACCCCATGTGACAGAGTAGAACTGCCCCGTAGGGTATTCTAGGTTGTACTCTTTACGGGAGCAGATATCCAGGTCTTTCTCCTGCGGAGCTGCTGGGTGGGTTCGAACCACCAACCTTTCTATTAGCAACCAAGCACTTAACTGTTGCTCTACCTAGACTTCTTAGAAAAGGCTTAGTGAAATTTTATAAGGCCATAGTCCAAAAAATTATTATGGGGAGTAGGGATTTCTATAGCTGTTATCACAGTTGTGCAAGCTCCTTGCTCCTTCATGCTTGCAGAGATTTGTCCTCAGAATTAACAAATACTTGGTACTTGCCCGTTTGTAAAAGACTTTTCCTAAGTTATGTAAAAAGCCTAAAGTAAGAGACAAGACATAACCTACGTAACAAGAAGTTTCCTTTTAGATTCTGCACATCACTGATACAATTTTTCCTTTTTAATTTATTTTAACCTCTCTAATACATCTATAGGAGCCCTGGTTGCGCAGTGGTTAAGAGTTCGGCTGCGAACCAAAAGGTCGGCAGTTCGAATCCACCAGCTGCTCCTTGGGAACCCTATGGGGCAGTTCTACTCTGTCCTATAAGGTCGCTATGAGTCAGAATTGACTTGACAGCAATGGGTTTTAATACATCTAAATGTCCTGAGGTGGCAAACACAGTTGCTGCTCAGCTACTAACCAAAAGATTGACAGTTTGAATCCATCCAACAGTTCTTTGGAAGAAAAAACTGGCAATCTATTTCCGTAAGATTACAACCATTGAAAACCCTGTGGAGTGCAGTTCTACTCTGAAACATACAGGGTCTCCATTAGTGGTAATACACTCCATGGCAATTTTTTTTGGGGGGGGGGGTGTTAATAGAGCTATAATTTGGGGGAAATTATATTTCAGTCTTATATAATCAAGCAATTACTTTAATTCTAGTCATTGTTATTAGCCTATTGGCTTATTACCCTAAACTATCCAGTTTTAATTATACTAACTCAAGAAAAATCCACACTACTAGTTAATATATATTGTGGAATCTATGAAAGATTATATTTTCTTAATCTTCTCAAAATTAGCTTACTATCTCTTAAAAAAAATGTAAGATTGTTAAATTCAGGATGTGTTCAATATATCTTCATTCTCTTATTCACAGACATTTCCCAAACACCCCCTACAATGCTGTACCCCGCAGGAAGAGGATTATATGTGATATGCAGGAAATATCTGTCCATTTTATTTACAGACTTGTGATTCCTATTTTAAAGCTGGAAACACAGACAAATATCAAATTTGCATATTCTCTGCCAGAAGGGTAGTTCACTGGCAGAAAACACAAAGAACTCTTTTCATTCTTTATTATTTCTTTACTCTTGTATTACAGAATATTTTAATCCTTCTTCATTTCAATCAGAAAATTCTGTGTTTTTTTCTGTTAATCAAATTATGTTTTAATCTCTTCAAATAAGCCCTAGTTGCACCGTGGTTAAGAGCCTGGCTGCTAACCAAAAGGTCAGCGGTTCAAATCCAGCAGCCACTCCGCTCCTCGGAAACCCTATGGGACAGTTCTACTTTGTCCTATAGGGTCGTGATGAGTCGGAATCAACTCAACAGCAGTGGGTTTTTTGGCTTTAATGCAGCAATAACTCCTTTTAGGTTAGAGAGTGGGTCCCTATTGAAATTTCCCGCAACTCCACTGGACGCTGCACAAAATAAGGAGTGAATCCACAGATGGCCCCTTACTGACTGAGCAACACGGCAGTATTCACAACCATATCAAGTCATAGCTGAAGTCCAGGGGCAGATTAACCAGTAGGGCTTACTTGTGTTTACTTTCTAGTGTGTAGGGCATAATTTCACATGGGTTTCACTACATGCTTATTGGGTAATCCAACCCTGCTGACATCCCTACAAGGTTTGGGAGGAGCAGGAAAAATCAACCCTATTTTGTAATTTAAGAAATCCATCTTCTATGTAAACATATTGGAGGACTAACTTAAAATTCATAATAATTCACATTTATCAAATATTAACATGTGCCAAGCATATATATTACATGCAGTGTCTAATGCTTATAACAGCCTGTGATGTGATTGTTGCTATCACCATTTTATAATTTGAGGCAACTTGAGCCATTTCTTGAGTCCTTCACACCTGGGAAATGACACAGCCAAGATTTGAACTCACTTTTGCTTGCCTCTGAAGCCATCCCATTAATCACTTAACCTACACTGCCTTCAAATAAAGGACAAGTAGAATCTTATCAACTGATCAACACATGTACTGGACACTTACTGTGGGAAACCTAAAGCCTTAAAGTTGGACTAGAATGTGTTTAGGTCCTTTCTAAATATCAAGTTTGTACTTCTGTATAATCCTACTCAGATGTCAAGACCCAGAAATTGTCATAACAAGGCAATCAGGAGACCTGATTCAATCCAGGTCATGCAGAAAGTTGAAATCTGGATTCCAGCAAATTAAGTTTACCTAAAGACAGAGGCTAGAGGAAGAGAGGGGCAAGGCAATGATGATACATATGTGGGCCAATATTAAAAGTCAATGTTGAGAACCAGAGATTGAAGTTCTAAGAGTAAAAGGAGAGGCAAAAAAGGGACTAAGGGATAGCAATAAGGTGTCCCTGGACAAATATGCAGAATAGTATTATTGTTCAAAAGCAGCTTAAACATATCTGCTGGAATGTAATACACAAGAAGGCTCTCTGTTTTAAAGATGGTCTATAGATGGGGTGACCAGGTATATTACCCCATTAACTGTGCCGTTCTTCATGAGACCTTTCCTGTTCACACTACCCATAAGATTTCTTATCTCCCTTGAACTCCTGTAGCTCTAGGAATGATCTTCCCACTTTACTGTTGTGTGCGCTAAACTCTGTGTTATGGCTGTTTAGATATGTATCTTTTCTACTACATGCTGGTAAACGTCTTGATGCAAAGGCTTTTACTTTATTAATCTGTGCCTAGCATAGTTTCTTGTAAATGGTGGGTCTGTAGAAATATTTGCTGTGGGTGCCTTAAGTTTGAACAGAGTACTAAGATCAACCTATGCCCATTGGGAATCAGGTGTTCCATGGATTCATTACTGAAGAATTGAGCTCATAGCCTTTTACAGTTCTGCTCTGGAATCTCTGACTTTTTGTGAATCCGAAGTAAGAAAAACTGTAGATGCTGCTCATAATGTCATCAAAGTCTGTCATTGACTCTTTGGGGTCTTGTACACCGCCTGTCCTCTGAGCCTGTTATAAAGCTCAAAGGCTCTAAGTGGCACAAGGACATTGTTGAATGAATGAATGAATGCTGAATGAGTGAATGGATGAATAAAAGGCATTTTTCTTCTATGATATTTGCCCAGAAATATCAGAAAAGAACATATCTCTATGACCTGGAAGAGACATGGGAAGTTTCATAGAGAAGATGGGACTAAATCTGGGCTTTTGCATTGTATTTTACCTATGTGAGCTAATCTAGGAGTAAAGGTTAAAATGAAGTTGACTTCAGCCATGTTTATAACTAAATTTAGACCTATACATTCCAAGATCTCCAGCTAGGTAAGCTGCAATTAGGTAAGATATCCTGGATGAATAGTTGTTGACGTTATTGCATGCATCCAATAACTAGTTCTGTGAGACAGCCAGCTGTAAATCACAGCACACGCATCCATGCAGACTGAGGGAAAAGATTCTCCTTTGATAATGAGTGGCCAGCATCTGTGACATAGTTGTTACATGCTGGAAATAGAATTCTTTCCTTTTTTGGAAACCAGATAAAATTCTTCTGATAAAAGCAATATTCTGTTAAATCATGGACGTTTTCAACCTCAGTGCAATTTTCTTGCAGCGTTTGGTTTTCAGAGTGCTCATGAACTTGTAATACAATGACACTTTCCACTTTGATTTTCCAGTCCTAGTTCTACAGTTCCCTACTTTGAAAACGTAGGCAGTGCTGTGTTATAGACAGACTGTTGTGATATTGGCTTATTTCAGGATAGCTCAGCAGGTTATGGCGATGTTCTTCTTCTCCTCCTTGGCATTTTATTTTTTAATTCAGATTATGAATTCAGACAGCCTGGAGAGCCGTGATTTTCTGAAATAATACCTGGTACCATTTGTAGCAGACTGCTCGTGCTTACCATTATTTGTTTTCTCCTTTCTCCCCTGGCGCTCATTTCAACACATTTCCCAACTCCTGAGCAGTTAAGGGGAACTGTGAGCCTGAGTTCTGGCCAATATAAATGACATTAATATACTTCTCTTTCAAGTGTGGCCCATAAAATTCTCTCATACATAATCCTCTTCCATCACATACTAAAGACAGTGTCTCCACAGGATGGCTGGAGGCTGGATTCCTGAGTCACTGGCAGGAGAAAGACCACCTGGCCTGCACTGGATACGATACGAATGGGAAAGAAAATTTACGGAACTAAATAACTAAAATTTTGGATTTGTTTGTTACAGCACTTAGCCCATCCTTTCTAATCTATTATTAAGAAGTAGATACAATTAAAAAGTAAATAAATACAAATGTATCAAACACATAGTTCTGTTGTCTGGGGCTCTGAGAAGAAACAGACGGGTGACATCCAGGGTGGGATTAAATCGAAATTCACCTCCCTTTTAACCTCTCTTGACTCTGTCTCTATACTCAGCCATTTTCCTACCATCTTTGGGTTTTGCCATGCCACATAGTACCCCCAGTTCCCTCAGTGGATGTGGCTGGCATCAAAGGGGAAAGATGGCTTAGCAGATGCTGTTGGTTTCCTATCCATTCCTCATCTTCCCCCATCCTACAGGTATTTATTTTCGTTTTGGTATACACCCTGACCCAGGTTCTTTGGGAGCAGCTGTCTCTCTACTCCCAAATCTTGACTACAGTTAGGTTCAAGATAAACATATGATCTAAGTGCTCCAGGTAAATCTCAGAACTGTTGCTTGGGATGCTGGAACAGGGTTTCTCTCTCTGTTTTTAGATATCATGGCATGTAGTGTCTGCTGGAAGGAGCCCTGGGGGTACAGTGGTTAAACATTGGGCTGCTACCTGAAAGGTTGGGGGTTCGAATCCACAAACTGCTCTGTAGGAGGAAAGACCGGGTGCATTGTGAATTACTTTTGTGCGTGGGGCCTTTCTAGCCATTGTCTTGTATCTCTGACCCAGGTGACTGTGTGATAGGGTAATTGTGGCCTACTAAGGGGATTGGTCAGCTTTGCCTTAAAAGAGAACCCATTCCAGAGCAGAGATGAGGAGCCCACCCCACCAAGGAAGGAGAGACCTGGCAGCAGGAGACGGTGAGGTGGGCTTTCCAGCCCATGGAGGGAGAAAGCTGAGTGTCTTTGGGCAGAGACTGAGGGCCAAGGAGAGATGTGCCTATGAGCATGGTTGAGAAGAGGCTGTCCTGATGCAAGAACTGTATCCTGAGTATTCCTGAGCCTGAATTGTAACTGTTACTTCCCTAATAAATCCCACAACTGTGAGTATGGACTGTGAGTACTCTGTGGCCATTGCAATGAATTATTGACCCCAGCAGAGAAGTACGGAGTGCTGTGCGAGGGACGTTTGGTGTCAGAATTACCAAAGACAGGAAGCGAGAAGGCATGTCTGACCTCCACCTCACAGGAATCAGCCTTGGGCTGTTGATCTTGATTCTCCTTCCCCCTCATGAAGTTGGAGACGTCAGACCCTGCCTCCAAGCCGTTTTTACACCTAGTAATTTGCTCTCCTAAACGTTACAGCCTAGGAAACCCTATCAGACAGTTCTCTGTCCTATAGGGCCACTATGAGTTGGAATCGACTTGGTAGCAATGGGTTGGGGTCTGCTGGAGTTGTTTTGCTGCCTTGAGGTAAGCAGCCTGCCAATGAAACTAACACAAACGGAGGACACAGCCAAGAGAACGCCAGAGAACAGGAGCAGGAGCCACTGGATTAAAACCCTCTCAGGAAACGCAGTATATGTATCTTCCACTTACTTTTTGTACCTTGGGGGTTCATTGGGAAACTCCTGTCCCACAGAATGTGCTACCAGCAGTTAGTGCCCTACATAACAAATTAAAATCTAAAAGGCAGGTGTGTGCTGCAAATTACTGTTTTTACAGGTACCATATGAGGTGGTGCTGAATCATTGAACTTTTGTTAGGAAAAACATACATTTTGTAAATTTTGGTTCGGTACACGTATGTACCTTTGGACTCCAAAGGTATGATTTGTGGAATGAGGCATAAAACAAAAACCATATTACCTACCAAAAATTCAGATACACTCAATGATTCAGCATGCCCTCCATTACTAAAAACACATAGTATCAACAAAAAATTAAAAGGAAAAAATAAGTGGGTAAGAAAGGGTTAGGTTGACCTTAAAGACTATTTGCCTCTGGCTCTTAGTTACCTGAGCAAATGATTCATTGTTGTTTAAACAAAATATATAAATAAATATAATATTAGAGGAAAAAAAATCCTACTACTGCAGTTTCAAAATGGAAATTTCAAGGCATAGTTTCATAGGCCTAAGAGCTTTCCTTTTTTTTTTTTCTCTCTCCACATTCAACAAAGTACTCCAGGCATGGAAATATATCTAGGCTGCATGTATCTTCCAAAGCACTTCTGAGATCATTTGTCCACAGCTAGATCATTAACTTCTGAAATCTAGATTAATGCTCCCCAGATTTCAACATTATACCACATTTAATTCATTTTATACTCACTGTCTTAGGACTGGATTTACATTTGATAAATGTATTTTAAAATAAAACAACAAGTAATATTCAAGTGTATTTTAATGCAATAACAGTGTGGCCTAACAACCAGTCACATTTATTAATTTATTTGTTATTTCCTTATTTGCTTACATGCTTACAGCTCACAATGAGATATAAATAAATAAAACTAAGCAAGCTTCTGCCTAGTATTATAAGGAACAAAGCTATTGTGAGCAGCATAAGGAAACTGCAGAATTTCTTTCAGGCAATCCTTACATATACAGCAAACCATACAGTAGTCCCCTGACTGCTATGTGCCTAAAAGAATTCATTCACTTCCCAAGGCATTTGGTATAGAGACAGGAAACAAAATTCTCCCTAAGCTAACTTGATTTCTTTGTATACATGGTAAATATACGTATGTAATTTTACATTTTGATAAGAATAAGCACTGTTTATAAAAATACATCATTTAGGCTACCCATTTGGGTGGATGCACCAGACTCAAACTTTTTCTATATTATCAGGGTAAAAAATTTACCATGGAAGTCTACTACTTTGCATAATCCAGCACTTTCTTCCATTCTTGGGCAAAATCACTTCATTGTACGTGGGTGACCTAAATAAATCATGAAAATCAAAGGGACAACTCACTTTACAATACCTGCCATAACTGTAATGTTCGCATGTGCTGCCTCATGCATCAGGTTTGGGCAAAGTACAGAGAATTAAGAATTTGATGCTCATATGTGGAGCATCAAATGTTTAGTAGTAGCAACAACTAGCTTAAATGGGTAGTAACAGTCAGGGAAAGCTAGAGTGACCAGTCACCCTGGCTTCCCCTGGACTTTCCCGGGTTTAGCACTAGAAGCCCCATGTCCCTGAAACCCTTCCTCCCTGGTAAATCAGGACAGTTGGTCACCCCAAGAGAGCTCTTCTTCTTAATCTAGCAGCTAAATGCTTTTAGTGTGTAAACACATAGGCTCCCAGCACCCCCTAAAACAACAATAACAAAAAAAATACACAAACATACATATACCTACATTGATACATACTGCATATACAATTATATATATTTAATATATATGTGTTGCATATAAATAAGGAGCCCTGGTGGTGCAGTGGTTAAGCGCCCGGGCTGCTAACCGAAAGGTCGGTGGTTCAAACCCACCTGTGGCTCACTGGGAGAAAGATGTAGCGCTCAGCTTCTGTAAAGATTACAGCCTTGGAAATCCTATGGGGCAGTTCAACTCTGTCCTATAGGGTCGCTATGAGTCGGAATTGACTCAATGGCAATGGGTTTGTTTTTTTTTGTTTATATATAAATAATCATATATATGTATATATCATGTATATATCTATCTCCATGGACTTACATGCAAATGTGTCTGTGAATCTTTGCTTTTTTATTACAAAACTCATCTTGATTCACTGAAGTTCTTGGGCATACATGTTTACCACATATTCTTATGATTTGTTATAATCCATTTATTTATTAATTGTCCACAGAGTTAATCCTACCACATCTCTCTACTATAAAATAATTACACACTTTTTCATAGATTAGGAGCATGAAGAGGGGGGACAGGGCTTAATCTTCCCTCTCTGCCCAACTGGTATTCACCATTACTTTATAGCAGCAGGTGATGCAAATTATTTGGCTAAATTAGAGTGTAGTTGACCATTACTTATGAAATTATGGCCAGATTTAATCTGGTTAATGCAAAGCATACATTTGGGAGTTTCAGATACAAAATAGATTTAAGAGAAAATGTGTCTTAATTTTTTTTTATTCATGATATTCAAATCCTCCAATCTGAGAAACACCATATTATTTTTATGCTATAATCTTTATATTTTATAATGAAAATATATTTTTCAGTTGTGGTGAATTAAAATTATATTTTCCATTAATTATATTGCCAACTTCTTAATAATTTTTGAGACCATTTTAGATAAGTAATTCACTAAAATTGGTTTATAATCATTGATTTATGTCTACAAATGATTTGTTTCTCATTACATTTTAAAGATTGAATTTATTTAACTGCTTTCTTTAAGAAACCCATTGGGAAGAGTATATGGTTCTTGGACTAAATTGATTTAATTATTCCACTTTTGCTTATAAACTAGTTAGCCCATTTAGATACAACTAAGAGTTGATCTTAAGCAAAAGGAGGCACCTTACTGGGTCTGGGGAAATTATCTGGCTATTTTATTTTGCTTTTATTAATCACTAGTTCTACTGCAAACTCTACACACGTTTTCAAGTGGTCCAATGTATCTTTCTTTTATTTTTTAATTACACAAATAATATATAATTTCATTCTCACTTTAAAATATTTTTAATATAGAAGTACATGCAAAAAAAAGAAACAAAAACACCCCTTTTAGCAAACCTCCAACCCAATATCATACCCCACTTCCTACCCTAAAAGGAACAGCTGTTAATAATAATTTGATGGTTATCCTTCCAATGGTTTTTCTATGCATTTATATTTACATTCACCTGTCTGGCCACTCAACTGTTTTCAGAATTAGCATTTTTCAGTATATAGATGGAATCACATTTACATGTTATTATTCTACTGTACAGTTTGCTTTTTTGGTTAATGATGTCTTAGAGATTAATGTCTGCGTGTGTAGCCCATTTTTAATGGCTATATTGTGTTCCTAGTATATAGATTTCATCATTTAATTGACTATTTCCTGACTGATGGACATTTAGGCAGTTTCTGATTTTTCACTATTTCAAATAATGTTGCATTACATAAGTATATTTGTCTGGTATATGAGTCTTTGAACACTTGTAGGAATATGTCTATAGAAGATATTTTTTAAAGATGACCTGTCAGGTGAGAAGACATGTGCATTTTATTTTTGAATGGATGCTACCAAACACACCTCATTAAAGCCAGGTATCATCTCCCTTGCCTACTTTTGACAATCGCTTAATTAAAAAAAACAAAAAACAGTGAGTTGGTTCTGGCCATAATATATATTTCTCTGATTATTATAAGATTAAACATATTTTCGTATATTTATTGAACAATTATTTTTCTTCCATAAATTGCCTGATATACCTTTTCCCAATAATCTCTTGAGTTTCTTGTCTTTTCCTTAATGATTTGTTGATTTCTTTTCTACGTTATTTCCCATCTAGCCCCATGACTGAATTTGGTCATTATTAATACTAGTGTATCACTTAATTCTTTTTTATTTCACTGTATTTTTAGCATAGTAATTCAGCTGCCAAATGTCAAAATTCACATTAGCTATAAATTTTAAGTCATGCCATAGGCATACATTTTTTTAAAGTGAAACACATTTAGACAAACGGTCATAATTCCTTTGATCTAGGAATATGAGGTAAGTTTTCCTATGTAAATACTTTCTTGAAAATCTTTTCATTTTCTTCCACAAGGAAATGATATAAGCGTAGATTAAATAATTCAAGTATTTTTGAAGTATGTCTTAAGAAAGAAATCAGCCATATAGCTTCAGTGTAGGCAGTTTCAAAAAAGAAGAAAATATACTTGGTTTTTCTCTAAGAAGTTGAGAGATCATTTTCTCAGATCCCCTCTTGTTAATCCTTTCAAGCTTCCTGGACGCCAGATCAAATGTTATAATCTCTATTCCTAAAATCAGGAAATGAGACAGAGAAAGGATCTGCAAGATAATCCAGCAGAAAGGAAAGATTCAGTGACCTAGGCAGTACAACATATAAATTCTACAAGCAAGCCGAAAATCTATTTTCAGTTTTCCTTCTTTTCACCCCAAGTGGACCTTTCTCTCCCACTGACTGATATTAGCCACCTCGGTTAGCCCTGGGGTTTACTTTGGTATGGGTACAAATTATTCACATGTGTTTTGTGATTTTTATTTAAGTGACTGTTACTTTATCCTCCTAAAATTAAATAAATTACACTTTTATCATAGAAAGGGAGAGAAAGCTAGCCATTGCAAGTTAACATAACACTTTGCCTACTCCAATACAGACCAATAGATGTTCACAGATATTGCTGATAACACAATCTCACACAGCTGCACGAACATCTATTTTCTTCGTGTACATTGATTTCTTCTTACTCAGGTTGTCTCTCCCTTTACTCTCAATTCCCCACCCTCTTTTTCAGTCTTCAACTCTGGAAAAATTAGATACCTATGACAATATATATTTTTTTTCAAAAAAATATGCGTACAGAAGTATAGTGTCATGGGAAAAGCACACCACAGCGGTTGTCCAAAGTCTGAGACCATCACAATTCAATCTCTAATTGTGAAAATAAGTACATAAAGGATAGCATATGAAACATTACTGCACACTGTGAAATCACTTTACTGTAAAAAGCATTTAGGCCTTTGGGTCCTGGTTTCAAAGCCCCACCCAGTAGCTGACCTTTACATGGATTGGCTGGGCCTCTACACAGATGGGCTGCACCCCTCTCCCTGGTGACTGATGAAAACCCTAGAACACGAGGTTCAGATGGGACTTTCTGATCGATGAGAGCCAGGAGAGGCCTGCTTTAGACACTGGGTCTCTGTGCTATGATCCTCCCAGGCAGAGTAAACCTGGGATGGTGAGGAAAGAAGTGGAAAAAACTAGCAGACCCAGACAACAGTAGCAGCAGAGTATAAAGACTGATTCCCAGCTGAGAGCTGAGAGGAGGCTGCTAAGTGTCTTCACTGAGTTTCTTATTTGAAAGTTTCTCCATGGGTGAGAAGGAACACTGGTTTTCGGTAGGGGTAGGCGGGTCCCCTTTTAGACATTGGGGCATGCTGACACCCCTTCCAAACCTTGTCCCTTGCATATCTTCATTTCCGTTTATATCCTTCTTTGTTATTAAAGTTGTTATTGCAGCGATGTTGTTTCTGTAAGTTTTCTGTGACCACTCCATGAATTATCAAACCCAACAGAGAAAGAGTGCCGTGGGGTGAACATCTGATGTCAGAAATGGTGAAGTTGGAGAATGGAGCATACTTGACCTCGGCCTCATAGGAACAAGCTTGGCACTGATCTTTGTGGCCAGGGTTGTCCTTTCAGTTGGTGTCCAAAAACAGTTTCCCATTTACAATGACTATGTACCAAATCATTGTTGTTGTTAGGTGCCATCGAGTCGGTTCCGACTCATAGCGAACCTATGCACTACGGAACGAGACACTGCCCGGTCCTGCGCCATGCTTACAATCGTTGTTATGCTTCAGCCCATTGTTGCAGCCACTGTGACAAACCAAATTGGTGACGCAAATTATTTTTTAAATTCTCTTCAATCTATACTGCAGTTTTTTTTCTTCAGGTTAGATTTTGACACCAAAGTTAAACTCTGAATATCATCTCAGAGAGAGAAGTACCACTACAGCATCAGACAGTATCCTCCAGTTATGCCTCTGCTTCTAATATGGTGTGTTCAGGATAACATGGCTGGTATTGACCTTAGAACTCAAGCGATTCAACCTTCTACACGAGGATGTTTACTGAGTAAATACTACTTTATATCATATTCTCCTTCATTTTAAGCATGGGTTAACGAAGGTCTATACATCAAGTATTTCACCATGGAGCCAGTCCTAGAATCTAGAATTCCCTGTTATTACTTGACTCCTGGGTCAACATTCCTTCCACCATGCTTTTTTAATTTCATTTTTTCTTAGATTCGGTCAGTCAATAAATGTTTACTGGTCACCTACTTCACGCCAGGCAATGCAATAGAAGCTGAGAACATGGTGGTAAACAGAGAGCTTATAGTTTAGCTGAGAATGTAGACACCAGTAAAAGCTGACAAATAAGACTGGTAAAGGAATGTATAAAAATGTGAACTAGAAAACAGGGTAGTGGCTGCTAGGGTTTACGGAGGGTTCAAGGGTGGGGCAGTGGATATGGCTATAAAAAGGCAACATGAGGAATTCTTGTGGTGATGAAACTAACCTGCATGCCATCTGTGGTGGTGTATACACAAACTTATATATTTGATAAAATTGCATAGAAATGAACACATACATACAAATAACCAAACTTGTTGCCGTCGAGTCGATTCCGACTCGTAGCGACCCTATAGGACAGAGGAGAACTGCCCCATAGGGTTTCCAAGGAGATACTGGTAGATTTGAACTGCCGACTTTTTGGTTAGCAGCTGTAGCTCTTAACAACTGAGCCACCAGGGTTTCCTATAAGATAGGTGGATGATATCAGTGTCAGTATCCTGGTTGTGATATTGCACTATAGTTTTGCAAGAAGTTCCAAACAACAGCAATACACAACACAAAACAACAACAATCATTGGAAGAAACCAGGTAAAAGGTACATAGGATCTCTGTACTGTTTTTACAACTGCATGTGAGTCTACAATTGTCGCAATAAAAATTTCAATTAAAAATAAGGGGCGGGGGGTGGTGGTTAATTTATTCTGTTGAATCACAAACCTTTCCTCAAGGAAATAATGCTTAACCTAAGACCTAGACTAAGAGTTGAAGAGGTGAAGAGAAGTAGAGGCAGATAGAAGATATTGTAGATGTAGGAAGCAGCATATTGGAAGGACCTGAGACAGGAAAGCCCAGTTGGAGATACTAAGAAAAGTCTAGTCGAGAGCACAAAAAGGGGAGAATGTCTCAAGGTAAGACTCGAGGGAAAGCAAGATGCCAGATTTTTGAAGGCATTGAAGTCATAATAAAGATTTGAGCTTTCCCTTTTTCTAAGGGTACTGTGTTTTAAGCAGGAGTGTGATTATGATCAGATGTGTGTTTTCATAAAATCACTCTGGCTGTAGAGTGAAGATTTGATTAGAAATGGGGGGGAAGCAGCTAGGGGAGAGTCCTGTAGAAGCTGTAGCAATAGTAAAGACTGTGAGTACCAAACAAAATCATGCCAGCGTGGCAGAGAACAAGGATAGATTCGTGAGGTATTTAGGCAGTAAAAGAATCTGACTTGGTAATTGCTTGTATAAATGTATGTCTTGCTTCAGAGTGGATTAAAAAAAACAAAACCCACTGCCATTGAGTGGATTCTGACCCACAGGGACCCTATAAGATGGAGTAGAATTGCCCCATACAGTTTCCAAGGCTGTAACATTTACGGAAGCAGACTGCTTCATCTTTTTCCCGTGGAGCGGCTGGTGGGTTCAAACCGCCAATCTTTCAGTTAGCAGCCGAGCGCTTAACCACCACGCCACCAGGACTCCCATGCTGAGTGGATAGTAATGTGATTATACTAAACCCTGATACTCCTGAAAAGAAGCAAGAGTCGAGGGGTCAGATAGTAAGATCAATTTGGAAAGGCTATGCAGGGGAGGGTGTTTAGACTATTTTAAAATAGACATCTATACAAAAGTTTGAACTGCCTTTTATTTTCGTAGGTGAATTTCTGTGTAGCAACTCATTCCATAGATCTTTGAGTCATGTTCAGACATAAAATCAAAGAATGCCTTTTTCTCTTTTCCACTATACAGTACCCTATGGAGGTAGCAGCCCATCATTCAAAGATGTTGGGGCGACAGTCACAAGAGGGAAGAGACATCTACCGAGTAAGGAATGGTGGACGGACTTTTGATGTTACCAGTAATGCTATTTTTTATATGAAGAAGAAATAGGTTTCTTATACTATTTCTTTTAATTGTGAATGACACATGACAATTTGAAAATGTCCAGCTATATGATACTAGAAAATTTTTAAAAGTTCCTATTTTGAAAATAACCAAGTTTTTTCCAGCAGGTTGAAATTTTAATTTCTATCTCAAGCATTTGGTAATTTTTTCTACTGAATTATTAATGGTTTCCAAGAACAGTTTCCCAAAGGCTAATTTTATTATAAGTTCATGTTTTTGGAAGCAGTCCCTGTACCATATACCAGGTTAACTTCTTTAGTAGTTGATTCGGCAGCAGGCTGAATGAGCTTAGAAGAGGATCTGCGTTCCTCTTGAGAACGCAGCTCGCCTGGCCAACACCTTGAATGTGGCTTGTGACACCCTGAGCAGAGGACTCAGTTATTCTGTGCCCAGAAACTATGAGGTAATAAAGGGGTTGTTTTAACCCTCTAAGTTTGTGGTAATTTGTTATGCAGCAGACGAAAACTAATACATAGTTTTAAAGATGATCCGTGAAACTAATGTAAATCTATCACTAGCCTTCTGACACACACACACACACACACACACACACACACACACACACAAAAAAAAAACCAAACCCTTGCTGTCAAGTCGATTCCAACTCATAATGACCCTATAGGACAGAGCAGAGCTGCCCCATAGGGTTTCCAAGGAGTGGCTGGTGGATTCAAACTGCCGACCTTTTGGTTAGCAGCCGAGCTCTTAAGCACTGCACCACCAGGGCTCCGTGTGACTACATAAATGACTGCTTAATAAATGTAGTTCTTTCCTTTGGCTGCCGGATCATTATTTTGCTACTTCGTAAACTACATATACATCACGCTCCAGTACCAAACCTAACTTCCATGGCAAGTTAGACTTTGTCAATGAACTTTCTGATTCTGATGTATGAACTAATATGAACAAATAAGAAGACAGGTACAATTTCCCATACTTTATAAATGAAAATAGTGATGGGACTTCCACAGGGGCTCACATTTCAGTAGCTCCCCCGATTCTAATCGAGTGCTTTGGCTTCAGAAAGCCACCATCTTAAATTTGCAAACTCTTTGTAATAATATACAAAATATACCGTGAAAGTACATGCAACCCCATGAATATCTCAATATCATATTCATACATAGATCTTATACATACACACACACAAATGTATACACACACACACGCACAGGTATATAATTAACATATTTGCCGACAAAAATAAGCAAGCTTTAGAAATTTCTGAGAAAGAAAAATTCATTATCAGGTTTTGCTTTTTGGTGGGGGAGGATATCTGCCCAGTTTTATTCCATGATTCCCTATACAATTCTATATTTTTTACAACTGAAATGGAGTTACTTTTGCTTAATAGTTTTTGTTTTGTATAACATAATTCATGCAACCGTTTCAAAGTTTCATCAAAAAACAATAAATCAATAGTTTAATATTCAAATGTATTTTCAGCCCTCCAGTAAGTTGTATCCATTTCACAGACTATCAAATCCATCAAAAGTCCTTTAGAAAACTTTCAGGCAAGGAAACAAACGTGAGAAATGATAGGTTACTTTGAAATGTCAACATATACGTAAATACTGTTAAAACTAAAGAAGACTAGAGTCCAGCCTAAACCAAGGAAACCCTATTATAGCCAATAAAGAAAGAGATGAAAACTACACCACTGTAAAATATAGCAAATAATGCACAGTTATAAACCAGAATACGGAAATAATAATAAGGAAGATGCATGTATGCTGTCGTCAAAGTGTATGATACTAACACGCTTTCAAAGGCACACAAAGTTATAAGTTTATGTCACCATGTAAAATGTCATTTTAAGAAGGTTTATATTGTTTATACATGCATACCACCATCTGTGTTATAGCTATATCATTAATGATGTTCCCAGATTTTATTTCCTTTTTAATCATGACCAAATATTATCAGAAACCACCAACATCAGAGCAGCTCAAGAACCGACTCAAGAAGATGTGCTTGGAACACGTTGCTCTTACTGTTGTACTTGATGATGGAGTAACCTTTTTGTTTTCTTTAATTATTATAAAGACAGACATAACCCAACATTTGCCAATTCAAGATTTTTCACATGTACTATTTAGGACACTAATTAATTTAATTGTAATGGTGCAACCATCACCAATATCCATCACCAAATTTTCCATCACCATAAACAGAAACTCAGGGCTTCCCAACCAACGCTTCCTCCTTTCCCCTTTATTTCCCATCCCCTTTTAAGTAATACGTCTGTAACATATGGCTCAGAGAAATAAATGGATGAGGAGAACATTATGTAGTAAATAGTAAACCAAATAAACAAGGAGCTGCCTTTACACTAGGAGAAGGAATGTTGTTTCTACAAATCAAGCGGACTGAAGACATGTGATACGAACACAGTGAGGTGCAGCTAGAAAAATAACTGCATTGTGGTAGATTATACGGAGCCCTGGTTGCACAATGGTTAAGAGCTCTGCTGCTAACCAAAAGGTAGACAGTTCGAATCCACCAGCCACTCCTTGGAAACCTTATGGTTCAGTAACACTCTGTCCTATAGAGTTGCTCAGTCAGAATAGACTTGACCGCAAAGGGTACTCTGTCTTATGTCCTATAGGGTCACTGTGAGTTGTAATCGACTGGATGGCAATGAGTTTGGTTTCGGTTTTGTTGTAGATTATTTAAAGAAAAAACAAAAACAAACCCATTGCCGTAGAGTTGATTCCAACTCATAGCAACCCTACAGGACAGAGTAAGACACGGCTGGTGGATTCAAACTGCCAGCCTTTTGGTTAGCAGCCAAACGATTAACCACAGTATTTTTTCTCAACTGAGTATATGATTATGAAATTGTTTTTAGTCATTATGAATAAAAGCTTCAGTTTAGGATTTCATAGCATCACTGCTAAACCATGTGCCTTTTCTAAGAGCTTTCTTTCTTAGTGATGGGAAAGATAGCTTTTTATAATAATTTAGCATTAAATTTAATTACGATCGACTCAACTTAGAGTTCACATGCTGGTTGCCTGACACTTGCAGCCAGAGTTACTTCATTCTCGGTTCAGCCCCTGGGTGTACTGCATCCCTTTCCTTTTCCTAAAACCATTTATTGGCTAAGTTGTGTTCTCTAAACTTTTTCTTCTGCAGTACATTTATGAGAATTCATCAAACACACACACACACAGAGAACACACATTGGTATATCTCTTCCAGCAATTCACTGCTTCAGCTACATTTCTTTTCCTCAACAGCAATACATTTTGAAAGTCTACAGTGAGATTGAGTTTAAGATAAAGACATTAGATAAATAAGCAATCATGCACTTAGTCATTTTTACACATCATATGAGTATAAATATCATCATTTTTTAAGTGGATACATTGTCATCCAGTTAAAAAATGACATTCCCTGCCATTCCTTCCAGCTAGATATACCATAGGTCTAAGTTTTGCCCAACAAGAAATAGGCAGAAAAGTTCAAATGTTCTTATAAGAACAGAGTCTGCCTTCTTTACCTTTACCTTCTTCCAGCTGTTTTGAAAGTGTATATAATAAACTGAGTTACTATTACCATCTTGGAACCTTAATACTTGGAAGTCATGTATGGCGCAACAATTACATAGGGGTATCTGGGGCCTCTGATACCATAAAGCTGCTTAACGCATTCTAATTGCCTGTCTCCTAATTTATTTACCTGGGAGAGTGATAAATTCCTCTTTTGGTTAAGGCGGTATTGTTTAGGTCTTTGAAACTCCTTGCCAAGCCGAATTCTGATTAACAGAACATTAAGACCTGCTAACACTGGGGCAATGGAGACTGAAAAAAATCATTAATTATTGAAGGGGAGTGATTTGATAAACAAATAGAATATTCTTGTTGTCAATAGGTTTCAAGTCTCTTTTTATTTATGCAACTTTGTTTATTGGATTTACTGTAAAATTTTTACCATTGAATAGATAAATCAGTCCTACAGCACCACACAAAAACAAAATTAGATTGAATAGTATTATCCTTTGTCTCTTTATTTTCATTTACTAGACAGAAAAAAGAAGACACTGAGACAGGCATCTGCCATTACAGGAAATATTTATTTCTATATCACACAAATACCAAGTTATTGTTTGCCATCAGAAATATTAACATGTAATGTCATGAAGATAGACATTGAATTTGGCTAAAAGAGGTTGTTGGGAAATCAACATGTTTACTGTCTCTTGGGGTGCAAAATGACAGGGCCCAGAAGAAATAAAAATAATACATGGGAAGAAATAAGAATTATGAAAAAGAAGAACGGCAAGCAAGCTGCCTAGTGAAATAACCTCCTTTTAGCTGGAATCTGCAGCACAGTGTAGAGACACCCTCTCCAAGTGGTTCAGGGCACATGTCAGAGTGGAGGTGCTGAGCCCTGTCCTCTAAGCTCCCAGGACCACAGAGAAGGGAGCAAAGCTCTCTGAGAACACTTGCAACTATAGGCAAATTTCTGTGGGTGCAATCCTCCACATTTTTCTGGGGAGAGAATCATGAAGAGAGTCTGTACAAGAATGTTACAAACTACCACCCTGGAGAGCTCTCAGAAGAAAGGGACCTGAACCTCCTGAGGCTGAGTGACCTGTTTTGATTTCATTTTTGTATTAAAATATATCACTTTCATATGTAATTCTGTCTTGGTAGTTTTATAGATTTAAAAAAAAAAAAAAGATCCCCACAAAGCTTGTACCTGCCTCGCTAATGCACACAGTGAATATCCAAATGGGAGCCAGCAGGCTACGCTTCACATGCTTATGTAATAAATAACAGACTCTTTTTCTTCCGTGGGAGCATCTCCAGCAACTAGCACTGAATCTGCTAACTGTATGTTGCATAGTCAGTGATAAAAAATAGCAAAAACCTCGCTTGACATCGAAATGCATACGCATAAATTCTGGGTGTAATAAAACTTCATTAAGATCTACTTTTCTGCAGACCTAGTTCAGCACAGAAAGATATTTATGGGCCTGCTCTTTTGACAGTTATTAAGAAAACCTCGACATATTCCATTTCGTGTTTGCATAGATCGGGAGAGAAAGTTAAACTTAGTCTACAAACATCAAGAGATAAACACATCATCTATAAATAAGAAAAGTCTAAAATGTGTGCATTTATGTTTACAATTAAAGACATTCTATAATCAAAAAGCCATTTTTAAGCTTAGTTACCTAAATCTAAGAATTTTAACTCTTAATTGCTTTTTTTCCTGAAACGGTTGATGTCTGTTTTGTTGAACCCATAAGTCTATGCCATCAAAAACAAAAAGGAAGAGAAAAATGAAAAAGAAAATGCCTCAAGAAACATTTCCAAATTAACTAAATTATCTTTCCCCTAAGTAAGTTATGCAAGATACAGAACATTTTATTCACATTCCAGTCTGTCACTGGGTTCTAGGAAATTACTTGCACTTTCTGGTAATTTGAGGTAATTGTTTTCTTCATCTGTGATTAAGAAATAAAGTACAGTGGGTACCTGCCAGAAAATTTTAATTTATTACTTCAAAATCATGAAGTCATTTGTTCCTTCATGTCTGAGAAGCATTTTGAGAGCTATAGTTAGGAAATACTTTATTTATGCAAGTCTCTTTCAATCGCCCTCATTATTAGCAAAGCTGTAATTGCAGCTAGTCAACACATACAACTTTAAGAAATAAGTAATAGGTTATTTTTCTTAGCTTTGCTTCAGTTTCCTTCTGTTAGGAAAGGGAGCATGACACATTTCATTTCCCCTTTAGGCAATTTCCGCTAACAACTCAAATGCCCAGAAGAGAAGCTTTCTATTCCCTTCCTTCCTCGGTCAAGATGTAGCTGTTTTAAGATATCTGCAATCCAAGAAGAGTCATTACCAGTTTCTAAATGTGGATCTTGGCTGTCAGGTTCTCATTACCACTGCATTGCAAAATGGCTACTTGAAGTCACTTATCCTGCTAATGAAATTGGCTTATAAACCAGTGCCTGAAAGATCTATGTTTCCTATTTCCGTCTTTTTCTCCAACCGCCTAACTTCCACTTCTTCTGTCCCCACCCACTTGCTATCAGCCAGCTCCTAGCCTTTCTTTCACTCACCTGTTAGCACCGGTGAGCTAGTTTATGGAAATTATTCCAAACTGTAAACACCAAATCAACGTGACTTTACAAGAACAAGCAAGCTGGTAACAGGCACTGCGCTAAGTGCTTTACATATTCTATCCTAGACTATCTTCATTTAATCCTGCCAGGAATTCTTCCGAACAGGTATTGTTTGCCCCGTTTTAGTGTGTAGACATTTAATTAAATATTAATATTTGCATGCTTTCAACCTTGCTAATTTAAAAATTGATTGGAAAATTGGTCAAAAACAGCTAAAGTGTTTTCATTTTATGCCATGATTTGAAGATAAGAGCAATTCGTTTTTACGGGCTGGTTTAAAAGTGTGTCACAAAATATTGTTACTCATTTACTCAAAGGTTGCTATTCATGATCAAGCCACCAACTGCACACATTTGTAGTTTTGAATGAAAGGTTTTAGTTGAATAAAGGGTTTGTTGCTATCTAGACTGTTTTATATGTTTTTAGGCCCATTCATACTCTGGATAGATCTGGACTGAATGTTGAATTTTGCCTTTCCTAAACTCCTGGCCCCATGTTCTTTTGCTTATCATCTGCCAAAGCAGATTTTTTTTAAATTAGAATCACTCTTAATATGTTTACGGTATTTGATATTTGTTCATTATATATATATATATATATATATATATATATATATATATATATTTACACACACATATAAGGTAAGACATGAGACCGCAGACTCCCCAGAGGTAGGGATCGTGTGGATTTTGCTTTCCTCCTCTTTCTCTCTGACCCTCATGTTACCTGGCACTCAATAGCACTACTCATGTGACGAGTAAATGAACGAACGAATGAATGAATGAATGTGTGAACATGTGGGCCTATCAAGTTTCTCATAGTCTAAGAGCCTAGAGCCAAAAAGAATGCCATGTTTTCTGAATATATTAGCTAATTCTGGATGCCCAGTAGTTTGTTTATATAAAATAAACTGCTTAGCAGCTAATTAAGAGACATGAGTTTATTACTGTTTTTTAATCTAGCAGTAACACTCCTTTTGCCTGATTCTATTTAGCTACAAATTTGTGGAATGATTGCCTGTGAAACATAAGAACTCGAGGAAGCAGGCTAACAGAAGGATCATTAGCTTTTCCACAAGTATTTTGAGCAGTATTTGTCTTCCAGAGTAACCTGGAAGTTTGAAATATTCTGCGAGACTGCCTTTGCTTGTCAGTAACCAAGACTGGCGCTTTCTACATGGCAACAAGGTCACCCGGGAAAGTTAGGAAACAAGACTGACGGGATTCAAGGCAGATGAATGTCACCTCTCCTCAACAATCTAGCTGCCTTCCTTTTTTTTCCTGACATTCGTTGCAAATCATCTCCACTTCCTCAAGCTCCTACTTTCTCCATCCACCTCCAGCTAAACTAGATTTGCGCTCTCTATTTAATTCCACTTCTTCTCAAAACTTTATCCTGTCTTCTACTTCCCCCTGGCGCAGAATAAGGCATGCCTGCCCCTTTGCTGCACCATTTCAAGTGGGAAAGCCCCGGGAGATGCCCTTGTTCCCTCCTCTTCGGAAGCCTTGCTCTATCAATTATCCTCTTTATTTCTCCCATCTTCAACCGTTCCATCTCCCTGCACTCAACTCTGCCTACAAAACACTCCCTTGTTCTGAAAACATCCTTCCCGCAACCTTGCTGTCTGGGCAACATACATTCTGATCTCTTTGCTCTTTCTTATCATCAATTGCCACCAATTTCCACTGGCTGCCCTCTCTTCCCGTCCACCTTCCAATAATGATTTGCAGTCAACTCCTATGATTTAATTGAAATGGCTGCTTTCCAAAGTCACCAGTTACTTTCTAAACGCCAGTTAAGATGGCATTTTCTCAGTTCTTATCCCGCGGCTTTCTACAGCACCGTAACTAGTTTGTTCCTCTATAAATCCTCATTCTCCAAGCGGACTGAATTATTACAAGATCAATACTGCACTCTGAATCTATGGTCGTCCCTGGAATTCTCCCACTGACAATCTCCAACTGCTAAATTTCCCCCTTTACCCTGAAGGCTCAGCTCAAATGCTTCTTTTTCCATGAAAATGATCTCTCACTACCCTGAAATAACACAGCCCTTAGTGTTACCTCTCTTTAAAAATGATAATTATTTTATTAGTTACTTGTGTAAAAGTTACTATTTCACTTACATAGTAAACTGCATGAGGGTAGTGAAATTTCATATATCTTTTTTAATTTTTGCAATAAAAGTGTAATAATTGGGATTCCATCAGACACCCAAGACAGTGTTGGCACACAGGAGGGTACCGTGTTTAATCACTAAGTATTTGCTGACTGACTGAAGGATGAATGTAAACATTTGATTGATTATCTTAGAAACATTAAGAAAGAAGGAACTCCAACAATCAAAGAAGGAACTGGTCTACAGGACTATTTATCTCCATGAACCACGGCCTCCTCTACATTGAGACCAGAAGAACTAGACGTTGCCAGGCTACCAATACCAAACGTTCAGATCAGGGTCACAGCAGATGGATCCTGATAGAGAAAAATGTGGAAGACAACTTCAACTTCTCAAAGGACCCAGACCTACTGAGCGCTATGAGACACTCTTAAAACCTTGAACCGAAACTATCCTTTGAAGGCACTTTTAATTTAATAGCAGGTTAACTGAAAAAGTAAAGAATGTCACCCTTGATACTGCGCTTTTTAAAAAACTAACTATGAGACCAAATGGTCAACGTCTACTCTAAAGCATGGATGAGAATATTGGGATGCAATGAGACAAAATTAATGGGAATAGAACAACTAGAATGGAAATACTGAGAATGCTGACAGAGCATGAAGAATGTAACCAATGTCACTGAACAGTATGTGTGGAAATTGTTGAATGGGAGCCTATTTTGCTGTGTATACTTTCATCAAAAATACAATTTTTTTTTAAATTATCATAGGTGTATGCTACAGAGGGTACAGAACTTAATCTATCATGTTAATGCCTTTATGTTTGCTAGTGAAGTATTCTTAGAATACCATCTGCTGAAACTAGCTCCAGTTTGCCTTGGTTTTGAGGCAACTTGAAGAAATTTAAGAGACTTTATGCTCTGATTTGCCACCTTTAGGCACACTGTAGCTAGTCAGCTCAAACTAAAGGGCAGACTCCAGTGAAGAAGAGCGGTTTGCGTGCTTGTCTTTCCTACTGCTCACCTAAGAAAACAGGAAGGACATGAACTTGCATGCCAAAGTTGAAAGTCTCACAACTAGAGACCAAGTCCCTAGATTTTCTAATCACCTGGGAGAAAGCACTGTGATCAAAAAGTAAGTATTACAATCCTTTCCATTGAAACTTTGTAGAGTTTCATATTTGCTTAATTCATTTAATATTTTCTTTGATATATCCTATGATGCATGCCCATCTTTTTATATGCCTATATCACAAGCAAATATAAAGACCTATTTCTCCACAAGGGCTCTACCCCTACAAATATTAATTGGTGAATATTTTCATTTATTCCAAAAATATCTATTGAGCATCTGCTACATACAAGTTACTGCTAGGTTCTTTGGGGAATATAAAGATGAAATAGATAAAAATCCTGCTCCTAAAGGGCTCAAGGAACAATAGCAAACATAAGAAATACACACTCACACACACAAAACCCTCCACCACAAAGTCGACAGTGATACATCCCAGCAGGGCATCCCAGATGAAATGCCATGGGAGTTTATGAGATAATGAGGTCCCTTCTGCAGCAGGAGGGACCAGGAGAGGCGTCACAGAAAATGTAGAACTTCGGCTGATCCTTTAACAATGGGTGGGATTTGAACATGAGGGGGAAATAACTCAATTAGAGGAAACTGTGTGAGGAAGAGGCAAAGAGGCTATTTCAGAGTATGGTGTGGTAGGCCATAATCAATCCTGCTGTTGTTCTGACGGTGCAGAAAGGAAAAGAACACATAGACACAACAAGGATTGTGGAAAGTGATGGTAAGCAGGTGCTGAGTGGTGATGTGGCCTCTCTCCCAACCTATGGATCTGGAGGCAGTGAGTCCACAGTCTTGACTTCCCTGAACCTGACCCATATGACTTCTCACTCTTCAAAGACCGCATTGACAACGTGACCACTTGACCACCGAGCTGGGTGTACCTGGATGAAAGTTGAGGGGAGGAATCAGGGAAGTACGTATACCTTCTCAGGGGTAACTTATCTGGTGTGATACATACGTGATACTTCTGGTTTGAGCAACCCTATCCAAAGTCCAGTTCTCATCATTAACACTAATATCCAGGCTACAGCCCTGGTGGGGCAGTGGTTAAGCATTTGCCTGCTAACTAAGAGGTCAGCAGTTCAAATACACCAGCTGCTCTTTGGAAACCCAATGGGGCAGTTCTACTCTGTCCTACAGCGTTGCTATGAGTTGGAATCGACTCGACGGCAATGGGTTTAGACAAATTTCTGAGGCTAGGACTAACTCACATCACGAACGACAGAGTTAATAATACTGGCAATTACTGAGTGCTTACTATCAATGTTATCAAGCTGTATGTTAGGTGATTTAAATAAAATACATAATGATTTTGTGTGAATAAGGCCTGAATTAGGGTTATAATGTAGAGAATGGATTGAAGTGAATAAACATGAGAGATACACTTGGTGAACTTGTTGACTTAGAAGAAACTGGGTGTGGTAGTCAGCCTCAAGATGGCATCTCATTGATTCTCAACTCACCTCTTGGTATTCATGTCCTTACGTAGTTCCCTCCCACACTTGCAGGGTTAACTTGGTTAACCAGTCAGGTATTGCAGTAAAAATTGGGTGTGACTTCTGAGGCCATGCCATCTTGCTCTTGCTCTCTTTTGGACAATTCACTCTGGGAGAAATCTGTTGCTGTGTTGTGAGGACACTCAGCAGATCTATGGGGAGGTCCAGGTAGTGAGGTACTGAAGCCTTTTGCCAACAGCTAGCACTCACTTGCCAATCATCTGAGTGAACCAACTTGTAAATGGACTCTCCACCTCTAGTCAAGTCTTCAAGAAAAGTGAGCCTCATGAGGGGCCCTGAGCCTGTACAATCCAGCTAATCTGCTCCCCAAATCCTGACTCACAGTAATTGTGTGAGATAACAAATACTTACTGTTGTTTATGCCACTAAGTTTTGGGGTAATTCGTTATGCAGCAATAGCTAGATGAGTCTCCCTTTTAGGAAAAGGGCAAAAATTTAAAAAATGATACTTATCAGAATACATGTAGTAAGAAAATTTGAGTACTAACTGTAATCATACTTCCGACTTTAGACAGAGATTACCAATAAAGAGGGAGAGAGAGAAAGCCTAAGGAGTGATGGGACAAGATTTTTTTTTTTTTTCCTCAAAACATGTATTTTACCACTCCTTTCAGTATGTCTTTGAGCACCTTTGCCAGCAACTCTCAGGAATGTGTAGAATCCCTACCCTGCACTCCATAACCCCCCTAGGCCTTGGTGACCAGGCCCCTCACGCCTTGCACGATGGCGTCTTTGTCAATGCCAAACATCTTCAGCAGCTCATTCGGCTTCCTGCTTCTTGGTACCTGGCTGATGGCCAGGCGGGTGACAGTGATGCTAGGCTCGCCCATGATGGCACTGCACACTGCCTCACCTATGCCACCTTCGTAATAACGGTCCTCCACCATGAGGATCCTGCCCTTGGTGGCGTGGGCACTGTCAAGAATAAGTTTTCTATCCAGGCGCTTGTGGTGAAGGGATCCAACATGCTGATGTTAATCTTGTCACCTCCTCCTGGGAGCCTTCCCTGATCTGCACGCAGGGTTTCACGGGTTCTACCTGATTTCGAGACAAGATTTTTGAAACCACATTTGCCAGGCTGAGATTTGGATCATGCTCCCTAAAAGTTAGTTACCTGTCCTTGTTGAGAGTTAGTAAGTAGCTAACTGATAGAAGTGTTCTGTTTTCCTTTGAAGTAGAAAGGGGGTTGAAAATCACTGAGGAGATAAGTATTTATAAATAAAAATCCCTTGTTGTTGTTAGTTGCTATTTGTGGTTGCGTCAGCTCTGACTCATGGTGACCTTAAGTATAAGAGAATGAAATGGTGCCCAGACCTGTGCCATTTTCATTATGAAAGGTATGTTTATGTCCACAGTTGTGGCTATTGTGATGTGCCTTCCAGCCTAGGGGGCACATCTTCCAGCACTATATGGAATAATATTCTCTTATGATCCACAAAGTTTCCAGAAGTAGATCACCAGGCCTTTCTTCCTCGTCTGTCTTAGTCTGGAAGCTCCACCGAAACCTGTCTACCATGGGTGGCCTTGCTGGTATTTGAAATACCTGTGTGATAGCGTCCACTGTCATAGCAACATCAAGTCAGCACAGCACAACAAACTGACAGATGGGGACCGGAAGAATCCCTTACACGTATGTAAACAGGCATACACACGTATTATTCTTTGGATGATGTGCAGTGCTTATCTTGCTTCAGAATTGATAAAAGCTGTTAGTGAATAAAAAAAATATTTTAAGTATAGTCTTTACTCCATTATCACTACTACCTATCAACATGCACAGCAGCATTTAGAAAACGGATATGGGGCAGATGGGTTCAGACTTTGTGATTATCAGTTGGACATTCTAACATACATACAACACTACCTAGCAGTCACTCTGGCCACTTTACCGACGAGCGTGTTTTATAAATAATTTCCAGTTCAGACATTTTCCATTTGGCAGTGACATGTACAGACCATCCATAATGCAATCAGTATGTTACCAGCTCTCTCGATTGCTCTCTTACAAGCTTGGGTTGATTTTCTGTTTGTTAGGACCTCTCTGCTACTCTGACTAGGGCAAATAAGCAGTCAGCAATAGATTTCTCCTATAATCCATAGAGCTTTTTTTCTGAAGACAGATTTGTCATATTACATGCAATTCTTACTGCCTACTATGAGGTTTGTATCCTAGACTAACTGATCTTCTGAAATTTGTTTGAATTGTACATGATTGTCATTATTTCATAAATTTAAGCTCCTATATGTTCCTGGTTCTGTGTTTTCACTGTGAAATACAAATATTTGAAAAGACTTGACTACCTGTTCTAGGTCCTTATCTATTAATATAGGATAATTAAATATCAAATTTTTTATGACTAACTCTATGCTTTTATCATAAAATAATCAAATCAAATTTGTCTAATCAAAATTCATGGCTGTTCTTTAAGAAATGTTGACGTCATACCTCAATTAACCAGTATAAATTATACTTAATAAGAGACTAGTCTTACGTCTTGGTAGAATATTTATATGGTCTGAAAACATTCTCTATGTGTAAATAAAAGAAACCAATGGCAAGCTGACACTCATTCTTATTCCTGGTACAAGTTCTTATTAGCTACATTATGAAGTTAAAACAATAATGAACCAATCAGATATGACAGTCAGGTGGAAAAAATCAGAAGTATTCAAAAGACTGTTTGGAACATGGATATTCACCCATGTTCCTTAACAGTGCCTCATCAACTGTAAATGAACAAACCTGTTTGCCTCAGTATCTCATCTACCACTGTGTTGGACATAGCACAGTTTACTTCCTGTACCTCAAACCTGTTTGTCCGCTTCCTCTCCTTCCTGCGGCCATGGCTCAAGTGTTCCCCGACCCCCCTATCTAACATAATATTCCTTCAGTTCTCATACTCTCTGAACATTTACCCTGCTTTCTCCTCATAACACTTATTTATCTTATATATTAACGTATTGATTGTTTGCCTACCCTCTAAAATCGATATTCCATGAAGTTTCAACTGTGTCTGTCCTACTCAGTTTTGAATTCCCAAGTCTTAGAATAGTACCTGGCACAAAATTGGTGCTCAACAAATACTCATTGAAAGAGCTGATAAATTACTTTTCTTAAATATTCTACTTTTTGTTTTAAAATGTATATTAAATAAATGTTTGTAACATGCAGATTATGAAACCCTATAAGACAGTTCTACTCTGTCGCATGGGGTCACTCTAAGTCGGGATTGACTTGATGGCACCTAACAACAACAACAACATACACACGCATATATGGAGGAAGTGTGTTCAGAAACTCTTAACTGATTGTTTAGAGACCAGAGAACTAGACAGATGATAAACAGATCCAAATGAGCTGATCCTTTCAGGGAGCAAGCTTCTGAGTGCACACATGGAAATACATTAATCTCCATCTGTAGTCTTTCAGCTGAGAGCCAACACTCCACCAGAATAGCCTGGAATATAGACGTTTCAATGACAAAAAGAACATAAAAGAAATATGGGCACTCCTATGAGTCACAATTTATAAATGAATAGATGTTTGGAAGGATACACGAGTTTAAAAGACAAGCCAATCCCGAGGGCCAGCAGTCACAGGAATGAGCTTGTTTGAATGTGGGAAACTGTTGACTACTACCTTGTAGAGAAATGTTTGGAGAACAAAGATGGCGGGTAACAGGATATTGACATTTCCATGTTCTGATAAAATAATAGTAGTATTCATCTACATTCTATGAATGGATTTCAGTAGGCTTTATTGGGAGAATTCTTTTGTTACGCTTTTGAGTTTGCCAAGTGTCCCCTCTCAGCAACCCCACCACCACCTCAACTCCCCCAAGCACACATCAACAGGGAAACAGAAATACATTTTGCTACAAATTATGTTTGACAAGTTTGGGATGATTTGATATCGCTCAGCTTCTTTTAGTAGTTTTTGTAACTGGTATGATTCCTTCCTTAAAAAATAGATGAATGAACAGAAAAAGATGTGGTTGTTATATGTGTGTTTTGTTTTGAAAATGAACTTACTACGATTTAAGGAAACTAATGGATATTAAGGCATAACTTTATGTCACACACACACGTATTTATGTACATTATGTCTATAGTTTTCTATAGAATGGCATACATTTCTGGGTTCATCTTCAAATGTGCATGTCATTGAATAAAAGGAAAAAGAGTGTCTTAACTGACACATCTGGAAAACAGTTATTAATTGAAGGTTTAGAGTATCCTGAAGTCCTCACTGGAAATCGTGATGCAAATTTCAAAAAACAAAAGCTTTTGATTGCTCTTACTTTATTAAAGCTCACTCTTAATTACCTATATTGTACCTCTATGATGTGTCTCTCCTTAGGCAGATTATCTAGTTTGCCATATTTTGAAGTCTAATTATGCTTAATAACTAGTTCAAATGTACAATCAAATATGCAAAGTCCTCTTCCCAAATATATGTCTTTATTCTGGAAGCTTATTCTTTTCCCATTAGCTATACTGGTGTAAACAAATGACAAATTATGCTCTAATTTAGAATTTCTGGTCCGTGTTTTTAAGCACTAAATGATAATTAAGACTAACTAGAATTCCTTCCTTATGTGGTTTATATTGATAAAGGGTAACCTGAAGTACCTCCAAAACCAAAGACTTAAATTGAGGTATCTAGAATTTTTTTTTATATATGAAAAGTAAGAAAAAATTTTTTTTTATAAAAAATAAAGAACCCAACATTCGCCAGTTCAACATTTTTCACATGTGCAATTCAACAAAACAAATGGCATCAATCATGTTGTGCAACCATCACCAACATCCATTGCCAAATTTTCCATCCCCATAAACAAAAACTCTATGCCAAGGCAAACAGTTTTTGAATGAAATGTTTTGTCTCCTTCAAGTGAGCATTTCAGATATTTTACCTGAACAATAAGTAAACCAAAAATCCAACCTGTTGCTGTTGAGTTGATTCTGACTCATAGCGATCCTAGAGGACAGAATAGAACTGCCCCATAGGGTTTTCCAAGGAGCAGATGGTGGATTCAAACTTGACCTTTTTGGTTAGCAAGTGAGTTCTTAACCACTGCACCACCAGGACTCCGAATAGTGAGTACATATATACTAAACTGATTTGATTTCCAAATAAAATACTTTGATGAAATAATTTAACTTCTTGTATGTTTCAATAAAAAGAATACTGAAATTCATAAGTGAAAAATAATATCCCACCATAGCTATTCTGCTCCTACTAAAGTATGATGCTTTGAAAAGCATGTATTCATTTTGCTATTAATTACAATTTTCCCAAAGAATAAAAAATGCTATGCTATGCTTAAGGAGCCTTGATGGTACAATGGTTAAGAGCTTGGCTACTAAGCTAGAGGTTGGCAGTTCGAACCCACCAGCTGCCCTGTAGAAGAAAAGACCTGTGGATGATCTATTCCTGTGAAGATTACCATCTAGGAAATTCCATGGGGGCAATTCTACTGTGTCATATAGGGTCACTATGAGTTGGAATCAACTGGACTGCACACAACAACACTATTCTTATTCTACCGTGAACCAAAGATTTTAGGAAATTTCAGGGGAGCCTCCGGGTCTCATTCCCCTATTTCTCACTTACTGTGACTTGACTGATCTCCATCGGAACAGCTAGCTTGACCTGTATCCAGACCCCAAAATGCTTCTGGCAGAAAACGCTTCAGTTCACGCATCAGTGATAATTAACACTGAGTTACTCTAGTGGTTGGACTGGTATTTCATTAGGCACAGCTTAGGTTAGCAGTTCTCAGAATTTAGTGTCACCTTGAACCTTTGTTAAAAATGCAAATTCCTGGGCCTGGTCTTCAGATATTCTGGAGTGATGCCTAGGAATGTACATTTTTAAGATGCATCCAAGGTTATTTTGAGAAACAGGCTTCAGGGGCAAGGAAAACCAAAACAAAACCCAGGAAATAGAAAGCATCTTCTTGGACAGGTAATTTTATTTAACAACTTGGAGAAAACAGTCTTATTCATTTATATTAAGAAGAGCACAAATATTTTATGATGTAGGAAGCAAATTTTGCAATCAAAAGAAAAAAGGAGAGAGAGAGAAAAAAAAGAGGATTTAAAGACCTTTCAAATTCCTCTTAGACTATTTTAGCTATACCCCTACCTAGATACCAAGAGGGCTTGTTCTGCTTTCTTTTACTGTGAGGTGAGCTTAGCAGGGTATGTTTGAAAAGCACTGTCTAGCTGCCGCACAGAGCTTCCACTGCCAATCTTACCACCATCAGCGAGCTGCCAAGTCTTGGAAGGCAGTAGGGAAGAAGAAGCAAAGAAGAAAAGGCGTGCCGCAGATGCTCCAGACACTGAGAATTTACTGGACTGTAGGTGGTGCCTTTTGCTTTCTACATTCATTAATCTGTTTAATCCCTGGAACCTTTGAAGGAATAGGGTTGCTTTTCCCACTCATTAAGGCAAACTGAGACTTAGGTTAGGTAACCGCTCATGGTCACACAGTTACTAAATGTCAGATCCAAAATTTAAACTCAGATCTGTATCACATACCAGCTGTGGGACTTTGGAAAAATTACTTAGTGATAATAACAAGAAGAATAACAAAAATAACAGCTAAAGTTTATTGACAAATGTATCCATCTCGCCGACATTTATTCAGCACCTGACACTTGCCAGGTACTCTTCCAAGTACTTTCCATGTTCTGACCCATGAAATCCTCAACAATGCTATGAGGTTGGTACTCTTATTATCCCCATTTTAAAGATGTGAAAACTGAGGCCAAAAAAAAAAAAAAAAAGTTGAGAACTCAGACCTCACGTCTTCTGTCTGTAGTATCAAAGCTCTTGATGATTTGTTTATAGTGGTTCTCAGTATACTTAATCTCCTTTAACTTAAGGATCTGAGTAGAATACCAGATTCATACAGTTAATGTGAGGATGAGAAAGAGACTAAGTACACAGTTTTTGGCCTAGAGTAAATGCTAAATAAAACTACTGGGGGAAAAATGATATTCAGAATATGCCTGTTTACTTTGCTTCTAATGTGTTGGAAGCTTGACTGGTGCCATCCCCATCTTATAATCCTTTCAGAGTTAGCTCAGATTATCCCAACTCTTGGAGGTGAGTCCCTCAGGTGCCATCCCTGAACAATGTCCTTCGTCACAAAAGGAGCCACCCACCTTCTTTCTCTCCATGAGAGATCTCCCAACTTCCTTCTTAAATCCTCACAAGGCTGACACGATCTCTTGCTAGAACCTTTCCCAGATAATTAAAGGAGAAGGACGAAGATGAAGAGGAAGGCAACAACAATAACCTCTTGGCTTCAAAACAGAAGCATCGGATAACTTCGATTTTGAACTAAACTACTTACATTTTTAAATAAAAAAATTAATTACCGTTAGGCTACTAGGGTGAGAATGGTTGCACAACTTGAAGAATGTAATCAATGTCACCAAATTGTACGTGTAGAAATTGTTCAACCAGTGTATGTTCTGTTTTGTGTATTCTCAACAACAACACAATCAATAAAATTTAGAGAAAAAAAGAAATCAAATGACATATTGCATTGGGCAAATCTGCTGCAAAAGACTTCTTTAAATAAAAAAATATAGTATTTTTAAGAAAACAACGTGCATCTTCTACGTTTGTTTGCCCAACGCGCCCTCCTCCCCCCACCCCAGAGTTATTTTCCTAAGCACCGCTATGCCAATTTTGTTTCACATGTTGCTGTAAAAAATTAGCATAGTAATGCTTACAAAAATGCACGATGGTAGGAGAGGGCATGGTTGGCAAACAAACGTAGAGGGTGTGTGTTATTTGCATGAAATATGGTATTTTATTTTCAAACTAAACCCTGTGGGGATGAAACTCATCTTCATCTTTCTAAATCTGATATAAAAAAACACTTTAAAAAATTTCTTAAAAGCATTCACAGAAACTACGGATTGTCTCAGCCGCTTTGCAAGTTGGTGCTTTGAACTGGCAACATGAATTCTGAAACAAATCTTGACTGAATTTCTTCATAATGCAAGAAGTTAAAGAACTGAAAAAAAAATGCTTGCCAAAGTGCCTTCTAATAATTGCTAAGCAAGGTAGATGGAACATTCAAAACATTATTTTTTTAACCAAGCCATTGCCAATTTGGGCCCATTTCCAATTTTACATATATTTTCTTTTCTAATTTAATGAGATACAAATTAATGGAAAACAAAACAAAATTACGTAAGATCATCAAATTAACAGTAATCTCCTAAACTGTATTTACCCTGCCAAAAACTATTGCCAAAAGAGTACTTGTAAAGCATCCAAATTAATATTCTTTTCTAATCCTTTACAGTGTTTAATGTTTAATTTTCTTTGAATGCATCAAAAGAATAACAAGAAGATACAGTAGCTTAGTGCTATTAAAAACAGTTACAGATGAACTTGTACATAGTTTATTTTGTGGGAATAATGTTTGTAAGGACTATCTAGTGAATATTCATCAATCAAACCAAAAATATATGAAAGTAAAATAGGCTATCTAAGGGATGATTGAGATGGGGAAAGAGGGCAGACATGAATGAACTAACTTCGGAACTTACATTGCCCTAAAAACAAACAAACAAAAAAAAAACAAACCCGTTGCCATCCAGTCAATTCCGACTCATAGAGTCCCTATAGGACAGAATAGAACTTCCCCATAGGGCTTCCAAGGAGTGGCTGGTGGATTTGAACTGCCAACCTTTCGGTTAGCAGCCAATTTCTTCATCACTACGCCACCAGGGCTCCAGCGTTGCCCTAGAAACAACTATTTCATTAAAGGTCTTATTTCAAGTTATTGGTTTCAGCTACACTGCGGAAATTTTTAAGACAAAATATTTCACTTTAAATTGACTGTAAATTGGTATAAGTTGCCGCCTAAATTTCATTATTTTAACACATATTTACTAAGGAATAAGTCAACGCCAGATAGTCTTGTAGGCGTGAGGATCACAGCCACGATCAAGAGTCAAGGTCCTTTCAGGGAAAGATAGACAACGTTGTCTGTACATTCAACACTAAAAAAGAAAAACCAAATTCATTGCCTTCAAGTTGATTCCAATTCACAGCAACCATACAGGACATAGTAGAACTGCCCCCATAGGGTTTCCAAGGAGCAGCTGGTGGATTCAAACTGCCAACCTTTTGGTTAGCAGCCTGAGCTCTTAACCACTGCACCACCAGGGATCTACATCCAACATTAGGAGCCCTGCTAACCAAAAGGTTGGTGGTTCGAACCCACCCAGCAGGTCTTCAGGAGAAAGACCCGGCAATCTGCTTCCACAAACATTACAGCCCAGAAAACCCTATGGAGCCATTCTACTAGGTCATATGGGGTTGCTATGAGTTGGAAATACTCCACAGCACCCAACAACAACATGCATTTAGCAATAAATGAATAAAAATACCATTTCAGAGAGTGGCATGGGCTGAAATAAATGAGGTGATGTGATTGAAAGTGTCTGCACATTAGATTCATGACTTGAATGACAAGGAGGATCCAGCCACACAAATAACTGGGGGAAGATAGCACCTTAGGGTACACACATATCCGGAAAAAGATCTTAGGGTACAAGTGTACCTGGAAAAAGGTTAGAAAATTAGTGCTGCATTATTAGCCATTACTTGACCCACATGGAGCCCTGGTGGTGCAGTGATTAAGAGCTCAGCTGCTAACCAAAACGTTGGCAGCTCGAACCCACCAGCCGCTCCTTGGAAACCCTATGGGAGGCAGTTTTACTCTGTCCTACAGGGTCGCTATGAGCCAGAATTGACTCAATGGCAGTGGTTTTTATGATCCACGTACACTAGAGTATTGGTTTTTCATTGAATAACAGCGCTGTAATGGAAAAAACAAATGGAATTCATGTTGAGGCATCCCTGAACCACTCAGTCTGTGTTTTGGTCCCTCCTCCATGATCTTACTGAAATCTGCTTCGGGGCTCATTATTATAACTGTTAATTCTCCTCTTGGTCTCACTAAATGGTAGGCTCTGTGGAAGAAAGGGTCATATCTTTTTACTTCCAGTGTTGAGGACAAAATAAGCAAAACAATGTTTACTGAATGATTTACTGACTACCTTGATAATGAAGAGGAACCCTGGCTGCACAGTGGTTAAAGTGCTTAGCTGCCAACCGAAAGGATGACGGTTCAAACCCACCAGCCCCTCCTCAGGAGAAAGATGTGGCAGTCTGCTTCTGTAAAGATTTATAGCCTTGGAAATGCCATGGAGCAGTTCTATTCTGACCTATAGGGTTTCTGAGTTGGAATTGACTTGACAGCAATGGGTTTGGTTTGGATTGTTGCTTTTGATAATGAAAAGAAATATTATTTATCTCAACTTTACCACTAAAATCAATGAGATCTTATACAATCCATATAACTCTCTGAGTTTCATTGGAGTCCCTGGGTGGCACAAACAGTTAAGCGCTCAGATACTAACTAAAGGGTTAGCAGTTAGAATCCATGCGGAGCGCCTTGGAAGAAAGCCCTGGTGATGTACTTCTGAAAGATCAGTAGCCATTGAAAACCCTATGGAGCAGTTCTACTCTGAAGCACATGGGGTCGCCAGGAGTCGGAATTGCCTGGAGTACAACTGTTTAAAATGAGGTATACCACGCAAGTTCCTTCCTTCTCTAAAACTTATGGAGGAGGAAAGCTGACCTCAGAGTATTAAAAAGAGGGACAACTTTATCTTTGCATTTTACCCAAGGATTCTCAAAAGGCCATATATCAGAAAATGTACTTCACAAGAAGAATGGAAAATAAAAAAATCTCTGAACTTACGGAGAAAGGAGATGACTGTCTGAGTAACTGATCAAAAATTTGAAGGCAGGTCCAGCCTGGCAGATATCATGCAATCTAAAGTTGAGTTAACCAAATCCAAATTCACTGCCACTGAGTAGATTCTGACTATTGAACATACCATAGACTGGCAGAAAAAGGAACAAAGCTGTCTTGGAAGAAGTACAGCCAGAACGCAACTTGGAATTGAGGATGGCGAGATTTTATCTCATGTACTTTGGGTATGTTATCAGGAAGGACCAGTCCCTGGAGACGGATATCATGCTTGGGAAAGTAGAGGGTCAGCAAAAGAGGAAGACCCTCAAAGAGATGGATCGACACAGTGGCTGCAACAATGGGCTCAAACACAGCAACGACTGCGAGGATGGTGTCGTTCTGTTGCATATAGGGTCGCTATGAGTTGGAACTGACTCGATGGCATCTAACAACAACAACAAACGAGTTAAACCCATTTACTGCATAATTTCCTACTTTAATAATTAGGCTTATTTTTATATTTTAACGATGGCTTTTTAAATTATTCAACAGATGGCGACATGTAGCAGACTTAATGATTTATTGTTGAATAGATTATAGCCACATGGTCTTGAACTGTGCACACATTATAAGTAAAATGAGAAAGAGAACACATTTATAAATGTCTGCACGGATCCACACAGGTCAAATGATGTTATCTAATTATGTGAGGAATTCTTGAGCAATTTAGAGGAGCACTTATTATAGTAAAAGGCATCTGTTCTCTCCCCAACTTTGCCCTAAACTATGTTGTTGTTGTTGTTAGGTGCCTATAGTCAAAATAATTTCTAAATTTATACATTGAAGCTTGGGCAAGTTTAATAGATCGGGTTTTGACTGTAATGAGTGAAGAACTATATCTATCTATCTCTCTCTTTTTTTTTTTTTTACTTTCTATTTAGAAATAACTTTAGACTTATAGAAAAATTATAAAAACAGTACAGATGTTTCCTATATACCTTGACCCAGCTTCCCTTAATGATAATGACTTAGATAACTACAAAACAATTATCAAAACCAGGAAGCTAATATTGGTGCAATACTCTTAATTTTCTGTGCCATGAATTTTCTGTTCCAGGATCCCACATTTTAATTAGTTATTGTGTCTTCTTATTCTCCTTCAGTCTGTGTGATAGTTTCTCATTCTTTCTTTATCTTACATGATCTGGACACTTTTGATCAGTACTGGTCAGTTATTTTGCAGAATGCTTCTTGTTTGAGTCTTGTCTGCTCTTCTCTCGTGTTTAGATATTGTTTGGCGAGAATACACAAGTGATGTGTCCTCTCAGTGGGTCCTATCAGGGGTATATGTGAGTG
The DNA here is from genome assembly GCA_030035585.1 of Dugong dugon. Taxonomy (NCBI): domain Eukaryota; kingdom Metazoa; phylum Chordata; class Mammalia; order Sirenia; family Dugongidae; genus Dugong; species Dugong dugon. The sequence goes on along the minus strand of CM057479.1, from coordinate 6,802,443 downwards.
TAGTCCCTGGGGGGCACAAACAGTTAAGCGCTCAACTACAAACCAAAACGTTGGTGGTTTGAATCCACTCAGAGGCACGTCAGAAGAAAGTCCTGGCAATCTCCTTCCGAAAGATCACATTTAAAACTCGGTGCAGCACAATTCTACTCGACGTCCACTGGTTTTGATTTATGACTTGAATGTGTCTTATTACTGGTGATGTTAACCCAGATCACTTGGTAAAGGTGATGTGTGCTGGGTTTCTCCACTGTGAAATTACTAATTTTTCTAGTAGTAATTTATAGATATTTGGCAGAAGATACTTTGAGCTTTTGGGAATATTTTGTTTTTCCTCAAGCTTTCACCACCTGATTTTAGAACCTGTAAGTGGATCTTCTCTGCTACAGTTATTGCTGTAGTGTTTGACTAATGGTAATTTTATATTTCGTTAATTTATTGTGTATATATGTATATTTATACAACTATTTGTATAAGGAAGAGCTTTTCTTCATCTTTCTCTCTCTTTCCTTCTTTCTTCAATTGCTTACTTGTATCGCTATGTTGTCATGGATATATATTGTCTTCTACGGGCTATAGTCTGATACTGTCATTATTTTGTTGCACAAATTATTGCATTTTTGACCATTGGGGACTTCTTGCAATCACTCCTGTGTTCTTTTGACAAGCCCCCTATCCTTTTTTGAGCACTTCCTTTTTCTGGAAACACGAGACATTCCAGGCTCATCTGTATTTTCACTGCCCCAGCTCTAGAGTCAGCGATTTCTCCAAGGAGCTCCTGTTCCTCTTACTGGAGAATAGTATTTAGAAAAGCAATGCATTTGTGAATTGGAAATGTGGGTGTTTACACTTTAAAAGTAATATATTCACCAAAACGCTGTAAAATATAGATTCTTTCAAATTAAAACTGAATGGCCTTTGACTTAATATTAGATTAATTAAATAACAGAGAGGATGTTATTTGCTTGTGTTTGAGAACCAAGAGATTTTTATACCTAGATAATTATATAATAAGGAGACTTGTTGGCACAATGGTTAAGCACTTGGCTGCTAACCTAAATGTTGGCAGTCCAAACCCACCCAGAGGCTCCATGGGGGAAAAAAACTGGCTATCTGCTTCCATAAAGATTATTGTATTTTTACGCAAATAACACCCGCCTTCTACATTTGTTTGTTAGCAATGCCCTCCCCCCCATGAGGTATTTTAGTAGGTGCACCATGCCAATTTTTTTTACAGCAACAGGTAAAAAAAATAAATTGGCATAGCAGTGCTTATGAAAATACCTTGCAGGGGTACGGTTGGCAAACAAATGAAGAAGGCGGGTGTTAGTTTTATAAAAATATGGTATATCCTATAAAACCCTACAGGGAACTTCTACTTTGCCACATGGGTGTCAGTATGAGTTAAAATTGTGTTGATAGCACCTAACCACAACAACAAACTATACAACACCGTCTCAGACTAAGTCTAAAACATTTAGGCACATCAGGGAGATCAGACAAACTAGTGTGAAGATCCTACTGAAACCTAGTTTTATTTGTGGTCAAAGAGATTGCAGGGGAAAATTATTTATTTATACCCTACTGGAGCTTAAAACCCCCAAAAAAACCCATTGCCATCGAGAGGATTTCGACTCATAGCGACCCTATAGGACAGAGTAGAACTGCCCCATAGGGTTTCCAAAGAGGGGCTGGTAGATCCAAACTACTGACCTTTTGGTTAGCAGCTGAGCTCTTAACTACTATGAAATATCTGTATATATAAGCAGGGGTGTGTGTGTGTATGTACGTGGGTGCGTGTGAAGTGTTGGAGGACAGAGTGAAGGCTAAAATCTGTCCTATGAAAAATCTCAAATAAAAGGTGTTGGGCAAAAGCATATTCACCTCATTTAAAAATGTTTCAATTACCGGTGGGGAAGGAGCATGCAGACTCATAAGCCGTAACTTGAATGCGTCCCTGTTAAGTTCCCTGTGAGGGAAAGAGAGGGCTCCGTGTTTGGAAAAAGAAATCTCTAAGTTCTTTACTATATCAAGGAAGAAGAAGTTCTCTTTTCTTCAACCTGCAGGTCTTCTCACGGAAGGTGCCGGGCAGTCCCAGTTATGCCCACGGGCACGGAGTTCTGAGCAGCGCCAGCATGCAGTTTGCCCAGCAGAGTTACGGCTCCCCAGCTGACAATCAGTGGATGGAGAGACAGGGACCACGGTGCCAGCTCAGCTCAGTGGACCCTTCCACAGGTGCAGCCAAGTGGGCAGATGACTGCAAAGTACAGGAGAAACGTTGTGTTTCTTAGTTCAGGTAAAATACACCCTGGGGATTCCCACAAAAGTTTGGTAGGAAACTGGAGGTCCTGTTTGGACAGTATAGGGTCATGAGCACCAGAAATTTGGGCATAAATACCAGTTGAGTTCATTCTTAACCACTGCCTGGCAGGTGTGAGGCCACTAATGTTACACTCTTAAAGACTATAGCTCAAAACAATTAAAGATATAAATTGTACCATGTTCCTGCTCTGATAATTTTCCATGCCATAGCCCACTTCTCCCATCTCCACCCAGCTAGAGAGCTGGCTTTAAAATTGATCTAGAAAATCCCAAATCCAGAAAAAAGACAAAATATGAGTATATTCCCTGTATTTGCAGCCCAAGGCCCTAATTTTCATCAGATGTGCCTGTAGCTCCCATCAGCAAGGTGAGTTATCATTCACACTGCTGCTTTAATTCAGCTCATTTGGGCAATTAGCATGATTCATATTAGTATTTGCATTATTTCTAAATGACAGGAAATGAACATACTTTACAACTGTACTTGCTTTTTTTTTTTTGGTTAACCATCTCTAAAGTATCTACATGCAGTAGCTTGTGATGAAAAATAGGAAAGTATTATTTTCATCTCAAATTTTAATTCTTAGCTAAACATGCATGCTATTTGAATAATTTTACAGTTGTCATTTCCTTACTGACAGATCTTGGAATGAAATATGAAAGTGCCACATCTAAAGGACAATGAGAAACAACGTAATTGATTTAATGAATAGCTTGTTCAAATGCCTAATGTTCATGATGGTTTACCTTCCATGGGCAATTTTAAAATGTGTTAGCTAAAATATGGTCTTAACAGAAAAACATATTGACTGCTTAAATGATAATGTATTTCAATAAATTCCCCCAAGCTAGAGAAAAAAATGTCTAGAGTCATCAAAATTCAGATGCATGTTAAATGCATTAAATTCATATTACATACCAACTCTTTCTAATATACTCTTAATTATAATAGAAATATCACACGTAGGTGGCTTTAACAGACAGTTTATTAAAACTGTTTTATTTTTCCACAGCTTAGAAGGCTAGAAGTCTGAATTCGGGGTGCTGGCTCTAAGAGAAAGCTTTCTGTCTCTGTCGGCTCTGGAGGAAGGTCTTTGTCACTTTGAGTTTCTGCTCCTGGGTGATCTTCATGTGGCCTGGCATCTGTCTTCCCACATCTCTGCTTTGTTTGCTTGCTTGTTTAATCTCTTTTATATCTCAAAAGAGATTGACTCAAGACACACCATACACTAATCCTGCCTTATTAACATAACAAAGACAGCTCATTTCAAATGGGATTATAACCAGAGGCATACCAAAAAAAAAAAAAAAAAAAAAAAAAATCAAACCCACTGCCATCCAGTTGATTCCGACTCATAGCGACCCTACAGGACAGAGTAGAACTGTCCCATAGAGTTTCCAAGGAGCGCCTGATGGATTCAAACTGCTGACCTTCTGATTAGCAGCAGTAGCTCTTAACCATTATGCCACAATACATATTTTTGGAAGACACAATTCAATTCATAACTGACATTTTAATTATTATTCTCATGTACAGGTCTTTGAAATCTGTAGTGTAGCTATTTTACTATCACCAAAAGTAGGTTTAATGTAAGAAGCATCTCCACAGATAAAAAGGACATTTCGTAATGAAATTAAGGTACAATTCTAAATACATATGCAACTAAAAACATAGGCTTAAATATATATGTCTATATATATATCACCAACAAAAACTGGAGACTTAGACATTTCTACAATTAAATGATTAAATGGGAGATTTAATATATTTCTCTTAGTACTTGTCTTAGGCTGGATTCTCTACAGGGGCAAAACCAGTGACCAAAACCAAACCCGTTGCCATGGAGTCGATTCCAACTCATAGTGACCCTATAGGACAGAGTAGAACTGCCCCCATTGGGTTTCCATGGCTGTAATCTTTATGGGAGCAGATTGCCACATCTTTTTCCTGCAGAGCAGCTGGTGGGTTCAAACCGCCAGCCTTTCAGTTAGCAGCCAAGCACTTTAACCACTGTACCACCAGTGGCCTAAAACCAGTGAAGTGTATATATAAATATACGGAGAGAGATTTATTTCAAGGAAATGGCTCACATAGTTGTTGAGTCTGGCAAGTCCCAAATCCATGGGTCAGGTGTCAGGCTGGAGGCTTCTCCTGACTCACGTGGTTGCAGGGCCTGACAAACCCAAAATCAGTAAGTTCAGGCAGAAGATTACTGGCTTACAGGGTTACGGGAGCTGGTGAATTCCAAAATCTGCAGATCAGGCTACAGGATGCTTGTTTACATCCCAAGTTGATGATGAGTCTGATGCAGGTTAGAGAATGCGTGAGCAAGCTATGCCAGAACACCCATATATATTGGAAGCAGGCTACAACCTGAAGGAAACTCCCCTTTCAACTGATTGGCTGCTCACATCAGATCACAAAATGGAGGATGGTTACATAATATCTGACAAACCACTGAGAATCATGGCCTAGCCAAGATGGTACATAACCTTACCCATCACAGTACTGATAGAAAAAAAAAGGAAAATAGAAATGAAGTCAAGTAAGAGAACCTAAGAGCATATATAAAACATTAAGTCAAAAATCTAAAAATACACAATCTTTTCCAAATGCATATTTTTATCGAAATTAACTATATGTTGGGACATACGGAAACTTTCAAAAGTTTCAATGTTTCATATAATTCAGAGAATGTAATGAACCTTTGGTAGAATTAAACTAGCAGTCAATAACTAAAAAGACTAAAATATCCCCAAATGTTTTGAAATTAAATAATATACTAAATGTATCCCACTGTCTCAAGAAGAAATGACAATGGGAAGTCACAAATATATTGAACCGAATGTTAATAAAAATTCAACATAACATCTTGTAAGATCCACCCAAAATTGTGCTCAGAGGTAAATACATATGTGAAAAGCCTTCAATGTGCTTATTAACTGTCATTATCTGCAAATGACATCAGTCTCATCCAAAGTATAATATGACTAGACAATTAAAAGTAATAAATTTAGTAAGATACAAGGTTAGTATAAAGTATCAATTATATTTCCATATGTGATCAATGATTAGATTAAAATTAAAAAGGATGTCTTTTAAAATAGTATCTCAAGATAATCACATACCTGTGAATAATTTTATCAAAGGATGTAAAACTTCTCTGTAGTAAACTAAACAACACAGCTATGTGGAAAATACACTATGCTTTTGTTTGGAAGCATTAGTAGTCTAAGCATGTCACTTACCTAATTGAGCTAGAAATTCAATGAAAGCACCAAATTCTCAGCATATCATTTTTTGGATACACTGACAATGTGATCATAAAATTTATATGGAAATAGAAGTGACTGAGAATAACCAAGACAAACTTGAAGAATTACACATTGTGAGAGCTTAAACTACAAGGTATCAAGACATCATTAAAATGCGTTAATGCATTATCAGTTCCTAGCTGACTGTAGATTAAAATGTAAAACAATAAAGCTGCTAGAATATAACAAAGGAGAATAACTTCATGATTTGGGGTAGGCAACAGTTTATTAAACAGGAAACAATACAACACCATATTTTGAGACAATTGCCACTGATGGTAACCCCATGTGTGTTAGAGTAGAACTGTGCTCCATAGGGTTTTCAGTGGCTGATTTTTCAGAAGTAGATAGCCAGGTCTTTCTTCCAAGGCACCTTTGGGTGGACTTGAACTATCAGTTAGCAGTGAGCACATTAACCATTGTACTGCCTGGGGACTCCTATGTATAATAATCCATAAAAAAGTAGACAACACAATAGAAAATTTGTCAAAATATTTGAGGAGACACATCAAGCAGAGAAACCCAAATAGAAAACAAACATACAAAAAGGTGTCTGACATCATTAATTATCAGGAAAATATAATTTAAAATCACAACGTGATGACATCACACACTTAACCAAATGGCTGAAATTACAAGGACTGAAAATAGCCAAGTGTTGGTGAGAATGTGGAACAACTGGAACTTTCTTACACTGGAAGTGTAACTGACAGTTACTTTAGCAAACTGTTAATATTTACTAAAGCTGAATAAATGCAAAACCCATGATGTACCAATTCTACTCCTAGGCGTAAGAATCTTCATTAGTGCTTTATCCATAATAGCCTCAACTGGAAGCAAGGAAGATCTTCAATACCAGAATGGATAAATTGTGCTTATAAAGCAATGAAATTAAAGATCTAGTGGATGACTCTCACATGAATAATGCTGAATGAAAAAAAGCAAGTCAGACACAGAAGTTTAGATACTGTATGATATGGACTGAACTGTGTCCCCCCAAAAATGTGTCAGCTTGGCTAGTCTGTGATTCCTCATATTGTGTGTTTGTCCACCATTTTGTCATCTGATGTGGTTTTCCCTTGTGTTGTAAATCCCGCCTCTCTGATGTTAATGAGGTAGGATTAGAGGCAGTTATGTTAATGAGGCAGGACTCAATCTACAAGATTAGGTTGTGTTTTAAGTCAATCTCTTTTGAGATATAAAAGAGAGAAGCGAACAGAGAGACACGGGGACCTCTTACCATCAAGAAACAAGAGCCAGGAGAATAGCGTGTCCTTTCGACCTGGCGTCCCTGAACTGAGAAGCGCCTTGACCTGGAAAGATTGATGACAAAGACCTTTCCCCAGAGCCGACAGAGAGAGAAAGCCTTCCCCCGGAGCTAGCCCCCTGAATTCAAACTTCTAGCCTCCTAGACTGTGAGAGAATAAATTTCTCTTTGTTAAAGCCATCCAATTGTGGTATTTCTATTACAGCAGCACTATATGACTAAGACACCGTATGATTCCATTAATATAAATTGGGAAATGAACAAAAGTAATCTATGGTATTAAATAAAAACGTTAGGGTGTTTACGTCACAAGTAAAATTATTTTGATTTCCCTTTTGCATCATTGCTGAGATGCTGTTCTTATAGAGTCAAAATTATCTGAATTGTTTAAATTAAATTTCTCAAGTTCCTAAACATCATATTATTGGACTAGATACTTACCATTCCCTAGCTTAGTTATTATAAACCCAAATAATGATGCTTCTTTTTCCAAGATTTCCATTTCTGCCACACCATTACATAACCAATTGCCAAACGAATTTCTTGATAGTCAGAATTCATGAAGGATTAGCTGTTCTTTTCAGTAGCTTCACTGAATTTTCAAAAAGGCAACATAAAAATATAGCATCTGCTTTCTTTTAGCAGACTGAGTTTTTGTTTTTGTTTTTCTGGTAGGTATTTATAGTTAAGTAACCTACTTTATTTATTAAGTAACCTACTGCATTTTCGATAATCATATCTTTGATTATTTCCTGATTTTATTATTCATTGTACGCGTCCTCCTTTCGAAAAGTAATAGAGCCTATTTTTTGGGTTCAGTTTCCCGTTCAATATTTACAAATAATTAGAGAAATATTCACTATTGCTTTGAATGTATCATTTTTGTCCATACCATTTTATCATCCAGTATAATTCAGTAAAGATAGAGATAGACCATGATGCATTTAGAAATTAAATTTGGTTACTTTAATACCTTTAACATTGCAGATTTATACTCAGGGAAGCAACACTCATCTCAAATTAGCTATATTAGGTTCACATCTGGCCACCCTCACACACTTGGACTGTTAAAACTGGTCTCTTGACATATTTAATTTGAGGCACTGATAAATATTAACATGAAATTTTGGAAATAACAAATTGGACTTTCAGTCAAAATAGAAAAAAAAAGTTCAGATTTGGGAGTCAATGACATGTACATGAGAGATGGAGCCGTAGAAACAGATGAGTTCACTGAGACTATACAGAAAGCAGAGTCATTGAAGTACCTTAAATTTGCACCTTAATTTAAGTCCTTTAAAAATTAAGAATGTCGGACACATTTTATCTCAATTGACGGTGAAGGAAACCCTACCAATTAACAAATAAAATATGAAAGTGTCCATTTTATAACTGAAGTATCTTCGGTTTGAGAGGTGAATGACATTCACTACCCATTTTTAAATTCTGGATCCAAGACTAGAATTCTTATTTTCTCATTCCTAGTCAACTGCTCTTTAAAAAACCTTGAATAATAATTATACTTGAGAGCAGGAAGCAAATCCAATTAAAGGAGACAGAGTTAAGTCAGAAAGGAGATGCACAAAGATGCAGTGCACCGCCTTGTAAACCCAGGGAACAGTGCCAACCACGAAAGCGGTGATAAGAATATCAATTGCTGGAGAGAGGTCGAGGCTTTGTCAACTCTGAAGCCCCATGCAAATGTTATCTATTATTTATCAGTGTTGTTATTACTCCATGAACACACTGAAGCCCATTAGGTAGTTATGAACACAGGCTAACTCCTGAAAAATAAATGCAGAAGTCTTTGAAGATCTTATTGGAGTCCTCTTCTGAATACAAAATTTTAAGAACTGAAGTGCGGCTGTTCAGTGTGCAAAGTAATATTCAGCTACTAACGTAAGTGCTACCATTAGTTTTCTTGTTTGAGCAGAATCAACACTCCTATCCCACCCCATACCCTCTCCTCCAAGTATTAGCCCTAGATTCACCAATTAGCTAGAGGTAAGTCTCAGCAAACCATACCATGTCTTATTAAAACATAAATAGGGTTGCTGTGAGTCAGACTCTACTCAACAACAATGGGTTTGTTTTGGGTTTGGACACTCTCTTTATTATATGTCCAGCACTGTGCTTTAGGGGCCAAAAACAAGCATAAGGAGTGTTGTTTTTTTTCTTCAATGGCATGGCTACTGTCTTTACATTGTATTAAGGAAAACAAAATAATAAATCATAAAATCTCATATTTATCAGCTTCTTGTCTAGAAAGAACTTGAAAGCAACAATTGTTTGGTATAAAAAATAGGATTAAAAAGCCTGTTGTATATAGATGAATGAGATTTCTAAAATAAATAAGACTGCTAAATCCACTGCCTTCTTTTAGTTGTCAAAATGCTAATTTTATTTATTCAGGTTAAGTTTAAAAACCTCAAATTCTTTTAAATTTATCCCCTTCCCTCATGCTTTAGATGTTATCTCGGGAGGACGATGCTTGTGTCCACGAACAATTAAACAACTGTGACCTGCTGAGATGGGGAGGAAACGGTCTGGGTCCTTAATGACATCACTGAATTGCCAGATCAACCCATGTGTTCTCATCGAATACTATGCAACGATAAAAACGAGTGAAATGCTGATGCATAAAGCAACATGACCGAATCTTGCAGACTTTATGCTGAGCAAAATAAGCCAGATATAAAAGTATGCATACTGCATGCTTCCTTATACCTGAAATTCTAGAAAAGGCAAAAAATAATTAAAGGTGAAAAACATCAGAACCATGGTTGCCTCTGGAGGTTGGGGACTGAATGGGTAAATGATAAGAGGAAAACTTCTTGGAAGAGAACATGTTCTATGCTGTGAAAAGGTGTAGATTACACAAGTATATCCATTTGTCAATATGGTACTGCTAAGATGGATGTGTTTGAATGCATGTAATTTTTACCTTAAAAACTGTAAAAATAATAAGAAAGCAAGTCATAATGTGGCAAGTGGGTGGAGGTATAGATGAAATTAGAATGGCAGAATGCCGGTAACTGTTGAAGCTGGGTGATGAATACATGGGAGTTCATTAGTACTATTTTGATTCCTTTGAATATATTTGGAATTTTCCAAAAGTAATTAAAATAATCTGAAAATAATTATTCATTATATCCAAAAAGAGTTTTTCTTTTTTTTTCTAACTTCTTGAAGAACAAAGAAAATCACCAAGACAGACCAAAAACCAAAAACCCCATGGTATGACTTATCACATTGACTGAAGCTCAGTATGGGACCTTGGTTATAGACCCAAATCCCAAAGATATTTTCTACCTCTGTCCATCTGTAACAGACATACCAGACATGTGGATAGCACAGCAAGAGCGGAACTGAAGTCAAAGCTCACTACCATGTTCCACAGTCACTTTTACAGGTGAATTCGGACAATGTATTTCAGTGATTTGCAAACACTCAAGGTTGACTAGATTGTCATTTACAGTTTGGGGGAGGACTAAGGGAAGAGGCTCTGATCATCTTCTCTCAACAACAACAAAAAAAGTGAATGATAATTCAATCAAGAACAGATGGGGAAAATGAAAACTTTTCCTGATATTTTCACCATGAAAATTACGAGCAACTTCTATTTTAAATTACCATGTCTTTGGAGTATGAAATCTTACCTGAACTCCCTGGCTTGATGTTTATTTTTCCGTAATGAAAGAAGTTTTGTTTTGTGTTTTTTCCTTATTTTTAATTCCAACAGATTAATCTTTATTAACAGTTCTATTTACTTAGTAAATCATACGCACCCACCCCCTAATTATACAGTTTTCCAGTTGGTGCTGCACTTAGTCCCTTTACTTGACATGCGTGCACACATGAATGAGGTGCAGACTTACACTAGTTGTTCTCAAACCTTACCAGTACATCAGTTGCCGTTCAGTCAACTCTGACTCATGGAGATCCCATGGGTGTCAGAGTAGAACTGTGGGCCACGGTGGTTTTCAACAGCTGATCTTTCTAAAGTAGATCACCAGGCCTTTCTTCTGAGGTGCTTCTGTGTGTACTTGAACCTCCAACCTTTTGGTTAGCAGTGGAGTACATTATCTGTTTGCATCACTCAGGGACCCTCCAACTTTACTGCCACGATATCCACCCAGGGAGACTAAAAATCTCCCAGTGTCCAGGCTGCACACTGTGCCAATGAAATCAGCATCTCTGGGGGTGAGACCAACCATGACCTAGAGCTTCAGTTGTGCTTTGTGGTCCCTTTCCCCTTACTAGTAAAAAAGAGTTCCTGGGTTGTGCAAATTATTAACACGCTCAGCTGCTAACCCAGAGGCACCTTGGCAGAAAGGCCTGGTGATCTACTTCCAAAAAAAAATCAGTCATTAAAAACCCTATGGAGCACAGTTCTACTCTGACACACATGGGGTTTCCATGAATCAGAACGGACTCCATAGCAACTAGTAATATGAGTAAATGTTTCCTTTTCCGTTCTGTTTGTTATGACAATAAAATTATTACCTCTATTGTGAAGATGCATATTGCCTGGGGCAGACGTGAGATGAAGTGTAAAGTTGTGTTTAACTGATTCTGCCTGGGGACTAACACCAAAGCAGCATTCCTGATTTTAGCAAAAAAATGATTAACTTAAAGGGAGGCCCACATTTCCTAATTTATTTGATTCGTAGGACAAGGTATTGCCTTGACTCTTTTTTTGTTAAAAGAAAAAGAAGAAATCATTGGAGCTATAACGGCGAACATTTAATTTGATGACAGAAAATGAAGCAAGCAAATGGAATCAGTCTTGGAACCCCGCTGTTCTTTATCATTTTATGAAGCACTACAGAAAGTCTGCTCACCCCTGAGCAACTGAGGGAATTAAGTATTTGTTAACACAAATAGAGTGGTTTGATGACTAAGTACTGAGGGGTGCCCAGGATACACTCAGAAAAGCGAAATCTTCATTCACTTTATAAAAAATATTTTAAGCTTATATATAAACTGTGACGGATGTACAATTAATTACTTAGGATTGACATGTTAATCTGTAACTTATGTTGCAATTTGTAATTAATGATATTATAACTCTTGTCTAAAGAGCTGTTAACATTATGAAATACATCATGTTATACCCTTAGTATACTGCCTGTGTGTGTGTGTGTGTGTGTGTGTGTGTGTGTGGAGGTGGATGAATACGGTATTTGTGCTGCGGATGCCATTGTATTTATAGCTTATAACTTACCCACAAATTCACTGGAATGCTCATTAGCGTTCCACTATTTTGTATCTATGGCCTCTAACGTCCACAGCAATAATAACAAAAATTAAAAAGCAAACAAACCAAGAAATATTTTTAATAATATGAAAATGTTTCTATTTTTTTTTTTTTCCATTAACAGCAAATAAAGAGACTCTAAATGGGCAAAGAACATAAAATGGTAATTTGGAGAAAAAGAGTCAAGTACCAAGTCAACTAATGATTGGAAAAATACTCAACATCAATTGCAATCAAATCAAAACAATGTGTTACCTTCTTGCCTACAAAGCAGAGATTTTAAAAAACCATAACAAGAGATCGGTGAAGCTGGCACGCTCATACTTTTCAGGTGTGGGTGTTCATAGGTATGCTCTTTTGGAAAACAATCTGCAATATATATCAAAATTTTAATGCTAATACCTTTGATCCATTAGTTCCACTTTTGGATCTCTCCCCTAAAAATTAATCTTGCATAAGAACAACATGTTATTAATGAACAAATTTTGCAACATTACTTATATTTGCAAGAAAGGGACTTGTTAGAACAGGGATAACCGATGGACTGTTTTTCCCAAGCCAACTCCCATGCATTGGTAGTGGCCTCTGGGCTCTTTGTTGAGAAACAGCCCAAGGTTGGTGTCTCTCAGATAAAGGAGCTCTGAAACTGATTAGCTATACCAGCCATGGGCAGAAACTTGTGCCGTGTACCGCCTCTGCTATGTATTTATCATCGTTGTCATATGACCTGAACTTTTCTTGTCTAGGATATCCTTTTCCCTGTCTCAGCAACCAGCCTCTTCACACTGGAGTCATGCCTTACCAAACCAAAACCAGACTTGGTGCCGTTGAGTCAAGTCCAACTCATAGTGACCTTATAGGACAAAGTAGAACTGCCGCATAGGGTTTCCAAGGAGCGGCTGGTGGATTCCAGCTGCCAACATTTTGATTAGTAGATGTAGCTCGCCATAGCTCTTAACCACTGTGCCACCAGGGCTCCGGAATCATGCCTTACCTACCTATTACTTAATACCTATCAATATTTTAAACGTGGAATTTATTTCTAATTCAATTTAAGGCATTTAGACTACAGACCAAGTACGTCTTGCCTAGCTGTGTATCTAACAGCGCTAGTTCCAAAGAAATATACCCATTTATTAACTCATTTTTTGTCTTACCAGGGAGCTCTTTAATGGCGAGGACATCATCTAACTCATTTTCAAAACTTGTAGGTCCTAAAAAAATAATGTTGATGAATGAATAAACTACATGCCAACGAAGAAAAGAAACGTCTTTGGCGACATGCTCTCTGCCCACAGAAATGGCGAGAAACGTTAGGCTTCAAGAGGATGGTTTCCAAAATGTCATTTTAACATCCTAATTTTTGTCTCGCATTCGTTGGCATCCAGAACTCCTGACCACTTGAATCATGCTCAGACATATTCCTTCTTCTAAATGCCAAAGAGCAGGCCAGCTATCATTGTACTTGTCTCAAATTTCTGAGAGAAATCCTAAGGCAAATACTACTCACCTATTGACAACAGAAGGCGGTTTCTTGTTTGACTCAGGGAAGAGTGAACTGACATTCAGTGAACTAGCAGTCCCTCAGTGAGAGGTCAATACAAACGTCCAAAGCAACAAATAGGAATGAAAGAGGTCACTTTGGAGAATATATTCAATTATGAGGCAATTTATCTAAACCTAACGTGGAGGCTGGTGTTTGGTAGATAGGATCAGAGTTTCTGGGTGTTTATTCCCAATTCTGAGTCTCGGCATTGTGCTCACCACAGCACTGACTATAATTTAGCTGGAACATACAGCAAATTGTTATTAAAGCCCATGGTTTATTTAATGGATACGGTTATCATATGGCTTGACTTTCAGCCTTCAAAATGATTGTGGTACACAGTGTTTTTCTTTTCCAATTGTATGCGTTCTCTGAGAGTTCATAGTAGAGAAAATTCCTCTGAAGTAAATACTTATATCCATTTTATTTTTTCATTTTAAAGCAGAGTTCCTTTACAGAGTATTTCAAATATCCCAGATGTCAATTCCATACGGAACTTTGACTCATGAGCTACCAGCAAGATGGAATGTAAACACTTCGCTAGAGTTTTTTTTTTTCCCCCTATAATTTAAATTTTTTAATGCCTCAGTACTTCAGGTATCAAAATGTGGTTTGTCCTACAAAATTGAAAAAGAAATGAATTTTCTTTCTACCAGTGATGCTTCTTTACATCAAAGTATCACTATAAATTTCACCCCATCAAATAGAAAGTAGAAAGATAGCTCTTGTGACATGGACATGAAAATAATGCTTAATCACAAGTACTCCTGGTTTTTCTTTTATATCAAGTTATGTAAATATATCAGCCATCTTATCATAAAACACAATGAAATTCTCTGTGATTATTAAAAACAATATGTGAGTGAAAAAACTAGGAGAACTTAGAAAATACGGCCTAAGAGTAAGAAAATAGAGATATCAATCTGATAAGAAAACAAGATGGAGCTAGCCAAATATCCTGAACGAAGTTATAGCACATTTTTTTTTCCTAAAAAAATCAGAGAGTTCTCCAGATGTTCCCATTTCCTCCGTCAGCACTGTTTGTATTATTTTTGCTTGAAGGTACTTCCTCTATAGTCTAAGTGAAAAAAGGAACAGTAGTGGAGGTCTAGTACAGAAAAATATTTCATGTTCCCTCCCAGCATGCTTCTTTTAAAGATAAACACGTTTGTCATCCAAGTTTATACTGCAATTGAAACCTTATGCCAATTTTAAAAGGACCATCTGAAATTAAAGAGTTGATCCTGCTGCTTTAATCAGAAACTTGTCATATCTTAAGACATATACTATCTTAAAAAAAAAAAAACCAAACCTATTGCTGTTGAGTGGATTAAAGACTCATAGTGAACCTATATTATCTTAGAACCTAGCAAATTTTGAATTAATAAAACATCTATTTATTTGGTATTCAGGGTTTACTGGTTTAGAAGTGAATATGGTAGCACATTAGACAAAAAAGAGTTGTTTTAAGACAGAATTGTATTTAATTGCTTATTAAATTAAGAGTCAGACACTAAAAAAGCTGACTAGCTCACTCTAAGAAAGAAAAAGTTAAGTATAATAAGATATCTCAGGAACGCTGCCTACTTAAAAACACTGCAAACAAAACAAACCAACAGAAAAAAACTTGGAACAATTGTCATGATACAGGGAAGATCAGAAAGACACAAAAAACAGCCTTATTACAAAAATTGATATCCTCATAGAAATAAAACACTGCATTCATGATATAAGAGTTGAGTATTGGATGGCAACTAACAACAACCACTATGAATAGAAACTGGAGAATAAGAACCTCTTGGCTGCACAATAGTATTAACAAACAGTAACTTACAAGTAGATACATAGGTAGATAGGTATGCCAAGAAGTGTGGGAGAGTGTAAGAGAACATACCCACTTGCAGAGATAGGTTTGGTGGTGGATATTTCTACATATATACCTCTAGGAACTGCTAGATGTTAATACAGACAATAGAGCACACAAGAGCCACAGTCAGGGCAACTTCTTAGACACAACCAAACACCTTGCAGGACAAAGTTCCTAGGCTTGAAGGCAAAGGACTCAGGGGCCATCTATGTCAACTGGCACAAAAGAGTTCATAAAGACAAAGTTCTGCACCCTACTTTCTTAGTAATGTCTAGGGTCTTAAAAGTTTCCAAGTGGCCATTGAAGATACAACTATTGGTCTCCTACCATCCAGAGCAAAGAAGAGTGAGGAGCACCAAAGACTCAAGGGAGCAATTAGTCCAAAGAACTAATGGACCACATGAACCACAGCCTACACGAGCCTGAGACAAGAAGAACTAGCTGGTGCTTGGCTACCACTACTGATCGCTGTGAGTGGGATCACAACAGAGGGTCCCGGACAGAGCAGGAGAAAAACTGTAGAACAAAAAATCAAATTCACAAAAAAGACCAGACTTACTGGTCTGACAGAGACTGGAGGAATCCCCAAGACTACAGCCCTAAGACGCTCTTCTGAACTGGAACTGAAGCCATTCCAAGAGACCACCCTTCAGCCAAACCATAGACAGGCCCAGAAAATAAACAATAACACTCAAGAGGAACATGCTCCTTAGAACAATCAATTATACTAGATCAAAAGGGCAACATTTGCCCAAAAGCAAAGATGAGAAGGCAGGAAGGGGTAGAAAGTCAGGATGAAAGAAAAATGAGGAACCTAGGGCAGAAATTGGAGAGTGCTGACCCATTGTGGTGAACGAAACCAGTGTCATGGAACACCTTTAGTACAAACTATCGAATGCGAAACTAATTTGCTCTGTAAATGTTCACCTAATGCACAATAAAAAATTTTTTTAAAAAGAACAGTATTAGAACAACCAACTAATGAAAGCCCCCAAAACATAAAACGTAGACAATGAGGGATAGGAAAATTTTTAAAAGCAATAAAAAAATGTATTTTTCAGGACCAAAGGCATGGGTTTCTATATTGAAAAGATTCTGATCATAACCATAACCTAAACTGACTCTAAAGTTTAACTAAAGCAATGAAAGAAAAAAGTGTAATAGCGAGTTGCTGAATATTCATGAAATCTCAGACCACCAGGAATAAAGAGATAAGACTAACAGATTCTGGGTGGATAAGAAAGATGCCATACACCAAAGATTGGACATGAAAATTTCATGGCCATGAACTTCTTGAAGACAACATTTGAAAACACAATTGAAAAGAGTTAAGCAATGTCTTTAAAATTCTGAGAAACAAGAATTTTTGATTCTAGATTTTTTTCTGTGACTTTGACAGTCTGAAAATATATTTATTCAGCTTTGACATTTTAATTGATAACTTGGCTGGGTATAGAAACCTGAACTTCTTGAAATACTCTCTTTCTTCAACTACATGGTCATACTATTGTTTTCTACAACTTTCTGGCCACTCCTTTTCAGTACACTTGGGAGTTTTGATCCTCAATTAATTTCTTAAATATCTGTACTTAAAGCTTGTCCTTGTCCTCCCCCTACCTTTTTTCCTCTCCTCGTTTTCTCTGACTTCATCCACATGATATCATTCATATGCAACTGACTCTCAAGCCTTTATCTCCAGACCAATTGTCCTAAATTCACCTCAAACTCAAAATGTTCAAAAATGGATGCTTCTTCTTCCCATACAACCTGATTCAGTTGTGATTTTTTTTTCTCAAGCCAGATATTTATGTCATTATTAATTCTCCCTCTTCTTCTCCCTTATCCTCACTCTCACATCTAATTTTTTACCAAGCCTGACCATCTTCTAATAACTCTCAAATCCACTCACTTTCTCTTGATCCCCACTGCCATTACTCCAATGAAGGCCACCATCATTTATCTCCCAGAACAATGTGATTGCCTTCTAATTAAGCTTTTGGCCTCCAGCAGTCTCCTGGAATCCACGTTCCACCTGATGGTTTGAGTAATCTTCTATAAATGCAAATCCTGTCATCTCCCCATTGCCGCAGGATAATGTACTAATTCCTTAATGAGACTCTGCATGACATGACCCTATTTAGCACTTTTATTTTGCACCACTCTCTAACTTCTCTTTCTTTACCTTCTAATTACACACTCAGAGCACTGGTGGCGCAGTAGTTAAGAATTCCACTGCTAACCAAAATGTTGGCAGTTCGAGTCCACCAGCTGCTCCTTGGAAACCCTATGGGGCAGTTCTACTCTGCCCTATAGGGTTGCTATGAGTCTGAATCAACTCGATGGCAAAGAGTTTGGTTTTTTACACACTCATCTTGACTCTCTAGACACAGTTACTTTCTTTTAGTTCCTCCAATAAACAATTTTCACCATTCCTGTCCCCACCTTTTCGTGTATGATCTTCCATTTGAGTAGACCAGGAATGCTGGGATGCTGCAAACAGGCAACGAATTGGGCTGCTAACCAAAACGTTGGAGGTTCAAGTCCACCTGGAGGTGCCTTGGGAGAAAGGCCTGGTGATCTACTTTAAAAAAAAGCAGCCATTAGAAACCCCATGGAGCACAGTTCTATGCTGACACACACGGGGTCACCATGAGTTGGAGTTTACTCCATACAACTGGTTGGTTCGTTGGATGACTGGTTGTTAAACTAGAATGAACTCTTCATTCTTCCCTCTCAACCTAGTCTTGTCCTAATTATTTCAGCATTAACATCATTCTCTCTTGAAAACCTCCATCCACCACAATCTTGTTTAGATATACTCTTTCTTTGTCACTGAACTTATCCCACTGGATTTTTATTGCCTTCTACCTGATTATATTCTCCATCAGACCATCAGCTCCAGTAAGAACCCTGATTATCTTACTATTAATATGCCCAGTGCATAGCACATGGAAAAATACTTAGTAGGCACTCATAAATATTAAATTAAAAAATGAACAAATGAATGAAATCAAAGCAATACAAACGTCAACTGGTGGAATAAGGTAACTAATAAAGAATTTTCACTGTGTTCCTTCTTTCATCCATGATAATATCAACCTAAATACTCCTGATGTTCACCTCTATGTGAAATCCTTGCCCTCAATTCAAATGAAACTTGAACAAAACTCAAAACATTACCTTTTCCCTCGAATTGGCTCCTTTCCTCAGTAATCCTTTTCAGTATTACATTCAGGAATTCTCTTATATTTTTGTTTTAATACACATTCAATAATATAAATTCTTTATGCTTTCCTAGAAATGTCTCTTAGATTTACCCAACCTCACAACCACCCCTGTAAGCCAGGCTCTCTGAAGTGTTTGCTACCTTTAGTCTTTCCTCCACTATACCTATGATAAATAACCCAAAAACCAAACCCATTGCTGTCAAGTTGATTCCTACTCATTGTGACCCTACAGGACAGAGTAGAACTGCCCTACAGGGTTTCCAAGGAGAAGCTGGTGGATTTGAACTGCCAATCTTTTGGTTAGCAGCCGAGATCTTAACCACCGCACCACAAGGGCTCCACCTATGGTGAATAGTGCCGCCAAATTCACTTTATTGAAACACTGTTTTCCATTGAGAATGCTTTCTTATTGCACATGTAGCTTTCTCCACCTGACTTGGAAAGCTTTCTATAATCTTACCTTGACTGCCTTCTCTTACTTTGTCATATAATGTAAAATACAACATTATAGGCAATTTCGTCCTGCCCCTGAGCAAATGAAATTTCCAGTGAACTTTGTTTTTTTGTTTTTTGTTTTTTTTCAGATTTACTTCTTCAATAAGTGTTTTCTGTTTTAGAAATTAAAATTCAATCATTTCAGATCTTCCAAACTCCCTCAAGAGTTAACTAGGAAAAAATGTGCAGCTCTTTCCTATGTTCAACTTGAGTTTTTACTTTTGTTTTAGTGGCTGATTAAAAATTCTCTAATGTCTCTCTTTGCTTAAAACTATTTTTTGTTCTTGGTTTCTGCTTCACAAAGTTGGAGAAATTAGCATATTCTCTTCCAAATAAAACCAAAACCAAACTCGTTGCCATCAAGTCAATTCCAACTCATTATGACCCTATAGGACAGAGTAGAACCGCCCCATAGGGTTTCCAAGGCTTGTAATCTTTAGGGACAGATTGCCATATCTTTCTCCCAGGGAGCAGCTGGTGGGTTCCAATGGCAGACCTTTCAGTTAGGAGCCCAGTGCTTAACCACCTGCCTCGAAATCATCACACTCTACTTCCAAATAATCGTTTCTTTTGCTCAGTCACTTTTGTCAGAGATGATAAAAAATTAACCATTAAAACCAAGTATTATTGAAGTAGTTGCAAAATCAGAATTAGAGTCTTGATTACTAATGTTTGTACTATAACTTTGTGGTACAAACATTAGCTCAGCTGCTAACCAAAAGGCTGGCAGTTCAAACTCACCAGGCACTTTACGGGAGAAAGATGTGGCAGTCCGCTCCCATAAAGATTATAGCCCTGGAAACCCTATAGGGCACTTCTACTCTGTCCTAGATGGTCGCTATGAGTCAGATCTGTTTGCTTTTTTCTCGGGTTTTTTTTTTTTTTTTTTTGGTTAATGAGCAAGTTATTTATATTGCGTTAAGTAACATTAACATATCATTTTCAAGCAGTTTAAGAAAAATATCTAATTAACGTAACTGCTGTACTTATCTCAAGTTTTCTCATCTAATTATTAAAGATCTAGCAATAATCCATTGTTAATTAGTCCAAGAGACAATGTTCTTTCATAATTCAATATTCTGATTTCAACAGGGCTTTCCCGGAAGTAATGCAAATTCCTGAAGCTTTACTGATTGAGATGTCTTACTCTTTACTTAAAGCAGTCCTTGAATAGCTTAGTAAAAAATCAAATATCAATTTCTTACTCAAATGTTCAAGTTATCCATCTTTATGCTATGCATTCTGATTATGTGCTATGTTTAATTTCATATTGAAATAAAAATTGATTATATTAAGACGTTTATTTTTCAACAATATACATTAGATGGGACCAGCAGTCGGCAACCTTGTAGGAAGAAGGAACCAACACTGAGGATGCTGAAAAGAGAAACGGAGGAGAAACCAGGCTGTAATCACATGTGAGCCATGGATGAGGTTCTCAGTTACATGAGGTAATGACGTTCCTCGTTGTCTTAAGGTACTTTGGGTCAGGCTTTTATTACTTACAAGTGAAAATCATAAATCTTACTTTTCTATCCAGTTACATTTTATTCTATTTGGCAGAAATAAATTCCATTGGTTTAATTTATGTAGTCATCTTGAAAAACAAAAAGAAATTAGCATATTTTTCAAGATCATCCGTGTTGTGAAGAACAGCCTGGCTCCTCGGTGTTTCTCAGTGAGGTAAGTTTTAGGAAAGGTGCCAGTTATACATCATCTGAGACAACATTTACAACTGTCTCTAATTCAGCGTAGGGGCCAATATGGGAACAAATAGGAAGATGACATCAAAAAGCCTGGGTTAAATTCCAGCTCTCTTATTTTCTACCTGTCTGACTTAGAGGAAGTCATTTATCTTTTCCAAGTCTCTGTGTTTTGTCTCATAAATAAAGATAATAATCCAACTACTTTTTAGAGTTATCCAGCCCGTGCATGAAATCATTCATTGTCATGTAAACACTTCTGTCTATTTAAATATATATTTTAATGCATGTTCAATAAAATATAATTAAAGCATATTTGTACTTGGATGCCAATCACTGGTTTTTACACCAAAACCATTCTGAGATCTCATGAGAGAGAGAGAAAGAGAGAGAGACTGAATTACATCCATTTCGTCTATGATATTGATAACAATTTTATATATGTGAGGAGTAAGCAAACTAGAGATCTGAAAGAAACTGAAGAACTCCTGAGTGTCAACTTTAGATTTAAAGTTTAAAATCAATCCAGCTCCTAAACTCTGACCTCAAAAACACAAAGTTTAACAGTAGTTTGGAAGAGGTAAAAAACAGGTTGCATTGCTAGTTTGATTTAAAACTTATCAATATTAAGAGTGCATAACAAGCTATTATACCAAGTAACAGGCTATACCATATGCATATTCATAATATGTAGAAAACAACCTATCGAAAAGTAGGAAAGAATGAATGTGTTTTAGGCCCTTTAAATAATAATTATATTAAACTATGATCTCCGTGTCATAAAAACAATATAAAATAACTGAGATAAAACAACACATTCCAAAAACCAAACCAAACCCGTTGCGGTTGAGTCGATTCCAACTGATAGCCACCCTACAGGACAGAGTAGAACTGCCCCATGTGGTTTCCAAGGAGCAGCTGGTGGATTTGAACTGCCTACCTTTTGGTTAGCAGCTATGCACTTAACCACTGCACTGCCAGAGTTCCAAAATAAAACATTAACTATATAAAATCTAGACTTGTTAAAAAATGAAAGATCACAAAAGATTCACATTAGCAACATAAAAAAAGCAAAAACTAACAACTGATTTGAATAGAACATAAAAAAGTCAAATTTTTGTAATTGAAAGTGTTTAGAAAGGACGCAAAATCCATAGCATAAGTTAATAGAACTGGCATAGAGAAAAATCGTTGAGGATTCTAGTACTTTTCTGCTGCTTTTTAAAAGTAGCATGCAAATATAATGAGGAGATAAGACTTATCTCTGCCAGAAAAAAAAAAAAAAAGCAAAGGAAGCAAATAACCCATTTTTTATTAACTTTCATTTGACTTTGCTGTTAGGAAAGTGTTTACATGCTGAGGAATTCTTTATGAATGCCTGGTAGTTTTCTGACAAAATGTGAATCAAAATAACATCAATCAGCACATAAGAAACAAACCGTTTTGGGATTTTTCCACCTTTTTATTATCAACTGCAAAGTTACTGCTTTAAAGAAATATAAGCTAGTATTCATGTTCATATTTTTGCACAGAATTTGTCATGGCTTTAACAAACTTCTTTAAGTTGCTGAATTGCTGGATGTCTGCAATCCCCAAAACTGCAATTCATTCTATAGGGAGCCATTAATGGGTACTACCTTTTTAAGCCTAAAATAATGTTGGAGAATAGAGGAAATGCTTATAAATTAGAGCTTTCAAGTTGGAATTCATATTCATTCAGATTAAACTGGAAAAGTCTATACTTTTTGGGGAAGGTTACGAGTAATGAGCACTCTCATGGACCGTGGTGGGAATCAAAGCTGAGACTACCTCTTGGGAGTACAACTTGGAAACATCAAAAATTTAAATGTTCACACCCTTTGACCTAACAATTCTACTTCTAGTAATTTTTGCAACTGATGCTCTTACTCTTACACATGAAAGCAAAGCTATGTATACTGGTGTTCATTAATGTTGTTTATAGAACAGGTTCATTAATAGAGAATGGCTTAAATAAAACTCACAAAAATTGAAAAGAATTAGATCTACATGCACTACATATGAAACAACATCCACTATATACTATTAAATTACAAAAGCAAGGTGAACCACAGCATATATACATAGTCACTCCCATTCATGTGTACATTTTTAAAGTAAATAAATATATATTTCCAAGACATATACATACCTACATATTCTTCAACACATTTGCATTTGTATAGAAGGAGAAGATTATGCAACATAGTTCACAGAGTTCAATTTGCTAAGCTATCACAATCCTAAGGCCTTATCACTGTCCTAACGTGTTCTCGGTCACCCAGAGAATGGAGACAGAGTATTGCCCAGTATTGTAGACTGAGAGATGCTAGAGAGAAGGTGCCAATAGATGAGACTTAACCACCTTGTAGGCAGACCACCCATGAAGGGTCTTACCAACAACACTGAAGGGTTTCAGTTTTAAAATAATGACAGAAGAATATTGATCTGATGAAACTTGAACAGAAGAATGCCATGATCAGATTCACATACTGGAAGATTACTCAGCCAGAAGCATCAAGGATGGATTCAAGGCAAGACCAAAAGAGGGAAGTTTAACCAAATGATAATTTCAGTATTTCATGAAGAGAAGACAAGGGCCTGAACTCAAGCAAAGGCAGCGAGGATAGACTGGATGAAATGGATAGAGGAGGGATTTAAAGAGAACACTGATAAAAATTGGTGATTAATTAGATGTAGATGGTGAGGACAAAGTGTTTACTGAATGTCCTGCATTGTTCTTAGAGATTTACAAATACTAATCCATTAAATCCTCATAGCAGCTGTATAACATAGGTTCTAATATTATCATCTTCATTATACAAATGCGTGAACAACTGCATAGTTGTATTTACATTACTTGTCCAAGTCATGCAATCAGTAAATGGTGGGCCCAGAATTACAAACCAAAGCAGCCTAACACCACTTTGTGTGCATTTAACTACACTCTACTGCTCCTCAGGCTGAACTGATGACTCTGAACTGCTAAAATGATGCCAGGATTCCAATTTGGGTAAATGGATGAAAGGAGCCACAACTAATCCGATATCAGGAATAAAGGAGAAGCTGGATTACATGGAAGACCTTAAGGCCAGTTTGAAGAGTTTAAATCTGAGATACCTATGACTTGTCCAGGTTAAGACATCTAATAGGAGTTTAGAAAAGAGAACATGGTACCAAATATAAATTTCAAGTCTCATTGGCAAATATATAGTCTATGAAGATATAGGCATAGATGTTTCTTAGGAAAGGGATTCCAAGTCTTTTGGCTTGTTTAGTGTAATGTTATGCACACGTATCTCTAGGACAAGTTTTTACTCATGTACATATAAAGTACATAACTGTGGACTGACATTAGAGAAAAAAGGGCAATTTTATTCTTTTCAAATAAATCTGAAAACTATATGGTAAAGGAGTAAAACACCCTATCAGTAGACCTTTCCTTTGGAAAAATTTTTCTAATTCCTCCACCCACCAAAGGCAAAAGCAAAAACAGAGCTAGCCAACCAATGAAACAAACAAACTCAACTTTTCCTGTCCCATCCCACTGCTAGTCACAGAAATCTACAAGGGGAAATTGACATCTTCCAGATCTTTGAGCTATTTTACTACTGCCCCAAGTCAATTTATTTGTTACAGAGAACGGGGTTGGAGAGCTAAACGGAGTTAAATTGTCAATCGTGGCAAGATCTGGGAAAAAAAATAAACAGTAGTGAAAAACAAATTTCGGGACAATCAGGAATTATTTCTACAATCCTTCCATTATTACTAAATGTTTAATATTTCAAGGAACATAGTTACTTTGATTAAGTACCATTTGGCTTAGCGAATGTTTATGAAGTACTTATCCTGAATACTCTGATAGGGATTGGTGACATGACAAGCTTACTTATGTCACCTTTATTGATTGTAGGTTTCCATCTTGTAATGAAAGGTTAGGTTGTATGATCTCTAACGTTTCTCCTAGTTATGAATCTCTATGAATTTTTATTCCTAAGACTGTCTCAACAGGAGCCGTTGTATCTTTAAGAATATTATTTGCTAGAAATATTTATCCATGACTTGTCTGTCAGTTTGTCATACTGTGGTGGCTTGTGTGTTGCTGTGATGCTGGAAGCTATGCCACCAGTATTTCAAATATCTACAGGGTCACCCATGGACAGGTTTCAGTGGAACTTCCAGACTAAGACAGACTAGGAAAAAGGACCTGGCAGTCTACTTCTAAAAAGAAAAAAAAAAAAAAAAAGGCCAGTGGAAACCTTATGAATAGCAGTGGAACATTGTCTGATATAGTGCCTGAAGATGAGTCCCTCAGGTTGGAAGACGCTCAAAATATGGCTGGGGAAGAGCTGCTTTCTCAAAGTAGAGTCGACCTAAATGACAAGGATGGAGTAAAGATTTTGGGACCTTCATTTGCTAATGTGGCATGACTCAAAATAGAAGAAACAGCTGCAAACTTCCATTAATAATCTGAATGTTCAATGTACAAAGTATGAAATCTAGGAAAATTGGAAGTCATCAAAAACGTAATGAAACACATAAACATCGATAACCTAGGCATTAGTAAGCTGAAATGGACTGGTATTGGTCATTTTGATTCTGACAATCATATGGTCTACTATGCCAGGAATGACAAATTAAAGCAGAATGCTGCCACATTCCATCCTCAAAAAGAACCATTTCAAGATTTATCCTGAAGTACAATGCTGTCAGCGATAGGATACCATCCATACAAGGAAGATCAGTTAATATGATTATTATTCAAATTTACACATCAACCATTAATGCCAAAGACAAAGAAATTGAAGTTCTTTACCAATGTCTACAGTCTGAAATCGATCAAACATATAATCAAGATGCACTGATAATTATTAATGATTGGAATGTGAAAGTTGGAAAATACAGCCTTGGTGATAGAAACGACGCCAGATATTGTGTGATAAAATTTTGCAAGACCAATGACTTATTCATTGCAAATATCTTTTTTCAACAACATAAACGGCAACTTTACACATATACATGTGGATCTTGCCGGGTGGAATACACAGAAATCAAATTGACTACATCTGTGGAAAGAGATGATGGAGAAGCTCAATATTATCAGTCAGAACAAGGCCATGGGCCAACTAAGGAACAGACCATCAATTGCTATTAAGCAAGTTCAAGATGAAGCTGAAGAAAATTAAAACAAGTCCACAAGAGACAAAGTATGACCTTGAGTATATCCTACCTGAATTTATACCACCTCAAGAATAGATTTGACCCATTGAACACTAATGACAGAAGGTCAGATGAGTTGTGGGATGACATCAAGAACATCATACGTGAAGAAAGCAAAAAGATAGGAAAGAAAGAAAAGATGAAAATGGACGTCAGAAGAGACTCTGAAAGTTGATCTTGAACATAGAGTAGCTAAAGCAAATAGAAGAACTAAGGAAGTAAAGAAGCTGAACAGAAGAGTTCAAAGGGCAGATCAAGAAGACAAAGTGTAATGAAACGTGCGAAGATCTGGAGTTAGAAAACCCAAAGGGAAGAACACAATCAGCATTTCTCAAGCTGAAAGAACTGAAGAAAAAATTCAAGGCTCGAGTTGCAATACTGAAGGAATATATGGGCAAAATATTGAACAGCGCAGGAAGCATCAAAAGAAGATGGAAGGAATACACAGAGTCAATGTACTGAAAAGAGCTGGTGTATGTTCAACCATTTTGGGAGTTAGCCTATGATCAAGATCTAATGGTACTGAAGCAGGAAGTCCAAGCTGCACTGAAGGCGTTGGCAAAAAACAAGGCTCTAGGAATTGACAGACTACCAATCAAGTTGTTTCAACAAATGGGTTCAACGAAGAAAGAGCTCAATAGTTTATGCCAAGAAATTTGGAAGACAGCTACCTGGCCAACCGACTGCAAGAGATCTATATTCATGCCCATTCCACAGAAAGGTGATCCAAGAGAATGCAGAAATTATCAAACAATATCTTAATATCACACGCAAGTAAAATTTTGCTGAAGATCATTTGAAAAAGGCTGCAGCAGTACATTGATACAGAACTGTCAGAAAGTCTAGCCATATTCAGAAGAGGACTTGGAACAAAGGATATCATTGCTGATGTCAGATGTATCTTGGCTGAAAGCAGAGAATACCAGAAAGATGTCTACTTGTGTTTTATTGACTATGCTAAGGTATTAGACCATGTGGATCATAACAAATTGTGGAAAAAATTGCCAAGAATAAGAATTCCAGAACACTTAATTGTGCTTATGTGGAAACTGTACATAGACCACGAGGCAGTCGTTCAAATGGAACAAGGGGATACTTCTTGGTTTAAAACCAGGAAAGATGTGCCTCAGGGTTGTATCCTTTCACCATACTTATTCAATCTGTATGCTGAGCAAATAATCCAAGAAGCTGGACTATATGAAGAAGAACGTAGCATCAGGACTGGAGGAAGACTCATTAACAACCTGCGATATGCATATGACACAACCTTGCTTGCTGAACGCTAAGAGGACTTGAAGTACTTACTGATGAAGATCAAAGACTTCAGTATGGATTGCTACTCAGCATAAGACAAAAATCCTCACAAGAGGCCCAATAAGCAACATCATGATAAACAAAACATCGAAGATGCCATGGATTTCATTTTACTTGGATCCACAATCAACGTCCATGGAAGTGGCAGTCAAGAAATCAAACGATGCATTGCACTGGGCAAATCTGCTGCAAAAGACCTCTTTGAAGTGTTAAAAAGCAAAGATGTCACTTTGAGGACTAAGGTATCCTGACCCAAGCCATGGTATTTTAAATTGCCTTATAATGCATGTGAAAGCTGGACAATGAATAAGGAAGACTGAAGAAGAATTAATGCCTTTGAATTATGGTGTTGGTGAAGAATATTAAATGTACCATGGACTGCCAGAGGAAAGAACAAATCTGTCTTGGAAGAAGTACAGCCAGTTTGCTCCTTAGAAGCGAGGATGGGAAGATTTTATCTCGCATACTTTGGACATGTTATCAGGAGGGACCAATCCCTAGAAAAAAGTAGAGGGTCAGCGAAAAAAGGAAGACCCTCAATGAGATGGATTGACACAATGGCTGCAACAATGGGCTCAAACATAGCAAAGATTGTAAGGATGGCGCAGGACTGGGCAGTGTTTTGTTCTGTTGTACAACAGGTCGCCAAGAATCGGAACCAACTCGATGGCACCTAACAACAACAATAAATATTCCCAAGAGTTTATGTGAATAGAAATAGGCTATAGAAATAGGCTAAGGAAGTCTAAAACTTGGAGAAATTTACAGTGTTATTTCATCTTGGATTTTAAGATAGAGAACATTACAGGGGATTAAGGAAATCTAGGGGACATTTATTCAAAATGATGGCAAATGTTTTTATTTTTGTTGGTGATGTATTCATTTTACTTTCTCCGTCAATATTAAACATCCTAATTAAGGGCCTTTAAATTTGAAAAGGGGAATTTCTGAGATAAATTAATGAGTTGAAGAGAACAGGCTGGCTGAAAGAACAGAAAAAGCAATTTTATTTTTCCAGAATATTGAGACAAAAACGTGAGAACATTGCAAGTGATTGAGAATGAGTATTAATCATTTTCCCTGTAGTTTGCGCAATTTTCACTGCTAGCAGAACATCTCGAACGCCACTGGAAATGTTACATTTGCTTTGTGAGTTGAAGAAAAAGCTACACTTAGCAAGTGTGTTCCCAGTGTTTTAAATGCTGATTTCAGAAATAATTAGTGAGAAGACTTTCTCAGGACAGAACATTGGCTAACATTTTCTCTCTGGAAAAGCAGCTCATTCAATTTTCAGACAATTCTAATTCCTCATCTTGACTTGAACTTTGCTTCCCACTAATTTTTGTGCATTGTTCGTAGTCCTACGTCAAGAGGTACTCGGACTTTGCCTGTGATTTCTTTCTTAATATACCCCTTCAGATAGTTAAAGATATCAAGTCCCTTCTAAGTTAGCTCTTCTGTAAAATAAACAACTATCCCCCATGTGGCATCATTTTAATACATTCTATCAGTTATAATACTCTTCTATTTATACTTGTATTTGTCAATATCCCCTTTTAAGATGTGACTTTGAAAATTAAAAAAATATATTTTTACATATACAAGAAACTCAAGTGCAGC
Organism: Dugong dugon; assembly: GCA_030035585.1. Taxonomy (NCBI): domain Eukaryota; kingdom Metazoa; phylum Chordata; class Mammalia; order Sirenia; family Dugongidae; genus Dugong; species Dugong dugon. The sequence continues at coordinate 6,773,272 of CM057479.1, read as the reverse complement.
GCGATTTTTACTTCTTTTCCTCTATTATTGGAGTCTAATGCTTCAGATTTCTTTTAGTAGTCATACAACCCACGCTATTGGTTTACACTGAATATAGAGTTTTTGTGTTAAGCCAAGTCTCCTTGTATCGTATTTGTGAGGATTATATTTGAACCTAGGCGTAGATCTCTGTGTTTCTAGTTAACCATTATTTCAATTGGTTGGTCACACTGATGCAACCTTTTTTTTTTTAAGCCTAGGGTTCCTTACTCCCTTCAGATTAGAATTATCCACTTCAAACAACATTCTCCCAGAACAATTGTTCAAACAGCTCTGAACTCACCTACTCATAAAATGAACCAACCTACATGTCTGTATCTTATCCAAAAGGCTGTCAAAAGACTGTTCCATGCCTCGTTAGGATCAGTGAAGAAGCCCTAGAAAATCAATAATCGATAGCAGTAAACTAGAATAACTAATTTTGTATTCTTGTGATATCTTCTCATTTTTCTTAAGTAAATACTAACCAATCACTGAATTCTAGAAGTCAGTGATAAATCTACATTGTGTTAACATGTCTTTAATTCTTTTTTTCTCCTTTTCAGCTCTTAGAAAAATAATCTGCGATTTTCTGATACCTCCACCTTGTTCCCTGATTTCTTAATGAATAGCAAGGGCTACTGAAGATCCAGCAGCATCCAGAATGTGGTGTTTCAGGCCCTGGAGACTTTCTCTCTCCCTTACCCAGTACAGTCTTCAAATTTCCTAACCATGTTTTGTCTGCTCTTTCATAGAAGACAATTCTTTTGACAGAAAAGAAAGACAAAGTGGAGGTCGAGTGGTTCTGCCATCCATGCATTACCTCCATAAAATATAATCCAGCCCCTTTTACAGTAAACTATGATTTCTATTCCAACTGTAATATTTGCTCTACCAGATTCCAAATAGAATGAATGGGGTTCTTGTTATATCAGAGATTTATATTGTTCCAAATGCCACATTCCACACTGTGATATATCCAAAGCTTTTTTCTCCCCTCTTAAGAACAACCACTGATTTTACTGTCTTTTTTTCAACTAGCATTAAAAGGAGTGTTTCTTTGTTTCCAGAGCACTTACGTTGAAGAATATCAAATGTACCACAGACTGCCAAAAGAATGAACAAATCACTCTAAGAAGAAATACAACCAGCAATACTCCTTAGAAGGGAGGATGGCGAAACTTTGGAGTTCACTTTGGACATGTCATTAGGAAAGATCGGTCGCTAGAAAGAGACATCCTTCTTGGGAAAGCAGGGGGAAACGAGAAAACGAGGGAAACCCTCAATGAGATGGATGGACGCAATAGCCGCACAATGGACTCAAACATAGAAATGATTATGAAAATGGCACAGGACCAGGCGAGGTTTCTTTCTGTTGTATACAGTGCCGCCGTGAATTGGAGCTGACACAATGGTAACTAACAACAATCAATCTTTTCATGAAGAAAGTTTTTGTCACTTCATCAGTAGACCAGACGAGTACTGACAAGCAACGACCTGTTAACACGCACTGGTCGGACTGGTCACTCTTACATCCCGACTTCCAGCAGTGAGATTCAAGTTTATAATTCAACAAAACTGTAAATGCCTTCATGTTATAGAACTTGTAATTTGCTTTGAAATACTGCAATTAAAGAATATTATATCTACAAATCCTGAGAATCTACTGTCCAGCTTTAAAAGCTCCGCTCTGGTTTCAGGACACTTATCCAATCTTACTTCATTTTGGGCTTCCATCTTCAGATCACTTAAATTTTTGAAACAATTCCTCACCACTGCTTCTACTTTTTGGGTCAGACACCATTATTGCTTTTCTGTTTTGTTTTGTTGTTGTTGTTGTTGTTGGGGCTGTTATTTTTATCATCCTCTGAGTTAGCTGCTGATTTTGCCACCTCCAATTCTTTCTATACTCTTTCCTCAGAGAGATCTTTTAAAAATTCAGAGCTGATTATTAGTTCCTGTGCTTCAGCTCTATCAATGGCTCCTAATTTCTTATTTGTTTTCCTTATTAGATCATAAGGGATGAAGATCTGCTGGTACTGACAATCCCAGGGCTGCTACAATGCCTATACATGGTAGACCGGGAAGAAATACTTGTTGAAGTAACGAAGTGCACAATAACTATCTTTTGAAACATACTATTATGTTTGTCTTTGGTCTTTTGTTTATCCTCCATTTTTTTTTGTTTTTAAACTAACTTTTTGTTTTAAATTTGAACTCATCAGCAAGCTTGTTAGGATGTATCTGCCTTTTATTTCCTATAGTGATTTTTTTTCACCAGTCAGAAGGACAAATGAGACTTTACAGAAATTTCATTTTGATTGTTGTCCCAAGGCTTTGGGATATATTTTCTAGCACTTCCTATTATTTTTCTAAATTATAGTATCTTACATGGAAAATCAAAGATTTATTTCAAAATGTCTATCATTTTAAACCATTTTGCTTTTATCCCTGAAAAGGTTTTTAAAGCCAATTTTATCTTTTCTTCCCTCTAGTTCTGGTATGATTACCTAAAGTCACCAGACACAACTTCACATTTGCATTTCTGAGGTCTCTTTTAAAGAGCTTCACCTTGCAGTGAACTTTCTGGTTAGCAGATTAAACTTAAAAGTACTAGATTTCTAAAAACCTATATTTATAGGTGCATTCAGGGCTCCTGTGCATATTCAAAGGTAACATTTTAGAAGCAGAGCCCTAAAATTCCAAGTAAGTATCCTTGTGATATCATTATGTAAAAGTGTATCTGTCATTAATGAAAGCACTGCATTTTCTCACCATACATTAACTCACGGTATATTGTGTGTGAGTGTGATATGTGTGTGTATGCATACTATATGTATATGTAAGCTCATGAAAGAGAAGTCAGATTTTCCTGAAATAGTTCCTGTTCTTCAGGAGCTTGTATTACCTATAAGTAAATTATTTTTTCATTGCAGAAGAATTGAGTCTAAATTTATTGATGTAGGACAGTTATGCCACTGCATCCACTGTCAAATAATACAAGGTACATCAGTCAGTGCCACGTAGGCAGTTTCTACACTGTGATATTAACAAAACATGGGAGTCAATTTGCTTACTTTAACCATCTGAAATGATTTATGTCTATTGCTACAAAATGGATTTGCTGCAGCAATTGAATCAATTGTAAAAAAGACTGTTGCAATCCACTTCATCCTGTCAAATATAGTCTGTTCAATCAAATACTATGTTGAAATTGTTAGTGGCTTCTTTAAAAATATGGAGGTTTCCTGTTAACATAAAATTTATTGCTCATGTTCTAAAAACTAAAGGTTTTCCATGACACTCTTAACAATTACTATATAGTTTGACAAGCATAGCATGCATATTCTAATAAGAGAATGACATAAGATATAAAACAATGTAAATAAAATAAAAATAATTTAATATAACATAATGCCCTAAAAATATAAAGACATAATAATGACTTACTTCTTTTTTCAAGTTCTTTAATATCTACTATTTCTTAATAAATCATAGGACAATCCTATGTGACATATGTTATAGTCCTGATTTGACTAAGGAAAAAAAAATCATGGAAGATAGTGGCCTGTTCAAAATTAGTTAAGCAGTTTCAGAGCTAAGACCAGAAAATAGGATCAAAGTCGTAATTTCTCTCCTTTGGCTTCTAATATTTAATTCTACAGTTCCTGTTAGTTTACAAGAAAAGAATTAATCCTATTCTCCACCAAATCATTTTACTACCAACAAATTGCCAGAAAAGGACAATATAATCATTTTAAAGAATTTTTTTAAAAAAGTGGTAGTAGAGACAATTTTGAAGACCAAAATTCTAGGAAGCGGGATTCGGGAGGTTGGAAATTGTCTTGCGCTAGTAATAGAGCACTTGGAGCAAAGGTGAGTCCTACTTATACAACAACAAAAACACCGTCCCCTTTTCTTCTTCAAATAAATGAGTTTGTCTGAGCAGAGCTGATCTAAACACAGCTTCCCCGGCATTCCTGGCCTATGATTATATTGCCAATCATAGGTACTAGAGCAACATAATATAAATTGTCACCTTTATTAATTATTAACATTTCCCATGTGCTGAACAATTTATATGCATTATTTCAATTAATTATGCATTGTGCTAAGTGATTTATATGCATTATTCCAATTAATTCTTACAGCAATTCTCTATTTTGCTCATTTTAAAAAAGTGAAAACTGAGACATGAGTTATATTTTGCCTCTTCCCTAGTAAGGGAGCCCTGGGGGTGCAGTTAAGAGCTCGACTGCCAACCAAAAGGTCAGCAGTTCAAATCTACAGCTGCTCCTTGGAAACATTATTGGGCAGTTCTACCCTGCCCTATAGGGTTGCTATCAGTCGGCCTCTCTCGAGGCAGTGGGATTTTTTAGGGTTTTATTCTTAGCAAGTGGAGAAGTCCAAATTTGGACTCAGATTCTTTATTTCATACCACCCCCAAAAGGCTGAGTAGTAAAATGGTGTTACAGTGATTTTCCTATTAAAATGAGTGTTCCAGGTTTGTGGGTTGCGTAAAGAATGTTGTACAGGAGCTTCAGCCTTCCCAAGTCCATTGCTCTCAAGTCGCTGCCAACTCGTAACGACCCTACAGGACAGAGTAGAACCGCCCCATAGCGTTTCCAAGGAGCAGCTGGTGGATTCGAACTGCCAACCTTTTGGTTAGCAATTTAGCCCTTAACCACTGGGCCTCCAGGGAACAGAGTATAAGGAACTAGCAAGCATAGAATCTGTGCCCTTCAGAGCAGTGCCTTAGGCCTAGAACCTCCATTAGTCCTGGGTGTGGCCTTTTTTAATTAGAGGATTCACTTACACGACCCAACTAGAAGGTTAGCTGAATTGAATCCTGCCACTTGGAGACAGGAGCCCTGGTGGCGCAGTGGTTAAGCACTCGGCTCCCAACCAAAAGGTCAGCAGTTCAAATCCACCAGCTGCTCCTTGGGAACCCTATGGGGCAGTTCTACCCTGTCCTATAAGGTCACTATGAGGCAGAATTAACTCCACAGGCAACAGGTACTAGGACAGAGCCCCACCAACTCTTGAGAACACTGCATTGAAAATTTTTGTCACAAGTGAGGGCAAGGACGGACAGCTGGGAAGCTGGGACTTGGTTGACCTGACAGAAGACATGATATGACTGACTCTTTACCCCCAGTTGCTAATCAATACTTGTTTTTAGAGAGCAATTTGCTCTCTAAATAGCGAAGTTGTCGGCAAGGAGACCTACAGCTCTCACCTGTCTTAAAATACTGGAAGCTACCAAAATCTCTCAAAAAGGGGGCCTAATAATTGCCTCATGGTGAAGTGGTTACAGCGATCGACTGCTAACCAAAAGGTCGGTGGTTCAAAACCAGCAGCAGCTCCGCGGGAGAAAGATGTGGCAGTCTGCTTCCACAGAGAGTCACAGCCCAGGAAACTCTATGGGGTTGCTATGAGTTGAAATTGACTTGTTGGCAGCGCGTAATAATTGACTAAGGTTAGTTGGGTACAGTTTTCCCACACTATGATGTGGCCTGGTCTGCTGGTTGTAAAAGGGGTGGTAGTGAATGCTGGGTTTTGTTCAACTTTAAGCTCCATTTGGACTATACTCATTTCAGAAAGAAATCTTTTTATGAAACAAATGCAGCATGAATGAGATCATTGTGTCCTGAACTTTTTTATAACGAATACTATTCTAATAGATTGTCATTCACATACTTTAATGCATTCTTTTCTATTATCAGGCGTTTGGTATAATTACCACTTAATCAAATGTCACCGAGTGTTCTCAATGTGGTGATGTATCAGGCTTGTGAATAATTTCAGGGTGACTGAGGAAACACGATGGTAGCAGTTCTTTGAAAACTTTTCACTGACCTGAGTCACCAGAACGTGGAAGCATTTTACTGTGGGTGACTACCATCCCAGTTTCTCTTCTCTACATATTTGAGGTTGCCATTTCCGCATTCAAGCGGCTAATGATTTCTTCTTAAGTGGTTGGTAATTAGCCTAAACAGCCATCAGTTATTAAGGGGATACTGTGACTGGACTGTGTAGACATTTTTGCCCCACATATTCCCTTTTTATAGGGCGGCACCTGCTCCACTCAACTTCTAGCCATTCTGGAGCTATCAGCTTAAGTGATGTTTTCTCTTTGGTAAACATCCTTCCCCTTCTTTCAACTCCCCATCTCCTCAAATACACACACACACACATTTTTGTTCAGCTCTCACTGTTACATGCTTTCATAAAAAAGAAAAAAACAAACCAGTTGCTGTCGACTGGATTTCAACTCATGGCAACCTCGCGTGTGTCAGAGCAGAACTGCTCCATAAGGTTTTCAGTGGCTGATTTTTTGAAAGACATCACCAGGCCTTTCCTTCGAGGTGCCTTTAGGTGGACTCGAACCTCCAACTTTTTGGCTGGCAGACAAGCACGTTAACTGTTTTTACCACCCATGGGCTATGGTCTCATAAAACCAAATCCATTGCCGTTGAGGCGATTCCGAATCATAGCAATCTTATAGGAAAAGTTAGAACTCCCCCATAGTGTTTCCAAGGCTGTGATGTTTCCAGAAGCAGACTGCCACATCTTTCTCCCTCAGAGTGGCTCATGGGTTGGAACCACCGGCTTTTCGGTTACCAATCGAGCGCTAAACTACTGTACCACCAGGGCTCCTTTTTTGCTCACAGAGCAAGCTGTAATTTTCCTTCCTAGACTCATCACACTCTACCCTCAATGCCTGGCACGCTGTAAGTGCTTCAAACAAACTTTTTTTTGAGGCTTGTTTAAATCGGGTTTTGATAATTATTTACTGGTAATTTATCTTCACTAAAACTCAAAAGTCCAACCCAGTGTCAGAAGTTGTCACAGAAAGCATTTTTGTTCTTGCAATTATTATATCCCCTCAAGAAAGCCAAACCCATTGCCGTGGAGTCGATTCCTACTCATAGCAACCCTACAGGACGGAGTAGAACTGCCCCATAAGGTTTCCAAGGAGAGGCTGGTGGAATCCAACTGTCGACCTTTTGGTTAGCGGCCATAGCTCACTGTAACTCTTAACCACTGCGCCACCAGGGCTCCACAATTATTATAGGACCTGTTTAATGAATGGCTTTGACACAACTTTGACTTCTTTGTTCACCTCTCTTGCTTCTATCAACACACAAGTATTTAGAAGAACAGGATATATTTCTAAACGAATAACATAATGCTCTTAAATCTTCTACCCTTGTCCTGAGAAACCAATTTTCTAATCTCATTCTTTTTAAAGGATGAAATAGAGGGATAACCTTCCAGTCCCGAGCCTAAGCCTTTATATTCACAGTAGAAAACGACGATAATGAAATAGCACTTAGGTTTTCTAGAATCATTCACACGGTGGTTGTCTAAATTATTGGAAATTTACCTCTATCGCTGAATCCCAAGCAAAAACAATTCCAATGCAAATCAAAAAAGGGTTTCAGAACAAACACTTTAAGACAATATTTCAACAAAATAATGTAACTAGGTTTTAAATTAGAGGTGCAAATTATTTCACCAATAGGACACTGCAGCATATTAGCTTTTATAAACAAGGCAGAGCTGCTCGGTGGAGTTAAATGATCAGAATCATGAGATCTGTCATACTCAGGAAGAAAAATGTTCTGTAAATAAAAAGTGACTATTTCTTTAAAATACTGTTTTAAACATGAGGTTAGTTAGAAAGTGGAAATAAGCCTCGTGGGATTTAGAAAAGCACAGCTGAAGAATAAAAGCTTAATAAATGTTTGTCTTGGTAAGGGATTGAAATCTCAATGTAAGAAAGTTTGAAACATTTTTTTCTAAAAATCCATGTAGCAATTTAATCAGTAAATGGTGTGGAAAGGAGAATTCTACTGAAGTGAACGTTTGGTATCAAGTAGCCAGGAAATACCATGTCCCGACGTAAGTATTTTCCAGAAAGCCTACTTTTCAACTATCCAGTAACTTCTCTCCTGGAAAAAACCTGGCTTGACTCTTCTTTGTGAGAAGAAGAAATTGCACCATCTGCTTTCTTGCCTAACTTCACCTTTAGAACTCTTAGACTGTCTTCTCTACCCCTCTCCTGTCATGTTGGGTCATAGAACCTGGGTGAGTGCAGTTTGGTAGCAAGACATTTGCATTTGCTTCTGGAGAACCCAAGCAGGGTATCCCCAAGGAGAAGGGTCTAGGTACTCCTGCTCAGGAGTGGCTCTAGGCTCAGGCTAGGGAGGGCTGAGAGAGACCTTACAGGCTGCTGATTGACCAACATCACAGGCAGGCATATCCAGGCAGCTGTTACTAGGTGCCGAGGAGTCAGTTTCCACTCAAAGTGACCTCATGTGACAGAACAGAACTGCCTGATAGGGTTTCCTAGGCTGTGGTCTTTACCAGAGCAGATCACCAGGTCTTTTCTCCCATAGAACTGTTGGGTGGGTACCACTAAGGCTCCCATCAAAGCAGTAGACCTTAACAAAACTATAGCATGTTTGGCTGAAATGTTCCTCAGGGATCGAGTCCAGAAGAGATGCAGCCCTCAAAAGTAAGAGGAGCTACTCTTGTTACTCTGCCTCTGAGGATGAATATTTTGAGACTTTGTCTACTGGATGTCAAAAGGAAAAAGATGCTGGCAAATATATGGACACATTGTCTCCATGATGCCTGATATCCAGGTGTCTATAAATATCAGCTGCTCCTTAGAAACCCTAAGGAGCTGTTCTACTCTGTCCTATAGGGTTGCTATGAGTCGGAATCGACTCGATGGCAACGTTTTCTGTTTTTGTTGTTTTTTTTAAATAAATATCAGCAGACCTGAATAGTTTGATTTTTATCTATATATTTGGTATTATGATGAGATAGATAAAATTATAGGGAATTATACCCTTAATACAAATTAATTCTCATTTGATTTTCCATTGAGGTGAAAAATAATCAAGGTAACTATGAAAGTAGTTTATAATTATAATCCAAGTTTAGAAAGCATAAAATAAAAGGCACTGTATATGGGGTTTAAGTATATTTTGTCTGTTACCCTCTTCTCTAAACTGATCTCACAGATGCACAATTACAGAGGTTGCCTTTTTTTCTTAGATGCTAGTTCTGTGCGTTTTTTTAAGCACTGGGGCTCTGTCACCATAGTTACTGAGGGATACTGGAATAAATGTGATTCCAGCAATAATTGTTTCATATTTGTGTACAAACAGCTGAACTGCATCTTTCAATTTCAAATGCTATCAGTATAATAAATTCAAATGCTATCATGAAGAACATCATAGAATGCTCTAAACAAGAATAAAAAGGATGATTTATGCTTGCAAATTTCTTTCACATGCATGAAAATATTTCCATCACTTTAGCCCTTTTTGCCATTGTTCTATTTACATATCTATCCTTTCTTTAATTACACAGTATTTTTAATGACCGAATATATCCTGCATCACAAAATACAGAAATGTAAGACGGCCACGCAATAATGGCAGTGCACAGAGATGAGGATCAGAGAAAGCACAAAAGAAAAGAAGAAACTACTCCTTTAAATATGTACTTTTTTTTGAAAAAAAAAATTAGTTAACGTTAATCTGGAAACATTGAATAAAAAATGACTTTTTATTGATTTCATATTTGTTAGCATTCAGAGGAATTCAAACCTAGCTTTTCTCAGTTATGTAATGTTTCAGAAGACTGTACCAATTTTCAGTTGTTTGTGAAGACTCGGGAACAATTTGTTCCTAATAATAGAAACAGTTTAAGATATAAAGGCAAAATTCTCAGGCATGATTATTATTTACCATATTCATATGATCATATTTTTTCCCAGATGACAAAAACCATAAATGGAATCCAATCTCACCACCTCATTTCACAGCTGCGGAAACTGAGGCGTAGAAACATCAGGAACGTGTAGAAGTTGGTACGGTTAACCGGCAGCAGAGGCAGTACAAAAATCCTGGTCTCTCGACAACTATTGCATTATGATAAAGTGGAGTGGATCTTCCCTCTCCACTTTATCATAATACAAGAATAACTCCTAGATAATTATTCATTAGAATGCGTAGCAATTTTTACACTATAATTTTCTTTCAAGTAATAATTAGAGGAAATTATTATGCATATTTTTAAAGATACAGAAGGGGTCGAACATTTAAGCAAGAAAACCAAAATGCTTATAAATGTTTTCCTAAGACATTTCAATTTCATATATCCTGTAATATTAATGCTTAGATTCTAAAGAGCACATGTTTCAAAGAACATCAAACAGTCAATGAAAACACAAGGGCAGAGCCCATTATATATCATGTCTAGTGTCTATTTTTTTTTAAAGATAAATAGTTGTAAAATAATTCATTTCACATGAAAATCATCAGTAAATTTAAATTAAATTCCAATAAAAGAGCAATTCCTAGACATGGACATCAGTGCTTAGTTCCTGGAATCAGGACTTTCTGAGTAATTGCATACTGTATAAAAACCAATCAGTGTTTGAATAAATAGATGTTGTTAAAGTGGCAGCAAACAGCCAACTTTCAAATGCATTCATTTATGGGCTCCATCACAACTCTGGAATGACACCCTCCCTGGCCCTGCAAATCACCCAGACCAAATGTTTGCAGAAAGGACAGAAATAGTTACATTTAACCACAGTGCCACCTGGCATACAAATAGAGAATTTAAGCACAGAAGGGAATTAAATCAAAATTGTTTAAACTGAGAGAAAAAAAAAGTCTGCAGAGTCGCCGCAGGAGTACGCAAACATAGCCAGAGGGCATCTTTTTCAACTACTGTGGCAGATGGCCTTCCTCAGAGCTGCGTTTGGAGGAGAAAAGCCCCTTTCATAGCTAGAGGCATGGGACCGAATTACCAGAATACACATATTGAGTTGGCCGGGGGTGAGTTATCCAGTAAACAAGGTACGCAGGGGCTTACTTGTGTTTGCTTACTAATCTGTAGTGCACAATTTCACATGAGTTTCAACACATCTTTGATGTGTGAAAAACAGGTGAAATTGTGCACTACAGATTAGTAAGCAAGCACAAGTAAACCCCTGCGTACCTTGCTTATCGGGTAATCTGTCCCTTAGTCTGCCACTCATGGTCACACCGGGAGGAGCATATTTTACAAAAACTACTGATAACCTGAATTCCTGTCATTAAAAAAAAAAAAAAAAAAAATTAAAGCAATAAAAGCATAATGTGATTTTAATTCTGATAAAATATTTTAAATAAAAGGTGAAAAAAAATTACCTGGAAAAAGTACATGAAATATATTCAGAAACTTGGGACGTTCTAAAGGGATTGCACAGAAAAATGCTCCCCAATGTATCAAACCAAAACCAAACCCACTGCCATCAAGTTGCTTCTGACTCATGACGACCCTTCAGGGCAGAGTACAACTGCCCCATAGGGTTTCCAAGGCTGTAATCTTTACGGAAGCCGACTGCTATGTCTTTCTCCCTCAGGGCGGTTGGTGGGTTCGAACTGTCAACCTTTTGGATAGCAGCCCAGCGCTTTAACCACTGCGTGACCAGGGCTCCTTCCCAATGTACAATATGCCCAACTGTAGAGCAAGTGAAAGTCAAAATACAAGCGATTGGCTGTTCCTCTCTTCTTTGACCTGAGAGGACAGAGCGGAAGCCTCTGATTGCTAGAGGGGAACACAACTGTTGCTATGGCTTGTATTTGCCTTACTATCCAAGAACCCACTGCAATTTGCAAACATCAGAATTCCTCACGGATGACTAATTCAAGGAAGAGGATGGATCTTTATTTTTGAAACTTCTTTCAAGTTTCCCTTAAATAAAGGGAATGTATTATGTTCATTCATGTCACGGTTTCATTCATGAAGTTATCTTTAGAAGTTAAGAAATACCTTACCAAATTTAGCAAGCCACACATTTAAGAAAAACGAAAAGTAAATGAAATCCTCTTGTTATATTGTAATTAACGTGATGGCAGATCAAATTCAAGGAAATCAGACACATTCAGTGAACATTCATTGCCTATAGCGGTCATGTTCTAAGATTTGAATATGGAGGTATCATTATTACCTTGGGATATCGTCCGAAACTAGACATCCCAGAATGTGTGTGCTTTGAAAAATGCTTTGTTGGTGAATCAGATTTGAGCTTTTAGTTGAGAACATTTGACCCATAGGACCAAGGCCCGACAGCCCAGGTGGACCCTCCCTCACGGGGTCTCAGCTTTCCCAGCCCCTCCATCGTGAGCGCTCAGCCAAACCAGCTCTGGCTCTCAAAAATGTTCCTTTGCTTCTCCCTTCCTTTACACATTCTTCCAGAAGGTTCCATCATCCCCTTTGTAAAAGCCTTCAGGAGTTCACCACCGGGAAGATTATTTTTTAAACTCAATGGGAGAAAGCTCCGAAAAATTTGTACTTCAAATTCACAAACAGCTTTCCCTTACTAGAAATCGGACTTTGGTTTACATTTGTGGCTGTATGGTTTTTTTTTAACTTTTGAATATAAATGTAAAGCACACAAATGCAAAGCAATTACTCTCCATCTATTCCTTGGGGGTGGGGGTGGGGTGGGGAAATACAAAGCCACCCAAACACATGACTGAGGGACAAAGTGCTAGGTTTGCTTTATGAATTGTTGATCATCCTATCAATTTTACAGTGTTTTGTTTTGCTGGGTGAAATGAAAAGCAATGTTCTGGGCTTACGTGGAATTTGTGATGGAGGCTTATGTCATTCCTTGTTATTGGTGGTGCTGTTTTTGTAGTCTTGGTTTAGAGATTTTGAAAATTGCTTGTCAAAGGGAAAGAGAAAGGAGGAAGAGCCAAAGGGCCTGTTTTCCTGTCTCTCCAGCACCGGAGTCACGGTGAGGCCCAGAGGCATAGATTTGGAGAGAATTCTACTCTCCCTATGGTTATCCTTAATCCACCATCAATGCTCTAAAAACAAAAAGGCTTCAGAGCCTAAATCCTCTGCTGGAGAGAAAGCTAGTGGGGTGAGATTCATCCTGAATCTCTTGAAGTTAAAAGTAATGGCCTCAGCTATATGAGAACATTTAATTTCTCAGGACTTTGGTTTAAGTGACACCTGGCAACTGCTATCGGGCAGAGTAACTAAAATAGCAGGGCCTGATACTTCTGTGTAATATGTCCCGCAAATAAGACTGACCAAGTGTCCTGAAGCTGTAACTGATCTTCAGCAGGCTTCAGAAAGGCTAGAGGAAGCACGTACAAGTTCTCCTATGTGACTTCTGCATGACTATATAAAAATCTATAGTCATTTAGAAATATAATCGATTTCATTTCTTTTAACCTCAAGCAAAATATACTTATTGTTTTTTTTAAGTATGCTTCAGACCAACCATCATGTACTTCTTTGGGGTACAAGTGGGCACCAATCAGGACTGGCAGCTGGCAACATAGATGGCGGATGAAATTTGCCTCGAGTTGTCTGTACCCAATGTTTCAGTCTATCCAATCCCCAAATTAGACTTCTGGCCATGCTTCGCCCCAAGTGAGATACTGGACTGCATTAACTTCATTAACAGAGATACAACTTCCAGATTTTAACTGACTTTTTGTTTCAGTATTAGTAAACACATTCTTCCAAATTTTAATCAGTTCTTTTTCTTCAGTTTTAAAAAATGCATCTTTCAATCAAGCCAGTAAGCTGGTGAGCCAGGAAACTGGGGACAGTGATGGGAAGATCGATGGGGAGCAGGTGATACATTTTTTTTAGCCTTTGTCTTTCTTGCAGGCATAATATCTTACGATTCTTTAAAATTTAATAATAACTTTGTGAGTGGGAAAATGTATTCCGGAAGTTTCACAGTGCATTTTAAAAAAATAATCGAATACATATATACATACACATATATATATACATATATATATATGTATTATAAATGTATATGTGGAAACCCTGGTGGTACAGTTGTTGAGTGCTAGGAGTGCTAACCAAAAGGTCGGCAGTTTGAATCCACCAGCTACTCCCTGGAAACACTATGGGGCAGTTCTACTCTGTCCTATAGGGTTGCTATGAATTGGAATCGACTCGACTACAAAGGGTTTGGTTTTGGTTTTTATATGTACATGTATGTATACATAGTGGAATAAATGTGGTTCCAGCAATAATTGTTTCATATTTGCACACAAATAGCTGAACTGCATCTTTCAATTACAAGTGTGGTCAGTATAAATTCAAACTCTTGTGAAGAACAACATAGAATGCTCCAAACAAGAATAAAAATGAAAATTTATGCTAATAAATTTATTTCAAATACGTGAAAATATTTCTATCATTTTATCCCTTTTTGTCATATCCTTTTTCTACTTAATATATCCATCTATACTTTTTCTGAGAGCCCTGGTGGCACAGTCATTAAGTATTTGACTGCTAACCAAAAGGGTAGCAGTTTGAATCCACCAGCCACTCCTTGGAAACCCTATGGAGCTGTTCTACTCTGTCCTATAGGGTCGCTATGAGTTGGACTCGACTCGACGGCAGTGGGTTTGAATTTGATTATACTTTTTCTACTTATACAGTGAATATTTTTAACGGCTGAATATATTCTGTATTATCAAATACAGAAATATAAGATGGCCCAGAACTTACAGAAAATATGTAATAATTGCAACACATATAGACTGCAATGCATATAGAATTTGTATATATATTTAATGGGTTGGTTGCTCTTAGTACAACTACCATTGACGCTTTCAGTCTTGTAGAGGACAGCCTTTGTTTACTGTCAAGAGGACAAGTTGGGAGAACTAACACACTATCAACCTACCCGTCATTACCTTCCTCTTTTGTATTCATGGCACTAGAACAGAAATTTCATGTTGCTCAAAATTATGAGTAAAGCCCATTATTAGCAGTAGTAAGCTTTTTTTTTCCTTCTTTTTTATGATAACACCCTGAAAATAATCCACTGCTGAACAGGTTTGTTTGTTTTCTCCCAATAGTCTAATTCAAGCAAGACTCAACTGAATGAAAAAATAAGTTTAGATTTATAATCGAGCTTGATCTGAAGTGTCTCCAAGTCATCTAGTTTCCTCCTACTCCATTTTACAGACACCATAGGATCAGGAAAGAAAATTAAGAATACCTTTTGGAGTTGCAAT
Source organism: Dugong dugon (assembly GCA_030035585.1). Lineage (NCBI taxonomy): Eukaryota > Metazoa > Chordata > Mammalia > Sirenia > Dugongidae > Dugong > Dugong dugon. Next base: position 6,758,177 of record CM057479.1, on the reverse strand, counting down.
CACTATCAATCCATTCATTAATAAAGATCAACTAAAGGAAATAGACTTCCCAAATAAAACAGGGTAGAATTCGCCATTCAAAACCCAATACGGTTCTTGGTTTATCTCAAATACTAGATCTTCCTGAAAATAAAATATTTCCTTTCATTAACCAAGAAAACCTGTTGGAAGAGACTTTTCTGGGCCTGATACCTATCATGCTTTGAACTACAACTTGAATAATGTAAGACTGTGGATGGTCAGACATTTGGTCTAGACCAGAAGGCCTAGGACTGGTCCTTTTAAACACCAGGTACCCATGTACCAGAACTTGGACCTCAGTGCAATATGTAAATGCATAAGTCTGTTATTTCTTTGGTGCCCTTGTGGCGCAATGGTTAAGAGCGCGGCTGCTAACCAAAAAGACCAGCAGTTTGAATCCACCAGCTGCTCCTTGGAAACCCTATGGGGCATTCTACTCTGTTCTATAGGGTCACTACAAATTGGAATCAACTCAACCACAATTTTTTTTTCTTTAATAACAGAATACTTTGTAGCAGAGAAAAATTTACAGAGTAAAATTTTGAAGACTGAAACTTAGCACTGTATCTCTATTTCTTTCAAATGTAACCTCTTTTTAATTTTTAAAATACTTTTTCAATCTTTGAAGGAGTTAAAATGTATTTTGTGACTTCTCACTTGTTGCTGAAGTTGGTTGACGTGTAATGTATTTCCTGAGTACAACTAATAGTAATAAATAGAAAAAGAGCAATACTTTTCCTTTGCATCTTGACTGATACTTCACCCCTCAGTATTCACGTCCTTTCTCTCATTTGATCCTGGTCATTGGGAAGGTATTATCATTTCTGTTTTCTACATGAAAATTCAAGATCTGAAAGCCAAGTGACTTGCACAGACAACAGTTAAGAAAAGTATCCAGGGACTGGGGACTAGGGATAAAACTTCTGTTTGTTAAAGTCATCCACTTGTGGTATTTCTGTCACAGCAGCAGCACTAGATAACTAAGACAATATCTTACCAAATTGTTGAGAAAATTAAACGCAATATTCATACTTACCAGTCTGTAAGGTACATTGTAACAGCTCAAAAAAAGTAGTAGCTGCTATAGTTACGCTGAGACAATCTGATGCACATCAGTGATCAAAAACCTATCATGTATACAGTGCCATATTTCATCCATTATAAGATGTACGTATTTTCACATCTTAACATCTCTGATATCAGGATGCTGGTTACAAATAATATCTTCTCAAACTCAGTGAAATACAGTACCATACTTACTTCCTTCACTTAGTATACTAATGAAAAACTCCTAGCTAAATGTGTGCTTTTCCTAGGCACCAGGTGAAATCTTATCCTTGTATCTCCTATTCCTGAGCAACTCTCCTTGCCTTTTCAGGTTAGCTACCATTTAAATGCCGTTCCCAATTCATTCCATAGAAATTGCTAAAAGAACGTCAATCCTGACATGTCTATTTCAAAGATGTCAAATCTTCATCAAAGATCTGTGTCTCTAGGTATCTCTATTACCACACTCAATTTGTTCCTTATCTCTTTTAATATGCATTCTGTTAAATGCGTCACTTATATTCTTTTCTTTTGATTTTATTAACTTAGAAAATAAAGCACTAGGGGGAGAAAGCATTTTCTGGGAAGAGAGACATTATTGGATATTTCACTGAAAGCAGAATACAAATAGAGTCATTATGTTTGAAGGGTGTCAAGGACCACGCAGCTGGGTACGACACGCATGTCTCCTTTTCATTTCCACAGCAGCTACCAGAGGTCTTCATTTCAGCCATTTTAGTTTGGGTGCTTTAATACTGTCCTTATATTCCTGATGTATTGTCCTCATAAATGTAATTTTAATAAAATATATTATCTTAAACTAACAGCCTGTTTTGGACAGGTTACTCAATCACAGCCCTTCAGCTCAGCCAAAAAGATGGCAGGTTTTGGCTCTGTAGAACTCCAGCCGATTCGCAGAATGAGAGGTGGTTGGAAAGATTCAGGGAAAAGCTCTATTACTGCAAATGTCTCTTTTTCCTAATATCTCAACTCCTGGAACACCCACACATACCTTTATTTTTACCAGCATATTGCATAATAGCAGAGATTTTTAAGCCACTGGATGCTAAGGACAAAGAGACCTAAACAAACAAAAAACAAAAAACCAAAACCCATTGCCATAGAGTTGATTCCAACTCATAGCGACCCTATTGGACAGAGTAGAACTGCCCATAGTGTTTCCAAGGAGCGGCTGGTAGATTCGAACAGCCAACCTTTGGGTTAGCAGCTGAGCTCTAAACAGTTTGACAAAATAGATGTCTTTACACTTGACAAAGATACTTCCCATGAGCCTACCTTTGTATAAACCCTTAAACAATTGGAACAAGGTTCCGATGTAGTAGAGTGCTTCTCACTTCTTTGTATACTTGAAGACATGTGATACACTAGAGTGAAATCATAAACACATTTAGCTTATGCAAATTGATCTAAATATATGTGTGTGTGCGCGTGTTTTAAATAATAAACCAACCACTTACATGTATTGGGTTGCTGTTAAGAGTGGGGCTTCTAGGGCCAGACTGCCTGAGTTTGAGTCCTTGAATCCCTACTTACCAGTTATGTGACACCTTGGGCAACTTAGTTAACTTCTCTGTGCCCCATTTTCTTCACCCAAAAAATGGGAGAGATAATAGTACCCATGAATTGTGGTAAGAGTGTATATAGACTGTTATGGATTGAATTATGTCCCACAAAAATGTGTGTCAACTTGGCTAGTCCATGATTCCCAGTGTTGTGTGATTGTCCACCATTTTGTCATCTGATGTGATTTTCCTACGTGTTGTAAATCCTGCCTCTGTGATGTTAATGAGACAGGATTAGAGGCAGTTATGTTAATAAGGCAGGACTCAGTCTACAAGATTAGGCTGTATCTTGAGTCAATCACTTCTGAGATATAAAAGAGAGAAGCAAGCAGAGAGGAGAGAGACCTCCTACCACCAAGAAACCAGAGCTCAGAGTGCAGTGCATCCTTTGGACCTGGGGTCCCTATGCTGAGAAGCTCCTAGACCAAGGGAAGACTGATGACAAGGACCTTCCCCCAGGGCCAACAGAGAGAAAAAGGCTTCCCCTGGAGCTAGCACCTTGAATTCCGACTTCTAGCCTCGTTGACTGTGAGGGAATAAACCTCTGTTTGTTAAAGCCATCCACTTGTGGTATTTCTATTACAGCAGCACTAGATGACTAAGACATACATACACACACATTGCTTATAATGTGCCAGACCCATAGTAAGTGCTCTGTCAGTGTTGGAAAGCTACAGAATTTTAAGGTTTGGGTATATAACTAAAGACATTTCTCTATTACCAAAACAATTATATAGTGACATAGATAGCCAAGCAATTCAATTAACTTATCAGCTAGTATAGTTTGTCCCATAATTGATCCTGATACACGTTTGCCAAAATAGGTCATTCATTAGCTATGTCCAATCCAGCCCAAGAGAATAAAGACTAATGGAACAAATCAATCTTTTATGTTTTCCATTGACTTTTTTGAAAGAGCAATTATAGCAAAACTAATGGAGACACTTAACAGCACTGTAGCCTATTAATAAAGTAATTCCATGCAGTCAAGTAATAGTTTTTTGTTTGTTTGAATTCACAAAAAAACTGGAGAGTAATAAACATGTCCTTTTCCATGGGAAAAAGACCTGGCAATCTACTTTCGTAAAGATTCCAGCCAAGAAAACTCTATGGGGCAGTTCTACTCTGTTACATGGAGTCACTAGGAGTTGAAACAGACTCAGCAGCACCCAACAACAACAACAAGAAGTATGTTTTAATTGGATAAAACTTGAATTAAATTGTTATAAAATGTTTAAAAACTTCACATTTTGTCACTAACAATTGAAGAGATGGAGTTATTACCCACAGTCACATAAAAAGTCTAAGTTATTATTTTATATTTAAATCATAGACAGAATTTTTAAAGTACAGGATGTCATATCCTCAGGATAGACTTCATAGAAATTGAGCTGTGATTTCTACAAGCAAATTAAAGCATCAGAAGCAATGGCTAGGGACAGGCCCTCCTCAAAGTAAACAACTGTCCTTGGGAACATGCTCTTCCTATGCAATAAAAATGAACTGCACACCAGGACAGAGTCATACCTTGTCAACTCAGCTTCCTCTAAGGTGAGCTTTTCTCCTGGTTTGTGCATTCTCTGCAGAAGAATTTTGTCTGAATTAAGAAGATAAAGGCTTCTGAATCCAAGTATCTATTTGTAGCAATGTCTGAAGTTAGTCTTTAGTCAGATCTTAACAAAAAAATAAAACTTTATTTTAAAAATGACTAAATTTTGACTCTGAAGTGAAAATATACTTTACTATCTATCATTAACTGAGGCAACAAAGAAGAAGTTTCAAAAGCCAGACTCTGAGGCACGATTCCCTGAATCTGAATCATGGTTCTTCTAACCAACGTGTGGCCTTGGGAAGTCGCCGAATCTCCCAGTGCCTCAGTTTCCTCACGTGTGAAAAAGGTATAGTCGGCTCTCTGGATCCACGGGTTCAGCATCTGCAGATTCAACCAACTATGGATCCAAAATATTCGGGGAAAAAAAGAAAATTCCAAAAAGCAAAATTTGAATTTGCCCCACACTGCACACTCTGCTGAATGCATGCGAATGAAGGGGTGTGTCGGCACCCCCTGCTGTAGCCTCCCACCATCTCACAGATCCTCAGTGTCTCTCCAGCACTCCTTGTTTGAGCCTCGTTTGCCTCGAGTCTTGTCATTATTCCCTAAGCTATACAGTATAACAACTATTTGTATAGCATTTACATTGTATTTTAAAGTATGCAGGAGGATGTACATATGTTATATGCAAATAATAAGTAAGCCATTTTATATGAGGGACTTGAACATCCGTGGATTTTGGTATCCGAGGGGATCCTGGAACCAACTCCCCTGGATACCAAGGAACGACTGTATAATGTTAATACTTCCCTCATAAACCAGAGGTCAGGGAGTCCGGGTGACTTCCACTCATAGTGACGTCACGTGTGTGGAGTAGAACTATGCTCCATAGTGTTTCCAATGGCTGATTTTTTAAAAATTTTTTTTATTTTTTCCCATACAAAAATTTATACATACATTGTTATGTGACTCTAATTGCTCTCCCCATACTGTGACAGCACACTCCTCCTTTCTACCCAATTCCCCATGTCCATTTAACCAGCTCCTAACCCTCTCTGCCTTCCCATCTCACCTCCAGACAGAAGCTGCCCATTTTAGTCTCTTGTATCTACTTAAACTAAGAGGCACACTCCTCACGAGTATCACTTTATGTCCCACAGTCCAGTCCAATCCCTGTCTAAAGAGTTGGCCTCGGAAATTGTTTTAGTTCTGGGTGATAGAGAATCCAGGGGCCATGCTTTCCTGGTTGCTTCCAGTCTCAGTCAGGCCATTAAGTCCGGTCTTCTTACTAGAATTTGAGTTCTGCACCTCACTTTTCTCCTGCTCCATCCAGGACTCTCTGTTGTGTTCCCTGTTAGGGTGATCATTGGTGGTAGCCGGGCATCATCTAGTTCTTCAGGCCTTAGGCTGATGAAGTCTCTGGTCTATGTGGGCCTTTCTGCCTCTTGGGCTAATAACGTTCCTTAGGTTTTTGGTGTTCTTCATCTCCTTTACTCCAGGTGGTTGGGACCAATTGATGCATCTTAGATGGCCGCTTGGAAGCTTTTACTACCCCAGATGACCAGTGGCTGATTTTTCAGAAGTAGATCACCAGGCCTTTCTTCCAAGGCATCTCTGGGTGGACTTGAACCTCCAAACTTTCGATTAGCAGCCAAGCATGGTAACCATTTGCCAGGGAAGATTAAATGAGGATTGCTATTTTTAAAATGCTTAGAAAGGTATGTCACACATTGTAAGCACGGTACATGTTTGCTAAATAAAATAAAGCATAAAGGTATCCAGTAGATACATATGACATTTCTTAGGCTTTACATTTGAAATGGAAATTGACAGTGCCATTACTATTTTTTCAATCATTCTAAATGCTTGGGGAAAAAAAATAAGCCATACAGAAATAGGCTGTTATAAATTTGGTCTATTAGGACATAGTTAAAATGTCTAATGTTGTAGTTGATAGTCTAATGTTGATATTGTTGATCTTGACAAAAAATCTGATTTTGACACTGCCACAGATTGAGAACGATGACTTAAAATTTCAGAAACAATGCAGCCAACTTCATGTATCTTTGATTATTTAATTTAGAACAACTGAATATTTTTCTTCCCTTGGGGAATCTAGGGAGAATGATCACCGTCTCAGGAGTCCCTGGGTGGCATATGCAGTTAACAAGCTCAGCTGCTAATTGAAAGCTTGGAAATTTGAGTCCATCTAGAGATGTCTTGGACGAAAGGCCCAGCGATCTGCTTCCAAAACATTAGGGATTGAAAACCCTATGGAGCACAGCTCTACTCTGAAACACATGGGGTCACTAAGTCAGAATTGACCCTGTGGCAACTGGTTTTCGTCATAATTTTATCAATGGTCTTTCAAACTACATGCTCAGGATTAGGTCAATTGTATTCCTAAACCCTTTCCAATTAGAAGCCTATGAAAATATTTTATTTTTTAATAAGAAAGAAAAAATGAACATAATCCAGCCTGAATGATACTTGTCTTTATACCAATTCAGTAGTAAAAGATACAATTTTCATATATATCCAGGAAGAGATCCCTGAAGGCCAGAGTGGCCCACGAAAGCTGCAATGAGGCCTTGGGACTGGAGACAAGTCTTTTGTTTACCAGACTCCTCTCCAAGAAACCTCAAGCTGCTGACAGTCTTCAGAAAGACTAACTGCTTTGATTTCCAAGGACAGCCTGCTCCACCTACCCTGGGGCCACACTTTCACTTTACGTTGGATATTACGTGTCACTGCTTGCCAAGGGCACCACCAACCATCTGTTGGCATTCCCTTTCTATACCTTGTTCTACCTGTTCTAATCACGCATCCTTTGGCATCTGAAATTTCAAGTGCAGATCTAACCTCTCTGCCTCTCTAGCAGAGCAAACACACCCAGACGTGTTTTGAGTTATGAAACAAGGCTCACAAATAGTCTATGCAATTATTACAAGCCTAAGATAGCCTCTCCTTATCCAGCTACTACACAGTCTACTTTAAAATTCCATCATTTTCTCTCTCACAGGCGGAATATCCAGGAATGATGAGCATGAAATGGCCAAGCGTGAATTGATGAGCCTGTCCTTATTTCTGGGCTCTTGTCTAACAACATGGTGTGCAAAGAGAGGTCTGTGTTTTAGTCAACTGAAAAGAAAAAAACGAAAAAAAGCTATCTAGTTAGCAACCATATCTGTATAAGTGGCTGCAAATATTGTGGTCACACTGATAACAATGTATAAACGTCAACTTCAACAATGTCCGCTGAGCCTGTGATGGTTGTCTATGAAATGTTCCAAGCTTCTAAAATGCATGGTCGTTATGACGCTGATGCTGCAGTGGGTACACCCTCCAACCAGCAGCTACTCTGTCACCAGGCGAGATTTAGGTCTTGCTTGTTATACCTCACAGCAGAAGGGAGGAAAAGCATAATGATCCCTTCCTATTCTAGGAAGTGTCAAACACCACTGACTTTTCCCAAAACATTCATTTCAAAATACTGCTATTATTTTACTGATTTAATTTTACTACAATCTAAAAAAAAAAACCCAAATCTCAATTGTTTTCACACTCTCTAGAAGCAGCTTTTAAGGTTGTTTATTTTAAAGATCGTTTCAACATTTGATTAATTGATTTGTCAAGGCATTTTCTGAAGAAAATGAATAATAACGTGTATACTTTATAGATCAAACACTGTAATTTGACACACATAAATTATAAATTTTCAGTTTTAAAAAAGCATTTCATTGGCATTTGAAATGTAAGTTTGCTCCGAAGCAACTTTAACATTTCAATCGAAACCAAAAAAAAACCAAACAAACATGTTGTTGTCGAGTGAATTCCGACTCAGAGTGACCCTATAGGACAGAGCAGAACTAGAACTAGAGTAGAACTGTCCCCCAGGGTTTCCAAGGAGCAGCCGACGGATTCGAAACGCTGGGCTCCAACACTTCAAGAGTTATCAACAAATGTGTCAAATCATTTGTGGAAATGTAAAATGCATGTAATAAACATCCGTTTGTAATCATCAATGAAGAGATGCTCACTTGCTCCATTTAATGGCAAGTAATACATTTTCAAATGAAGCAGACATTTAAAAAATTTTAATAATTTTTAAAAAATAAGTATGGAATGATATTTTTAGATCATTTTTAAGGCACAGTAAAACCTGTGAGAGCCGGAACACGATGGGACGGTCTTGTTTTTCGGGGTTTTGAGAGTTTTCTGCTTTTGACGGGATGCAGTTTTACCCCTTTTCTGTTGCTCGTTTCAGTGGAAAATATTTGAGTTTTCCTTCTCTGACAGCCTTCCGCCTTACACAGGTTCCAGCTTCTGCGGGTTTTGCTGTCTAAGGCTAAAGATCAGTGAAAACTGCTACAATAAACTCTTAATCTCTTGCTCAATACTATTTTCGTCTTACTAAAACTCTCTTCCATTTCAGCTGTTAACTCTTCCTTTGTAACCTATAGAGAGCAAAGATGCTGAGACCCTGACACCTACCCACTCTTAATAGAGTGTTTTGCTGTTCTTTGGCAAATGAGAAGGCTAGTTGTGTGCTATAGACGACACTGGTCACTGCAACACTTCAATTTCCCAGAGACGCTTCCATTACCCTGAATCTGCGTTACCTTTTCTAGTGTGTGGATTTCAAGGTAAGTATTTCAAAAGAGAAAAATGGCTTCTTCATTCCTTATCCCCGCCCCAACTAGTTTTTCCTCCGCTGAACTAATCAGGGACATATTAAGTAAGTGTTGACTGCTCAACCCATGGCTCCTGGTTCTCTGGTTTGTGTCTGTGGCCTTAAATAGAAGGCACCCTGCCCCTTGAGAACATGAAAGGGTCCCCAGTGTCCCATAAAAGTGTTAAAGTTCTGTGGAAGGCAGGCCTGAGGGAAGAGATAAGAAGAGCGTGTTGGCTAACTTATCTTCTTCTTGCAAACTATCCAGAAGTAGACCCTCCGACCTATCTGAGATTCAGGTTCAGTGTGCATTGCCTTGCTTATGTTCTCTATTTTGTGATAACACAAGATGTAATAAAAGCAAGACAAATCAATTTACTAAAACTCAGATGCATTCCATAAACCTAAGTTGCAATGATATTTTAACTACAAGTTCCTGTGAAACAGCTTTGTATATGAAAACTACTGAGGCTCATGGGGGAAAAAAAATACCAGGCATATTTTAAATGGTACACATCCAAGCAATACTATTTTTTAAGAGGTAGGAAAATAGTCCCTCATATAACAACAAACCTGTTGTACGTCATTTTTTCATTTCTGAAAGAGACAAATGAAACTCAATGAAGCTGGAGGCAGGTGAATTACCAGCTCAGTGTTCCACAGCTAGTAAATAGTGAAAGACAGAAGGACTCCAGCTCAAGCGTTAAGCTATTTCTACTGTATGACAAAAAAGTGGATATATATTTATTTGATTATAGATAAATGCATACTTTAGATGACTGATTTTTCCTTAAAGAACAATTCCAAGATGTGTATTTATATATACACACACAGATATATACCTATTTTCTTTTCCTGATTGTCCCCTCAGCAGAAGCATTATTTCAAGTGGGAATTATTGGTTATAGTTGTTGTTGCTACTCACCATCGAGTCAGCTCCTACTTGTGGTGACCTTATGCGTAACAGCCTATTATGTCAATTCTGACTCATGGTGACCTCATGCGTGTCAGAGTAGAACTGTGCTCCATTGGGTTTTCAAGGCTGTGACCTTTCAGAAGCCGATCTCTGGGCTTGTCTTCGGAGGCACCTCTGGGTGGGTTCCAACCACCAACTTTTCAGCTAGTACTCCAGTGCCTCATTGTGTGAGCCACCCACGGACTTAAACTATACTAGTGATTCTCAATAGCGTGCATTAAAATCACCCACAGGGTTTATTAATGCACAGATTGCTGGCCCCACCTCCAGAGTTGCTAGTCCAGTAGGTCTAGGGTGTGGCTTCAGACACTACATTTCTAATAAGTACCCAGGTGACACTGATCACACTTTGAAATCGCTGGTCTATAATCATCTTGATTCTCTGCCCACTCTTAGTCCATTAAGAGATTCTATGTTAAATGGGAACAGTCTTGAACCGTAAAGTATCAGCAGCTATCAAGCTCTCCTTTGTTGCTCAAGCTAACACCAGTTTTCCACTAACCCTTCCTGCTGCTGACTTACTTTAAGAAGCTATGAAGCAATTACTAAGGAGGTAGTAGAGATGGAAGTTGTCTTCTGAGACATGTCACATCAGTAATAAGCCATATTGCTATCTCAGAGTTTGACAAAACGTCTAACTCAAAAACTGTCTGAGGCCTCTACCATTACCTGTCTTTTTTATCTGTTGAAAAGAATCACCAACCAACTTTCTTTTGTTAAAGCACATGTGCTCTCTTCAGATTTGCTCTCTATAAAACTTGGTGGAGATCTGGTAAGCTTTGGAAACTGCAGCAACTAACAGAGAAACAAGCGGTGTGCTAATTGAAAATTCTAAATGAAATGGGAAAAGGAGAGTCTCATCATTAGAAAAATGCAGGAGCAAAGACAACAGACGTGCCCACAATTGAGGCAGTGATATTGTGTTCTCTTGCTGAGGCAAACAGAATGGAGAGGAAACTGCAGGGAACTGAAAGGCAGGCCATTGTGGAAAAGGTCAGGCTCTCCTCTATGTGAAACTGCAGACAAGCACTGGAAAACTGATGCATTTGAATCATGGTGTTAGCAAAGAATATTGAATATACTGTGGACTTCCGGAAGAATGAACAAATCTGTCTTGGAAGAAGTATAGCCAGAATGCTCCTTAGAAGGGAAGATGGTGAGACTTCATCTCAGTACATTGGACATGTTATCAGGAGGGACCAGTCCCTGAAGAAGGATGTCATGCTTAGTAAAGTAGAGGGTCAGCAGAAAAAAGAAGACCCTCAAGGACATGGACTGAGACAATAGCTGCAACAATGGGCTCAAACATAGCAACGATTGTGAGGATGGCACAAGACCAGAAAACGTTTTGTTCTGTTGTACATAGGGTCGCTATGAGTCAGAACCGACTCAATGGCACCTAACAACAAAAACAACTGGAAAGTTAGCCTGAGTATTAACCAAGAAATACAGAGAAAGAATGTAAAGTTGTAAAAATTTACTGAGAAGAAAGTTACGTGCTAAATAATCTGGAAGCATGGTAGTGAGTGTCAAGTTTCTGTATGGGCCTTGAATGTTGTCGCTATGAGGAAATGTTTGAAGATGAATTCAAAATTCCCATCTACTTAGTTCTGAGAGAGAGAACAAGGGGTAGATTTAAATGTGGTTTATTGTAGTTTAATTAGTGATAATGATATTACATGACACTTAGCTATTGGTTCTTTTGATATTTTTAATTGTGTAATTTGTCTATCTACCTACCTATCCATCCATCCATCCATCCATCCATCCATCCATCCCATCCATCCATCCCATCCATCCATCCATCCATCCATCCATCCATCCATCCATCCATCCATCCATCATCTATAAAAGCTATCTAGCATGTGGTAGGCAGAAAAATAGCCATTCAAATATATCCATGCACTAATCCCTGGAATCTATGAATATGTTACATTACTTTGCAAAAGGAACTTGACAGATATAATTAAGGTTACAGACTTTAAAATAGAGAAATTATTCTAGATTTTCTGAGTGGGCCCAGTCTAATCACATGTGTCCTTAAAACGAAAAACTTTGTCTAACTGGAGGCAGACAACGCAGCATGAGTGAAAACCAGAGAGACTTCAAGTGTGAAAAAGATTCAAGGCACCGTTGCTGGCTCTGCTATGTCAGGACCCACATTTCAGGACCAGACATAGACCCCTAGGAGCTAAAGATAGTCCCAGATGATAGCATGAAAACAGAGACCTCATTTCTACAATCATAAGAAACTAGATCTGCTTGAAGGAGTTGAGCTCAGAAGGAGTTCTTCCCAGAGTCTGCTGATAAAAGTCCATCAGGCTGACTCCTCGCTTTTGGCCCTGTTAAAGCAGGAACAGAGAAGCCAGCGGTGTCAGTATGGACTTCTGATCTTAAGAACGGCGAGATAAGAAGTTTTTGTTGCTGTAAGCTGCAAACTTTGTGGTAATTTCTTATGGTAGCAATAGAAATCGGATACAAGTGTTTGAGTGTGAATGCATTCAAGTTACTGTGCCAGACCTAAATGATGTAGGCTAATTTATAATATAGGAATAATCTGTTAACTCATTACTAACTTGGTGTGTATTTATGTTATTTTAATACAAAGAAGATTTGTGTTTTTTGAGCATCTAATAGATTCCAGGCACTATTCTAAATGCTTAATGTTCTACAGAAACCCGTTGATGTCTAGTAGATTCCAAGTCATGGTGACCTCATCCGTTACAGAGAAGAACTACCCCATAGGGTTTTCTTGCTAAAATCTTTATGGAAGCAGGTTACCAGGCCTTATAACTTCTGTAGACGAGAGAGCTGAATAGAAGGCATTTTTAGCCAATGAGGTAGTAGTTTGGGAGTAAGAGCCAGAGAGAGTACAGTTGCTCTGCATAGTATCAAAAACTTATTATGGGGACCCCAGGACCATTCTGGAGGAAGAGGTGAAGAGCAGAAAAGGAATGGGGCAGGCAGGGCATGAAATCTGGAACAGTGGGGCAGTAGGCCAAATGCTGTTTATTCCTGGAAGTGAATCTCAAAAGGATTTTGGAGACTGAGAATTTTAACTTTTTTTTCCTTGTGGCCTCCTTCTGTGATTCTTGTACCCTTGGAAAAGTCTTCTATACTTACAGATGTTTGCAAGGGGACTTCTGCCCGTGGACAAGCCATTAAAGAGTTTGGGCTTCACGTCTGCACTAACATGGGCACAGGAGCAAATCTGCTGGAGAAAAAGGAATCTGGGAAACAGAAGACATGAGAACGTAATCACCCAACCAAGCTTACACTACCAATCCCAGGATTTTCCAGAGCCTTTGGAGAGAACTAAGGATTTCAGCAAGGGGCTCTGGTGGTGCAACAGATTAAACACTCGGCTGCTGACTGAAACATTGATAGTTCAGACTCACTCAGCAGCTCCATGGGAGAAAGACCTGGTGACCTGCTTTCATAAAAATTACAGCCAAGAAAACCCTATAGAGTAGTTCTCCTCTGTCACATGGGATTGCTGAGTCAGAATCGACTTGACGGCACCCAACAACAACAAGGATTTCAGCAGGCCACAGAATTGGGAACTTCAGGCCAATTTTGGTGGCCGGGAGACCCCAGTGGTTATCTCGGTAATGTCAATCTTTGTTCTTGATTATCTCTACTTATGGATAGATAGCTAGGCCCATGGACCTGTACTATTGTCCCACTGAAGGCAATGAGTTAAAGCGAGATGACAAGGTCTCAGAGAAAACAGTCCCTGAAGAACTAGGTTTGCAAAGTCAAATTTATCAGCATGTCATCTTAGGGGACAAAGAATAATTGAAAACATAAAAAGAGTTTTTGAAGCAAAAAAAAAAGTGTAGGGAGAGGAAATAAATTTAAGTCACAAGGTATTCCAAGTAAGACTAATGGATGGGAATCAGTCTCTAACTTCAGTTTGAAGAATATTGGTCTTGACAACCATTAATTTTGGCAAAATGATAAGTTATAAAATGCATTTATTCTAGAAAGTTCCAAAGAGGCCTGTACAAAGAAAATACTGACAGAAAATTGAGAAAAATAAAAGAGTAAAGTTTTAACCTTGGAGGATATCTGTTTATAAAGCAGAATATTTAGTGTATTTAATCATTAAGTTTCCTAACCTATTGTCAAGTCAATTCCAACTCATAGCAAGCCTATAGGACAGAGTAGAACTGCCCCACAGGGTTTCCAAGGAGTGGCTAGTGGATTAGAACTACTGACCTTTTGGTTAGCAGCCAAGCTCTGAACCACTGTGCCACCAGGACTCTGATACTAAGGTTCTTAGCACCTAAAAATTTCAATGAACCCAGGTTGGTAGCCACATACTGTCTATCTTAGTATTAAGTCCCTCTTTACTATAACATGTAAAATTCTGTGAGATGGGGTCCTGGATGCCAACTTCTCTAACAAACACACACTAGATGTAATGCTGGTGCCGTATACACACCTGTCAGAGTTTAAACCTCAGAAGTGACATGGATTTTCTGTGAAGCTCTATATATGTGACTATTGCTTTGAAAGTAACTGTATTTTAGTACAAGTTTATGTTTACAAAGTTTCTTTCCCACAATTTTGTTCTCAACTATGATCTATATTAGACATTTAAGGCAGAAGTAGATTTTACAAAAATATAAACTCCACTGTGCCACAGAGATACCCATTGCAGTCCAGTCGATTCAGACTCATAGTGACCCTATAAGACTAAAAATGACCCCATACAGTTTCCAAGTAATGGCTGGTGGATTCGAACTGCTGACCTTTTGCACAGCAGCCAAGCTCTTAACCACTGCACCACCAGGACTCCATGCCACAGAGATGCTCATTAAGTTTTCAAAATGTTAAGAGTCCAAAACAAAACAGAAATTTGTATCTCTAGTGAGTTCAGTGCCAAAGTAGCTTCCTGAAACTTAGACTCTTTTAGATTACTATATATCTACCAGGAAATCTTCAATAGCTTGGAAAACGAGAATATAATTTGGTTAGTTTTTATCATTTCAAAATTAATGCAATCGATTTATCCTCTTTTTCTAGGATGTGCTTGTTCTGTGTCCTGCTACCTTCCTTCCCTCCTCATCTCCCATCCCTCTCTCATTAGTTAGAACTCAATATCAGGAAAGGTGATGTAAATAGGCATACCATTCAATTTACCTCAGAGGACAAACCTTTAGAAATTAAATGACTTACAATAATAACTGGCATCTGTGGTTTTAAAAATTCATGATAAAAAAAGATAAAAGTAAATAAAACTCAGATATAAGAGTTCTCTTGTTAATGACAGTGGACGTGAATAGAGACATGTTCTGTGGTCAAATCACCAGGGTGAAGGGATGTCAATCAAACAGTCATCACCATTAGAAATTTTAGTTGGCCTTTGAACAGCAATTGGAAAAATAAATGTCAACCATGCAAAATTCACTGATTCACCTGGGCCTTTTTTATGCTACAATCCTGCTGTTTAAACGAAGATTTGAGGAGCACCATTGTGCCCTACTCATAGAACACGCTGTGAAGGACAGGAAGATGAATCCAACATAAAGTGGTCTGTAATTGAGGAGAGGAAATAAGAGATGTATAAGAATAACTATAATACTGGGGAGAAAATAATACTTGCCTTAGGAGAGAGATTGTTTAAAAGAAAAATGTTACTGCAGGTCTTAGGAGACGGAAAGATGACATCTGGTTGGGGGAATCAGAGACAACATTATGAAGTGAGTAGCTTGGAAGTATTTGAACAGATAAATGGAGAGGAAGAGCATTTCAAGTGGAGCATCCCTTTTATTTTCTCCACAGCATTTCACTCACTCTTATAAAAAATAAATATCACTGCCAAAAGAGCTGGGGCAGAATCTGGAAATAATAATGGCAAATGATTCCATATTTTTCTTGTGGAGAGCAATGCAATAACATATGGGAACTTAGCATACTGGATCATTTCTTGAGAGGGTTTCAGATAAACCACTCAATATAGAGCCTACTGATTCTTCTAGAGTTTAACTGTCAGGCTCTCCATATCCATTATTTGCAGGGACAGTGCCAAGCTTAGGTGAATAACTGTTCTCAGTGTGCCACTTGGGCTGTGCAAAAAAATGTGTATTTGCAATAATAAATGAACGAATGAGTATATGTGCAAGTATGTACATTCATATGCATATTTATACACACATACATATCTATATGTATATTATATATCCATGTTATTGTATGTTATGGATTGAATTGTGTCCCCTAAAAATGTGTGTCAACTTGGCTAGGCCATGATTCCCAGTATTGTGTGATTGGCCACCATTTTGTCATCTGATGGGATTTTCCTATGGATTGTAAATCCTATCTCTATGATGTCAATGAGGTGGGACTAGTGGCAGTTATGTCAGTGAGGCAGGACTCAATCTACAAGATTAGGTTTTGTCTTGAGTCACTCTCTTTTGAGGTATAAAAGAGAGAAGCAAGCAGAGAGACATGGGGACCTCATATTACCAAGAAACAAGAGCCAGAAGAATAGAGCGTCCTTTGGAATTGGGGTCCCTGCACTGAGAAGTTCATAGTCCAGGGGAAGACTGATGGCAAGGACCTTCCTCCAGAACTGACAGAGAGAAAAAGCCTTTCCCTGCAGCTGACGCCCTGAATTTGGACTTCTAGCCTACTAGACTGTGAGAGAATAAAGTTCTGTTCGTTGAAGTCATCCATTTGTGATATTTCTGTTACAGCAGCATAGCAGCACTAGGTAACTAAGACACTGTATATATACAGAATATAAACAAATACACAAGTGTGTCTATCTATTTCTCTTTCTCTCTATATATATTTATGCACATATATATATATATATATACAGTTGTGCATAGCTTAATGTCCAAGATATCTTCTGTGAAATAGGACGTTATGTGATTTGGATGTTATGCAAACACTGTGTCAAATCAGGCCCTGGAGGCCTCTGTCCCACTGCCCAGGGTGGCCTGGAGGGTGGGGCCCATGAGTCATCAGGGCGTGGAGATCCTAGGGTCCAAGGGAGTCAGAAGTGGTTATCATAGGTTATATACAATCAAACCCTCTAGCTTTCCAAAAGGACCAGGAACGTTTCCTTTTGTGTTCTGTTTCGTCTTGTTCTCCAATATATGTCCCGTTCTCTGATAGGGATTTCTGAACTATGTTATAATATTATAACCTCATGGGACCATGGATGTACATGTGGTCAGAAGTTGCCAGATGTTATATGTGCATGACTGAATATATTCCACAGGAAACTGTAATAGTTATGGCTACAGGCTCCAGAGCCAGATAACTTGCATTTGATTCCTGGCTTCATTATTTACTTGCTATGTTACCTTCAGAAAATTACCTAACCTTTTTGAGCCTTAGTTTCCTCAACTGCCAAGGGAAGATAATGGCAATAACTCCTTTCTAAAGTATTTGAGCTACAGTGTGATGAAGTCATAAAAAGACATTGCCATGTATGGCACTTTCTACATGGTCAGATTCCACCCACCTCAAATGGTTTTTAAACTCAGTTATTGATCATGCAGTCCTGTATGCCATACTCTATGGGATATGGAAAGCTAAATGAACTCTTTTGAATGCCAGGCCTCATTGTTTAAGGAGGCCTGAAGAAGAAACTCCCAGAAGCATGTCTTTTAAAAATATCCAAAGAAACACAGTGTCAGGCATTAAAAATACAATGTCTTCTGCCATCGCCAGGAGAATAAACCATATGTGTAACCTCTGCATGAGTGAACACAATACACTATGCAAGCAAATTTAGTCAACATCTCCAATTTGGGATCTATGCTAGTGTACAAGGTTGAAAAACCATGACAATATGCATAACTGAAATGCTGATTTTGGTAAGTGACACGTATTTTTTTTCTATTTACACACAAGTTTCTTTGGGAGTCTCAGACAGTGGAGGAAAGGCAGAGTTTAATGGGGGGAGAAAGCTTACCACTGACAGCTGCTTTTTATAATCACTTCAATAACAAAAACACATTCTTAAAATGTCACTACATATTAATTCCTGGTTTTATATGCACTACAACTCTTGGAAGTTATTGGAGATCCAGGAAAATTTTACAGAACTTCCCTTTAATCTCGCCTTCTATACTCCCAAGGAAGCATCCATTCTAGCTGGCCTAGTCCACGAGCTCCCCAACACATGCTTTGTATGTTCTCTCCTCTGAAGTCCTGCCCATTGCTCTGTCATTCTTAAAATTCCTTCCCCTCTATTCTCTCAGGTCAAATTATTCTCAACCTTCTCTGTTAGTCACCTTTCTCCTGCTGTGATTTCTCCTTGGACAATATAACCCACAGTGAACATCTCTCACTCTAACATTCTTATAGCACTTACTGATTTGTTGTACATTGATTTGTTGTACATAGTTAAATGATTTATTTTGCATTTTTTCTGGCTCTTCTGCTAGGCTCCTGAGGTCTAAAATAGTGTGTGCTGTGCCTGCCTTTCCATATTTTGATGTTTAAATAAACTAACACATTTTTAACCTATACTTAGAATAAAACTTATTGAATAAGTATATCACTGTATGAAGGATAAAAGCAAACTATACCCTTAGAAGTGGCCAGTTTAATTGATATTAAAGAAGTATTAAGGGTACCATGTTAATGATACAAATTATGGAGCTCTACTCCAGAGGCCAACTGAGGAACAGCCCATCAATTGCTCATAAGCAAGTTCAAGTTGAAGCTGAAGAAAATTAAAACAAGACCATGAGAGCCAAAGTACAACCTTGAGGATATCCCACATGAATTTACAGACCATCTCAAGAATAGATTTGATGCACTGGTCACTAATGACCAAAGTTCAGACAGTTGTGGGAATGACATCAACGGTATCATACATGAAGAAAGAAAAGAACAAAATGGATGTCACAAGAGACTCTGAAATTTGCTTTTGAATGTAGAGTAGCTAGAGGAAAAGGAAAAAATGATGAAGTAAAAGAGGTGGGACAGATATCAAAGGGAGGGTCGAGAAGAAAAAGTAAAGCATTATAATCGAATGCATAAAGACCTGGAGTTAGAAAACCAAAAGGGAAGAACACGCTCAGGAATTCTCAAGCTGAAAGAACTAAAGAAAAAATTCAAACCTCAAGTTGCAGTATTGAAGGATTCTATGGGCAAGAAACTGAATGATGCAGGAAGCATCAATATAAGATGGAAGGAATAGACAGAGTCACTGTACGAAAAAGAATTGGTCAACAGTCAATCATTTCAGTAGGTAGCATACTATCAAGGACAGATGGTACTGAAGGAAGAAGTTCAAGCTGTACTGAAGGCGTTGGGGAAAAACAAGGCTCCGGGAATTGAAGGAATACCAATTGAAATATTTCAACAAACAGATCCAGCACTGGAGGTGCTCGCTTGTCTATGCGAAGAAACTTGGAAGACAGCTACCTGGTTAACAGACAGGAAGAGATTCATATTCATGCCCTTTCCAAAGAAAGGTGATCCAACAGAATGCTGATTTATGGAACAATATCATTAATATCATTAAAGTATTAAAAAGCAAAGATGTCACTTTGAGGACTAAGGTGCACCGACCCAAGCCATGGTATTTTCAATTGCCTCATATGCATGGGAAAGCTCAACAATGAATAAGGAATACTGAAGAAGAATTGATGCATTTGAATTATGCTTTTGGTGAAGAAAATTGAATACACCATGGACTGTCAGAAGAATGAACAAATCTGTCTTGGAAGAAGCACAGCGAGAATGCTCTTTAGAAGTGAGAATGGCAAGACTTCATCTCATGTACATTGGACATGTGATCAAGAGGACTACTCCCTGCAGAAGGACGTCATGCTTGGTAAAGTATAGGGTCAGCGAAAAAGGGGAAGGCCCTCAGCAAGATGGACTGAAACAGTGGCTGCAACAATGGGCACAAACATAGCCATGATTCTGAGGATGGCACAGCTCCTGGAAGTGTTTCATTCTGTTGTACATAAGGTTGTTATGAGTCGGAACTGACTCCATGGCACCTAACAACTCCCTAAAAGTTTCTTATTTTCTTTTCCTTTCCCTTCATTCTGTTTACTAATTTTTTCTCAATGACAAATTCTCTCCTGTTTAGGATCCAAATAAAAATATTGCTATCTCTAGAGTGTGGCATTTTAATCACTTTTTCAATGGGGTTCAAAACAAAGTGCTCTTAAGGGCTCTAAAGCTTTATCTTTGTCTGTCTCCCCTCTGAATGGGGTGTGTGTTCCAGGACAACAGTGACAGAAAGAAACTATGCAACCATCTTCAATTATAATTTTTTCATTTGCACTTTAATGAATAAATTATTATGCCACATCAGTTCTGCTCCACTGTCATGAAAAAACTTGCATTTATATAACCTGTAATCATTTTCACTATAGGCACAGGGGAGAAATTAATTTTTAAACATGACAACCACAAATATGGTTATGTTATTGCATATATTGGAGAATTTGCAAATGACTTGTAGCAACATGCAAGAGACAAGCTACAATTAAATGCATGGCAATAGAAATAATTACTTTGATGATGGCTGGTATGGCACTAATAGACAATAAAAGTAGGTACTTATATGCATTGTCAAGTCTACAAATTGCACTGGAAATAAAATGAATCCCAGCCAAAAGAAGTTTGTGTAGAATTGCTAGTCATTTCTGACTTGATAGCATATTAGAGTCTAAACTTGATTTGAATTGCATACACAATATCCACAAATTTTGGTGCCCAGATCCCCAAAGAATTCAGCCTCCAAATTGACTGAACTCTTCACTTCCATATCAAAAACCCACTGGAATCATCAAATCTATTTGGAGTCATACTGCTAATGAGATATCTCACCCTTTTCACATCATGAAAATTGGTGAAGTCTTAGTTGTCATTTACCAAGTTCTATCAAGTGTTTTTTTAATTATAAAAAATTTCAACCATGTAAAAAGAGAACAGTAAAATTAACTCTTACATAACATAATCCAGCTTGAATTTATGCCCAATATAATTTTTTCTATATGCCCACCCATTTTTCCCCATTATCAATTATTTTGAAGTAAATATCAGATATTATATGAATGTACTTTATTTGTAAAAACATGTTTTAGACATAAACATAACTTGAGTATCATTATTCCACCTAACAAATAAAAAGAATAGCTTAATATGAAATTTTCCCTATCACTTCATAATTTTTAAGAGTTTATTCAAATCAGAATGTAACAATTGCAATTGATTGATATTTTTTTCTTTTCTAATTTATAGTATTCTCTCTCTCTCTCTTTCTGCCTACCTCCCTCTCTCTTTCCTGCCCTCTTTTTATATTTTTATGTCTTTTTCTCTTTCAATATATTTGGTTATTAAGCCACGTCATTTTTCAGTGGAATTTTCTATAATCTCAATCTACTGTTTCCATATCAGTGACATTGTTTAACATATTCTTTCTCCCATATTTGCTGAAAATTGATAATTAAATCTATATAGTCTAAACTTGGTAAGTTTCAGGTCCTGTTTTTATTTCAGCCAAGTCTTACTTATAAACATATAATTTTTTTTTCTTTTTGTATCAGCAATGTATCAGCAATCAAGGGCTTGCTGTCCCTCACCCGCCAATTCATTGTTCAACCCTCTATTACCATGAGTTTGTGCTTAGACTGGTAAATAAAAGTTACTACTTATTTAACTATCATATCTAAGTAAACTTGAGGAATTCAGGGAGTGCCTACCAAAGAAAGTGACTTTTGATATGAGCCTCGAAACCTCAGTTAAGGCTGCTGCAAAATGTCTGTGGAATGAACAAGAAAGATGGCTGACTCAGGGAATAGTACGTAGGAGGTAACTGGAAATTTTGCTCTGCTGTTCAGGAGAGGGTTAAAGACCAGAAGCATCTATATAAAGAAAGTACCATATTTTTATGCAAATAACGTGCACTTTCTATGTTTGTTTTTCAACCACATCCTCCTCCCACAAGGTATTTTCATAAGTGCTGCTATGCCAATGGTTTTCACACGTTGCTGTAAAGAAAAAAAAAATATTAGCATAGTGAGCTTACAATAATACTGGGGGTGGGGTGGGGTTGGTAAACGAATGTAGAAAGTGAGCTTTATTTTTGTAAAAAATACGTAGTTGCAGTGAGAAGTGTTAAGAAAACCATTCAAAGAGACAACACAGTGGGAAAAAAACAAACACTGGAAAGAACCTGAGTAGGAGCCTGGATTTAAGGATCTAGAAGAGGAAGATGAACCAAGAGAAAGGTAAGGGGCTGAGGATGGGAGTCAATCAAAGAGCTGGAGGATAAACAGGAGAGTAGAGCATTACTAAATGCCTAAAAAGAAAATGTTCTAATCAGATAATGAGGCAGCACAGTCTCGTTTTCCTACAGAAGTAGGAATAAAGTGAAAAGGTAAGGAATTAATATTTGTTGTGAATCTACAATTTTTTATTTAAATCTCACAACAACTAAATAAGGTTAAGTATTACCATCCCCATTTGCAAGTGCGAAAAGGAAGTTAAGCAATTAGCAAATGTGGTAGACATTACCAGTGCTCCCTGATGTGTTCTCTTCTTCCTTGCTTCTGGGCACATTTTCTCATCTAGTAGAGATTCCAAAAAACAAAAACAAAAAAACAAGCCCGTTGCTGTGGAGTTGATTCCATCTCACAGTGACCCTATAGGTCAGAGCAGAACTGCCCCATAGGATTTCCAAGGAGTGGCTGGTGGATTCCAACTGCCGACCTTTTGGTTAGCAGCCAAATGCTTAACAGATTAGGCAAAAACAAATGATGCTTTGGGCAATGAAACGTGAGTGAATGAGAAGATGGCACTTCCAGTTTGAAGCCTTCAAGAGCCAATGCTTGATTCTCCATGCCCTTTTCTCCTGCCCACCAAAACCAAAAAACCATTGTCCTCGAGTCGATTCCGACTCATAGCGACCCTGCAGGACAGAGTAGAACTGCCCCGTAGAGTTTCCAAGGAGCAGCTGGTCGATTCAAACAGCTGACCTTCTGGTTAGCAGCCGCAGCTCTTACCCACTGCGCCACCAGGTCTCTTGCCTAAGCAAATCCTAAATCCTTGTTTTGAGATGGCAGAGTTATAAAGTGGGTCCCTGAGAGACGGTGATAAACAGAACACCCATTGTCAGCATGCACTCCACATGTATTAATGGAGAAGTCAACTCCTATTAGCTTATGCCATGGAAATTTTGGAGCTGCTTGCTCCTAGAGCATAACCCATCCTATATTAGGCAATACAACAAGTGACAAGGCTACCTAATGCCAAAGCCAGTACATGTCATTGAAAACTTTCAAGTCAGGAGTTTCACTACAGTGGCCTCAAGGCTGAATTCTGACTGCAGAAAGCAGAGAGAAAAAGAACAGAAAGGAAGACGAGGGGTGAGGGAGGACAGTTCTTTTAAGACTTTTTGTGGAAAAGGAGACAAGGATAGCAATTTGAAGAGAAGACGGGGTCAGATGATGGCTTTGACTGTGATAGTCATAGAAAGACGGAAGTGCAGTGGTTGGAGGAATATGGAGCCCCTATGCCCTTGCAGATCAGCATGTGCTCCGTTATAAATTGCCCACACGTGTGTAAGTGCATGTCTGTATATGCACGCGTAGAGATTAATCACTCTGAATACGAGTCTGTTTTAAGATAGTGGTACACCTTCCGTGGGTGGAGTGTCTTAGTCACCCATACGTATCTTTATGTTCATGATATAGGCAGAGCTTTTATTTCATATCCTCTTCCCTAGAATCATGATGTTCCAAAAACTCAAAGGCTTATCCCATATCAGTTGGAATCGTAACGCGAAAAAAAAATAGATCTTATACAGAAAACAATGCACAACACCTAAACTTCCACTGGAATACTTAAATCATTTAACACTGCGCATTTCAAAGTCAAGCCAAAAAGTTTTATTTAGTTTATCCATTCCTATTCAAATTGTCATACCACATATTCCTATAAAAATTTTAGAATACCTACCATGTACTAATCTTCGCACTTTACGAGGGATCAAAAAGCATTGCCTATGGCTGTACTCAGAACGCTGTATTTACCTAGGTTGAACTCAATAAATTCGGTTTATCCGATTTTCTCAGAATAATATATGATTTTATTTTTTGCTTGCTTATATCTCATATTCTTAATAAAATGAGAGATGTTTTGCTGTGTTCTAAAACTGGCTTCATATTATAAATAAATTTGGCCTAAATAATCCTTGGATCGGAATTTCCTCAGTGGTATTTATAAATAAATTCATAAAACATTCCATTTTATTTCAAAGACATGTTGCAGGAACTCTAGTTTGTGTGGCGTTTCTTTGCCTTGTTGGGGAACGGAGACAGGGAACCAGAGACTCACTGATAAGTGTCTCCATTTACAGAGAATGTGGGAAGTAGTACTTGAGGAAGACTAGAAATGGCATAAATGAGAACGAGTACCCTACTTTTGTTTATATGGACATGTTCTAATGAAATTTTAAGCAATAAGAAGTTAGAAAATAATTTTGTTTTAAGTACCACTCATAACTTCTTACTTGGAATATATTTTTCCTACTGAGACACAAAAGCTGCTTAGTACTAAAGTATCTTTGTTATTAAACAATTGATACACAACTTAATACACTTAAAAATGGTGGGTTCCGTCAGGCTTTCAAAATAATTTTGATGATCTTGAGTGGGAAGATGCCAATTACTCCATGCCTGAGAATCTTCAAAATCACAGAGGATCGAGCGCTGTAGCTGTGGATCTGAAATGCAAGATCTGGTATGCACATAAATCTACCCATGTTTGCTTATATAAAACATGTGAGAAGGCGGAAACATGAGTAGCCACGTGACCAGTGGTGCTGAATAATGGCGATGGCGAATACTACTTTCACTCCCATTTGTCCCGTCCTCACTTGTGATGTCCACAGCCATCCAGACACAGATGACTGGCTTCTGTTCTTAAGCTCCCTGAAGGCAGATGCATCAGACTGTTGTATTTTAGGTACCCGGCACAGTGACTTCCATATGGCATAGATACAATACACCTTATATTGTTGAATCAATGAAAGAGCAAGTGATTGGATATTAAATGAGGTTTAAGCAAAGGAGTCCAGATTGTCCTATCCACACTTCCTCTTTAAAGTAGTCAAGATCTTAATAGAAATGGCAAAATGGGGGCAGGAATAAGCATCTATTAAAGTAGAGGAACAGCTATTCCCACTTGCCTGACAGCCTGACCTAAGACGCTGAGATTTCTGACACTGAGACAAACAGATTGTCCTTTTTCGTCCTTCAGAATTACGTCTGAAGTGTGAGAATTTTGTCCCTCTTCCCAACTTCGCCTCAGCAAAAGACTAGCAGCATGTCCACTTGAAGACATCTGCCACCATTATATTGTGATGGACGTGGTTATATTATGAAAGCGATCACACTAAGTTTGAAAAGACACAGAAAACTCCTAGCTGCAAAAAAATACCTCCTTATAAGCTGTAAGTACTTTATCATATGTGAGGGGAAGTGTAGACAGTTGATTTTCTGCTTTCCTCTGGCCAATCAACCTCCAACATCCTTCCAAGTTCAGTCCTGAGCTCTTTTTGCTCTAAATTTATCTTCTGGCATCAGTACTAAGCAAGATACATCTCTCAGGTCGGTCTTCTCCTTTCACTGTCAAGCTTTCTCTCTCAAGTTTCAGACCTAAGGAAATATGGCAAAAAGCCAAAGAGGAGAAAACAATAGCAGGTGTGCGGATATCAGATCTATTATTCTATGATGTTCTGATGGTACTTTGTTCATGCTTACATCTGTCCTGGCCAGGTCGCTGGGGAAAGCTTGACCTACTCCAGCCAGCAGAAGCATTTAGCCTCACAAAAAGGATGAAGTGCTCTTGTCGCTTTATTTGTGGACTTCTGAGTCAGACACTGAATGGACTGTTTAATTCCAAGCAGAAAGATCCTCTTCCAGAAGTATCGTAAGTTTAATAGATTCCTCTGACCTACACCCTTGTTGGATTACAAACTAATCCCAAAGCTATGCTCTTACATACATTTTTCACCTACTCTTGTTCATTATTCTACATCACTAGTCCCCACAGACTGCCTTCCTTACCCATCTGCTGTTTGGCTACAACATGATGAAACTGGAAGTTCAATTAACAAGCAGCAATGACATTACAAAGCCTACTGTGGTCTCTGTTCAGCATTTCCTTGTGTGCTGAATAAAAGAAAGTAAGTTATGCAATCAACATAGAAATCATCCTCGACGCGCACAGAGGCACGCAGAGTGCTAAGAAACTATGATTTATTTTGAAAAAAAAATAACATCATTCTTAGCATGTACAGAGGCTCAAGACAGACACAGAATTAGTGTAATAACCTCATTTATGAAGTACTTCTCTAGGACTAATGGTTTCTACTACATATAAAGGCATATATACAGGGAGTCTGAAGCAGAAATTGCTTACTCTTCTATGAGGTGTTTTTTGTTTTTGTTTTTTGGTAAATACATATCTAACAAATTGCCATTTTAATACAAAAATAGGTTATAAATGCTCACAAAAAAGGCCAGATTTACTGGTCTGACAGAGACTGGGGAAACCCCAAGAGTGTGGCCCCCTGGATACCCTTTTAATTCAGTACTGAAGTCACTCCCGAGGTTCACACTTCAGCCAAAGTTTAGACAGGTCCATAAAACAAAATGAGACTAAATGGGCACGCCAGCCCAAAGGCAAGGATGAGAAGGCAGGAGATGACAGGAAAGCTAAAAATGGGGAACCCAAGGTGGAGAAAGGGAGAGTGTTGACATGTCCTGGGGTTGGCAACCAAAGTTACAAAACAGTATGTGCACTAGTTGTTTAATAAGAAACTGATTTGCTCTTAGGCCTTCATCTAAAGCACAACACAAAAGGTTATAAACCGAGATTTGTCTTGCTGTATGATGACTAATCGCAAATAACCAAACTTGACGGGGAATCGTGATCACTTTGACTTCCTTCTACATTCCTCTTACCCTTCCTTGTTAGTCTCTGCCCTCTACTCTACCCTCTCATGCAAAGGCTGCTCTAAACCTACAATCAAAACAAGGGCTGCATATGTGAAATGAGTAACTTCATTTAAGTAAACACAACAAAACGTGTCAGCCCAACTTATTTTTGAGGTAAGAGATTCTTATCATAGCCGTATTTTCCCCTTCGTTTGATTTCTTCAGTGACACACTTTTTGTCAATACGGCTAATTTGGGGCAGGCTTGCAACTCTTCTCACTTTTGTTTTGAAGAGAAGATCAACTGTGAATGACAAAAAGTCCAAAATAACAGTGGCTTATGCAATGTAGAAGTTTCTGTCTTCCTCATTTAAAAGTAAGCAGCCCAGGGCTGGTCTAAGACCCCCACTTCTTTAGGGACCCAGGCTCTTTCTCCCTTGTGGATCTGTTGCCCTAGGTACACAGTTTCCAGATCATCCTCCAAGACAGCTGCTCCAGCTCCAGCCATCAAGTCCATACTGAAAATGAAGAAATGGCAGAAACATGTCCCTCCCTTTAAGACGCTTCATGGATATTACATTTATCACTTTCACGTCTATCCCATGAGCCAGAACTTAGTTACCTGTGAAATGAAGTCTTCATTCGGAGTGGCCCTGTGTACAACTAACATTTAGGAGTTATTTTAAGGGAAGAAGAGAAAAATGGATATAAGGGCAACCAGTCCCTCCCTCAAGGATGAAAGTGAAAAGGTAAGAGAGGGAGAAAGCAAAAGCTAATGCAAGGAAAGAAATTCTACAGCACGTTGGATGTGCTTAAGTTCGGGGAATAATAAATGAAAAAAGAAAGAAAGGAAAACTGAGGGACAGCTCTTCATATCACAAGACTCCATCTCCATCGTAAAAACACAACGAGAATTAACTATAATGATAAAAGGAAGACTGAGTTGTAAGGCAGACCTCTTAGAGCCACTGACGATCTGACATAACCCAGACCCCCGTATGGTCGATTGGCATTTACTGAGCATGCACAGGTTTCTCAGTCCGGAATATTGTTTCAGAATTCATGCTGCCCTGACTTCTTATTTCCACCAGAGAGACGGGAGGACAAAGTGTTGTCCTCATTTCCTGCTTGAATATATTGATCACGAATCGCCTGTATGATTAGCATCTCTCCTGGCTGACAGAAGAGAACCGTAACTAAGGGAGGAATTAATTACAAAGGTGGCCTGAATTTTACTCTGTGTAGGAGGAAGCTGGGGTGGAAGAAGGACACGCAAGAAGCCTGAGGCTTCATCAGCAGCCTCTTGGGCCCTGTTGGACAAGCTAGCTACTTAGCTAGTACATTTCCATAACAGCCTCTTATTACCCAAGGTCTTCGTGGGTAGGAGTGTACTGTTGGGCAGGCACTTCTCACACTCAATTTCACAACTTCTTGTGCAAAATCAAACAGCATTTCATTTTGATATTCATAACCATCCTGAGAGACAAACAGGGAAAATATCATTATCCATTGGCAAACTACTAAGTAAACTTTCACACAGGTTAAGATACTTGTTCACATCAGCACTGAGTCCAAAGATGTCAGGTAGACAGTGCAAAAAAAGAAAAAACATTTAAATACATAATTTTATTTTAAAAGGGATGTCTTTTTGAAGATGCCATCTTTCATTTCAGTGCAACCATTATGCTGAGCACTGTGGTTCCCCATGAAAAGTGCTGAGTGATGGATTGTAGTAATACTTCCACGTTAATAATTTGAACGTTCTCGTATGATGTATATAGAATATGTGGGTCTGCATACTTACGTTGAGTAACATTCAGAAGCAGACATAAATTGGATATTTATGCCTTGTTGTAATTCTTAGAAACATCCATGAGTCCTTGCATCTAGGTCGCAAAGGGTTATTAGCTTTTACTCAAAGTTTTAATGCAAATACAGTTATGTCACTTCCTGCTAACAACTGCATAAAACTCTTCGTTATATGGCATTTGTTACCTTTATATTAGTTTTTTGTTACTGCCATAACAAATTACCACAGATTTGGTGGCTTAAAACAAAATAAATTTATTCTCTCACAGTTTTGGAAGCCAGAAGTCTGAAATCACAGTGTTGACAGGGCCTAGCTCCAAAGACTCCAGGGAAGATTCAGATGCTTGTCTGTCCAGTTTCTGGTGGTGGCCAGCAATCCTTGGCTTGTAGTTGTACCACCCCAGTCTCTGCCCCCATCTTCACATCATCTTCTCTTCTGTTTGTGTGTCTCATAAGGACACTTGTGATTGGAATTAGAACCAACCCAGATAATCCAGGATGATCTCCTCATCTCAAGAGCATTAATGTGGTAACATCTGCAAAGACTAACATCACAGGCTCTGGTATTTAGGGAGTAGACATATCTTTTTGGGAACCACCATTCAGTCTCCCACATCCTTTAAGGATTGGCTCCTTGTTTATGTTTTAATGTCGTTCATCTCCTGCCATGCTCTCCCCTCCAATGCATTCTCTCATGACCTATTTACTCCCCAGTATCAAATAATGTCAGTCATTCACAGTTTTGAGCAAAGGCACATTCTAGTCCCAGTTCATGCTCTACTTGCGAGCTCCTACTTGTTTTCTGTTTAAAAATTCCCAATCACTGCCTCCATGTCCCCTTCTTTTAAGGGAAGTTCAGTCCCTCTGAACCTCCACAGCACCTTATGTACAACTCTATTAGAGCATTTACCCTGACACATTGTAAGTTTTTTTTTTTTTTACAACTGCCCCCATCTGACTGTGGGTTCCTCCATCACAGAACGTCCTGAGTTATCTTTGTATTTATACTTTAATATCTGAACATAATAGTTTTCCTTATGTGCTATGTATCGTCTCTCAAAACCTTTTTTTCTTACTAAAATTAAACTTTGATTATTTAAATAAGTATAAAAGAAAAAAAAAAGAATTATTTGTAACCCTACCACCAAGAACTAAAAACAGAAAACATTTAATTATTGTATATCTTTCCAGTGTTTATATTTTTTATTTGTGTGTGCATATATGTGTATACATATAAAAACATTAATCAAAATAAAATTACATTGTACATGTTCTCTTTCTGAAACATAGGATACACTCAATAAATATTTGCTGAATAAAATGATGAAATACAGAATTAAAAAATACAACCTAAAGAGGGCTAACCTGATCACTGAATAAAAGGCTTGGAGAAGTCAGTGTTTTTGCTCAGACATGGGGCTCTGCTTGGGTTCCTAAAGATTTGTTTCTCAGATCCTATCAAAAGATGTTTAATGACTATCCAAATTATACACAGTTTTTAGACCAAAAGTGGGTTCTTTGAAAAGATCAACAAAATCGACAAACCACTGGCCACAACGACAAAAGAAAAATAGGAGAGGAAGCAAATAATCTAAATAAGAAACAACATAGGCACTGTCACAAGAGGCTCAACTGAAATAAAAAGGATCATAACAGAATACGATAAAAAAGGTACTCCAACAAATTTGAAAACCTAGAGGAAATGGACAAATTTCTAGAAACACACTACCTACCTAAACTAACACAAACCAAGGTAGAAAAACTAAATAAACCCATCATAAAAGAAGAGACTGAAGAGGTAATAAACTCCCAACAAAAAAAAGCCCTGGCCCGGACAACTTCACTGGAGAATTCTACTAAGCTTTCAGGGAAGAGTGTCTACTAAAGGTACTTCAGAGGATAGAAAAGGAAGCAATACTCCCAAACTCATTCTATGAAGCCAGCACAACCCTCATACAAAAGCCAGGTAAAGACGCCACAAATTATATACAGTTTTTAAGAACAGAAGTAGAAGAAGAAATTCTCTGGGTAGTAGATGCTACGAAAATAATTTATTCTTGAAATCATCTCTTTTTTATGATATTCTTTAAAATAATAAAAGAAAGTTGGTATATTTTCTCAGCATTCTTAAATTCAGTTTCCAAAAACAACCTTGGGGCAAATATCAGAAGATAGTATTGGGGACCTTCTAATAACTGTCTCATTCATTGATTTACTAAACCAAAGGAGGGATAGAAGATAAACTACTATGAAACTTTTTTATGAATTCAAATTAATACAAATTGTCCAGCAGGAGAAAAACTGATCATGGGAGAGCTTGTAGAAAGGATGGCACTCTTCTGAAACAGCAGTTTTACATTGGAAAGGCTAAATGTCTATTAGCCTGAGTCACAGAGAGTGCGAATCTGTGAACTTGACGTAAGAATAAAACTTCTGGTTTCATTTTCTGCCTTCTATATTGTAGTTTTGGGGAGAGCTAGTTTTCCTGCAAGTATTTGTCTCAAAGAGACCACTGAGTCCTCCATACCTGGGCATAACACATGTGGTGGGATGAATCAGCAAGAGCTACGAGTATGCATTCTTCTCTCCCTGAAATAGAGTCCGCTCTGACTTCACTCTGAGAGAAGCTTGAGTTTCCTGAGTTCCTACAGAGCACTCAAACATGCTTTTGGGAAGTTCTGCCTATTATCCTATATTCTCCCCATGAAGAATCTCGAAGACTTACAAAGGCTAAATCATTAGCTCCTAGACAACTAAACCAACAACTACGCTCGGTGGCCGTAATTTACCTCAGATCATATACACTTTAATGAGCCAGGTGTAAGCTGCTCTACATATAGGTCTAAAAGTGACAATATAAAACAAGTTAAAGCTTCTAATTTTCAGTTTACTATCCATTAAAGGACTGACTTCTTCCTCACCCTATCCATTCTATGCTGGGATTTGGCTTTAAATAAAATACTTTGTTGCTGTTGTTGTGTGCCATTGGGTCAATTGTGATCCAAGTGACCCTACAGGACAAAGGAGAACTGCCCCATATGGTTTCCTAGGCTATAATCTTCATGGCAGCAGATCAGTAGGTTTTTCCTCCCACAGAGTGGCTGGTGGGTTCAAACCACTGTCTTTTTGCTTAGCAGCTGAGTGCTTAACCATTGGGTGACCTGTTTCTTTAAACAAAAGACGTAAGAGAGTGTAAAAATAGTTGCCCTCCAAGTTGCTGTTTCAGAAGAATGCCATCCTTTCTACAAGCTTTCTCATTATTGTGTTTTCTCCTGCACGACAATCTGTATTAAGTTGAATTCGTAATGGTGACTGACTCATGATGACCCCATGTGTGTCGGAGTAGAACTGTGCTCCTTAGGGTTTTCAAGGCTATGACCTTTCAGAAGCATATCTCCGGGCTTGTCTTCCGAGGCACCTCTGGGTGAACGTAACCTCCAACCTTTCAGTTATCAGTGAACATATTAACTGTTTGCACCACCCAGGGGCACCTACCAGAGCGTGGTGTGGTTAGCTGCCCTCAAGTTGGCTCTGACTCATAGCGATCTTATGTATATGAGGAAATACAGCGTGGTCCTGCACCGTCTTCACAATTGTTGGTATGTTTGAACCCATAGTTGCTGCTATTGTGTCAATACATCTCGTGGAGGGTTTCTCTTGTTTTTGCTGATCCACTGGAGTGCGCTGGAAAGCAAAGCAGCAAACTTGGCGCAGGAGATCTGGATTCTAGCCCTTATTCTCCGAGCGAGAGTTTTCTCAACTGTAAACAGAGGGGAATGCTCTGAAGCAAGAACTTTTGAGATATTCTGAAGGGGTAACCCAAAATATAAAAACAGTAGCGGTGGTACTTCGTTAGAATAAACATATTTAATAAGATGACCCTTAAACCTAGAATTTATGACAAAGTCAATCAGTGAGAACAAAGAACCTGTTTTGACAAAGATGCAATTGTGACATTAGGAGCTTTGATTGAGGGTTGTGATTTTATACAGGTCTTAGCATCCAATTTATTTTCTTTCGGTTGAGCTGTATTAAGAAATCCTCATCACAAAGATTGTAACCCACCTTCCAATCCAGGATGCACTTCAATCAAGTAGAAATGGCACAGGAGATGTGGTATGGTATGGGTTAAAATTTGTATTATAGTCTTAAAAGTAATTGAACATATCTGTTGAAATAAAAATTTAACCGAATTTTTCCAGATCTTTCCCATTCTAAGATCCTGCACAGTTTAAAAAACAACTAAGATGGTTAGTTCTCCCACATCTCTCCCAGCCCTAAAATTCTGCCACCCTGGGTATCCCTCTTGGAGCTGTATTAGTGTCCCCTGCCTGGAAGCCCTGCAGAACTCAGCCAGTCTCTCACAGTTGCATATGTAACCACAGAGCAGGCAAGGTGTCGAAAGACTAAATCATTACAGATTAACTAAAGTCCCTATTTCTTTCATCTTTCAGACTCATATAATCCCTTGTAATGCTAAGGTTTTAACAATGTGTATGTAATTTAAAGGGCCTTGAAACCTGCTTTGCATCACATTCTTCTCTGACAATGTTGTGATGCCTGAGATTTCTGTTTTAGACACCCTCTGTGGTACCCTGGGCAAAGCCTCTGTTGAAACAATAATATCTTGTCCAGGAGATGTGACACATAAGCCAAGAGCATCCCAGGAAAACTTAAATATCAATTGTATTTTGCATAACCACATCGTTTTATTCTCGTATTGCACAATTATTTACTGAGTGCCTGCAAGTCGTAAGACACTATGCTTATCTCTAAACTACTTGCTGTCCACTGGGGATCTGAAATTTAGCAGGAAAGAAATATTTAATGAAATTACAATGATAAAATAAATTATCTGATAAACATCATAAAGATAGGCATAGAAAGGAACTTGAGTTCAGAAAAATAGTTCTTACAGATAAAGTAAAAGAGCAGAGAGGAGCTTCATACAGATCTTCAATTAGATATTTGAAAGCAATCTATGGGCATAGATTAGTGCTTTCAAAATGTGTTCTATAGAACTCTAATCTGTTAGCAAAAATGTCTGGAAAGATGCACCATTGCATCACCAAGAACATTATCAAGGGCGACCAGAAGCTCTGAAGAAAGCCTGTTTAACTTTGCTTTAGCTCAGCATTCCTCACACATATGTGATCATTAAACTAACTCTCTTTCTGTCTCTCCCTTTCTGTTTCTCTCTCTTATTAATACCTATCAAAAGGGCTCAGCTGCTAACCAAAAGGTCGGCAGTTCAAACCCATCAGCCACTCCTTGGAAACCCTACGGGGCAGCTGTACTCTGTCCTATAGGATCACTATGAGTTGGAATCGACCCGACAGCAGTGGGTTTTGGGTTTTGGTTTTATACTGAGTACCTAGCAGAGGTCAAGGTGCTTACTAGCCTGTTGCCTTCAAGTAGATTCTGACTCTTAGCGACCCTATAGGGCAGAGTAGAACTGCCCCACAGGGTTTCCAAGGAGTGAGCTTAATAAATGTCGGGTTCCCTGCCTCTCTTCCTTGTATTCTTTATTAAACAGGAGTAACACCTAAGAAGAAAGAGACTTTTTAAGGATTGCAAGGTGAAACGCAGAGCTGAGACCAGCACCAAGTTCTCCTGACATCCAGCACCAGGTCCTTGACAAACAGGACCTGCAATTTCACTTCCAATGAGAGACAATGGGAGCCTTGAGCACAGAAACAGGCCTGAGATAGATTGAGGACCCGAAATGGAATAGATCCATAGAAAGGAATTGAAATTCTAGTTTTTAAGAGTCTCAATTTGAGAGATTGTTGAGTGATTTACTGAAATTACAGGTAGTAGTTGGGCAGAGCTGGGATCCTAATCCCAAATGGGGACTTCCTTTGCATTACACAGCAGCCCCCACAGCTAATGGAGGATGGGACCTCAACCGGGTCATAACTGATCTAGCAGCAGTCCCCACCAAGACCAAATTTTCAGGGCTAACTCATGTGTAAGACATAGTCCTACATCCAGGTCTTTTAAAGTGGCTGTCTAGTCTTAGAATAGCCACGAGAGGGCAATGCTCTTTCTTTTTTTAAGTGTGAGATTTAGTTTGTCTCTAATCACGCAGAAACACAAGGTTCAGTCTTGGAAAAGCCAGGGAAATCTGGCTGAGCATGGTGGAAGGTTAAGATTATCAGTCAGAACAATTTACCTTGTTTATAGCAATTTCCATTCATAAAAAGAATACCATTTATGAAAAACAGATTTCACACAGTGATCAATAGTTTTCACAGAATACTTAATATTCCTTAAAATGAAACATTGCTTTTCCTCGTCTCACCTGAAAAATACATTTGGGATGTTTTCTATCTTAATGAAAAATATTAAGGTATATAAAATATTAACTTTTCTGACTTGGTTTAAAAAAATTAAGGTAAGTATGTATGTAACAAACATTTGCCATTTTGATATTTTTACATGTACAATTCAGCAACATTAATTACATTCATCATGTTGTACAACCATTACCACTATCCATTTCCAAATTTTCCATCATCCTTAACAGAAGCTTTTTTTCCCCAGGTCATATTTTGTCATTTTCAAGAACCTATTTTTTAAAATCCTTCAATGGTTGCCTGCTTCCTCTTCTTTCTCTCCTGCACAAATTCTTCTTGGCTCTGTTTAGCCTAGAGGAGTCGCTGTCAGCAGGGACATCCTCCCAACACACAATGCCTTTGCTTGGAACAGCACCCTCATGGCCGAAGTGGAACAATTCATGGTCAAGATTATGGTGTTATTTTCAGAGAAGAGGTTACCTATCTACTTTGATTCAGCACGTGATCATTATCAAACCATTTATATTTGAGTTAGCTTGCCTATAAAATTCTGGAATATAATTTATTAATGTCTCAGGTTTTACATGCAGGCTAAGCTGTATGAAATAGTTGACAACTTAAATACCATTAAGCGGCTTTCACACACACACACACATAAAGGCATTTTATAGTCATCATTGAATATACCAAGAACTGCCAAAAGAAGGAACAAATCTGTCTTGAAAGAAGTACAGCCAGAATGCTCCTTAGAAGCAAGGATAGCGAGACTATGTCTCACATACTTTGGACACGTTATCGGGACGGATCAGTCCCTGGAGAAGGACATCATGCTTGGTAAAGTAGAGGGTCAGTGAAAAAGAGGAAGACACTCAATGAGATGGATTGACACAGTGGCTGCAACAATGGGCTCAAGCATAACAACGATTGTGAGCATGGCGCAGGACCGGGCAGTGTTTCTTTCTGTTGTACACAGGGTCGCTATGAGTCAGAACCGACTTCATGGCACCTACCAACAACAACATTGTATTGTTCGTAGACATACTGAGCGAGATGTAAGACTTTATCCTAATGTTATGGACACAGAAGCTGAGGCTCTGGTATCAGGAGGTCAACAGAAAACAGCGGATAGTAACTGATTTCTAAAGTTTTTGCTCATTTATTCTTTGAGATAATTTGACTGAAAACTCATTTTGAAGAGATGAGAAATGTGATCTGGTTATTTTTGTGTAGGCTTGGCAAAGAGATGATCTTTTGTATTTAAAATGGCACCCTCCTCTGATTTTTAAAAATTCACTTTAATACAGCTTCTAACCACATATAGGAGGCCCTGGGTGCAGTGGTTAAGAGCTGCTAACCGAAAGGTTAGCAGTTTGAATCCACCCTGGAAACCCTATGGGGCAGTTCTACTCTGTCCTATAGGGTCACTAGGAGTCAGAATTGACTCCGCGGCAACGGGTTTGCTTTTTCGGTTTGGGTGGTGCAAACAGTTAACTGAACCATTACTAGCCAAAAGGTTGTCTGTTCAAACCAACCCAGAGGCTCCTAAGAAGACAAGTCTGGTGATCTGCTTCCTAAAGCTCATAGCCTTGAAAATCCTACGGAGCAGTTCTGCTCTGCACACATGGGGTCACCATGACTTGGGATTGACTCAAAGGAAACTAACAACAAAAACAACAGCTAACTATATAAATGGGTCAGTTATGTTTTCTCTAGCTTTACAGGGGAAAAAAGTGTGTGCATAAATCCAATTACATCATTTTTGATAGGGTAAATGTGGCACATTTAGTATTGTAATGATTATGCTTCAAAGAATAAAAATAAGTAAATGGTATATGAATGATGTGAGCCGAGGTATCATGTATGTATGTGTTTTTACATGTTCAGCTTTCAAATGCATGGTTTCAAAAACATTCTTTCCTACCTAATCACATTCATTAGATATGCAAAAACTACACTTGACACCTTCTACTCCGCCAAGCCAATGAAGCCAAATTGGAAATTCTTTTTACATTTCTCATGTTCTCTAAGAGTAACTCTGGGAAATTCTAGGTCACATTCTGCAAAAATATCTTTATGAAAATGTATATTAAAGAAGAAAAAGCATTCCAGAAAATATCTATCATGTAGATAACTGGGAAACGTCTCATCTTTGTGCTTTGTCCAATTTCAGGGATTACTGACTAGCTGCACCATGTAAGAATGCATTGTACACTTTCTATCATCAGTTGTGAAAAAACATAGAATCCTAGGAATATATGAGAATTTAAGTGTCAAATCTGATTTTTTTTAAGTTAAATTATGAGAACTCTAGAAAGAAAAGTAAAATAGAATGAAAATGCAGCTCCAAGTGTGAAGGAAGGATCAGCTCAGGATATTACCCTCTTATCTGGATAAACCTTCACACACACACGCACACACACACACAGAATGTCCTAGGGAAGATTCAGAAAGGAAATACCAAACTGTTAACAGAAGATTAAGAGTGGAATGAGCAAAGCGGAAAACAGGCATGGTAGCCAGCCTCCAAGATGATCCCCAATGATCCCTGCCTACTGATACTCACATTCTCATAAAGTCACACACACACACACACACACACACACACACACACACACACACACAGAGATGAGAGCTGGCCTGAATAGACTGTAACCAATAGAATATTGTAAACATGGTGGTATGGGACTTTAAGGACAGGTCATAAAGGGCTTCAGTCTTGTCTCTCAATTGCCTCTCTAAGGGAAGTCAGACCTCATGTCCTAAGGACGCTCACAGCCCTATGGAGAGGCCCACCAGGGGAGGAAATGAGGTCTCCTGCCAACATCAGAACCATGTGAAGGAACCATCTTGGATTCTAATCCTACGGCCCCAGTCAATCCTTCAGATGACCGCAGCCCAACACCGTGACTGTGATCTCATGAGAGGACCCTGGCCAGAATTACCTAGGCAAGCTGTTTCAGAACTCCTGACCCACAGAAACTTTTTGAGATAACGTTGATTGTTGTTTTACACTGCTAAGTTTCTGGGTAATTTGTTCCATAGCAATAGATAACTGATTTAGTGGGGTTGAGTGATTTTCACTTTCTCCTATTAGTATTCTTTAATTTTTGTTTTAATTATAATATATTCATGTAAGTATCATAAGAGTAGCAACCTCACCTATCTTGTTGAATTCTCTAACCCCATGCCTGGAATAGTACTTGCCACCTAATAAGCTCTCAATAAATCTTTGTCAATAAACAGAATAAATAATTATTCTCAATTAAGAGTATGTCACATACCAAAATGACAAAAAGGCTCTCTGAAAATGTAATCCGCCACCTTCCCTCCAGGGCACTGCTGAAGGCTGTAATGTACCAGAGTCCATTAATTACTTTCAGTATTTTGAAAATACCTTAGCTCTTACCTACAACCTATAAATACATCAAGTGTTTTACCAACCTAAAACATGGAGTTCATTTGCCAATGGTAAGATTGTAATCCACACCTGCCACAGGGCAAAGGAGGATGAAAATTTACCTAGTATTTTATCACATGTGGTTTAGATAAAAGTGCTTCCCCATCCTGATTGCACAGCTGACTCATCAGTGGAGCTTCTAAAATTACAGATTCTCCAGGCCCGATCCCATGAAGCTGCGATATGCTGGCTTGTATATCTCAGTATCTGGCTTTCAGAAATTGGTATGTTCCAAAAAGCCCCTCATTCAAGCATTTACAGCCTGTGTGGCCATGGTTCAGAACCACTGTTCTACCACTAATCTTGGGCAGAATCTCCAAATGCCTGCCTCTGTATGCTTTTTTATTTTTGCTGGAATCATCTTATTATCTAAACAAAACCTTTGTGTCTTTTTCTAATTTTAAAAATAGTATTTCTAAATACATATGGATTATTAGGGAATCGATACGGCTTAGCTGTACTGGCTTGTGTAAATTACTTAAAAGATTCCCAGGGTTTTTTTTTTTGTTTTTTTTTTTTCTTTTCCTTTCCTTTCTCCTATTTAAATTAAAACAAAATTCTCCTATGTTTCTCAAGGTTTACCAGAATTGTCTCACTACCCCGCCTCTCTGTCTTGCCCTTAAAGTAAATGGCATTACTGAGGGCTGTTGCTAAAGTAAAAGAAAAACCTAGAACTCATTTTTGATTCTTTTTCTCTCCTTATAGTCCACATTAAATCCCACACCAAGTGCTGCTGATTCTAACTTCCAAATGTATTCTAAATTCAATCACTTCCTACCTACTACCCACCCACCCCAAACTTCCTCCAGAACTTGCCTATCTTATCTCTTACCTAGACTATTGTAAAAACTGCTAGTGGGTCTACATGTTTTTCCTCTTCCGTCCTATGAGCAATAATTGATGCAGGAGCCACAGTGATCTTTCTAGATGATGAATTTGATTGCATGCTTTCATTGCTCAAAACCCTCCACAGACAACCATCATGCTCATCATGAAACTCAAATCCTTACCATGGCTTCCAAATACATAATCTGCCTTGTCTAGCCTCACTTGTCTTGTGGCAGAGGCTGAGCTTGTTCTTTCTTGAGGTACTGACTCCCTAATTTTATTCAAGTTTCTGCTCTAATGTTGCCACCCATACAGTCTTTCCCTAACTCTCGGTTTCATGATTCTCTAACCTTGCATTGGGGCCCTGGTGGTGCAGTGGTTAAGAGTTCGGCTGCTAATCAAAAGGTCAGCAGTTCGAATCCACCAGCTGCCCCTTGGAAACGCTATGGGGCAGTTGTACTCTGTCCTATAGGGTTGCTATGAGTTGGAATTGACTCAATGGCAATGAATGGTTTTTTTTTTTTTTTTGTTAACTTAGCATTGTCAGCTTTGCAACAAGGCTGAGTAACATACCACCCCAAAACTCAGTGACATTTCACGATGGGCATTTCTCCATACATCTTGGGTCAGCTGGGGTTTAACTTATAGGCTGAGTTAGAGTGGGCTTGGCTCTAAGCTAATGATTGGCTCTCTTTCCCTTGTCTCTCATCATCTTTGGACCAGCAGCTACCAGAAACACCTTCTTCTAATGGCAAAGCCAAGAGTGCAAAGAAAGCAAGCCCTGCGCAGAAGCACATTTCAAGCCTCTGCTTGCATAATGTTTGCTAACATCTATTGACCAAAGCACATTCAAGCCGAAGGTCAAAGAAATGAGGAAGTATACTCCTCCACAGAGACTGGGGTATTATTGAACAATAATCTAATCTACAGCAATTCCTTTATTCTGATTCAAGTTCCTGATTTCCCTCCATTGTGTTTATTGGTGCTTAACATTAAATCCTTTATTTATTTGTATGTTTGTTTATTTCTGTCTCTACTGTTTGAACTTATCTCCATATCTTCAGAGTCATTGTTAGCTACATGGCGCATCAGTGTGAATTAGGGAAATGTTCTAAGCCCTCCAGACCACCTGAGCACTGGCTGAGTTCAGCCCCAACTGACTCCTGGCCTGAATGTCCTTGTGCATGTACAGCCTGAAAACGGTACACAGCAGCCCTGGGACATACTAAGTGCTGTACACAGCAGACACTGTCCCATACTGAGTGCTCAACAATACTTGTTGAATAATAATGGGATGTATAACAGGGAGATTATAAGGCTTGTGTGATTAAAGTACATAAAAAGGTAAGTGTTCATAAATGGCAGCTATTATCCATTAATCTTTATCAGTGCATTAGGGCATACTTTAGTATCTAAATCCTTCTCTGAATACACAACTTGGTGAAGACATCAACCAAGAAGAGGATAAGCCTGGGAGGGTCCAGGCTACTGAAGGGTGTGGGAAGTTACAGAAAGGAAGTGCTAAGCTAAATTGATTCTAAGACATTCTGAATGAAATTCTTTGCTTGATGAAAATAATAAGGAACACTGGGTCTATACAAGCCCATTACAGGAAAGAACTGAGTTAATTATTTGTAAAATGTAAGCTAAACATCAGCTAAAGAACAAGATC
Organism: Dugong dugon; assembly: GCA_030035585.1. Classification (NCBI taxonomy): domain Eukaryota; kingdom Metazoa; phylum Chordata; class Mammalia; order Sirenia; family Dugongidae; genus Dugong; species Dugong dugon. The sequence continues at coordinate 6,717,325 of CM057479.1, read as the reverse complement.
TGCTTTAGATTGCTAGCTTGCCATTCAGTGGCTGGTGGTTGTCCTTTATTAAATAGCATTGGTTGTTTTCTTTGCTCAACTTTCTACTTCACTTGTCAAATAGAAATCTTTATCTTGAGGATAAAAATCCAATGTGGTTCCTTCCAGCAAGTCATTAATAGTTCACAATATAAAATTGATGAAATACACGTTGTATCAAACATATATGATATTGAGAAACAGATATAATTCTCCTGGAATCTAGATTTCTGGGGTCCGTGGAGTTGGACTAACTCACCCAAGCCATTGACCTTAGATGTCCTTTTGAACCTTGAGCCTTGAGAAAACTGGTTTCCTAAAGTCACCTTTAAGTCAAACAATAATAGCCTCATAAGCAGCTTAGTGAAGAACATCCGCCGTAGGCATTGGGCTGTGTCATGGATTGAATTGCGTCCCTCAAAAATAACTGTCAACTTGGCTGGGTCATGATTCCCAGTACTGTATGATTGTGTACCATTCTGTAATCTGATCTGATTTCCTTATGTGCTGTAAACTCTATCACTATGATGTAATAAGATGGATTAGTGGCAGTTATACTGATGAGGTATATAAGATTGGATAGGGTCTTAAGCCAATCTCTTTTGAGATATAAAAGAGAAGTGAGCAGAGACATATGGGAACCTCATACCACCAAGAAAGCAGTACTGGGAGCAGAGTGTGTCCTTTGGACCTGAGGTTCCTGCACTGAGATGCTCCCAGACCAAGGGAAGACTGATGACACAAACCTTCCTCCACAGCCGACAGAGAAAAAGTTCCCTTGGAGCTGACGCCCTGAATTTGGACTTGAAGCCTACTGGACTGTGAGAGAATAAACTTCTCTTTGTTGAAGTCATCCACTTGTGGTATTTCTGTTATAGCAGCACTAAATGACTAAGAGAGGCTGCTTTGGAAACTTATCTATGTGCAGTTAGTTTCTGGAAATAGAATTTCCAAGGTCAAACTGGAAGCTCTGTTTTAGAATAAATTGTTAGTATGTAAACATTGTTCTGGCCCTTCTTCATGGCAATGCCAATAAGATGGAGTATAAGAATTTTTGGAAGTTCTTTTCATCTTTGGAACATTTTTGACTCCCTATTTGAAATATAGGGAGGTAGCATATGATCAAGAACTAGCGGTATTGAAGGAAAAGTCCAAGCTGCACTGAAGGCATTGATGAAAAACAAGGCTCCAGGAACTGATAGAACACCAAGTGAGATGTTTCAACAAATGGATGCAATGCTGCAAGCACTCGCTCATCTATGCCAAGAATTTGGAAAACAGCTACCTGGAAACCCAACTGGAAGAGGTGCATATTTGTGCCCATTACAAAGAAAGGTGATCCAACAGAATACGTAAATTATCAAGCAATATCATTAATATCTCACGCAAATAAAATTTTTCTGAAGATAATTAAAAAACGGTTGTAGCAGTACATAGAAAGATGTTTACCTATGGGTTTTTTTGATTTATGGGCTTTACTTATTTATTTTTTATTGTACTTTTGATGAAGTTTTACAGAGCAAACTAGTTTCTCTCATTATCTTAGTCATCTAGTGCTGCTATAATAGAAATACCACAAGTGGATGGCTTCAACAAACAGAAGTTTATTCTCTCACAGTCTAGGAGGCTAGAGTTCTGAATTCAGGGCGTCAGCTCTAGGCGAAGCCTTTCTCTCTCTGTCGCCTCTGGGGGAAAGTCCTTGTCATTAATCTTCCCCAGTCAAGGAGCTTCTCAGTGCAGGCACCCTGGGTCCAAAGGACGAGCTATTCTCCTGGCTGTCGTTTATTGGTGGTATGAGGTCCCCATATATCTCTTCTCGCTTCTTTCTTTTATATCTCAAAAGAGATTGGCTTAAGACACAATCTAATCTTGTAGACTGAGTCCTGCCTCATTAACATAACTGTCAATAATCCCATTTTATTAACATCATAGAGATAGGATTTGCAACACATAGGAAAACCACTTCAGATGACAAAATGGTGGATAATCATACAATTAATGCTGGGAATCATGGACTAGCCAAGTTGTCATACATTTTGGGGGGACACAATTCAATCCATAACACTCATTAAACAATTAATACACCATTTTGTGAAATTGGTTGCCAACCCCATGCCATGTCAACAAACTCTCCTTCTTGATCTTGGGTTCCCAATTACCAGCTTTCCTGTCCCCTCCAGGCTTCTTGTCCTTGCCCCTAGGCTGGTTTGCCCATTTAGTCTCGTTTTATGTTTACCTGTGTTTTATTGACTATGCAAAGGCATTTAACTATATGGATCATAACAAATGATGGATAACATTTCAAAGAATGGAAATTCCAGAACACTTAATTGTGTTCATCAGGAACCTGTATATAGACCAAAAGGCAGTCACTGGAACAGAACAAGAGGATACTGCATGGTTTAAAATCAGGAAAAGTGTGCATCAGGGTTGTATCCTTTCACAATACTTATTCAAATGGTATGCTGAGCAATTAATCCAAGAAGCTGGACTATATGAAGAAGAACTCGGCATCAGGATTTGTGGAAGACTCGTTAACAACCTTCGATATGCAGATGATACAACCTTGCTTACTGAAGACAAAGTGGACCTGAAGCACTTACTGACAAAGATCAAAGACTACAGCCTTCAGTACAGATTACACTTCTGCACAGAGAAAATAAAAATCCTCACAACTGGACCAATAATTAACATCATGATAAATGGAGAAAAGGTTGAAGTTGTCAAGGATTTCGTTTTACTTATATCCACAACTGACGCTCATGGAAAGCAGAAGTCAAGAAATCAAACGATGTATTGAATTAAGCAAATGTGCTGCAAATCACCTCTTTAAACTGTTAAAAAGCTAAGATGTCACTTTGAGGACTAAGGTGAGCCTGGCCCTTGCCATGGTATTTCCAATCACCTCATATGCATGTGACAGCTGGACGATGAATAAGGAAGACTGAGGAAGAATTGACACGTTTTAATTATGGTGTTGGCGAAGAATATTGAATATGTCGTGGACTGCCAGAAGAATGAACAAATCTGTCTTGGAAAAAGTACAGTCATAATGCTTTTTAGAAGCAAGGATGGCGAGACTTTGTCTCACACATTATCAGGAGGGACCAGTCCCTGGAGGAAGACACCATGTTTGATAAGGCAGAGTTGTCAGCAAAAGAGAGGAAGACCCTCGAGGACACAGTGGCGCAGTGGCTGCAACAATGGGTCAAACACAGCAACATTTGTGAGATGGTGCAGGACCAGGCAGTGTTTCATTTTGTTCTGCACAGGGTAATTATGAGTTGGAACTAACTCGATGGCACCTAACAACAACAACAATTTGAAATGTTATCCCGATTTGCAAATCATATATTGAATAAACTTCAATGAATTTCTATAGTTGGCTTAATATGATTTTTAACAATATATTTTTGAACCAAAGAAGTTTTTAGAAGGATAGAATGTCAAAAATAATTTTATCTTTGAAAACACTTTAAGGTTATATTTCATTTACAAATACTGGGGTAGGGAGGCATACAACAAAAGTTCAAGGGCAAGGAATTTAAGTGAAATTGCTTTTAACATATCCGTGTCTGCCATACAGAGCTGTAGATGAACTCCCAGACATTGACCTTTCTGCACCTTTTCATTTCATACTCTAGCGCCTGTCAGGCAAAAGACCAACCTTGAGTGACTCCTGTTTTCCCGTTTAACTGTGCCATGGATTCGATTGGCTGAAAACTGCTGGAGAAAGCTGCACAACCAAGAAAATTGATCACACTCTAAATTCATGGTAACTGACCTCAAACAGACCCTCTAAATTGCCCAGCAATTGTTTTGTATTTCTGACAACTCCCTCCTGTTCACCACAACAACTATTTTAAAACCTTCTTTATCCTCCGCAGCCACTTTTATACTAACATATCTCTCTGCCCTGGCATATTAGATCACCTTGCCTCCTTTGCAGTGAAGAAAACAGAAGTCATTTGAAGGCAACTCACAACTTGCTGTAGCTAAACCCACACATCTATCCTTCTGTCCCTTGCTGGGGAAGCCAGTCCTTCCCTGGCCTTCTGCATCCACTCCCCTCCCACCTCCTTAGGAGCTGGGGGTTACTAGAAGTAAGGTGGTTATTGTTGTCATTGTTAGGTGCTATGGAGTTGGTTCTGACTCATAGCTCATAGCAACCCTATAGGACAGAGTAGAACTGCCCCATAGGGTTCCCAAGGAGCAGCTGGTGGATTTGAACTGCCGACCTTTTGGTTAGCAGCCAAGCTCTTAACCACTATGCCACCAAGGCTCCAAGAAGTAAGGTTAGTACTGTACGTCTGTCTTAAGGTGTGTTTTTCCTCAGGAGATAGGGGTTACATGAGAACAATGGTGGAACTGAGACGTCACAGCATTGAGAGGAGGGAAGGGTGACATGCAAATGGATCAGTCTCAGGAAATGAGTCTCCTCCTGTTTTCATTGTTTGGTTTTTGGTTTGTTTGTTTACAGTAGTCACTGTAACCATCTACCTGCTTCAAAAAAAGGCTGACTGTGGAGAACCTGAGGGAATATATTTTGATTCTTCATTTGGCAAGTACTTCATCAGTGGGTCATAGAAGTAAAAGGAATCTCTCAGGTCCACAAGAGTCCCTGGGTGGTGCAAAGGGTTAAGTGCTCAACTACCAGCTGAAAGACTGACCATTAGAACCCATCCAGAGGTGCCTCAAAAGACAGGCCTAGTGATCTGCTTTCCAAAGATCGCAGCCTTGAAAAGCTTATGGAGCAGTTCTACACTGCACTTATGGGGTCACCATGACTCAGAACAGACTTAACTGCAACTAACAATAATTGAGGCTATAAGATAAGAAAGGAGTAGACAGAGACAGAGAAGAATACCAAGAGATACTTCCCTGTTTGCTTCTCAAATTTGCATAGCAAAGCATAAAAAGACCAGAGAGCTAGACATCTATTTATTTTCAAAATAATGTAGCAGTCGGGACTAATCTTTTGGCAATAAAGGTTTGGATGAGTTCTAAATCACTTCTAATTCCAAATCTAAAGTGAGAAATGCAGCTAATGTACATAATTTATGTATCTTGCCTTTCCTTTCCCAAAACATCCTTTTCTTCTTTCCCCTTGTTCTCTTCTCATAGCTTTTATCAAATTTGATCTCTGTGGTTAAATTTCATCTCCATCTTCCTTGGAATGGACTCCAGGGCACATAACAACAACAATAGCCTCTTCTTGCTTCTCTTCTGTAGCTTCTTCAGAGTATAAACAGAGATAGAAGTTAAAGAGTAACAGACGATACACAGTAGATTGCCATGGGCAGGAGGTGCCTGGAACTTCAAAGTTACAGAAGTTTTTGTTTTACATTCTCTACGGTGCTAGAGAGAATAAAAACAATTTTCTCATGAGAACAAACCAGGAGATTGTTACAAATCTGAATAGCAGAATTCTCTGAAGTTAAGTTCCTCAAGAAACACCATCAATGCCAAGAACTATTGGCTTTGTATCCACTTGAGTTCTATATACAGTGGTCGTTAGCATGTAACAGCTCCTTATCAGGTTAATAACTTGGGGATGTCTGTATCTATAGCAATCTATCTCTATATATACACACATGTACATACATTTTGTAATAGAGCCAGTTTCAATGACAGATTAGCGTCCAGATTAAACATACATGGACATACCTCATCAAAAGCTTTTGAGTATTCCAAAATAAAAAAACTCTTTCTAAACTTCCTCTGAGAACTTTTTCACTTTCAAACACCATAAACGTGATGGGAATTTGGCACTAATTCTGGTTCAAAATAAAATATTTGCTGAATATTTAAAAGTCTGAAAATTTATTTGTATTATTGTCAGTGCTCATGATGAAAACTAAAGATGAAAAAGGAATAGAAAATATATAATTAACTTTGTAAGAAATCTTTTTTTCCCCCAAAAAACTTCTTATATTATTGTTACGTTATAAGGCATTGAGTCCTTTACTATTTTTTAGATTAAGGTCAAAAACAAAATGGCATGTTGATTATTCTGAATCAGGAAAATAAGGGCTTGATATTTGAAATAGAAAATGAAATTAAGATCACACTAATTTAGGATGTTTTTATTCTTAGAGACATTTTGAATAAGGTAATGATGAGTATTGTGGGTTAACAGATCATTGCTAACACCATCCCCGGCCTTATTCTACAGTGAAAGAATGACTACTTTGCTAGGTAACTTCCGCAGCCTCTTTCAAAAAGGAATTATTTTATCTTTATAGGCCACCTTGCACGTACAAATGATTTTGAATAGAGTTGGAAGGTTCCATTTCTCATGTAGCTCAAAAAAATCACTTTATGTTCTGTTGAGTGATAACCCAGAAATAACCGTAGTAGTAGGCTGTTAATTAATTATAGCTTCTCTTACCACCAAGGAAATGGTCAAAAACAAATAACAGTAACTTTAAATGTCCCAGTCCCAAACTGGGCTTGATTTTATAATTGCTAAAAAACCTCCTGTTATTAGATTCTCAAAACCACCCAGAATTTCTAGGTTTCCACAGAGCCTAAATGATAATTTATTGATAGGATTTGTCCCACCCTTTGAAGACATCTGATCTCAAGGAAAGCTCTGAGAATTTTAGGTCAGAGAAGCAAGTTAGGAAAGAGCAAAAGGTAAATAAAGCACTGAGGAAGTTAAAGCTCTGTACCCCCACCAAGGCTGATCAGGAAATGGAAGGTCTTCTTAGGAAATGTTGCTAACAGGAGTGCTATCTCACCATCTGTTCATCGTTTTCACTTATGACTCACAGAGTCCTGCTTCTAAGCCGTAACCCATCCGGAGAATACTCTTCCTCCTCTTCACCAGTCCTCATCCAAGAAACCTTGTCTGATTAACTGCACCTCAGCTTGATCACTTCTTTATTCAACACCGGCTCAGAATTAATTAAGCTTCAGACAAATGACAAGCCTTGAGACAGCCTACCACAGAATGCTCTTCTATTTAGAAAGAAATGATAGACTAAGAGGATCACATGGGATTTATACTCTAGGCTGAAATTCAAAATTCTCTCCGCTAAATCAATATGACATGGAGATGCTAAAAATGTGAAGGCAAAGGTGAATAAATGCTCTTTTCTAAAGACCTAGACTCACCTGTGAATTCTTTATTAACTCCTTTGGAGTTTAAAGAAAACAAAGTTATACACACATACCAAGATATGTAGGTGTATATATATATATATTTAATGGGAGACATGGCTTTTTTTCCCTCTACGATACTGGAAAAATAATAGATTCCCTAATGGTTATGAAAGCAAATAACATTCACTACTAATTTGTTATGCCATTATTTGTGCTATTTTTGAATCATTAACTGAATATAACTAATAAAATAACAATTAAAAAAATTACTATATTTAATGTCCCCGATTCTACAATGTAAATCAACAAAGCCTGAAAAACTTTAAATTTCCTAGACTTTACTAGATATTTGCATACTTGGAATACTGTTTCCTTGATGTTTGTAAGTTTTTGAAAAATCTGGTTATTTATTTACGCAATAGTGATTACAAAAAACAAACTGTTAAGAGAAAAAATCTTTTATAAGGATGGAGTAAAGAGGAGTTTGAGCTGAAGGCCATAACCAATGAAACACAAAACTTGGGTGTATATTTGTGTGGCAAAGACATATGCAAGCATCGGGGGTGGATTATCCAATAGGCAAGGTAAGCATGGTGCTTATCTTGCTTACCAGACCCTCTGTAGTTGAACAATTTCACATTTTTTCACCACATCAAAGATTCTGCTTTTAGCTATGGCCGGCATCTCTCTCCCAACCTCACAGTACCTTCCTACAGAATCAAAGCATCTTTTTAAATTTGCAATCCTACCTAAAGCAATCTACAGATTCAGTGCAATCCTTATATAAATCTTAACAACATTCTGTACTGAAATGGAAAAACTATTGACCAACTTCATATGGAGAGGAAAGAAACCCTGAATAGCCAAAGGTAATACTGTAGAAAAAGAACTAAGAAAGAGGTCTCACACTCCCTGATATCAAACACACTATTAAAAAAAAAAAAAAAATCCATTACTGTCGAGTCGATCCAACCTACTGTAATCAAAACAGCCTGGTACTGGTTCAATGATAGACACATAGACCAGTAGAATGGAATTGAGAACCCAGTATTAAACCCAGTCATCTATGGACAACTGATTTTCAACTAGGGTCGAAGTCCATTCAGTGGGGCAGAAAGAGTCTCTTTAATAAATGGAGCTGGCAAAACTGGATATCCACCTGCAGAAAAATGAAAACAGGATCCATACTTCATGTAATTCACAAAAATCATCTCAAAATGGATCAAAGATCTAAATGTTAAATCTAAAACCATAAAATTCCCTGAAGACAACATTGGAATAAAATTATGAGTCATAATCAACTCGATAGCAATGGGTTTGGTTGGTTTTAGAATCTTTTGTAAAAATAGGATAACAAACATTCCAAAAATGCATGAACAGTTTGTTCTCTGTGTGCCTTTTGCTTTCTTTAAACATATTTAGCATCATAGTCTGAAAATTATCTATTCTTTGTGTTAGTCCAGCTTCCATAGGAGAGATCTCTTGTTCTTCATGTTTTGCTTTTAATTGTTCTTTCTTCTGCTGTGAGTTTGTGTGTTTTACTAACTTTTGTTCAACTTGGGCCATTTCTTTATCTTTAAAAAAAAATTTGATTCTGTTGATTGTGAGTAAATTTTCTAATTGGGCGCCCTGGTGGCACAACAGCCAAGCACCCGACTGCCGACTGAAAGGCCAAGGCCCACGCCCACCAGCCTCTCCGTGGGAGAAAGATGCGGCAGACCGCCTCCGCAAAGACTCACAGCTCTGGGAACACCATGGGGCAGCTTCTCTCAGCCCTGCAGGTTCACTATGAGTCAAAATGACCCAGTGGCAGTGCCACTAGGTGGTACTTTTATCCTTAGGTTTTTCCAGTGCCGTTCAGGAATTCTGTATGCTTGGTCTCTGGAACTCAATACGTGTTCACGGGGTTGGGGGGTTAGTTGTTCAGAGACTCTGCCATAAGTGGTAGGCCTTGACTTTCCTGTGGTGATAGTGTGGGCTCTCTGTATTTCCATCACTGGCACCCCTGCACAGACATCCCATGGTGTCCTGCTATGGGCCGTTTCCTCTGTCGCTGTCAATCTGAAGTATTCTCTTTACCCTGCCGCCCTTGAAGTTCCTCCTGGTCCTAGTCACCACCCATCTGGGGCCTCAGTGAAATTCAGCAGCACTCTCAGGAAACACCACAGTCTCCCTTATCCCCCTCCCAATTGTGTGGCCCAAAAACTCCCACAGCCAATTTGTGCTACCTTAAAAAAAAGAAATTGGGCTAGAGATGGTTCAGATTAGCTCTTTTTCTATGTTCCATGGTTGGGGTGTTAGCCAGCCCCATCCCAAAATGGCTGCAATAAGCAAGTACTTCCAACGTTAGTGGATAGCGTCTCCCAGCTTTTGAGCTGACCCCGTTCCTCCTCTTCCCCAGTTCTGGACTCTTTCTGACTCTCCAATATCTCAGCTGGTGTTCAGAGTTCTGAGATCTCAGCCTGTGCTTGTTTTTATTCATTGTTCGGTGAGTTAGTTGCTGGCAGAGGAAATGGGAGCATCCCCTCACTTTGCCACCTTGTGCCACCTTCCCTATATTGATTTTTCAATTAATTTTTCTCCCTTCAAGTATAAGCATATTAAAAACAAAGCAAAACTAGAATGGTGAAAGAAAAGGTTAAGAAAGATATGTGTTCACCTATATGACACCAAAAGAAAAATAAACCAAATACCTTCGTAGAAGAGTTCATATGGGGAATATGTTGATTTTTTTGCTTTCTAAGAAAGAATGTGCCAAGTTCTTTATCTCCCATTGAGTATTACACCTAGGAGTTAGATTGCCTGGATTTGAATCTCAGCTTTACCACTCACCTGTGGGACTTCAGGTAAGCAAATTATTCCCTCTAAATCTGTTTCACCATCTGTAGAAAGCAGATAATAATATTCATACCTACCTCATATAGTTGTAAAGATTAAACTATATAATCAAAGTATAGTGGTTAGCATAGTTCTGGAGCATATTAAGGAGCAATTAAATGTCAGCTGGGATTATCACAGTCCCTGCGTAGTACAAATAGTTAACAAGCACAGCTGTTAACCAAGGTTGGCAGTTCAAGTCCAACCAGAGGTACCTCAAAAGAAAGGCCTAGTGATCTATTTCCAAAAGATCACAGTCATTGAAAACTCTATGGAGCACAGTTTACTCTGTCACATGTGGGGTCAACATGAGTCAGAGTCAACTTAATGGCAACTGGTATATATGTATATATTATTACCAACATTACTATTTCAAAACACTCTAAAGCTAACAAGAAAAGAAAAAAATATTTTCCCCCTTGTCTTGTAAATACAGAATTACTTAATTTAACTAAGCATTTAAATGATATAGAGGAATAAAGGCAATGTTTAAGTTCTCGGAAATTAATTACAATGAGAACTTCTTAAAATAACAGGTTTTCATGCTATTTAAAGAACAAATTCTGTTTTGTTTAATAGTTTGCAATCTGCGTATGTCAATTCTTAGAAAATAGTGTTAAAAGGAGAAAATCCCATATTTCTACATTCTGTTCTTATTTATAGAAAGTGCTATTTCATAGCATTTTTAAAAAAATTCTTCTCACTCAGTAATGATATTTAACAGAAACGACTTTCCTTAGTTAAATCTGGAGCCTTGATGGCATAATGGTTAAGAGCTAGGCTGCTAACCAAAAGGTCGGCAGTCCAAATCCACCAGTCACTCCTTGGAAACACTATGGGGCAGTTCTACTCCATCCTATAGCGTCGCTATGAGTAGGAATCGACTTGAGGGCAACAGGTGAGTTAAATCTAGACACAAAATTCAAAATAAAAAATACCTCTTGGAACACAGGCACTACATTACCCCACCACAGCAGCAAAATTTAAAGGGGTATGCTTCACCATGAAACCGTTAGATAAGTGGGGTGCCTGAACTTATATCAAAACCAGATATTTTTCCAAACTTTAGTTTTGAAACAGAAAACACCTTCCACCTTTAAATGGCACAAAATTGCATTCTTTCTTAAACAAAGTTTTATTGAGAATCTGTTTAGTAAGCTTAACATTCAGGTTGACAGGTAAGTAACAATTTAGATAGATAGCCTCACTCAAAATATATTTCCCTCAAAATTATGTTAATAGCATTTCTAGATTATTCCCAAAATAAAGTGCCTAAAGGCAATATTTATAGGCAAAAGACTCCTTGATTTACTGTCTGCAAGTCAAATTATATCTTGCTTCATGCTTAGCAACTGCTTCGGTTACAAGAGAGAAATGATTGTGGGAGTTACATTTCTTTTTAAGTTTGTGTACAATTTGCTCTTTCTCGTAACTCTACTTTTAGACAACTATTTTGGCTACTCCAGCTACTCCAAAATCCTCCTATTTCTTCCACTAACTAGTCATGCTTTATACTGTACTGAATTGTCATCTGCTCTGTGAAAATTTTTCTGACTTCCTGAGTCTAGTTATCCCTTGATTTGTAAATGAGTGACTCAGTCCTTGCCCTTATCTTGTAGTAACTAACTATATAATGGGTCTCTGGTGGTGCAGTGGTTAAGAGATTGGCTGCTAATCAAATGTCAGCAGTTCGAATCCACGAGCCACTCTTTGAAAACCTCACGGGGCAGTTCTACTCTGTCCTGTAGGGTTGCTATGAGTTTGAACTGACTTGACAGCAACAGGTTTAACTGTACAATCCCTGACAATCATCTGAACTCTGTGACATGAGGAAATGGCCAAGATTACCTCAAAGCTCTAATATTCTAATGAAATTTGTTGACTCTATCACAAATATGTCCACACAGTTTTTCACTGGTCACTCCATAAAGTTATCAGAGCTATTCCATTCAAGTGCCCTCACCTGTACCTCAAAAATCACTTAGGTTTCCAATTCCATGCACAGAGCTTCGAGGTCAAAGGAAAGTAACTTAAGATGTAGGGGATGCAAGACAAGGACAAAGTTATCTTTTAAGTAAAAGTGACATGTTAAAAAGAAACAGCACTGTGAACAGGTTCTTCATGCAGTAACTGGGATCACAGACAAAAAATGACACATCCTCAATCTGGAGAGGACTGCAGTTCATGTAGTAGATTTTTTTTTTTCCCCCAGAAAAAGCATTAGCAACACATCAGTAGCAGCTTCAAATAAAGAAGACAATAATAGATAAATATATCCCTGGGTAGAGAGAAGAAAGACGCTTAATAAAAGGCATCTTGGTCATTTTAAATGTCTCAGAGATTTGGACACATCTGGCAGAAATTAAGCTGTTTTCTGGAAGTGATCCAAATGGGAACTTTTAAAACTCAAAGATATTACAGAAATTTGTATCAGTCCTTATATGAATTGATTTGTCTAATTCTGCAACAACAGACGGGATAATGTTTGACAGAGTTTCTTCTGTCCCGTGTTCCACCCCCAATCAAGGAAGGGCAAGCAGCAGGTCCTTTCATTACTGCACAAAGCTGAAGTCTTCCGAATCAGACATGACTTATCTTTACACCTTTAATGGGCTACTGTCAACCCCTACTGAATGGGTTTCACTGCCTGCCTGTCTACTGCTGTCTTCTTCAATTGAGAAGCATGCTGCTAGATTAAAAGGAAGTTCTCTGGGTAGCACACGCGATCTGTTCTGTGTCAGGAAAATGCAACCCGCCTTGAAAATGATACAATTTCAAAGATCAGCTCTGATCTGAGATGAGATTTATATAACCATGGTGTCACAAAAGGCCAAACCTTCCCCAAAACCAACAGCAGAATTATAGACTCAGAACGTGTGCAGGAGAAAAGGGGCCAAGTTTGCAGGCCTGTAAAGTTAACAATTGGCTAGGCCGCTGCCCTAGTTTTGCATAAAAATAAAACTGGCTGGAATTCATAGGTATTTGGACTTCTTTTTTCCAGCTAAGTCGTTTTAAAAATGGTTAAAAAGGAAGTCTAGGAGCCCTGAGCAATTCATGGTGGAGATATCTTCACTGACCTTCTGACCCACACCTTGTCTCCCCTTTTACCTTTGTTTCCTCTTCTCCTGCCCGTTCTCATGCATCAAAAAAGCGTTTGCTTTGTATCTATTGTACACCCTTCCCATACACTTTCTGTCAACGCTCCCTCCTTCCTTTGTTACATCCAAAAAATTGTGCCCTCTCTCACGTAGCCTGTTAATGCCTACAGCATATCAGCAGCACCAGCCTCAGTCCCCCCTTGCCTCCCACCCTCCAGATCCTTCCTCCCGCCCCACTGACCCTCAGAAGTAAACAGGTTGCTAACTTTGGTACACTTGTCAAAGGATCAGAGGTATAATGTAATGCGACCTGAAATTTCTCTTATAATACTTAATCATTTATAGCATAGATAATTTGAAATACACTCAAAACAGTTTTTATTCAGTTCTGATCTTATGCAGGAGAAAAGGGCCTCATGTATATTTTATTACCCAGAATGCTGTCTGGCTATTGAGCAGGTTACTGCACCGAGATTTAAAAGTTTGATATCTTTATTTTTCAAAAGCTCTATACTGAAAGCTCTGTTCCCCAAAACTGTAAAACTGCAAGAGACTAAGTGTTTATGCTCACAGGTAAATTGATGTTATATTCTTATCCACAATATTTGCCCTAACACTATCTCTTTTCAAATACTTAAGAAATTGGAAAGAGTAACATATCTGAAAAAGTAAACATGTCATACGAAGCAAAAAGTAAGTGCCACACAAAATAAATCAGGTGTAGTTTAAGACAAGATTTTATAATGTAAGAAGAAAACATTTGCTCTGGATAGAGTGAGTGCAGGTTTTACAATCCACTCTATCTAAGTATATTTAGAGGGAATGATCCCTGTTTCTTCATACCCTTTTTTATAGTGGGCTCAGAATTTTTAAGAGAAATGATGAAGCACAAGTATCAGAGCCTATAAACTGCCACTATCCAGAAAATAGATTATGCTTTTACCTACCACGGCACATCTCCTACTACTTACTACTAACACATTAAGAATTGTGGTACAGCAAGAAATGCAAGAACATGTATATTACAGTAAACATTCATGTAACCTGCCATAACAGCAAATGTCATTAAAATCTCATTTCCCATGATACAGTGAAGTGTCAGCATAATGCAGTTCTCAGATTTCAGGGACTGTAGTCCTCCTATACAGGATTCTTTGCTACATGAAGACAGCCCTGCTCCCCTGTGCCCATGTGGTAGCTCAGGCTTTTCCGGATCCTTGACATTCAGAGACAGCCTGAAGCGGCATGGCAGTGAGACAATGCCTTGTAATTTCCCATGTGCAAGATGCTTCCTCTGTATGTATCCATGAGGCTCACTTCCACACCCCTGGTACCACTCCAAAGTACTCATTACCTTCCAACATACTATCTAGTTTATCTAGCTATTTATGAATTATGATTAATTGTGTATCCTTCTCAACACACGCACACACTAGCGTGCCAACTCACGAAGGCAAGATTTTGTCTGTTTTGTTCTCTGATACATCTAGCACAATTGTTTAGTACAGTACCTGGCACTTGCTGTTCAATGAACGCTTATTGAACGGGTAAATTTTTTCTAGGGATAAAATTCATAATATTCATATGTAATTTGAGGTGACAATTGGGGCTAAGCATTAGGGAACAGAACTTGGATTTAATAGACCAATTATTACTTAATATTGCTTCTGAACTATGCCTTGTCAGATGTCTAAACACGAAAACAAGACATTCGGGTTTTTTTGGGTTTTTTTTTTAATTATCTATCTACTTATCTTACAATTTATGGGTGAAGTTAATGGTTGACACACTTTGGCAGGCAAAATATATCCTGTTGTAGAAGATTCAAATGAACTCTGCTTCTGACCAGAAACATAAATTGATATTGGAGAGTTTAAAGTCTTTTGTGTTTCTGTACCAATTAAGCACCTTGAAGCACAACATGCAAAAAACAGAAAAAAAAAAACCAAACACGTGCAAAAAAAACACATTAGAACAGTAATAAATAAGCAATAATACTCCAAAATGATTGGTATTAGATTTTAGTTGAAGAAAAGCTAATTAATCAACAACAGAAACTATTCAAGGCCAATCTCAGACAATACTTCCATTTTACATGTAAGAAAGGAAATGCACAAATAAATTAAGTGAACTGGCATAGTTCACAACAAAATGGCATCCAGAACTCTAGTGGACCGCACGAAGCTAAAATAGTAATAGGACACTTGCAAAACCATGTATGCAGCCAGGTGGAGTGGGAGAGAAGAACAAAAACATCTAAAAGCTTTTAGAGAATGGAAGGAATGATGGAGACTTCTCACTACATTCAACATTTATTTTAAAAAACATATTGAGCATTTAATATATAACAGACGTAATGACTAGCTCTGAGGATACACTGTGGAGAAAGGAACATCTAGCTGGTATACCCAGTATCCTGAGCCAGTAGGGAGTCTGGAGGTAGCATCAGAAAGCAACTTCGTTTCCTTGCCTCTGCTGTCCATTTAAATGTATGCCATGTGGGTGGTTTCCTCCCTGCCGCTGTGGATGGAAACCAGGACAAGTCATGAAACTTCTCATTTTCAGATAACCAAAAGATGCTCTAGACACTTTCAACCACTTCAAGTCATGGTCTCAGCTTAGTAATTACAACATCCAGTCCAGTGTAATAATAAAATTTTTCTAACTTCATTTGAATTTAAGACTGCTCTTTTGCCTCTTATTATGAAGGTGGGACCTAGAGCATATCAACAATTCTTTTTCTGAAAAAAAATTATACATATGAATATTATATATACGTAACATATATACGTATATATTTATATATGAGAGTGCCGGTGGAGCAGTGGTTAAGAGCTTGCCTGCTAACTGAAAGGTCTGCAGTTTGAATCCACCAGCTGTTCCTTGGAATCCTTATGGGGCAGTTCTACCCTACCCTACAGGCTTGCTATGAGTTGGAACAGATTCCATGGCAAGGGGTTTGGTTTTGGCTTCTATATATATATATTTAAATCTCCAATAATAACTTGGTCTTGCCAACCTCTTTTACAGGCTAGAGGTCACTTAAAAAAAAATAAAACCAAACCCATTGCCCTCAAGTCGCTTTTGACTCTATAGGACAGAGTAGAACTGCCCCGTACGGTTTCCAAGGAGGGCCTGGCAGATTTGAACTGCCGATCTTTTGGTTAGCAGCTGTAGCTCTTAACCACTGTGCCACCAGGGTTTCCTCACAAAATTAGTTTAGGGACTGTCTTCTTTCAAACTCTGCGCATGTGTTATACAGTCTCAGTTTGGAAGGTGTCATCTATTGTCTCGGGGCTCTGGCAAAACTCTGGGTGAAACAGTTGCATTGTAACACTGAGATCAGCAGAAAGGATTCAGCCGGGGTGGACAGATAAACAAAATGAACAAGTCATGAAGGAAGCAATGGCGTGGGGGGAAGGGAGGGGAGGGGGGACGGAAGGCGTTGTTAAGAGGGCGAAAAACTGGCTTGTTTTAGAAACTGGAAGAACGTCAGTATGAAGCGGTGTACAGCAAGGTTCAGAGGAGGAAAGAAGGAAGACAGGAACAGAAGGCGGGAAATAAGGAGGGAAAAAAAAAGAGGGGGCAGAAGGGAGGCAAAAAAGCATATTTTAAAATTCTGTTATCCATGTTAACTGAATAACTTATTAAAGAGAGTAAGGTTAGCTCTGATATTTTCATTATCATAGAGTTATATATTTTAGTTATCATAGAGAAAAGCAAAAGTTTGTTAACTTTGATGTGTAACTTAATCAGCTTTTAAAAAGCCTAGAATTCTGTTTAAATGTAAGTATTTTTGTTGTGAAGAAGGAGGAAGAGGAAGAGCAGCAGACGAGGAGGGGGGAGAAAGGCGACATTAAGTTCCCACTACTCCTGGTCATCTGACTTAGTCATTTGGTTTCCTGGGAAATTATCCTGATTTTACAAAAAAAATTCAAACTTATCAATACTTAATGTAAGTAGTGGGGCTATAAGAGACCTTGCTTTGAGGGTAGAATGACTAACTTGCTCTGCGACCTGAAGGAGAAGGCATAGCCTCTCCAGGGGTCCTTTTCCTCATAGTGAAGGGGACGTTATTTAATTTTCAGTAACTCCATGGTTGAATGGGTGAGCATCTTCCACCCTCAATGGGAGATAAATAACAGAGAAAATTAAAATGAATAAAATCGATAAAAGGAGCCCTGGTGGCGCAGTGGTTAAGAGCTATGGCTGCTAACCAAAAGGTTGGTAGTTCGAATCCACCAGGTGCTCCTTGGAAACTCTATGGGGCAGTTCTACTCTGTCCTATAGGGCCACTATGAGTCAGAACCAACTCGATGGCACACAACAACAAGAAACTCAATACAAAAAATAAAAAAGATGAGAATCATGTTTTTAAGTTACCCAGTAACAGTCAATGATAATTAAATTAACCACAATACAAGAAAATCATTCTCCCAGAGTCAGCTTAGACATATCACAACGGGATTCAGCCAAGGTGATCTGGGAGATTTACTCTTCAGCGTAAAACCTTATCTGTATATAAATATGTGCATTTTAAGTAAAAGCTCACAGGAATGAAAAAAAGATTTACAAACTATTTTTCCAGCTAGAGTCACAGATGTCAAAGAAATAAAGAAGAGGCACTTCCCAAAATATTTGAGTAAAATAAAAAAAGTAAAATGCTGCTTAACGAATGGAGAGGTTACAGCTGAGAAGCTGGTGTTATAATGGCTAAAAAGTGAGGAATTGTAGCTCTGATTAAAGGGAACCCTGTAACAAGGTAACATATGCATGATGTCACTACCTGAGATACTTCTGGAGCCCTGGTTGCCTAGTGGTTAAGAGTTCGGTTGCTAACCAAAAGGTCAGCAGTATGAATCCACCAGCTGCTCCTTGGAAACCCTATGCAATAGGTCATCATTGACTGAAAGGCAACGGGGTTTGGTGTTCTTTTGGTAAGATAATTCCTGGTTTTGTAGTAAGCACTTTAGTAAGTTGTATTACACTTTCCTTATTAGCATTCAGTTTAATAAGTTACTATTTTAGTGGTTGTTCAGGCGAAGGCATTAATTAAAAATTGTAATCTCCATTTTACCAGAAGTAACTAGTTCAGTAACTTATTAAAATGATACTGGGAAATATTTCTACAGCTTTCGGACTAACTCTGGCAGTGAATAGCTAGTATAAGGGAGAAGATCTCAGTAATTTAAAATAAATGAGGCTCTAAAATAATGAGGTTTTGTGTGTGTGCCAAAATTGCCCTATAAATAGGTGGATTATAGGCAGTGTGACCATCTAACTTATCATTCAATCTATGACACTTTTGAGAGGGAAAGGGGGACTTTTAATAATTAACCTATGACAAAGGGGTAAACTCGGACCATCAGAGATGAACTGGCATCTATAGGTACCTAAGTGGTTACAGCGAGGTTGATGATACTGCACAGTCTAATTTCACTAGAGCAGTATTTCTTTAAGCATATACTCCTGAAATTCAAATGTACCTGCTGAGATATATTGTTAATATTATTACAACTTCAGGGCAAATGTCATTATCCAGAGACTTTTTTTCTCAAAAAATACCTAAGTTAGTTTTTGAGTGTTTATTAGGAGAAAAAAAGTGAGATAATTATGGACCATGGGGCATTCTCCAAAAATGTGTGAGCCATGTTGAATGGACTTTGGCAGGCCAAAGGTGGCCTATAAGGGGTAATGGAAGCAGAAACACTGCAAGAAACAGAGAAAGAGGAAGAGTAAAAGAAATTTCACCAGCATTTTGCTTAAGGCCAGGAAAAGTGATAGGAGATGTGGCAAGTTGGGGATTCCAATGCATACATCTAATGATGTCCTGCCTGCTTCATGAAATTAAACAACATATTTTTGAGTTCCCATTATATGCAAGATGCTACCAGAGATACAAAAATATAGTAAGACTTAGTTCCCACCATAAAGAAATTAATGAACTTGCTAAGACTTATATGAGAATTGAGAATGTTAATGTTCTAAAAGAAAAGAGGCTTTTATATGACAAGAAAAACTAATCTGATTAATAAAAGTTGGTTGCCTCTGTGTTCATGGCAGCAGTCAGTGGAAAAAGTAATTTTTAAAAATCAAGATAATCTCATGGATCACACTGAGTGAACTGCTTCCATTGGTTACACCTTTCACTACTCTGGGCTCGTAGAATTGACTGATGACCGTGTTCATTTGGTTGGCCTTGAAGTTGACAGGAGAAGGCAAGACCTTTCTAGCACTAAAGTCAAAAACAGCCTCCCTGAAGGCCAGAGACAGAAGGAAAGACAAAGATCAACTATTAAGAGGTCCCCAGGAAGACACAGGCAAGGCAGGACTTCCTGAAATTTATGTTTGAGATTCCAGGCACCATGGCCTGGGCCTCTGAGCTTTGTCACCATGAATTGACAGAAATGTCCTTCTGAGGTTTACCTCCTCGTGTTGTTGCTGCTTCTGTTGGACATCAAGTACGTAATGTTCCCTGAAATATTTATGTTATCAAGATATCTCTGTGATGGCCACTTCCCACATATGGAGGAGGGCAAGAGATAACACTCAGGGAAACTCCCCAATAACAGTGCTCCAGGAGGCATAGCTGTGCTCCCAAGAAGAACACAGCTGTGCTACAAGGCTCTTTCCAATAATGTGATCTTCCAATAACCCATTCCAATGTTTAAAGTACTTAAGGAGACTGAGCTGCAATGTCTGACTACCCCTGAGAACAATGATAGTGAATGACCATTATGACAAGGAGTAGACTACCAGGTATCATGGAGACAATCCTCTCAGGTAAGGCCAGATAAGAGTTAAATAATAATAACCTAGGAAATCCATGGAAAATGTTCTGAAAAAGCACCAGTAGTGCTTAAGGGAAGAACGGGAATACAATGCTATAATGCCATCCTTATTAATTTAAGTTAGATAATGACAGAAAAGAAAGTACACTCCCCTTCTGCTGTGGTAGAAATGGGCTTGGGGAAAATCCTCACTCAGCAGAGTCTATCCTGGTCAGAGCCCCACTTCAACGGTTCTGTGGGAATTTTTTTGGCACGTGAAAAATGGCCTTTAGGGTCAAGGCTATAAAGTAGGAACTTAACACCATTAATCAGACTATATATGTATTTACATACAAAGTAAAATTCTAAGTTCATCCCTTTAAACCACTTAAGATAATGGCAGTCAAAGAAAGCAAGGGGATCTCTAGCGGCATATTTGGAAGGTAAAACTCTACCCTTAGTGGAAGGTCTGACATCTGGGACCACTGCTTCATGGTTATGGTTTTCATTACCCTATATATCACATGGAGCCCTGGTGGCACAGGGGTTAAGAGCTTGGCTGCCAACCAAAAGGTGGGCAGTTTGAATCCACCAGCCATTCCTTGGAAACCCTATGGGGCAGTTCTATTCTGTCCTATAGGGTCACTATGAGTCAGAATCAACTAGACGTGAACGGGTTTGGGTTTTTTTGGTTTTTTTTATATCACACATCAATTGCATGGATCTAGGACACTAGATTGCACCAGGAAAGCCATCCAAACAGAGTAGCTAGGAAAACCACTTCCACGAGGCCTGTTCTTACAGTCAGCCGTCTACAGTCCATTCATCGGAGTCTGCTTCTCTTGCTAACTCTACACCTTTCTGGTGGCTGGGTGCCTTCCTCCTCCTGTCCCCTGTGTTTCTTTTTGCTTCTCTATGCCTGTGGGCTTACAAGAGAAAGAAAAATACTTAGAGATGCTTGAAGATTCTACCTTTGTTCTGCTTACTCCTGACATTAAGATAAAACTGTCTACTGTGGAATGTCAAGGAAACTTGACTAGAAATTTGAAATGCGTTTCAGACTCGATGCAACCATCTGTTACTTTTAAAGTTAGACTAACGGAGCCATTTATCACAAATACAGGTAAGCCAGCAAAAATGATTCACAGGCTCTCCTGTGTCATTGGAGGTGATCACCCAGTCTACCTGAGTTTCTGTCTGTATTTGAACAATGCGATGGTATTAGTAGGTAGCTTCCTACACTTTTACTTTTTTGAAACTCCCCAGAAAACATGGACTTGGAATCATCCTTTTGCTTCGTATTTGTCAAGTAGGATAACCTATTACAGTTTCCAATTTTAACCTGTAGGAACCTAGTCCCTCCTTAACCAGTGATCTTAAAAAGGAGAGGGATCAGAAAGTCACTTTGGTGTTTAATATCAATATGCCTTTCTACGGATAGAAAATGCCACCATCCCAAGAATAACCCAGGGATTGGCATATAAGGGTCTCACTTTCTAATGTAAATGATGATCATCTTGAAAAGTGATTAAAAATTAGAGTGGCTAATATACTGTCACATAATTGATCCTGTTATAGATGAATCTGACTGATATTCACTTATTCTCCCTCTACCAGCTTGACAATGTTCCAGAAACACAGAAAGAATGGACAATTCCTACTTGAGCATGACTGTCCTTTTCAAAAAAAAAAAGAATTTGGTATTTTTCCTCTAAAACTTAATGGTAAAGGTCAAAATTTCCACTGTTAAAAATCCATTTTGAAGAAAGAAGTGTGGAAGGCAGCTTCTTACAAAATTATCTTTTACATATTTTTTTGCTATTTGAGCTGTCCAGAGTAGCAACCAGAAAAGGTTCATATTAGTAAGGCACAGATTTCTGCCATGTATTAAGTAGACTCAGAAAACAAGGATTACCCCTCAAGCCAGAAAAAGCCATACGAGATCATAAATGCTAGCAGTTGTGACTAGTCCATCCATTTAAAAAAAAATTAAAAGAACCCATACAATATATAGAACAAATGGAAACTGTGAATGGTAATGCTCCAGAACATATAGTGCCGTCCTGTGGATACTTCTGGCAATGTAATGGGAGCATTTTAAAATGGTGGTTTTTACTAATATTCTTCTTGTGTGGAATAAATAAATATTACAGAACGTTTTGGTAGGTGGGAAATTCATTTATTTTTCATTATTTGTAGCTGTTCCCAATACTAATTATTCCTCCATGTCATTGGTGATAAGCTCATTGCCCTGTTAATTCAGAGTAAATATATTGATACTCATGAGTATAACTGGCGTATCCCTCAACACATGCTACAATGTCTGGTATACAGTCAGCAAATTAATAGATACTTATTATATAAATGAGTGAAAGAACTGAAGCTTAAGAAAACAGAAGCAGTACACTCTTCCAAGTGGAACACAGGAGAAAAACAAAATTATTCTTTTTTCATTTTTTTAGCAATTAGAAAACCAGTATTCTCACTGCAAACATTAAGCATTTCTATATGTAAGGAAGGCTGAATCCAGGGCATTGTAGAAAGCAGAACTTCGGGTGTTAAAAAATGCAGAACCACTGTCCAGACGGCCAGTTTTATGAGCGGCACGGTCACATGTTACAGCAAGCACAGATCTTTCCGTCCTAATCCCAGTCAAACCAACACAGTTGTAGACTTCATGCATCATGTATACTGTAGAAGCTGTAGATTCAATGACTTAAGTAGACATAAGGGACCCACAGTAAAAAATTCAGAAATAGCTCTCTTAATTATTTTTGCTTATTGGGGAACAAATAGATGTGAGGATGGTTGTACAAAAATCAAAATAAAAAACTATATACATGTATACATATACAAACACATACGCACACACCGCTAAAATAGATATGTATTACGTCATGCTCTACGAAAGAGAGAAATGTTGAACATTTTTACATGAACATGGACGGACACACACACATATACTAACAGAGACAAGAGACAAATGAGCACGCACTTTGGAATAAAATAAACTAACCAAATCCATTGACCTTGAGTCAATTCTGACTCATAGCAACCCTATAGGACACAGTAGAACACCCATAATATAGTGAGATGTTCAACATTCATAATTTATCCAATCTGTAATTCTCTAAAATAAATAAATGAAAAATTGCACACAAGGCATAAGACAGAAAAAAGAAATCCAGTTGATGAAAGAAAGGGTCACTGTCTCCTCCCGCCCAGCCGAGTGCTCCTCAAAGCTCCATGGCCCTCGGCCATGTCACGGTCATGCTACATTCACCCAGAATACTGTGCCTCCAACCGTTTGTAGATCCAAATTCTTTGTTTTCCCATTTCTCGGAAGAGTCCAGATCTTCTTCACACTCCACCAACACCTCAGATTTTAAAGCAGAGAAGAAAGCCCTCAGATGTGTTGCCAAGAGGAAAATAAGTAGCTGGATACCCTGATTCCTGGCATCAATTTCTATTAAAATGTTATTTGACTGCTTTGGTTCTTCCTTTAGAAACATGTCATAAGAAAGATCAAGCAAAAACAAACATTGGAAGCAGAAAAAAAAAAAAAGAGATGTTCAATAATTATAGTGTTCTCTGTACTCTTTTCTTGCAAAGATGAATTATTTACATAAAATGATCTGTCAACTAAAGTCATTGCATAACAATGCTCTTTTTAAAGACCCACATGTTTCATTTTAAATAATTTTACTAGACCAAAAATATAATAAAATAACACTAGAAGAAAAATTGTGTTAAGTGTTCTACTATGAGGTTCATTTCATGCTTTATTTATTAGTACCTCTAGCTCAGCACTGCATACTCTGCCTCATGCATGTAATTGATTAATAAACAATTTACAAATTATCTAAATATTTAGCTTGGAATGCACGATTACTTATTTAACATATATTAATGTGTCCTATTATCGATTATTTATGCTAATTGAGACATGGATGATTCAGTAGAGTAGCTAAGTTTTTTAAATACAGATGATTTACTTGGTGGTTATTTTTTCTCTATAATTATGCTTAGCTTAGGCAAACTTTAAGAATAATTTGCATTTACAGAATAAATATCAGGAGGAAAAAGATGGCCTTCCCCTATGCTTATTGGCAGTGGTTCTCAAATTTAAGCATGCATGAGAATCGCCTGGAGGGTTTATCATAAACACAGACTGCAGGTCTCCTTGGGTAGGAGGGTTGGGCTGGGTCCTGAGAAACTGCATTTCTAACCAGTTCCCGTTGACACGGATGCTTGTGGGAACTCCACATTAAGAACCCTTTAGACAAGGTTAAGCTGAGGGAGATTCTAACACTGACATTCAAGGTTTAGATCACCAGTGGTTAAAACCCATTACCATTGAGTTCATTCCGACTCATAGCGACCCTATAGGACGAGCAGAACTACCCCATAAGGTGTTCAAGGCTGTAATCTTTACAGAAGCAGATTGCCACATCTTTCTCCTGCAGAGTGGCTAGTGAGTTTGAACTGCCGACCGTTAGATTAGCAACTGAGTACTTAACACTGTGCTACCAGTTCCATTCACCAGTGGTTGACATTTATAAATGTGGAAAATAATATCAGTATCATCAGGTGTTCAAGTTAAAAATCAGTTAATTCCAATAATTGATTTTCTTTCAACCAATTCATGTAATCATAGTAGCCTTTGGAAATTAATTCTGCTAATAGTAAAACATGATATTCTTGTTCTTTAAAAGTAATTTCACTCATTTCCAAGTCCAAGTGTTATGGAAAATTGCTTATTGATCATGTTTAAGAAATGTTTTAGCCTTTAAAGAACTACTTTATAAATTATTTCAGATGAATAACTGGTATTCAACCTTTTTTTAAAACAAAGCCTCTAAATTTTTTGGTATATTTCTTCAAAATAAACTGGAAATCTTTAATCAAAGTTTTGATAAATAAAGCACCAAAACACTTCGGCTTTTGATGCTTTTTAGTGACCTGCGCTAATGAAAAACAAAGCATGTAAATAGAAAAAAACATGTTTTACTAAAGTAATGGAAAACAGGAGAAATTAACCTAAAAATAATCTGTGAAGAGTTCAGGTTTCAAGATTTAATTTTTATATTCTATAATTGAGCTTTTGAATATCGCAACTTGTGGGAAGGAACTTTTGAAGAAATTTCTCTTCTAGTTGGATAAATTTATAATCTATACCAAGATTTCATGAAATTTAAAGGCATACAGTTTTGTAACATTTTAATTTGGCAAACTATTCAAAAGAATAATAAAGACAAATCATCTTGTAAGGTTTGCCATAAAATATTTTTCAAACAAAGATAGTATGAATTGAATGAAAAAATACGAAAATATTTGCACTAAAATATTTACCCATTTAAATACAAACAAAGTTACATTGATAAAAACCTCCAATTAGCAGAATTTTCCAGGGACCTCAGCACCCATAAAAACTTTTCCTCAATTAAAAATAGGATAGCGTGGCCACAGTTAATTGAATATATGAATATTTTCAATTTTGTGAACAAAAACAAGAAAATGTAAGATGCATCTTGGAAAAGATTGTAGGCCAGTTGTGGATAATCCAATAGGCAAGGTAAGCACGGTGCTGAGCTGGCTTACCAGATCATCTGTAGGGAACAATTTCACTTTTTGTTTTTTTTAACCACATCAAAGATTCTGCTTCTATGTGTGACTGGCACCTGTCTCTCTCCCACCCCCACAGCACCCTCCTACAGAATCAAAGTCTCTTTTCAAATTTACAATCCCTGACAGGAGCAGATTACCCAGTAAGCAAGGTAAGCATGGGCTTACTTGTGCTTACTTACTAAGATGTGGTGAAAAACATGTGAAAGTATTCACTACAAATTAGTAACTATGCACGAATAAACCTATGCTTCCCTTGCTTATTGGGTTATCTGTCCCTGTTGTAGGCAATTATATTTTTAAAAATTCAAGACCGAATTTTAAAAAGCATTTCTCAGGAAAATACCAAGGGCATAGTATTTGACACAAAAATGGACAAGAAAATAAAAATCAAAGCCGTGCAAAAATGTGTCAAGACTAATTATTCTGATTATGTTATTGTTTAATGTTCAAATAATCCATTTAAAGTGTATTTGTGAGATTTGTTTTGTTTTAATATATATGAATATTTTTTAGAAGGAGTATAATTTCTAAAAATAAATTTTGAATATAAGTATTTTATAAGTTAACCACTAAGACAGTTTGTTAATCAGTGCATACATTTTTAATTATATATTTTAAACATTGTCTTTCATGCTGCAAATTGTCTCAAATATAAGTCGTTTATACGCTTGATAAAATTTTACTATGCATCTCTTTAATTTTCCTAAAATGTAATTTTCATCTCCTGTCTGAATTATCACCTCTAAAAACTCTAATCAAAAATAAAGCAGACAAATCTAAATTTTCAATTCACTTACCTTAACATTATAATAAACCTTACTCTTTTAAGAATGTCCTTCAGTCTTTTGTAATGATATCGTTTATAAATCAAGCCTTTATATACCTCTGGGCTCAAAAGTAATTCACTGGGGCCATTTTGGTTGAGATCTTCATATAGAGATCCCTTCTACAATGACCTTATTTAGAGATCTGATTAGTTGAACCCCACTGAAATGAACTCCAAGAATTCTCACAAATAAGTGAAGTCTTGTTGTTGCTGTTAGGTGCCGTCTAGTTGGTTCCAACTCATAGCAACATTATGTACAACAGAATGAAACACTGCCTGGTCCTGCGCCATCCTCACAATCGTTGCTATGCTTGAGACCATTATTGCAGCTACTGTGTCAATACATCTCATTGAGGGTCTCTTCTCTCTTTCACTGACCCTCTATGAAGTCTTAATCATGTGCATATTCTGATTTGTCCGACATGTAAATGTATGTTGCATATAGGAAATCTAAGCTCAAACCTGGGATGTTGAAAGGATTTAGTTTTGTTGTTCACTATGCTGCCTTTTTAAAAACCAAATCTGAAATATCTTTGTCATATCAAATATTGGAGATAAATTAAAACAAATCATGATTTTATCAATTGCTTTCCATATGACAGGCCTTTTTCTAGAGTTGCTCATTTACACGTCAAAAGAAAAAAAAAGTTGGTCATCTTTAAAATAATCAGACTGTTTGTAAATTATCCTCACTCAAAGAGTTATTACTCTAAACAACACTGTTAAACTCCTTTCCTGCTGTAGCAACTGCCAATCAGCTCTGACAGCCTGGGACTGGACACGTATGATTGTGTAATGCATTACTTACCCCTTGCCGTCAAGTCCATTCCCACTCATAGCGACCCTACAGGACAGAGTAGAACTGCTCCATAGAGTTTCCAAGGAGCACCTGGTAGATTTGAACTGCCAATCTTTTGCTTAGGAGCCGTAGCTGTTAACCACTACGGCACTAGGGTTTCCCGTAATGCATTAGGGTAGCAATGAAATCATAATCAAACCCTTGTCGGACAGCTTCGAGTTGACGATTTAACTTTAAATTGTTTTTAATAAATTAATTAACAAAGTAAGTAATCAAACAGAGTAAATAATCTCTATACCTGGCGTGAGCAGACTCTAAAATACTCTCCAATGATCCACATCTGATAAAAATGCCCATGTGTAATCTTCTCTTGAATGCGAGCTTGTCTAGCATTTGCTTCTAACCAACAGAACATGGCATAGCTGAGGGGTTATCACTTCTGTGATTATATTACATAAGACAGTAAGCTCTCCCTTGCTAGCAGGCACTCTCCCTTCCTGGCTTTGATAAAGCAAGAAGCCAGGTTGGAGGGGACCATGTGGTAAAGAACCGAGGGTGGCCTCCAACCAACCAATAGCAAGAAACTGAAGACCTTCAGTCCAACAACCCACAAATAACTGACTCCTGCCAACAACCACATGAGCTTGGAAATGGGTCTTTCCCCAGCCAAGCCTTCAGATGAAACCCCAGCCCTGCTTGACATCTTGATTGCAGTCTTGTGTGGGATCCTGAGCAGAGGTCCTGACTAAGCCATGCCTGGGCTCTGATACACAGAAACTAAGATAATAATTGTGTGTCCTGTTAAGCCACTAATTTTGTAGTAATTTGTTACAGAGGAATAGAAAGCTAATGCAATACCCTGGTTTATTTCCGGTTATAACCAAACCCGTTGCTGTTGAGATGATCCCGACTCACGGCAATACCATGTCTTACAGAGTAGAACTGTTCCATGGGTTTTCTTTGGCTGTAATCCTTACAGAAGCAGATTGTCAGGCCTTTCTTCCACAGTGCTGCTGGATGGGTTCAAGCAGCCAAACTTAAGGTTAGTAGATCAGTGTAAACTATTTGGGCCACCCAGGGACCTCTTCAGGTTATATAAGTCATTAAATGGTTTTATCTCATAAACACATCAACTAGAGCAATCATTATGCTTCACCTGTGTTTTCCTTGGGAAGTGGTGCAGTAGGGTTCAGGCTTTGGAGTCAGTCAGAGCTGATTATGAAATCTGTGTGCGTATGCAAAGTATTTAACCTCACTTAGCCTTCGTTTCTTCATCTATAAAAAGGAGCTATAATATTCTTACTTTAGAGGTTGTAGGAAGCATATAAAGTGACTGTATGTTTACTTAGCAGGTTATCTGGAATTATCACTATAGTCGTTATTAAGAAAATGTTACAGTCCATGACTTTTAGGATTTGTGTTTATTTCTGTCCACTGTCATTCTGCCATATCAACTCATGGCGTACCCAGCACAATCTATTGCCAGAACTGGCAGACCCCAGCAAGAACGGCTTAAGAAGTATCCCGAGGTAGGAGTTTTGTCACCCTCAAGACACCCAGGAGTTGGTGCCTACAGGTCTGACGTTTTCACCTCTGACTTGATTGATGCATTGCAGCTTCTTGGCCCAAACATGGGACTGGGTCTTCCATATCTGACCCTACGTTTTGCTTTCCAGCTTTGTTTGGATCATCTTGCTCTGGCTTCTCCTTCTATTTCTATTATCCCTACGGTTTGGGTGCAGAGAAGGGTGATCGTGGAAACAATTCAAAGCACAGATTCTAACTCTTGTACTTAAAAAATATACATATTGAGCTAATTTTTTTATTACCTAAGATCTAACTCTGCTCTGTAATAAGGAATGTGCTGTTGCAACAGAGCACGTATGCAATGGGTGGAGGGATTCCACTGATTAAAGAGCTGCTCTGCAGACTAATCTGGTCTGGGAGAAAAACCTGCCTCTCTGAAGTGATTAGTTTTCCAGACGACTTCATTACATTTATTTGGTCTTTAAAATGCATAATTCAACATTTTAAATGGGCTCTGAAGATGAAAAAAAAATACATTTTTCCTAGTTTATATGACATGTCCAATGTAATACTGTAGCAAGTTGCTAAATCAATCCTGCACAACAGGGAGAAGAGTGGTCAATAGATTTAATAAATGCTAACTACAGAAGGCAAGTTCTTCCATGAGGAAATCTAATATCTTCTTTTTCCCCCAAGACCAAAGAAAAACAAGGACTCTCCTTTTTTAAAAGAATATTATATTTATGACTGAAATTATATACCTTTTTGCTTTTTTTTTAATTTGAGCTAACAGAATCTTTTTTCCCCTCTTAATTCTCATAGTCTCCTATTATTGAAACAGTAGTCACAAGACAGTTTTTGTCCAGGATAAAGAACAACATTAAAGCTAAAATCGCCACACAGAAAGCAAATGCTAAGAACCAACTGAAAAATCCACTGCCTTAGAAGACAATTATTGAAAAAGCATACAGTAAGGGCTTGTGAAAGCTCAGGGAACAAGCTGTGGTACTAAACAATAAAGAGGAATGCCAAAGATGATGTTAGAAAATCAGCAAACATTTTATTAATATCCATCATGTCTACTTGGGAGCCCTGGTGGTGCAGTGGTTAAGAGCTCGGCTGCTAACCAAAAGATTGGCAGTTCGAAACCAGCAGCTGCTTCTTGAAAACCTATGAGGCAGTTCTACTGTGTCCTATAGGGTTGCTATGAGTTGGAATTGACTGGACAGCAATGGTTTGGTTTTGGTTTTTCTTACTGTACCTGGGCCGTGCAAATGGTTAACATGCTTGACTGCTAACCAAAAGACTGGAGGTTCACGTCCACCCAGAGGCACCTCTGGAGAAAGGACTGATGATATAACACCAAAAATTCAGCCATTGAAAACTGTGCTATGGAGCACGTTGTACTACGACACGCGATTTCATGAATTGGAATCAACTCTACGGCAACTGTTTTTGTTTTTCTTTACCTTCTGACTATGTCGTGATGATAATGGGAGATAACGTATTAAAAGTGTTTGGTACTTGGTAGATATTCAATTGCCAAAAATCAGGGTGCAACCATGTCTAAGCTATGATAGCAGCTTCTCATAAGAGTAGGACTATATGTCAATTAAAAGTTGTTGTCATCATTAAACAATTTTTAAAAGGCCCCCTTATTTTTGTTAAATGTCAAACACAGATTTCCATAAACCCATGCAGAGAACTAAAAAGGCCCAAAAAGATCTAATATCTCTCCATCTCGATATATTCCATTTATTTCCTGATGGTCCTACTCTCCGAACACAGAGGTCTCTAAATCTTCCTGAAATCTAGTGTCTTGTAGTGCTGTTTTCTGACTGTTCCCTAGCCTCCACTTCAGCAGCATCACCAGAACACAAGATTATTTATTTCTCCTCCCTTTAAATCTGTCAAAATTCCTTTTTCTTATGAGCAACTAATATCATCCAGTTAGGCATTCAGTGTTGGATTAAAAATTGTGCAATTCCCACTACAACTGCACAATACTCACGGAAGTGTTGGTTGTACTTAAAAGTGCATCTTGCAAAAGCAAATCCATTCTAATTGGGTATACTGTAGCCTCACTGATGGAGGAGGAAGGAATGAGGCTTGCAAACACCTCAGTCTATACAGTTGAGAAGCTTCTCCAGAGCCTTGGAAAACTTCTGAAGCTTTCTTCCTCATTTCTTTGCTGTATCTTAAGAGAAACCAAAAAGTACTTGGATTTTATTCTAAAAACATGCAAGATTTCTGTGCTGGCCCAGATAACCTATTTAGAATAGCTGTTGTTGTTGTTAGCTGCCATAAAGTCGGTTCCGGCTCATAGCAACCTTACGCACTACAGAAGGAAACACTGCCTGGTCCTGCGCCATGCTCACAATCGTTGTTATGCTTCAGCCCATTGTTGCAGCCAATGTGTCAATTCATCTCATTGAGGGTGTTCCTCTTTTCCTATTTAGAATAGCAGATAAATAAAAATGGAGAAAGATTCCATGGTAAACCAGTGGAACTGTGGCTCAGGTTAAGGTTGGAATCAGCAATTTCAGAGAATGTCATTACCTCAGTTCTTCTACCATCCCAAACACCATACATGTGAGCAACTTCCCTATCTCTGGAGATACCCACGACGAGTTAATTCAAAACAGGAAAATTTTCAATGATGTCAATCTCCAAGAAAATCATCAACATTACCCAGAACCGATTCCTGGGTTCTGACAGATGTGGACATTCAGCTAACTCATTCAACTCATCTTCCTGTCATGAAAAATAAGTGCGTCAGGATGAAGGCAATAAATCTATGAACAGAACTCTACGTACTTGCACTCTGAGGTCCCTTGATTATTAAAAAAAAAAAAAAAAAAGAATTTTATGACTGTCATTACAATTATACTGCCTTTTGCTCTTGTATTTCCTAAGCAATTTTCATTCTTGGGTATTTAAGCAACTGTGCTGTAAGGCAGTCATTGACAGTTATTACTGCTAGACAGGCTGTGCAAACAGAGAACAGTGGGCAATTCTAAGAACTGCTTCTGCACGGTCACAATACATAACACAATTGGAACAACTGACATCCTTCATGTCCCTGTGTTCAATCTCAGACAGATGACAGTCATCAGTTTGGCTGAAAGTTATGGTCAGATTGGCTTCCCAATCCATTACGGCTTTACGCACTTCCACAGAGACTCTTTTACTGAGAAAGATGGTGAATTGTAAAATATTAAGCACTGAATAAATTACATGCCGCGAGCTCCATAAATCCTTGCAGAGAGTTTTACTTAATGAAAAGACAATGGCGTACAGGGGAAAATTGGGATGCTGATAATTATGTCTGAATACAGAAATCAGAACCAACCCCAAATCAAATATCTCTTTTTAGGACCTAGTTTGTCTCAATCCTGCTCGTATTAAAGTGTGCCAACTGATCACAGAAAATAAAACAGATTCTATTTTCCTTCAGAGAATAGTAAAATATAATTAAGCAGGGTCATGATCAGGAGTTCGAAAGATAAAAACAAACAAAATTCAATATGAAATAGGCTGTCAGTTTTATACTGAGAAGAGAAAAGAGGTTTTACTTTGTCCATGCAGTTCTTAGAGATAGGAATGATTGCTATTGACTTGCCCCATGCGGTAGATATCAGGCCTCAGCTCAATTTAATAGATTCACAAGAAGGATGCAGCTTCTTAAGCACCATCCGACCTCAACTGCAGTAAAATATTGATAATATTCATTCAGCATTGATTCACCCATTCAACAAATATTGATGGAATGCCATGACCTGAGTTAGATGCTGGGGATCTAACAAAAATGATTCCTCATCAAGCTTATGGTCTTGGGAAGAAATTAATCAACTCACCACATGAATAATGCAAAGTTTTCAACTGTTAGAAGTAAAGGAAAGGTAGAGGGGAATATGGGAAAGGATAACCGGAAGATTTGACCTGTGTGGGGGGAATCAGGGAAGCTTTTCCTGGAGAACAAATTCTTGGACTCATCTGTGAGAAAAGAGTGGATGTTAATTAGTGAGGCGCGTTCAAGCTTAATGGAACGACAGTGTGTACCAAGACTTCAGAGTGAGAGAAGACTTGGACACATTCAAGGAACTAAAAAACATTGATGATGGTAAATTTGGTTAGGAAAATGGATCTATGCTATAAGCTTTGCAAGCAGTGTCTCACCAGATAATTACAACAATTAATAAAAATTGGTGTTGATGTGATTCTTGCTGTATTTTAAATGGAAACAAAAGTTTATAGAAAGTTTAAGTAAATTATCCACAGTTACCCAGATCTTAAATTATAGACCTGGATTCTGATAATATCAGTGAATGTGAATTGCATAGAGATACTGTTATGGATTGAATTGTGTCCCCCCAAAAAAATGTGTCAACTTGGCTAGGTCATGATTCCCAGTATTGTGTGATTGTCCACCATTTTATCATCTGATGTGATTTTCCTGTGTGTTGTAAATCCTATCTCTACGATGTTAATGAGATGGGATTAACGGCAGTAGTTTTACTGAGGCAGGACTCAATCTAGAAGATTAGATTGGGTCTTAAGCCAATCTCTTTTTTTTATTGTACTTTAGATGAAGGTTTACAGAACAAATAGTTTCTCATTAAACAGTTAGTACACATATTGTTTTATGACATTGGTTAACAACCCCACAACATGTCATCACTCTCCCTTCTTGACCTTGGGTTCCCTATTACCAGCTTTCCCATCCCCTCCTGCCTTCTAGTCCTTGTCCCTGAAGCCAATCTCTTTTGAGATATAAAAGACAGAAGCAAGCAGAGAGACATGGGGACCTCATACCACCAAGAAAGCAGCCCCGGGAGCAGAGCACGTCCTTTGGACCCAGGGTTCCTGCACAGAGAAGCTCCTAGACCAAGGGAAGATGATGAAAAGGACCTTCCTCCAGAGCTGACAGAGACAGAAAGCCTTCCCTTGGAGCTGGCACCCTGAATTAGTACTTCTAGCTTTCTAGACTGTGAGAAAATTAACTTGTTTCTTAAATCCATCCACTTGTGGTATTCCTGTTATAGCAGCACCAGGTAACTAAGACAGACCCCATGCAGGTAGACTAGGGATTTCCACCCATATCCTCATCTCTAGAGTCCTCTGCTTCTTTCAGTGCCTCTCACCACATGCTTTGTTAAGAAACTTCCAAATCACTGTACAGACCTGCTATGTCATTTTACGTTCCCTCCAGTAATGTGTAAGTGATCCAGTTTTTCTGCATCTTGCCAGCATTTGATGTTATCATTATTTTTTGTTTTAGCCATTCTGATAGATGTATAGTGATATGTTATAGTGGGTTTGTATTTACCCAATGGCTAATGGTGCTCAACAGAAAATATTTTTGATATCTCATTTATATTTGAGACAGCTTGCTGCTCAGAATCACCAAAGAGCTCAGTATGTCTTTTCTCTAATTCTGTTTCTTAATGTTTTATGTTCTCAATTCCCAAACATTTTGGTGTATTTACACATTTATAATTATAAAGTAATTTGTGTTCAATATAAAAAAATAAATGCCCAAAGGAGAAGGAAAAGAAGGAAGAAGGAAAGCATGAACCTGAAATCTCATCTCTGATAATAATCCCGTATCTATATGTATAGGTATGAATGAATAAGGAAGGCTGTAGAAGAATTGACTCATTTGAATCATGGTGCTGGTGAAGAATATTGAATATACCATGGACTTCCAGAAGAACAAACAAATCTGTCTTGAAAGAAGTATAGCCAGAATGCTCCTTGGAAGCAAGGACGGCGAGACTTCGTCTCAGATACTTTGGACATGTTATCAGGAGGGACCATACCCTGGAGAAGGACATCATGCTTGGTAAAGTACAGAGTCAGTGAAAAAAGAGGAAGACCTTCAATGAGATGGATTGACACAGTGGCTGCAACAATGGGCTCAAGCATAACAACAATTGTGAGGATGGCACAACACTGGGCAATGTTTCATTCTGTTGTACATATGGTCGCTATGAATTGGAATAGACTCCATGGCGCCGAACAACAACAACATACGTATATGTATATCTATAT
This sequence comes from Dugong dugon, assembly GCA_030035585.1. NCBI lineage: Eukaryota > Metazoa > Chordata > Mammalia > Sirenia > Dugongidae > Dugong > Dugong dugon. The sequence continues at coordinate 6,682,621 of CM057479.1, read as the reverse complement.
ATATAAAATATCTGACACCAAACCCCTTCCCACTGAGTTTATTCTGACTCATAGCAACCCTACAGAGCAGAGTAGAACTGCCCCATAGGTCTTCCAAGGCTGTAACCTTTACAGAAACAGAATGCCACATCTTTCTCCCGTGGAGCAGCTGGTGGGTTCAAACCACTGACCTTTTAGTTAGTAGCTGAGCACTTAACAACTGCACCACCAAGGATCATTTATCTAACTGTCTATATATCTATTCATATACATATATCTTTTTACAAAATTGGAAATTATACTCGATACAAAATTAGAAATATACTCTATATGATATTTTGCTGTCTACTTTTTAATCTAATATATTAAGAACTTTTTCTCCATCGTTATTATCCTACAATACTATTTTTCATGTCAGTATAGCAGTTCACTGTATGGATGTAATATAATTAAAGTTATTTTCATTTTCGCACTATTATAACTAGTACGATGATGCACAACTTTGTTTAACTATCTTTGTGATATTACATACTGGTTTTCGAAGGTTAATTTCCTGGAAGTGGTATTGTTATGGTAAAGATTTTATGTTATTTATAGTGCTTAACCCCATCCAATCCTTTCTGTTTCTTGATTTGTTTGTGTGCATGTTGAAATAAAGAAAATTTCAAGAGGATAAGTCAACTCTATGGTAAAACCCAGGAAGTCCCTCGGTGGTGTAAACAGTTAAGTGCTCCACTACTAACGGAAAGGCTGGCTGTTGAAACTTACCCAGAGGCACCTCGGAGCCCTGGTGGCACAGTGGTTAACAGCTTGGCTGCTAACCAAAAGGTCAGCAGTTCAAATCCACCAGTTGCTCCTTAGAAATCCTACAGGCCAGTTCTACTCTGTCCTATAGGGTCGCTATTAGTCAGAATTGACTCGATGACAACAGGTAAAAGCACCTTGGAAGAATTTGATATCTGCTTCTGAAAGGTCACAGCCTTAAAAACCCTGTGGAGTACAGTTCTAGTCTGAAACACAAGGGGTTGCCTTGAGTTGAAATTGACTCAACAACTTTTTTTAATGGCAAAACCCTCATCTTCTACATTGTTATACAATCATATTATTTATAACCTCAGTAAGAAAGAAAAAGCTTAGATGACGGCTAAATAATTATGGAGTAAGTCAGTTGCCCAGAAACATTTGTGAATTAAGAATTCTGAAAATGTCTGAAATGATCGCACCTCATATTGATCAAAAGGCTCGTACTTGGCTCTGTGAGGGCAGAAATAGAGACTTTTCTTCTCACCGTTGCACACTTAGCAGCTAGCAGACTGCTTGACAAATAGCAGATGTGAAATCAATATCGGCCTGATGAATACATGAGGTACTACGTAGGTGTTTTGCATTTCAAAAAGTGTGCGCTCTGCTCTCTGTAAGCAAGAGTCCCCTTCCTTTTCCTGGTTTACTAAGCAGACTAAGGAAGGAGTGGCTGATAGCTAAGTTATAAAGTAGCAAAGTTACTCATTATTATTATTATTTTTCCTCAGCAAGATCACTCAGGACTCTTCAGACTGCTGAGGGCTTTCCTTCCTCTACAGAAGTCTCTGGAACTGGGCCTATCTAAACGAGGCTTCAGACTCTTAACTCCATCTCTCCTTTCTTGAACAAAACTCACCATTCTGAGCCCTGTCACCCCGGGAGGCTTATTTCTAATGAGCAAGATACCCACTAAAACCAAACCCACTGAAGTCAGTCGAGTCTGACTCATAACCACCCTGCAGGACACAGCAGAATCACCCCATAGGGTTTCCAAGGCTGTAATCTTTACGGAAGCAGACTGCTTTCTTCCACGGAGCGGTTGGTGGGATCGAACTGCTGAACTTTTGGTTAGCAGCCGCGAGCTTTAACCACTGGGTCACCATGTAAACGCATGAAGTCTTTTGCGTTCCGATTAGTAATAATGAGAGCTAACTCTTACTGAGGTTTAACAATATGCTATGCACTATTCTAAGCTCTCTACAATTATTATCTTATGCAATGTTTCCATGGGCTCTCTCAGTGAACTGTTATTATTATTCTCATTTTACAGATGATGAAGAAACTGAGTCACAGAGAGTATAATCTAATAAGTAATGGAACCTGCACAGTGCTCAACTCCAGCGGCAACACTCAGAGCAGATTATGTGTGCCTGCATTTAAAGTCAAGACACCCCAGCATCACAGCCCACAGTCACAACTACAAAACTCTTCTCAGGAACCTCAAAACTTCCTGAAGAACGTAAAAGGCTTCTTATCCCACTCTTGGTCTGAGAAACTGATGTCTTCTCTTTCAAATACTGTGGGACTTTGACGTCTCCTCATTCCAGTGACTTCCTGAGAGTTCCCCTAGTCTCAGATTTGCTCCTCTTCTTTCTCATCCACAGTGTTCAGGAGAGTCTCTGACCCTCAGTCAGGCCTTCTGCTCCTTTTTGAGCTCTACATTCAACATGTGTCTTGGCCCCACATTGGATATGACTGGCTCGAAGCTTTGGTTCCCGTCTTCATCTTGGCATCAGGACATGTCTGTTTCAACCAGTGCCCATTCATGGTACAAAGACTGGAACTAATTTGAGCACGAAACAAAAAAAATCATGCATATGCATGAAAAATATATAATTTTAATTTTTACTGCGCCCTAATGTTTCAAATACTTTAAGCTAAGGAGAAATCCAAGTACTAGGAATTTCAGTCACATAGCATGGAAGGAGGGGAGATAATTCTTGACATGCTGGCACCCTGAAGCATTCGACTCTACCTTAGCACAGAGTTGCCCTTGTCCCTAGAAATGGAGAAATAGACTATTTATGTAATATTTTGATGGAAGCAATGGGAAGGATAGCATCTAAAATGGACCATGTCTATGTTGGTGGCCATACGCTTGATACACACATTTACATTTTATGTATGTATTTTTGTATGCATTACTCATTCATTCTATCATTTGAGAAACATATAGAGAACACCTGCTACCTACCAGGAGCTATTTTAGATGACAAGACACTTAGGGCTGTATAATGTACCTGCATTTGTATATAGAAGCAGCCCTGGAAGTGTTTTTAGAGTTAAGTGTCTGCAAGTAGAATAATAGACTTACATGCTAGAGTCCTAAGGAAATAAAGGTACAATTATGTCCTTACTTATGGTTCATGTAGGTCTTGCTTTACTCAAGCTAATGTGACAGAAGCTGAATATCTTCTGAGTATCACATATCGACGCCACACAAGCAGAGCTGGACTTTCTGAAAATCACACAGGCTGTATTGGGCAGGACCCAGAGGGCCATGCTGGGTGGAGTATAATACTGGAAGTAGACCTGCTTGAGAGACTTTCTGATTGTACAAACTAGGGAAAGTCTAAGCCAGATTATGGACAATGATAGTACAAGGATGAAATATGGGGGAAAGGAAGAGTTAAAATTGAAAAGGATGCCAAAGAGATAACAAAAGTGACTCAGGTGGCTCAAGCAAGAAGTCTGATAAGATATAATGATGCTTTAAAAAAAAATTCTAGGAGGATAATGCCCAGGCAGATCTAAAGAAGTAGGTGAAGAGAAATTTGATTTTAAATCTATTATATTTGAGGAGCTTGGGAACATGGAGGTGCAGACATCAATTGATCCCTGGAGCTTAGAAGAGAGATTGACGTTAGAAATGTAGTTATGGAGCAAAGCTGTGTTTAATAATAACAGCCAACGTTCAAACAGCACTTAAAATGTTTAGGCAGCGTTCTCATTCCTTTTGTAATCATAGCTAATGCATCATCCCAACAACCTATGAGCTAGGTCCTACTACTATTTGCAATTTATACGTAAAAAAAAACGGACGCACATAAAGGTGGAAGACTTGTCTAAAACTCGCAGCTAGTAAGTGGGCAGAGCAGGTTTTCTCCCATGACCATTACATCATTCACTATGGTACACTGGCCCACTCTGGCGCCAGCAGTGTTCTTGAAAGTGTTTGTCCCGGAGGAGGTGAGGGTGAAGAGATGGTGATGGAAGGGTGATATAATTAAGGCAAAGCGAGCTTAAATGACAACATGAATAATAACATATCTTCTAACATTTTCCAGCCTGGAACACACACGTAATAGCTCCATCCAAGTTCCAGCCCTATATAGGAGATGATCTAAGAGTTGGTGCTAAAGTGACAGATGAGACCCCTAAAGGAGAGAGCATTGAGAGAAGATAAATCTTAAAGAACACTTATGTGTGAAGGGCTAGGGAAAGTAAAAGGAACTAATGAGAAAGGCCAATTAGTAAGCAGTTGCCATTGAGTGGATTCTTTTTTTTTTATTGTGCTTTAGGTGAAGGTTTATAGAGCAAAATAGTTTTTCATTAAACAATTAATACACATATTACTTAGTGACACTGGTTGCCAACACTGTAATGTATCAACACTCTCCCCTTCTGGACCTTGGGTTCCCCATTTCCATTTGTCCAGGTTTCCTGTCGCCTCCTGCCTTCTCATCTTTGCCCCTGGGCTGGTGTGCCCATTTAGTCTTGTATACATGGCTGAGCTACATCTATTATTGTTTGTTTTATGGGCCTGTCTAATTTTTGGCTGAAGGGTGACCCTCAGGAGTGACTTCAGTACTGAGTTAAAAGGGAGTCCAGGAGTCATACTCTCAGGGTTCTTTCCAATGTCTTGAGAACAATTTTTAAAGCAAGAGGTGAGATTTTTTTTAAGTGCTAATTTTGAAGCTGAATCGTTTATGCAGATGTTATTTATATATTGAGGGATAATTGAATAAACTGCCTTCTCCAAGGCAACGGTGGGCAGTAGGGAAACTTGGCTGTTCACAGCCAGCATTTAAGACAATCCAAAACCAAAAATCCACTGAGTGGATTCTGACTCATGGCAAAACCACATGTGTCCGAGTAGAACTGTGCTCTCTAGGGTTTTCAATGGCTGATTTTTCGAAAGTAGATCACCAAGACTTTCTTCCAAAGTGGACTTGAACCTCCAACTTGAACCTCCAACCCTTTGGTTAGCAGCTGAGGGCATTAACTGTTTGTATCACCCAGGAACCCCATGAGTAAGGCAGAGATGTAGTAATTGGGAAGAATGTGGGAAAGTGTAAAGTGCTGTTCACAGCACCATGGGGACTGAGAGGACCCAGGAGGAGAAGGGCTGCTTCTGTGGTTGCTGTTGCAAAACAGGAGGAACAGGAGGAAGACACAACTGAACACAGACAGATATGTGAAGAATCGGGGAGCTTGCAAACTGAGATTTTAATAGAGCAGTTTCTGAGGCGGGGTTTAGAAAAGTCCACTGCAGGAGGATGAAGTACAGAAGATGAGAAAACAGAAACACTGAGATTAGACAGCTTCGCAGAGTGACGGGGGGGTTGCAGTGCTTAGGAGACGTAGTATTTTTAGTACCGAAGAGATGAACAGAGGGTAAGAAAGGCCGCCTTGTGCAAGGCTCCTAGGGATGCCATGGGTGACATCCCCAGGCTCTGTGGCCTGAACGGATTTGAAAGTGATAAATATAGTGGGGTTGGGCATTGGGAAGGAACCCAATTTATTGCTAACTTCATTAGGCACCACTAATAGTTATAAACACATAATTTGCAAGAAGATGAAAGAATCGAAATTCATGCTGTCAATACTAAATATTTAACTAATGGAAAGTATAGGTTCTGAATTGGCTGTGAAACCCTCACATGATGAGTTAAATTTTAAATACTCTGAGCCCTGCAGATGATGTTTCAACTCCTGGTTTTGCCAGATGGGATGTGAGTCACAGCACAGGAAATAACACTGGGCTTTCATATTCTTTTGCTGAGACAAAGGATGTGGGCCTTCTGCAACCAGTTGCCCTGTCAACGAAATGAAAACCCAGAGGGAGGCAATTAGAATGGCTGTGCTCTACTGAGCAGACCCTGAGTACTGAACAAAAGCTGGGTAAGGGCTCCGTGGCAGGGAAACAGGGATGGCAGGGTCCTACCAGTGCCTGCGTGAGCAGAAACGTTAGCTTTTCCCAGCACCAGAATGCAGATGCCAGATATAAAAACCCATCAGTGAGATTTATCGAACTCTGTAGACTCTTGGGGGAAGTGGGAGGAATCTGGTATGGCTGAGTCAATTAGGTTTTCCTGGTTTCCTCTCCTACTTATTACATTGCGGGTGTCTAACAATATCTTCTTTGGAAGCACATATGCTATATTAGATTCGTTTAAGCCTTAAAATAAACCATTGTGTCCCAATCACTTTGGGGTTAAAATTCTCAGAACAAATAAAAGACATTAAGTCATAAGTGTATGAAATAAAGAGAGCTAGATCTATGAGCTTATGAAATAAGAGGGCATAACATCTTTAAAACAAAATAAGTGCAATAATGAGTATGTCTGAAAAAGCACTGGATGTTTTTCTCCATCCTCATCATCTGTATTTACTTTCTTCCTCGCTTCTCTTTTACACATGAACAGACACCCCTTACTAAAAATATATATGTATATTTTGCTCTGTTGGAAGTAGGGTCACTATGAGTGGGAACCGACTCAACGGCACCTAACAACAACAAATATGTACATATATATGTGTGTATATATATATATATTAATATTAAAAAATATTTTCTTTCTCTTGACTTTACTATCTTCTTAATTTCTGATCAGTTTCCTTACTTTCCTTTAACTATCAGGCTTCTTAAATAAATTATGCACAACTCCTTCCGATTTAACATCTTTGTCTTTTACCCCTCCATGAACGACATCTATGACCCTACTGATCAACTAGTATCACAGTGCCGAAGGTCAGAGATGACCTCGCTGGTCAACCCAGCAAATTTTCTTCATCCTTATTTTTTATGACGCATGTATGAGAGACAGAGTATGGACTTTACATGGGTTTCACCCTATCTGGCTTGATCTCGGAGCACTGGTAGGGCGGTGGTTAAGAGCTTGGCTGCTAACCAAAAGGTGGCAGTTCAAATTCACCATCTGCTTCTAGGAAACCCTATGGTGCAGTTCTACTCTGTCCTACAGGGTCGCTATGAGTCAGAATTGACTCAACAGCAACGGGTTTGGTTTTTTTTTTTTTTTTTTTTTTTTTTGGATTGGCTTCAGCTCTGCTTTGTGCACATCCCTGATTTTATGCTATTCTTTTTTTATATGGATCACCTATTTATCATCTATCTATCTATCTACCTACCTACTTTATCTCTCTCTCTTTCTATTGTATTTCTTTGGCCTCGCTACTGCCCCCTCTTCTTCCTCCTCCTCCCACTCTTAACTCTCAGCACTTCTTCTTAGTTCAGCACTTCTTCTTAGTTCAGCACTCCTCAGTGACCTATTTCTAACGCCCATTCTCTTACCCTGAAGGCAAAAATATGGGTGATCCCCAGTCATTGGTTTTGCAGAGGTGTTGGTTTGGCCTACAGAGTTTTACTTAACATCCAAAAAAAAAAAAAAAAAAAGACCAAAACCAAACCCGTTGCCATCAAGTCGATTCTGACTTAGCAGCTGAGCTCTTAACCACTGAGACACCAGGGCTCCATTTAACATATAGGTGGAATTTTTTTTTGCGGGGGTGGTGGCAGGGGGAAGATTTTACACTCTGGCTTCTCTTGAAAATATTGAAGACCTGAAATACTAGGCCTGCGTTTCTACCTGGTAACCAGAGCCTATTTTTGAAGATGTCAGCAGGCAGGCTAGGCTATCCTGCTGGGCTTTGTAGACACTTTTTTTTGACTCCTGTTCTTATTGTTGTTGTTTGGTAGGAATTAAATCTTTTCTGTCATTAGCCACATGAAAAATATTTATGTACCATTAATAATATATTAGGTCTGCTTAATAAAAAGCTTTGTTTTGTTTTTCAGTCCAGTAGTTCGGTCACTCAGGGCGTTTGGATTTGGATGTGTCTGTGAAGCTTCTGTGACTTTGCTTGCCTGGTCAAGTTGTGCTCACTTCCCCCGGATTGTGTAAATTCTTACCCTTTACCAACGTTACCAATTATCTACTATCTAGTTAGTGTTTTTCCCTCCCTACTCCTCCCCTCTGGTTAATGAAAAGTTTTATTGAATTAAAATGAATCAGGAATGTTTTAATTATCATTTATTTGTTTTACTGAACAATATAACCTATTGTTTCTCTAATTAAATTAGGTACCTAACTGTTAATGTTTATTATGGATCGTAAGAGGGACATAATTTTTTAGAGCTGGATGTAATTTTTGTCCCCCACCCCACCTCCATCATTGCTCTTTCTGACCATAGAGTTGTAGAATGGCAGGGTAGTGGGCAGGGGAGCTATGGGGACCTTCTTCATTACCACAGACAGTACAAGAAACCCTGTCAGAGGGTAGAAGGGTAGTCTGGTATTGGGATTTGTCAAGATTTAGGACTTTCTCTCACCTGCCACTTTGTTACTGTTCTCAGGTGCCGTCAAGTCTATTTTCAACTCCTAGCAACCCCATATGACTGAGTAGAACTGCCACATAGGGTTTCCTAGGCTGTAATCTTTACAGGAGAAGATCAATTTGACAGGTCTTTCTCCCACTGAGGTGCTGAGTGGGTTTGAACCGCCAATCTTTCTGTTAGCAGGTGAGCACTTAACTGTTGCACTACCAAGGCTCCTTCCTAATACCACTGTCTCCGTTTAACTCAGAGCCAGATACCAACATGCCCTTCCACTAAAGAGGCAGCAAAAAAGGGAAAGCAAGGACGAACGTTCACAACACACTGTTACTCAGATTATGTCTCCCATGACATTTATCACTAATTGCTAGATTTTGTTTCTTATTTGAATAATCTACTGTCTAACAATTTAGGAAGTCATACTGAGGACCAGTAAGATTCAGCCAAATAAATTGTATCCATCTAAATGAAACCCTCTACTTGGCCCATTTCAGTCTTGTAAAATATTTAGGCATTCTAAACAATGTTTCATGGCTCTGTTTCAGGCTCTTACTATCTCAGATGTAATGGTAGATTCACGTTTTCGCCTGTCTAATCCTCTGCTTTTTTACTTCTATCAAATGTGGGAGACCATTTCTACCATTTGTGGTTTCAAAAGAAAAGTTCTTATGATCGTAACGTCTTGTCAACAATTTGAACTCCCTTTGCAGTATAATCTTTCTTATTGGCTTTATTTTAGAGAAAAAATGAAACAAAACTTTTCCATGCTCGGGAGTTGTTGAACCCTAGCAAAAATCTATGTGTACGGCATGTGAGAAGTCTCCTCTCACATTGATATTTTCAAAAAATGATCTTTAAAATCGCTCTAAGCTTATCCTATCAGGGTAACATCTCATTAAAGAAATGAGATTGGATGGATGGGAATCTTTTCCCACAGTTCCCATAAAAAAGAGGGATTAGATATGTTTCCTGTCATCACTGAGAAGTTGTGTAAATTGCCCTCTCTTTATTTAGCTCAGGAGTTTAACATGATAACAGTTATATGGCCCCTGTTGATGAGAGAGGGTAAGGCCACTGCCAGAAAGAAGGTGATGAGTAGAAAAATTCTGATGTTCAGACAGAATCATTGGAAAGTGTTTCCTTACTTAGCTTTTCCACTGAAATTGAATAAAACCTGTCTTAATGCGAAAGAAGTTCAAGTTCAAACATTATGGTATGGTTTTAAAACTCTTCCTGTAGCAGTGACACACAAAAGAGATCCATAGAACGTTATAACTGGAAGGGACATTCAAGGTCATTCAAAGACCAGTGAAGCGACTTCTTCAGGGCCACCTTAATGCGGGTTGGCCTAGAACACAACGGTATTCTCCCTGGGCCTCAGAGGACTACTGGATGTAATATAGGAGACTGTCAAAGGGCCTGACGGAGATTTTCAGACACTCAGAACCAACATCGGCATGGACCTAATACAATAGAGAATGTGTTAAGTGAATTTGTATCCATTAACATGGTGTTGGGGCTGAGGAATGTCTGGCAGACACCAAGAAGCAGGAGGGGGTTCTATGCTCTGACTTGGAGCACTTATCAGATAGAATACATTCTTATTATGTAGACTCCTTAGAGGATGTTTAATATTCCATTTGCCAAACTGGTAACTACATCCTCATACACTAAGATACCAAAAGAGCATACATAGAATTTTTTTGAACTCACCACAATGTATTGATTGTTCAAAGCGAAATGGCCAATTGAAGATAATAAGAACCGATGCAAACAGAAATCTACAAGCCTTTAAACAAATGTTCTAACATGTGTTTAGGTTAAGAAAGTCCAACAAACAAGACACTTTTCAAGCATGCTTCCATGGCTTTATTTGTTTATTTATTTTTGGCAATCTCTGCTAATTTTTTTTTTTCACCCACTTGTGCAATTGCCAACTGTGGTACTCTTAGAAGACATTTTGAACACAAACACAGATGTTGTTTCTACCTTCCCTATTTGTTTCTGTGTTTTAATTCTTCTTCTTTTTTTTTAATTTAAGTTGTTCAGACCACATTGTTTACCTGGCAGATTCTCCGCAATGCTGTCTAGCGTAATCTCTCACACTCTCTACCCTTTTCCTCCTACCACTCTCAAAACTCCAGCAGTGGGAATAAAATGATACAGAGGAAAGCATTCCACATTTATTCATTTGTTCTTTGGTTTAAAAAAAAACCCCACTTACTGCCGATTCCATGGTAGACATATTGCTAGGGAAGCAAAAGGAAAAGCATGTCCTACATGAGAATAACACTTCATCTTTTGAGGAAAACCAAATAAATATGGGACGAGCCTTCCCGTATTGCATGATGATAAGTATAGAGACACTATGAGTTCCAGGGGAGCCCCGGTGGCGTAGTGGTTAAGAGCTCGTCTGCTAACCAAAAGGTTGGCAGTTCGAATCCACCAGGCACTCCTTGGAAACCCTATGAGGCAGTGACACTCTGTCCTACAGGGTCGCTATGGGTCAGAACTGACTCAACGGCAACAGGGTTTTGGTTTGGATGAGTTCCTAGTGGTGAGCAACTGGGTGGTGCAAATGGTTAAACACTCTGCTACTCTGCTACTAACCTAGAAACTGGTGACTTAAACGCATCCAGAGGTGCCTTAGAAGAAAGGCCTGGCAATCTATTTCCAAAAAATCACAGCCTTGAAGACTCTGCAATGCAGTTCTACTCTGCACACATGGAGTTGCCATGAGTTGGAGTTCACTTGATGGCAATGATTTTGGTTTCAGGTTTACAGCAGGGCATGTAAAGAGCACTTTACTCAGACCTAGGGGATGAGAGAAAGCTTCACCCAGGAAGAGTTTTCAAGAAGAGAATTTTGGGAAAGGCACTACCTGCAAAAGGAACAGTGTGTCAAATGCCGTGAGGAATGGCAGTTTCAAAATCCCAGTCAGTCAGGAGTGTGGGGAGTAGACAGAGGAATGAAGAAGAATGAGATTGGAAGGGAGGCAGGGTACTGATCAAGTGCAGGGAAACATGCCTGGACAAAATTCAGTCCAGTTCATTCCACAGGTTATGACAGAAAAGGGGAGAGAGAATGAAGTAAACACAAAGTGAAGTTAAACAGGAAGACATCTGAAGGTTAAGATACTGCCTTGAACTTCGATAGTAGGGGACTAAGGGAGGAAACTGCTTTTATTTGTCTACTCTTAAACGCTTAAATTAAATATTTAATAGTATGCAAGTGGCACAAAATAGACACAGAGATAAGCAGAATAGAAAACCCGGGATTAAGCTTTAATTTTTGGTATATGCCAAAGGTGTATTTCAACGTAAAGGGAGAAATTAGTTAATATAGAAAAACCTGAGAAAGCCGGAACCTGTGTAAGGCAGAAACCTGACAGAGAAGGAAAACTCAAATATTTTCCACTAAAATGAGAGACAGAAAAGCAGTAAGAGTGCACCTCGTCAAAGGCAGAAAACTTGCAAGACCTGGAAAAACAAAGCTGCCCAGTGGAGTTCCGGCTCTCACCGGTTTCCCTCTATTTGTTGCTGGCATAAACAACCATTTTATAAAATAGCTTTCTTCACACCACAGAGCCAATAAATTTTAACTTGACCAAAGCTTTCAAAGTAAGACATAAAAATAAATAAAACAAAAGAACTATTTTGTTGACATGCAATGAAAAAAGGCCTTTCTCAGCATAAACATGGAACACGACATAAACCATAAGACACTGTTGCTGTGTAAAAATGTAAACGATATTGAAGACTACAGTAATATCAGACTGCAGTATTTTCTTTTGCACTGTTGTATTCTATAGTATGTTGCACTTATTTTCGCTAACAGAGGTCAAAATATATTCACATCCCAAGGAGTCCTGGTGGCGCAGTGGCTAAGCGCTCGGCCGCTAATGGAAAAGTTGGCAGTTTGACCCTACCCAGCTGCTCCCAGGGAGAAAGATGTCGCAAGCTACTTCTGTGAAGTTTACAACTTTGGAAACCCTATGAGGCAGTTCTGTTCTGTCCTATAAGGTTTTGCTATGAGTTAAAAACGACTCAACAGACACAACAACCACCACCAATACCCAAACCTGTTGATGTGGAGTCAGTTGTGACTCACAGCGGCCCTACAGGACAGAGTAGAATTGCCCCATAGGGTTTCCAAGGAGCGGCTGGTGGATTCGAACTGCTGACCTTTTGGTAAACAGCCAAACGCTTAACCATTACGCCACCAGGGCTTCAGAAAATTAAAAAAAAAAAAAAAAAAAAAAAAAAAAATTCGCACCCCAAGACTGCAACAAGAAAGCCCTAGAAGAGGCCTGCAAGCAGAGCATTTGCGTCGAAGCAAAAGTCAAACTCCCTTGCGTGTGTGAAAATCCTTTCTAAGCATAACTTTTTGCCATTTTTGTAACATCTTGTGTGTGCATGTGTCTATGTGTACAGAAGTCTTATATTTTGGAACCAAACCAAATGTTGAATTAAAAAGTGAAATGAATATTCCTTTATATCTCACTTCTTTCATCTCAACTCCAAAGAGACAAGAGTGGGAGGATGACAAGATGATAAATTAAAAAGCAAGAAGCCTGGACATCTCCAGGGACTCACAACCTCCACAGATATCCCAAGAGGCACAGCTCTGCATTCCTCAGACAAGACTAAGCACACAGAGGGACTTGTAGATGGGAGCCCAGCAAACGGGGTTATCAACTCTTTACATAACATCCAATTATTTTTCTAATTTAACACACTTCTCAGAATTCGGAGACTTGGCACTTACCTCTAATATTATGAACTAACTATTGACATTCAGGGTATTATTTTGTGCTAGGAGTAGGTGTGTTCTGTCCCAAAATGCTTACTTTTTTCTAGGCCTTTTATTCTATAAAAAATGTTCCTTGGCATCAAATTCAATTTCTGCAGAAGGTACACAGAATTCTGTGCTTAAGCAAAGCATAGATCTATTTTGCACCTAGCAAATCTCATGGTAGATTTCGACATCCAGCTGTCTCGTGTAAGGTGGCACATACTGTATGTAGGTTTAATACTTCACAGATATTAGCATCGTACATGGTATTACATAGGTTGAAGTATGTGTACTGGTAATAAAAAGTTACCATAGATTTTAATGTGATTACGCTCTTCTTCTAACTCATATTTCTCGAGGCAAAATTATTCTAAGAATTATTTCTCTTTTAAAGACGCTTTACAGATGTAAGAACATTTTTCTTTTAGAGAGGTTTTATGGATGCAAGAACATCTCTAGCTAATGGCAGGAGAAGTCGATCATGGGTATCTAACTGAAAGGTTGGTAGTTTGAATCCATTCAGCGGCTCTGCAGGAGAAAGACCTGGCAGTATGCTTCCGTAAAGATTACTGTCATGAAAATCCTATGGGGCAGTTCTACTCTGTTACTTGAGGTCACTGGAAGTCAGAATTGGCTCAACTGCACCCAACAACAACAGCAATATCAGATGAAAAAATATGCCACAGAGGTTGTCTTCAAAATAATCCCATTTTTGGAAAAGGAATCAATTGGCATGTGAAGACGTATCTTTTAATACTTTAATGTGGTACCTAAAGCCACCTTATAAAATACAGAGCATAAAATTAGAATATACTGTCTTGACTTTGGAGCCCTGGTGGCACAGTGGTTAAGAGCTCGGTTGCTAACCAAAAGGTCGGCAGTTCAAATCCACCAGCCCATCCTTGGAAACCCTATGAGGCAGTTCTACTCTGTCCCGCAGGGTTGGTATGAGTCAGAATTGACAACAGCAGCAGGTTTTGGTTTTGTCTTGATTTTAACTGCTCATCTAAAAGACCAAAAGTCAATGTATTATTTTGTTAAAAGGGACCGTTATACAAAAGCTTGAGGAGTTATTAAAGACCAAAGCTATGGATTAAGTCCCAAAGTCTCTCTTATTTACCTTTATCATTTTTGAAAAAATAGAAATAATTTAGATATCTTTTTTTTAAAAATGAGATCCAATCTAATTATGTTTGAGAAAATTATAGTGTTCTCACTGGATATCAAAAACTGAATATAAATTGGAAATGACCTTGTATAAATCACAGCTATCATTAACATGAAGTAATTAAAATTGAGTGAATTCACTCTACAATTTGCATAAACAGTCACATGTAATGTCATTTGTGAGCTAAAGAGTTGTAAAGAATATTAGACACATTGTTCAGTTGAAGACAATGAGATTTAGAAAATGCTTTGAGGAACATTTCTTTTTCTCTATATCGAACTTCCAATCTCTCATGTTCTAAAATTCTAAACTGTTCCCCTCATGTGGTAGAAAGAATAAGAAATGTATTCTTTGTCTAACATGGCTATTTTGTTTCCCAGTAGGTTGAAGATATTGTAAAGAAATTATGTCTGCTTTTTTTGTTTTAATTTCCCCATTTCAGTGCCTAGTATCCACTAAGCATATTCTACAAGCTTTTAAGCATACTTTTGAATGTTTATAGGATCCATGAACTTCATGTTCATTGATACAGGGAACAGAATACTATACTGAACTGAGTAAAGACGTTTACACATGTTCTTCTCCTCTTTTTGCCCCTGGTCTCCAGTCCCAGCTCTTTCTAATCATCTAAAAAATAAACGCAATGGGTTAGTCACCTTCAGATGTTTAGACAGTCATTTATTTAACATTTAGATGCTTCCCATGGCTTTGCAAATATTGGCTTTGACTGCTATCTTTCCACTATTTCCTTTGAGGGTAAATCCTTCCAAGGAAGGTTTTCTCTGTTTACCCATGAATGTGTGAATTTTGCCATTGTGTGTACTTCAAGTTAAAGTAAAGATCAGTGTTGGGTTTCTTTGCTTTCTACTGTAACTGCAAATGACCAACAATCTTCGGAAGGCTTTGTGATAATCCAAAGTAACACCAACACAAAACCTGAAGTTTGAAGAAATACAAGTTCATATGTTAGTTGGTTTCCTAAAGCACAAGAATAAAACAAAAGAAACTTGCCCTTGAATAATTAAAATAATCAAGTAAATTAAATCCAATACATACATAATGAACATTATTTCTCTATACACACACATACACACACACGTATATATATACACATACACACACACAAATATGTGCATATATTTATACATATATAGATATATATGTACATACAAATATAAAAAACTATGAGGATAAAACAATTTTAGGAGTTTCTGAAATTCATTTATTTATTTATTCAGCCACTCCACAAAGATTTATTGAGTATGCAACACTAAGCAGTGGAAAGAATAGAAGAAACAGGTATATAAAATGACATTGCCTTCAGGAAGTTACTAAACCAAGAAGCATGAATGACAAGTGAAAGAGCTGCACAGGAATCCATAAGATCACGTAAGTGAGAAGAAACTAGTCCTCACACATGGAAAAGCGCTGTTACAGACCTTCAGAATGGAAGGAGAGTGGTCATGGAGAGCAAAAAGCTTTCAAGGATGTCGCAACACTCAACAGAGAAGGGAAGGAACACGGATCCTATTTAAACTCACACAGAAAAGTGGTGGTGGGGGGGGGTTGGCATTCCAAAAAGCAGAAACAGTAGTTAACGTGCACTTCCATCAAACCAGAAGCTGTGCTTGTTCCTGGGAATAATTATAAGTAAGACTCAGCTCCTTGCCGTCGGAGAGCTCATAATCTAGTTGTGGAAATCGATGTGTAACAAATCATTTCAATAACAGACCATCGTAAGTAGAGAGTTGTGCATAAAGGGCTATAATGCTATGCGAAAAGAACTACTAATTGTGCTGAACAGAGTGACATCCTTCGTAAGTTCCAACCCATCTGCCTGCCTGACACAGAAATTCACGTTCACATTCAGACAGGAAGGACAGAATCCCAACTCCACCACCTGCTAAGCTATGGCACCTCGGACAAATCACCTAGGTAAAAGTCCTGCGTCTGTTTCCATCATCTGTGAAATAAAATGGAAATACCTTTACTTACCAACTTGCATAAAAATCTGACATATTAAAGTGACTGATACACAACAAGTACTCAGTGAAAGTTTGGTAACACTAATACTCCACATGAAAATAAATGACATTTAAACGCGAAATACTTGACGATAGAGTAAATGGTATGGGTGGTAAGAGACAGATGGAGTCAAAGTGACACCTAGCTGTCAAAACTAGGGGCCTGGAGGAATATAGTGTTAGTTTTGAATTCTTATGAAAATCTTAATTACGATTATGGTATTCGGGGAAATCATGTTTAAATACATGCAATACGACACGCAACATGAGCTTCTGAATGAGTAGAAGTCCTGCTCTTCTCTCTTCTGTACCCATCAGAAGGTGGCCTTCTCTATTCACTAGAGATTGTCTCTCTTAGTCACTCTGCCTTCTTGGTTAACTTTACTGTTTGTCGGTACACTTTTATTGAGAGCATAAAAATCAGCAGCTATGAAATCTATCTATCTATCATCTATCCATCCATCCATCCATCTATCTAGGAGCTCTGGTGGCACAGTGGTTTAGCACTCAGCTGCTAGCCAAAAGGTCAGTGGTTCAAACCCACTAGCTGCTTCGTAGGAGAAAGATGTGACAGTCTGCTTCCATAATGATTACAGCCTTGGAAACCCTATGAGGCAGTTCTACTCTGTTCTGTAGGGGTCACTATGAGTTGGAATCAAATAGATGGCGATGGGTTTATATATATATAAGTATGTATATATATACACATACATATATATATGTATGTATGTATGTATAAGGAAACTTGGTGGCTCAGTGATTAAGTGCGTGGCAGCTAACCAAAATGTTGGCGGTGGAACTCACCCAGAGGCTCCGCAGGAGAAAGACCTAGCAATCTGCTCCTATAAAGATTACAGCTTAGAAAACCCTATGGGTCAGTTCTACTCTGTCACATGGGGTTGTTATGAGTTGAAATCGACTCAATGACATCCATGAACATCAACATACATATATGTGTGTATGTAGTATTATTTATAGCTACTAACAGTAGTATGTGGACCCTTAAGATCACAGAGGTGATACCTGTCTGTGTGTATGTGTGAAATTTATTATTATGGCATGGTTATAAAAATATACTTTCATTACTGGGATACTAAGGTTAAAAATATTTCTCCAGTTCTCCAGGGGAACTATTGCTACAATATAGTTTCTGTGTAAAATATATTAAATTCTTCACAAGCAGTCTACCAAGAGATAGCAGTATATTCATGCTATTTGCTGCCCTTGAGTGTTGCTGTAAAATCAGGCTATTGAAATCCACAGTAAAAACTCCTTTAGCTCTCTTCTAATTCTTATGGCTTAATTTTTATGATTGATAAAAATAAAGTACCAATTAAGAAATTTATATTCTTAATATTGCTTATGCAGCCCTAGTGGCACAGTGGTTAAGAGCTTGGCTGCTAATCAAAATGTTGGCAGTTCGAATCCACTAGCCACTCCTTAGAAACCCTATGGGGCAATTCTACCCTGTCCTATAGGGTCACTATGAGTCTGAATCGACTTAACTGCAACTGGTTTGGTGGGGTTTTTTTTGGGGGGGTGGGTAACTTACTAAAATTTACTTGTAGCTACTTGAGGGAATATGGAGGCCACTATGCTAAAAATGTGATTCAATTCAACAAATATTGATAGGTACAAAGAAGAATACACATCTATGTCTCTGCCTCCATAAACCTTAATATCTGGAGGAGGAGCACACCACCTAACTCTGAAATGCAGCAGATTGAAATAAACACTGAGAAGGTGCTGCTGTACATTTTCCTAAACCCAACTCATCACCTGGTATGCTGGTTAAGAGTGGTTAATGCACTTAAAATTGTTGTGCCTAGTTTTCCAAATTTTAAAATAAAGTCATTATAAGAAAAATATGGGAACAAAATTAAAAACAAAAAAGTTTTGACTAGATTTCTATATTCACCAATACAGGTAACAGGATATAGTTTTAAAACCCCAGTACCTAGAATTGCCAGGTAAAATTTAACAAACTCCTTTTAAATGCATAACTGAGCTTATGGAATAGTAAGGGAGAAATCACATATATAAACAAATAATTATACTAATTAATAATTTTAATAATGGGGATTTGAACAGAGTGTTTTGGAAACAAAGAAGGCTCAAAGTAGCATTTTTGACAGAAGATAACTATTTTACTGGCATATTTCTCAGCTATTCAATCAAAACATACACACTACCACCTGCCCGATGACATTATTGAAATGATTACATTTTATGATTTTTAATAAATTTAGAAAAGCACGATTATAGTCAAAAGCATATCAAAGATGGTCTGCCTTGCTGAATTTTGAGTACATTCCTCAATAGAATTGTTACATTATTACTATAAAGTTTGAACCTTGATTTCTTCCAAAGTTATTTTCACAGGCACCTCAGGAAAAAAAAAAAGTGATTGAAAAATCTACTGTATGTTTAAAAATCCCAGTGATGAAAACAGTGGTATAATTTTCTCCTGTTTTAGAAGATATTCTGTTTGACACCACAGTATTATTTTTCAACCTGAACTAAATATAAAGTTCTTTCATACATCCTTTGAGTCAGAGGAAGAAGACAATGTTTCTTATAAATCATGCTTTTTATCAATGATACTTCGTCTTTTTTTAAGCTTATAATACCTCATAGTCCTTGAGTCTCTTCTGACTCATAGCAAACCTATAGGACAGGGCAGAACTGCCCCAGAGAGTCTCCAAAGAGCAGCTGGTGGATTTGAACTGCCAACCTTTTGGTTAGCACCCAAGCTCTAAAACACTGTGCCACCAAGCTTATAATAAGACAAATGATTCCCAGCGCAAATCAAGGCAGCAGAAAATGTTCATACTATCTATCATGGGGATTGTGGATTTAAAGTATATCTTCTTAATCAAGATGAATTTATGGCCTATTTCTTAGTATAAGTCAATATTCATGACTGCTTTGGATTTCATAGTGATTATCAAAAAATAAAACAGACTATTTTAAAATAAGCTAGAATGAGTCTTAGCTGGAAGGATCTAATGGTTCCATACTCCATTGTTTTCTAGTTGTTTCTTTGTTTTGTCTTTTCTTTCATTTTTTCTTTATGCATACAGTTATTTCTAACATATTTATTTCTTTTCTTTATATATATATTTTTTTATTTTATATTGTAGTTTAAATGAAGTTTACATTTCAAGTCAGTCTCCTATACAAAAATTTATAGGTACATTGTTATGTGGTCATAATTGCTCTCCCCATACTGTGACAGCACACTCCTCCTTTCCACCCCTGACTCCCCATGTCCATTCAACCAGCTCCTAACCCTCTCTGCCTTCCCATCTCACCTCCGGACAGAAGCTGCCCGTTTAGTCTGTTGTATCTACTTGAGCTAAGAGGCACACTGCTCGTGAGTATCACTTTATGTCCCACTGTTCAGTCCAATCCCTGTCTGAAGAACTGGCCTTGGAAATCTGGGGGCCATGCCTTCCGGGGTTCCTCCAGTCTCAGTCAGACCATTAAGTCTGGTCTTCTTACTAGAATTTGAGTTCTGCACTCCACCTTTCTCCTGCTCCATCAAGGACTCTCTGTTGCATTCCATACCAGGGCAGTCATTAGTGGTAGCCAGGCACCATCTAGTTCTTCTGGTCTTAGGCTGATGAAGTCTCTGGTTTATGCGGCCCTTTCTCTCTCTTGGGCTAATATTTTCCTTGTGTCTTTGGTGTTCTTCATTCTCCTTTACTCCAGGTGGTTGGGACCAATTGATGCATGTTAGACGGCCGCTTGCAAGCTTTTAAGATCCCAGACGCCACTCACTGAAGTAGGATGCAGAACATTTTCTTAATAAGCTTTGTTATGCCAACTGACGTAGATGTCCCCTGAAAGCATGGTCCCCAGAACCCCACCCCTGCTACTCTGTCCCTCGAAGTGTTTGGTTGTATTAAGGAAACTTCTTAGCTTTTGGTTTAGTCCAGTTGTGCTGACTTCCCCTGTAGTGTGTGCTGTCCTTCCCTTCACCTAAGATAATACATGTCTACTATCTAGTTAGTGAATAACCCTCACCCTCCCTCCCCACCCTCGTAACCATCTAAGAATGTTGTCTTCTGTGTTTAAACTTTTTCTTGAGTTCTTATAATAGTGGTCTTATACAATATTTGTCTTTCTGTGACTGACTAAATTCACTCAGCATAATGCCCTCCAGATTCATCCATGTTATGTTTCATGGCTTCATCGTTGGTCTTTATCATTGCATAGCATTCCATTGTGTGGATATACCATAATTTGTTTACCCATTCGTCCGTTGATGGGCACCTAGGTTTTTTCCATCTTTTTGCTATTGTGAACAGTGCTGCAATGAGCATGGGTGTGCATATATCGATTCGTGTGACGGCTCTTATTTCTCTAGGATATATTCCAAGGAGCGGAATAGCTGGATCGTATGGTACTTCTATTTCTAGCTTTTTAAGGAAGCATCAAATCGATTTCCAAAGCGGTTGTACCATTTTACATTCCCACCAACAGTCTATAAGTGTTCCAGTCTCTCCACAACCTCTCCAGCATTTATTATTTTGTGTTTTTTTTTGGATTAATGCTAGCCTTGTTGGGGTGAGATGATATCTCATTGTACTTTTGATCTGCATTTCTCTAATGGCTAATGATCGTGAGCATTTCTTCATGTGTCTGTTAGCTGCCTGAATATCTTCTTTGGCGAAGTGCCTGCTTATATCCTTCGCTCATTTTTTAATTGTGTTATTTGTCTTTTTGTTGTTGAGGTTTTGCAGTATCTTGTAGATTTTAGAGCTTAGATGCTGATCGGATTTGTCGCAGCCAAAATTTTTTCCCAGTCTGTAGGTTGTCTTTTTACTCTTTTGGTGAAGTCTTTTGATGAGCATAAGTGTTTGATTTTTAGGAGCTCCCAGTTATCTAGTCTCTCTTCTGGTGCTTGTGCATTGTTACTTATGGTTCATATTGTGTTTATGCCATGTATTAGGGCTCCCAGCATTGTCCCTATTTTTTCTTCCAGATCTTTATCATTTTCTATTTTATATTTAAGTCTTTGATCCATTTTGAGTTAGTTTTTGTGCATGGTGTGAGGTATGGGTCTTGTTTCAGTTTTTTGCAGATGGATATCCAGTTATGCCAGCACCATTTGTTAAAGAGACTGCCTTTTCCCCAATTAACGGACTTTGGGCCTTTGTCAAATATCAGCTGCTTGTAGGTGGATGAATTTATGTCTGGATTCTCGGTTCTGTTCCATTGGTCTATGTATCTGTTGTTGTACCCGTTCCAGGTTGTTTTGACTACTATGGCTGTATAATAGGTTCTAAAATCAGGTAGTGTGAGGCCTCCCACTTTGTTCTTCTTCTTGAGTAATGCTTTTACTTATTCGGGGCCTCTTCCCTTTCTGTATGAAGTTGGTGATCTGTGACTCCATCTCATTAAAAAATGCCAGTGGAATTTGGATCGGGATTGCATCGTATCTGTAGATCGCTTTGGGTAGAATTGACATTTTCACAATGTTGAGTCTTCCTATCTATGAGTTTCTTGCAGTAGTGTCTTATAGTTTTCATTGTATAGATCTTTTACTTCTCTGGTTAGATTTATTCCTAAGTATTTTATCTTCTTGGGGGCTATTGTAAATGGTATTGATTTGGTGTTTTCTTCTTCGAGGTTCTCTTTGTTGGTGTAAATGAGTTCAACAAATTTTTGTGTTTATCTTGTATCCTGAAACTTTGCTGAAATCTTCTATTAGTTCCAGTAGTTTTCTTGTGGATTCTTTGGGGTTTTCTGTGTATAAGATCGTATCATCTGCAAATAGAGATATTTTGACTTCTTCCCTACAAATTTGGATGCCCTTTATTTCTTTTTCTAGCCTAATTGCTCTGGTTAGAACCTCCAGCACAATATTGAATAAGAGTGGTGATAAAGGGCATCGTTGTCTGGTTCCCGTTCTCAAGGGGAATGCTTTCAAAGTCTCTCCATTTAGGCTGATGTTGGCTGTTGGCTTTATAGAAATGCCCTTAATTATACTGAGGAATTTCCCTTCTATTCCTATTTTGTTGAGAGTTTTTATCATGAATGGGTGTTGGACTTTGTTAAATGCCTTTTCTGCATTGATTGATAAAGATCATGTGGTTCTTGTCTTTTATTTTCTTTATGTGATGGATTATATTGATTGTTTTTCTAAAGTTGAACCATCCCTACATACCTGGTATAAATCCCACTTGATCATGGTGAATTATTTTTTTGATACATTGCTGAATCTATTGACTAGAATTTTCTTGAGGATTTTTGCATCATTTTTCATGACAGATATTGGTCTGTAATTTTCTTTTTTTGTGGTGTCTTTACCTGGTTTTGGTATCAGGGTTATGCTGGCTTCAAAGAATGAGTTTGGGAGTATTCCATCCTTTTCTATGCTCTGAAATACCTTTAGTAGTAGTAGTGTTAATTCTCTTCTGAAAGTTTGGTAGAATTCTCCAGTGACGCCATCCAGGCCAGGGCTTTGTTTTGTTGGGAGTTTTTTAATTACCTTTTCAATCTCTTCTTTTGTTATGTGTTTATTTAGTTGTTCTACCTCTGTTTATGTTAGTTTAGGTAAGTAGTGAGTTTCTAGAAATTTGCCCACTTCCTCTAGGTTTTCAAATTTGTTAGAGTACAATTTTTCATAGTATTCTGTTATGATTCTTTTCATTTCAGTTGGGTCTGTTGTGATATCACCCATCTCATTTCTTATATGGGTTATCTGCTTCCTCTCCTGTTTTTCTTTTGTCAGTTTGGCCAATGGTTTGTCAATTTTGTTGATCTTTTCAAAGAACTTGCTTTTAGTCTTGTTAACTCTTTTAATTGTTTTTCTATTCTCCGTTTAATTCTGCTCTAATTCTTATTATTTCCTTTCTTCTGGCACGTGAGGGCTTCTGTTGCTGCTCTCTTTCTACTTGTTCTGGTTGTAGGGTTAATGTTTTGATTATGGCCCTTTCTTCTTTTTGGGTGTGTGCATTTATTGCTATAACCTGACCTCTGACCACTGCTTCTGCTGTGTCCCAAAGGTTCTGGTAGGATGTGTTTTCATTCTCATTTGATTCTATGAATGTCTTTATTCCATCCTTAATTTCTTCTATAACACAGTAGTTTTTGAGCAAGGTGTTATTCAGTTTCCATGTGTTTGATTTTTTTTTTTTTTCCCTTGCTTTTTCTGTTGTTGATTTCTACTTTTATGGCTTTATGATCAGAAAAGATGCTTTGTAATATTTTGATGCTTTGGATTTTGTTAAGGCTTGCTTTATGGCATAATATGTGGTGTATTCTGGAGAATGTTCCATGTGCTTTGAAAAACAAAGTACACTTGGCTGCCGTTGGGTGGAGTGTTCAGTATATGTCTATGAGATCAAGTTGGTTGATTGTAGCATTTAGCTCTTCCATGTGTTGTTGAGCTTCTTTCTGGTTGTTTTGTCTTTCACAGAAAGTGGTGTGTTGATGTCTCCTACTACTATTGTGGACCTGTCTATCTCTCTTTTCAGTGCTGTTAGGTTTGTTTTTGTATTTTGGAGCCCTGTCGTTGGGTGCATATATGTTTATTATAGTTATGTCCTCCTGGTGTATTGACCCTTTCATCATTATATAGTGTCCTTCCTTATCCTTTGTGGTGGATTTTACTTTAAAGTCTATTTTGCCATAGATTAATATTGCCACTCCTGCTCTTTTTTGCATGTTTTTTGCTTGATACATTTTTTTCCATCCTTTGAGCTTTAGTTTTTGTCTTTAAGTCTAAGGTGTGTCTCTTGTAGGCAGCATACAGACGGATCCTGTTTTTTTATCCAGTCTGCCACTCTCTATCTCTTTATTGGTGCACTTAGTCCATTTACGTTCAGCATAATTATTGACAGGTATGAGTTTAAGTGCTATCATTTTGATGTCTTTTTTTGTGTGCTGTTAACAGTTTCTTTGTTCCACTTAATTTTCAGTGCTGAGTTGTTTTTCTTTATATATTTTCTTTTCATCTTTGTCATTGTTGATTTTGTGTCTGCTGAGTCTTTATATTTTTCTAGTTTTTTATTTTGACTGGTAGGATTGTTAGTTTCCTTTGTGGTTACCTTAATATTTACCCCTATTTTTCTAAACTTATACCAGCCTTTTATTTCTTTATATCACCTTGACTTCCTCTCCTTATCCAAAGTCAATGTATACATTTTTTAAGTCCCTCTTTTTTGTTTTAATGTAGTCATCCTTTGCATATTGACATCTGTTTCCTTATTTTCACTGTTTTAGCTTTGATTTATTTTTGTGATGTCCCTATCTGGGTTGATATCTGGTTGCTGTGTCTGGTGTTCTAGTCTTGAGTTGTTATCTGATGTTACTGATTTTCTAACCAGAGGACTCTCTTTAGTATTTCTTGTAATTTTTGGTTTGGTTTTTGCAAATTCCCTAAACTTCTGTTTATCTGGAAATGCCCTAATTTCGCCATCATATCTGAAAGACAGTTTTGCTGGATATAGAATTCTTGGCTGGCAGTTTTTTTTTTCCTTCAAGGCTTTATATATGTCATCCCATTGCCTTCTTGCCTGCATGGTTTCCGCTGAGTAGTCCAAGCTTATTCTTATTGACTCTCCTTTGTAGATGACTTTTTGTTTATCCCTAGCTGCTCTTAAAATTCTCTCTTTATCTCTGGTTTTGGCAAGTTTGATTATCAAATGTCTTCGTGACCTTCTTTTGGGATCTACCTTATGTGGGTTTCAATGAGCATCTTGGATGGATATCTTGTCATCTTTCATGATATCAGGGAAGTTTTCTGCCAACAAATCTTCAACAATTCTGTCTGTATTTTCTGTTATCTCCCCTGTTCTGTTACTACAATCACTCACAGGTTATTCCTCTTGATAGAGTCCCACATAATTCTTAGGGTTTCTTCATTTTTTAAAATCCGTTTATCTGATTTTTCCTCAGATAAGTTGGTGTCAAGTGCTTTATCTTCAGTCTCACTAATTCTGACTTCCATTGCCTCAATTCCACTCCTATGAGTTTCTATTGATTTGTCTAATTCTGAAATTTTATTATTAATCTTCTGGATTTCTGACTGCTGTCTCTCTATGGATTCTTGCAGCCTGTTAAATTTGTCATGATGCTCTTCTCTAATCTTTTTTAATTTCCTCTATTGCATGTTCTGCGTTTTGATTAATTTCCTTCCTAATTTCTTGAAGAGTTCTGTAGATTAATCTTTTGTATTCTGCCTCTGGTAATTCCAAGAAATTTTCCTCCTCTGTAAAATTTCTAGATTCTTTATTTTGGGAGCTTGCTGAAGCCATCATGGATTGCTTCTTTATGTAAGTTGATACTGACTGTTGTCTCAGAGTCATCACCAAGAAATTTTCCTCCTCTGTAAAATTTCTAGATTCTTTATTTTGGGAGCTTGCTGAAGCCATCATGGATTGCTTCTTTATGTAAGTTGATACTGACTGTTGTCTCAGAGTCATCAATAAGTTATTATATTTATTTCTTTTATGTTTGCTTACTGTGTTCCAGCTTCTTGTTTTGTTTTGATATGCCCAAATAGGCTGCTCGAATGAGCTAGCTTGATTATTGGCACCTTTGAAGCTCTAACGTACTGTGAACAGGTGGTTAGATCTGTTACTAGGTACATGAGCTCGGGAATCCACCTTTTCATCCTGTATGGATTCAGCTCAGGTGCCCAGGTAGATAGCCACCAAGTGTGTGGTGTAAGCTCTCACCTACAGTCCTAGACAGGCATGGGTGATTGGTGTAGGCACAGGCATCTGGCTGCAGCAGTATGACACACTCTGAGCAAGTCAGGAGGCTGACAGCCACCCCCGAGTATCCAGGAGGAAGGCATGTCGCTGTTCCCTAGGGCACATAGATGGATGGGTTGTGCAGTCAGACTGTGAGCACTCAGTGCTGTTGGCTGCAAGGACTGGGGGGCACCTCTTATTCTATGGCCCCTATCACAGGAGGCTAGGTGGCGTGGGTGGAGCTACCAGTCCTCAGGCCCCTGATGTGTGTAGGTGAAGACCCTGCTTAATGGGCAGAGCATTGTCAAATGTCACGAACCTGCCACTTCACAGCTGAAACAATTCAAGTTAGACTTCAGGTATATACCCTGTTGTACTGTGGTAATGAGGGCCTACGCTGTTGAAATGGGTCCACACAAGTCTCTGTTGGGGAAAGGCACTCAAAGTACATGGATCCCTTATGCCTATGCCTAGGCAAAGGACTTGTGCCTACCTGGGTTCTTGCCTTAGGGGAGCTGGCAGTTTATTTTTTCCCCTGTTTGTTAATTTGTTCACTCTCCAAGGCTGGGTGAATGGCTCAGGGCATGTGATGGATCCTACTTCTGGCCCAGGGGACTTGGTGATTGCTGAAGCCGGTCTGGGACCCAGTGCAGAGCAGGGAGTGGGGAGGTAAATGGGAGGGAGGTTTTTCCCTAAGAGGGCAGTTTTTGATCCATGAGGTAAGCTGTACTCACGTACTTATCTTTCACCTATCTAGGGCTGCTTCTCACTGGTTCTGGGTGGCCGAGTTGACTCTCTGTATCTGGGTCTCACTCAGTGTGGAATATACTTCCTGAGCACTGCTGCTTGCCTCCCTCACCGCTCACCCATGAGCTGCTCAGGCCTGAAGGGCTCAGGCTCTCGCTGGGTCAGGTCTGGCAACTCCTCGATGCTCCTGAACTGTCTCTCCCTCCCCCTGCCTCTCATTCCGGTTCCTCAACTTTGCCTTAGATGTTCAGGGCTCCTAGATTGTCATATATAATTGATTCACTTGTTTTTTCGAGTTTTTGTTGTAAGAGGGTCCACAGGAAGTATCTGACTACTCTACCATCTTGGCCCCGCCTCCTAACATATTTATTTCTTAATTGATTTGATAATCGGTAGTATAGATAGGTTTCAAACTTTCAATGCTTTAAGGTCAGTTCTCTTCACATATTCATGTATGAAGTAAAAAGGAAACTCAATTTTATCTCTCAGGCAAAACACAAGTCTCATTTGTACTTTCAAGATGGTAGCCCAAAAGTCAGCCTGAGTGCTAGAGATGATCATAAACATTTGTCACCAGTAATATGCCGGAACCACGTGGAGGTCAGAACGTCAGTTACGATCCATTATCAGTGGAAACAGAGACTAATTTGACCACAAATTTTATTTGTAGGAAGCTATCGTTCAAAAATATGCACACATGTACATGTGTATGTATGTGCAAAAATATTTATTGGAGTATTAGGTTTAAAACTGAAGAAGTTGGAAAAAAACTACATTTTTTTCATTTAACCATTGATCCTTAGTGGTCACTGTTTAAATGAATTATCATAAATACAGAACCAGGCAGTGTTTCATTCTATCGTACACAGGGTTGCTATGAGTCAGAACCAACTGAACGGCACCTAACAACAACAATCTGATGGGAATACGGGAAAACAGTAAGATGATTCTGTATAAATTTATATAAAGAATGACCATGAAATATTTTTTGTCAAAAAAGATTTTGCATAATCATATTATTCATTAGGTTTAAATATACATATATACACACACACACACACACACACACACAAGAATTATATCAATATACTGACAATATTTATCCTGATAATCTGAGGGTTATACCTTATACTTTATATGCTATTTTTATATTGGCCAGTTTTTGTAATGTGTATATATTGCTTTTGCAATTTGAAAATGAAAATTAAAAAAAAAAGTTTATAATCTAGCAGGAAAAATAATTAACACTGCTGAAAAATTCTTCTTAAAGAACTATAAAAAGTATGGTGAATTGTGATTTTTCTTGACATTATCTTTTTTACCCAAACCCTGATGATAAAGCTATCCATCCTACTCACAGATGCTGACATAAAAATCCACAATTTTCCAGAATTGTATAAACTATAGCACTTGTGTGTGCATAACACAGTTTACTGCTGTGGCTAAATTAAGATGTGGCTTTAAAGTTTCATCGCATTCATTAAATTGGCTTCTTGTTGTTGTTGTTGTTAACATGGATTTTATTCTTTCCCAAAATATATAAGGAGTTATAAATTTAAAAGTAAATACTTATATTTTAGTTTCCCTCTAACAGTCATTTATTTACAGCCACTTTGATTTTCATGAAATTAGGAGACATGTAGATATAAGAAAGTGACTTTCAGAAAATGCAGTTTTAGAGCTGCCTGGGTGAGCAGCAGGGTGGCTGGAGAGAGGAGGGCCTGGGTTTGCATGGAGTCAGAAGGCTAGGACATACCAAGGGCTGGCTGGAGTGAGAGGAGAGAGGGCTTGATGGGCAGCTGGCTAACTGACCACAGTAGCAAAATGTTTGCTGTATGTGCTCTACTCTTGGGGACTTAATTACAAAGTGCCAGAATTCTAATATCATGTATGTTTCTAATTGTTGTTGTTAGGGGCTGTCAAGATGATTTTAACTCACAGCAGCCCCATGTGACAGAGCACAACTGCCCCATAGGGTTTTCTAAGCTGTAATCTTTATGGGAGCAGACCACCAGGTCTTTCTCTTGTGAACTCCCTGAGCTGATTCTAACCATCAACCTTTCAGTAAACAGCTGAGCCCTTAACCGTTGTGCCACCAAGGCTCCTTTAAATTTCTAATAAGACTTCTACATTCTGGGAAACGATTGACAATTTGTTACAAGTCTGATTTTTACTTGTATATCCATTAGCGAAAGGTTAGGAATAGGGGCTGTTGACAAGCGTGCAGTTTGTTGACTGATATGCTTTCCTTCTTTCAGAGTCCCTACTCTGAAATACATTAAATATATCAACAATATACTAATCACACCAATTTGGAAGCTTTGTTGTTTAATGAGGTGATCGCATTTCCCCGCAACACAATTCAGGCCACGTAGTCTGTTAAGTGTTGTAACTTGATACCATCTGTAACAATGTGCAAAAGGTCCTCATGAAAGAACCAGGAAGATCACTAGAATTTGAGAGAAGAGAGTAAAACAGCTGAAACATGAAAGGCAAACAAGATGAGGGATCCCAACCCTTTGAACCTTATATTCTAATATAGGTATCACTCATTGAACACACGTGGAAGATATTGCTCTCTTCGGTTCCAGATACAGCATTTTGTTTTCATACATACAATGTTAATTACTATAAAGTGATCAAGTGCTTGATGTTCTCAAAATCTTGACAGTGGGCTGCTTGGAGATTTTTAGGGTAATAAGAATTCACCCTTCAAATCAGTGTTTTAGAGATGCTCCCGAAGAGTCATGGGAAAAAAAAAAAAAAAAACTGATGAAAACAAGCATAGATTATAACATAATTTTATCTTGGAGACTGCTAAATAAATTCTCAGAGGAATTATTGTCTCCTTCAGTTCAATGAAATGGACACAATTAAATCAGAAAGTGATGGAGCTTGAGGGAGAAATTTTTTTTATCTACTCTGAGAAGCTCTTTATTGAGAGCTGTTCAACCAATACTACGTGGGGACTCACAGATGTAGAAACACATACCAAAGCCTTCACCAAGTGCTCAAATATAATTTCCTCATTTTTTTTAATAGACAAAAAGGATGGAGGAGAGGTGAGAAAGAGAGTCTAAAAACCTATAAATGACCTTGCACAGGAAGCCTCTGGGGACAGACTCCTGGTGAAGAGTCCAGTTCTGCAGACAACCACATTCTCTGGGTTTATGAATCAGCGCTCAGGCTAGACATGCAGCTTGTGGGAAAATAATATGAAATCTTTTCCGGTTAATAAAATTACTTCTGGGGGTGCCTCCTTGAGTTACTAAGAATGTGCTAGTCCTGTGGGCAGCAGCTCTCTCATGTCTGACTGGACATTTGGTGATCACAAATTATCTGTCTCGAGCTCTGAATTTTGCAGTATGAACCATTCATCAAAGCGGGTGATTGAAGACTGAGATATTTTAAACTAGGGGGCCTTGAGGATGCCATGCGGTGTCCAGTAAAGAACGATGATGCACGGGTTTAGAATTTCTGCTTCCACTCCAATCGTCTGACCATGGTTAAGTCCTGAATGCTTTTTTTCCCTCATGCATAAAATGTAGAAGGAAATTAAATTAAGAATTATTTTGGTTTTAAAAGTATGCAATATGGTCTTTAAAAAAACCCTGATAATATTAATCTAATAATTTTTATATAACGTAAGCACATTGATGGTCATTCTAAGAGCAAGAATTTTGAAGTATTCCTTTAACATCTGAAAGGTGTAAAACCATTTGAACCATTTAGAGTAATCTGAATAAAGTTCAGATAAACTTTGGTCATGTTATGAATTCTGATTATAAAGACATCTCACTTCATGCAGGTGGAGTTGAGGATTTTTGTGTTTGTTCTCATCAGATTATGATGGTAGATTTATATCGGAAGCCCTACGTGGACACACCTGGTAGAAATTCGCTAGCAGTAGAGACAACCACAGAGACCCTCTGCTGGGTCAATTAATACAAGTGCTCTTCTAATGAGCCAAAAGGCATTGAGAAGCTCAGGGATCAATTAATCTGTAAGTCAACAAACAATTTAGAAGAGTAGCTAGAGCATTTAAATGGACAGGAATTCCTTTTTGAATACAAATCATTTTAATGTGACCCTGAAAACCATTTTCATGTGACTGCTTGAAGCTCTCACTAATGGCATTAGCAGTCAGGGAAACTGAGTCAAGAAAAATTTAAAAAAAAAAATCCCAGTGAAACAAAAACCATCTTTGTACTCTTTATCAACTTAAAAAAAAAAAAAAAGTACAGTTGAATGTTCAATAAAATAATGAGAAGTGAGATCTCAAGATACCCCCTAGTTTAACGACCGAGACCAAAAATAAAGGCCTTCTCCATCAACATGACTTTACTATTTGTTCCAGCAAATTCCTGCTCAGGAGATAAGAACGTAAACCAGTAAATAACTTCATTGTTTGCTTCAGGAACCTCCCCCAAACCCTCTTCTCCACTTAGTGGGTTGCTCAACTGAGCAAACTGCTCTCTTATAAAAACAAAACCTAAACTATCAATACTTGGCATCAAGACTCTCTTGGTCCACCAATCCTAGATTACCACAAATTGGCCCAATCCCAGCCAGATTCCTGCACTGAAAAACCTACCATAAATCACTTGAGTTCAGACCCCCAAAGCCCATCACTATCCATCACCCTGGCCTCCCACTCCTAAAAACTACTGAAAAACTGCTGAGGTGTGTTCTTTCTTACAGGAGGCAATAAACTCAGCTTTGCTTGATCAAAAGTTTATTCTAGTTGTCTCTCGGGGAGGTGGCAGTCAACATTCATTTTCTTACACAAACATGCGGGCAATTTTTAATGCATACAGACAGACACTGCACCCAAAACTCAAACATGCTTTCACGTGAAGGCTAACTTTCCTGTATGTGATGTTTATGTCTAGTTGGACTTTATTTTTTTTCTCTCAGGGAACCCAACAAATTCTAATTTATTATGCAATCTAGTAAATATTTTTAAATGATTCAAAACACAAATCCTTCAAATAAAACTTTTTATAAATGCAACAGAATGTATAACATAAGGTAAGACATTCCTAGATGAGGCTATGGGTAATAATAACTGCCAATATTTACTGAATATTTAATAAGTGACAGGCAATTTCTTTGCGCTAAGTCATTTAATCCTCACACACACACACAAAGCCACTATGAGGTGGATGAAATTATTATTTCTGTGATACAGATTTAAAAAACAAACAAACACAAGAGTGGTTAAGTAACTCGCCTGAGGTGTTAATAGCAAAATCCAACAAAAAGAGTCTGCTTTAAACCACTATGCTATACACACTCTCTTCTTTATAGTCAAATGGCTTTATTTATTTTTATTAATATTTGTATTACATTTGCTTTTTGCTTAACTGGGAAATGGAAAGAAGCTAGCCTTTCTTGGTTTTCACTTTTAAAGCCTAAGATTAATGCTGTTTCAATGCAAAATAAAGTCGCTGTTATATAACTACATTCCATAGTTTTATTAAGGATTAAAATATATATTTGGGTTCATTGCATATTCACAATAGCCAAAAGGTGGAAACAAGCAAAATGCCCATCAACTGATGAACAGATAGGCAATATGTGGTATGTACATACATGCAATGGAGTATTACTCAGCCGTAAAGAGGAATGAAGTCCTAATGCATGTCACAACATGGATGAACCTTGAGGGCGTTATACTGAGCAAATAATTTAGACACAAAAGGACAAATACTGTATGGCATCACTTATATGAAATAAGCAAATATATGGAAACCACAAATAATCAGCGGTGGCCAGAGGTGGTAGGGAGGGGAAAGAGGCGGCTTTACCTTGGAGAGTGTTGTAGGTTTGCTAACGGTGGTGGGATAGTTGGGAAAAAGAGAGCACAACTGAGTGCACAACTTGAAAAATGTAATCAATGTCCCTGAAGTGTACATGTAAAAACTGATGAAATGCTGTATGTGTTATGAGTAGATTACAATAAGGAGATATGTATTTGGAAAATATACAGCATCGTGAGAAACAAATATACTCGTTCCAAATCCTAAAATAAAATAATTTCTGATTTTCAATGAAAGTTACAATTCGAAAGTTTCTCTAGAGTTTCACCATGCAGAGTACCTGGCAAACTAGCAGAATTAAACATTTTTCACTTTAAAATAACTTTTTTATTCAAATTAGTTATAAGTGTCAAAGGAATCCCTGACATCTGTCAGTCCCAGACTTCTTAGAAGAGTTCAAACCAATACGTTAAACCTATGAGGACTGTTCATCCCATTTCATCTCCTAGTTTCCTCTCTCCCTGCCCAGGTCCTTTGCATTTTAAAAACATCACGGATGTCTGACTATCTAAATTGGAAATGCCAAAATCCTCAAGATATCTACCGTCTAACCATACTCTGCCTGTTAAGACTTTGAAAACTTGCCCTGCTGCTATTAACCTCTTCTGAATAATTTTGCTTCATAATACCTCTAGCTTGTTTGTCTCTTGCAGTCACATTGGAAACAAACACCAACATTATATGTATCTTGTACATATAGAAATATTTTCATGACTTTAACCTATCTGCCAAAGGAATCAGATTCTAATTCTGCCCTCCTCTGCACTAGCCTTTTCCACAGATATGTCGCTTGTCATTGCTCATTTTCTATATGTATCCACTTTCATAATTGCAACGTTCAGCTCCTTCGTGATTAGGATTGTTAAATAGCTGATTTCTAAACTGAGCTAAAGTGCTATATGGGATTTTAACTGAAAGAAAAAAAGAAAGAGGAGGAACTAGTGTTTCCTTCCTAATTGTATATACCACTGATTAGCATCCATATAGTGCTTTCTAGGAGGGTATTATGCTCCTATGATTTCAGCCTATCATAAAACCATATTTTCAACACATAAAATGTGAGAGACTTATACTAGAAACTTCTCTGTAATTTATTTTTAAGTTAAAGTGCATTATTTCTCAAGAGTTCAAGAGGAAATATGGTAGAATGAATAAGTCATTTTTTGAAAGCCATAAACAATTATGTCCACTCAATAGTCTCTCTCGCTCCTTTTTTGTCTCTTTAAGTTGTACGTTAACGAAATTGTTTGCAATGCCAAGTACAAGACTGAAACTCAGAGAACCAAAAAACCTGTTGCCGTCGAGTTGATTCTGACTCATAGTGACCCAAGAGGACAGAGTAGAACTCCTCCATAGGGTTTCCAAGGAGCTCCTGGTGGATTCGAACCGCTGATCTTTTGGTTAGCAGCTGGGCTCTTAACCACTATGCCACCAGGACTCCAATACTCAGAAATATGGGTTATTTAAGTTATCTGTGGGTTGGTATAGGGCAGAGGAAGAATATATGTTTCAGAGATTCACTTTCCATAAAGAACCAAATATAATAATCAAAGGAGGGACATCCCTTTACTCATAACATGGAGACAAAAACTTCAATTCCTAATCGGTCTCTAAAAAGCTAATGTCTTTTGAACACTATCCCTTCTAGGATTAGTTTCATTTTATGCTTGAGGATATGAGGCTCAGTGAGGTTCAGTAAATTGCCCAAGAACACAGAGCGAATAAGTGGAGGAGCTGATGTCTGAAACTGGGCAAGCTGACTCTTTTTTAATAGCAACAATGATACGGCTTCTCTGCAGGTTAAGCTCACTCATTATTCAAATCATTCATCTGCTAAATCAGTCATTTGCTAAGACATTTATTCATTCCAGTATACCTGCCTTGCAGTATTTCTGCAGGAAAATTCCAAACTGCTTCATGCTATGGATCTTTGTAGT
The DNA here is from genome assembly GCA_030035585.1 of Dugong dugon. Taxonomy (NCBI): domain Eukaryota; kingdom Metazoa; phylum Chordata; class Mammalia; order Sirenia; family Dugongidae; genus Dugong; species Dugong dugon. The sequence goes on along the minus strand of CM057479.1, from coordinate 6,648,063 downwards.
CACTATGGAGCAGTTAAATCTGTTTATATTAAAGGTTTACAGTACTATTTATCAGGGTCTAAAGTGACATATTTTAGAATCTGAATACAGATTACATGAGATAATGTAGACTCTAAGGCTCTAAAACCAACCAACCAACGCGTTGCCATCGAGTCAATTCCGACCCATTGTGACCTCATAGGACAGGGTAGAACTGCCCCATAGGGTTTACAAAGAAAAGCTGGTGGATTCAAACTGCTGATCTTTTGGTTCCTCAAAGGCTCTAGTGAACCTAAATAATAAAATACTATTCCTATGAAATCTCTTAATTTTTTACAAGATACACTGATTAAAGTTTTCTTGTATTCTTTGATTAATATATCTACTAATTCTATTTTTTTTTTTTTTTAAATATTCTAAAGTAAAACCAACTAGGAAAAAAAAAAGGTTTGATCATTTGGTACTAAAGTAATATCTTGATATTGCCGTATAAGGTCAAGCATGCAATACTAGTCCTTTTGACTATCCAAAGGAGTTCTGACAGCATCTGGTTCTTTGAGGCCGAAGATTTTCTCTTTTATTAATTACTTTTAAACTGATCTGACAAACATTGGACCACTGGATTGATTGCTAAGAGTTTGATTAGCACAATCAGATAGCAACTGCACTATAATGTCACTGAGATCAAGAGAAAGCAAATCTGAAGGAAATGTGTTCATTTAACGCATAGTTGAAGGGATTTTGGATCATGAAACTTCTCCGTAAGACTGCAAATTGTGCATGCCTAAAATTCCTTACACATGAAATACTACCTTGAAACTCTTTTCTATAAATCTTTGTCAAAATAATATATCTCAAATGATTTCGTACTCTAAAGATTTTTCCTGCTGTCCTTTCAATTTCTAATGGAAAAAGAAAACCTGGCAATATTTTCTTTTCTATTAAAAATAAGTTACTATCATTAAAAAACTAATTTTACTGAACTCACTTTTTTTAATGTTACTTCTCTCCAAAGCACAGAAACAGATAAACTGCTTTTGACTTTTTATTTGATTTTTAAATTCAATTAAAATTTATCTGTTAAGTACCTCTTAGATTTGAATTCTGGTGTTGGTGAAGAATACTGAATACACCATGGACTGCCAGAAGAATGAACAAATTTGTCCTGGAAGAAGTACAGCCAGAATGCTCCTTAGAAGTGAGGGTGACGAGACTTCATTTCACTTGCTTTGGGCATGTTATCAGGAGAGATCAGTCCCTGAAGAAGGACATTGTGCTTGGCAAAGTAGAGGGTTCGTGAAAAAGAGGAAGACCCTCAACTAGATGAACTGACACAGTGGCAGCAACAATGGGCCCAAATATAGCAAACATTGTGAGGATGGTACAGGACCGGGCAGTGTTTGGTTCTGTTCTGTGTAGGGTAGCTGTATAGGGTAGATCGACTCAAGGGCACTTGACAACAACAAGGTGAAGAGTACTGCTCTAGTAAAACAAAAGATGGAGATGCGTTGCCTTCCCTGGAAGAGGCCTCCTGTGGTGAAGAAGTAGTGAAAATCTGAGAGGAAGAATGTGTTAAGTGCTATGAAGGCTTCAAGGAAAGGCTGGGTGAATCTAATCAGAAGCATAAGCAACTTTTCTTGGAAAAGATGGTATTCGATAGAGGCCTTAGAGGACAGGAACTGTTGAGACAAGGCCTCTGCTCCATTGTGTTGTGACTTTTATGTGATCCTTCCTCATCCAGGTGTAGAAAGGCTGTGAGTTTTGGCAGAAGTAGAAGATATTAACCTAGGTCACTCAGGAACTGTTCTATTACCCATAGTTCTGCCATCTGCATGAAACTGATTTCTCAGAGACCTCAAGGAGGAGGTTGCTTTTTCAACCTATAAAGTTTTTGTAATTATCTTTTATGGCTACAGTGTAGGACAGAACTCAAATATAGGACAGAGAGCATCTGAATTAAAACAAAAAAAAAAAGGAAGGGAGACACTGCATTAAGTACCATTTCAGTGTAACAAGTAAAGCTGGAAGCCTACATTTTTCAAAAAAAAAAAAAAAAGACACCAATAAGCCTTTATAGCAATATAATTAATTAAAACTTGATATAAAATGTATCTTCAGCAAGAGCTTAGGAAGTGGCCTAGAATCACTGTCCTAGGGAAGTAGACAAGTACGTCAGCCCATCCAAACCTGCCATCGAGTGAATTCCGACTCATAGCGACCCATAGGACAGAGCAGAACTGCTCCATGGGGTTTCCAAGGAGTGGCTGGTGGATTTGAACTGCCGGTCTTTTTAGTTAGCAGTCAAGCTCAACCACTGCACCACCAGGGATTCTCTCGGCCCATAGCAGCATGGAAAACAGATGGTGGAAAACATGGAAGAGAATCTGGGGGACTTTGACAGGGCAAGGAGGAGAAGAATTTGATCTAAATCAATCCAAAAACAGTTCCCTAGCCATATTGGTAAAGATTTGTCCTCAATTCCCTATGAATAGTCAACTAAAAAATATAAATCAGAATCTCCTTCTTCCTCTTCCCAATTAACATTCAGTGATCCTCTGGGTCTCAGCTCCATGTAACTCTCCCAGAGAAGCTTTCCCTGAATCCATGCTGGGGTCACCTCCACTAAGTGCCCCCTACCATCATGCACCCCCGGTACTGCCCAGAAGACCTGGGGTTTTACATTCATTGGTGGGATTTTCTGACTAACGTCTACCTCCCAAATAGCACATGAGTTTCTGTATAGAGGTATGCTGCCCTGGTTGTGTTTGTTTTTTATTTATTCACCTAGCATCATGCCTACACAGAGCAAGCACTCAATAGCTATCAGTTAAATGAAAAAATGGACGAAGTTTGTATATTCTGCATAACATGTGATTTCAGTTAACTCAGGTAAAATGCATACGAATCTCATTCCACATTCCAAATTTCTTTGATTCAAAAACAACTTTACCCGCTGCATTTTAACATTTCTGAAATCTGGTTTAGTATATTTTAATTGGTGGTTTTTTTTTTCTTAGTCTTATAATGAATAATATATTAGACCTGATGAAATACAGTATATGTTTTGTTTTCATCTAATCAGATTTCCACCTGTAACATATAGGAATCTGATTAATTTAAGTAACAATCTGTAAAGGGTGTTTCTTACTTTTTTTTTTTTTTTAAGTCTACATACACATATATATGCCTTCAAAGTAAGAAACTACTAGACAAAAGAGGCTTCAAATTATTTTAGAACTGGAATAATTTCTTAAGCTGTGCAATTTTTGAGGGGGTTCGAACCAATGATTATCACTGAGATTTAAAATAGAAAGAAATTGGAGCCTTGACTTAAAACCTGACGTAACACTGTAGCACTAAAACCAGCACCACAAATGCTAAAAATTGTATAATATAAATATATTACCTAAGGATAATAGCTTAAAAAAGCTTTGAAGTTAAAAAAATTTTTAGAGGGATATATATTGTGAGAGGATTATGTATTTTACATAAAATCTCATAAGACTCTCACAAAAATATCCAAGGATAGATATTAGTGGTATTTTTCTTGCTGTTCATGTTACTGTTAAGCTTTTACATAATTTTGGAGGTTAAATGATTTATCCACAGTCTCACAGCAAGTATATGGAAAAATCAGCATGGAGTCCCAACTTCCTACCTCTAAAGTCTCATTCTTTTTCCACCAAACCACCACAGCACAGTGTTGAAGGCCAAAACAGGATGAAAACATCCTCATTCATTAGGGCTCGCTGACAGTAGAAAGGTAATTGAAATAAAGAAATACGTACCCAATATTTTTATATATTATAGTGCTCCTGGAAAAAATAGAATGATCTATTTTTCCCTGCATATTCTATATTTAATGTAGAATTGAACTAGTTTTCTGCCCATTTATGACTTGACTTTTTCAGTTCCTAAACACTTTCTGGCAAACGACTTTAGGGAATGGTCCTATTTTCAATCATAAGAACACATTAGATGTCTGAAGCTTAAATTATTCTTCAGTATTGTGAAAGCCCCGCAAGACCTTGGCGAGGAGAACTAGCCTTGGCAGGGAAAGGCATGCACGCCGCAGTGAAGAGGACCTTTCTCTTTGTTCCCTTTCTTCATCTTTCTCCCTCATTTAGGTTAAATGAAGAACAAGGAAGACCCAACAGGGCATCTGACTATCCATCTTTGCCTTCTCTGGACTATCCAATAAATATTTATTAATTAATGACTATGTGAATAAATGATTTGAGTGCATTTAGCTCTCATTACCATCCTGTATGCAAACAGTACCCTTAGCACTGTAGGAAGCAGGAAAAGACGAGAAGAGCAGTCATCTTGAAGATATGCCCATATTTGTAAAGAGTTCTAAACAGTAGAACAAGGGTGCAATGAAATCCAAAGAACAGCTCCCTATTGGCAGCAGAAGCAATATTTATTTTTTCAGATCAGAACTCCACGGGCATATAAGCAGAGAAACTCTGCAATGAAACAGGAGTTCACAGCCATAATAATTCATTTTTTAGGTTGGAAGCCTCTCAGAAAGACCTCTGTTGCAGAGTATTTGTCTTTAGGGTATTTCGAGTGATCAAAGTCGTTGACCAGCAGAACATGATGGGATACCACATTCAGCTTCTCTTTACACCCTCATGGGACTACCCAGCCTCATAAACGCTAGTTAACTCACAAAGGGCTTGAAAAAGATCTTATTTTTCAGCACATTTCCTCAATGTGCAGCTATAAGTGTTGTGAAGTAGGGCTTCATGGGTAATTGCTATCCTCCCCATAATGAACGCTTCACCAGTTGTGCTGTGCATGTCTGCCTTCCTTTTGGAGATGAAAGCTGGGTCTTTCCTGACTGCCTCTCACAGTGATTGCCAATTAGTAAAAATTAATTAGACACTTTACTGGCACTTCTGCTACAGCTGCAGCAAGCTTGATGTTAAGATCCCATTAGTTCCCTTCACGTTGCCCAGCATCCTAAAGTTCCTGACATCTGCAATGACATGGGCCTTCTTGTTCAGTAAGGGGGCTCTGCCAGTGCAAAGCAGTTTGTTGCAAAGTAAAGATCTAAATGGTTATCACTGCATTTCAGAAAGGACTCTGCTTTAACCGCAGCACATTCCCCACGTCTCATTCACTGTCGGAGATTCAAAGAGGAAAATTACGAATGCATCAGGGACTGTAAACTGCTTGTGTCTTGTTCATTTCTATATTCCTAGTACCCACTACAAGTTCACAGAAAATTTTCAAAATACTATTCATTGAATGAAAAAAAAAGGAACAATTGCTCTAACATAAATATGGATGCATCTGTGCACAGCTTCTTTAAACTATTTCCTATAATATTTCCATCTAAAATTTAGGTAAAGTCAAAATCTTATATGCACATTCAGAGTTAAAACTAAAAGGTCTTCAGTTACGTGGCCTTTTCTCAGTTCTCCGAACACCGTGCTCCCTCTGGTGGGAGTGGGGGTAGGGAGACGTGGAGGGCGATTTGCAGGTACCATTGGTCTCATCCTCCTCTCCAACACTGCCACCCCTTCTCATAGCTAACTCCAAGTTAATTACAGCCTGAGGAAACATGCCCCAAACCCTAGAGCATGACAAGTTTCCCTATTGTATGATCTCAGATTCCAGTGGTCTAACCGCTAAGAGCTCGGCTGCTAACTGAAAGGGGTTGGCAGTTTGAACCCACCAGCCGCTCCCTGGAGAAAAGAACTGGCAATTTGCTCTTCTAAATCTTACCAAACCAAACCCATTGCCGTTGAGCCAATTCTGACTCCTAGTGACCCTACAGGACAGAATAGAACCATCCTATAGGGTTTTCAAGGAGCAGCTGGTGGATTTGAACTGCTAGCCTTTGGTTAGCAGTCAAAGCTTACAGCCTAGAAAACCCAATGAGGCAGTTCTACTGTGTCATATAGGGTTGCCATGAGTTGAAAATCACTTCAACGGCACCCAAAAACAGCACTTAAAATAGCTGCATTTTTTCATAAATTTGTGAAATTGTTTGTCCTGTGTACACCTTTTGCTCTACCCACCACTCTTCCAAATGGGCAAGAGTCATGTTCTTACTCCCCACTAGTGTCTAGAATTGACTACAGTATTAGATATAGAGTTGAATGTCCAAAATACTTAAACAATCTCAGATTGTTCCAGATTGTACACATGTTCAGGGTGGTCATCTGTGTCCACGAGCTGGAAGGTGAGGTCCATGAGAGCTAAGGTGATCGGATAAAATGAGCTTTATGTTTAGGCCTTGAGCTAATATGGACTAGTTGGCTGGATTCAACTCAGAATTTGAAACCGATGAAGCGAAAAAAAAAAAGATGTATTTTAGTTGCTAAACTATAGATTAAGGATAATGGAAGCTGAGAGAAATTATTGCGGGGGAGGTGTTACAGGGAGAGCTACTGGAAGGAGAAAAAGACAGGGAATACAAGATACCAATAATCTAGGAAGAAACACTTTTTTTTAAAAAAATTAAACAGAGTTCAAAATCTTCCTCTTCTCTCAATCCCCGTGTCTCTGAGTTTGGAAAGCAGGCTTGGGGCTCAAAGGGTAAAGAACTAAAAGGCTTCCTCCAATGTTTCTTGCTATTTCTTGGCCTAGTGTTGGTTAAACCTTGCTGCTCGTACATGTGACCTAGGAAGAGCGATCAAACCTTGGCTGGGCAAACACAGGCACAGAAGGTAAGCCAAAGCGAGCTTTCTTTTGGCCTTTCTTATGTCTTCTTTTCCAATCTGAATTACTTTTCTTGAGAGGGAAGCAAGAGAATGAATATATTCTTCCTTCCCTCCTATATTTCAATTTAGTGTCTTTTGGGTGTCTGGGGAGGGGCATCAATTTTTATCCTGTTTTCAGAGAAGTAATTAAATTTTTGGGAAATACTACAACATATGATGAATACATTTATTAACAGTACAGGCCTAAAAAGAATACCTGTATACAAATCCTAATTTGAATAGGGCCTACAGTGACCGTATTAGGAGAGAAGACTGGTTCTATGTAGAGTAGGAAACGATATAGATCTCGTACACATATTCCACCAGCACAGCAACTCTGTGTCACTCCCCGCTGCATCCCCAATGTCTAGTATAGAGACTGCTATTCTCAAGAGCATTTAATTAGTTTGACATCACCTATGGGTGATGAGGGAAATCTGGTGGTGCAGTGGTTAAGAGCTCAAGCTGCTAACCAAAAGGTCGGCAGTTTGAATCCACCAGCCGCTTCTTGGAACCCTACGGGGCAGTTCTACTCTGTCTTATATGTCGCTATGAGTTGGAATTGACTTGATAGCAACGGGTTTGGGTTTTTTTTTTTTTTTGGTTTGTGGGTGATGTGAATCATTTATTATCTACTCACACTCATGCACACATTACACATCAACATATTTGTAGCAACATTAAACTAATTTATTTTTAATACATAGGCATTTAAGTCAGGAGGGACAACGTTAACAATGGAAAATTGTCTGGGGTAATTAAACCAAAAAACCCGTTGCTGTGGAGTCGATTCCAACTCATAGTGACTGAGTAGGACTGCCCTATGGAGTTTCCAAGGAGCAGCTGGTGGATTCAGACTGTTGATCTTTTGGTTAGCAGCTGAGCTCTTAACCACTGCGCCACCAAGGCTGCTACAGGTAACTAGGGGTGGGCCAAACACCTGGAATTTTCGTGCACAATGCCATATGGACATGACTCGGAAAATGAGTTTTTAGATAGTTGGGTACATCTTCCTCTTTTGGATAGTGACTATTATTGTTAACAAGGTACTTACAAGTAGATGGGATACAGTTTTGAAAATATCCAGGGCTCTATGACCGTTGTTATGAAAACTTTGTGGAAAGAACTTTTTTTTTTCCTTTCAGCACACTTATTTGTTCAAATGTCCCAAGGCAGAACCAGTGTTGGAAATGTATAACCATTAGATGATAAACTTTCTCACAATTACTTTTTAAAAAGAGTGCTTATTTTTATAAGATCATCACTCATTTGGGGTTTACTCTTCAAGTTTATCATGCAGAAATGCATTGCAGCATAACAAAATGGTAAATAATGATATAATGGACTTGATAGAATAAGTTTCATCAATTCTACGCAACTCCTACATTTTTGCAAACAAACATTACAGTGTTAACTAGACATAGAAGTTTTTAAGAAAAAGGATACCCCAACCTACTATTTCACCTTAGCAAAATTAAGTCATATATTTTACATACATACTCGACTTAAAAAGGCAACACAATTCTCTGCCTCCAAGGTATCTAATACAGGTCTTATGGCTCTGCCAAGCCAGTGGACAACTGCTGGAGAAGTCTGCATTGAGAACAAAGAAAAAAAAGACGGAAAGATGAGAGAGACAACATTGCCCTGAGTGGGTTCATTATATGACACCACACCTGACTGAGACAGAATAAGCTGACAGGACATTTGACTGGCCGTGACTGTGGAGGCTTGAAGGGTGTCTCTGTGCTTCCTCCTCTAGAGTCACACACAAATGGCTCTGTCAGTGATAAGGAGTGACAAACGATGCAAGAAATCCCTCCTGGTGACTGACTCCAGGCTAAGAAAGAAAAGGCCGAAGTTAACTCTATCTGCAGAGAAGACATGGTTTCCAGAAAAGCACAGAATACTGAGTCCGTGCTGGCACAGGTTATGGAGGGTCCCAGGGTGCCTGGCAAAGAGAAGGTGGAAGCTCAAGTCCAGCAGTCTGCCTCCTTTCTGCTCACCTAGGGGAGACGTGGGGTTGAGCTCACCAGAAGCGGATCCTTGATCCAGTTCCCAAAAGGCAGCTCTCATTTCTCTACCTTTGGATCCCTGCAAAGGATTAAATTGAAGGCGTAACTGTAGGAGGCAAAAAGAATACCATATCAACAACTGCTGCTATAATTTTCCTCTGTCTCTAGTTTAGCTCACATTTAGTTTCTTGTTTAACTATTCCACGTTCCCGCTTACTTCCTCCCCCGATGCACACACACTTTCTTTCTCTAGAATACTCAAAATATTTCAGTCAACATCAAATGGTGAGCGTTGTAGTGCACGTTTAATTAATTCTTAAAAATATTAGTCTAGAAAGGTGAGAAAAAAGTTGAAGACAACAGATGAAATGAGTCCAAGTGAAGGAATGATAGGGTCTGGGAGTTTAAATGATAATAATATTAATAATAATAATAATTATCATACTGATGAATAATGCCTAGGCATGTATACCCTTCAAGGCATTCTGGTAGACTTCAAAGGTACTATTGCTTCATTTTCACAGGCCTGTCTTAAACTTGTCCTGACACTAAATACTGGTGGCACCAGAAATAGGACCAGAGATTGATGGTTTAAATACTCATTTATCTACTCTTGCCTCTACAGGTTTTCTTGTGCTATCCCCTGCAACACTGCCTGCTTAACTTTTTCATTCCAGAAAATCTCAACTCATGAGTCACTTCCTCAAGAAGCTTTCCCCGCCTACCCGAGGGGCTTCCTATAATACCCTACCCATAGCTGTAGACCTGAAATCCCACATTATATTTATATAACTGACTATTTTTTGTTCCCCTTCCCCCACCCCCAGCCCACCCCTGGACATTTAGCTCTCCCCACATGACTACCATCTGCAAGTCAGATGTTTTATTAGAATCAAAGGAAATAAAGGATGATTTTTTTTTTTAAAAAGATTAACTTATAAGATTCTGCTAATGGATGCCCTTCAGGGACAGGCAAGGAAAAAATATATATGTATATATGTATATATATTTCTGTACTTATTTAGATTCAAAGCAGGCAAAATCAAAGTTGCAAGAAAAAAAAAGTTTACAATTTCATTTTCTTTGAGGGCAAAACATCTGCAACTATAAAGAGACAGCTGTTGTAATGACTTCACTGTAATATTAATATGTAGAATAATTATGAAAAACAGAACGATCTATTACTAAAAACAACAAGTGTGGCTAAATTTGAATTTATCACTGGCGTTTTAAGTACTGGTTGATCATCCACTATTTTACAATTTTTAGAATTGCTCGATGTGCTCTCTTAAGCATGATTTTATCTTTACAGTTTATCCTCTCATGATAGCCCAATATACAGGAAAACATATCACTTCTATTTTATGTATGAGGGAAAAAAATCATACTGGTAAAGAGATTTTCCTAAACTGAGGCTCAGCACTGCTGGACAAACCAAAAATGGCAGTGAATGGATTGGATGAGCAGTTACCTGGAAAGTTGTGTACAATGGAAAGAAATGAACCCCTGAAAGAAATGATCCAAAGTAAAATTTATTTTGAGACTTTTGCCCTATATCATGTAGATTCTTAGGTAACTCAGGCTGTTATAGGATTTAATTTGGAGTCTCAATTGATGAAAACATCTCATGTTAAATGAATCACCTTATTTTTACAAAAGGACCTGATACATTTACTCCACCTGCAAAATTTCATTGTAGCTAAATGAACACTTAGAATACACAGAAATAAGAACTATAAGTGTTTTGAGGGGGTTGGGAAGAAGGGTAGATGGCAAAAATAAAACATTAGAGGAAACTGTGGACTGTAAGCATATGAAAGCTGGACAATGAAGAAGGAAGATCGAAGAATTGATGCCTTAGAGTTATGGTGTTGGTGAAAAATATTCAATATATCATGGACTGCCAGAAGAACGAACAAATCTGTATTGGAAGAAGTACAGTCAGAGTGTTCCTTGGAAGTGAGAATGGCAAGACTTCGTCTAAAGTACTTTGGACATGTTATCAGGAAGAATTAGACCCTGGAGAAGGACATCATGCTTGGTAAGGTAGAGGGTCAGCAAAAAAGAGGAAGACCCTCGGTGAGATGGATTGACACAGTGGCTGCAACAATGGGCTCAAACATGGCAACAACTGTGAGGTTGGCACAGGATCAAGCAGTGTTTCATTCTATTGTACGTAGGGCCGCCATGAGTCAGAACCAACTCGATGGTACCTTACAACAACAACATGGACTGTGAAGAAGATTTATTGGTTGGTTTCTTCCATATTTAATTTGCTCATCTATAAAATACGTAGAATGCTTTGATTTCAGTAGACTAAAGTTTATTTCTCGTCTTTGTAAGAGTAGTTCTGAAAATTTATAAGACATGAGATTCCATATTTGGAAATGGCTTATAAAAAAGATCAATGTGATGAGTAATCAAAAAAGTATTCATATATGGCCACGACTTACCCCCTTGCCATGGTTGAAATGATAGAAGAAAGTGACCTCACAAGACTTTGGATGGCTAGAATAATCTATTTTTGACAGTCAGAAAAGGACAGATACACTCCATGACTATGGTCACTAGTATCAACAGGTTGGCAGACAGAAGAATCAGTGGTGTTATTATTCAGTTTAACAGCTCCAAATAGAAATGACTTGGGTGTAAAGAGGAGTCTTCTGAGTTTCTCAATTAAAATAAATAAAGGAAGAAAGAAAAGAAAAGAAACAGAATGAAAGGACACACTATGGACCAAAATTTCAACTAAGCACAAGGTCTAAACCTGTGAGGCTTAAGCTTGAGCATCTATTTGTACCATGCCTACTTTCTCCATCTGAACTATTGCCACACTGCCTTCTTTCAGTTCCTGAAAAACAATACACAGCGTCCCGACTCAGCGCCTTTGCACATGCTATTCTTATTGCCTAAATTGCATCCTCTGCTATGTCACTCTGAGTAATGTGACCTAAGAGTGCAATTTAAGTGTGTTGTAATTGTCAGCCTTAACAGTCCATCTACTTTGCCTTTGGATTAACCCTGGTGCTTCCTACCAACATGACCTTAGTTTAATTTTTAACACTGCGAATATTGTGGCAATATTTTCTAAGAGTTCAGACAGTGAAAAATGAGAATGATTACACTAACACCAGCATGGCCCAGACATCACAAAAAATAAAGGCTCAATGACTATGTTATTTAATGACAGATAGGCTAACAGATACAACTAGATTGTTGTTGTGTGCTGTCGAGTCGATTCTGACTCATAGCGACCCTATAGAGCAGAGTAGAACTGACCCATAGGGCTTCCAATGAGCGGCTGGTGGATTTGAACTGCCGACCTTTTGGTTAGCAGCTACAGCTGTGAACCACTGCGCCACCAGGGCTCCACAACTAGATTAGGGAAGTAAATAACAGAAAGAAAGCCGACTGCACGAAAGAAAATAATTTGGATTTGGGGACGGTGGAGAAAAGGATGTTAAAGTACACATGGAGATAGAATCTCCCTAAGACAGGAAAGTACCTCTAAGTCAATCAAAAGCTTTTTGTCTCCCCTAAAGATGCCAGTGCTCAGCGGAAATAGCTGCTGCTGAATTAGTTTGAGGTTAACCACACAAACAGGCATGTGTTAGCATATCATTCTCTTGATTGCTCAATGAAGCAGTAAAACTACGCTTCCTGAATCAGAGGTTGCAACTAAAATGTCTAGTGCTTGAACAAAAGGAAGAACTTTGATAACAGACGTGTTGGCCCCTACAGTGTAGAGCTGACTCTCTCAGATCTTACTGTGATGATGCTTTCAAGTGACGTGTCCAATCATAAGAAGAGCAACAACAACAAAAATGTTCTCCCTAAGCAAGGGAGAAAGAAGAAAATTAGATACAAGGGAAAGATTAGTCCAAAGGACTAATGGACCACAACTACCACGGTCTCCACCAGACTGAGTCCAGTATAACTAGATGGTGCCCAGCTACCACCACTGACTGCTTTGACAGGGACCACAACAGAGGGTCCTGGACAGAGCTGGAGAAAAATGTAGAACAAAATTCTAACTCACAAAAAAAGATCAGACTTACTGGCTTGACAGGGACTGGAGAAACCCCTAGAGTATGGCCCGGACACCCTTTTAGCTCTGTAATGAAGTCATTCCGGAGGTTCGCCCTTCAGCCAAAGATGAGACAGACCCATAAAAGAAAACAAGACTAATGGGGCACACCAGCCCAGGGACAAGGACTAGAAGGCAGTAGGGGACAGGAAAACTGGTAATAGGGAACCCAAGGTTGAGAAGGGAGAGTGCTGACATGTCGTGGGGTTGTTAACCACTGTCATAAAACAATATGTGTACTAACTGTTTAATGAGAATCTATTTGTTCTGTAAACCTTCATCTAAAGTACAATTAAAAGAAAAAAAAAAAGTTCTCCCTAGCACTTAGGTACTTTGACTTAAAAACAGAGTTTTAAATCAGCATCTTGATTTCTATGAAGATTTTAATAAAACCACAGAAAACTTAAACAAAACTTGTTGATATCATGTCCAAATGCAAACTAGACTTTGTTCACCTATCTGCATATTCAGCAGAAGGTGCAAATATAAATGCTGCCAAATTCATTTCCACTATAGACTTTATGGGGCCCTGGTGGCGCAGTGGTTAAGTGTTTGGTTGCTAACCAAAAGGTCAGCAGTTCAGATCCACCAGCTGTTCCTTGGAAACCCTATGGGTCAGTTCTACTCTGTCCTGTAGGGTCACTATGACAACAACAAAGAGTAACAAGAGTTACAGACTTTACACAAAACAAAATTCCTTCTAAATATCCTGTATACCTTGTAGACAGTACGCTAACCAGGCTGGGATTCGCTTTCCTGTCATGTTGAGACTTTCATAATGAAAGTTTTGGTCACTTTTCAGTTTCTTAAAAATACACAGAAGCACTAAATGAGATTTTGAATTCACACAAATGGAAGGACACAGCCTCTTTAGACAAGATGTCTCTCATTGTTGCCAGCCATAAAAAAAGATGTTAAAATGTTGGCCTGCTGTAAAATCATGTTTTCAGAGTATAGGACAGGAAGAATGCCCTTCCTAATGCAGAAATACATGGAGAATGAGCATAGAAAAGACAGAGTAAAGCAGCAATTCCCATGCTGTTTCTCCAAATCGTTGGCTCACTTCTGAAGAGGCCATACGGAGCCTAGAAAGGGATGAACTGAGTTGCTTCATGTTATGTGTAGGTTATAATAATTCATGCAACAAAATAATGACTTGTTTTATGGAAAGGAAAATCCTTCAGAACTCAAAAAAAAAAAAAAAAATGATACCGGAGAAGGACAAACAAGTTAAACATCATGTCCTCAATTTCTTCATTAAAATTATAATTTATTTCTAAACGAACTTTGATTTCATAAGGTCAAATTATCTCTGGTCTTAAAAGCATTATTCCTGCGAAAGAGAGGTTTAACTTAGGATGACACCCACTTTGCTTTGGAGTGTTTAAGAATGATGGACATTTTAGGCACGGATTAAAAAAATAAAACAAAAAACCATTGCTGTCGAACCAATTCTGACTCATAACGACCCTATAGGGCAGAGAAGAACTGCCACATAGGGTTTCCAAGGAGCAGCTGGTGGATTTGAACTGCCAACCTTTTGGTTAGCAGCTGTAGCTCTTAACTACTGTGCCACCAGGGTGTGGATAATTTATATAATAAATGCAAAAGATCTGATTGACAAGCAGCTCATCTACAAAACAAGCCTGTAGCTACAAAGTGGATGGCCATTTTTGGAGACCTGGAAACTAACTCTTCTTACAAGTCTAAAACCTGTTCTCGGTAAATTAAATCCTAAGTATCCAAAGCTCCAGTGCTTTAACAGAGAGGATGTTTATTTAGCCTGATGTCATCAAGTTGGACTGACGGCAGGAATCAGTGCAGCTGGGTTGGATAAAAAGGTGCTGCAAGCTAACGTGAATTTTACGTTTGCCTGTATTCAGTCTCAGCACTACGTTAAGGAATGAGTGTCTGTTAATAGGGGAGGAACAGTTCAGGAAGGGAGAGTGAGAAAGTTTGCACAACTTGAGGAGTGTAATCAGTGTCACTGAGGTGTACAGGTAGAAACTGTCGAATCGGTGTGTCTCCTGCTGTGTGTATTTTCAACACAACAAAAATAAAATACATTATTACAAAAATAAATAAAAAGATATCCTAAAGGCTACAGGCAGTTCAGAGAGGTGCTACTGCAAAGTAAAAAAAAAAAAAAGAGTAAAAACAATCCTACTGCATCATGCAACAAAAACAGCACACCATTGTTATTTTTTTATTAAAATAGAAGTGGTATCTATTTAATAAGTCCTATTTTTAGTGTTTTCCTTTTTAGAATTCTTATATATATATAAATCCTAAGAATTCACAATAATATAGCCTACAAAATGTGAACATTTAATAAAAAGTTTTAAAGAGTTGAAGAAATTGCTGTATCTATGAAAAATAAACATTATAAAAATATTGTTATTTTTCTCACACACTGTTTGATTAATTAGTCCTACTATTAATTACTACTAATTCACACCATTACCTAGTCCTATTACTTTGTTTAAATAATAGCACTTATGTAAAAGAAAATAATATAGAATACATAATTTCGAAGAAATATTTATATTTCATATTTTGTTAAAGTAATGACACATGAGTATAATTATTTATTATATATATATAATATTATTATGTTTTGGTTTTACCTGGTATTGCTGTATTCCGTGTGGTTTCTATACAAAGGTGATCTCTATGATCACCTAACTGGAGCCCTACTGGTGCAATAGTTAAGAGTTCAGCTGCTAACCAAGTGGTGGGCAGTTCAAATCCACCAGCTGCTCCTTGGAAACCCCACGGGGCATTTCTACCCTGTCCTATAAAGTCACTATGAGCCGGAATCAACTTGATGGCAATGAGTTTTATGATCACCTAGGTTATCCATCCTTCTCAGCACAAGTAACCTCTCTCTGATGTACACTTTCAAGATGATTTAAGATGCATGATCGATGCTACCTCATCAGTAAAGGCTTTTTCAGTCAAAACCAGAAAAAAAAATTGCCACTGAGTCGATTCCGACTCATAGCAACCCTATAGGACAGAGTAGAGCTGCCCCACAGGGTTTCCAAGGAGCGGCTGGTGGATTGGAACTGCCAGCTGTTTGCTTAGCAGCCGAACTCTTAAACACTGCACCATCAGGGTTCCTTTTCAATCAAGGCAATAAAAATTAATAATTCTCAGGGTCCCCACAGCACTTTGGATACACCGTTATTATGATCCGGTTGGTATTATAGATATTCGTGTGTGTGCAAATTTCCTTATCAGATACAAACAGCCCAGGGTCGGGAGCCATGTCTCAGTTTTCTTCACATGCTTAAGGCATCTATGGTAGGTGATGGTCTTTAGTTACCGGTTACTGAACGTGCCTCTGCTTCACCTGACAATTAAATGAAAGAAAACAACTGAAGCACGAGTCAGCCACTCTGCCACATTCACGTAGATAAATTCAGTAACTGTAAAGTGTGTCTGTTTTCTGATAATCAAAGTCGTTGCCCATGTAAGGATGCAATAGGACATGGTGAAATACAACCTCATTGCTTGACTGCCTCTTCAGTTCTGACTTTTATCTGAATGAAAAAAGATAAAGTCAATCAGGTGGAATATTTTACTTTATTAATTTGATGTTCAAAAAGGTGTGATATTAATTATCTTAGGCAATGCCATGCGAAACAGATCTGGCACACAGTGTCTATGTATAAATAAAACTGAAGAAAGTTATATGTGGCAGTGGTCTTCTTTCTAAATCAAAAGGAAGAAAGGAGTGGGGCAGATGAAATGTGTCCAATATTAAAGAGATCAAAACAAACAGTCCCCTGACTGGATCCATTACAGGTTAATTGTGGGTGGAGATTTTGAAGTGTTTACAAGGAGAACTGTGGCAGAACAGACACAATTTATGTTAGGGAACAGAAGAAAGCAGTGGAGATGTCCACTTTCTGATCATGGTTAAAAACGGCTTTGCATTTCTAAAAGTCAGTTGAATTAGGGCAGTGATTTGGGGGAAAGCAAGTAATTTTTTTTTTCATTGTACTTTAGATGAAGGTTTACAGAACAAATAGTTTCTCATTAAACAGTTAGTACACATATTGTTTCATGACAATGGTTAACAACCCCACGACATATCAACACTCTCCCTTCTCAACCTTGGGTTCCCTATTACCAGCTTTCCTGTCCCCTACTGCCTTCTAGTCCTTGTCCCTGGGCTGGTGTGCCCCGTTAGTCTTGTTTTCTTTTATGGGTCTGTCTAACCTTTGGCTGAAGGGCGAACCTCCGGAATGACTTCATTACTGAGCTAAAAGGGTGTCCGGGCCATACTCTAGGGGTTTCTCCAGTCCCTGTCAAGCCAGTAAGTCTGATCTTTTTTTGTGAGTTAGAATTTTGTTCTACATTTTTCTCCAGCTCTGTCCAGGACCCTCGGTTGTGATCCCTGTCAGAGCAGTCAGTGGTGGTAGCCAGGCACCATCTAGTCGTACTGGGCTCAGTCTGGTGAGGGCCTTGGTAACGGTGGTCCA
Source organism: Dugong dugon (assembly GCA_030035585.1). Lineage (NCBI taxonomy): Eukaryota > Metazoa > Chordata > Mammalia > Sirenia > Dugongidae > Dugong > Dugong dugon. The sequence continues at coordinate 6,630,776 of CM057479.1, read as the reverse complement.
CTAATCCTTTGGACTAATCTTTCCTTTGTAGCTTGTTTTTTTTATTCTCCCTTCCTTTTGAAGGGGTGAGACCAGTGGAGTATCTTAGATGGCTGCTCACAGGCTTTTCAGACCCCAGATGCTACTTACTATGGTAGAATGTAGAACTTTTTTTTAATAAACTGTGTTATGCCAATTGAGCTAGATGTTCCCCGAGACCATGGTCCCCACAGCCCGCTGCCCAGCAATTCAGTCCCTCAGGGAGTTTGGACGTGTCTATGGAGCTTCCATGACCTTTCCTTGTACAAGTTGTGCTGGTTTCCCCAGTACTTGGTACCGTCTTACCCTTCACCAAAGAAAGTAAGTAAATTTTGGGCAGAAAGATATAAGGGAAGACAATGACTAAATGATCAAAGGGCGAGCAGTGCTGTAATTTTAAGAAGAGGATATGGTGGCAGAAGACATGAGCAGAAAGTGTGGGACTGACAATGAACCTTACACCCACAAAGCCTCTTGCAAATGAAATGATTTCAATTATGAAAGAAGGAAAGAAGGTTACATACAGATTGCGGGAAAACTACACAGGAGTTTGCTTTTCATTCTTGCTGCTATTATGGTTTTAGCAAAGACTTCAAGTTTCTTCAACAAGATAAATAAAAACAACAATACTGACCATTGCCATATTGAAATGGGTTAGGAGGGATTCTTTGAGGTTAATACAGAAATCTCTGGGACACATTAAAAAGCAGTTTTCATTCAGGACAATTCGAAGAGAATACCACACAGTCACTGTTGAGTCCACTGCAACTCACGGTGACCCCACGTGTGTCGGAGTAGAACTGTGCTTCACAGGGCTTTCAATGCTGATTTTTTCAAAGTGGATTGCCTGGCCTTTCTTCCAAGGTGCCTCTGGGTAGACTCAAACAGCCAACCTTCCAGTTATTAGCAAGCACCTTAACTATCTGCACCACCCAGGGAGTCAGTAAGAAGAGTAAAAGTAATGCACCATATGTGTGTTTATGTGTGTGTGTGTGTACTCGCTCTCTCTCACACACACATACCACACATACACACACACACACACCACACATACACACACACACATACCTGTGATGCAGCCTTAATAACAATTATACTCCGAAAAAGCTGAAAACAAAAATCAACATACTCACTGGTGAAATTGACATGATGCCTGATTTTTAATGATTTTAGCCGATAAATTAATGCGAGGAAAACAAAAACAGAAACAGTTCTATGGTCACTTCATAAAATTCACAGACATAGACCCTTAAAGGATAATTCTTCAAACACCGAAAGTGTTCTTTCTCAAACATTTTGAGGATTACCGATCCACGGGACTCACAAACTATTAACATTAAATCATGGCTTTACATCTTTTCTATAAAAGTCTGTTTGTCTCAGAAGCAGTGAAAATCCTGCCCTTTAATTGGCTTTTCTAGGTTATGTTGCTGTTGTTGCTGGGTGCCTCGAGTTGGTTCCGACTCATAGTGACCCAATGTATGGCAGAAGGAAGCACTCCATCCTCACAACATCTTCTAGGTTATGGGACACATGTATGCCCTTGATTGTCATTATTTCATACTATTTTAATAAGGTGTGATTTTATAGTACCATTCCGAAAACTGAGGATACTGTTTGCAAAGAAGACTGGGATTTGGCGCCCAAAGAAAAAAATAATAATTTAACAATTACGTCCTTATGCTTTGCATTTGTCTTTCTTGTTTTTCTGAATTTGACATGTACCTCTCTTACTAGTCTCAGTTTTTCTCACGTGTGTAAATTTTCTCTTTCTTCAACTGTAATTGACCTTGAGACTTTGTTGCGATGTATCTGCATCATCTAGTATAATCGTTACTTGTTATTTTCCAACAGTACACTGACAGACAGTTCTATTGTTTCTCAGAGGTGTCTCATTATCTTTAAAACACATCCTCATATTCTGTTTAAAAGGTCAGCTATAAAAGCAACATCAAAATGATCTGTACTATCAAAACAGATCACACACGGTTTATAGGTCAACTATATTAAATATTATGCATAAGGTGAGAAGTTTACAATTGGGTTTGTCAACAGAAGAATCCTGGAAGGCTTCAGTGGAACATATGTGACTTCTAAAGTAGACAGGGATATAAAATGACCCCACTATTTTGTTTTTATTTTCGTTGTAAAAAATTGTATTTCAGGAACTCATTTAAACCTGACAGCACTTTAGTGGGACTCTCATCTCAATTTTGTTACTTGGTTGTTGTTGGTGTACTTTCTATTGTGGATCATCCTATCCCTGCATGAAGACCTCTGCTAAGAACTAAGTTGCTGAAATAGCAAATATTCTGTAAAGGAACTCAATAAAATGAAGTATTTAAAGAGAACTTTCCTTTTTCAGAATGTCAAACCTATCAAGTAAATGTGATTTTATGCATTTACCAAGTCAATTTCCTCATACAATTTTAAGCAGAGGGGTGTGAATTATTTATGCTGGATGCTGATGGGATCAGAGTTCTACTTTCTGGTGAATTTTTGTGGTTTAAGCAGGATGCGTGAAAGATTGATTTACTGGAAAATAAGAAAGAAGGGATCTTTTTTTTTTTTTGCATTCATCCATCCTGTGAAATATATGATTTCTGGCATTTCTTTTCACTTGAATAAGTCTTGTTGAAGAACAATTAACAATTTATCTATCTAACTGAAAGGATGGAAATTCTGAAGGGCGTTTCAGCGCTTTTCATGATAACAAATGTAAAAGGATTATGGTTTGGGATTCTGTTTGGAGTAGGAAGCAAGGACCCTCTCAAATTTAAAAGCACTGAATGAATATTTTGTCATTTACAGCCTTTATCTGACCAAGAACAAGACAAAGATTATTTCTCGACTACAAATTGTAAACAGTGGAATCTATTTATATCACTCAGTATCTGTTTCACCAGTTCAAGAGTACAAATGATACACAGTCTCAAGCAATAACAGATTCTTAAGAATTGCTTCATTTTTTTTTTAAATCTTTTGAAGGCTCATGTGAAAATACACAGATGAGAAACACACCTTGAAAATGCTTCATATTGACAGTGAGAAAAGTAGAAAACTGTAATTAATATTAACTTTGGTTTTTCAGGAAAAAAGCTTTAACAGATGTCGTGGCAGCATTGAGCTTTTACTTATGGGGATAGAACTTGGTGATGACTGCCCAGCTTGATTGATGTAACTGGTTTTATTGAATTGCATACATGACTAAACGTTGAAGTGGCAAATGTCTATATTTTTACAACAATTTAATAAAAAGATGTTGGAGCTCTCCAGGCCACCTTCCATCCCACAAGTCCTCATCCTTCAGCAAACACAAACAGTCGGAATCTCTCCTATAACTCTCTCTGTGTTAAACCCCTTAGGAGATTTTTATTTAAAGAAATGCATTACTGTGTTCAGCTCAGCTCTTATTAATTTAGAAGAGTAAGCTGAGGTTCACCTAAATGATAAAACTAATGAGAAATGTAATGGGTATAATTTGAGCCCACTTTCTTCAATCCTTTTACTGCAGGGACATACCTTAATCTACTCCCTTAAGATTTGGGATGTTGTTATTGGTGGTGGTGGTGGTAGGTGCCATCAAGTTGACTCTGACTCATAGCAACTTTCTGTACAACAGAATGAAACACGGCCTAGTCCTGCGCCATCCTCACAATCGTTGTTATGCTTGAGCCCACTGTTGCAGCCGCTATGTCAATCCATCTCACTGAGGGTCCTCCTCTTTTTCGCTGACCCTCTACTTTACCAAGCATGATGTCCTTCTCCTGGGACTGAGCCCTCCTGATAACACGTCCAAAGTATGTGAGACAAAGTCTTGCCATCCTTAGTTCTAAGATTTTGGATGAACCCCAGCTTTTTTAAAAAAAATCTTTGTCAAGTGTTACGCTTCTTATACAGATTGAATGAGTCAATTCTAGAATCTCAGATCGTTTTTACGACAATAAGATAAAAGTGAGAGCAAACACAATTAAATCCAGATTTTTCCGGTTACATTTGTGATTTTTGTAAAATTTAACTTCCTAAAAGCTCTCAGAAAATACAGCTGAATTAATATTGATCCTGATGCTTAATGAGTATTTATTTTTTTCTTTAAAAATATATATAACAGTGGAGACAATGGTAACTCACTACTGTATTTGTGAAGGCAAAAGCCATTTTACTGCTGCTAACAGTTCTACTGACATTGCCTTCCGAACCTCCAGAGATGTGCTCCAGCCCCAAGGGCACCTCAGGGAGTTAGCTGACTGGGTCTGGAGAGCAATGTTGACAGACTCAGAGACCTCTGGCTGAATCCTATCAAGAGATTGGCTTTATTTGACTGAAAGTTTAAAAACTGAAATTGAATGCCTTTAGGTGGTGCAAGCCCTTCCAGGCCTCCTTCCCCTAGGAAGTCCTCCGACCAGTTCACATCATTCATTTAGGTTTCCTTCCCAACCAGTCCTTGAAGGCATTTGAAATCGTGGCTTTTAACACATGTCAGATATGATAAGACAAAACAGACCAACTTTTTAAGTTAATCTTCAGTGACTATTATTGCTCATCGTAAGTTTGTAAAAAAGACAACTAATTTATTATTACAAAAGCATAATTGCATCATTAGTCAAAAAGGCATAATTATATCACTATTCAGTTGATAATTTATTATCAAAAAGGCATAATTATATCATTATTCAGTTCCTTAAGGGATTCACATGTTGTTCATAATATAAAGTCCAAAGTTCTTAACAATGATACTGAAGGTCCCCCAAAATCTGACCTCAACTTAATTTTTCAGTTTTAGTCTATGTACTAACCTCACCCCAAAACTCATGGATTTTTATTGAATGTACCATGTTTTCACTCAGACCTTTCTCCCTATTTTGACTTCTGTTACCACATCTGGCACTGTTTAACTGTCTTCGAAGAACAGTTACGCACTCGGGTGCTAACCAAAAGGTTGGCAGTTCAAATCCACGCAGCTGCTCTGAAGGAGAAAGACTTGGTGATCTGCGTCCATAAACATTACAGCCGGGCAAACCCTACAGTGAAGTTCTACTCTGTCGTGTGGGGTACATGAGTGGAAAATGAACTTAGTGATACCCGGTAACAACACCCTGTCTGTTCTTCAAGTCTAGGGCAAATGGTCTGCCTGAATAAAGCTGCTTTGGTCCTCCAGGTCTGGTAACTCCTTCCGTACACATCTGTTTATTCAACATATATTTTGTGAATGCCCACTAGATGCCAAGCACTCACTGTTACAGACCTGGAGATACAGTATTACACAAGACAAAGGTCCCTGACTCCAGGGAGGTTATGTTCTGGTGGGGGAACCAGACAATACATAGATATACAGATGTTGTTATCACTGAAAGAAGCAGTAAGTGATATGGGGAAAAAATAAATACATAAGAAGAGTAAGGGGTTAGAGAATAAGTTTGGGGCGTGCACAGCAAGGCCTCTCTGAGTGGATGATGGGGGAGCAGAGAACTGGCAGCAGTGAGGAAAGGACCATGCAAATGTCTGTGGAAGAATGTTCCAAACAGAGTACTGCAAATTCGAAAACATCTCGGAGAGAAGAGGGCATTTTTGAGGACTGTGAAGGATGTTAGATTGACTGGAGTGCAGTGAGTAGGGAAGACAGCAGCAGATGGAGATGTTGAGGGTGACGGTGAAGTTTTGATTTTAAATGTGATGGGACGCTGTTGCAGGATTTTGAACAAGAGAATGCCATGTTCTGGTTTGTTGTTAAAAAGGATCATTCTAGCTGCTGTGAGTGATCAAGGCAGAAGCACTGAGAACAGAGATGAGGCCTTGATGGGGTCCAGGTGACAGATGATGGCAGCTGGGGAGGTGGTAGCTGGTCAGATTCAGATATATGTGGCATGTAGGGTGGCAGGATTTACTCATGGACTAAACTGGATGTAGCGAATAAAAGAAAGAGAAAGCTGTGCATGATTCCAAGGCATGTGGCCTGACAACCTGGAATGGGGATGGAATTAGAGAACACTGAGAGAAGAGTAAGTTTGGTGGGCACCAGATTGGAGCCCTGGCTGTTAACCAAAAGGTCAGCAGTTGGAATCCACCAGCCACTCCTTGAAAACCTCACGGGGCAGTTCTACTCTGTCCTATAAGGCTGCTATGAGTTGGAATCAACTCAATGGGTTTTAACGGGTTTAGAGATAATCGATTAAGAGTTATGTTTGGTACATATGACATTCGAAATGCTTTATATGCAGCCAAACGGAGATAGCCAAGTGAAATTTTGAATAGGTCATTGGATATGTGAGTGCTGAATTTCTAAAGCTGGACATATACATGTTGGAATCATCAGTCATATACAGCTTGTCTATGTATCACTGTGTAAATTATTTTATTATTAGAATCATAACTATAGGAGACCCAGTGACACAATAGTTCAGTGCTCACCTGCTAAGAAAAAGGTCTGTGGTATGAACCCACCAGCCGCTCCTTGGGAGAAAAGACCTGGTGACCTGGTCCCGGAAAGACCACAGCCTTGGAAACTCTATGGGGCAGTACTACCCTGTCATATTGGGTTGCTATGAGTCAGAATTGACTCGACAGCACACAACACCAACATCTCAATTACATAGGGACAAATCTGTTTTTGCCACCATATCAAAAGCTTACTGCAGAGGGAACATAATCTCTGTTTTACCTCGCATAAAACAAAAAAACTAAACCCATTGCTGTTGGGTGTATTTTGACTCGTAACGACAGTGATATAGAAAAGCATATGGATATATAGTGAAGGCTCTATTATGGATTAAATTGTGTCCCCGTCCCCCAATGTGTTTGTAATCCTGTTTTGAAATAGAGTTTTGATATGTTAATTAGATCATGCCCAAGTAGGGTGGGTTCTAAATCTAATCACTTCTGATTTATAAAAAGAGCAGGTTAGATACAGACAGGCATCCTGTGAGGATTATCAAGGAACAAGCTAATGCTTGGGACTATCTACAAGGAAGGAATCCATAGGATCTAGACCCTGGTTTAGACTTCTAGCATCCAGAATTGTGAGAAAATAAAGTTCTGTTCTTTTAAGACACCCACTTGTGGTCTTCCTGTTACAGCAGCACTAGGTAAATAAGACAGGCTCCATAAACATTGGTTGAAGTGATTATTATCAACGTTTATAAAGTTTTCTAGGTAGGTGGTGTAATTGCTGCATTAAAACTTGGTTCTTAAAACCAATTCAAAAGTGTTCAAAGTATATTTGATGTTGTTGTGCTGGCATTATTTATTAACAGTTATGATAGAAAACATGTTACCACATCAGTTCTCAAACTTGGAGAATTTTTGTTGTTATTATTGATAATATATGACATCAGAATATGTGAGAAATTAAAGACTCAATTTAGACCTGAAAGACTTTAAGATAGTATTAATTGAAGAAACTATGGTCATTTTCAATTATATCAAATCACTCTTATATATTCCTATTCCATTCCTTCACTAATATGTTTAAAAAAGTATACTAGATTAAAAAACAAAATACTTTTTTAAATAAACAGTGCTATTCATATAGAATTCACATACCATATAGTTCATCCATTTAAAGTGTACAATTCGACCGTTTTTAGTATATTCTCAGAGTTGTGCAACCATAACCACAATCTAATTGTAAAACATTTTTGTCACCAAAAAGAAACCCTGCACTCATTAGAAGTCACCCTTCCAGCCACGAATATGATTTCTGTCTCTATACATTTGCCTATTCTTGCCATTTTATATAAATTGATCATAAAACATGTGGTCTCTTGTGACTAGCCTCTTATACTTAACATAAGGTTTCTGAGGTTCATCCACGCTACAGAAGGCTTCCGAACTCCATTCCATTCTTTTGCTTGTTTGTTTTTGCTGCATATTATTCCTTTGTATGGACATACAGCATTTTATTTATTCATGCATCAGTTGATGGACATTTGGGCTGTTTCTACTTTTTGACTATTATTAATAATGCTGCTATAAACATTTGTGTTCAAGTTTTTGTGTGATCCTATGTTTTCATATTTCTTGAGTATATGCTTAGGAGTGGAATTGCTAGGCGATAATATCTTAAAACAAAACAAGACAAAACAATGATTTTTGAAACTGAATTAAACATTTAGAAACTCTCTATAATCATCTTTTTCATCGTTGAAATATGAAAGAGGAAGAATGCCAAACTTCTGTAATACTGTCATTTTCTAACTGAATAGGTAGTTCTTTCCTGGAGCACATAAAACACACACACATACACATACTCTTAATTCAAGAGTTAATGGATGCACATGGAAATACTAAGCTATTTTCCAAGAATGAAATCACTATTCAGAGTGTAATAGAACTTCGCAAATATAGTTTTTTTGTTGTTACGCTGACCTAGTTTAAGCTTTTTATCAGGGATTTCCTAGTCCATGGGTTCTGGGATTAACTACAGATTTTTAACTATAAAAACAGCAGATATATCTAGGAGGAAGATACGTCTTCTTCTTCAAACTTCCTTGCCTTCACGAAGAATGTAGATCATTTGTTTATAACTGGCCCCAGAGGAAATTCATTTATTTTATGTAATGGATTATTTTAATGGCTGAGAAAGGAAAGTAACATGATAAGCAAGCAATTGAGGCAATCTAGGGTTAAGGAGGGGAGCGGTGTGGGTCAGCAGTAGAATTCTTATCTTCTGTGCTGGAGAACCAGCTTTAATTTCCGGCCAATGCACTTCAGGCGCAGCCACCACCCGTCCGTCAATGGAGGCTTGCGTGTAGCTATGATGCTGAACACAGACTAGGAAGAAAGGCCTAGTAATCTAGTTCCGAAAATAAGCCACTGAAAACCCTATGATGGCAAAGTCTGATCTGAAACCAATTATGGGGATAGCGCAGGACCAGGCAGCATTTCACTCCTTTGTACATGGGGTGCCATAAGTCAGAGCGGACTTAAGGGCAGCTAACAAGAATGAGAGGATGAAGGAACCTGTTCACATACGTTTGAAAGCCCACCTCACATCTTTTTTTTTTCAAGTTGTCTCAATTTGTCCATGTAGTGATGTTTCCTAGTGCGGTGAAGTTGCTTTGAAAACAAGCTTTTTGGTTTTAGCAATCTTAACTTGTCTCACCCTTCTGAAATGTATATCCTTTAAACTATACCCTACCATATTTATCGAAATAATAGGGAATCATTAGCACTCATTGTTGAATGATCAACGAGCCAAATGAAGAGCCTAATTAAAAAGGAAAAAAGGAGGCTGGCTGTGGAAGGTAAGAGAGCAAGCATTGGTAGATTTAACTGGATGCTCTCGGAATGCACTCCCATGTCTGAACCTTCCCCTACACAACTGTCTTCCAGCCTTTTCTGCTCTAGAAATTCCTCCTTCTGCAAAAAAAAAAAAAAAAAATAGCCTCATTAATTGGGAAAAAATAGTAATAAATTATACTCTCCTATTTAAAAATGTAGCTATTATGAGTTCTGACAAGCAGAATTGTTCATAGGAATATCTGGCTCTTAATAGAAGCATGAAAAGAATGATATATTATTGTTGCTTTCTAATCCTCCGGGTGGTTAGCATTAGTGGAGATACGACTTGGTCTGTGACATCGTGAGAAGCATTGAGTCAGCTCTTGTCGTTACCTTGTAAATTGGGTCAGTCAATGCAGTTGAATTCTGTGCCACTTCTGTTCCTAACTGCAGATGCATGATTCTTCCTCTGACCCTCACCACCAGAGCTGGTCAGATGTTTCAAATTAAAGGACACAGCTCTCCAGACTGCCAAGTCTGCCTAAGATTTCAGACACCAGATGCAAGGTTGGGGGTCCCCACAGCACCCTCACTTCTGACTTACAGGCTACAAATTGAGGGATATTGCACTACCCCCTCAGAATACCCATCAAAAGTTCAGGGATACCCAGGGCCCCCTCACTTCTGACCTGCTGGCTTCCACTGCTCCCTCAGGCTTGATAATTTGCTAGAATAACTCAGAGAACTCAGGAAAGCACTATACTTACGATTACAGTTTTATCAGAGGAAAAAGGATACAAATGAAGAGACACATAGGGTGACATCTGGGAGGATCCCCAACATGAGCCTTCCATGTACCTTCAGTACCATCCCAAGTACTGAGGTCCTTCACCAACCAGGAAGCCCAAGGAGCTTCCATATCCATAGCTTGTATTGAGGCATCAATAGAAAGGCATGACTGATTCATTCATGCTCCCTTCCCCTGAGGTTGGCTGATATCAAGAGGTGGTTTTTGTGGCATACCCAGTCCCCACTTGAACTCATTAGTCACCTTATTAGAATAACCTGTTAGGTAGGTGTGGTCAGGAGCTGTTATTAACAACAAATCACTCAGGAAATTTCAAGAGTTTAAAGGTTATCTCTCAGGTACCAAAGACAAAGATAAAATTCTTTGGGTAAAGTTAACTGTAAACTCCAGACCTTGTATAGTAACAGATATGTTGGATTTCTAAGGTCAGTCATAAACACTTGAGAGGAATAATTAATCTAAGAAATTTACTATTTACACACAAGTACACACAAACACACATATGAATTATACTCGTAGTGATAAGATACTTTGGTTGTAAAAGGGAGATGAACCGCTTGCCTGGGTGGAAGCTGCATCACTAATCTGCTCTGAATCTTGGACAAATCATATAACCTCTCTCAAACTTGGCATTTCATTCTATAATACCAAAATCAAACCCGCTGCCTTCAAGTTGATTCCAACTCACAGCAACCCAATAGGACAGGGTAGAATTGCCCCACAGGGTTTCCAAGGCTGTAAATCTTTACAGAAGCAGATTGCCACATCTTTCTCCCTAAGAGTGGCTGGTGGGTTTGAACTGTGAACATTTTGGTTAGCAGCCGAGCACTTTAACCACTGTGCCACCAGGGCTCCTGGGCTCCTAACTATGATACAAAGGGAAATAAATTAACTTCCAAACTTTTAGAATAAAATATAGATCTCGATATCCTGATTTCACCAAGACATTTCAAACTCATTCAGTTCTCTCTGTAAGCAGTGTGCTGGAGAAGCAACATCACAAATTAAAATTTCAAGGACAATTCCAGCTGTGTATAATGACAGGTTTCAACTAAACAAAGACTCCCCAATCTCACAAATGATGCAAAATTAGGAATAAAAAGCCAACCAAATAAGTCTCATAAGATGGAGAGCAGAGCCAAATAAATCATTTACTTTCTAAAAAGCAAAAAATGAAACAAACAAAAAGAGCAAGAAAACAAAATACTTTCTTGTGCTTAATAATTATAAAACTTGGATTTGGGGAATGGCACAGTGGTTACCAGCTTGGCTGCTAACCAAAACAGGTCGGCAGTTTGAATCCCCCAGCCGCTCCTTGAAACCCTATGGAGCAGTTCTGCTTTGTTCTATAGGGTCACTGTAAGTCGGAATCGACTCAATGGCAATTTTTTTTTTTTGGGAGGGGGAGCATTTTGTTATAGAAGACTATTATTAATTTAATAAAAAAATATATCATTATTTTCAAATTATATTTTAACAAAGCACCAAGAGTAAAAAAAAAAAAAAAAATGGAAATATAGACATAAAATTATAAGTATATATATAATTTTTTAAGTCAGATATTCTGCTTCAAACAAACCTGCTGAAATTAGGAACATTCAGCCTGTTGTTTATGCAGAACTGATTCATGGTGATTATACCATTAGTTTATATACTCACATTTATTTGTATTATATCTACATATTACATACTGCAATATAATACACAAAAACACATATATGCCCGCGCACACATACCAGGCACTCTTGATGACCTATTCCACATATATTGGATTAAATTGACTACTCCGATTATTTGTAACTATTTTAAGGCTTTACCTTCAGGAAATCTAGATAAATGATTAAGCAGTTAAACTAATAATTAAGAAAAGTGTGACTAAATTTACTACAATAAAACCCTCACAACAGAAATTTCAGTATGAAAAGACTTCTGAGAAACAGATTTAAATTGAAATATGGGGGTGGTGAGAGTAACCTGCCCTTTGTTTTTGGAATAGTCACACTTCAAAGACAAAATACTTGTCTCTATGTTCTTCAGCTCTACGTACTTTACAAACGTCCATAGCATAGTATTACCGCCAACTTGTTTTTCAAAATATCAACATCTCTTACTAGATGTACTCATCTCCTCGCTTGACCCATTACAAAGGGGTGGGAAAAGTATTACAATAAGAAGTAAACTGGCAATATGTAAACATTAACCACTTCAAAAGGTTTCCTTATAGCCATCAGGCAAAAATGGCTTTTCAATTGACTCTTCTTTGAAATACTTACCAACTCATTTCACTAAAGGTTAAGCTTGATTTTGTTTTTCCTTAACAAAATCTATATGCCTTCATAAAACTTAATGGCAGCTGAAATACGCTTATGATGATGATGCTATTTCAGTGGTAACATTCCATTTCACTGATGTTTTCACACCTAATTCCCTCTCCTTTCTCTCATTAACTCTTGGCAAGGATCAGCTATTAAACCTGGTTCTTCCAATACTAGAGTTGCAGGGCCATGCCATGATTTTCAAGAACAATCACCCTGTGAAAGTTGGGACAGACTAGAAGAGGAATGTTTTTCCATCTGAGCCTCCAACAGAAGGTCTTATTTCATTGCTTTTAAATGTAAAACCAAGAAAACTCAAGGTTAGAATCACAAAAGAGGTGGAACATGCTTTGTATTCGGACAGATGGCTAAGGTAGCACCAAAAATAAGACTAAAATTTTCAAGCACTTGCATTTTTAGACACTATGTTAAATATTGTAAAACCTATATAATTTAGTCCTTACTATAATCCTGCATAGAGGAGCCCTAGTGGTGCAGTGGTTAAAGCACTTGGCTGTTAACCTAATAGTCTGCAGTTTGAATCCACCAACTGCTCTGCAGGAGAAGATGTGGCAGTCTGCTTCCATAAAGATTCACAGCCTTGGAAACCCTATGGGGCAGTTCTACTCTGCCCTAGAGGGTCGCTATGAATTGGAATCGACTTGACAGCAATGGGCTTGGCTTTTTGGTATACCATATTTTTATGCAAATAACATGCACCCTTTCTACATTTGTTTGTCAACCATGCTCTCCCTCTGTGAGGTATTTTCCTAAGCACATGCTTACAAAAATACTACACAGGGGAAGGGAACAGCTGGCAAACAGAGGTAGAGGGCAAATGTTATTTGAGTAAAAATATGGTAATCCAGCAGATTGAATATTACTGTGTCCGATTTATAGGTGACAAAAGAGTTGAGAGAGAGAAGAGCAGCCTCTGAAATCCTGGAGCTGGGCTGCCATTCACAATGAGGACTTGATATCCCCTGATTAAACATAAATCATTGCACAGAATATCAACATTACACAAGGCGACTCTGTGACCATGTATGGACACGGATGAAAACATAAACGTTGTCCAGACTGAAGAATGGTCAAACATCTCTCTATCCTGGCTAAGACAAGTGACGGATTTTGCTTTATAAATTATAACTTTGTTGTTGTTAGGTGCTGTCAAGTTGGCTCCGACTCATAGTGAGCCTAGTACAACAGAATGAAACACTGCCTGGTCCTGCGCAATCCTCATAATCCACTGTTGTAGCCACTGAAATTATAACTTCAGCCTCTGTCTAGTCTCCCCTCCTTCTACATAAGATTTATTAAGATCCCCAAGCACCCCTCCCTCTTGCTTCTTCACAGTACTGTGAAGGAGCCCCAAAAATCTAGGTGCTTGGCATAAGGAGAAGTTTCTGCCAAAGATATAGGCTGGACTCCATTTTTGTTGTTTACTGCTTATTCTGAGCTGACTCTCAAAAGTCAGAATACCCAGGAAGGCTGTGGGGCTCCTCTCTCCTCCCTTCCTCCCACAGCATGCTCCTAGGAAGAATACTCACTCAGGCTGGCCCCCAAAACATTCACAGATTACCAAGATGTTAACTGATTCAAACTTCATGATTTAAAAAACAATGCTTAAGGGATCTCATAATTGTCTGGTGTCTGTTAAAGCATGATTTTGTAAATGTCAACCAATCAGAATGATTTCCTTGCAAGTTCCTGGATTTTCTATACTTAAACCTCTGTGAAAAATTCCTTTTGCTAGAGTACTTTTGTGAATCCTCATCAAGTGCTGCCCAATCCGGATCACTTTATTCCTTCATTAATACCCTTTGCTCTAATTTTAACAGAGACTCCAGTGTGCTCTTTGACAGTATATAATCGAGAGCAATGCCTCACTTCCTTAAACCCTCTTCAAAATCATTCAGCACAAACCTAAATCCAATATAAGTCCTTCCTAACACTCTCTTCTGAGGCAGTGATGGTTCAGTGGTTTAATTCTCTCCTTCTATCCAGTTCGATTTCTGGCTAATGCATCTCATACACAATCACCACCCACCCATCTATCAGTGGAGGCTTGTGTGTTGCTAGGATGCTGAACAGGTTTCAGCATAGCTTCCAGACTAAGACAGAGTAGGAAGAAAGGCCTGGCAATCCACATCCAAAAATCAACCCATGTAAACTCTCTGAGTAACAACAGTTCAATCTGTCACCTGTCATGGGGATTGTGTGGGATAGGGCAGTGTTTAGTTGTTCCCTCCCGCATATTGTTGCCCAGAGTCATTGGCTGGCTCAATGACAGCTAACAAAAGCAACAAACAGCCTGTTACTGGGACACCCCGCGTCTCCCTGTGGTGTGTGTTCTTCCTCCACGTGAGGAGGAATAATCCAACTTGTTTAACTACACGTGCATTCCTTGCATTATTTGGCAGGAGGCCATTAACATAGTAAAACTCAAGAGATTTAAATAACTTAATCAAGGTGACATCTATTTTAACTAGCCCAGGTGGATCTCAAATGTCTTCCGTGGTCTATACCTTTTCTGACTGGATCATATTATTTTCCATAACCTGAAAATATATGGTATGCGACTGGAAACACAAGAAGGTCAAATATACATTTAAAGGCCATCAGAGGAGAGGCCACATCAATGGCCTCCAATCAACTATTGCCAGGAACGCACTGTAGTTAAACAAGGTGGAATATTACCCCTTGCATCAAGGAAGAACAGACTCCATGGGGAAACATGGGGCTGGTGCAAGAAGCTGGCAGGCAAAAGTCACAGAGAAGGGGAAAGCATACGCAAACGTGCAAAGGTAGAAAATGACAAGAATGTTATTAAAATGCCGTAAATGCCTGAGTACAAGGCAGATCCCAATAAAACAGTAAAAGCTAACAAGTCAGTTACAATATTACAGTGAGCATTGTTTTTAAAGTGCCTTCCATGAATTAACACAGTTTTTCTCATAATGTTAATAATAACTAATATTATTGCAATTTTGCAAATGGGGAAATTGTGGCACAGAAAAATTAAGTAACTTGGCTAAGGTCTCATGCAGCTGGCAAGTGGCTGAGCCAGGCTGCAAACTTTTATAATAATGGATAAAATAATCACATATCTACTTACAATATTTAATTTATTAATTTTGTTTCACGTCTTGAAAACTGGTGAAAAATATAGTTATTTTACAAGTACTGCTCTTTCCATCATATTCCATGAAAATAAAAGTATTCAACTCTGTATCTACATCCGCATCTTCATTGTTAAATAACATTTTGAATATGTAAAGTAGTTTACCCGGAGCACATCACCTTCACTTACTAATTGTCTGCCTTGGAGGCAGTGGTTAAGAGCTCCGCTGCTAACCAAAAAGGTCGGGGCAGTTCGAATTCCCCAGCCACTCCCTGGAAACCCTATAGGGCAGTTCTACTCTGTCCTATAGGGTCGCTATGAGTGGGAATCAATCAACTCGACAGAACGAGTTTGACTTTTTTTTTTTTGAGTGATGGTTTTACACAACTTCGAGTGCCAAAAACCACAAGAAAACATATATGTAATATTAGTACTTTTTGTTCTTCCTGGAGTTATATATGTGAACCACATACTGCATTGCTTTCTAAAGTGATCTTTTTAAAAAGCTTGTTTATTTCAATATCTTAAACTTGGAATTGTAAGGTCATACCCTTAAGGGTATATGATCTTAGAAGGAAGGATGGCAAGACTACATGTTACAAACTTTGGACATGTTGTCAGGAGGGATCAGACCCTGTAGAAGGACATCATGCTTGGTAAAGTACAGGGTCAGTGAAAACGAGGAAGACCCTCTACAAGATGGGTTGACACAGTGGCTGCAACTATGGGCATAAACATAGCAACAATCGTGAGCGTGGCGCGGGACCAGGCAGTGTTTCGTTCTGTGGTGCATAGGGTCACTGTGAGTCAGAACTGACTTGACGGCACCTAACAACAACAACAACCCCCAAGGACTTAGAATTACATCTGTGTTAATTTTTTGTATTTATTTTTTAATTATCAGGAAGTTATAGAAAATATGCATCAAAACCAACATTGCTTACAGTCCTCTCAAGTCAATACATCTTCCCAAAAGAGTACTTTCAGAGTAAGTGTTTAAAAGGACATATCATAGTATGAAGGACTTTGTAAGGGCTCAAAGAGAAGACACCACCATCCTTTTGGAAAGATCATTTTTCAGAGAAAACAGAGCTTTCCTCAGTCGTTGGGCGTAGAAACTAGTTACTGATCACTATCGCTTGTCATGTATCAGTTCCAGATGCTCTATGGTTACATAATGTTTTGAACTATTAATTTGGTTTATCTTTTTTACTTTTTATTTTGAAGAACATTTAGACTTGCAGAAAAGTTGCTGAAATGATATATTTTTGTGTTTTTCTTATGCCACAAATCTTTCTCACTCGCCCATCCCAAGCACGTAGCAAGACTTCTGTATTCCCTTCCCTCAGTGGAGGTTTGTATTGTGGGAAAGGAAGAAGAGGTTTTATAAGATCAGAACTTTCCAGCTTTTTGTTTTATGAAGCCTGAGCTAATTAAGGGTTATGTTGTTGTAATAAAGGAGGGTTATGCCTTTGAGGGTTGAGAGTAGAAGTAATAATAAAAAGCAGAAACACTGCCTGGAGCCTAGATCAATGATGGCATTCCATGAATAGACAAGATGGAAGGGTCTCTCTTTTGCATTTCCCCCTTGGAGGTGGTAGGGGAATGGCTATAGGTACATCAAGGGATGCTAAAACAAGCAGAGGCTTGAGCCCTAGGCCGTGTGGAAGATCCAGGACATCAGAATTCATGGGGCACACTTCAATGGGCAAGGGGTATTTTGGAGGTCATTGGTGTGAACCAATGATTCACAGAAGCTTTTCTATTGTTTTGTTCAGCATAAGAAACCTGAGATATTTGAATGTCCCGAGGGTTTAAGGTGGCAGCTGGGCCTGCAATAAAATTGAAGACCAAATTTACGGCTAACTTGCTTGAAGACTTGATTTAAATAAATGCAGGTTGACTTGTGCTACACACCTGAATCGCTTGAGGAAGATTTGCACCTTCCACGTGGCAGTACTTCATATACATTATTTTATTTTCTGAATCCTGTCTTTCTTTACTCAGAGAGTTTAAGGAATTTGCCCAAGGTCAGGAAGTGAGAAAATGGTTGAACCTGTAGTCAAACCCTGATCAGTAGGATCTGAAGTCCATTCTCTCCCTACTTAACTTCTAACTCCAGTTTGGATGAATCATTGGATGGATAGCAAGATAAAGGTGAAAAAAATAGCCAAGCTAAGGAATTATATTTCATTGACAGACAAAGGATAATGGGACCAGAGCTGCCTTTCTGTTTATTTAACAGGTATTTACCATAAGGAGCCCTGGTGGTGAAGTGGTTAAGAGCTTGGCAGTTGGAATCTACCAGGCACTCCTTGGAAACCCTATAGGGCAGTTCTACTCTGTCCTATCGGGTCACTATGAGTTGAAATCAACTCAACTGCAACAGGTTTGCCATCCCAGTGGGCCTGGAAGGTGGAGCTGAAGCCCAGGGCCGAGGGGCCTCCCCCCAGAACCCTAAGTGCGTAGCCAACACCTAGAGTCTGGAGGGCAGGGCCATTGCCTAAATGGTCTCAGAGAACAGAGGATTATTTTCAAGGCTTGAGGTCTAATGTAAGGTGCTCTGCTGACTTGCATGGTGCCTGTTATCCCTTCTTTCCCTCCAATTTCTCCCATTTGTAATGGTAATGTCTATCTTGTGCCTGTTCCACCACTGTACTTTGGAAGCAGATAACCTGTATTCCTGATTTCACAGATGAAGAGAAATTTTTGGATTTTGGAGTTGGAGTAGATTTAAGACTTTTGCTATGTTATGATGGGGTGAATGCATTTTCACATGTGGCAAAGACATGAATTTCTGGGGGAAATACCACTGACAAAACAGTGCTGGGAGCAGAGCACATCCTTTGGAGCCGAGATTCCTACGCTGAGAAGCTCCTTGACCTGGGAAGATGGATGACAAAGACCTTCCACCAGAGCTGACAGAGAGACAAAGCCTTGCCCTGGAGCTGGCACCCTGAATTCGGACTTCTAGCCTAAACTGCGAGCGAATAAATTTCTCTTTGTTAAAGCCATCCAGTTGTGGTATTTCTGTTACAGCAGCACTAGATGACTAGGCTAGATGGGTACGGAGACACAGACTCTGCCCCATAAAAGCTCACTACCATGTACTCTAGGAAGATTAAGCTGTTTATGTTACCTGCTAGCTGTGTGACCATAATTAAGTTACTTCTCTGAGCAACAGTTTACCCACTTACAAAATATAAAAAATAAGCGTACCTATCTAAAGGGAGGCTTTGAAAATCAAACGTAGTTCTTTTGTAAAAGAACACTGTAATAACCACAGAAACTGTTAAAAAACTAGAAATTATTATCATTACAAACAATTGAGCGGTACCTGGGGCCCAAAACTGTCAGCTGACAGAATGTGGGAAACAGTAGGAAAGAAAGAGAGAAAAGTTAAAAATCACCAGAAATTTTGCCTTTATAGCTGCAAGCTTATGGTATATTGAGTACTGTATTATCTATCAGCATACTGAGTGCTTACTATGCATCAGACATTGTGCTAAGCCTTTTGCATGAATTAACCCATTTAATCCTGATAACAACCTCACATGGTAGCTATTCCCATGATCCTCAGGTAGCAGGAAAGGAAACAAACTTAGAAAACGAAGAAGACTTGCCCCAAATCACCTAGCTTCATAATAACTAATGCTAGGTTTCAAACCAACTCTGTCCAGCTACAACACCCTTTTGCTTATACACGGTTTTCATGTACAGCAGCCATGTCCGATTACACAGGTGTGTCATAAACATAACCACTTAATATGTGAGTTTGAAGTTTTTATTCCACATTGTCCTCCTCGCTTTCTACACAAGCCCATGGGCTGCTTGCTTGTCACACCCCAGGCAATGAGATGGCTCTTCTGTCAGGCTCATTTCTAGAGTTGGGCTCAAGTGGACATGGCCCCGCTGAACTCACTGAATTAAGAAAGCAAAGCTCTAAAGAGCATAAGTTATCTACTTGATGTTCCATGGCCGTCAAATACATTCAAAAGCAACAACCATTTTGTTAAGTATAGAGTGTCTACTAGCACATAACATGCAATGGTCAGAAAAAATTTAACTTACTAGGGAGAAGGAATAATTTCAGGTCTTGGAGATGAGAGAGCAGGTAGCCCCAATGATTTGGAAGGAAACTGTATTTCAGGCATTCACTACAGCCTGAAAGAAACTGAGAAAATCTCACAAATAGGAGAGTGAATTGACTATTATGGGCTAAGCAGAATGTGATAAGAGAGTGACACATTTCCAGGCTGGCCTGGCTCAATGGTTCTGAAAATAAATGAAAACATTCATTCTGAGGGTTGAAGCTATTGAGCACAACCTGCTGGGTTTTAAGGAGGAAAAGGCTGACATTTGATCCATGAGCAATAAAGAGATTCTATTCAGCTTTTAAAATGACAGAAGGGGAGGATGACAATGAGTGGAGTCCGGGTTTGAGGACTCAGATGTGGAGAAAGAAAGAACAGAATCCAGAACAAAGACAATCAGAACTAATCCCTTAATGTGGCCGAAAGTGATGCTTTAAAGAAAAGACCATAAGTTATCTATATGATGTTCCAGGTCCATTAAAAATACCATATTCAAAAGCAACCGCTATTTTGTTACCTAGAAAGTAACTTTTTAAATACTAGCACATACCATGAAATTGTCAAAAATAATTTAACTGAACAATTAAGGTTAATTTTTGTCAGTTATATTAACGGAGACTACTTTTAAACTTTTCTGCTAGACTTCATATTTTATGTAAAATAATAAACAAAATATTTTAAGCGCTCTTGTAGCCATCACATGTAGAAGAAAAATATTTTCCATAGTGGTGGGTTAATCTTTTAAGCTCTCCTTTGAAGACAAACAGATGGAATTTAGCAAGTCAGAAACTATGAGTACAATCATGTTCCCACTTTCTGATTGAGCATCACAGGGACATCTCCCCAGGCACTGCCCACTTATGATTTCCTACCGGCCTTGATGGTGCAGTGGTTAAGAGCTTGGCTGCTAACCAAAAGGTGGGCAGTTCGAATCTACCAGCTGCTCCTTGGAAACCCTATGGGGTAGGTCTACTCTGTCCTATAGGGTCGCTATGAGTCAGAATGGACTCAGTGCCAACCATCGGGTTTGTTTTGTTTTTATTTTCAGTGAGGGTTTTGGAGGCAGTGGTGGTTCAGTGGTAAAATTTTCACCATCCATGCGGAGACCTGGGTTCAATTCCTGCTCAGTGTACCTCATGCACAACTGTCATCCATCTGTCATTGGAGGCTTGCATGTTCCTATGATGCTGAACAGGTTTCAGTGGAGCTTCCAGACTAAGACGGACCAGGAGGAAAATCAGCCATGAAAACTCTTTGGATCACAACAGTCCAATTGTATTGTGCATGGGGTCACCATGAGTTGGGGGGCAGACTTGAAGGCAGCTGACAGCAACAACAATGAGGGTTTGACTTAATATTGGGACATTCACTGATATTTTCCAAAACAAATGTAAAATTTGTGTCGTGTTGATTTTTAAAAATGGACACTGGTTATTTCATAAACACAAGATTCCAGAGCTCTAAATTTCAATTCTTTAGATAGATTGGATGACCGGAAGTGTTCCATGCTGACATTCATGGAAGAGGATGAATGGCGCCTAGCTTTAATTCCAAAGGCTCTTCTCCATTAGTATGAAATAGGAAGATACTCCTCACTAGTCCTTCCTTTTTAGTTTCTCAATTTTCAGTTATGCATTTGAATATCAGCGTAGTAATATTTCTGTTCAGCCTACCTAAGATTCTACAACATGTGTGTGTGTGTGAGTATCTTGGCCCCTGCTTCCCTATTCTTTGATAAAGTTTAGAAAAAAACGTTTTATTCTATTTAATACAAAAACACATTGAAAACATATTTTTTACAGAAAGAAAGAGAAAATAGAAAATAGATCATTTTTATGGGACTACACATGACTCTGGTTTCATTTAATTGCTTACAAATTCTCTGCGAAACAAGCTCAAATGTTGGAATTTAGGGGTGTCCAGTAGGTGGTGGAGTGAGAGCAGTTTTCATTAAATTAGTGAAATGAAATATGAGGTGCTCATATATATATACTTGAGGAACAAGCTCTCTGAAGTATGAAGTGGGAAAAGGTTATGGTTCTACAAACATCTGACAAAGCTGGAGAAGGATGATGGCTCCATCAAGGCCTACGGGAAGTGAAAGAGACATTAAAAAGGTACAGCATACAGTTCAGTGATTCACAAATATTGCTTTGGTGGGATATTGCCACAGAAATTAAACAGTAATTTTGTTTCCCAGTTAGGGAAAATATTAGGCTAATGCAAGTAATTTTCTAAATTTTAAGTTTCTCTGTCCTATATTTTTCCTTTATTTATTTTTTGTTTTGTTTTCATTCATTCGTTCATTCAACAAATATTTATTGATTACACTGTGTATCAGTCACTTTTGTAGGCACTTGGGGTCCTTCAAGTTACAAAACAGAGGTACATGTTCACGTTGAGTTTACATTCTAATGGAGAGAGACGAAAGATAAGCTTAGACATGATAAACAAGTATCTCTACACTAAGATAGAAGATGATGATTGCTTTAGGGGGGAAAAGTTCAAAAACCAGAGCAGTGTAAGATACTCCTGAGTGCTGGACAGGGCCAGCCAAGTGCAGTATCCAGCATTCAGTGGATCACCGATCTTATTGGCACCTGCTGTCACTTTATGCTAAGGTGGAATAAGACAGGATATCTGAGTTGGCCTAAAATTACACATTTACTTATTTTGGGTATTCTTCGAAAATCATGACGATTTTCAGATGGACCATCCTAAATAAATTTGAGCATATTTCAACATCATGGTGATTTATCTGGGAAAGTGAATTTGAAGTGGATCCATAGAAGATAACAAAGCCAGACTGATTCATGGTAGAAACGAAAGTAGGATTGCAATGCAAAGTGAAAAATAAGACCGCAGTGACCTTCGTGGGAAAGTAAATTGGGAGAACGTTGAAAAGAAAGCAACGAAGCAAACAAACAAACAAGTGGGCCGCGACTCCGGGGATGTGACATTGATGTAAGGGCTCTGGTACAAACTTTAATATGCAGAATTTATCCTGTGCCTTCAGGACAGCTTTGACTAGGATCTGTCAAAAAAAATATATATATCCGTAGATAATGGCTTGTGATCTGTGTGTATAACCAATCCCAAGTTACAGATAACATATCATTATTGTTTTACATTGGTCTCCAATCAGAATCGTGGTATTTGAGATTCTCAGAAAGAGGTGAAAACTTCCCTGGGTACTTATATCCAATTTCTTCGACTGGGAGTCATTTGACAAGAAAGTTGTATCATAAGCATGCTAAAGACAAAGATAATTCTTATGTGATGCCATAGCAGAGGACCTGGGGAAGAAAAGAGAACATTTCAAAGAACACTCCTTAAAGAATGTAACTACTGAAGCCTATATAACTGTAAGTTTTAACTTTCAAAACGACCTAATGTTGTAAGAACAGTGTTCCCCAGAATGACAGTTCCGGGGTGGGGGACAGTTTTAGGGGGACAACAACTAATATTCAGTTGTATGGCTTACCAAAGGGTTGCCATTCGGCAGGCAAAATAAGTTTACCCAATTGCTAAACAAAGTTGCTGCTTTTTTTGCTTGGGACAAGGAAAAGTGCTGAAGGACAATATTTCAAATGTTTTGTGGCCACAGAAACTGAAATCTCAAAAGTCAAATATTTAATATCAACATATGAAATGAAACTAAATCCACATGACCTAATAAAATGAACAATATTTTTCAACCAAACCCAAAATACATTTCATCCAGTGCAGCTACGTCTCATGATGTTACCAAGAGACAGGAAGAGAGAATCAAGGTAGCTGGAATTCTCTTCAGGTATTATTCCACTAGAATGAACTAGTGTTAAACCAAAGTAGCTAGAGAGTGGACATTCTAACAATCTCATAGTCTGGTTAGCTTAAAGTTGCTCATAACATCATGCATTAATTCAAATGAAACACTGCTTAAAAATTAAAATTTAAGAAAGTAAAATTAACACTCTAATGATTGTTTTGTTAGATGCCATTGAGTTAATTTTGCCTCATAGTGACCTCATATGACACAGTCGAACTGTCCTATAGGGTTCCGTAGATTGTAATCTTTACTGGAGCGGATCACCCGGTCTTTCTCCCATGGAGCTGCTGGGGGGACTTAAATCACCAACCTTTTGGTTAGCAGCTAAGCCTTTAACTGTTAAGCCAACGGGGCTCTTTCTAGAAGGATTAGACTTTATTTTTCAATGGTTCAGGAAATTCTTCAGTACGTTGTAGTCATTAGGGTCAACATCATGAAGATCAATTGTAAGTTTTACAGGAGGAAATTATAGGAAATTGCAGTCTGTTTGTACTGGCTCAAGTTGTAACTTGGGAGTTCCTTCTGGGGGCTCAAATACATATATTAGATTCCATACATGTACAAGGAAGAAAACGTACATGATAACAAAAACAACCAGTTATTAAAGGTATCAGTCTCTTTGCTTTTCACTTAGATGATGATTTCCTATTCTAAGACCATGATTAAAATAGTATAAATGAATTCCAGAGCTCCTCATTTATTTTACATTTTTTCACTGTTATGGATTGAACAGTGTCCCCACAAAAAATGTGTGTCAACTTGGCTAGTCTATGATTCCAAGTATTATGAGATTGTTCACCATTTTATTACCTGATGTGATTTTCCTATGTGTTGTAAATCCTAACTCTATGCTGTTAATGAGGCAGATTAGTGGCAGTTATGTAAATGAGGCTGGACTCAGTCCACAAGATTAGCTTGTGTCTTAAGTCAATCTCTTTTGAGATATAAAAGAAAGAAGCTAGCAGAGAGACATAGGGACCTCATACCACCAAGAAAGTAGTGCCAGGAGGAGAGTGCATCCTTTGGACCTGGGGTCCCTCTGAGAAGCTCCTAGAGCAGGGGAAGACTGATGACAAGCACCTTCCTCCAGAGCCGACAGAGAGAAAAAGCCTTCCCCTGGAGCTGGCACCCTGAATTTGGACTTCTAGCCTACTAGACTGTGAGAAAATAAACTTCTGTTTGTTGAGGACATCCACTTGCGGTGTTTCTGCTATAGCTGCACGAGATAACTAAGACATTCACCTAATGTGTTTTGCCATAAAATGCCTAAAAACAATGCCACCCGCATTAATGACCTAATCAATTGGGAGTCTGGAAGTCAAAAAATAAAGGGGCAGTATATAACTAAGACATTCATCAGACGCGTTTTGCCATAAAACGCCAAGAAACAATACCACTCACATTAATGACCTAATTAATTGGGAGTCTGTATGTCAAACAATAAAGAGGGTAAACCAATTAGGTGTCCCTTAAAGTTGTCCAGGGAGAAGTACTGAGTGGGAAAGATAAGGAAAGGGATGGGATTCAGAGCTGTGGGTCTCAGCACTTTTTGTTTTCTGCACTACTCTCAGATGGCAAAACATTCCAACACTTACAGCCTTCAATAACCATGTAGATTCTCAAGGTGGCACAGGTAAGCAACCCAAGGATACTTCAAGTTCTCAGTGGGGGACGGGGGTCTCCACATACACCATTCCCTGTGGAGATTTTGATATACACATTCACAGCCAGCCTCTCCTGAGAATCACCGTTACAGAGTTCAGTTGCCAAGATTTGCCATTGGTGTGATATTGAGGCAGGACAGACTGCATTCTCAACGGTCCCTCCTCCTACTTTTCTAGTATGAGTTCTGGAGGGGTGGTGGTACCTACCAACGGAAACGAGGCAAATCAGGATGATGCATAATTTTTAGGACAAAACTAACAAATCACATTTTGTTTAAATGTTATCCCCAAAATGAAGACAGTTTTTTTTTTCTGATTATGAAAACAATATCAGAAGAAGTCAAGAAAAATCAATATTCTAAAAAGGTATTATATGCTATTTTATAATCTCTTATTTTCAGTTAATAATATTCTGTGGATGTATTTTTATATCAATAGATGTAAACTTACAATGTCTGTATAGAAATGCATTATATGGAATTATCTTTAAGTTACTGAGAAAATTCCCTACCGATGGATATTGAAATTATTTTCTTTATTTTTTTGCTGTAAAATAAAGACAGGCCTTGGGTATACTTTTCTGTGCAGATTTGATTTTTTTTTAATTCCAAAATGTGGCATTGCTGGGTCAAAAGTCATATTATAAAAACTTTTGTACCACTAGACAACCTTCACTCCAGAATTTCTTCCAGTTTGAATTTCCACCAGTAATGAATGAGAATGTCTATTCCATCCATCCCTCGCCAGTAACGAGTATTGTCAAATACAAGGTGCTGTCAGAAAGCTCAAGTAGAGATGATTAATTAATCATTAATTAATTGGGAATCTGGAGCTCAAGACAGAAGCAGGGCTGAAAGTGTAGGTTTGGGAGTTGTTTAAATGGCTATTTATAAGCAGAATCCATGAAAATTAATGTGATTTTTTGAAGAGATAAGTGTATGGGGGGAAAGAATTTACACTTCTGTTTCTATCTTAACAAAATGCCAACAGTTAGAGGTTAAAAAAAGGAGAAGATTCAGAGAAAATGTTAGAATGGCATGATCAGCAAAGTAGCAGAAAAATAAGGAGAGGGCAGTATAACAGAAGGCAAGGTAGATGACATTAAAAAAGAAAAAAAAAAAAGGAATGAAAATACCACATAATAATTAGCACTTGAATCATTCTGTATCCCAAAGTCTCAAAGCACTTTGCAGCCTAATCATTTGAATTTTGGAATACCCTTGGTACAGAGATAATAATTCAATACGAAAACCTGGATTAAAAAAAAAAAAAAAAAGGACGGCTTAAAAGTTTACTCGACCTTGGCAATTTCAGGAACTCAAAACCTTGGGTGAAGAAAAGAAATGTTGACTCTCTTGTAAATTACTGTATATATAATATTTACACATTCTCAGTTTCGGATGATTTCCAAAGCCAGAGTTCAGCAGCTGCAGCTTAAAAGCTGTGAATTTAAACATCTCAGTATAACAGCTGAGAAACTTGCTCTCAGTCAGTGGAAAAAAAAAATTCCTAGGAGTCACAGAGAGCTTCCAAACTTCACAAGTGTATCCCACCATTTCTGACTTCGTTTTCCATGTGGGGCTTCGGAGAGATTAAACTATAGTATAGATGACTGAACGACTCTTGAGTACTTCAAAAGAATACATTTAAACCCCTTTAAAAATACATTTTAAATTAACATAAAGTAAAATTGATTTTTTTGTGTGCACACTGTTCTTTGAATTTTTTTTCCTTTTTTTTTTTAAATTGTGCTTTAAGTGGAAGTTTACAGTTCAAGTTAGTTTCTCATACAAAAATTTATACACACATTGTTATGTGACCCTAGTTGCTATCCCTATAATGTGACAGCACACTCCTCCTTTCCACCCCGGATTTGCTGTGTCCATTCAACCAGCTCCTGACCCTCTCTGCCTTCTCACCTCGCCTCTGAACAGGAGCTGCCCATTTAGTCTCATGTATCTACTTGAGTTAAGAGGCACACTCCTCACGAGTATCATTTTATGTCCCATAGTCCAGTCTAATCCTTGTCTGAAGAGTTGGCCTTGGGAATGGTTTCAGCTCTGGGCCAACAAAAAGTCTGGGAGCCATGCCTTCCGGGGTCCCTCCAGTCTCAGTCAAACCATTAAGTCTGGTCTTTTTACTAGAATTTGAGTTCTGCACCCCACTCTTCTCCTGCTCCTGCAGGGACTCCCTGTTGTGTGCCCTGTCAGGGTGATGATTGGTGGTAGCCAGGCACCATCTAGTTCTTCAGGTCTCAGGCTGATGGGAGTCTCTGGTTCATGTGGCCCTTTCTGTCTCTTGGGCTAATATTTCCCTTGTGTCTTTGGTGTTCTTCATTCTTCTTTGCTCCAGGTGGACTGGGACCAATTGATACATCTTAGATGGCCACTCGCTAGCTTTTAAGACCCCAGACACCACTCACCAAAATGGGATGCAAGACATTTTCTTAATAAACTTTGTTATGCCAGTTGACCTGGATGTTCCCTGAAACCATGGTCCTCAGACCTCTGCCCCTGCTACTCTGTCCCTCGAAGTGTTTGGCTGTATTCAGGAAACTTCTTAGCTTTTGGTACAGTTCAGTTGTGCTGACTTCCCCTGTATTGTGTGTTGTCCTTCCCTTCACCTAAGATAATTCTTACCTACTATCTAGTTAGTGAATACCCTTCTCCTTCCCTCACCACCCTCGTAACCATCAAAGAATGTTTCCTTCTGTGTTTAAACCTTTTCTGAGTTCTTATAATAGTGGTCTCATACAATATTTGTCCTTTTGCAATTGACTAATTTCACCCAGCATAATGCCTTCCAGATACATCCATGTTATGAGATGTTTTGCAGATTCTTGGTCGTTCTTTATCGTTGCATAGTATTCCATTGTGTGGATATACCATAATTTGTTTATCCATTCATCTGTTGATGGGCACCTAGGTTGTTTCCATCTTTTTGATACTGTGAACTGTGCTGCAAAGAACATGGGTGTGCATATATTTATTTGTGTGACAGCTCTTATTTCTCCAGGATATATTCCAAGGAGTGGGATTGCTAGATCATATGGTACTTCTATTTCTAGCTTTTTAAGGAAGTGCCAAATGGATCTCCAAAGTAGTTGTACCAGTTTACATTCCCACGAACAGTGTATAAGTGTTCCAGTCTCTCCATAACCTCTCCAACATTTATTATTTTGTGTTTTTTAGATTAATGCTAGCCTTGCTGGGGTGAGATAGTATCTCACTGGAGTCTTGATTTGCATTGTTCTGATGGCTAATGATTGTGAGCACTTCCTCGTGTATCTGGTAGCCGCCTGAATATCTTCTTTGGTGAAGTGCCTGTCCATATCATTTACCCATCTTGCAATTGGGTTATTTGTCTTTTTGTTGTTAAGGTTTTGCAGTATCTTGTAGATTTTAGAGATTAGATGCTGATGGGATTTGTCATAGACAAAATTTCTTTCCCAGCCTGCAGGTTGTCTTTTCACTCTTTTGGTGAAGTCTTTTGATGAGCATAAGCATTTGATTTTTAGGAGCTCCAAGTTATTTAGTTTCCCTTCTGGTGTTTGTGCATTGTTAGTAATGTTTGTTATTTTGTTTATGCCACGTATTAGGGCTCCTAGCATTGTCTCCATTTTTTCTGCCATGATCTTTATCATTTCAGATTTTATATTTAGGTCTTTGATTCATTTTGAGTTAGTTTTTGAGCATGGTGTGAGGTATGGATCTTATTTCATTTTTTTTTTGCAGATGGATATCCAGTTATGCCAGGACCATTTGTTAAAGAGACTGTCTTTTCCCCAATTAATGGACTTCTTTTACTGCTCTCTGTCTATTTGTTCAAGTTGTAGGGTTAAGGTTTTGATTTTGGCCCTTTCTTCTTTTTGGATGTGTGCATTTATTGCTATAAACTGACCTCTGACCACTGCTTTTGCTGTGTCCCAAAGGTTCTAGTAGGATGTTTTCATTCTCATTCATTCTGTGAATTTCTTTACTGTGTCCTTAATTTCTTCTGTAACCTACTAGTTTTTGAGCAAGGTGTTGTTAAGTTTCCATGTGTTTGATTTTTTTCCCTTGCTTTTTCTGTTATTGATTTCTGCTTTTATAGCTTTATGGTCAGAAAAGATGCTTCGTAGTACTTCCATACTTTGGATTCTGTTAAGGCTTGCTTTATGGCCTAATATGTGGTCTATTCTGGAGAATGTTCTGGGCATTGGAAAAGAAAGTATAGTTGGCTGCTGTTGGGTGCAGTGTTCTGTATATGTCTATGAGATCAAGTTGGTTGATTGTAGCATTTAGCTCTTCCGTGTCTTTGCTGAACTTCTTTCCGGATGTTCTGTCCTTCACCAAAAGTGGTGTGTTGAAGTCTCCTACTATTATTGTGGAGCTGTCTATCTCTCCTTTCAATGCCTTTAGAGTTTGTTTTATGTATTTTGGAGCCCTGTCGTTGGGTGCATAAGTATTTATTATGGTTATGTCTTCTTAGTGTATTGACCCTTTAATCATTATATAATGTGGATTTTACTCTAAAGTCTCCTTTGCAGGAATTAATATTGCCACTCCTGCTCTTGTTTGAGTGTTGTTTGCTTGATATACTTTTTTCCATCCTTTGAGTTTTAGTTTGTTTGTGTCTTTAAGTCTAAGGTCCATCTCTTTTAGGCAGCATATAGACGGATCATATTTTTTTTTAATCCATTCTGCCACTCTCTGTCTCTTTACTGGCGCATTTAGTCCATTTACATCCAGTGTAATTATTGATAGGTATGTGTTAGTGCTGTCATTTTGATGTCTTTTTTTGTGTGTGTTGTTGTCAGTTTCTTTGTTCCACTTAATTTTCTGTGCTGAGTTGTTTTTCTTGATGTATTTTCTTTTCATCTTTTTCATTGTTGTTGATTTTGTATTTGCTGAGTCTTCATGTTTTTCTTGTTTTTTATTTTGACATGTAGGTTGTTAGTTTCCTTTCTGGTTACCTTAATATTTACCCCTATTTTTCTAAGTTTAAACCAATCTTTTATTTCTTTATATCACCTTGACTTCCTCTGCATGTGAAAGATCTGTGACTACTTCTTCAGTCCCTCTTTTTCTCCATGAGTCAGAATCAACTCTATAACAACTGTCACACAATCTCCTAACCCTTCTCTAACAACCACTGATTTGTTCTCTGTCACTTTAACTTTCCTTTCCAGAATGTAATATAAATTGAATCATACACTATGTAACTTTTGAGTATGAGGCTGACTTCTTCCATTCCTAACAATGCTGTTGAGATCCATCTGTGTTGTCATGTATAGTAATTCATTGTTTGTTTTTTTTGCTGAGTAGTATTCCATATTATGGATATAACACAGTTTTTATTTATCCATTCACTTAATAAGAAACATTTGGGTTGTTTCCCATTTTTAGTCATTATGAAAAGAGCATCTATAAACATTTATGTACAAACATTTATGTTTCTCGCTAGGTAAATAACTAGTGGTACCTGATGTTGCTAAAAGTATGTCTAGGTAACTCACAGACTTTTGTCTGCCTTTCTGTATCGGTTCAAGACATTGATTATCTTTTCATGTGCTTATTTGCCATCCACATACCCTCTTTCATAAAGGGTCTATTCATGTCTTCTGCCTATTTTTTAATTGAGTTGTTTGCTTTCTTATGGTTGGGTTTTGAGTGTCCTTTGTATATTCTAGATGCAATTCTTTGTCAGATGTATGCTTTGCAAATATTTCCCCTCATTCACAGACTGTCTTCATTGTCTTAACTGTCTTTCACAGCTTAAAAGTGTTTAACTCCTTTTCTTTGTTATCCTCCTCATTTTTCCTTTTAGTTCTTCCCTCTGGAGCTACATATTGTCTGCCTCTATTTGTTTCATAAGCATCTGGGTGTTCAGCTAAGCTGAAGTATGTCCTTAAGATAATTTGACCCTTTAGCTACACCTGAAAGAGTGCCCCTGAACTCACTTCTTCTTTGAGTATTCATCAGTTGGAAGCTTCTCCTGGCAACAACGGATGTACCTGTTTCTGATGCTTTTATCTCTTAACTCCATTTCAATTGATTGTTTCATCTTATCTGTGTATCCCCTAGCAGAGAAGCCGGGAGTCCTTGTACAGGCTGGTTATTTGTGTGGACAATTTAATATTTATTATTCATTTCATGTATTATTTTCCAAGGCAATATAGTAAGCCTGACAATTTTTGAGCTGCATTATAACTACAAATAAGATTGTTATTATAGTAGGATAAACCGTGAAAAAAATATTGTTTAGCAAGGGAATCCTAAAAGAGTGGCAGCAACTGCTGTGTTATCAATATGATCAATATGATCTAAAGATCGAAACAGAGGAGAGCATCTGAAATTACAGGCTGAGAATTAACCCAATGTGAAGATTTAGCTCATGCTTCAGTGTGTAGACCGGCTCAGCCTTAAGGCATTCAAAATCAAATTCAAATCTTTTGATTTTTAACGATCTTTAGGGTTAAGAAAGAGCATTTGCTGCTCAGAAAAAGATGAGTCAAGAAAACACTTTTGGACATGAGACAGCTTGGGAAGTGTTTGTCTACGAAATGGCAGGATGAAATTAAACCGAGAACAAGTGTCGTCTAAACTAGTTATGACCCGATAGATCCTGTGCTGAAGATCCACCGAGACATTTAAACAGAGCACTCAAAAATTAGGACAAGGATGACTTGTAAAAGGCCCCAATACTAGCAACCTGTGTTTTGGAGTTTTCTAATTAACCCCAGTGGAATTTCAAATGTTATTCTTTTATTGCCTTAAGTGATAAGAAAAAAGTGTCAGGTAGGACTAGGATGTGCTGATCTCTACTTGGGGAATTGCAGCTACCTGACCCACTGTCACTGGAGGATCACTTTGATGTGTGGCAGGATGAATGGATTTGTGCTGATCCACTTACATGCTTAACTTGATTCCTTTGTGAAATATCGTTAACATTTGCAAAAAGGTTCAGAGGACATCTATGTCAGCACAAACGGAGGAACTCTGATGGTGCAGGAAAAAAAATAATAAAAATGCTCTGAGATGTGTTCCTTTCTGGAAGTACCAGTCTTTCTTTTTCAAACAGGTATTCAAGACACTAGGTATTACTTTTAATTACATACGTGCACACATGTGCACACACACCCAGGCACGTACATGCACACATTCCCCTACCCCCTCCACTTCATTACTGATAATTAGCTACAGAATTTTTTGCCTCAGTTTGAAAACCTCTGGATAGTTTGAGCCTGCCCAATTTTTCATCCTTAAAATATGTCATGTATTTCAAAATTATTTAGCGTACTGCAATGGAATATAAATATACTGATACATTAAAATTAACAAGGTCATTACTAACATACTGTATTTTTACGCAAATAATGCACACCTTCTACGTTTGTTTGCCAACTGCTCCCTCCTCCACGTGAGGTATTTTCGTAAGGAGGTGTGCTGTGATTGATTACTTTTGTGTGGCCTTTCTAGCCATGGTCTTGTAACTCCCACCCAGGTGATTGGGCAAGACTGTGTAATAGAGTAATTGTGGCCTACCAAGGGGATTGGTCAGTTTTGCCTTAGAAGAGAGCCAATTACAGAGCAGGGAGGAGGATCCTACCATCACTAAGGAAGAATAGCCAGGAGCTGGCATCCTTTGGACCTGGGATCCCTGCACTGAGAATCTCCTGGAAGCAGGAGACCGAAAGAGAGGGAGAGAGAGAGAAAGACAGAAAGACAGAAACAGAGAGAGAGAAAGGTTGAGAGAGAGAGAGCAAGCTGTAACCCTGAAGATGGTGAGAAGCAGTAGCAGAAGAGACTTGGCAGCAGAGACAGGCAGCAGTAGATCTGTGTGATGGGCTTCCCACTGAGTGCCTTTAGGCAGAGGCCTAGGGCCAGGGGGAGGCGTGCCTGCAAGCATGGTTGAGTAGAGGCTGTTCTGAAGAAAAAACTGTATCCTGAGTGTTCCTGAGCCTGAATTGTAACTATTACTTCCTTTATAATAAACCCCATAATTGTGAGAATTGACTGTGAACTCTGTGTGGCCATTGCAGTGAATTACTGAACCCAGCAGAGAAGTAAAGAGTGCTGTGTGAGGGACAGTTGGCGTCAGAAATGATAAAGATGGAGGAGAGAGGAGGCTTGTATGGCCTCCACCTCATGGGAGTCAGCCTTGAGTTGTTGATCTTGGTTGTCTTTCCCCCTTGTGGGGCTGGAGGACAGAGGCAGCTTATGGAAAATACCTCCTGGAGAGAGGGAGTGGCTGGCAAACAAAAGTAGAAGGTGCATGTTATTTGCATAAAAATATGGTAATTGAAAGAGCATCCACTAAATGAAAAATAGAAGTGTATATAAATATAAATATTCCTAAAATACTATCAGATCATTTTATAAAAAAAGCTCAAAAACGTTCTCTGCAATTAATCTAGACAATAATACAACAATTTACACGTTGATCATAATAATTAAGAAGGCATCAACATATTTTACTGATTAGAGAGGAATTGTTTTCTCAATAGAGCCAATTTGCTCATCTACATAACAATGTAATAGAAATTTTATGTTTATGCCATAATAAAATTAGTTAACAAGTAAGTTTTAAAAAGCAGAGTCCAAGAAGTTCCTCTCATTACTTAGTGCTTCTGTGTACTCAAGTTAAAAAAAGAAAAAGCTACATAACTACATTCTAACAGTGTGACATACCAGATACTTACAATCTTTAATAGAATCACATGCTCTTTTAAATTAAAAAAATGTCAAATTAAATACGGATTCATTACCTAAGTCCCAGGAACCTATGTTTCTTTTTGATGTTATAAAATTATTTTTATTATTCGAGCCTCCAAAATTCTCTCTCCACAAGCCTCCTGGAGGCACCTGAAGGACACAGTCTTGTTCACCAAGAGCTTGGGCCAGATTTGAGGAGGAGTTTGGGTCAAAAGGACAACATGCTACATCCTGAGGAATTATACCATCTGATAAGGACAACTGCTCTTCTAACCAAAGCAAAATATGAACAGTCACTGTATTACCTAGAAGGGCAATTTATAAACATACTGCTCATAATACAAGAGGAGGACTGATAGCGCAGTGGTTAAGCACTCTGCTGCTAACCAAAAGGTCAGTGGTTTGAACCCACCAACCACTCCATAGTAGAAAGAAGTGGCAGTCTGCTCCCATAAAGATTTACAGCCTTGGAAACCCTATGGGGCAGTTCTACTTTGTCCTATAGTTCTACTCTGTCACTATGAGTTGGAATTGACTCAACAACAGTGGGTTTGGTTTGGATTTTTATATATAATATAAATATGATTCATTAGTATGTACAGTAAAGGACCAGCATTGATCAGTTGTAATCAAATCATTATTATTGTATTGTTCAAAATGGGAGGATACAACTAAATAATTGAAGAAGCCAAAACACAGCTGAATATTTCAATGAATAAAAAACAGCATAATACCTTGAATCATAACCTTCTGCAACAGACTCTGTGTGGCCTTTGCCCATCAAGCTATTTTCCTCTTCCTGTGGAAATTCCCTACTTATTCTTCAGTTAAAGTGCTGATTCCACAGCCTCACCACACAGAGCTGTTCTGCCTCACCTTTGTCTTCTTACAGCACCCGAAAACGATCATTCTTTTATGTTACATTTCCTTTGTTTAACAAAGACTTCCCCACCAGACAATGAAGAGCCAATGTCAGGGACATGGTCTTGATCCTGTTCATTTCGTGGTACATGGCTAATAGACTTTCAACTTTGAATAAGTGAAGAATTACATGAGTGAATAATTACTAAACAGCAGAAGAATGACATCACAGTCTGTCATTTATAAGCTGACTTTGAGAAGACACTTTACCCCTCTAGGCCTTCAGACAAAAAAGATAAGTTAAGAAAAGGGAATATTCCAGGTAGGGGGAAGAGAATTGGGAAACGCGGGGAGACATGAATAAGTAAGGTTACGCTCATGAAATGTATCATTCAGCAGGCTTAGCTGTAGCATCCCTCAAACGTTATGCTTTTGATATTTCATGCAACCCCATATTCTCACACTACATACGCTGAAACCCCTTAACTATAGTTCATTAGCCGAATATGGTCTTTCAGATAAAAGGTGAGCAACGCTCATTTCCACTTGTTACGGGATGGTTTTGCGAGGCAGCCCAACATTTGCCAGCTTTGTCTGCAGTGCCGTGTGTATGCACTGATTGGAAGATGTGGTCGATTATGTCTTATTCAGATTGGACTGCCATGTCACAGGCAAACAGGCATCATTTGGAGGAGAGGACAATGTCTTAGTAAGATTTTGACAGTAGCAGGATTTTAGAAATCATGGTAGATGTGTGGTTGGGTGGTCACTTACCTTGACATCTGTTCATCTACTGACTATGGGGTTTTCAGAAAGATTTTCATAAAGAGCCAACACTCAGCCCATAGTTTCTCTAAACTAGTATGCTCATCTTTCAAGTAGAAGAGAACAATTAATAGCCGACGGTACAAAGTAAGGGTTCTGTTGTCCCTCTATATCATTTTTCCAGCTCACTCTCATTTAGCAATACTTGGTTCCCCTAGGTTCCTCCAATCTGTCAAGCTCACTGCCTCAGGGCCATTGTCCTGCTCTATCTCTTCACCCTGGGCCACTCTTCCCTTTTGTTGCTACATGGCTGGCTAGGTCGCGTTCTTCCTATCTCAGTCACCCTCTCAAAGTGCTCCACAACCCTATCCAAAGTAAGTACTTCATTTACATCAAGTATTACTGAAGTAGTACTTGAAGTACAACTAACGAAAAAACCCAAACTTGTTGCTCTCAAGTCAATTCCAACTCATAGCAACTCTGTAAGACAGAGTAGAACTGCTCCATAGGGTTTCTAAGGAGAAGCTGATGGATTCTAACTGCCAACCTTTTGGTTAGCAGCCGTAGCTCTTAACCACTGCACCACCGGGGCTCTATGAAGTAAATAAATGGAGAGTATTTACTTCACAGTATATATCCCAGCGTATATAAAGTAGTAAACGTATTACTTTAGTAATACTTTTTAGTAGCATGTTTTAGTAGTATTGGAGCCTTGGTGGTGCAGTGGTTAAGAGCTCCTCCTTGGAAACCCTATGGGGCAGTTCTACTCTGTCCTATAGGGTCCCTATCTGTCAGAATCGACTTGAAGGCAGTGGGTGGATGGGTTATTTACTTCATAACATAATTCCAGCAGATAATTATTTCTACATTTGTTTTCCCGTTTACTGCCTGCATCTCCCACTAACATGTAAACATTTAAGCTACTTGATCATGACTATATCTCCAAAGCCATGAAGAACTTGGTACATACTGTGTGCTTAGGAAATAATTGTTAATGAAAACAACATGTCCACATAAAGAGAAGCAGAATTCAACAAGTTCGTCACATTACTTATTGCTTCCAAGGTTAAAAGAAATGTCTTAAGGTTTTAATGTATTAGCCGTGATTATTTTAATATGCCCATAGTGTATGCATGCACTGATAAAACATACTGACTCCATACAAAAACGTCATGATTCAAATGCCACCTTTGGGGCAACGTAGCAGCTATAACATAATAAACAAACAGGAGGGAAAACAATACCGCAAATGAGCAAAGCTAGAGGGAAACCATAAAAGTCATCCTATTAGAATTCTGTAAACTAGGATCCTTCCAGAACATTGAGGCTAACCATCTGTGAATAGCAGCTGACAACATACAAAGAAAAGCATCTCTAAGGAATACATGAACTGTGCACGTTATAGCCCATTCTCCCAGGAAAATTTCAGAAATAATACGGCGAACAGCGTTAAGTGCCAGACTGTGTCCGGCCCTGCTCAAAGAATACTCTTCTGTATTTTTACTGCAATTTTTAATGAAGAAATTCTATTTGTGTAAAAACTCTTAAAGAGATAAGATTCTGCTCTCTGCACTTTATTATAAATAACCCTCTGATGAATATTCTCTTTCACAAATATTTGCCTGCATCTCAGATTTTTTCTTAATACATTCCTATTAAAGAAATTATTGGCTCAAAGAATATAAACATATACTATACAATTTTATACATTAATATATAATACAACTATACTATATAAACATACAATATGTATATTAATATACTATATATTTGTATATGAATATAGTGTCTATACAGTTAACGTTGCCCTCCAGAGATGGCAAGTTCTCGATTCGCTGACCCTCATCATCAATTTTCTCTCATCAGTTTTCCCCCTTAATTACAATTCAATATCAAATTGCTACTTTCTAGTCTAAATTTACGTTGATCATTTTTATTGTTTTGGCTTTTCTGAGTTGTCTGTCCACATTTTTTTTTCTTCCATTTTTCTATCG
This sequence comes from Dugong dugon, assembly GCA_030035585.1. Classification (NCBI taxonomy): domain Eukaryota; kingdom Metazoa; phylum Chordata; class Mammalia; order Sirenia; family Dugongidae; genus Dugong; species Dugong dugon. The sequence goes on along the minus strand of CM057479.1, from coordinate 6,593,407 downwards.
GCATATGCTCACCTTATACTTTATTTGACTGGCATATGTGTTGCAAATGATTTTTCTAGGTTCTCACTTACATTTTAATTTTATGATGCTTTCTGACATGCTAGAGTTTTTGCCTTTTATGAGGACGTATCTATTGACAATTTGCTTAGAATTTTATTTTATTGGCTTTATGCTTAAGAAGTTCTCTGTCATTTTATAATCATGCCTCCGTGTGTTTGTTTTCTAGTTTTTAAAGTATCATTTTCTCTAACATAGCTAACTTAGGGTTCTGCTCTAACTTTTTGCTTCTCTAATAGTGATCTTGTTGTTCTTGTTAGGTGCTATGGAGTCGGTTCCGACTCATAGTGCATAGTCACCCCATGTACAACAGAACAAAATACTGCCTGGTCCTGCGCCATCCTCACAATTGTTACGCTTGAGCCCGTTGTTGCAGCCACTGTGTTAAACCATCTCATTGCGGGTCTTCCTCTTCTTTGCTGACCCTCTACTTTACCAACCATGATGTCCTTCTCCAGGGACTGATCCCTCCTGATAACGTGTCCAAAGTATGTGAGACATAGTCTCGCCCTCCTTGCTTCTAAGCAGCATTCTGGTTGTACTTCTTCCAAGACAGATTTGTTTGTTCTTTTGGCAGTCCATGGCATATTCAATATTCTTCGTCAACACCATAATTCAAAGGTATCAATTCTTCTTTGGGCTTCTTTATCCATCATCCAGCTTTTGCATGCATATGAAGCAATTGAAAACACCATGGCTTGGGTCAGGAGCACCTTAGTCTGCAAGATGTTATCTTTGCTTTCCAACACTGTAAAGAGGTCTTTTGCAGCAGATTTGCCCAATGCTATGCATCTAATAGTGATCTAGTTATCCAAAAAGCGTTTATTGGAAATGCATTACTTTCTGACTTGGTATGCATACTCTAAATCCTTTTAAGTAGTCTGTTGTTGCTAGGTGCTGACTCAGCAACTTTACGTATAACAGAATGAAACATTGCCCAGAGTACTCATTGCTGTTATAAGCTGCAATCGAGCTGGCCCCTGACTCATGATGACCCCATGTGTTACAGAATAGAACTGCTCCGTAGGGTTTCCTTGTCTATAATCTTTACAGGAGCAGATCACCAGGTCTTTTTTCCTTGGTGCCGCTAGGTGGGTTCAAACTGACAACCTTTCTGTTTAGCAACCGATTGCAAACCACTTGTGCCCCCCCACCCAGGCTTCTCATTCGGAGTACTAGGGTCTGATTTTTAGGTTTTTGCTTGTAGTCAACCAAGAATTAACACAGTTCATATTAAAATGGAAAGAGAAATAGAAGCAAGTGAACAGACTGGGAGTCTGAAAAGCTACAGGTTTTCAAGGACAAATTTTTCAAAGTAAAACTATATCATTTTGTTTAAAATACGGTGACCTCTCCCCAAAGCGAGATACGTTTCTATTCAAGGATCAGTTTTAAAGAATGCGTTAGTAGCTTTCAATGATTTTTATTTCCCTTAGCTTAGCTATCAGCATGGACTATTATGCTCGCTTACTTTACTGGTGAATAAAAATCATTGCTGGTATTTCCTTCATGTTACTGTATTTTGCAAGAAGTCTTCATTCTAGTGGCACAGGAGCCCTCACTGAGAAATATGTAATTTATCTTTTAAATATTCAGAGTTCAAGTCATGTGAAACATCAGGCTTTTAGTATGACACAATTCAAACTTCATAAACTACTGAAATATAAATCAAAATGTATTACATGAAGTTTTCATGTACCCATAGCTTTTGATATGAATTATCAAAAACATCTGATTATTTCCCATAGACCTCATTCCAACATTGGTTTTTCTGTCCCTCTGTCTGGTTCATTTATATGGCTAGCCTTGGATATTAATGAAATTCATAAGAACTTCAATTTAGAGAAAACATGACTCTCTGAAAAGTTAGCTATTTAGAAATTAATTTAGGAATACAATTATATTTTTGTGCTGGCTTCTAATATAAAATTGCAACTCTATTACCCAAAGACAAAATGCGGACCCTTAGATACACTTCAAAAATTAAAGTCAATATAACAAGGTACAGGAGTCCAGTGACAAGGGCCAGAAGGCAGAAGGGGACAAGGAAGCTGGTGATAGGGAACCCAAGGTTGAGTGAGGATATTGTTGATGTGTTGTGAGATTGTTAACCATTGTCATAGGGCAACATTTGTAGTAACTGTTAAATGAGAAACTATTTTGTTCCGTAAGTCTTCATCTTAAGTGAGAATAACAGCACAATTGGAAGAGCGTAGTCAATGTCACTGAACTGTGCATGTAGAAATTTTTGAAATGGTGTATCTTTGGCTATGTGTATCTTCACCAAAAAAAAAAAGGTTGAGAAGTTAGAGGGTTAATATGTTTTGGAGTTGTTAACCAATGTCATAAAACAACATGTGTACTACTGTTTCATGAGAAACTATTTGATCTGTAAGCCTTCACCTGAAGTACAATAAAATATTAAAAAAAAAAAGGAAAAAAAATTAAAGTCAATAGCAGAATTATTTAGAAAACTACATCAAAATGATAGCTATTAAGATCTCAAAAATGATACCAAAACAAATTAAGTATAAATGCTAAGCTGAATTTTTAAAATACTATCTCAGAGACTGGATTACTTTGACTACATCTAGTTGTTGCCTGTCTTTTCAATCAAAACTTTTAATTATTTTGCCCAAAGATAAGTATTCCCAGTAAAATGCACAGTTATAACCATAACTCTACAGAGGCTCAGTTTTGCCAATTTAAAAAAAATTCTTTCCATATATTTTGATTGTTTGCTTGTAAAGTAACTTTGCTAGAAATCTTTATAGAAATTTACAATTTGAACTGCATAGCTATATATTAATGGTTATAAAACAGTAACATTCATATGTGTTTAGATGTCATCTTTTGAATTATAAGTCTGTGGTATAGGATAGGATTTGAGGGAGTATTAGAAAAGCCTTTCCTTGGGAAACAAAACAAAGCAAACTCACCAAACAAAACAGATATCCCCAAATCCCTCCTCTGCTGAGGTTCTCTGGTGCCTGAAAAGGTCCCAACTTTATTACAAGTTGAATAACTCAAAGGGAGCATGATTTTAAATTATTGAAGTCATTAGCATATTAGGCAAAATTAGTTCTTCACATTGTTCGGATACATATGAGCAAATTTTATTGGAAAATGAGGAGGGGGAGGAATAGCAAGATCCACAATTGCCTGGGCAGAACAGAAGGAATTAAATATCCCAGAAGGCAAGAGGCTGCAAAAGGAAATTCTCTGGATGATGGAGAAAGAGATGAAGAAGGAAGAGGAATGGAAAGTGTGGGGAAACCTAGACTCCTGGTTGGTAAAGTGTGGCCCTGAGCAGCATCAGCAACATTTAGACACTCTTCAGAAACGAGTTCTTTGGCCCCATCCCAGACTTACAGAATTAGAACTCTGGGGTGGGGCCCAGCCAGCTGTGTTTTAACAAGGCCTCCAGGTGATTCAGGGCCCTAGTGGTGCAGTGGTGAAGAGCTTGGCTGCTAACCAAAAAGGTCAGCAGTTCGAATCCACCAGCCTCTCCTTGGAAACCCTATGGGGCAGTTTTACTCTGTCCTATAGGTCGCTATGAGTTGGAATCGACTCGATGGCAATAGGTTTGGTTTTTCGGCCAGGTGATTCTGATGCACGCTTAAATGTGAGAACCACTAATGTGTTTACTTCAGAATTTATGCTTCAATTATCTCAGAAGAATTAAAAATATTTCTAAGATATATTATTTCTATAGGTAGATATTAACATTTAGAGAAACAATATACTGTTTACAATGTAATTGAAAGGAAGAAAGGAACAACTTAACGTGTTCTAAATCACATGACTTACGTGTTGATACCTGCAGTGGTTACGGCTGGGTATCTATAACAGGGGAAACTGAGGCTCGAGCCCTGTCCTCCCTGGCTCCAAAGCCTATATTCTCTTAACTGGCATGATATATTGATTTCGCTCTACACTACCGAAATGGATACACTTAAAAATTCAGTCCCCTACGTTCCTGAAGACAGCGTAATTTTAATGCTTTTCTAGTTAATGAATAGTTTCTGAAAACCCCACTTAAAAAAAAAAGCAAAAATCAAATAACCACCCACTTCTGCTAGCCCACTGAGAATTTAAAGTACTCCTAAGTTATATAATAAAAATCATAGGCAATTTTTAAAAGTTATTATGATTCTGTAGGCAATTCCCAGCAGAATATCACTGCTAAGTCATTCCTTGTGATGTCTGAGGGACATGTTTTATACCTTGGTTAGGTGTAAATGGCATATACCTTAAGAATGACTTGTATAGGAATTTATATGGAACTCACGTGCCTCACAGTAAGGCTTTATCCCACTGAAGGAGAACGCAGTGCCAAATTCTTTAGCCTCTGCTAAAGCTGGGATACCTACCCATATAAAAAATTGTTTAATTTGACAAACCTGAAGAGACTGCCTCTGAGCTTCGATTTAACCACTGTTTCAGTGTATTTCTACTACATAAATAACATTTGAAATTCTAATTTCTCTATCATGCATTCTTGGTTTTCTAAAATGAATATTGTATATATCTGTACGTGTGTATATATGCTAACCAGGAGATGTAAAATACAGACCTTTTAGAAAAGTCAACAATTTCCTTTTGAAATGCACAATTGATTGAAAGCTCTGGTGTCAATTTCCACAGTGACAGCTGGTCACACTGGTGCCTGAATTTTAAGACACTGAATTCATAAGAGGCAAAAATCATATGATCTTCATCTACACTCAGAACATTTTACATAAACAAAAGTCATCCAATTTCAGAACACCTGCCAACATAGCAATGTCAAGGAGATAGACCTACTCAGTAACATAATAACCTATGCCAAAAAATGTTTTGAGATATAGTCAAACAATAAGCATTTCAAATATATAAGCTTGATAACATGAACTGATTTAGATGGTAGGATATTCTGATTAAGGACCAACGAAAGCCTGTGGTATTCTTTTTATAAAGACAACTCCACTAACATTCCATTAGGGCTTCCCCCTGTTAAATTAACTTTACAGACTTTGAATGGAGTTCTTAATTAGACTTGTCATTAACAAGAATATTAAATGAATTAAAAACAGCCCTGACAGCCACTTGTAATAAACAAAAAAATGAAAAGCAACATTTATGCTCGTTTTTCCCAGCCCAATTTAAAGCTTTTAATAACCTTAGGAATTTATTACAATTAATTATTCAACTGTCATAGAATAAAATGCTAGGATGATTATAAGTCTGAGGAAAGTATCTCGTCATTTCAAAGGTGAGGCTAGTAACTGGAGCTGCTGTTCTATTCTTGCTCATGAAGAGGTTAGCCTGGGTGGTACACTGTCCTAAAACTCTGTTACTGTTTAGGGGCATTAGTTTAGTATATCTGCAACTGCAAGCATACCCTTTCTCGTCCTTCATTTTTTTAGATCAAAAGAAGGAGCATTTAAACAGAAGAGAGAAATAACTTGAATCAAAATTCAGGACTCTGGGATACTCAGGCACAATGGCGCTCTAGGCAGAAGCACCACGCCGTCCCTCCACAGCAAAGATCTGAAAAACTAAGCCGAACAGAGAATACAACAATCCTGAAAACCTAAAACATCAAATGAAGAGATAAAGAACTCAGCCAAGCACCAAATGGAGTGAGAAAACTGACAGAGAATGGAGAGCAAAGAGAGATTCATGCAGAGGTCTCCGACCAGCTAACGCAGCGTGGATCCTCCATCTTGGACTCCTATAGGAGACCAGCAAACAGGGGGGTAGGAGAAACCAGCCTCACGGAGCGTCCAGTGGGAGACAAAACAACCGGTAATTTGAAATATACGCTTTCCCACCCCCCACCTTTCTTCACACTGACTCAGCCTCCTCTGCTTCCCGCAGCCACAACCTCTTGACTGGGAATCACTGGCTGCTTGGATTCCCCACACCCAAACTGGCCGGCTCTCTGAGTGCCATTTGTTGGCTGCTGGTGTTGCTTTTTTCTGCTTCTTTTGATTTCTTCCTTACCTCTCACCACCTCCCCCTCCTTTCGCTCAAATACCTGGCTCCGTGAGCCATCTTTGCTTCTTCCTGAGGGGGTGCAGAGCTCCGGTAATTTGTGATATATGCTTTCCCACTCCCTATTCTTCTTCACCAACACTCAGCCCCCTCTGCTTCCCACGGACACAATCTCTTGTCCGAGAAATACCAGCCTGCACTAGCTGGCTCTCTGAGTGCCATTTGTTGGCTACTAGTGTTGCTTTTTTTTCTGCTTCTTTTGACTTCTTCCTTACCTCTCACCACCTCCCCCTCCTTTCACTCAAATACCTGGCTCTGTGCGCCATCTTTGCTTCTTCCTGAGGGGCTGTGGAGCTCCATTCGAGTGTGGTGCTGCTTCCCGGTCTGGGCTGTCGCGCTGGTGGGATCCCAGGGCTTTTGTTCGTTTGTTTGTTTTGAAATGTTTGTTGGTTTTCTTTTCCTTTTCTTGAGTTGGGAGCCCTTTCTGGCCAGGCTGCGCTGCGTGGCAATGAGACATCCCCCTCGACTTGCACAGACGTGCATAGGGATCCCTGACGGCATTTGTTTTTTCGTTGTTTTCTTCTTTTTTTCTGTTTTTTTGGGGGCCTTACTTGTTCTTTTTTTTTTTAAATTTGTTTTGTTTTCTTTTCCCTCTTTTTCCCTTTTCTCTTTCTTCATTGCTCAGTTTCTCGTCTCTCTATATCTTCCTTCTCTTTCTGTTCCCCGAATACCTGACGTTGTATACCTCTATGCCTTCTAGCCAGGCTGTACTGCAACACCTGAGAGCAACTTCCCCAGACCTCATAGCTGCACCGGTGGGATACCTGGGAACTTTGCGGTTCTTTAACCTTTCTGATTTTTATTTATTCATTCTTTTCTTTTCTCCCTCTTCCCCTTTCTGTTTTTCTCCATTTCATAGTCTCTCATCTGTCCACTCCAATGGCAAGCTTCCCTAGCATTTTTTTGTTTGTCTGTATGTTTTTGGTTCCTGTTCCATTCTCCTCTCTCCCATAAACATATTAGCTCCACACATAACAATCTCCCCACTGCATCCTGCCTACCTGCACCGTGCACTTGACATCACACCACCAAGCAGCACAGGCACGGCCTACTGGAACCTGCCCTGCACTGATTACTGGCCCACTCTGGTGGCTGTAGTAAGTGCCATAAACAACCCATCCCAGTAATTCCTCTTCAGCTAGACCTTCCCTGCCGTACCATATCTGAGTGACTGACCCTGCCAATTGGAGAAGGAGGCAAAAAATATTGTGTACACAGAAGAACAAACAACAAAGAACACACAGTCCGCCTGCTCAGACATAGTCAAATTTAAAAAAAAAACAGATGAAACAAACAAATCTACAATCAATAAACAAGAAAAATAACTACTGAATGCCCCGAAGACAGCAGACAATATCAAAACATTTACAAACACAGGACAGGATGGTTCCAGTAGGCATCCAAAATAAAACACCAGATGACTCTCCAGTGAAAGAAAATGCACTAGAACTACCTGATAGGGAATTCAAGTCTCTAATACTCAGAATTCACCATTAGCTGAGGCAAAAAGCTGACAAACATGAGGAAAAAATAGACAAATTCATGGAAAATACAGAAAAAAATTGGTAGAACTCAGGAAAATATTACAGGAACAAAATGCCAAAATAAATTCACAACTAGAAATTATACAAAGACAACAATTAGAAATTCAAAAGATAAACAACAAGATTTCAGAAATGGACGGTGTCATAGAAGGGCTGAGAAGCAGATTTGAAATGGTGGAAGACAGGATCAGTGGAATTGAAGACAAAAACTTGGATACAAATCTGTTTCAGGAAAACTCAGGAAAAAGAACAAAGAAAAATGAAGAGACCCTGAGGGTTATGTGGGATACAATCAAAAGCAAAAGTTTGCGAGTGATTGGAGTTCCAGAACAGGGGGAGAAAACAGAAAACACAGAGAGGGTCATTGAGGAACTGCTGACAGAAAACTTCCCCAATATCATGAAAGATGAAAAGCTGGCATCCAAGAAGCTCAACAAACCCTATATAGAAGACACCCCAAAAGAAAATCACCAAGGCATATCATATTCACACTCGCCAAAACCAAACACAAACAAAGAATCCTGAGAGCAGCTCGTGAAAAACAAGAAGTCACATACAGAGGAGAAACAATAAGACTAAGCTCAGATTATTTGGCAGAAACCATGCAGGAAAGAAGGCAATGGGATGACATATATAAAATCTTGAAAGAAAAAAATAGCCAGCCAAGAATAATATATCCTGCAAAACTCTCGTTCAAATTTGATGCTGAAATAAGGCCATTTCCAGATAAACAGAAATTAAGGGAATATGTAAAAGTCAAACCAAACCTGCAAGAATTATTAAAGGGAGTTCTTCAACCTGAGGACAAACAGCTTCAGCTCACAGGCAGAATCTAGGATGCAGGATCATACGAGCCAGATACCAATCTAGGAAATGAACTCTCGAGGACTATCCAAAACCAAAAGAAATACAACAGGGAATCAGAGCAATCAATCAAAGAATGACAACAACATCAAAAAAATGAAAGAGGGAACAAACGGCATAGGTATAGAACCTTCTAATGGAGAGGAAGGCAAGGCGATACCAAGTAAGGGTAGACTGCTTCAAACTTAGAAAGATAAGGGTAAAATTCACGGTAACCACAAAGAAAGTTAACAAACATACTTATAAAAAAAAAAAAAAAGAGGAAGAACATAAAGTCTCAGGAAAAACAAAACCTACAAAAACAAAAGAAATGAAAAAAAAAAAATCCACAAACAAAAGTAACTCAGCACAAGAGAGTAACAAGAACAAAGACAACTTCAGCACCACAAAAAAAAGCACTACAAAATGACAGCAACAAACATCCATCTATCAATAATTACACTGAATGTAAACGGACTCAATGCACCCATAAAGAGACGGAGAGTGACAGAATGGATAAGAAAACAGGGTCCATCAATATGCTGTCTACAAGAGGCACACCTTAGAAACAAAGATGTGAATTTATTAAAAGTCAAAGGTTGGAAAAAAATATATCAAGTTAACAACTACCAAAAAAGAGCAGGAGTGGCAATTCTAATCTCAGATAAAATAGGCTTTAAAACTAAATCTACCATAAAAGACAAAGAAGGACACTATATAAGGATTAAAGGGACGATCCATCATGAAGACATAACCATAATAAACATCTACGCTCCCAATGACAGGGCTCCAAAATACATAAAACAAACTCCAACAACACTAAAAGGAGAAATTGACAAGTCCACAATAATAGTAGGAGACTTTAACACACCACTCTCAGTAAAGGACAGAACAACTAAGAAGAAACTCAGAAAAGATACAGAAGACCTAAAGGGCACAATCAGCCAACGTGACCTCACAGACATATATAGAACACTCCATCCAACCGCTACAAAGTACACATTCTTTTCCAATGCACATGGAACGTTCTCTAGAATAGACCACATCTTAGGCCACAGAGCAACCCTCAACAAGATCCAAAATGCTGAGATAATTCAAAGTATCTTCTCTGACCACAATGCCATCAACATAGAAATTAACAATAGAAAGAGCAAGGAAAAAAAAATCAGCTACATGGAAACTTAATAATACCCTGCTTACACATCACTGGGTAACAGAAGAAATCAGAGGTGGAATCCAAAAATTCCTAGAATCAAATGAGAATGAAAACAGATCATACCAAAACCTTTGGGACACAGCAAAGGCAGTCCTCAGAGGACAATTTATAGCAATAGATGCACACATCAAAAAAAAAGAAACGGACGAAATCAAAACATTAACTACAGAACTCAACAAATAGAAAGAGAACAGCAAAAAAAGCCCACAACCACCGGAAGAAAGGAAATAGTAAAGATCAGAGCAGAAATAAATGAAATAGAGAACAGAAAAACAACAGAAAGAATCAACAAAACCAAAAGTTGGTTCTCTGAAAGAATCAACAAAATCGACAAACCACTGGCCAGACTGACAAAGAAAAACAGCAGAGGGCACAAATAACACAAATAAGAAATGAAATGGGGGACATTACAACAGACTCAACTGAAATAAAAAGGATTATAACAGAATATTATGAAAAACTATACTCCGACCAATTTGAAAACCTAGAGGAAATGGATAAATTTTTAGAAACACATGGCCTACCCAAACTACAACAAAGTGATGTTGAAAATCAGAACAGACCCATAACAAGAGATTGAAAAGGTAATAAAAAAAACTCCCAACCAAAAAAAGCCCTGGCCCAGATGGCTTCACTGGAGAATTCTACAAAACATTTACAGAAGAGCTTGTACCAGTACTACTCCAGCTATTTCAGAGCATAGAAAAGGAAGCAACACTTCCAGATTCATTCTATGAAGCCAGCATAATGCTGATACCTAAACCAGGCAAAGACATCACAAAAAAAGAAAATTATAGACCAGTATCTCTCATGACTATATATGCAAAAAATCTGAACAAAATTCTAGCCAATAGAATTCAGCATCATATCAAAAAAATAATACACCATGACCAAGTAGGATTCATCCCAGGTATGCAAGGATGGTTCAACATTAGAAAATCAAAGAATGTAATCCACCAGATAAATAAAAGGAAAGAAAAGAATCACATGATCATCTCAACTGACGCAGAAAAGGCATTTGACAAAGTCCAACACCCATTCCTGATAAAAGCTCTCAATAAAATAGGTACAGAAGGGAAATTTCTCAACATAATAAAGGGCATCTATGCAAATCCAATGGCCAGCATCATTCTTAATGGAGAGAGGCTGAAAACATTCCCCTTGAAAACAGGAACAAGACAAGGACGCCCTTTATCACCACTCCTATTTAACATTGTGCTGGAAGTTCTAGCTAGAGCAATAAGGTAAGAAAAAGAAATAAAGGGCATCCAAATTGGTAATGAAGAAGTTAAACAGTCCCTGTTTGCAGATGATATGATACCGTACATAGAAAACCCTAAAGACTCCACGAGAAATCTACTGGAAGTAATAGAAAGACTCAGCAGAGTAGCAGGATACAAGATAAACATTCAAAAATCTGTTGGATTCCTATACACCAGTAAGGAGAATGATGAAAAGGAAATCAAGAAAACATTATCATTTTCAATAGCCCCTAAAAAGGTAAAATACTTAGGAATAAATCTGATCAGGGATGTAAAAGACCTATACAAAGAAAACTACAAAACACTACTGCATGAAACCCACAAGGATCTACATAAATGGAAAAACATACCATGCTCATGGATAGGCAGACTCAACATTGTGAAAATGACAATTCTACCCAAAGCAATTTACAAATACAATGCAATCCTGATCCAAATACCAACAACATTCTTCAAAGAGATGGAAAAACTAATCATTAACTTTATATGGAAAGGGAAGAAGCCCCAAATAAGTAAAGCACTACTGAAGAAGAAGAATAAAGTTGAAGGACACACACTACCTGACTTCAGAACCTACTATACAGCTACGGTAGTCAAAACAGCCTGGTAGTAGTTCAACGACAGATCCATTGACCAATGGAACAGAATTGAGAACCCAGATGTAAATCCATCCACCTACGGTCACCTGATCTTCGACAAGGGCCCAAAGTCCATCGAATGGGGAAAAGACAGTCTTTTTAACAAATGGTGCTGGCAAAACTGGATATCCATCTGCAAAAAAATGAAACAGGACCCATACCTCACACCGTATACAAAAACTACTTCAAAATGGATCAAAGACCTGAATATAAAGCCTAAAACTATAAAGCTCATAGAAGAAAAAATAGGACCAACACTTCAGGCCTTAATACATGGCATTAGCAGGATACAAACCATAACCATCAACGCACATACCCCAATAGATAAGCTAGATAACTGGGATCTTCTAAAAATCAAACACCTATGCTCTTCAAAAGACTTCACCAAGAGTAGATAAGAAAACCTACAGACTGGGAAAAAGTTTTTGGACAGTACAAGTCAGACAAAGGTCTAATTTCCATAATGTGTAAGAAAATCCAACACCTCTACAACAGAAAGACAAATAAACCTATTAAAAAATGGGCAAAGGAAATGAACAGACAGTTCACCAAAGAAGACATTCAAATGGCCAACAGACACGTGAGGAAATGCTCGGGATCACTAGCCATTAGAGAAATGCAAATTAAAACCACAATGAGATACCATCTCACCCCGGCATTACTGGCACAAATCAAAAACACTGGAAATAACAAATGTTGGAGGGGCTGCGGGGAGATCGGAACTCTTATGCACTGCTGGTGGGAACGAAAAATGATACAATCATTTTGGAAAATGATATGGTGCTTCCTCAGAAAGCTAGAAATAGACATACCATTTGATCCAGCAATCCCACTCCTAGGAATATATCCTAGAGAAATAAGAGTCATCACTTGAATAGACATACGCACACCTATGTTCATGGCAGCATTGTTCACAATAGCAAAACGATGGAAACAACGTAGATGCCCATCAACAGATGAATGGATAAACAAACTATGGTACATACACACAATGGAATACTATACAATGCGAAAGAACAACAATGAATCTGTGAAGCATCTCGTAACATGGATGAAACTGGAGGACATTATGCTGAGTGAAGTAAGTCAATCACAAAAGGACAAATATAGTATGAGACCTCTATTGTGAAAACCCATGAAAAAGTTCACACACAAAATGTAACAATCTTTGTTGGTTACCAGGGATGGGAGGGGTGGGGGTGAGGGAATACTAAATAGGCAATAGATAAGTGGTATTTTGGGTGAAGGGTGAGACAGTACACAATACAGGAGAAACTAGCACATCTTGTATAAGGAAAGGTCATGGAAGCCCCATAGACACATCCAAACTCCCTGAGGGACTGAATTGCTGGGCGGAGGGCTCTGGGGACCATGGTCTCAGGGAACATCTAGCTCAATTGGCATGACACAGCTTATAAAGACAATGCTCTACATTCTACCTTGTGAGTAGTGTCTTGGGTCTTAAAAGCCTGTGAGTGGCCATCTAAGATACTCCACTGGTCTCATCCCTTCGGGAGCAAGGGAGAATGAAAAGAATAGGATACAAGGAAAAGATTAGTCCGAAGGACTGATTGTCCACAGCTACCAAGGCCTCCACCGGACTGAGTCCAGTACAGCTTGATGGTGCCCGGCTACCACCACTGACTGTTCTGACCAGGATCACAACAGAGGGTTCTGGACAGAGCTGGAGAAGGATGTAGAACATAATTCTATCTCACAAAAAATGACCAGATTTACTGGCCTAAAGGAGACTGGAGAAACCCCGAGAATATGGTCCCCAGACACCTTTTTAGCTCAGTGGTGAAGCTATGTCCGAGGTTCACCTTTCAGCCTGGGAGTGGACAGCCCCGTAAAACCAAATGAGACTAATGAGGTACAGGAGTCCAGTGACAAGGGCCAGAAGGCAGAAGGGGACAAGGAAGCTGGTGATAAGGAACCCAAGGTTGAGTAAGGATATTGTTGATGTGTTGTGAGATTGTTAACCATTGTCATAGGGCAACGTTTGTAATAACTGTTAAATGAGAAACTATTTTGTTGTGTAAGCCTTCATCTTAAGTGAGAATAACTGCACAATTGGAAGAGAGTAGTCAATGTCACTGAACTGTGCATGTAGAAATTTTTGAACTTGTGTATCTTTGGCTACGTGTATTTTCACCAAAAAAAAAAAAAAGGTTGAGAAGTAAGAGGGTTGACATGTTGTGGGGTTGTTAACCAATGTCATAAACAATAGTTGTACTACTGTTTCATGAGAAACTATTTGTTCTGTAAGCCTTCACCTGAAGTACAGTAAAAAAAAAATTCAGGACTCTGGGATCACCAATCTCTGGGCATTTACAGAGACAGAGAGCGAGCGAGCAAGCACAAAAAAAGCACACCAACGCTCTTACGGGTTAATACTGACTGTCATTGCTTTAAACATACAATATGCATTTTATTTTTATTTTGGAGGTATGCATATATGATTTGAAGTAATTTATATGACTGTTACACATGAAAGACTAGGTATATGAACAAAGGTGTTTTTATTAAAACGAATAGCCTAGTGAAGGAGTGTTTAGATGTTAAGTATCTCCAAATTGCATCCACAGCCTTTAATGGAAGGGATATGACAGTCTTGCAATATAAACGTGGAACAACAAATCAAGAAATGTCAAAATGTTAAACAGTAGAGTCGCAGGGTGGTGTGAACGGTTAATGCACTCACCTGCTAACTGAAAAGTTGGAGGTTCAAGTCTACCCAGAGATACCTGAGAAGAAAGGCCTACAGATCGACTTCTGAAAAATCAACCATTGAAAATGCTAGGGAGCACCGCTCTCCTCTGAGACAGGATCCCATAGGATCACTACGAGTCAGAGTGGATTCAACAGCAACTAGTTCGGATAAAAAAAGTTGTGGGCTCTGCTGTGTACATTCACTATAATTTTGTCCTTTGACAACTGTTTCGTTTCTACAAGATTTTAAGGTTCAAAGTATATGTGGTTCAAAGTGTGTGTGGCCAGCCCTGCAGTATTCTATAAACCTTAGCAAGTAAGCAGAAAGATAGTTTAATGCTAAAAATAGGGACATTACAGAAATGTGGCTATAAAATGCATTTCTATACATAAACGCTTCTCTCCTTATCATCTTGGTATGTTTGCAAGCAGAAGATACAAAAAAATCAAAGTAGCATGCCATTAGTTTGGGGAAGACCTTGTCCAACATCAAGTCTGCGCCACTGACTGTACTTTTGGAGCTAGGCTGCATGAACTGGCATGAACTCAGTTTCTCCTCCCCAGAGAGAGAAAGAAGCATACCCTGCCACATCTGTGATTGCAAGGTATGGGATTTTGTCACCATGAACACGACTTTGGAGCTTGACTGAATTAACAAATAACATGTCATTCAAAATCCAGAGAACTTAATTTTTTTAGGCAATACTTTATACAGGTTTATGAATCATGTATAGTAAATTGCAAATATTTACTTGAGTATAATTACAGATATGAATGGTTATGCAGCAAACATATATTAAGGAAAATGTACTGTTAGATGTACTATAGAACAAAGAGTTCATTGTTTTGTGTAGTGCCTGCAGCAAGAGAACCCACAGCATTGTAGGAGTAAGAAAAGGCAACACTTAAAATACAATGTGATAAATGCTACCATGTAGGAAGGAATAAGTCCCTTCTTACATACACAAAAAGGCATGTGGTCTGGGTCATGTGATCTGGGTCATCTGCTAGAGGAGATTATGTCAATCTATGTTTTGGAAGATGAACTAGAATAAGCTAAGCAAAGAAAGTAATAGTTAAAAACCAAAAAAAAAAAAAAAAAAACCAAAAAAAAAAAAACAACCCACTGCCGTCAAGATTCCAACTTGTGGTGACCCTACAGGACACAGTAGAACTGCCCCATAGTTTCCAAGGAGCGCCTGGTGGATTCAAACTGCTGACCTTTTGGTTAGCAGCCATAACTCTTAACCACTACACCACCAGGGTTGAGCAGAGACTTATTCAGGCTGAGAGGACATAATGAGCTGATTATCTGCAATAATTAAATACACCAAAATGTGAAAAATGAACTAACATAGATTAGGAGCTGGAGCTTTAGAATCACATTGCCTGGGTTTGAATCCTGGATAATCCACTTAAAAGCAGTGTGTTCTTGGGCAAGTTGCTTAACCTCACAGGTTTCAGGCTTGAACAAGAAAATGTACACGGAGCCCTTGGCACTACATCTGACGTGTAAGTGCTGAATATGTGCTGACTACTCAAGATCTGCAAAGACAAGAGCATCCTTCCACAGGAGCATACAACTGGGTTACCACCCTCATTTGGAGGGATCAGGAGTTTCTCTGTAGAGGTGACATTTGAGCTGGTACTGAAGGACCTAAGAGTGTAGCTGTAGAGGCAGTGAAAGAAAGGAGAGAAAAGACAGGGATTCAGGCTGAGGAGAGTTTTCCTTATTTTCTGTGATGAGGAAAGCGTTTCAGTTGAGATTTGACATTATCAGCAAGAGTTAGAAGCATCAAGATTTAAAACAGGTAGAATTAACTGAATTTTAAAAAATGAGCAAAAAGTCTGAGTAGGCATTTCTACAAGGAAGATATATAAATGGCCAACAAGCACATAGAAAGATATTCGACATCGTTAGTCATCAGGGAAATGCAAATCTAAACCACAATGAGACATCACTTGACACCCATTAGGATGAATAGAATCAAAGTCAGATAACAATACTCGTTGGCTAGGATGTGGAAAAATCATAACTCTCTTACACTGCTGGTACAATTGTAAAATGGTACAGCCACTTTGAAAAACAGTCTGGCAGTTCCTCAAACGGTTCAACATAAAGTTAACATATGACCAGCAACTCTGCTCCTACGTGGATACCCAAACTAACTGAAAACAGGAGTGCAAACAAAAACGTATACATGAATGTTCATAGCAGCACTAGTCCCAATAGCCAAAAAGGTTGAAGCAACCATAATGTCCATCATGAGATGAGTGGATGTAGAGAATGTGTTATATCCATACAATGGACCATTATTCAGCCACAGAAAGGAATGAAGTACTGATACACGTCGCAACATGGACGAATCTCGCAAACATTATGCTAAGTGAAAGAAGCCAGTAACAAAAGACCACATATTACATTGTTTTCATATACGTAGAGTGTCCAGAATAGGTAAATCTATAGACACAGGAAGTAGATTAGTGTTTGCTTAGGTCTGGGATAGAGGGAAATAAGGGACTGAGAGCTAAAGGGTATAGGGTTTCTCTCTGTGGTGATGAAAACACTCTAAAATTGACTATGGTGATGGTTGCACATTTTTGTGAATATGGTACAAACCAATAAATTGTGCGCTCTAAGTGGGTGAATTTAGTATGTAAATTATATCTCAATAAAGCCAAGTAAAAAAAGTAAGTTGAATTTGCGTTGGTCTAAATGTATGTTCTCTTAAATGAAGAAAATACAATACTGATATTTCCACTCTGTTTACTGTAGTGTAATCAGACTTGATTCAAATGTATTTCCGCCACTTAAAAGAACCAGTCTTCAATATAAATATTTCCACTCTATTCCAAATTTATTTATTGATTTATTTTACTTAATTACTTGTTTACCAGTTCATTCATTCATTCATTTATCTGGTTTAATCTGAAGTTCACACCCATAAATTTTATCAATATATCATATTAACTAAAAATAAAATTAAAGCAAAACATGTTGTTCCATACATATTGCTGTTACAGTATATGCTGATAATCCTATAGAGTGCTTCAAAAGTTATGAATCAAAGTTGATTTTTTAACTTCATATTTTTCTTAGAAAACATGCTAAAATATTAAAAGTTTAGACTATTAAGATGATGCTATGATTTATAATTTTGATTCATGTTTCAAAAACATCGGAAGCCACGGTATTAAGATATCTTGTATTCCATGATAATTTAGATAAACCCTAACAATCCCTTCCCCTATCACAATACCCTTTCTTCTGTCATTTATAATAATCACTGGTCTACCTACGACCTTAGCGAACTTCATTCACATTGATTTTCTCATTCTAGTTTTCTAAAAACCATGATAACTCATCACAGACATACACACACACATGTCTCCGTATATTCTTTTTATCAGCAATACCTTATAAATTCTTGAAACATCATTAAATTTAGGATCAAAAACTATTTTTCAGACTTCCTGAGGAATTAGTTTAAAAGTCGGATTATTGTCTTTTCAGAAAGTGAAAATGGACACTGGAGATATGTCTGACCGACTATGTCACAGCTGTAGCATTTATAGTAACACGGTTATCTCTAAACTTGTGTCCTCAGAAACACGACAAACATAATCTCTTCCCAGGGCAGACTCTGTTGTTAAATTCAGAAGAAAGAGTTCCTATATCAGACACCAAACTCCAATAAATATAACTCAAGACCCCTGGGTGGTACTAATGATCTTTGCTCAATTATCAACTGAAAGGTTGGTGGTTTGAATCCACCCAGCAATGCCCAGGAAGAAAGGCCTGGCAATTTGCTTCTGGAAAGATTTCAGCCAAGAAAATCCTGTGGTGCAGTTCTACTCTGTAACATACGGGGTCGTCATGAGTTGGAATCGACTCAATGGCAATGGGTTTCATTTTGGTTTATGTTTAGCATTCAAACCTGAAACTAATTCTATTATTATATACTACCATCCAAATTTCAGTTCATGTTACTTAAAGTAGCCAACAACCACAAAACAATCACATGTCATGAATTCAATTGTAATTAACTTTTAAGATGCTACTCAGGCCTACTCACAGGGAATATGATAAATTATCCAAGTATTATGCCCCGTACTTTTTATATAAAATGCAATTATAATTCAGTCAACCATCAGAGACATCTGCTTACTAGACAACTCCCCAGTGTGTGGGGGGAAGAATCTGTCATATATACATGTTTTACATATGCGTATATAGAATATGGAAACCCTGGTGGCACAGTGTTAAGTGCTACGGCCACTAACCAAAAGGTCAGCAGTTCCAATCCACCAGCCGCTCCTTGGAAACCCTATTCTACTCTGTCCTATAGGGTCGCTGTGAGTCGGAATTGACTCAGTAGCAACTGGTTTGGTTTTGTTTCAGTTTTTATATAATATGTAATTTGGAACATATATGCTAAATTTTTATTTTAAAATTTTATCTTTGCCTTTGGAATGATCATATTTTCTCCACCAAATACTCACTTATTTCCTTTTAATATCATTTCCAAGTTTTACAGTTCTTGACCTGACTCAGAGGTGCAGAGAATACAGGAGGGGAAATACCAGAAAAATAGTAGAAATAGAGTGGCAATTTAAAGTGTTACAATATCTATGGCTAATAAACTATTTTTATCTTCAGTCTACCACTTACTGCTGAGTTTACTCCAACACGTAGGAACCCATATGTGTCAGAGTAGAACTGTGCTCCATGGGGTTTTCAATGGCTGATTTTTCAGAAGTAGATTGCCAGGCCCTTCTTCTGAGGTGCCTCTGGATGGACTTTCTTCTGAGCACATTAACCAATTGTGCTACCCAGGAGCTCATATATATATATAAACAACGGGCAGTATGGTATTTCCAAGAAGGGAATAGCAATCTAATAGTCAAAATAAAAACCAAGTATTCTGATAATTAAATACATCAGAATGCTTCCCTCTGCTAGAATTAGCCAGATAATTGAAGTGTGCAAACATGATAATAGCAAGCTATATGTAGGACATTTTAAATTACGAAAAATCATTCTGAGCAAACTGTCAAATAACAATTTGCTTACATAAAAGGGGTGGGCGGATGTAAGCTTTTAGCTAAGTGGGCCTTGGATCTTCAAATAAACCCTGTGGGACATCCAAAAAGAATAACATTGTGACTTTATGAAATCACTTAGTTAGAAGGGCTTGGCATTCGTGATGTTGTTTTAATATGCTCTGTATTCCCAATTCAGATGCTTCTTTATTCCAGATGAATTTAACCATAATTGAGAATAGATGTGTTAACTATCTAAAACAAAGAAGCAGTAGCTATTTTCCTCAAACTTTTCCACTAGAAAAAATAAAAAAAAATATATCTCAGAGGCAAAATACAAATATGAACAACTTCCGAAGTCAAAATTCTCGTTTGTTCTAAACCATTTTCGCTGCTAAACTTAGAGAAGCCTAGAGTCTAACAATATGTATTTCGGGCTAACTGACCAGAATGTTAATATGAGCATTAGGGAGCAATGACCACTTCAATTATGTCTGTTTCTACAATTGCCTTTGTGCAGAAACATTTTTCTCCCCAGATCCAGGGAGGAAACTATTATTGACACCAACTCATTGTGTGTCACTTGGCGCCCTGGTGGCACAGTGGTTAAGAGCTCAGCTGGTAACCAAAAAGGTCAGCAGTTTGAATCCACCAGCCGCTCCTTGGAAACCCTATGGGGCAGTTCTACCCTATCCTTCAGGGTCTCTATGAGTCGGAATCGACTCGACGGCAACGTTTTCTTTTTTCTTAAATTGTTTCACAGGACTTTATTCCTTGCCTTGGAGGCGGAAGAGGTGGGAAACAATCTTGGTTCAGAAATAGAAAAGAGATCCATTCATTTAAAAAAAAAAAAAAGAGCACCAACTCTATGCCAATCACTATGTGAGGAGCTGGACATAGAGTTGAACGAAATGGAGATCACAGTCCACGTAGGACACAGACTTTAAACAATTGGTCACACATATGGAGCCCTTGGGTGATGGAAACGGTTGAACACTCAGCTACTAACCAAAAGCTTGGAGGTTCGCACCCCACCAGAGGAGATTCAGAAGAAAGTCCTGGCAAATCTACTTCCAAAAAATCAGTCATTAAAAATCCTGTGCAGCACAGTCCTACTCTACAACACACCAGGCTGCCATGAGCTGGGGTCAACTCGATGGCAGCTGGTTTGTTTTTTTGATAAATGTGCAATGGCAAATCACACTGCATGTTCTAAAGGAAAAATACAGGTTGTGTGGGAGAGTGCAGCAAGGGTGGCTGAGCTTAGCTCAGAAGGAGGGAGGGAGGAAGTCAGGAAAGCCGTCCTGAAGCAGTGAGGCTGGAGCTGAGAGCTGAAGCATGAGTAGGGTTAGAGCTGATAAAGGTGCTGGTGGGGAGGGGAGTGTTTCCAGGCTGGGACCAGCATGGTCTGGAGGCCAGAGGAAGGAAGAAGTATGATGCTTTCCAACTGAAATGTGGTCAGTGTGACAAAGGCATGGAGGACAGACTCAGAGTTGGGTAGCTAGACAAGGCCTTGAGAACTGAGAAAGAAAACCATTTAGCAAACTATGGGCAGATTCGATATACACTATCTCCTCTGTAAGCTCTAAATCACTGGAATAGATCTAGCAGTGAGGCATGCTAATATGTCTAATGACTAGTTTGCTTCTATATCATGATTTCTTCCCTATAGCAAAGGTCTTTCTAGAAAGAATGATGGTGCATTTTGCAGGCTTCTTTCTCTTCATCGAAACAAACAACAACAAAAACGGTGCTTCCTTTACGTGGGGCACTCAAGGTCTCCAGATCAAGCATCTAAGCACATTTTTTAGCTTTCCCTAGACTCTCCTGCACAGAGCTAGAAGCTGCTGGACCCTTCATTCTTTCTATGGAGTTACAGCCAACAACTCAATAATCCTTATAAACTCCCGCTTGGCCTCTCACATCCTGGGGCCACTGCTCCAGTGAATTCCACTTGGGATTTATCCTGTCCTGCTGCTTGGTAGATGGGCCTTATGTAAAGAGAGAGTCACCACTTGACCTCAGCGCACTTCACAGACACCTACTGCGTCTGTCCTCCAGGCAGGCGGGATGGATAGAACGTATAAACTCACCTCACTATGGTTTTCTAGCCTTTCCTCGTGGCAGGTTTGCCCAGAAAACCTCTCACATGTTTCATCTTAATTGACCTCGTGGGTGCTAAGTGTCCGGAATATAACGGACTGAATTATTTCATTTTAACTAAATACTGCATTCATTTGTAGATTCATGTTCTACGTTGACCTTTTTATTTGTGCTTCCGGAGGACAAAATAGCTCTAGCTACCACTTCAGGTACTACTAATACAAACAGATAAAACACCACTGAGAGGCAAGCTTATTTATTTTGTTATTGTTGTTTCTCTCTCCGTCTTTCTCTGCCCCCTGCCCCACTAGTTTTCCTCTCACTGGCAAACTAGCCTCACTAGGATCATGCCTAAATAATACTCTGAGAACAACACTGAATTTAAAAAAAAAAAGAAAGTAAAATTCCATCAACGCAGCTTATGAACAAAATTATCTTTTAGTTAGGAACAGAAATGTTGTGATGGATGATATCCAGGTTGTAGGGAAAAAAAAAAAAAAAACCTAAACCAAACTCATTGATGTCGAGTTGATTCCAACTCATAGCAACCCTATAGGACAGAGCAGAACTGCCCCATAGGGTTTCCAAGGAGCAGCTGGTGGATTTGAACTGTCAACCATTTGGTTAGCAGCCGAGCTCTTAACCACTCCACCACCAGGGCAATAACCCTGCCTGCAGTATAATTGGGTACTTAATAGAGGCCGTTTTATTATCTAGGGAAGAAAATATGATGGAAGAATTGGCATATGGGATGTGGTCAGACCCGTTGTTGTGAATCCAGTTTGAATCCTAACTCTGTGATGGTCAGTCAGTCACTCATTTCTCTTATTGCCTTAGCCTCTGTGTTTGCAAGTGCAGATACAGCACCAGAATACGTACCTCACAGTTCTGTTAAGAAAAATACACGAAAACGCATGATAAAGTATTTGTAGAGCTCTTTTCTCAGCACCTGACATTTGGAGAGTGTCAAATAAATGACAATCATCAATAATGGTCATAATTTATAAGTAGAAGTTACAAATAACAACATGCATTCCTTTGACTTTGTATGGTAACAGAAGAGTAAGTCTACATAATGAAATAGTTTACAATATTTATGTAATTTGGGAGAAGAAGGGTGGTTAAGGGATTTAGTTTCAGTGTTTTCCCTAAAGAAAACTGCTGTCCTGGAACTGAGATCCAGAAACGCTTAATTCTGTTATGGAATCTCAGACCATGTTGTTTTACAATGCTAGCTAGAACAACATAAATTTCAATTATTTTGGAGCTTTAAAGCATCTGTAATAGGTAACATTCATGGGTTACCAAATTAAGCTCTTGAACAGTGTTGAGTAATAATATAGCTAACGATTATCGAGTGTTTACCATTTGCCAGGAACTATGCAAGTACTTTACACGAGTTAGCTCAATTAATCCTCACAATACCACTGTCATCATCCTCATTTTACAGATGAGGTACCTGAGGCACAGTGGGCCTATAGCAAGTGTTTAAAAACATAGCAAGTGTGTAAAATGACACAGGCTATAGATCCACGTACGGTGTCCAACACTTGGGGCCGCATCATACGAATTTTATAGAGGAATAACTCAGAGTTTCACAGAGCAGCAGATAGATGCTCGTGCGAAATCGAAATGCATTGATCCAGTTGAAAAAACCAATGAGATCATTAGCTAAGAAACACAGTATTTAAAGATTTAGGTAAAAGAGTAATGCCTGCCACACCACCTGCAGTAGGATAAGTGATTTACAGGTTAAGAAAAGCTCTCTCAGAAAAGAAAAATAGCCAGCCAGTCCTTCCCGTTGTTTGTTCTGTCTAGAAATCATGTCCCCAGCTTGGTGGTTGGCGTGATGCCTATTCCTCCTCTGGAATCTATCAAGTAAGGCTCCCTGGTGGTGCCACAGTTAAGTGTTTGGCTGTTAAATGAAAGGTCGGTGATTCAAACCCACCCGGCGGCTCTGTGAGACAAAAGACCTGGCGATCCGCTCCCGTAAAGATTACAGCCTAAAATACCTATGGAATAGTTCTCCTCTGGCCAAGAAAATCCTATGGGGCAATTCTACTCTAACACATGGGTCACTATGAATCAAAATCGACTCCGCAACACCTAAAAACAATAATCTGTCAAGTGTCACATCTTCTCAGAGATGTTCCTCAACACGTCTACAGGCTGGTGTTCATCCGTCCCCATTCCTCTACTGTAGTTCTATAACACTCTACTCTTAGCTGTAAGTGTGCTGAATTACAACTATTGATGTTCTTCTTTCTTTTATTATTGTACGTTAGATGAAGGTTTACACAATAAACTAGTTTCCCATTAAACAATTAGTACACATAATGTTTCGTGACAATGGTTAACAACCTCATGACATGTCAACACTCTCCCTTCTTGAACTTGGGTTCCCTATTACCAGCTTTCCTGTCCCCTCTTGCCATCTAGTCCTTGCTCCTGGGCTCTTGTGCCCCTTTAGTCTCGTTTTGTCCTATGGGCCTGTCTAATCTTTGGCTGAAGGGTGAACCTCAGGAGTGCCTTCACCTTCATTACTGAGCTAAAAGGGTATCCGGGGGCCATACTCTCGAGGTTTCTCCA
This sequence comes from Dugong dugon, assembly GCA_030035585.1. Lineage (NCBI taxonomy): Eukaryota > Metazoa > Chordata > Mammalia > Sirenia > Dugongidae > Dugong > Dugong dugon. Next base: position 6,569,361 of record CM057479.1, on the reverse strand, counting down.
GCCTCTGTCAGGCCAGTAAGTCTGGTCTTTTTTAGTGAGTTAGAATTTTGTTCTACATTTTTCTCCAGCTCTGTCTGGGACCCTCTATTTTAATCCCTGTCAGAGCAGTCAGTGGTGGTAGCAGGGCACCATCTAGTTGTTCTGGACTCAGTCTGGTGGAGGCCGTGGCAGTTGTGGTCCATTATCCCTTTGGACTAATCTTTTCCTTGTATCTTGTTTTTTTCATTCTCCCTTGCCCCCTGTGGGGTGAGACCAGTGAAGTATCTTAGATGGCCGCTCAGAAGCTTTTAAGACCCCAGATGCTACTCACTGAAGTAAAACATAGAACACTTTCTTTATAAATTATATTATGCCAATTGAGCTAGATGTTCCCCAAAACCATGGTCCCCACAGCCCTCAGCCCAGTAATTCGGTCCCTCAGGGAGTTTGGATGTGTCTATGGAGCTTCCATGACCTTGCCTTTGTCAAATTATTGATGTTCTTCTTTACCGTAGACGGTGAACTGGTAAAGGAATATCTCAGGCACATTCTTACCTTCGATTCTGATATATCTAAACCTAGGTGTGTGTGCATACATATGTATAGTTTTAAAATAAATATTGGTTTGATTAATTAACTGATTATAGAGACGCAGCCCTTGATAATATCTTGGAAACCCAAATACCGGTTTTGTGCAGCTTCTGAGAGAGAGACGCAATGTGGAAAATACATCTTGGTAATGAAATGTTGTAACTGCACTTCAGCCCGATAGTTGATTAACATAATGGCTATAGAATACTTAATATGAGGTATCATCTTGCGAATCCAGGATATATGATCATCAGTATATTCTAAGACATCAGATAATGGAAGTTACTTTGTGAAAATGACCTTTGTCAATAACATTGACATAGAATCAGTAAAGGCAAAATCAGTTGAAGTTAATATTCCTCTTAGACCAATCTATGGCATGGTTCCTTATATCCAATCATTGAGGGTGAAAGCGGAGCTAAGAGTATGATAGTGAGAATCGAAAGACTTTAAAGTTTATAAGGGGAAAAATACAGTTACTTGCTGTATTCACAGTTGTATATTAAATAATTCTAAAATTTTTAAGAGGTTGTCATTAAGAGGCCTTAAGAATATAATGTAAACATAGACGTCAAATCATGTGAGAATGACTCAATACAAAGAAAAGCTGATTCAGTTCTGAAAAACTTAACTACACATCTATCTTTACTTTTTTTTTAACTTTGATATATTTTAATCTTCAAAAGTTTCAAAAATAGTATACTGAATCCTAATATATCTTCCCCCAGATTCCCAAATGATAACATTTTACTGCATTTGCTTTATCTTTCTGTGTGTGTGTGCGCACACGTGTGTACACGCACACGTGATTTTCCATACTCCATTTTTTTTCTGAACTATTTGGGAGTAAATTCCAGATATAATATCACTTTAACTCTAAATACTTCACTCTGTATCTAAACAATGATCTTCTCTTACATAACTATAGTACAATTATCACAATCAGGCAATTAATATTGATGTAGTATTACTGTCTAATCTACAGAACTTATTTGAATTCTGCCAATTGCTCCTCTGACGTTCTTTACAGCATTTTATTTTCTGCTCCCGAATCCGACAGAGGATCACATATTGCATTTATAGTCATGACTCTTTATTTCCTTCAGTCTGGAACAATTCCTTAGTCTTTCTTTGTCATTTGTGACCTTGGCATTTTTGAAGAGCACAGGTCATTTAATTTTAAGAAAGTCTCTTATTTTTGGTTTGTCTAATGCTTCCTCGTGATGATCCTCAGACATTTTAATGAAATTTTGAATTTAGGGATCATCCAAAAGATCACCTCACCAAAACCATCCCAGATATTGCTACTTTTTAGAGTCTATACTAGGCAAACATTCTTACAACCTCCTTAGATAATTATTGCTCCCTTTGTCTTAAATGTCCTTGACTGAGTGTCTTTCTGGGGAATCTTACTAGTGCATTCATTACCAGCTCCAGTGCTCACCACCCTCCCAAGCCTTAAGATTTCTCTGAATCTATACCCTGGACTAAGCATTTCTCTGTACTGTCAGAGTATTGATTGACTGATTGATCATGAATCCATTCATCCTTACTGTAAAAATGAAGATAGTAAGCCACTTAAAGAAGATTTGAAATTTTTAATCATTTTTTCATACATGAAATAATCTATCAGTTATTAACACTATGTAATGTTGGCGGTAACTTCTCACCCTTTTCCCGCTTCCTCTAGGAATAGTCTAGATCACCATGACTTTGGATTCTTGTTCATCAGTGTGTTCTCCTCCTTACTCAAAAGTCACCGTCTTGTTCGGGCCCTTCATCATACCCCTCTTGGAATACTAAAAGGACTTTACAAATTCAGACTGTTCTGTAAACGAGTGATTAATTTTCCTGACATAGCCTTTTAATCAAGAAAGCAAAGAGCGAAAAAAGGGAAATAGATTTGAGTTTCGCTACATCCAACTGGAAGGAGCCCTGGTGGCCCAATGGTTAAGTGTTTGGCTGCTAAAGGAAAGGTCAGCAGTTTGGACTCACCAGCAGCTCTGCGAGAGAAAAGACTTGGTGATCTGCTCCTATAGAAACTGCAGCCTAGGAAACCTTACGGGGCAGTTCTACTCTGACCTATAGGGTTGCTATGAGTCAGAATTGACTCCACAGCACACAACACCACCACCAGCAAAGTGGAGAGCCAGACCAATAAGTGGGAGTTACTGGCAGTGAGATTTAGACTTAATATAAGGAAGAACTTTCTAACCAGTAGAATTACTGAAGAAGTGATGGGCTGCCTCACAAATTTTTATTGTTGGAAATACATATGCAAAGGCAACATGATGATGTATCAGGGACCTTGTATAAGAGAATTCTGAATCAGACAGAGGTTGGAATTCATGGTTTCAAGTCTCTTAAGAATCAATAACTCTAGTTTAGCCCTCGACTCAAAAGATATGAGATACAATTCAAATTTCTTGCCCTCAAATTCAAATTCTATAACTTTCTAATCAAGATTTAGTTAATTATCTACTGACATTTTGTATTCCTGTTATTGATGCTGTTTTTCTCCCCCTAGTCTTCCTTCTTATTCTTATGTCTTATTCCTTTGCCTATCAGTGCATACACCATATGTCTTAGTGTTCCTATATGCCATACCTATAACTTTGTTTTCCCTGTACCCACTAACGTGTTCTTTATGACACTTGCCATTCTGCTTAAGTCTTTTCTCTGCCTAGAATCCCCTTTCCAACTTGTAAATCTCACCAACTTTGAAGACTCTCCAATTGCATCTCTTCTTTAAAGCTTTCAATATCATCCCGGGCTTATTCCACTCCTTCTTCCGCTCTTGGAGCACTGTGTTTAAAATATTTGTTTGGAATCAACTTTTTGCACTTCCTATATTATTTCTTCTATGGATGATCATCTTTATTATTCAAATTTTATATTTACACAACATTCTATTTATTTGTGTCTTATCATCTCAGATTCTTCATATGCTCTTTGAGGGCAATGATCATGTCTTCGTCATCTAGGACATGAATGCACAGTAATATCCAAAAAAAACTGACCTATCCAACCCCTACCTGGCATTGTGCCCAGGCTAAATATGAACGAGATATCTGTTCTTTTCTAATGCAATTTATATATTTGAAGGTAAATATATAAATATGTAAAGTTGTGTTTCATTTTGTTGGACAAAAAAATACAGTGATTAAAGTCATTATTTCTTGTGTCCCCCGATATTGTTAGCTGAGGAGCCCTGGTGGCACAATGGTTAAGAGCTCATCTGCTAACCTATAGGCTGGCAGTTATAATCCACTAGCCGTTCCCTGGAAACCCAACGGGGCAGCTCTACTCTGACCTATAGTGTCGCTATGAGTAGGAACTGACGAGACGGCAACGGGTTGGGTTTGGTTTGGATTGTTAGCAGATAGGACTGGGGCTGGAGGGAGTGTTGGCTATCATCCTTATAACCATAACCTGAAGACCCATTCATATTATTCCTAGATTTGTTTTCTCAAGAAATATGTAACTCTCAACATTAATCTTGAAATTTAATAGTAACTCTTAATAGCTTGCTATTTTCTTATATGGAGGCATTTCTTCTATTTATTTCTGAAAACTTAACAATAGATCTCTAACAAGGTGATCTATCACACTAAATAGCTCAGGTCTACACCGCTCACAGTTTCTCTTCAGCCGTTAAATTTTCTTACCCAGGAGTCAGAGTAAAGGGATCACAATCTACATAAGCTTTCTTTGTAATTAGAAGGTACGAAAACAGCATGAAATGACGCTGTTAAAGGTTAATATATATTCTATTTCAAGTGTTAAGTAAAATTATTCAACAGACAAACAAAAGTTCATGACAGGAATATATAACCTCCAGAGATGGGGTAAAAGAAAACACATTTTTAAATCCAATACTTTGGACATGTTATCAGGAGGGACCAGTCCCTGGAGAAGGACATCATGCTTGGTAAGTAGAGGGTCAGTGAGAAAGGGGAGAACCCTCAACGAGATGGACTGACACAGTGACTGCAACAATGGGCTCAAGCATACCAATGACTGTGAGGATGGCACAGGACTGGGCAGTGGTTTTTTTTCGTTGTACGTAGGGTAGCTATGAGTTGGAACTGACTCGAGGACACCTAACAACAAATAAAAAGTCACTAAAGTTATGCAGAATAGAGACTCTTTCCCTTCTGTTTTAAATAGGTTTTACCTACCACTCTTGATATTAGATGCATTGAGAATTGCAGTGCAGTAGGAACATAACTACATTTAAGTTAATATACTTAATAGAAAGTCAGTGAAGTTATACTAAATGGAGGCGCTTTTCACTCTGCTTTAATTATAAGAGGCAGCTGTGGTAGCACAGTGGATAAGTGCTCAGCTGCTAATCAAAACATCAGCGGTTCTAACCCACCAGCCATCAGTGGGAAAAAGATACGTCAATCTGCTTCCGTAAAAGATTTACAGCCTTGGAAACCCTACGGGGCAGTTCTACTCTGTCCTATACGGTCTCTATGAATCCGAATTGCTTGAGAGCAGGGGTTTTTTTAATTTAGGTTTTTAATTGTAAGAAGTCATGGCCTGAGGGCCTCACAGCCTTAAAGAGTAATTATGCTATCTGCATCCATGTTTTGTTACTCAGGGTTTACTTTACTACCGATCATATTACTGATTCTATCTTAGTAACCATGGAACAGTGGAATCTACATCTACTTTAAAAGAGCAGATTCATGAACTTACAGGCAACATGGGGTAATAAAAAGAATGTGGCCTCTGAGAGCCAGAAAGTTGTCAAATCAATTCACAACATACCCTTCACTTCATTATTGTTGTTAGGTGTCATTGAGTCGGTTTCCACTCATAGCGACCCTACGTACAACAGAACAAAACACTGCCTGGTCCTGCGCCATCCTCACAATCGCTGTTAATGCTTGAATCCATTGTTACAGCTACTGTGTCAGTCTGTCTCCTTGAGGGTCTTCCTCTTTTGCTGACCTTCTACTCTACCAGGCATGATGTCCTTCTCCAGGGACTGATCCCTTCTGATAACATGTCCAAAGTACATGAGACGAAGTCTCACCATCCTCGCTTCTAAGGAGCATTCTGGCTGTACTTCTTCCAAGACAGATTTGTTCGTTCTTCTGGCAGTCCATGGTATATTTAATATTCTTCGCCAACGACATAATTCAAAATCCTCAATTCTTCTTCGGTCTTCCTTCTTCATTGTCCAGCTTTCACATGCACATGAGACAATTGAAAACACCATGGCTTGGGCCAGGCACACCTTAGTCCTTAAAGTGACATCTTCCCTTTTTGACACTTTAAAGTGGTCTTTTGCAGCAGATTTGCCCAATGCAATGTGTCATCTGATTTCTTGACTGCTGCTTTCACAGGCGTTGATTGTGGATCCAAGTAAAAACCCTCAGTTGTGGCTGCCTGCTATGTGCCTGGAGGCTGAGAGGCTCTGATATCCTCAGTTTCCCCATCTGCAAATGAGGAAATACTGTGACTTGATATAGTTGTGAGGATAAGTGGGTGACGATATAGAAAGCACCTGACATCCTATAGGGTTTCTTGATCTATGGCAGACAGTCTGGGCTGAGCTCAGAGTACAGCTCAGAGCAAGAGCCAGGCTAGGTCACAAGGTCTGTGGGCAGAGTCCTGAGATCCTCTTTGCATGAAGCTTTATTTGCAGATCCCTGGGGATAAATTGAGAAGACAGAACTGTTTGCTCTTCTGTCTACTTCCATGGCCTCAGCCAAAGGTCCTGGGGAAAAGCTACACAGAAAATTACTCTTTTGGTGAGGGATCTGGGGAGACATGGGTCAAAAGGACTGCTGTTTCCATGAATGGGTGAAGGTCAACACAGAAGATGGTCAGTCCTGCACAAAACACGCAGTGTCGCTAACCAATGGAGGAGTGAGGCAAGGCGGTGCCATTAGTCACTGTGAGGCTTTGCAGCAATGGGACCCGGGAGACCTCACCTTTGGCAGGTAAGAGGCTTCCTCCCAGAGCACCCAGGGCAGCTGGAGCAAGGCTCCAAGGGACTCAAGCACCGGCCAAGATCCAGGAGCCGGCGGGAAGTCATCAGAGCAAGGCCTGGCCCCTGTCACACTGCAGATATTATTTACGCAAATTTAACTCCAGAGTTTGAAATGGACTCTTCCTTTCTAATAGCCTCGGATCGGGGCTCACCGTACACATTTGCTGCCCAAGGTTTTATAACGGGTCTGTGTGAGTCTCTCTCCTTTTGCAGCTGCCACTAAGGCACAGTGATAAATATGGCCATTCTTTAAGTGCAGGGAAGGTCTTCGCCTCTGTGGAATGCACAGTCAGCTGGCTTGCAGCTAGGAGGCCAGAGTGCTGAGGGGCAGGGCGTGGTGAACACTTAAGCAGGGAGAAACTCGTATATCCAAGCAGGAGGAAGGCCCAGCAGCTCTCTGAGACTCAGAGGTCAGCATTTAAGTGCGGAGACACAGACAAGAGCAGAGACAAGGCTTTGAGCCTCAACTACCACAACCAAACGATCCTTTTATCCTCTCTCCTAAACGTTACAGGTAAAAAAGGTTGATCTGTAAAACAGTCACCTTAATTGGGGTGATTAGTACGACGCTCTAATTATTCCACTTGACAGCAACCAAAATAATCCACTAGATCATTTAGCAGGCAGCTTAATTATATTGTGATTCACAAGCTCTAACAATGAGAACGGGCTGTGGAATGGGATAATATAAATTTCATCGTGGAAATTATCACTCAAAATTTCAATTTTGAGAGGAGAAAATGTTTGATGATAGTAAAACAAATTTGGGAAGTTCTCTAGAATCCCAAATTCAGTTTGGATAACAAGAGGAACCTTGTCTGTTCATTCAAATCGCCTTATTGTGCATTAGGGCTTCACTCATCAGGTGAGCTCCTAAACAATAACACAAAAATAATTCTCAATAATCAGGGGAAGCCTATTTGAATTAGTTTTAAAAAATGAGACAAAAAACTTTAGAACAAATTCAGTTTCACCCTTTTCAAGTTTATATGAGTATATAAAAATGAATAGCTAACAAAATATATTATCAAACACAATCCAAGCAGAATGATATGTATTTAGAATATTATTTAAATCACTGGTGATTATGTGTTGTCTAAAAGGAATTTACTTTTTAAATGTTTTAAAATGATACCGTTGAGTATTTTCAAACTCTAAATAAGTTTTATTTAGTTTTATTTTAACAGTGTACTGTATCTGTTAAGGAGCCCTGGTGGCATAGTGGTTAAGAGCTCAGCTTCTAACCAAAAGGTCGACAGTTTGAATCCACCAGCTGCTCCTTGGAAACCCTATGGGGCAGTTCTTCTCTGTCCCACAGGGTCATTATGAGTTGAATCGACTTGACAGCAACGGGTTTGTTTTTTTGTTTTATATCTTCTTTTGAAAGTTGTGGTTCTGCTTTTACATTTAAACTAAACTTATTTTAGCTGAAGAGAATTTGACCCAATTCTTACACATATAAGATCTGTTGGAGACATACCGCTGATTAAAACAAAGAGAGAAAGGAAGAAGAACAAAGAGGAAGAGGGAGAAGTTATATTGGACCTTGACATGGGACTGGTAATGAGTTCTTATTGCTCATTTTAAAGCTATGTCACACTTCATTTCTTCATTCATTTATTTATATAAATGTTATTGTTCTTGTTATTATTATGAGCCCTGGTGGGAGAGTGGTCAGCAGTTGGAACTCATCAGTCACTCTGAAGGAGAAAGATGTGGCAATCTCCCTCTGTAAAGATTTGCAGCCTTAAAAACCCTGTGGGGTAGTTCTACTTTGTCTTATAGGGTCGCTATGAGTCAGAATGGACTTGACGGCAATGGGTTTGGTTTTGGTTGTTGTTTATTTATTTTTGTAAACATACGGAAAAGCCTTGGGAAACAATATTTGGATTCGAACTGTTCTCTTTTTCTTTTTTGTTTTTGTTTTTAACATTAAAACTCAACAGGCCTCAAAGAAGCAAACTGAACTCATCTCTGTTTTATTGTTCACCAGTTCCTTCGGATTAGGCTCTGCTTACCTGTCAGCGTTTGATAAAAGAGGGAGGAGGGGAGGGGGGGATTTGCTAACAGATGAAATAGAAGCAAGTACATTCAATACCACACTTATTACATAATGAAAAGTACTCAGCCCCTGAAAATGCCCTATGTGTTGGATTATGGGTTCGTTTACAACAGTTCAACTGTTTAAAAACTTCCAAAAAGCAGAGAAAAGGTTTAATTAGATTTTAAAACATTGTAAATTACAATCTCTGTGCTTTTACTCTTTTTTTTTTTTTTTTAAGAACATTCATTCATTCACTTAGTCACCAAAATTGAATGCGTACTATACCTTGCAAGGATGAGACTTCAACTTGCTTACTGGACATGTCATCAGGAGGAACCAGTTGCTAGAAATGGACATTGCATTTGGTAAAGTAGAAAACCAACGAAAATGAGGGAAACCCTCAATGAGATAAACTGACACAATAGCAGCAACAATGCGCTCAAGCATACCAACAATCACGAAGACAGCACAGAACCGGGCAATGTTTTGTTCTGTGATACACATATAAGGTCACTATGAATTGGCCCCAGCTGGACAGCAATTAACAACAACATATTTAATTCTTATTTAACTCTTCTAGAGCTATACTGGAGGCCTGGTGGCACACTGGTTAAGTGCTACAGCAAGCTACAGCTGCTAGCCAAAATGTTGGCAATTTGAATCCACCAGCTGCTCCTTGGAAACCCTATAGGGCAGTTCTACTCTGTCCTATAGGGTTGCAAATTTCACGTAGCCCAATCAGTTTCAGGAAAAGGACAGAAACATTGGAAAGAGTATGTGGGGAGTGGTAAAAGTTTGCATGCAGCTGGGTAGAAAATGAAGAGCCTGGACTTTACTGGTTATATCTTGTCTTAACCTTCTCTGCTTAGGGTGTACAATAAATAAACCCCCACCCTCACCTCCCATCTCCCTGTCTCAAGCCTAACTGGGAATATACTATTTTTTCTTTAGTCCTGTGACCTTTCAATATTCTTTAGTTCAGACAAAGGATCTTCATTGGTTGTTAGTGTTTATTTTAACAAATATTTATGGAGCATATCTTTGATTAGCTTTAATTATACATTATTATTTATTCAACTTAATGACATATTCAAAGTAAGCTGTTCTTTATTCTTTTAAATAGCAAAGAGGAATTACCATTGAAATTGTGCTAGTCTTCCAGCTACTCCTTCTACCAAAAAGTGACACTGGATGACTTCTTCTCCCAGTGGTTGAAAGCACAACAAGCATGCTACTTGCTGAGACTCAGATACTATCCTTGTTCAAAACAATCCCTTTCATTTAAAACATCAGTCTGCTGATAGACATTAGCAGCTTTACAGCTAGTCAATATGGCTGAGAAATTGTAGGATTTGCCAAGAGACATTCCTACCACTAAATGGAAGCTAATTCCAAGAGACTTAGAGATCATCACTACAATCAACATTTGCTTTAAATCCTGTCTGTCTTTATGAAAGTAAAGGTGTTTACCTGGAGCTGAGATTCTTGCCAGTAGGGTCAATATGACATGGGACACTTTAAAGAAATTGAATAACATATAGGCTTTGACACTAACTACAAGTCTACTCACTTTAGACATCTTCATCATCATCATCAGTGTTGACTAAATAGTCAGCTATGTTTTCCTTCCCACTCACTTCCACTCCATGTGGCTTCGTAGGTCTTCTGTGCATTACATGAAATAATGCATATAAAGGTTTCGCATTACGGTTTGCAATACAATTCCTAACATAGAGCCAGTGCTCCAAAAAGCCATTCCTTAGTGTAGTGATATTAGCATTACCTAGGTACCCTGTCATTTGCGGCAGCTTTGAATATTAACTGTTCAATGCACACTTGATTTGATTTTCCTCTAAATCTTCTCTCCAGACTGTTGACCATACAAGTTGCCTGTATCAGGCAGAGTTCTAATTTTTAAGCAGCAGAAATGGACTTTGACTTATTATAACAGAAAACAAATGTTCTGAAAATGCTTTAGAAAGGTTGCAGAATTAGACTTGGGAAATGGGATGCGGTGTGAACCAAATCACTGCCAACACCGCCAAAACCATGGTGCAGAAGTCACTCTGCTGCCACGACCAAGGGACACTAGATGTGTCAGTCTGTACTTCCAACACCAGACAAAGGGGCCACATCTGGCACCACCGTTGCTGCTGCTCTGGAAAGTGGATGGTGGTTAGCCCTCCTTTCATTATTGTGGTTTTTCAGAAGCATGGCCTTTTAGAGATGGAAGAAAACTCACTGTAGAACAGAACACTCAGACACAGAAAATCTAAGTGCTTTTCCTAAGGCACAAAATCCTTGGGTCCTGAATCCCATTTCAGTATGCTTTCTACTATCCCACACAGTGTGAGAACATACAAACGAGCAAGTAAATAAACCAAATAACTCAAAGTATGCATTTGATAGAAGAAAGGATGCGCAGCAACTCTAATTTTTCTTGTATACTGAAAAAAAAATTTCAACTTGCATCAAATATGCCTGCCACCAATATCGGGTCTGTATGCTATAGTTATGGAGTTCTATTATTGTATCACTTTCACGGTAGTCATTAACAACGGAAAATGACTTCTGGTATTCAGAATGACTGAATCAAGGAAATAGCACCCAGACGAAATGGTATCCTCATGGATACACTGAAGTCACTGGTCTATAACTCTGATAAATCAGAATCCTCAAAAACAAAAAAATCTTCAAATGTGGGTGAAGATGGTTTCAGGAGGGAAAAATTAATAGCTCTCAAATATTGCAGAAAATTAGTTCTAAATCTATGAATAAAACATGGGTCTACTCTCTCCCCATACATCATTGCATTCTGCTAAAATTTATATCTAAATATAGTATTCCATATTTCCTGAAAGCAAATGCTAATATGATCACATAACATATCACATAACATAACAAATACTAAGAACTATTGTGGTTGCTTATATTTCATTTCACAATAAGAGTGTAATTAAGTCAGTCCCTACTCTCAACATTGGTTTGATGTATGGCTTGAACTGGAATTCGGTTTGGAGAGGTGGAGGTGCCGGAAGACACCCCAGAGGCAGGAGACTGCAGAAGCCAATGCAGAGAAGCAGAGAAGATAGACTGTATTCAAAGAACCAAAAAATAAAAACCAAACCCTTTGCCGTCAAGTCAATTCCGACTCTCAGTGACCCTGTAGCGGAACAAGGAACAGCCAGCGTTACTGTAGATAGGACCCCAAAGAGGGGGCACAGAGGGCTTTGGTGAGTAACCCTGGAAGTGTGCAGAGTATGAATGAGATTAGGACTGGAGAACAGTCCAAGTAAGAAGTAATTCTTTACCTACGTAAGTATTTTGCCTCATGAAAGAAAGAAAAAATAAATGAAAACTTAAGGCAGCTGACCAAGATACACAGAGGAGAATAAATTTAAATAATACATGAAGAAACTGGGGGAATGGAAAAATAGTGCAGGGCAAATAAGATGAAATCAAGAAAAAAGCAAAATCTAATCACATGCCATTTATTTATATCTGAGCGTCCTAGCATCCTAGAATCCAAAGTAAGAAAATATATGTACATATATACATACACACATGGAATATATATATATAGTGTCCAAGGACAAGGGCATTATTAAGTTGTTCTGGTGAGGAACAGCTACTCATCAGAATAGAAATGTCTCCTCTGGGTCCTTATAAAGACTATAAAGGATATGTAATGAATCATATGCTCAGCATTAAATTTATGCCAAAAAAAAAAGAATAACATAATCTATAGGGCTGTTATTTGCATCATTCCTCAATGTTCACTAATATTAAACTGTTAAATTATTTCATTTAAAAACTATAATAAACATAAAACCTTTATTCAAGGGGGAAGAATAATAATTATTTGAAGTAGCTCAATATAGGTGAGAGAGAAATGAGAGGCATCACAGAGATTGCATCAACGGTGATTAATACATAATTAGTTGAGGAAGGCAGGGAGTCAGAGGAAGGAGTTGAAGATCATCCAAGATTTCCCTCAGTAATAATGAATAATGGAGATACCATTAAGCAAGATAAGAAATACCAGGGAAATATCAAACTTGTTTGGGATCAGGGGCAAGTGCGTAATGGGGAAAACAACTTGGTCTGGACATGGACATGTTATGTTTAAGAAGCCAGTAGAATTTTCAAGTACAGATGACCGTATCTGTAGTCGTCTAGGAATATGCGTTGGAATTGGCATAGAAATCTGCTGGAGAAGATGAAGTCCAATGTGGCCTCCAGAGAGGAAAGGAGAAGCTTCCACTGCAAATAGACGGGGGGAATGTTTGGGGATCCAGAGAGAAGAGAGAGAAACCACTGAAGGGAGCTAATGCCCAAGTATCTCTTTGATTTTCTTTCAAGAACATTGTAAATCAAAAAGCAAAGGAGATACCAGCATTATGTTCTATATTGCTTAGAAAGGCCTTCTTCACTCCAGTATTACATATATTTTATGTTTTCTTGCAGTACTTTTATAATTTTATTATATACATTTGTTTTTTTAAAGGGTCTACAATGTATTTTTATATTGCATGAATTAGGGCCTGACTTCATGTTATTTTAAATAGATAGCAATTTCCCAAAGCTATTTAATTATTGGAGCCCTGGTGGCACAGTGGTTAAGAGCTATGGCTGCAAACCAAAAGTTCAGTAGTTCGAATCCACCAGTCACTCCTTGGAACCCTATGAAGCAGTTCTACTCTTCTGTCCTATAGGGTCGGTATGAGCTGGAATCAACTTGACAGCAATCGGTTTGGGTTTGATTTGATTATTAGTGAATTATTTCCGTTCATATCTTTATCATATAGTCAATTCACACACACACACACACACACACACACACACACACATATTTATCTGAATATTTGCCAAGGTATAGAAACAAGACTGGTTGAAAGTCTTCTTTCTAAAAAAATACTGGTTGAAAGTCTTGACTGCCAACATTAGGTGTACTGGATAAACTCCCCATCATGGTCTAGAAGCTTGTTAATTACTTGGTTTCAACATAACTTTTTTAGCCTACTTCCTAGGACTAGCCACCACTCATCCCAAACTTTTGTGAAGCAGAAGTTTTAACTTTTTGAAACAATTTGTGTTGGTTCATTATTTTGTGTCTTTACACGTGTTCATAGAATTGAACACCCTTGCCAGGTTTTTTTTTTTTTTTTTCCTGAATCATTTGAGAACAAGCTATCATGCTCCTTTACCCTTTTATACTTCACTGAGGTTCTTATTTCCTAAGGATATTCTCTTATATGACAGCAGTGCAGTTATTAAAGTCAACGTATGGAACATAAACACAATATTTCAAATAATGTACATTCAGCATTGCAACTCTGACAAATGTCCCAGTGATATTCTTTCTAACACCCCCTTGCTCTGATACATCATTCAGTCCAAGATTACATAGTGTACTTTGTTGACATGGCTCTTCAATCTCTTTATAATCTGGAATGGTTCCTCAGCTTTACTTTACCTTTCATAACATTGACATCTTGAAGAACAAAGTTATTCTATAGCATGTTGTCACTTTGATTAGTCTAATGCTTCTCTGTGATTAGTTTCAGGCATTGTATCCCAACCAGAATAAGGCATTGCTGTTATTTCTCACGGTGTCATCTTTGAATCCACCCATTGTCTACTTTCACTGGTAATGTTAATTTTGAATACTCATCAAGGCGTCATCTAATATCTCCACTGCATTTACCTCTTTGTGTCTAATAAGTGACCTGTAGGGAGACACCTTGAAAGCGTGCAAATAGCCTGCTCCATGCCAGCCTTTTTAGCATGTCAATTCCTGCACAGTATTTTTTCAGAGTACCATTTTTTTGTCTGGAACTTGCACCAGTCCTAGAGAGTTGCTAATTATCTTCTCTTCTCTGTTTCCAGTGAAGCCTGCATATGCTCGTTACATTATAAGTGTGTATTTACATAATTGTCTCCTCCCTCTATTGACTCTTCAAGGTAGGGACTATGTATTGCTGGCACTTAATTTTTACCTGTGTGAATTGGCTGTGTTATTATTATTATTTACATACTTCATATTATGTTGACTGAAATCTTCCTTTTGCCATTTTAGATTCACAAAAAAAGAAAAATATGCAAAATAGGTTCCTATGACTACTTGAATTTAAGCGTACTGTAAAAATATCATCCATAGAATCCAACAATGACTACCTAATGAACTATTGGAAAATAATTTTTAAAAAGGCATTTTGCAATTTTAACTTTGCTTTGGCATCCTGGAAATAAAAAAATGTTACTTTTCTTTTACTTCAGGAACCACTCTGCTGCTTGAAGGAAAGTATGCACTTGCTTGGAACAGCGTTGAAGTATGAGATTAGCGCATTTCATCATGCATTGAATCTTCGCGGTCATTCTGTAGTACCTGCTGTTTTGAATTGAGTCTGTATGCTACCATCGGTGCAGTTTTATTTCCAAGAGAAATGACAGTCAGCCGCACGTTTGCGGTTTGTGTATTCTATCCTTAACTCAGTACCTCGCTGCAAGACTGTTCTAGAAGGCAGGAGATTGTAAACTGTAGTCCCCATCTTTGCTCTTGTTCCAGCCCTGCTGTGCCTCTTCTATTTTGTATGCTTCCCACAGCAGCTGCAGCACTGGGTTTTGTGAAGATATCTGATATAACATACAGAAGTTTCCATCTTATTTTGCTCTGAAAAAAAAATCTGATCAAAAGTGCTACTCATCTAAGTGAATCTTTAAAAAAATGTAATCTGCTTTTGTAGAGCCTCCGGTACAGCCTGCAAATGTGAGCCTCAGAATCTTAAAAATATTAAAGAAAATG
Source organism: Dugong dugon (assembly GCA_030035585.1). Taxonomy (NCBI): domain Eukaryota; kingdom Metazoa; phylum Chordata; class Mammalia; order Sirenia; family Dugongidae; genus Dugong; species Dugong dugon. The sequence continues at coordinate 6,553,932 of CM057479.1, read as the reverse complement.
ACATTTGTTTCCAAGACATTGTGCATTCATTCTCTCGACTTTTTTTTTTTTTTTTTTTAAATATTCACCATGCTTCAGGCAGGAGGAGGTTACAAGGATAACTTAAATATGGCCCTTGCCCTGAGGCAGAACTGGGCAATAATCCGGTGAAAAAAGAACAGTGTGTATGAGAGCTCTTCATTTCCATGTGAAACGTCTATTTTTCTCTCTAAAACCAAAAACCAAACCTACTGCCCCTTGAATAGATTCCGACTCATAGAGACCCTAAAGGACAAAGTAGAACTGCCCCATAGAGTTTCCAAGGCTGTAACCTTTACGGAAACCGACCGCCACATCTTTCTCCCACCGAGCAGCTGGCGGGTTTGAACCACCAATTTCTGTTAGCTAACTGAGTGCTTTAACCACTGCCCCAGCAGGGCTCCTCTTCCTCTCTGCTCTGCCTCGAAACTGCCAAAGCCTACCTTTGACTGTTTGGAGCTGAGCCCTGCTTAGAACTTAGATGGGCAGGCTTTTTGGAGTTTGAAAAGCTTCTTCAGATGAACAGTTCAGTGTGAATGAAGTTACGTGTGGTTATGTTACGTTGTTACATTATGTCACCCATTATGTTACATGTTTTGTTGGGTTAGTGTGAATGACAATATATGAAAATATGTTTAATGAGCTTTAACAACTGCATATGCAATTCAATTGAAAAGAATATTTATAGAGTACAAATGTATAAAGCACTTTACTTGGTATTCAAGGAGCACCCAAAGTGAATGAGACATAATCACTCTGAGGTGATTCTAGTCTACTGGGGAAGGGGACAATTTTAAGGGGGCCTCAGCAGCTGAGAAAAATCACAAGCTTCCGTGTCAAACATCAGCCCTTAACGAGATCGGTAGATTAAAGAATACGCCGAAACACAGTGTTGGGTTTAACAAACAAGGCCGTTAGTGTAGACTTCTGCTACCCAAAGAATGGTTCAAGCACCAGCAGCACCAACATCCTTTGAAAACTCCTTAGAAAAGCAGAATCTCGGGCCCCAATCCAGACCTCTGAGTCTGGAGCCATACTTTCCCACGTTCCTCAGGTAATTCAGATGCAGGCTGATGTTTGAGAAGGGCCGCTATAGCAATTGTACTCTTTTGTTTACATTTCTAAACTGACATAAATTTGCCAAGTTGATTTCCTATGAGAATAATAGATTGTATTTTTACTGTGAGGTATTATTTATTTATTCCTCTAAAGCCCTAGTGTCCCTTAACTCTGTCCCTTTTGGCTGAAAGTCTTTGAAGACGGTGCAGCTAAATAGCCCTGTGCGGTTACAAGAGAATCAAAAGAAAAGCATTACCATTCCAGTCACTGGCCACAGCACCAGCTGTTACGTAATTTTGTTATAAAGCTATTTCCTCCTAGTGGAGGGTTTGAAATAACATTTACTTGTATAATTCTAATTCTATTTAGGTTATCCATCCAGGACAAATAAAAAGCATAAATTAATCCACTATGAATATGTCAGGCTGATAACCATTTTAGAACACAAGAGAATTAAATGTTGTTTACAAATACTTTATAACCTTATAAAAATACCTTTCCTAAGATCTCTAAACCTTCATGGTATGTCCCATACTTAGCTCACCATTGTTAAAGCACAGTGGTATTTTCCACACTTTCCCAGTTCTTAACACTCCTGGAAATACACGGGAAAGAGCCAGCAAAGAGTGTCTATTGAAAGAATGCAGTAAATGTCTCCATCCTAACGCAACCCAGGTAATGAGATTTCCTCTATTCCTGCAATCTAAAGCCTAATCGCTCGCATTTAAGTATGTTAACAAATTGATTTTAAGGCCTGATCAGTGCAAAAAATCCAATGATTCTAAAAAACTTTTTGTTTGATTTCAAGGATTTTCGATATACATATTGGAACAAAAAATAGCTGTGAATGTACAGTATAGAGGTGTGTGTGTGTAGGAGAGAGAGGGAAGAAAGGAGAGAGAGAAGGGGAGAGAGCGGGGAGAGAAAGAGACACTGAAATTGACTAGCCAAAACTGTCTCACTTCCTCCAACTGGGTCAAAGAGGAGCAGTTGCCAGTCAACTTTTTATAAGATGTCTCTCTGCCTTCTGACCATGTCCAGGAGCAAACATTAAATCATATCCTCTTCAACTGCCCCTCATCTGTAGGTTGATCAATGAGGCTGGTCTTTTCCCTGGTTCCTCCTCGTAACTACTCCTCATCCTTTTCAGCTTAACTTTAAGATCTAGGCACCTAGTTCTTGGAAGTTTGTTCCTGGAGACTGGACCCTGCTTTCTTTTTGAGTAACTGAGACAAACACCTCACAACTTCAGAATGGATGCCGTTTGTACTGTCAGAAGCCTCTACACGTCTTTCCTCCCTCTGCCATAGATGGAACGACTTGTTCTGAATCAGACAGAAGTTTATTCTGTCCTAGGACTGAAGGAGAATTTGTGACAAAGACAGGACTTCTTCTTTGGTCAGTTTTTCTAACTCAAAATCTAGCCTGCAGCAGCAAGGTCTCTTCACCCACGTACACTTACCAGCAAGCTTTTAGATTCTGAGCTCAAATCTCCCCATACAACAAATGGCTGATGTTGCCTCTATCGAGAACATGCATGACCACTCACTACATGAACCGCCCCAAATTCCTAAATCTAAAGGAAAACTAACAGATGTGTGTTGGAAGCAGAATTATATGTACAAGGACATATATGATTTTAACTTTTATGTTGACCCACGTAACTAAACATGAAAACAAAAGCTAACAATAAATGTATTTTCCTAGGATTTTATTTTGTACAGAATCGTGTCTAAATCGAGGAAGACAAAACTGGTTATACCGAGAGAAACAAATTAAAGGAAACGTGTCATCTGATGAATGAGGACAGCAAATGGAAGACGAAGCGACAGAAGCAGAATCCACAAAACGAAATCATGAAAAGATGCAGAGCAATGAAGGTAACTAGAAATCCGAGCAAAAGGAAAGTGAGGGCAGGAACAAAGGATGGTGTAAAATTATACAAAGGCAGCAAACGGGGGATAAATGGGAAAAAATAAACATGAGTCAAAGGAATAGCAAGAAGAGCAAAACCAATTCAAAGCATAAACAGCCAATATAAAATGCAACAAACTGATATCACCGAGAACAAGAATATGCTGAAAAGAAAGCAATGCTAAAAGCTAAGCAAAAACTCAATGAAAAATTAACTAGAGAAGAGGCACACAAATATGCGGAAAAAAAATGCATTCTCGGGAGTCTGAAAGCCTCCTTTGTAGAACTAATTCTGCTGCTAATGAACCTTGTGACTCAAGCAAGTGATTATTCTCAGGAGGGTTCACTTTCCTCCCCTGTAAAATAAGGCAGTTAGCATGATGCTAAATAATGGGCAGGTGTGTTTCAGGAGATGCCCTGTATCTTTCTTTTGTTTGTTTTCCTTTTAACTTATAACTTCTCAAGGCTTTTATTTCCTCCGATAAGGGAATAGTTGAATTCTCTTATTAATCTGATTGACTTTGAAATTGAAGCAATTGGCTGCGAACCGAAAGGTCGGCAGTTTGAATCCACCAGCAGGAAACCCTATGGGGCAGTTCTACTCTGTCCTGTAGGGTCGCTATGAGTCAGAATCGATTCAGTGGCAATGGGCTGGGGTTTATAATGCCTTGCACAGGCAAAATTCTGAAAATTTCTGCAAAACTTTTCAACTGATTTCATTAGTGACCACTGGTAGCCTTTCTAGGAAAACATTTTTGATCAGGTAAATTTCTCTTGGAAGACAAAACGAAATTTTTCTTAGTCTTAACAAGTGATCAAACACATGACTCTGTTATTGTTAGTTGCTGGCAAGTCAACTCCAACTCATGGTAACCCCAGATGTGCAGAGTAAAACCCCTCTCCATAAGGTTTTCACAGATGTGATCTTTCTGAAACAGATCGCCGGACCTTACTTCCGAGGTGCCTCTGGGTAGGTTTGAGCGGCCAACCTTTGGGTTAGTAATCCAGCACTTAACCATTTGTGCCACCCAAGGACTCCACAACGTATGACTAGGACTTAATTTTTTTTTGTATTGTGTTTTGGGTGAAGGTTTCCAGAGCAAATTAGTTTCTCATTAAATAATTAATACACACATTGTTTTGTGACATTGACTGCCAACCCTATGACATGTCAACACTCTCCCCTTCTCAGCCTTGGTCCCCCATTTAAATTTGTCCAGCTTTCCTGTCCCCTCCTGCCTTCTCATCCTTGCCCCTGAGCTGGTGTGTCCTTTTAGTCTCTATACCTGGTTGGACTACGTGTATTATTGTTTGTTTCCTATGCCTATCTAATCTTTGGCTGGAGCCTTGATGGCCCAGTGGTTAAGAGCTCAGCTGCTTACCAAAAGGTCATCAGTTCAAATCCACCAGTAGATCCTTGGAAACCTTATGGGGCAGTTGTACTCTGTTCTACAGGGTCACTATGAGTCGGAATCAACTCCACCGCACCTAACAACAACGTTTGGCTAAAGGTGAACCTCAGGAGGGACTTCAGTGCGGAGTTAAGAGGGTGTCCGGGGGCCATGCTCTCAGGGTTTCTCCAGCCTCTGTCAGACCAGTAAGTCTGGTCTTTTTTTTGTGAGTTTGAATTTTGTCCCACACTTTTGTCCAGCTCTGTCTGGGATCCTCTATTGTGATCCCTGTCAGATCGGTCGGTGGGTCTAGCCCGGCACCATCTAGTCGTGCTGGACTCGGTCTGGGACGGGCTGAGGTAGCATCGTTAGGACTTAATTTTCAGTTAAAACATAATCGTATTATTTCCAGATAGAGTAAAAGAATATAGATTTTTTTCCTAACATACATGCATTGTAGTTTACTTTGACATGGGCCAAAATAATTTGAGGGTCATTTGCTAAAGGATGAAATTTTAAGTGATGTGGAACGTCTCAGCAACAGTAAGCTGAGAAGATACAATTTTGTCACTTAAAGTTAAGAAGGGCAATAAAAACATTCACGCACGGCGATAAAGAGGATTTTGTGCGAGGCATTTCACAAATGATATCCACAATTTTACAAGCAAAGAGGGACTTCACAGAAAGCTTCAGCAGAGCACATTCTATTGGGAAGGAGACATACCTTGCAGCATTTTTGCAGCTTTGTACATCACGAAATATGAGCATAAACAGCTACAATAACAGAGGTGATGAAGTCTCTCTAGTCACAGCAGAAACTCTCTGAAACTCAATAGCTGCACTGGGAGCAATTCCAGAGGTGCAAAGTCCTCTGGAATACTAGCTGTAACAGTCAGAATCACTCAGTGCTGCCTAGATCTAGACGCAAGGAAACGTTTCAGAACTCTCTGCAGACTAACTGAATAACGGGAAAGGAGCAACGTTCTGTTCTGTAGGTAGATGCTAGACTTCATTTTATTTTTCTTATTTGATTTTAACTTTTTTATAATTAGAAGAGTGTTACAAAAATATACAAATGTTAAATATTAAAGGAATATGTACTGTAGGAAGTAAAATAAAAACCCGTATTCTATACCCCTGAAAAAACTAACTTCGAGAGTACATTCTTCCAATTTTGCTATACATTTGGTAGCATATTATTAAAAATTGGATTAATCATATAAAGATACATAATTTTTTGTTTTAAAAATCAAAATGGGATATATATGTATATATATATATTCCTCTACTTATCAAAATCCATTAGACATATTTTCATTGATAACAAATGTTAAGTCACAGAACTTGTCATGACAATCCCAGCTATAGCATTGATATCAGATTTGACTTCTTTTTAGTTTTGGTTTTTGTTTTGTTTTGTTTTTAATAAAAGAGGTATTAGGACCCAAAGTCAGGAATTACTCAGCCAGTAAGTTCAACACACATCGATTGGCTTAATATTCTTCTTGAAACAACACCTACATTTGGATTTTATTTAGCTTTTTATTTTGAAATGTTACAGATTCACAGGAGGTTGCAAAGAGCTATACAGGAAGTCCCCTGCAGTCTTTCTCTAGTCCCCCCGGTGTTAACGTCTTATACAACTACAGGTTATATATATCAACTATAAGTAAAATATGAAGCCAGTATACTGACATTAGTATAATCCATACACCTTATTAACATTCCACTAGTCATAGATGCAAGCCCTGGTGGCGCAGTGGTTCAGAGCTCGGCTGCTAACCAAAAGGTCGGCAGTTTGAATCCACCAACCACTCCTTGGAAACCCTATGGGGCAGTTCTACTCTGTCCTACAGGGTCTCTATGAGTCGGAATCAACTCAACGTCAACAACCCGTAGTCATAGATGCCATCATCTGTGTGTGTGTGTGTGTGTGTGTGTAGCTCATGCATTGTTATAGTGTGTAGCTTTGTGTAACCACTATCACAATCAAAATACGCAACTATACCCTCACCAGAAGTCAACTTCATATCACCTCTTTATAGTCACAGCCACCACCACTTACTCATCCCGAATCCCTGGCAATTACTAATCCATTCTCCATCTCTATAATTGTGTTATTTCAGGAATTTTACATAAATGGAATCATGGGTCCTTTTGAGACTGGCTTTTTTTCACTCAGCATAAATAAATACCTTGAGGTTCATCCAAGTTGTTGTATGTATCAATACTTTGTTCCTTTTTAATGCTCAGTAGTATTCCATGGTCTGGAAGCACCACAGTTATCTTTAACCACTCACCCATCAAAGGGCATTTAGATGGTTTACAGTTTTTGATTATTCCATAAAAAGATGTTGTGAACATATTTGCATACAAGTTCCTTTATTTATCTGGAACTAATACCCAAGAGTGCAATTATTGGGTCTAAGGGTAAGTCATTTTTAGTTTTGAAGAAAGGTGCCAAACTATTTTTAGATTGACCAGACCATTTTATATCCCCACTAACAATGTATAAATGATCCAGTTTTCCACATCCTCTTCAGCATTTGATGTTATCGCTATTGTTCTGGTCGTTCTGATACGCATGCAATCATCTCTCATCATAATTTGCATTTCTCTAACAGTTAACAAGTCTGCCTTGGAAGAAGTACAGCCAGAGTGATCCTTGGAAGCAAGGATGGCGATGTTTTGTCTCATGTACTTTGGACATGTTATCAGGAGGGACCAGTCCCTCGAGAAGGACATCATGTTTGGTAAGGTAGAGGGTAGGTGAAAAAGAGGAAGACTTCGGATGAGATGGATTGACACAGTGGCTGCAACAATGGACTCAAACATAGCAACAATTGTGAGGATGGCACAGGACCGGGCAGTGTTCCGTTCTGTTGTGCAGAGGGTCACAATGAGTAGGAATCAGCTTGATGGCACCTAACGACAACACAATGGTTAGTGATGTTGAATATCTTTTCATGTGTTTATTTAACATTTGTTATCCTCTTTGGTCTTTGCAGGTCTTTTGTACACTTTCTAATTTAAAATTTTGATATTTAAAAACTTAGACAAATTCAACTGTCTTTTAATGTTGAGTTTTTAGAGTTCTGTATATTATTGATATAAAAATCTCTGTCAGATATGTGATCTGCAAGTATTTTATCCTACTTAGTAATTCTTCTTTTTCTCTCTTAACTGGGTCTTTTGCACAGTAGAAGTTTTTAATTTTAATCAGGTCCAGTTTGTTGATTCTTCTTTTGAACTGTATTTTTAGTGTTCAATCTAAGAACTCTCTGTTAGTCCTAGCCTCCCAAATTTTTCTCCTAGGTTCACTTCTAGAAGTTTAATAGTTTTATGTTTTACATTTAAGCTCATAATCCATTTTGAGTTAATTTTTGTAGAAACTGTGAGATTTAGGTAAAGATTATTATTATTATAGTATTTTGTCTATGGATATTCAGTTATTCCAACACCATTTATAAAAAAGGCTATTAATACGTTTTTCCTCGTCAAACATCAGTCTGGTATTTTGGTGTGGATCTGTCTCTAGGTTCTTCTATCGGTTCCGTTGACCTATGTATCTATTCCTCCTCTAATACAATACTGTTTTGATTACTGTAGCTCTATAGTAAGCCTTAACATCAGGAAGAGTGATTCTTCCCATTTTAATCTTCTTTTTCAAAAGTGTTTAAGCTATTCTAGGGCCTTTATCTTTCTATACACATTTAATTATAAGCTTACCAGTCTATTAAAAAAATTATTGATGTTTAAAAAGAAATAGCATTAAATCTGTATATCAATTTGGAAAGAATTGACATTTTTAGTATATTGAAGCTTCCAATTTGTGAAGATCATGTCTCTCTACTTGTTTGTCTTCTTTGATTTCATCATACAGATCCTGTACATGATGTTTTGTTAGACTTGGACCTAAGTATTTGATTTTCCTTGGAACAATTTTAAAAGGCATTGTTTTTTTTATTTCTGTTTCCACTTATCCATTGTCAATATATAGAAATGCAAAATTGCCTTTTGTCTGTTGGCCTTGTATCCTGTTACATTACTGAACTCATCTACTCATTCTAAGAGGATCTTTTTTATTTTTGGTAACTTTCTTGGGGCTTTCTATTTAGACAATCACGCCAGTTAGAGTCGCTGTTTTATTTCTTCCTTTCCAATCGGTATGCCTTTATTTATTTATCTATTTACTCATTTATTTCTTGACTTATGTCAGTGGCCTTAAGTGTCAGTGGAGCCCTAGTGGTGCAGTGGTTACGAGTTTGGCTGCTAACCAAAAGGTCAGCAGTTTGAATCCACCAGCTGCTCTTTGGAAACCCTATGGGGCAGTTCTACTCTGTCCTACAGGGTTGCTATGAGTGAGAATCGACAGGTTTGGTTTTTATAATTGTTAGTACCTACAACATTTGCCTCTTTCGTGATCTCAGAGCGAAAATATTCAGTCTTTCACTGTAAAGTCTGATGATATCTGTAGGTTTTATATAGATTCTTTTTTATAGAGTTGAGGAACTTCCTCTTTATTCCTAGTATACTGAGAATTTTTATTATGAGTGTTGAATTTTATCAGATGCTTTATTGCCTAAATTAATATAACCATATAATTTTCTTCTTTATTTTGTTGATATTGTGGATTGCATAGATTGATTTTCAAATACTGAGCCAGCCTAGCATACCTGGAATAAATTTCACTTGATCAACCTTTACTCTTAAAAGTAAATATATCACCAGATACATGTGATGCATTTAAAAATTATTACCTGATATATTTTTCACAGAGGAAATACCAAGTAATTTTAATATTAAGCAATGGAGACTTTAAGTTAAATCAGTAATTACTTCATATTTTTTATCATTTTAAAGTGAATGCAGTAGCCCTGACGGTGCAATGGTTCAGCGCTAGGCTGCTAATCCCCCAAGAAGCTCCCAGGGAGAAAGATTTGATTATCTGCTCCTTGAAAGCTTACAGCCTAGAAATCCCTATAGAACAGTTCTACTCTGTCACATGGGGTCTCTGAGTTGAAAATCTACTTGAGGGCACCACCACCAACAACAAAGTGAGTGCAAAAAACTGTCCTTTGGGCTTAGTTTCTGTCAGCATTTAAGAAGAGAATTAGAGGGACTTAAACTACATATTAAAAAAAGAAAAAGAATATCTTAATATTCTTAAATCAGATCTGTATGTCTTCAATTCCCATGAATTGCTATGGCAACACAAACCTAAAATTACAGCTATAATAGATGGCAAAAATGTTTGATGTAAAAATACTTCTACAAACATCTTAACAATGTGCAAGACAAGAAATGAATATTGCTTTTTGTAAATCCGGGTGGTTGCAAATCATTGATTTCTAGGTGAATTCTATTTTGAAATTTGTGTATGGCATATTGCAAAGAATTCTCAGACTTCTAAGATATCCTAACATCTCACTGTCAAAATACATTTCATATTTATTCTAAAATAGTGTTCAAAACACTATAATTCACATTAAAATGGTAATTCAAAAGTAATGGAGTTGACTTATCTTGCACAGATACTTTCAAATGGTACTACTCAAATTGGGAAGACAATTGATGAGTCTCTTGCATTTCCGAATATTTTGTGAAGGAGACACTGACTGCCTTTTGCTCTTGTTTATCTATCCAAGGACTGTTGTATATTGAACAGCCTTTGAAGATAGAGACAGTGGCTCTGCCTGGAGCAAAGAATAGGTGTGTTTGTTCTGCTCACTAGGAAAAATTTGGTTATCCTAAACTCAAGGTTCACTCCTGAAATGCAACCCACTATGTGTACAGGGGTCACCTGGTCCTCTTTGTGGTGCCCTGTGGGAGTTAGGGCTCACAGAACTGGTGCAAAAATGGTAATATTCTAGTGCTTGCTATTCTATGAGTAATAAATATCCTTCAGTTTGGACCCAGGGATCTTGTGACTTCCATCAGCACCCATGAAATTGTGGCAAGCTAACTTGTTAGTTTGCCAAGTAGGATAAAATTTTAGGCCCTTCATAGTTTTTGACAGATATTCATTAGCTTTACTATAAAACCCTGGTGGCATGGTGGTTTAGTGCTACAGCTGTTAACCAAAAGGTTGGCAATTCAAATCCACCAGGTGCTCCTTGGAAACTCTATGGGACAGTTCTACTGTGTCCTATAGGGCTGCTTTGAGTTAGAATTGACTCGACAGCAACGGGTTTTTGGTTTTACTATAAGTGAACTAATTTCTATATAAACTCTTCATTTATGGAAGACAAATGGCATTTTCTTAAGTTCTTAGAAAACAGTAATTTAGAAAATGGCCCATCTATGTCCTAGAAGCCAATTTGTCATTTATTTTGATTTCAACTTATATTTTTTATTAAAAATAATTTATACTAAAAAACTTTTTCTTCTAAGACATATATCAAATTTTATCACTGCCCTCCTCAGAATAGACACATGCAAACTCCCTGAGGGACTGAATTGCTGGGCAGAGGGCTGTGGGGACCATGGTCTTGGGGAACATCTAGCTAAATTGGCATAACACAGTTTATAAAGACAGTGTTCTACATTCTGCTTTGGTGAGTAGCATCTGGAGTCTTAAAAGCCTGTGAACAGCCATCTAAGATACTCCACTGGTCTCACTCCGCAGGGGCCAAGGGAGAATGAAGAAAACAAGATACAAGGAAAAGATCAGTCCAAAGGACTAATGGACCACAACTACCACGGCCTCCACCAGACTGAGTCCAGTACAACTAGACGGTGCCCAGCTACCACCACTGACTGCTCTGACAGGGATCACAACAGATGGTCCGGGACAGAGCTGGAGAAAAACGTAGAACAAACTTCTAACTCACAAAAACAGACCAGACTTACTGGCCTGACAGAGACTGAAGAAACCCTGAGAGTACGGCCCCCGGGCACCCTTTTAGCTCAGTAATGAAGTTACTCCTGAGGTTCACCCTTCAGCCAAAGATTAGACAGCCCCATAAAACAAAATGAGACTAATGGGACACAATAGTCCAGGGACAAGGACTAGAAGGTAGGAGGGGACAGGAAAGCTGGTAATAGGGAACCCAAGGTTGAGAAGGGAGAGTGTTAACATGTCATGAGGTTGTTAACCATTGTCATAAAACAATATGTGTACTATTTAATGAGAGACTATTTGTTCTAGAAACCTTCATCTAAAGTACAATAAAAAGATTAAAAGAAAACAAAACACCCCCAGAGTAAAATCCAAAGTGCCGTCCATAGCCTATGACATCTTTCAGCATTTGGCTCCCTGTCACCTCTTTGACATGATCATCTCCCACACTCCCCTTCGCTCATTTTGAAGCCACACTGGCCTTTTCTTGCTGTTCTTCAAATACACCCTGCACAGTTCCTTCTCAGGGCCTTTGCATGTGCTTCATCTCTCTACAATACCCTCCCCACTTCAATGCCCATGATGCTAGAGTTTCTCTGGATCTGATGACTATAGCAAAAAAATAGTACATGGAGGTAGTACTGACATGGAAGAGAATTGCTTTTTATGGTAAAAAGTAGGTCAGCTGATTTTGCCATCTTCTCAACATTCTTCTGCTTTTATTTATCTAATGTTTCTTTTTTGGTGCATATTTGTGTAGACATTTTTCTGCCATGACTCAAACTTGGCTTTCTTTATAATTCTTTAATTTTTTTAAATTTTATTTGCTTTATGCGAAAGTTTAGCACTCTAGTTAGTTTCTCATTCAAAAATGTATACATAAATTATTTTGTGACACTTGGTTGCAATCCTCACAATGTGACAGCACCGTATCCCCATCCATTCCCAGTTCCCTGTGTCTTGCTTTTGGGCAGGAGTTGCCCATTTGGTCTTGTATATTTGATTGAGCTAAGAAGCACATTCCTCATGTGTGTTATTGTTTGTTTTATAGGCCTGTCTAATCTTTGTCTGAAAAGTTGGCTTCAGGAGTGGTTTCAGTTCTGAGTTAGCAGAGTTTGCAGGGGCCATAGTCTCTGTTAGACCAGTAAGTCTGTTCTTTTTTCATGAATTTGAATTCTGTTCTACTTTTTTCTCCTGCTCTGTCTGGGACCCTCGATTGTGATCCCTGTAAGAGTGGTTGGTGATGGTAGCCAGGCACCATCTAGTTCTTCTGTGCTCAGGCTGGTGGGGGCTCTAGTTCTTGCGGTCCTTTAGTCATTTGGGCTAATGTTTTCCTTGTGTCTTTGGTTTTCTTCATTCTCTTTTGCTCTGGATGGGGGATGGGCCCATAGCTGTATCTTAGATGGCCACTCGCAAATCCTTATAATTCATATCTTGCCATGGTGTAGGATAGTAAGAATAGCTTTAAATTGGGGGAATCAGAAAATCCATAGTATTTGGCATATAATTGATGTTTGGGGCAGGGTCCTTCTGTCCCAAATATACATTTCTATTTTTTTCAATGTGTTCAGCTAAAAAACTTCAGTTCCAAGTCACTCTTGCATCTAGGTGTGGAAATGTGACTATGTTCTAGCCAATGAGGTGTAAGAACTTGTTTATGACTGCCAGCAATGCTACTCATTCTTTCCTCCTTACTACTGCCTGGCATGTGGTCATGATGGCTTGAGCTTCAGCATCAGTAAGATGACTTTCAGTTCAGAGCTACTGGTTAGGGAGTGTACAAAATGGAAATAGAGGACAGTTAGGTCCCTGGTGAACATGCAGTTAGTGGAACAGTTCTGGATTACCTACCTCTAGAGTTTTATTACATGAGTGAGAAACAAGCTTCTATCCTGTTTAAGAGAGTGTATTATGTTGCTTCAGCTTTATGCAGCCAATCATGATCCTAAATGATACAGTGCTCGAAGAGATTTGACTGGAGAGACAGATGGAATTCACAACCCCCGTTTCCTTTCATACGGCCGTTATTCTCCATTGTGTTCCCTCACCTACGTTGTTTTTTCTCTTCTATCACTTATCATCAGGCCATTATGGCTTTATTATTTATCGTTTGTTTGTTTAATGCCTGTTTCTTCCCTCCTCCTCCCAACTAGAATATAACCTTCATAAGAACAGAGATTCTGTCTTGGTGACTGAGATATTCCTTTTTACAGTCGCTGACGAGGCAATCGTGACTCATGGAGATCCCATGTTTGTCAAAGTAGAACTGTGCTCCATAGAGTTTTCAATGGCTGATTTTTCAGAAGTAGATCTCGGGATTTTTCTTCTGAGGTGCCTCTGGGTGGACTTGAACCCCCAATCTTTCTGTCAGCAGCCTAGCTCGTGAAACTTTTGCACCACCCAGTGATGGGATATTCCTATTAAAAAAAAAAAACTCTTTGCCGTCGAGTCAACTCCAACTCATAGTGACCCTATAGGACACAGTAGAACTGCCCCATAGGGCTTCCAAGGAGTGGCTGGTGGATTCAAACCATCAACCTTTTGGTTAACTGTCAAATGCTTAAACCTCTGCGCCACCAGGGCTCCAGGTTATTCTTAGCACCTATAAAAGTAAGTGCCCAATAAATATTTGCAGAATATGTGAATGAATCAATCAATCATTGAATTTTTACAAGGGAGCTTGTCCTATGAACATGTAAAGAGCTAAGACCATTACTTCTGCATTAAAAATATTTACTGGAGATCATGTTTTGCTTTTTCATGTTAAGTAAGGCTCACAGACAAAACTGAGTGACTTGTTGGTAGCAGATCAAAGCCTCACAAACATAAAAGGCTGAATAGCCCTATTATTCTGCAGACCTTTGGTTGATTCCACAGCTTGAAACTCCTAAAGGACTCGCTAATTCTTCAATCTGCATATCAATGAGCAAAAAAATGCAGCCTATCTTTAGCAAAGATGTCATCTTTGAATTACAAATGAAAACTTGCACTCCAAGTAGAACACAGGGCTGGAAAATAAAGTCAGTATAATCTAGTTTTTGGGTTTTTTTTTTTATAATCTAGTTTAAGGAGCCCTGGTTGCACACTGGTTAAACATTCGGCTGTTAACCAAAAGGTTGGAGGTTCGAAACTCACCAGCCACTCCACAGGAGAAAGATGTGGCAGTATGTTTCCATAAAGATTAAAAAATCTAAACCAAACCAAACCCATTGACATCGAGTCGATTCCAACTCTTAGCAACCCTACAGGACAGAGTAGAACTGCCCCACGGGGTTTCTAAAGTTGTAATCTTTATGGAAACAGACTGCCACATCTTTCTCCCGCAGAGTGGCTGATGGGTGGAACTGCTGATCTTTTGGTTAGCAGCCTACAGCTTAAACCACTTCACCACTAGGGCTCCTTCCATAAAGACTACAGCCTTGGGAACCCTATAGGGACAGTTCTACTCTGTCCTATATGGTTGCTACTCATGAGTCAGAATTGACTCAACAGCAATGGGTTTGATTTTTTGATATAATCTAGAATAGGCAAATGAGGAGTTTTTGACAAGTCTTGACAATATGACCAATAATTACTCTTACACTTTAAGTATCTTGCACTTACATGAGTTCTGCTGCTAACCAAAAGGTCAGCAGTTCAAGTCCACCAGGTGCTCCTTGGAAATCCTATGGGGCAGTTCTACTCTGTCCTATAGGGTTGCTATGAGTGGGCATCCACTGGACAGCAAAGGGTTTGTTTTGTTTTTTTGGTTTGCACTTATATGCTTTATGGGTACAGCCCTCAGCAAACAAAATTCCTGGATGAATGCCATGAAGATGATGAAAAGTCTTTCTTGAGGCTTAGAGTGAGGGGGTCTGATGCTTTTAGCTGTATTAGGAGCAAGGGCATAATTGAGACCTAAGAAGTCGACACAGCCTACTATAATTCTATTTTCCACTGACAACAGCAAATTATTTGGATGGCACTGTGGACTCTAATAGTATGGGTCATTTGGTAACAGAATGGCACTGCAGGTCTTTGGTGAATTTTTCAGATTAGCAAAATTAGTAGAATCCAAGGAAACAAAAACAAAATCTCAGACTCAAAGGGGCTAGTGCAATGTATTAATTTTGCAACTGAGAATACTGGGGTGCACAAAGATGGAAGGAGGAGTCCAAGGCCAGTCCAGTCAGGAAGAGAATCAGGACCAGTTCTCAACACAGGATGGCTTGTGCCTCAATATGGTAGCATCCTAGGAGCTCCATCCTATGCAGTAAGTAAGTAAACTCAGCACAGATTCCCTGATGCTATACCTGGTTCTTCTATACATCCTGGAGAGCAAAACCATCTCAAAATGTCAAGGTCTATATAGCACAGTAGTGGTGTTACAATGGTAGAATTTTCACCTTCCATGAGGGACACCCAGGTTTGATTCTAGCCCATGCACCTCAAACACAGCCACCACCCCCCTGTCACTGGAGGCTTGTGTGTTGCTATGATGCTGAACAGGCTTCAGCAGAGCTTCCAGACTAAGATGCCTTTCCAAAGCCTCAGCCAGTGTAAACCTATGTATCACACTGGACCGAACACGGTGAGCACATGTCGCCTATGAGTCCGGGGCCATTCTTCCTCTTCCTTCCACCCTTGACTTTTGTCATTGCCCATCTTCTCAGAAGATGTTCACCTTCTTATTTGGGTCGTCACTTTTCTCATCTTCAAGTATCACTTCTAATATTTTGTCTTTAGATGCATATCCACAGCCTAAAACTCTCTGGATCTCCATTCATTTACAACGTATCTTCTGCAGATCCCCCCAAGACCTAAAATTCAATGGGACAAAAATTGAGTTCATGTCATGCCCTCCCCCAATTCTGTGCCTCCTTTACTCATTGTGTACCATTCTCCAGTCACTGGGACTTAAAATCTGAGTCTATGTCTCTTCCCACTGATTTGCTCTTATCATGAAATCTGGTGACATGCTCCACCATCTTTTCCTTTGGAAGAAGTCCTAAATATGCCAACTGTTCTCTGTTCTGGCTGTTTCAACTCTAGCAGAGTGCCCCACTACCCCTCATAGTGGAGTCTTCTTTCTGATTTCTCTGACACCAGTCACATCTTGTTTAGTGAAATTTACTAATTTCTGACAAATCTCTTCTGTTTATTTTGATTGATTCTCATCACTCTTCAATTTATTCATCATACTAAAACAGAGTGATTTTTCATCCTTCTTTGTGATGCTTTTGTTCACCTCGGATGCTTTCTTCTCTTATGTTTATTTGAATGTCACACATGATTTGAAGTCTACTTCAAAACTTCTTCTATAGACTTTTCTATGACAACCTCAGCTTAGGTGATCATTTTGGCCCTTAATTAGTACTCATTGTATATTGCCCTATTACTTTTAAAAAACGAGAATCATATATATATGATAACTAGATTGTTATATCAATGAGGACATGAATCATATTAATTTTTATCTTTCTGTGATTCATAGCACACATTAACATGAGTTACCCTTAGTCACTAGGAGGGACCAGTCCCTGGAGAAGGACATCATGCTTGGTAAAGTAGAGGGCCATTAAAAGAAAGGAAGACCCTCGATAAGATGGATTGACATAGTGGCTGCAACAATGGGCCCAAGCATAACAAGGATTGTGAGAACGGCGCAGGACCAGGCAGTGTTTCGTTCTGTTGTACATACGGTCTTTACGAGTTGGAACTGACTCAATGGCATCTAACAACAACATCCTTGTTGGCCAATTTTTTTCAGAAGTAGACTGTCAGGTCTTTCTTCCTCGTCTGTCTTAGTCTGCAGCTTCACTGAAACCTGTCCACCAAGGTTGACCCTGCTGGTATTTGAAATACCAGTGGAAAAGTTTCCAGTATCACAGCAACAAGTAAGCCACCAAAGTAAGACAATTTGACAGACAAGTGGTGGAACAAAAACACCCTTAGTATGTACATAATAAGTATTTGTTATTATCTAGTAGCACCTCTATTCTGAATTCATATATCCATCTACATGGATATACAGAACTATACTGTCTGCTGAGAGTAACTGATTTTTAGCTCATTTTTACTTTATTTCCTAAATTGGCTGCTATGTTTGCACACGTCAGAGCCTCAAGTCAAACACCTACGCCTCATCTTGTATGCATTTCTCTCTTTCCTCCATCTTCCACATGTAATCCACCTCAGCAAGCCCTGTTAGTTCTCCAAGGCTTTTCTCAAGTACTATTGTTTTGACCCAAGCCATCACTATATCTATAACGGATTCCTGCCATAACTTCCTAACTGGTCTCCAAGCTCCCAATTTGATCTCCCTACAATCCTTGTCCTGTCACGTTTCTGCTTATACTCCTTCATTCAATATTTACCGAGTGCCTACTCTATGCAAGGCATTGAGGAGAGAACAATGTGAAAAGCAAAGTTTCTGATCTTAGAATGAAATTCAGACTCTACCTGGACCACATGGCCCTTCAAGCTTGGCCCTTGCCTTCTCTCCATCTCCTCTCTTACTGATATTCTTTTCAAACGTACATATTTCAATATGCCTTCCTTTTGCTCCTTAATGCTTTCACCCAGTTCCCACCCAAGGGCCTTAGCACACGTTTCCTCATTGCCTGGAATGCTCTGTCTCAATTCTGTGTATGAGTGGATCCTTTAAATCTCAGCTCCAATGACACCTCCCCGGAGAGGCCTTCCCTGGCCTATCATTCTAAAGGAACACTTCCTCAGCCCAGATTCTCTGGATTACATTAGCCTCTTTCATGTTCTTCATTGTCATTTTCACTCTTTCAAATTATACTACTGTTTATTGGTTTTATACATTGTGTGTTTTCTCATAAGAATATAAGCTTTAAGACTATAAGGATTTATTGAGACCAAATGGGCGGCTCGTGTCCAGAGGCAGGATAAGAAGGCAGAAAGGGACAGGAACTGGTTGAATGGACACAAGAAACCTGGAGTGGAAAGAGGGAGTGTGCTGTCACATTGTAGGGACTGCAACTCATGTTACATAACAATATGTCCGAAGTATGTCAGATGTAGTTTTGCCATCCTTGCTTCTAAGGAGCATGTTGGCTGTACTTCTTCCAAGACAGATTTATTTGTTCTTCTAGCAGTCCACGGTATATTCAACATTTTTCACCAACACCATAATTCAAAACTGTCAATTCTTCTTCAGTCTTCCTTATTCATTGTCCAGCTTTTCCATGCATATGAGGTGATTGAAAACATCATGGCTTGGGTCAGGCACACCTTAGTCTTCAAGGTGACATCTTTGCTTTTTTAACACTTTAAAGAGGCCTCTTGCAGCAAATTTGCCCAAGGTAATTTTAGGATTTAGAATTTCTACATCTGCATGATTTCGCCTGCTGCAGAAGTGTCCTTTTAATTTTTTTTTTTTTTCTGAACGGGGCAGACTTGGCACCATGAAGATGGCATTCTGCATGTGTATAAAACTGAATCAATCATATTTTACAGGAGTAATGAAAAAAGAAAGAGAGAGCGAGCATCAAATTTTTAAAATCGTTGAGCTCATGCAAGCCTCCATAGATGACAATATAACAATTCGATATCACTTTAAGAAATAGTTCAAGCATTTAAAAATGCTGAAAATTATCAATGTAATCAAAGGTTAAAACCTATTTCTGCCCAAAATAATTTAATTACAATTCACTTTAATTGAAAATTTGCCTAAAATTATCAAGGCAGAAAATAGCAAACAGGTTACTGCCAAGATATTTTGGACCATAATATTTTTGTTCACGGATTTTCTTGTTTTTGTGGTAGCATATACAATCAATTCTCAAGAAGTCAAGAATCAAACGTTACTTTTTGAATTATCCAAATTGTTGTTTATCTCATGTCTTTCCTTTCTCTCCCTTTTAACATTTTTATAAACATTGGCTCACTATGAGTAG
The DNA here is from genome assembly GCA_030035585.1 of Dugong dugon. NCBI lineage: Eukaryota > Metazoa > Chordata > Mammalia > Sirenia > Dugongidae > Dugong > Dugong dugon. The sequence goes on along the minus strand of CM057479.1, from coordinate 6,534,805 downwards.
TTAGAAAAATCAAGAAAATAAATTAAACTGTACCATTTTCACCATCATTAAAATTTTGGTTTACTTTCCTGGGTCATGAGTGAAGCCAAAAGCAAATTCCAATTGTCTGAATTTTGGTAACTTTTTACTAAATAGTAACTAACATGTTTTCTACTACAATGAATTCATTTGGGAAAATAATTCCTGAAACATTTTATAATTTTACAAATGCACTGAATCAATGGCATATTTAATTAAATTTTTGAAAGTTTTTTTAATAATCATACAAATTTGTATTAATATTCAAACATTTATCTGGGACTTGAGGGTCATTAAGCTATTCAATATTTTCTACCTTGTACAATAGAGAATAGCTACTTAAAAAAAAAAGTTGTCATTGGGTTGATTCCAACTTGCGGCAACCCCATGCGTGTCAGAGTAGAACTGTGCTCCATAGGGTTTACAATGGCTTCTTTTTTGGTAAGTAGACTTCCAGGCCTTTCTTCCAAGGCACCTCTGGGTGGCCTCACATTTCCAACGTTTTGGTTAGCAGCTGAGCATATTCACCATTAGCACCACCAGGGATTCCAGAATAGCTGATATTTGCCCTTAAACATTGATTTCATTTGAGCACACCTGCTATTGCTTAGTCTTCATAACATTTAACATGAATTTCTCTGATTTGAATATAATTAGTCTGCAGTTGTGATTCAGAGCATTAAAGCATAATATTTCCAAAACACAACAAGCCATGTATAATTAGATACTGATTAAGGGGTTAGATTACCTAGTAAACCAGTTTCTTCTTTGATTGCCTGCTTTTTGGAAATTCCCATGAGGCAGTGATTATATGTTATGATTGGCTGTGCATAACTTGTAATATTAGGCAGGATGACCAAGCACATTTTATACAAAGGTATAGCTAGATCATTGACATGTAGCTGAAAGAAGGTAGCAGTAGGCTGTTGGGCATTTCTACTAGTTAACAGGCTAATATTCTTTATTTTTTTATTTCAATGGAATTAAATTTTATTTCTTTTCTCCTTCTCTTTTGGCAGTGAAGACATTAGTGATATATCAAGATTGCAATTATAAAAGTCACAAGTACTGTTTTGACTAATACTCTTATCATGAAAAATACCACCATTGTATAGTTAGGAAATGTTTATTTTATTTTATTTTATTTTTTGCCACATAAAGATGAATTAAATGATTTTATAATTCTAAATGAACAGTAACAATTCAATGAAAATTACAACATTCAACATCTGGTGTTCAAGGTGAGAACTGTATTTGTATAGGTTCTTAAAGGAACTAGAAATGAGGTCATTAGCCCCTCAATTTCCAAAACAGGTGGTAAGAGTAGGTAAGAAACACGCCATGACAGACTGAGATGTCTGTCGTTGTTGTTAGGTGCCATCGAGTCGGTTCTGACTCATAGCGACCCGATGTACAACAGAATGAAACACTACCTGGTCCTGCACCATCCTCACAATTGTTGTTATGCTTGAGCCCATTGTTGCAGCCACTGTGTCAGTCCATCTAGTTGAGGGTCCTCCTCTTTTTCGCTGACCCTCTACTTCACCAGGCATGATGTCTTTCTTCAGGGGCTCACCCCTCCTGATCACATGTCCAAAGTAGAATGTCTAGATGTCTAGAGGCCATAATGAAAGTCCTGGACAACTGATACACCATAGTAAATGTTATAAAAACTAAGCAAGAGAAGATATGTTCTAATAAAAAAAAGTCATAACATTAAAGTCAGGATAATTATTGTATGGCATTTTATTTTTTTAAATATCATGCTGAATACGTCTGTTTGTTGGTTGAAAGGAAATGGCATTGTTTGAATTATAGACCATTAATTATAAATAAAGCATCCTATTTATTTAATTATGTGATGAATAAACCATTTCTAGTCATCGTAAGAACAAAAAATGCCCGTCGGTTTTACAACAATGTACAATACAACTGAATATTTCGTATTTTTTGGTGACACCAAGAAATATTTTGAAAAAAGAAAAGCATGTTATCTAAAATAGGCAGAGTCCTTCTCAGAGGTTAGAAACAAATCTCAACCATTCCTAGCTTCTCTTTATCCATTTATACATCTATCACTTGGGAATTTCTCTAAGCTTGTCTTTTGATGGAACCCTGATGACGTGTGGTTAAGAGCTCGGCTGCTAATCAAAAGGTCGGCAGTTCCAATCCACCAGCCACTCCCTGGAAACCCTATGGGGCAGTTCTCTGTCCCATAGGGTTGCTATGAGTTGGAATAGGCTCAATGGCAATGGGTTTGTTTGCTTTTTTTTGGTTTGTCTTTTGACAGTAGTAAGTTGGTATTGTTTAAATTGTCTTATGAGTGAGAAGTTTAGTCTGTATTTGTCATATTGCGGTGGTTAAGTTAGTGGAAATCAAGTACCTTCTTCATGTGTACTTTTAACAACTCCCCTGCTGTACCACTTTCTTCTGCCATATGCCTTTATTGAACACACAACTGAAAACCCCCGTATATCAGCTACAGTTGATTTAGAAACTATGAAGATTTACGTGTCTGTTTTCTAAGCGTACAAAAATTCATTGACAGAAAGAACTTGTAAATGTGAAACCAAGTTGTAGTAAAGAGGAAAAAGTCCATCCAGTGAGTTAAATGCCTAACAGGATTAATAAGGATATTCATTATTAATAATAAAGGATATGAATAATAAGGAGACCTGATGGTGTAGTGGTTAAGAGCTCGGCTGCTCATCGAAAGGCCAGCAGTGCAAACCCACCAGCCCCTCCTTGGAAATCCTATGGGGCAATTCTACTCTGTCCTATAGGGTAGTTATGAGTCGGAACTGACTTGATGGCACCTAACAACAACAACAGAATTCCCTTGTGGACAATTCACTATTTCAGTGGCTCCCAAGTATTTTTGTAAAATAGAACCAAAATATATTTACATAGACACAGACATCCTGATGTAGTTACGCTTGGCACTGACTCCTGAAAGGAAACCAATAAGTACAAGATGTTATATGAGGATAGAGATATTCCAGAGTCCTTCCCTTCCACAGCTTTAATAAATACAGCAGCATACGAGTAACAATTTTCATTTGAGTGACCACGTTTAATATCTACTTGGCAATATAATAGGCTTAGAGCCATGAGCATTATTGCAGACTTCTTCAGAGTCCGAAATATTACTGCTTCAGAATCTACCTTTTAGATGAATGACAATATGCAAATGAAAAATCTGATTACAGCATTTTTACATATGGTAATATACATGTCAATTAAATGCCAGATGCACCATAAGAGATAATTCATATTCATTTTATTTTAATTATAACTGCAGGGGTGACTTTCCTGGAATTAAGTGAAATGTGACTGGATTTAGGTTTGTTTGATTTTATACCTCTTCCCACTAGTTTAATAGAAAAAGAAGAAAGCGATATTTCTTTTCTTCAACTATTTTGAAGTTTTAGAATTGTAGAAATCCACTTGCTTCATTCTGACAGAAACAACAAATTAAGGAAACTTCTTGACTGACTCATTGTCAAAGAGAAAAATATTAATAATAGATATCCTACTTTGATTTTAAGGTTTTCCTCAAAATGTAACCAAATGTTAACTGTAAAAAAAAATTCCTGACCCCAAATTAATCCCACTAGTGGCTTTTTTTTAACCCAGAATTGCTAATCTTTTCTTTCCTGTTGGAAGCCAGGCTTACTCAATTTAAATTTCAAAACGTGTCACAGCTGCAGGTGGGTGGAAGGCCAGAGACTACCTTGTGACCTGATGTCAATTGATTTCAGTAAAAGAGGAAGAACAGGGGTCCATCAATCATGTAAGATTAGCCAGTGGTTGATCTTCTCTTCTCCCTCCTCTTTTCTTTACTAAAAAAACCCAAACCAAACCCACTGCCACTGAGTTGAGTCAGACTCACACTTTGAGAACAGCCTACCTCAAGGTATTTGATTTGCTTTTTAAAAAAAAATCAGAATGGTCTCCCTAAATGAACACAGAATAACTGCTCAGAATAGACCTTACGTTTCAATTTCTTTGAGTTTTAATTATTTTTAACATTAATATCTGTTTTTAAAATGTGCACCCAAATTTAATCACATTGTCACTTTTTGTCCAAATATTTTTTAAAACTTAAACTTGGTCTGAACATTTTTTCCCCATCAGTCTATCTACATAAAGAACTACTATTTTTGTTACTTCTGAAGACAGATGGAGATTCTATAGCCCTTGGATATTCAGGAACATTTTCTCTGTTATTTCAAATATTTACGTAAATGAATGTAGAGATTTTACTCAGATGATATCTTCGAGGACTTTTACTCAAAGTTTCTTGCAAAGTTGCTATCCTATGACCTTGTTTCCTTCAGGTAAAGAAAGAATGTTGTGTGTGCCCAAGCAACAGAAAGAAATTTTTTTGGAAAAGGCAAGATAAAAGTATTTTAACTATTTACGAGGTTTGTCTTCTATTTAAATAGGCAAAAATAGACTAATACATTTGCGAGAATGTCATTTAAAGAAAGGATTTAAATTATTTTTAGTCTATTTTAAAATGTTACATTTGTTATCATGTCTTTTATGCTGTGAAGCTAGGTAATCTACAGATATATTGAAAAACCCACTACGTTTTAAATTATGATCATGAAGTTTAGGTTTTTTTTCTAGCAATAAGAATATATTTTTAACATTTTAAATACTACTCCAACTATTTTTTTATTATATGGGCCGAATCTCAAAGTATGGTTTGTCCTTTGACATTATTGATATAACTGCTATGTTTAAGATTTAATTCCAAGAAGAAAAGAAAACGTGGAATGAAATTGTCATGCAGTGCAAAATAAATAAGGTCTATTAGCAGAATGGAAAACAGAGTACTGCATATCACAGCAAAATAATAGGATATCTTGATTCAGCTTGACCCAGGCTCATCTTGATGTATTTAGAATTAAAATTCTATATAGAAAACATATACTATTTCTTTTTCACTTGGCATCATCAACCTTTGAGTAGGTATCAGGCTCACAGACAGATTTCTCACATAGTTACAGAAACTTTCTTTGCATGAGTTCTAATAATATTTGTAGGTGGTGGTAAATTCTTAAAGAGTAAAAACCCAAAAGAAATACATAAGAAATTAAGCCCTCACAGTATGCAAGTCGTCAGTCCTTTCAAACCATCCATACTTACTCTTTACTTTTGCCATATTCAACAGTTTTTAATGTTATTGATACTTGGGTATCAGTCTAAAGAAATGTTAATAAATATATATCTTTTATAGACATGTAAAAATAGTCTCTTGTTTAATGCTATTGAGGTCTTCTGAAAGTTATCTTTTAGTACATATTTTTCTAAATGTATTTAAATCTAAAGGTTATTTTAAGAATATAAATAAGTTGATCCTATAAGTCTTTGATATACTACATATTTTGCTAAAATTTTCATTAGTTACTAAGAAAACAGATTAAAATAAAGAAACAGTCAACACAGTTTAAGATTATTAATTTGATCAAGGAAGTTGCATTTTTTAAAAACTATGTTAAGGCTAAATATCACATTATTCTAAAATATAATTGCATTTCAGGTTTATAAATAAACTTTCAAGACACTGAAATTTTTACTTGATGAAAATAATACTCAATGTCTTTCTCAAGTAATTACCCATGATGTCTGTTATTTTTATAGTTACTTTTTATTCCCCAAACTTATTATAATGCTTGAGACATAGAGTATCCAAAAAATGTTTATTGAATTACATTTTACATGGAATCAGGTCATTATCTTCTATTTACTACAACTTCTCATAGAAGTAAAACAGCGCTTAATAAATTAAATTAGTAGATGATAGTCTGAAATGAAAAGTTAGTATAAACACATAGGAGTTTAAAACTGAGAAAGATGTAGGCCATCTCCCAATGCTTTGTCCCTCACGCCATTCAACAAATGCCAACACTGAGATCTGATGAGGTTAAGTGATATGTTGGGTACATACATTATTTGCTTGAGATCGCACACACCATGTGTTTTAGTTACTAGCGCTGCCGTAACAGAAATACCCAAAGTGGGTGGTTTTACAGAACAGAAATCTACTTTCTCACTTCCTCACAGTCCAGGAGGCTAAAAGTCTGAATTCAGGCATGGCTCTAGGGGGAGGTCCTTCATTGTACATAGTCTTGGGAGTTCCTTGGAGTTCCTTCCCTTTCTTTGGCGTCCCTTGGGATTTCTTGACTTCCTTCGTGAGCATGTGTATGTCTCAGTGCCTATTCTGATCTTTTTATAACCCAGAGTGATTAGGTTTAGGGTCTACTCTACGTTGGTATGACTTTATACCTATGTAAAACAAAAAACCTTATTTCCAAAAAAACAAACAAACATATTTAGAAGTACAGAGGTTAGGATTCCAACACATATTCATGACAGACACAATGCAACCCATAAAATCATGATAGCTAGAATAATTATAAAATAATTTTTAATGCTATCACTACAAAAATCCAGAAAGAAATAAAAATCAGCTCTGATCACAGATCAGATTAAAAACAGTCCATTTGTCTATGGTCTATTTCCACCATGGAAAAAACAGGAAAAGGGACCTGTGTTTATTTAGAAACTATCATAGGTCAGGTTGAAGCTCTGGTAGCACAGTGGTTAAGAGCTTGGCTGCTATCCATAAGGTTGGCAGTTCGAATCCACCAGCTTCTCCACGGAAACCCTGTGGAGGCAGTTCTACTCTGTCCCATAGGGTCACTGTGAGTCAGAATTGACTAGACGGCAACGAGTTTGGATTGGTATAAGTCAGGTACTGTACAAGGTCTTTAGATACATGTACTCCTTAAAACAGTATTTGGGAGAATGCATGGCAGGCAAGGAAAGCTCTAGAATATGGAGCTTCAGGTCCTCAGGTAATACAACAAATTACATCTAAATTTCTAAAATATGACTTTAAACCTTTTAGATAATGATCCATCTCCCTTTCTTCACATTCAAATTCCTCAAAAGCTATCAGTCTAACTGATTCCATTTCTTTCCTTTGCTCTCTAATTCACTGAAATGTGGCTGTTGGGTCTAATACTTTAATAAAAGGGACAAATTTCAATATAATTACACTTCCCCACCAATGAAAGTTCCCTTTTCTCTGATCTGGTCTTTGATCAGAGCTGATTTTCCTCCCCTGGATTATAGGGTTGACTCTTCCTCTACCTGCCCACTGAATGCTGGTTTCCTATAGAGTTCCATTCTTCTTCCACTACCTTGCTTACTCTATAGTTTCTGTGAAGATCCCATCTACTCTCTTGGTTTCAATTCTCACCTGCAAATTGATAGCGCCATGTCACAATCTCCAGACCAGATCCTAGAGGTTTTGAGGTTCTGGTTTCATATCTAACCACCAAGTGAATACCTCATACCCAATGTGCCAATCAGAGACTCATCACCATTTCTTCTTCATGAACTTTTTTACTTTAATAGCATTACAAAATCAAGCATTCTAGAAATACAAGTCAATCTTAAATCCTTTCTAAGCTTCCTCCAGTACCTAATTAATTACTTATCCCTTAATATTTCCACAAACCATGTCAACTACCATGAACCCTCTTCATCTCTCACCTGATCTGCTGGATCCAAGTCACCTCCTACATTCTAGTCTGTACCATCTCCCACACATCTGTCACCATGACAGGGCCAAGGCGCAAAATCATACTATGTCAGGTCTCTTCTTAATACTCTTTCTCTAGCTTGTTGCTTGGAAAATTAAGCATTCGATAAATATTTGATGAATTAATTTATGAATAATGAATAAATTAATTAATTTATGGATGGTGAATAATTTAATTAATTTATGAATGATGAATAAATTATTTGCATGAATTCAATCACTGACATATGTAGTCAATCACTTTGTGGCATTAATACTGCTGATCTCTCTCTCTCTATTTTTTCCCCCACTAAACTGATCACTTTTACATGTTTTTAAAGCTTCCTTCATTGACTGCCCTTAACAGAATCATTTAAAAAAAAATTCTACTCATTAGAGTTTAGTTTCTGAGAGCAGGAAATGAGGAAGACCATGATAGACACAATAATTTCACCTATTCATATATATTCATGTTTAAAGCATAATTCTCTTTATAAAAATATTTATAGTAGTATTGAGGTGATCCCAAATTCAGTTGTGACAATTATCCCTATTAGTTGGAAAATTAAATTAATATTTTTTAAAGAATATTTTGAGATACTGTTTTCCCAGTGACAACTCCACTAAACGTTAGAAAACCTTGGGGGAAAAAAAAAAAGAGTATGCAATGACTTTTCTGTATGTTCTCAGGTAAGTAGTTTCTTCTCATTTAGTTTTACATAATTTCAAATATTAGATATTACAGAAATTAAGTAGCCTGTTATCACTGTTAACATGTACACACATTCACAGTTGAAATAAGAGGAACATGAGCTGCTAAGACAGCCCCCAACCCATCTCCATCGAGTCTATTCCCACTCACAGCGACCCTGTAGGACAGAGCAGTACTGCCCCACAGGGTTTCCCAGGAGCAGCTGGTGGATTCCAACTGCTGCCAGTGTCCCTGAAAAGTTTCGGTGTCATAGTAAGGATGAACAGAAATCCTTAGCTTCTTAAAATCATACCTGGCAATGTAGTCATTTTAAAATCATCACACTGCTTATAAGCAGTGAAAAGTTCTTCCTTTTAATTGGAGTGCATCTAATTTAGCATGTAATGGGTACATTAACGTGGGCCTAAGAAAAATTATTCTTATACATTATATGCTGAACGATAACAAATTCAGAGTGTCTCCTCTTTTCTCCATAAACTTTAGTGTATTAAAATTGTTAAAAGGAGATTTTTCATGTATTCCCTTAATTGTATGACAAATAGCAGTGGTATGGATCACTTTGAGACTTTTTCCAATTATACCTGTATCTTTATACTTTCCACTGTCCACTGCCCACTCTGACTATTTCGTGACAATCCTAATAGCTGGGACTAAATAAGTGAGGTACCACAGCTGATTATGTGTTTACATGAGCAGGAAGAGAATTATATCCAAGGCATGTTTTCTAATGGTTATAACAGTCTGAAAGTTTTCTTTACAAGTCTAAATTGCATTTTCCAGACAATCATTTCTGAAGATGATAAATTCAATGTTCTGATCAAAATGTCCAGCCTGATACAGCTATCATATTCATCATTCAAGACCATAAGCAGTGTGTGAGGGAAAATTTAAAACAATTCCAAGTAAGTGGAATATTAAGGCTTAAAGAACCCAACATATTTTAAGGCAAACAGTGGAGGGGTCCTATTACAGATGGTCATATGATCTGTCTGCCACCATTTGCTAAAATTCTCCCCATACTGGCATAATGTATGGTCTGGCTTTTCTGCTTAGTATTTGGAAATTGCCAGGGATATTGCTGGAGTTCCTTTGTGGTGCAAAAGATTAACACACTCTCATGCTAACCAAAAGTTTGGAGATTTGAGAGTACCCAGAGGCACCTCAGAAGAAAGGCCTGGAGACCCACAGCTGAAAAAAATCAGCCATTGAAAACCCTATGGAGCACATTTCTACTCTAACACACACAGAGATGCCAGAGTCAGAATCAACTTGATTTCAACTGGTCTGTTTAGATATTTAGCCATTACCCAAAAGAACAAACCCATTGCCATCAAGTGGATTCCGACTCATAGAAACTGTATAGGACAGACTAGATCTGCCCCGTTTAGGGTTTCTAAGTAACAACCTATGGATTCAAACCTCCAAACTTTTGGTTAGCAGCCAAATGCTTAAGCACTGCACCATCAGGGCCCCCTTTAACCATTAGCCCCTGAGATAATAAAGAAAGAGGATACTATTAACGCATGTGTGAAGAAAAGTAAACCCAGGTGACACCTGTGTATGTATGTGTGTGTTAAAGGGACATATAATTAGGTCAGGATCTGAAGGCAATAACGGAAAAAATCTTCAGTGGAGGAGAGGCTAAACTAAGGAAGAAGGGCAAGTAGCAAAATACAAGTTAGTATACAAGTTAGCAGATGTCTCACCATACTATGGTTTCCTCCATGGAACTAACTGGGAGGATAACCATGTATGTTACAGTCTCTAAAGAAGTTTAAGTGTCTTCTCATAGAAATAGGCAATTTTCTTTCCTGTTTATTACCTTTTTTTTTTTTTAAACTGGCAATATGCTTAATGCAATACTTATCTTAGGGAAAGGCCCCCTGCCTAGAAGCTGATCTCTTTGAAGTTATCCCAAGTCACTGAAAATGATAATGACTGTATCTTGTAAGTATATGACTCTATTTCTCCTGTTTCAGTCAGACATTTGCTTGTGACATTTTGATACATCTTGAAACTGAGATAAAGCTTAAATGACACTGCAAATATTGAGGGGATTACATTTCATATGTCCTCTGAGAACATTTGTATTTTTGTAGATAAGATGGACAGATTTTCTAGACCAGTCCATTTAAAAAGTCTACTTATTATCAAAGATACTAGCATAAAGCAGCACATTGTATTGCCTCAATGCCTTGTGACTTGCTATCAGATGCCCACACAAACCTGTGCCCTCACACCATATACACATGTACACGGCATTACTGCATAAATTGTGAGGCTGAATTAAGGCAAAGGTGTTTTCAATTAAGTTTTTTGTACAAGATCTAAGAAACTTCTATAGTAGATTCTCCTATCTATTTTCTTGTCTCCCGAACAATTCATTTCAAAGCTTTTCATTACATAATAAACATGGTGCAAGCACATGAATTCTGATGTGTACATTAAGGTCCGGTTGAGACCATCAATCTCATACTTATGAAAATTCTTTCTTTCCAGGGCTTTTGTTCTTATAAATAATAGCGGTAATATAAAGGGTATTGAATGGTGTAAATGTCTTTTTCCTAGGAAAAAGAAAAAGAAGTAGAAAATCTTAGAAAAGAAAAATAGTCAGTGTCAGGCAGTTCAAGCTAAAAACCAAACCCGTTGCCATCAAGTAGATTCCAACTCCTGGTGACCCTATAGAGCAAAGAAGAACTGCCTCATAGGATTTCCAAGGATGTAAATCTTTACGGAAGCAGACTGCCACATCTTTCTCCCGCTCAGGCAGTTCAGGACAATGTTAAATGAGAGAGGAAACTTTATCCTGACTGCCTTTTTATTTTAATGAAAATCGCTTTTACTGCTAACTGTAAAAATAATATCGAGTTATTATAATAATAGAAAAAGAGGTAAAAATTATCCAAATCTTACCACCTATCCTCTAGATGGTGATCATTATTAACATTTTGCTAGCTGTCTGTTCAAACTTTGATCTATGCATGCACACGTATACACACTCACACACAGGTGGAGACACACACACCCTCCGAATTGGTCATAGATGTGTTATTTCCTTTTTATTTAATTTTACATTCTGGGCACTAATCTCTTCTGGTTCTCTATTTACATCTTCAGTTTTGATCTCCTATCCTCTTTTGCTAAATCTCACCTTCTCGATTTCTAAATATGATGACCCAAGGCTCAATCCTTAAATTCTACATGCAACTTTCAGGTAATCACAACAAAAGCAAAAAAAAAAAAAACCAAACCCATTGCTGTCGAGTCGATTCTGACTCATAGCGACCATACAGGACAGAGTAGAACTGGCCCATAGGTTTTCCAAGGAGCGGCTGGTGGATTCGAACTGCCAACCTTTTGGTTAGCAGCTATAGCTCTTAACCACTGTGCCACCAGGGCACCAAGGTTTTAAAATAATTTATGGGCTTGCAGTCTTAAAATTTCTCCATAGAATTCCAATTTTATACAGTCTGTTGCCAAGATAGCATCAATACTTGATTGCTCCATGTGCATATCAAATTTAAGGTACCTCAAACCAATTTTTTTATGCTTTCCATCTCCAGAATGCCTCTCCCCAGTCTTGCATATATGAGTAAAATGACCATTCCATCAATCAGTCATTGTGGTCTTCGACTCCTCTGACTTCCACATTTTAGAATTTACTGTTCCTCTGCTAGGATCCTCTTCCTCCAGAAAACTGCACGGTTTGTTTGCGTCCTTATCTCAGCCAGGTTTCTGATCAAATACCTCTTTGTCATAGAAGCCTTCCCCCTCCATCTATCATCATTTACTAACCCTAGTTTATTTTTCTTCTCACTTTGCATGATCTGACATAATTTGTATTCCCCAATTACAATGTAATCCAAGATAAATGAGATCTGGGACTATTTTTTGTTTGTTTTTTCTGCTTTACTCTTAGAGTTTAGAAACTTACAGGATACATAGCAGACTCTTAATAAATACTTGATGAGTTTAAAAATCAGATATTTTATTGGCTTTAGTGCATTCATTAACATGAGTATATCAATTTATTTTACTGATGGATATTTGTGTTGTTTCCATGTTTTGAGAACAATAATATTTCAAACATCCTTATTTGATATGATTCTCTGGACACGTGAGAGTTTCTCTAGAAATATGCCTACAAGTAATATTAGACTGTATTCAGTGTCGTCTTTAGAAATATCACCAAAGTTCCTCTTTAAGGTGTTGATGTGATTTTGCGCCTCCACCAAAAGTCTGATTTCACATTTTTCTGCAACTCGATCAATAGTTCGGAGCCCTGGTGGCGCAGTAGTTAAGAACTCGGCTGCTAACCAAAAGGTCAGCAGTTGGAATCCACCAGCCGCTCCCTGGAAACCCTATGGGGCAGTTCTACTCTGTCCTATAGGGTCGCTATGAGTCGGAATTGACTCGACGGCAATGGGTTTGTGGTTTTTTTGATCGATAGTATTACCAGATATTTAAATTTTTGTAAGGTGAATGGGTACAAAATGCTATTTTATTATTTCTTGTTACTTTAAAGTTATTGGTGGTTTATTAGTGAGGTTGAGTATCTTTTCTTGTGCCTTTTTTGCTGTCACTGTTGTTCATCCAGTCTTTATGTGTGAATTTTAACGAGTAAAATGAGACAAAAAGCTAAGAAATATTAATTATTAAAAAGAAATTCAATGAGGAAACATACCATGGGTTCTTTACTTAAGTAAGTTGAATAGGGCAGGTTAGGATAATTATATCTGTATACCTGTAGGCATTTGGTAAGTCCCTGTCTTAATTTAATAGATCATTAAAAAGTTTCCAATTGCATACAAATCTGCAAATTTAAGTAACTTTAAACAGTTCCCATTATTTAGTCTAACTACATCATAATATAACAATATTACTCAAATGAGACCATAATCCAAAACTATAGCCTAACACCTCAGTTGGTTACTATGTGATAAGTGATTATAACTTAAATCAAATTGTGGACTCTGCTTCAAAAGCTGTAGAAAACTCACCTCTCTAGGAAATATACAGATTAAAAAAATCACCACGACATTCACAGTTCAGGGTTAAAGATGATGCAGTACAATGACAATTAGAAGACAAGAACACAGCAATCAAATTCGATTAAGTTTCTCTAGATAATCTGATACTCTCTTAGATAATATTCAAGGATATGTAACTTAGTCTGCTTACAGGAAAGAAACAAAGACAGAACAATGTCAACTTTTCAATGCCTCTGTCATATTTTCAATATTTCAGTGATAGAATGATTTCAGATTTTCATCCCAAAAGGAAAGTTGCCATTGTTGAGGGAGTTGATAGAAACAAGATTTCCCAAAATTTTAATGCAGATGAATGGCTTCTAAAGTGGAGGTCAGATAGTCTTATCACAATATATTATTTTAATAAAATATTCAGAAAAATAACATATTTTTTAATAGCCTACTTATGCCAAAGACTCAGATGCTACTCAGCCATCAGCTTATTTTATACCAGTTACTCTCAGTAATTGGTGTCTATTGTGTACCAGATAGGTACTGTTTTAGATTCCGGGGATATTGGTAAATAACATTAATGCCGGCCCTGACTTCAGGAACTTACAGATGAATGAAAGATAAAAACAAATAAAGTAGTATAAAATTCATTAGGGCAAGGATTGATTGATACTGCACCAGTGCTTTGAAATATCCTGATGCAAAATTTCAACTACACAGTGTTTGTTGGATAAATGAGTAAAATTGTAGGTAAGCGGGGTCTTGAAGGAAAATTAGAAGTTATCTTAGCCAAGAGCAGGGTGAAGGAAGTGTTTGTGTTAGTGTGGAGTACTGGGGCAAAGTCATTAAAGGACAGAATATTGCTAAATGAAAACAGAGATACTGGGGACTACAGGACACAGATCACATAGGTTTTCCTGGTCATGTGAAAGATTTTGGCTTTTATCCTAAGAAAAACACAGAGTCATAAGCCTTGTCAGTTGGGGACTTAGAAGGTCTGATTGCTCATTTAGAAAGATTGCTCTAGTTTCTGTCCAGGGAATGGTCTGGAATGCACCATGCCTCCTACCACTAACCCAAGATAGAAAAGGCCCTTCAGGAGGCTAAAACACTGTTCCAGGTCAGATATAATGGCGACTGGAGTTAGTGTGTTGCCAACCAGAATGGAAAGAAGTAGACGGATTCCAATGTAAGGATTTCCTCTAACAGAGACATGTGGATTTCAGGACTTGATGTAATCATAAAGATATTTTATCTATTTCTTTCACTGTCAGTTCAGGAAATGAAGCCTAGAGAGATGCAGTGACTTTCCCAAAGTTACACAACCCACTTGCCTTCCAACACAGTGTTTCTGCACTCTTTCTTGAAGAAGTATTTTAGCTAGCCTCTAGAGCTTTCTTTCTTGACTGACGCAAATGCAGTTAGCAATTATACATTTGATTAGGAGGCTTTGTTTCTTTATTTGTTTGCTGTTAATGGAATTATTAGATTATGTCCTTGACTACAATTTCTCATGGCGTATGGATATTCCATACAGTCAAACTCTTCATCACACTTTTCGAGGCACTAACACAGGACTTCATTCACAAGTATTTTAGGGCATTGCCTTATTTGTTAATCATAGTTTTGGAACTCCTAGAATAAAAAACAAAACACACAAATGCAACCAAAGAAAGCAAAAAATAATAATAATAATAATAAAATAAAGAAGAAGGATCATCTTTGCCTTAGAATAGGGGGGCCAGAATATGTTTCCTGATACAGCGAAATCCTTAGCTATGAATCAATCGTGCTGTGACATAAAATGAACGCCATTTGACCTAGAGTTTTCTTTCTTTCTTCGAGGTTTTCTTTCTTTCCTTGTTTTATTTCTTCTCTGCTCTCTCTCTCCCTGCTTCTCCTTCCCCTCTCCCCTTTTAACAGCATAATCTCCCCATTGTTTCCTTCAAACATTTTTATTTATAGATCAACAAGATTTGGACAATTCCTTAAAAATAAGGTTCATATGGTTCAAGTAGGAGCCCTGGTGGCACAGTGATTAAAGTGCTTGGCAGCAAACCAAAAAGGTCTGTGATTGGAACCCACCAGCTCCTCTGAGGTAGAAAGATGTGGCAGTTTGCTTCCTTAAAGGTTTACAGCCTTGGAAACCCTATGCGACAGTTCTACTCTGTACTACAGGGTTGCTATGAGTTGGAATCCACTGGACAGCAGTGGGTCACGGTTCAATTAAACACGAAGACTTCTGAACTGTATGTAATACACCTGGGTGTTAACCCCACCTCTGCCACTCAGAAGGTCTATATTTTTGAGCATGTCATTTAACCTCCTGGGGCCTTAATGAGTTTATGCATTAAATGATAGGTTTGGGCTAGAAGATCTATAGATTATTTCAATTCTAACCATCTATGGAACCTTGAAAATTGAATCTGGAATCTATATGTCAAATATTTACAGGTAATCAAAGCATTATGAGTGAAAAAGATCTGAGAACGGATTAATTACTGAGAAGCATGGACTCTTATAATGTAGGGTACACTGGACCAGAACATACCACTGCTAGCTTGGGGGCCTTGGGTCAGTCACTCAACCTCTGTGAAATGGTGTTTTCCCATCTCTTAAAGGGATAATGATAAACCTGTTTTCTCTGTCTCAAATATTTCAAGCAGATCGAATGAGAAACTGTAACAATCTATAATGTAGGCATTTATATAATGGTGAGATGTTTCATCAATACTTTCCTATTTTCCTGAAGAGCCTAGGTGGCACAAGCAGCTTGTGATAGGCTGCTAACATAAAGGCTGGTAATTCACACCCACCCAGAGGCTTGGCGGAAGAAAGGCCTGGCTAACTGCTTCCATAAAGATTACAGCTAAGAAAGCCCTATGGAGCAGTTCTACTCTGTAACACATGGGGTCACCACGAGTTGGGGGTTGACTTGAAGGCAGCTAACAACAAAAAATTGTCCTAATATCATAAAACAGATTTCATAGTATATTCTAGCTTGCTTTTAAATATTTGAAGATTATTTGAAAATGTAAAACTTAAGTTTGATTCTATAGTAGTTTGACTTTATTAACTAACCCTTCGTATCTAGCCCTGCAATTCACTTGCTTACATCTGCAAATTTTCAAATGACACCATCTCACCAAAGCCTCTCATAGCTTTACAAGACCAAGAAGTATAACTACATGAAAACACATGGTTCTCTACGTTCATATTTTATTAGAGATTTAATAATATATGCATATGCCATCATGTTTTCTTTAATAACTTATTGGACACTCTTCTCATTCTGTAGAGATGATTTGGCAAAGAGGCCTATTTAGTGAAAGAAGGGACAGAAAAGTTTTAACGGTTCTCATCACACAGATTCTCTGGACGAAGTCGTGTTTATGAAAGACAATTTTGGTAAGTTCAAAATTGTTCCTTATTGAGATTTCATTTTCGAAAAGGAAAAAAACCAAACAAACCTTACTCCTTAAATGATTTTATCAAGCAATGCTAAAATTAATCACAATGATCATTTTTTTCTTGACCGTATATGCATTTTAATAATTAGTTGTGAAATTTAAATGCTACCGAAATATTATTGTCAAGGCATTTATACTTGAAATACATTTCTTATTCACATTTTTCAAGTAACTTAGGGACTCATGCTACCATTTTCTCTTAGGAGAAAATCTGTAGAAATACCCATTCATTTCTCAAGAAGAAAGATGGTCATTTTCTACCTCAAATAGCCCAAATTTAAGAAGTTACTCTCAAGTGAATCGGAAAAGATGGCCAACTATGAGGTGTTGGTTTATAGTTTTGAAGCAGTTATGAGTTATTATTGCTGTTTTCAAAAGACTAGAGTCATCAACCATGGAACATCACAGTTGGTTTGAAATCAATGATATGGAATTATTTTTTTAATATGCCAACGTGCATCAAAAATACAAGAGAAAAATGGGTTAAGTAAAATTAGATAAGAAGGGCATTCCTCTCCTTTTAATAACAGATCAATAATGAACACATTAACAATGAGCCAGTTGTAAATCTGGCCTTCAAATCCAAGCTGGAGAAGAAAGCAGAACCAAAAACCAAAATACTTTGACTACCTGTGGGTGACCAGTGAGCAGTGGTATCTGTGTCTGCAGCTCCATTTTCTCCGTTGCCATCTGTGACTCCAAATGCCAGCAGCATTCTGATGAATACAGATATCTATTTTGAAAATGCCGTGCTTTTTGCACATTTTGACACTCTGATGACTTACATTTCATAAACGGTGCGCCGGGAGATTGTCACATTCTGCTGCACTGGAGGGGGAGGGGCAGAGCAAGGGTGACACACACACAAGTCACACGCAGGAGGATGTGTTTTAACTCAAAGAATTTATTTTTAATTGAGGAAGAAGTCATCCTCAATTTCAAATCTTCCCAGAAATAATTTGTCCTCTAACCATATTTGAAGATAAAAATAAATCATGCAGCTAAAATATGTGTAAGCCATTACAAAAAGCATCCAAGTACCAAAACCAGAAAACCAAACCCATTGCCACAGATCGATTCTGACTCATAGCGACCCTACAGGATAGAGCAGAACTGCCCCATAGGGTTTCCAAGGAGCGGCTGGTGGATTCCAACTGCCGACCTTTTGGTTAGCAGCCGAGCTCTTAAGCACTGCGCCACCAAGGCTCCATCTAAGTACACAGAAGTTAAAATACCAACACCACTCCTCTTCCAAACATTTTCTAAATCTATAACCTTTAGATCAGAAAATGATTGTATTCCTCATAATTGTATTCTTGCTGATAACAATAATAACACCAAAATGCAACCTCAGCAAAATGACTTTTTTTTTTTTTTTTTTTTTTTTTGCTTTTAAGGGAATGGAGGGGCTGTATTGGATTAGACATATTATAAGACTCAGAATCAAAATAAAAATAGTGCAAAGCTAATGTCATTCTGACCTGAATTAGTGGATTTTTCATTTCTCAGGAAACATACATGAACAAAACATTGCTGATTTCAAAAGAGTCTAGGGTGTGTGTTAGTTTACATGTTTGATGCTCTTTTTGGCAGTCTCAGCCAAAGACAAATAGGAAACTTAATATCTATAATTAAGCTGAGAGCAAAACATAGAAGGAGAAAAGAGGCAGAACACAACAACTTGTCTCACTAATACTGCAAAATATTTTTACTTTAGAAATATAAGTTCACAGCATGAACTTTATCTAAGCAAAATTGCTGTGCTCCTTCCAAGTCATCTGGTGACAGTGATCAACAGTGTGACTGTGATGAAGCTCCATTGAGTCCCTAAGATCAGATCCGAACTATGGCGTGGAATTCACATTGGTGTTTCCACCTGCAATCATCCTGTTAGCCATGAGGTAGCAACAATGCTACCAATAATAATTGTGATAGCATCATCTATTGAATGCTTACTATCTGCCCAACCCTATGGTAAGCACCTTTCATTAAAAAAAAAGTATACCCTATAGTTGATACAGTATTGTTCCTGTTTACAGATGAAAAAGCTGAGAATTAAGTTTGCTGATCTGTCCAAGGTCACCAGTCACTTGCGGAGTCTGATCATGGTTGCTCCAGCAAGGAGCTCTTACGTGCTTTGCACTGTGAGCTCCAACAGGACTATTTAAAAAACTAATAATAAGGTGCTGCTCAAAGCATGACTTCCATTTGTGACAAGGACATCGATTGATTTAATCCCATCTGTGTTTTCCTTAAATCAAAATTCTAAGAACTTGATGTGCTTCTCGTCCTGTGAAATACTTTAAGCTAACTAATACTGTTCATGGCATTAAATATGTAATACATCCTCCTGCTCCTTTTCCAGAGTAACTGGGTGTCATTGCCGACTGTTTCCAAAAGAAATAGACACTCTCCTACCTTCTTGTTAACTGTGGGGGTTTATAATAGATTAAATGCCAATTTAATCATTAGACTTATTTATGTAATTGTATCTTATTATGCTTTTTGTTTTTACTATTTCCATCTACTGGCTTTCACAATGTATATTAGCTACGGATTTCATAAAAAGAAAACAAAATTGGTTAAAGAAAATAGGACTCTCTTCCTAAGAAAAGAATCCTAACTTGGTACTTATTGCTTCTTAGAAATCTCCATCTAGATGCTTATGTGACTGTGTACTGTTCTATTCTACAGGCTGATGAGATGGTTTATTTTTTTCCACATGGCGTGTTTCTAGAGAACTAGACAAGGGTGTTTCAGATTAAGCAGAGTGGGATCCAGTCTCGCTGCTGCTGGGAAAACATCTCCACACAGTGAAACATATTAGTTGAAGAAAACGTCTGTAGAAACATTCTGTAGCACACAACCTGCTCCCATGCTGAGAAGCTAATGCCTTTGCCACTCAGGCACCAGTTAATTCCTTCCAAAACCACATGTACACCCAGCCAGCCTGTATCATTTAAATCATAATCCATCATGGGACACAAAGCTGGGGATGTTTGCATTTTAGTATTCAATTGTGAAATCTCCAACAGATTTCCTGAGATACGCTAGAGAACATAATTCTTCAAATATATCTATACTGCAGGCAAAATATACAATTTGAGGAAAATGTGTTTTCTACTGCTTAAACTCACATGTACCTTAAAAAGTCCCCAGATGAGCATATTGTAATCCTTGCTACAATTACGACGGCACTAGCGTTCATAACAACTGAATTAAGTAGTGACTGTGGATTCCTTTAGCTCTCTGAGGAAACATTCTCTGTCTCCCTACCAATTTTGTATTTTTAACATCTTTTGAAAGAAACCATTTAAAGCATGTTTCATGATAATTTTTTTAAAATCCAAGTTAAAACCTTTAATTTCTTTTTTTTATTATACTTTAGATAAAGGTTTACAGAACAAATAGTTTCTCAAAACCTTTCATTTCTTAATACAAATCTTCTTTCCAAACTGAACATTTATGTAACCTTAGTGCCTTGCTTTGATGAATAGAATGGGTTGGAAGTGATGCTGCATGCATGACTTTTGAGATTAGGTTATAAAAGATAACACAACTTCCACTGGGATTCTTGCCCTTAGAACACAGCCACCATGTTGTAAGGAAGTCCAAGCCACATGGAGAGTCTATCTGAGGGTCCTAACTAAGGTCCCAACTAAGGTCCCAACTAACAGCCAGTATCAATCACCAGATATACAAATGAAAGAGCATCCAGATGATTCCAGGGCCTCCTCAAGCCACCTCAACTGATGTCCAGTAAAGACGAACAGAGCTTACAGAGCCCCGCTCAATTGCCAAATGTGTGATAAAATAGATGTTATTGTTTTAATCTGTTACGTTGTGAGCTGACTTTTTATACCACAATACCTTACCAGAGAAGATTTTGTTACTGAAAGCTGGATGTGGCCACATTAAAAAACCTAAAATATGTATGAGTAACTTTGGGACTGGTTGGTGGATGAAAGCTGTACTTGGTGATATACAAGTTATTCTAGAAATGTAAGCAAGGATGATATAGAGTTCTAAAATCTAGTGTAATCAACCACATTTAAAAACAAATGCAGAAAAAGCATATGATAATCGCAACTTATTAAAAAACCCAATTCAATAAACTCTCCATTCCCTTTTTTCAAAACATCTTTGTAAATCGTTGTCAAAGAGCATAATAACAGGATGAGCAACTCACTTGGAGAAGATATCTGCATGTACATAACAGACAAATAATAATTATCCAGAATATATCTGTATTTATCTAAATAGATGAAGAAAAATAGAAATATGAGCAGAGGAAAATGGAAGAGACAATTCGAACAGCAAAAGGAAGACAGATAGGTGATGGTGATGATGGACAGAAGATGGTAGAGAGAGAAGAGAGGTGGGTAGACAGATGGTAGACAATCAATTTAGAAGTAATTAAGAAATACAGATTAAATTACAATGATATGCTCTCCTTCTGCTATCAGTTTTGCGCAAATGTAAATGATCTGAAAATTCAATGTTGAGAAAAACGTGGGGAAAAAGGAACTCACAGGTACTGCTGGTGGGAGTGTAAAATGGTACAGCCACTTTGGAGAGCAACTTGGTGGTATATATTATATACCATATAAACCGAAACCAAACCAAACCTGTGGCCCTCCAGTCAATTCGGACTCACAGCGACCCTATAGGGCAGAGTAGAACTGCCCCATAGGGTTTCCAGGGAGTGGCTGATGGATTCGAACTGTCGACCTTTTGGTTAGCCACCAAAAACTCAACTACTGTGCCACCAGGACCCCATGTACCATATAACCAAAAAAAACCCAAATCCATTGCCGGCGAGTCAATTCCGACTCATAGTGACCCTATTGGACAGAGTAGAACTGCCCCATAGGGTTTCCAAGGAGTGACTGATGGATTCAAACTGTCGACCTTTTGATTAGCAGCTGAAGTCTTAACCACTAAGCCACCAGGGTTTCCTATATATCATATATGACCTATAAATTCTCCTTTTAAGAGTATACACTAGAGAAACGCATATCTTTGCAAAAGGAGATTGGAGATTTATACAAGGATGTCCATAATACCATTGTTTATAAAAGAAGAAATTTAAAAAAAAAAAACAAAAAACAGTCTAAATATCCATTTATCTAAGTGGATGAATATGACAATGAGAACACTTAAAAATTGTATCAGTGAAAATACCTCAAAAACATAATTTTAACTAAAAAATTACAGTATGACACATATAGTATTTTGTCATTTGGAGCCATTAAACAGATACGATGCCATGATATATATTGTTTCTGAATACATTAATATTCCTGAAAATGTTGAAAATAGTACTGGAATGATATACTCCGAATTCAGGTCAGCGATTGCCTCTGGGTTGTTGACAGTAGTTTCAAAGGATTTGAGCTTTATGTGTATTATTAAAGTTATACTAAAATATCAATAAAGCATTTATTTGGAATGGAAATGAAACAAAACAGTCTCTGGGAAGTAGGCACATTGAGCCTATTTGTGGGTGATGTCAACCTTCAAATCAGTCATCACAGTTCCCTAATTCTGCAAATAAGGCTTGAAGAATGAAGGGATCACCATGGATGACGTCTTTTCATCACTCCAGGAGTGGGAACTGAGGCAGGGGATACTGAATAGCCCTGGGAATTGTGTTGGTTTTGTCTGCGGAGGAGTGAGGTGTCAAGAAAGCTGCTCCGTTGTGACTGGAAACAAGATGGCGCTTGCCATATGTAGCCGAGCAAGAAGATGGAGTGAGAGAAACAAAACAGAGTGCAAGAAAACTGAGCTTACTCTCAGCGGCTAGAATGTGGATATCTTACAAGCAGAAACTGCCCTTTTAGGTTTAACTATTTTTATGGTGCCTTTTCTGTGATCATTTCCTGTTTGTTCTGCCATGATATTTAACAGTTCTTTTGTAAAATGCCAATCTGTCTCAGCTGCGGTAAGCAAAACCAAGGAAAGGTGTTTTAGTGGGAGTTTTAAAAGCAATTGCAGCCTCCCAGGAGGAAGCTGGGAATTCAGAGTGGCAGGCATCAAAGGAGGGAACTCAAAGGAAAAGATGAAACTCATGAAGGAAGTTCCAAACTTGTTTATTTGCTTCCCCTTCTCACCCAGTCATCGTAATTTTGGAACTTTCCTCCGCTAAAACTTTGAAATCTTTTGTTTTGTTAATTTGGCTCTTGAAACAAGAGGAGGCGTACTAATATTCAGGGGCAACCACTAACATTCCATCCTTCTCCATTCTTGGGAACGGGAAGAAAAAGAGGGCTGGTTTATCTGACCGGTAGCTGGCCCCGGCAACAGCCCTGATTGGCTAGTGTACTTCATTCTCCCGGGTCACCTTGTAATTCCCCTTCCTGAGGCTCTAGACGCGGGTCCACAGTGGGATGCCCAACTCAGAGTGTCCCATCAAACGTCAAAGAAAACACGACAATGAAGTTATTATGTCAAAGAGGGAGGGACTCAATTTAAAATACCATTTTTCTAAAATAGCTCTATACTTTATCGCTTAGATTTCAGCCTACATTGTATTTGAACTACTTTGGTTTTCCTAATTCTGAACCCTTCCCTCATTCGGCTACACCAGAGGAATAAATCACTACTTCATCTAAGTGTCCATATTGTCAGGTGCCGTTGAGTCTGTTCCAGCTCATAGTGACCCTATAGGACAGAGTAGAACTGCCCCATAGGGTTTCTAAGGAGCGGCTGATAGATTCGAACTGCTGACCTTTTTGATTAGCACCCAAGCTCTTAATCACTATGCTACCAGGGCTCTGTAAGTGCCTGTAATTCTTAGCAAATTCTTGATTCGGTTAACGCAATTCCTTCCCGGTTACACGCAGGAGTAGATCTACATGTGCGTCTATGTGTTTCTTTTCTGTGGTAGACTGTGCACTTTGAAAGTAGAGATGCATCTTATTTTCCTTGGTAGCACCTTGTACAGTGCTTAGCACAAAGTAGCCATGCAATAAAATTTTCAGGTCAATTTGAAATAGAGTTTCTTGGAAAGAACACTGAATTTAATCAGGAATCAGAATTTTCATCCTACGTCTTATTGGAGGAGGAAGAAGAAAATAATCTACCTTGGTGGAGCGATTACTGTGTGCAGGTGCCATGTTCATTACTTCTTTTGACATCTCGTTTAACCCTTCTGGCAACCCTGAGAAGTAGACATTGCCTCTGTTTTATAATTTGATACTCAGAAGGCGTCAGGACTGACTCATCTTTTACAAACTCTTTCCACCTATATTGTTGTTGTTGTGTGCCATCAAGTCGTTTCTGATTCATAGCGACCCTATAGGACGGATCAGAACTGCCCCATAGGGTTTCCTAGGCTGTGATCCTTATGGGAGGAAATCGCCAGGTCTTTTCTTCTGTGGAGCTACTGGTGGATTCGACTGCCAACCTTTTGGTTAGCAGCTGAGTGATTAACTACTGTGCCACCAGGACTCCTTATATTAGTCAACAGCATATCTTGTTTATACACTTTTCTCAGGAGATTTGAGAGTAGGATGTATGTCAGGATGCTAGAGGACTCTGAGTAGGGGTATAAGGGAGGGATCCTTCTTTCAGACCAAAGCTAAATCTCTCATAACACAGCAAGACCAAGCATTCTTGAAACATACACTCTCTTACCTAAAACTGATCACTTTAACTGGCATACCAAAAACACTGATAGTATCATCTCCTCTAGAATCACCAGAGACGGAAGAAATGCTTCTCTACATGTATCCTATTTATAAGCGCTTAAGGTTCTTGTTAAATAAGCAAGTTCCTGGCTGCTTCTTCCTCCTCATGCTTCAAGATTCTGCTGTGAAGGCAGCAGAGTGAATTGACTAATAGCTTGAACTCTGGAGTCAGACCACCTAGTTCTGTGTCTTGGTTCTCTCACTTACTAGCTGTGTGGTCTTAGCCGAGTTATCTAAGCACCCTTGCCTCACTTTCCACATCTGTAAAATCGGGATAACAATAGAATATAACTCGTAAGGTTGTTATGAGGAGTCAATGAAACAGTATTTGTAAAACATTTAGAACCATGTCTGGAACATAGAAAAATACTATTAAATGTTTATTAAATAAACAAATTCAGTATTTTCTGGGGAAAGGTAGGAGTTTGTCCATGGACCACATATACTCTCTTTTTCTACTCTGAAATACTGGGGTACAGCTACCTATTTTTGAAACTTTGTCCTTTTCTTCATTTCAATCCCACACTTCTTTTTGTTTCTAAACGCCAACACGAGATATGAAGCTGCCATCTCAGAAATCAACCTATATAAAACTGACCTCCTCATCTCCCTTGTGTCAATTCAACTAACGCTTTGTATGTGTATATATATGATCTTTTTTTTTTTTTTTTAAATCAAGGGGCAAAAACAGTATCTCCGAATTGATCTACTCTCTCTACAGTAACACAGCACTTTGCCCATAGTAGATACTCAATAAAGCTTAAGCTCTCTTTCCCAGGCTTTGCTCCCTGGGTATATCATTTTCAGGTCTACTGGCTCACGTTTGCTTTTACTGTTCCTACTGCCTAACTACTCTGCCCCATGACTCTTCCCTTGTCTAAATCCAGCCATTATTTCATAAACCTCACGTGTATCAGAAACTCACACTGTCCCTTATAGCCCTCCCTACTTCAATTCCTGTAGCTCCTGAAGCCTACAGGATGACCTTATTAGCTATTGGGTAGGGAACAGATCACAAGGGCACCAAGATATTGATCCCCTCCATCTTCAGGGTCATGGTGCATGGCCTGGGGTGGCTGGAGCCCAGGAGCCAATTATTTCCATCTAAACCAGTCTCACTGGCACAAATTTATAGAGGCGTTTTCTCTGTGTGCCCCGATGTGGGAAGGCTGAGGATCATTGGTCTATAGTCATCTGATGCTTAGAAACTACTAAAATTATTATTTTTTAACGTAGATGTCCCTTCTGCTTAGTTAAATTATAAACCTTGCAAAGACTGATGAATATTCTTATTTATGCCTTCCTTGTCTAGCATAAAGCCAGTGAAATGTAGTTCTTAAATCAAACTTTCCATGGCCTGGGATTGAAGTGGGCATAGTGATATATTCTGCATAAGACTGTTGTAAGGATTCAATGAGTAAATGTATCCAAAGTGCCTGGCACACAGTAGGTGCTCAATAAATGACAGCTGCTTTCTCATGTGACTTGTAGGCTGCTGCTAAAAATAATGGAGATGAGAAAGTTGATCTCTGCGTCAACAAGATAAAAACTTCCCAGAAAAGAAAAAAGCTATTAAAAGTTAAAAATAGAACGTTTATCAGCATTGACAAAATCATTTTGATTCTCCTGAAATCCAGATTTCTGGGTTTATGGAATTGGGGTGACCCACCCAGGCCATCTGCCTTCAGGTGTCCTTTTGAACCTTGAAGGAAGTGATTCCCTGGAGTCACCTTCAGGTCAAACAAAGCTTAGTAAGCAGCTTCAGTGGAGACCATTTTGCCCAAGGCATTGGGTTCTTCTGGAAAATTATCTATGTGCAGCCAGCTTCAAGAAGCAGGAACTCCAGGGTGTGGCTAGAGGCTGCTTTTTGGGATATATGGCACGTCCTTGATGATCCTGTTTCGGTGACAGAAGGACCCTGAAACCCTGCCCTGTGCTTCCATGCTATCTCTTGAGAAATTAACATAACAAAGACCTATATAATCCTCTTTCACTGTTCCCTCTTCCAAGCACCCTTCTAAATACTTTTGGTTTTGACTAGGCCTGATTCCAACTGTATCTACTCACAATAAATATATCCTGTTACACCAATTTTTGGTGTTTCTCTGCACATTTAGGTTCTGACAATATAAAAATGAAATTTGGAATGTTAAGATTAAAATCTCAGAAAACACAAACACAAGCACATACACAAAGTGTGCACTCGTGCGTGCATGCATACACACACACACACACACACACATACACTGCTCTGCCTAAGTTTAAAACGCATACCTAATGCCTAGCAATTGAAATCTGTCGGTATGCCTTTCTGACAGTCAGCCTGTGCTTTGTGAGAACTGCACTGGGCGCGTATAGGCCATCGTTCTTAGTATTCCTGAAGCATTTAGTTCGGTAAGTGCTAAGGCTTTTGCTGCCAAATGTGCTTGCAACCAGAAATTTCTATTGAAATAAAAAATACATCTATATCTTCTAAGGCCATTAATTTTCTTGTCCTTTTGATGGGAAAAAAATGTTAAAACTGAAAATAAAATACAAATATAGGTTTGGATACAGAATTCAGGAAAGCCTTCTGAAAGCGGAACTGTTAAAATACAGAACTGAGATAACAAGATCCTTACTCTTCCTTCTTTTAGTCCAAAGTAAATGTCAATAGCTGTGATTTCATCCATCCTTTGTAGAACAAATGTCAGATGAGCTGGCATATTAGAAGGCACACAGTGCTTTGGGGTCATCAGGAACAGTGGTAGAAGAAAAAGAACAAGTCAGTCCCACGCTACCCAGGAACTCTCTCTTGCTAAAGCCTATTGAGCATGACCACCAAAAACAACCTGAACAACCCTTTCTTGAATTCACCTGTCCCTGGACGACAAAAATCTCTTATCTTTTTTTGCAGTCATATACCACCAGCAGAGTGAAATGCAGAAATAACATGTAGGTCTGAAAAAATAAAAGGCTCTTATAAAGCAATTATTGTTTGTTTCTTTTTTTCTGTGTATAACATGAAACAATCATTCTTAAGAATTATTTCTTTTTTGAACCTTGAAGGAACTGAATCCCTGGAGTCACCTTCAGGTATACACAAAATGGGATTTCCCCAATACATACAATTAAGGGCACATTTTGCAAGCTAAATTCATGTTAGACACATTTAATTTGTCAGGAGATTTTAGAATTCAAGTAAAGGACATTACGCATTTTCCATTTTCTTGTTTCCTTTAATGTGAACATAGTCATATTTTTGTAAATTTAACCATGAGCAATTAAAAAAGACAAACCTAGCTCCCACTTTAGAAAGAAATCCAGATATATTCTTTGATACGGAGCACTTTTGTTAATGCTCTGATAAATAGAAAAAGAAACAAACACACTGCCATCAAGTTGATTCCAGCTCATAGTGACCCTATAGGACAGAGTAGAACTGCCCCTTAGGGTTTCCAAGGAGCGGCTAGTGGACTTAAACTGCTGACCTTTTGATTAGCAGACAAGTGCTTAACCACTGCACCACCAGGGCTCCCTGATGAATAGAACCACTCAATTTGTAACTCACTGATGATACTCAACTGTCTCAGTGGAGAAGAGTCCTTGTGCCAAAGTAGTTAAGCACTTGGCTGCTAACCAAAATGTCAGAGGTTGGAATTCACCAGCCACTCCATGGGCGAAAGATGTGTCAGCCTGCATCCATAAAGATTACAACCTTATGGGGCGTTTCTACTCTGTTCTATACGGTCTCTATGAGTTGGAATCGACTTGATGGCAGTGGGTTTGGTATCTTAATGGAGAATCATTAGTTAGAATCATTCTGTGGAGAGAATTCTGTATCTTTTCTTTTTACTTCAGTGAGGAAGAAAAGAATGCTTCCTATCACCACTTGTATAACAACTTTAGGTAAGGAGGTAAGAAGAAAAAATTCTGGAGAATTGAAAATCGCCTGACAATCACCACAGTGGGTGGTGAATGGCCAGGCAAGAAGAGTTCAAGTGAAGATGAACCACAAAGAAGTAGCCCGGGGACACCAGTGAGTTAGAGAAGGCAACAAATAAGGAAAAGGGCCACAAATCGAAAATAAGTAAGTTGAGGCAGGAAAGCCATATAGGTAAGGCAGTATGTTGTTGTCGTGTGCCATCCAGTCGACAAACTGAAATAAGAGGGTCACTGAAAGAGCAAAACTATGAGATGACTGTTGTTTTAGGCGTCCTGATATTTTTACCACTCCCCTCCTTCCATTTTTCTCCGTAGCATTCGTACGAGCACCTTCACCATCTTGTCTCCATGGTGACCCCTGATTGCTTGTACTTTGCCATTCGGAGTGACTGACATGCTCCAGGAATTTTGTGATCATGTTCCCTTGTTGAAATTTTCCTGTATCTCATTCTTAAAAATGATTGCTACAGCTAACTAAACTGATAAATAATAAATGCATCAAGCAATTACTGAAAAAAAAAAAAAAAGAAACAAAAAAATACATTCAAAGTATGAATCTGTGATTGTGGTAAGCACAATGGAGCATATAAACAGAGTGAGTCAAACTACTAACCAGGGGTGCCTTGGAAGAAAGACATGGCAATCTGCTTCTGAAAGGTCACAGCTTTGAAAACCCTATGGAGCAGTTCACCTTTGCAACACATGGAGTCACCATGAGTTCGAATCGACTAGACGGCAAGTGGTTTTTTGGAGGCTTTCAAGGCAAGAGAGTCAAGAAAAGTCTCTTTGAAGAGAGGAGATTTGAGCTGAGATCTGAATAAACCAGAAGAACCAGCCATTCATAATGTTGGTCAAAGCATTCCTACATAAGACACAAGGAATTCAAGTGCAAATTTTCCAAGACAAGAAAGAGACTGATATGAACTAGGACATGGCAGGAGACGAGTGTGACTGGAGTGTCAGGAACCAGGAATACGTGACAGGAGGTTAAGTTGCAGTGGGAGGGATGGGCTGTAGCATTGGCAGGCGTAGGGTTTAGGTCTTATCCTAAGTGCAAAGGGGAGACCATTACAAGTTTTAAATAGAGTGTGACACATTCTAATTATACTTTAAAAAGATCAATTTGGTCACTGTGTAGAAAATCAATTAGAGCCAGACCAAGAGTGGAAGTGAGAGACCAATTTCAATGCTTTCACAGCAATCCAGGTGCAAGAGATGAAGGGGCAAGGACTAGGATGCCGGCAGCAGAGACAGAGAGGAGCGGCCAGATTTGAGACACATTTTGGAGGACTTGTGGTGGACATCATGGATGCTGGGGTTGGGGATTTGAGACACATTTTGGAGGACTTGTGGTGGACATCAGGGATGCTTGGGTTGGGAGGGAAGGAATTAAGCATTGCAATGACCACTAGGTGGATGACAGTGTAGTTTAGGAACACGGGGGATATTAAGGATAAGATTGAGGATTACAGGGTAGAGAGTTGAGGATTAGCGTGAAGGAGTGCGAAGGAAATAAGATTGGCAGTTTGGACATGTACTAAGAGGTAGAAGGAGTCTGGTGGTGCATTGGTTAAGCAGTCGGTTGCTAACTCAAAGGTTGACAGTTCCAACCCACCAGCCGCCTCAAAGGAGAAAGACGTGTCACTATGCTTCCATAAAGATTACAGCCTTGGAAACCTTATGGGGCAATTCTACTATGTCCTGTAGGGTCACTGTGAGTTGGAATCAACTTGACAGCAATAGGTTTTTTTGTTTCCTTGTTTGTTTTTTAAGAGGTGGAAACAATGGTAAAGATTTGTTGATTTTATTTCTTAATAGTTCTCATATCTGCCTCCTTCTTTTCATTCCTACTATTGTTACTCTAGAAGATCCTCACCTGACACCTAGAACAGCACTGTCCGACAGAATTTTCAGCGATGATAAAAATGTTCTACGTTTGTGCAGTCCAACATAGTAGCCACTTGCCTCATGTAACTATGGAGCACTTCAAATGTGACTAACCCAATTGAGAAATGGAACTTCTAATTTTCATTTACTTATGGTTAAAGTACCTCAGGTGTCTAGTGAGAACCTGATTAGGGCAATGTTTGTCTAGAATATTACCCAAGTCTTCTATCTACAGAAGTATGGAAATTATGTTTATTAGGTTAAACCAGTTCAAGACGTTGTTGTTGTCGTTAGGTGCTGTCCAGTTGGTTCCGACTCATAGCAACCCCATGTACAAGAGAAAGGAACACTGCCCAGTCCTGCGCCATCATCACAATCGTTGCTATGCTTCAGCCCACTGTTGCACCCACTGTGTCAATTCTTCTCGTTGAGGTAGTATTCATCTTTTCTGTCCCCAGTTCAGGTAGAAACACTCAGGCATTGAAGTAGTTAAGATATGTGCAGAAAGGGTGGAAAAAGTGTGAACTCTGGGTCATAATAATCAGCTTTTACTACATCAAAAATGTGTTACATTGATTAGGAGCAACATTCCATCATAAAGTTTCACACTGTCTTACAGCAGAACCATGTCCCTACAGAACCCTGAAAATCAATAGGGATTTTGCAGGAAAAGAGCTTGATGACAGAACATTCAAACTGTATTACCTCAGAATGTAAAACTACTCTCTTACATATTATAGTTTTAGGTATTAGATTACTGTTAAATACGTCATCTGTTGCTAAACTCAAATTTTAATGATAAGAGAAAGAATTACCTGTCTAAATAATTCCAGATTTATACAAAAGTATAGGCCATTTGAACTAGAAGGTATTTAGAGATCACTGAGTATTAAATGGGGCAACACTGGCAGAGAAAAGCTAAGTGACTTGCTTCAGGACAAACAACTAGTTAATGGCAGAACTAGGACAAGTCTAATTTCCTTACTCCTGATGTGCATCTTTAGGCTTCTAATATAACCATGTTATCTGATAAGATTAGGCCAAAACGACAGAAGCCAATACAATTTTTCTTTACTAAGAAGACCAAGGCAGAAATTTCATAAGCTCTAAGGCCTGGGGATTCTGTTTTCCTGTCAAGTTCCCCATATCATAAACAGATTGGGGGTGGGTGGGAAAAACAGGTGTCCTTCATTTTGTCTGTTTGTTTGTTATTAAGTAATCTGGCACATATCAATTGAACATTTTTTTTCTGGCATTTGCCAATTGGCTTTTATAGGGCCTTTAAAACTGAATAATCACTAACTGTGATGTTTGAAACCTGGTCCAAAAAAACCCTCCTCTAGAACAGAACAAAAGATGCTCATCTTAGCCAGGAAGCTTATCTTTGAAGTCCAAAAGGACACATTGGAACCACAATTTGATGGTGAGCCAGAGAAGGGATTCCAAAAGGCTAGTGACGATATGGTCAAGTGGGAAATATCCCTGGTATTTAAAGCTATCAATACCTGAGACACAAAGAATCCCATCATACACTAACAGAGATCATCTACGTGGGCAATAATGCACTATTGTTTGAATGAGACAGGATAATCTTTAATTGTGTGTGTTGGCTGGTAATTATAAGAGGAACAGAAAATGCTCCAGCTCTGCAGTTCTATAATTGAATGTTCAGAAATCTTTAACAAGATTGTTTACCAGCTAGACCCTTTATCTGCCACATTTCTCACCTTTATCACCCACAACATTTCAAGATTTATCCTGAAGAACAACCCTGTTAGTGACAGGATAATATCCATATGCCTACAGGGAAGACCAGTTAATATGACTATTATTCAAATTTAAGCACCAACCACTAATGCCAAAGAAGAAGAAATTAAATATTTTTAGCAAATTCTACAGTCTTAAATCAAAAATTTAATCAAGATGCATTGATAACGACTGATGATTGGAATGCGAAAGTTGGAAACGAAGAAGGATCTATAGTTGGAAGACATGACTTTGGTGAAAGAAATGACACGGGAGATAGCAAGATAGAATTTTGCAAGACCAATGACTTATTCATTGCAAATACTTTTTTTCAACAACATAAATAGCGACTATACATGTGTATCACACCAGATGGAATACACAAGAATCAAATCAACTACATCTGTAGGAAGAGACAATGGAGAAACTCAATATCATCAGTCAGAACAAGGCCAGGGGCCGACTGTGGAACAGATCATCAATTACTCATATGCAAGTTCAAGTTGAAGCTGAAGAAAATTTTAAAAAGGTCACATAAGCGAAAGTACAACCTTGAATCTATCCCATCAGAATTTAGGGGCCATTTAAATAATAGATTTGATGCATTGAACACAAATGAGCAAAGGTCAGATGAGTTGTAGGATGACATCAAGGACATCACACCTGAAGAAAACAAGAGGTCATTAAAAAGATAGGAAAAAAAGAAAAGACCAAAATGGATGTCAGAAGAGACTCTGAAACTTGCTCTTCAATGTAGAGTAGCTAAAGTGAATGGAAGAAATGATAAAAGTAAAAGAGCTGAACAGAAGGTTTCAAAGGGTGGCTCAGAAAGACAAAGTAAAGTATTATAATAAAATGTACAAAGACCTGGAGTTAGAAAACCAAACAGTAAGAACACACTCAGCATTTCTCAAGCTGAAAAAACTGAAGGAAAAAATCAAGCCTTAAGTTTCAATACTGAAGGGTTGTTTGGGCAAAATAATGAATGTTGTAGGAAGCATCAAAAGAAGATGGAAGGAATACACAGCGTCACTGTACCAAAAAGAATTCGTCGACATTCAATCATTTCAGGAGGTAGCATATGATCAGGAACCGATGGTATGGCATTAAGAAGTCTAAGCTGCACTGAAACCACTGGCAAAAAAACAAGGCTGCAGGAATAGATGGAATACCAGTTGAGATGTTTCTACACATGGATGCAACTGGATGCACTCACTTGTTTATGCTAAGAAATCTGGAAGATAGCTACCTGGCCAAACGACTAGAAGAGACCCATGTTTGTGCTCATTCCAAAGACAGATGATCCAACAGAATGCAGAAATTATCATACGATATAATTAATAACATATGCAAGTTAAAATTTTTCTGAAGATCATTCAAAAATTGTTGCAGCAGTACATCGACAGGGAA
Organism: Dugong dugon; assembly: GCA_030035585.1. Lineage (NCBI taxonomy): Eukaryota > Metazoa > Chordata > Mammalia > Sirenia > Dugongidae > Dugong > Dugong dugon. The sequence continues at coordinate 6,501,365 of CM057479.1, read as the reverse complement.
CTGCCAAAAATTCAGGTTGGCAGTTCCAGCAAAATGGCGCTCTAGGCAGAAGCACCACGCCATCCCTCCACAGCAAAGATACGAAAAACTAAGCCGAACAGAGAAGACAACAATCCTGAAACCCTAAAACATCAAATGAAGAGATAAGGAACTCAGCCAAGCACCAAATGCAGTGAGAAAACTGACAGAGAACGGCAAGCGAGGAGAGATTCATGCAGAGATCCCCTACCAGCTAATGCAGCGTGGATCTGCCATCTTGGACTCCTATCGGAGACCAGCAAACGGGGGTACAAGAAAACAGCCTCATGGAGCATCCAGCAGGAGACAAAACAACCAGTAATTTGCGATATACACTTTCCCACCCCCCACCCCCCCACTCTTCTTCACCCCGACTTGGCCTCCTCTACTTCCTGCAGCCACAATCTCTTGACTGGGAAACACTGGCTGCTTGGATACCACACACCTGAACGGGTTGCTCTCTGAGTGCCATTTGTTGGCTGCTGGTGTTGCTTTTTTCCACATTTTTCAGATTTCTTCCTTGCCTCTCCCTACCTCCCCCTCCTTTCGCTCGAGTACCTTGCTCTGTGTGCCATCTTTGCTTCTTCCTGAGGGGCTGCAGAGCTCCGGTAATTTGTGATATACACTTTCCCACTCTTTACACTTCTTCACCCACACTCGGCCCCCTCTGCTTCCCGCGGACACAGTCTCTTCTCCAGAAACAGCAGCCCACACTAGCTGGCTCCCTGAGTGCCATTTGTTGGCTGCTAGTGTTGCTTTTTTTTTTCTGCTTCTTTTGATTTCTTACTTGCCTCTCGCCACCTACCCCTCCTTTCACTCGAGTACCTGCCTCTGTGCGCCATCTTTGCTTCTTCCTGAGGGACTACGGAGCTCCGTTCAAGTGTGGAGCTGCTTCCCGGTCTGGGCTGCCATGCTGGTGGGATCCCGGGGCTTTTGTTCATTTGTTTCTTTTGAATCGTTTCTTTGTTTTCTTTTCCTTTTCTTGAGTTGGGAGCCCTTTCTGGCCAGGCGGTGAGGTGTGGCAAGGAGACTCCCCCTCGGCTTCCACAAACCTGCAGAGGGAGCACTGAGAGCATTTCTTTTTTCGTTGGTTTTTTTTTTCTCTTTTTTTTGGTGGGCCTTTCTTGTTCTTTTTTTTTTTTCCCAATCTGTTTTGTTTTCTTTTCCCTCTTTTTCCCTTTTTGTCTTTCTTCATTCCTCAGTTTCTCGTCTCTCTATATCTTCCTTCTCTTTCTGTTCCCTGAATACCTGGTGTTGTATACCTTTACAACTTCTAGCCAGGCTGTACTGCAACACCTGAGAGCGACTTCCCCAGACCGCATAGCTGCACTGGTGGGATCCCTGGGAACTTTGCGGTTCTTTCACCTTAAAGATTTTTATTTATTCATTCTTTTCTTTTCTCCCTCTTCCCCTTTCTGTTTTTCTCCATTTCATAGTCTCTCATCTCTCCACTCCAACGGCAAGCTCCCCTAGCATTCTTTTTTGTTTGTTTGTATGTTTTTGGCTCCTGTTCCTCTCTCCTCTATCCCATATACATCTTAGCTCCACACATAACAATCTCTCCGCTGCATCCTGCCTACCTGCACTGGGCACTTGGCATCACACCACCAAGCAGCACAGGCACAGCCTACTGGAATCTGCCCTACACTGATTACTGACCCGCTCTGGTGGCTGTAATAAGTGCCACAAAAAACCCGTCCCAGTAACTATTCTTCAGCTAGACCTGCCCTGCCGCACCATATATGAGTGACTGACCCTGCAAGTGGGAGAAGGTGGTGAAAAGTATTGTGCCCACAGACAAGCAAACAACAAAGAACACACAGTCTGCCTGCTCAGACATAGTCAATTTTTTTTTTTTAAAAAAGGGACAAAACAAACAAATTTACATCAGTAGATGAGAAAAATAACTACTGAACGCCACAAAGACAGCAGACAATATCAAAACATTTACAAAAACAGGACAGGATGGTTCCAGTAGGCGTCAAAAATAAAACACCAGATGACTCTCCTGTGGAAGAAAATGCATTAGAACTACGTGATAGGGAATTCAAATCTCTAATAGTCAGAATTCTCCAAGAACTGAGGCAAAAAGCTGACAAACATGAGGAAAAAATAGACAAATTCATGGAAAATACAGACAAAAAATCAGAAGAATTCAGGAAGATGATGCAGGAAAAAAATGCCAAAATAAATTCACAACTAGAAATTATACAAAAACAACAATTAGAAATCCAAAAGATAAACAACAAGATTTCAGAAATGGATGATGTCACAGAAGGGCTGAGAAGCAGATTTGAAACCGTCGAAGACAGGATCAGTGGAACTGAAGACAAACGCTTGGATACAACTCTGTTTCAGGAAAACACAGAAAAAAGAACAAGAAAAATGAAGCGACCCTGAGAGTTATGTGGGACAGAATCAAAAGCAAAAATTTACGAGTTATTGGAATTCCAGAACAGGGGGAGAAAACAGAAAACACACAGACGATCATTGACGAACTGCTGACAGAAAACTTCCCCAATATCATGAAAGATGAAAACCTGGTCACCCAAGAAGCTCAACGAACCCTATATAGAAGACACCCCAAAAGAAAATCACCAAGATATATCATATTCACACTTGCCAAAACCAAACACAAACAAAGAATCCTGAGAGCAGCTCGTGAAAAACAAGAAGTCACATACAGAGGAGAAACAATACGACTAAGCTCAGATTATTCAGCAGAAACCATGCAGGCAAGAAGGCAATGGGGTGACATATACAAAATCTTGAAAGAAAAAAATTGTCAGCCAAGAATAATATATCCTGCAAAACTTTCGTTCAAATTTGATGGTAAAATTAGGTCATTTCCAGATAAACAGAAATTAAGGGAATATGTAAAAGTCAAACCAAACTTCCAAAAGTTATTAAAGGGAGTTCTTCAATCTGAGGACAAACACCTTCAGCTCACAGGCAGAACCTAGGATGCAGGATCATACCAGCCAGATACCAATCAAGGAAATGAACTCTCAAGGACTATCCAAAACCAAAAGAAATACTACAGGGAATCAGAGCAGTTAATCAGTAAATGACAACAACACCAAAACAATAAAAGAGGGAATAAATGGCATAGCTATAGAACCTTCTAATGGAGAGGAAGGCAAGGCGATACCAAGTAATGGTAGATTGCTTCAAACTTAGAAAGATAAGGGTAAAATTCATGGTAACCACAAAGAAAGTTAATAAACATACTCATAAAAAAAAGAGGAAAAACATAAAGTCTCAGCAAAAACAAAATCTACAAAAACAAAAGAAATGAAAAAAAAAATCCACAAAAAAAGTAACTCAGCACAAGACAGTAAGAAGAATAAAAACTTCAGCACCACAAAAAAAAAGCACTACAAAATGACAGCAACAAACTCACATCTATCAATAGTTACACTGAATGTAAATGGACTCAATGCACCCATAAAGAGATGGAGAGTGACAGAATGGATAAGAAAACAGGATCCATCAATACGCTGTCTACAAGAGATACACCTTAAAAACAAATATGTGAATTTATTAAAAGTCAAAGGTTGGAAAAAAATATATCAACCTAACAACTACCAAAAAAGAGCAGGAGTGGCAATTCTGATCTCAGATAAAATAGACTTTAAAACAAAATCTACTATAAAAGACATAGAAGGACACTATATAATGATCAAGGGGACGATCCATCATGAAGACATAACCATAATAAACATCTATGCACCCAATGACAGGACTCCAAAATACATAAAACAAACTCCAACAACACTGAAAAGACAAATTGACAGTTCCACAATAATAGTAGGAGACTTCAACACACCACTCTCAGTAAAGGACAGAACAACTAAGAAGAAACTCAGCAAAGATACAGAAAACCTAAAGGGCACAATCAGCCAACTTGATCTCACAGACATATCGAGAACACTCCATCCAACCACAGCAAAGTACACATTCTTTTCCAATGCACATGGAATGTTCTCCAGAATCAACCACATCTTAGGCCACAGAGCCATCCTCAACAAGATCCAAAATGCTGAGATAATTCAAAGTATCTTCTCCGACCACAATGCCATCAAGGTAGAAATTAACAATAGAAACAGCAAGGAAAAAAAGTCAACTACATGGAAACTGAATAATACCCTGCTTATACATCACTGGGTAATAGAAGAAATCAGACATGGAATCAAAAAATTCCTAGAATCACAGGAGAATGAAAACACATCATACCAAAACCTTTGGGACACAGCAAAGGCAGTCCTCAGAGGACAATTTATAACAATAGATGCACACATCAAAAAAGAAGAAATGGAAAAAATCAAAACATTAACTACAGAACTAAAACAAACAGAAAGAGAACAGCAACAAAAGCCCACAACCACCAGACGAAAGGAAAGATCAGAGCAGAAATAAATGAAATAGAGAACAGAAAAACAATAGAAAGAATCAACAAAACCAAAAGTTGGTTCTTTGAAAGAATCAACAAAATCGACAAAACACTGGCCAGACTGACAAAAGAAAAACAGGAGAGGACACAAATAAGCCAAATAAGAAATGAAATGGGGGACATTACAACAGACCCAACTGAAATAAAAAGGATTATAACAGAATATTATGAAAAACTATACCCTGACAAATTTGAAAACCTAGAGAAAATGGATAAATTTCTAGAAACACACAGCCTACCCAAACTACAAAAAAGTGATGTTGAAAATCTGAACAGACCCATAACAAGAGAAGAGACTGAAAAGGTAATAAAAAAACTCCCAACCAAAAAAAGCCCTGGCCCAGATGGCTTCACTGGAGAATTCTACAAAACATTTACAGAAGAGCTTGTACCAGTTCTACTCAAGCTATTTCAGAGCTTAGAAGTGGAAGCAACACTTCCAAATTCATTCTATGAAGCCAGCATAACGCTAATACCTAAACCAGGCAAAGACATCACAAAAAAAGAAAATTACAGACCAATATCTCTCAGGAATATAGATGCAAAAATTATTAACAAAATTCTAGCCAATAGAATTCAGCATCATTTCAAAAAATTAATATACCATGACCAAGTAGGATTCATCCCAGGTATGCAAGGATGGTTCAACATTAGAAAATCAATCAACGTAAGCCACCTCATAAATAAAAGGAAAGAAAAGAATCACATGATCATCTCAACTGACGCAGAAAAGGCATTTGACAAAGTCCAACACCCATTCCTGATAAAAGCTCTCAATAAAATACGTATAGAAGGGAAATTCCTCGACATAATAAAGGGCATCTATGCAAAACCAATGGCCAACATCATTCTTAATGGAGAGAGGCTGAAAACATTCCCCTTGAAAACAGGAACAAGACAAGGATGCCCTTTATCACCACTTCTATTTAACATTGTGCTGGAAGTTCTAGCTAGAGCAAATAAGGGAAGAAAAAGAAATAAAGGGCATCCACATTGGTAATGAAGAAGTTAAACTGTCCCTGTTTGTAGATGATATGATACTATACATAGAAAACCCTAAAGACTCCACGAGAAATCTACTGGAACTAATAGATTCAGCAGAGTAGCAGGATACAAGATAAACATTCAAAAATCAGTTGGATTCCTATACACCAGTAAAGAGAACGATGAAAAGGAAATCAGGAAAACAATACCATTTTCAATAGCCCCTAAAAAGATAAAATACTTAGGAATAAATCTGATCAGGGATGTAAAAGACCTATACAAAGAAAACTATAAAACACTTCTGCATGAAACGCAAAGGGATCTACATACATGGAAAAACACACTATGCTCATGGATAGGCAGACTCAACATTGTGAAAATGACAATTCTACCCAAAGCAATTTACAAATACAATGCAATCCCGATCCAAATACCAACAACATTCTTCAAAGAGATGGAAAAACTAATCATTAACTTTATATGGAAAGGGAAGAAGCCCCGAATAAGTAAAGCACTACTGAAGAAGAAGAATAAAGTTGGAGGACTCACACTACCTGACTTGAGAACCTACTATACAGCTACAGTACTCAAAACAGCCTGGTACTGGTACAGTGACAGATACATTGACCAACGGAACAGAATTGAGAACCCAGATGTAAATCCATCCACCTACGGTCACCTGATTTTCGACAAGGGCCCAAAATCCATCAAATGGGGAAAGACAATCTTTTTAACAAACGGTGCTGGCAAAACTGGATATCCATCTGCAAAAAAGATGAAACAGGACCCGTAACTCACGCCATATACAAAAACTACTTCAAAATGGATCAAAGACCTGAATATAAAGCCTAAAACTATAAAGTACATAGATGAAAAAATAGGACCAACTCTTCAGGCCTTAATACACGGCATTAACAGGTTATAAACCGTAACTATCAATGCACAAACCCCGATAGATAAGCTAGATAACTGGGATCTTCTAAAAATCAAACACCTATGCTCTTCAAAAGACTTCACCAAAAGAGTAAAAAGAGAACCTACAGACTGGCAAAAAAATTTTCGACAGTACAAGTCAGACAAAGGTCTAATCTCCATAATCTACAAGAAAATCCAACACCTCTACAACAAAAAGACAAATAATCCTATTAAAAAATGGGCAAAGGAAATGAACAGACACTTCACCAAAGAAGACATTCAAATGGCCAACAGACACATGAGGAAATGCTCACGATCACTAGCCATTAGAGAAATGCAAATTAAAACTACAATGAGATACCATCTCACCCCAGCCTTACTAGCACGAATCAAAAACACTGGAAATAACAAATGTTGGAGGGGCTGCGGGGAGATGGGAACTCTTATACACTGCTGGTGGGAATGCAAAATGGAAAATGATATGGCACTTCCTCAGAAAGCTAGAAATAGACATACCATTCGATCCAGAAGTCCCACTCCTAGGAATATATCCTAGAGAAATAAGAGTCGCCACTCGAATAGACATATGCACACCTATGTTCATGGCAGCATTGTTCACAATAACAAAATGATGGAAACAACCTAGATGCTCATCAACAGATGAATGGATAAATAAACTATGGTACATACACACAATGGAGTACGATGCAACGAGAAAGAACAATGAATCTGTGAACCATCTGATAACATGGATGAAACTGGAGGACATTATGCTGAGTGAAGTAAGTCAATCACAAAAGGACAAATATTGTATGAGACCTCTATTGTAAAAACCCATGAAAAAGTTCACACACAAAATGTAACAATCTTTGTTGGTTACCAGGGATGGGAGGGGTGGGGGGGAAATACTAAATAGGCAATAGATAAGTGGTATCTTGGGTGAAGGGTGAGACAGTACACAATACAGGAGAAACTAACACAACCTGCACAAGGAAAGGTCATGGAAGCCCCACAGACACATCCAAACTCCCTGAGGGACTGAATTGCTGGGCGGAGGGCTCTGGGGACCATGGTCTCGGGGAACATCTAGCTCAATTGGCATGACACAGCTTATAAAGACAATGCTCTACATTCTACCTTGGTAAATAGTGTCTGGGGTCTTAAAAGCCTGTGAGTGGCCATCTAAGATACTCCACTGGTCGCATCCCTTCGGGAGAAAGGGAGAATGAAGAGAACAGGATACAAGGAAAAGATTAGTCTGAAGGACTAATTGTCCACAGCTACTAAGGCCTCCACCGGACTGAGTCCAGTACAGCTAGATGGTGCCCGGCTACCACCACTGACTGCTCTGACCAGGATCACAACAGAGGGTTCTGGACAGAGCTGGAGAAGTATGTAGAGCATAATTCTAACTCACAAAAAAAACACCAGATTTACTGGCCTAAAGGAGACTGGAGAAGCCCCGAGGTTGTGGCCCCTAGATCCCCTTTTAGCTCAGTGGTGGTTACCTCCGAGGTTCACTGTTCAGCCTGGGAGTGGGCAGCCCGGTAACACCAAATGCGACTAACGAGGTACAGGAGTCCAGTGACAGGGGCCAGAAGGCAGAAGGGGACAAGGAAGCTGGTGATAGGGAACCCAAGGTTGAGTAAGGATATTGTTGATGTGTTGTGAGATTGTTAACCATTGTCACAGGGCAACATTTGAAGTAACTGTTAAATGAGAAACTATTTTGTTCTGTAAGCCTTCATCTTAAGTGAGAATAACAGACAATTGGATGAGTGTAGTTAATGTCACTGAACTGTGCAGGTAGAAATTTTTGAAATGGTGTATCTTTGGCTGTGTGTATTTTCACCAAAAAAACAGGTTGAGAAGTGAGAGGGTTGATATTTTGTGGGGTTGTTAACCAATGTCATAAAACAACGTGTGTACTAGTGTTTCATGAGAAACTATTTGTTCTGTAAGCCTTCACCTGAAGTACAATAAAAAATAAATAAATAAAAGGAAAAAAAAAATTCAGGTTGGATTCGGAAGAGGATGTGGAACAAGGGATATCATTGCTGATGTCAGATGGATCTTGGCTGAAAGCAGAGAATACTAGAAAAATGTTTACCTGTGTTTTACTGAAAAATAGCTGTGCATTCCAAAGCCCAGGGAGCAAGATAACTCAACATCATCTAAAGTAGAAGACACAGAGATCCATTCAGGAGTATCATTTGAGAATAACTCTTCCCCTGTCGGTACATATATACTTTTATCCATCCCTCTTAAGTGTAGGAACTAAACTGTGCATTCTGGAAGGTGAGGCAACTTTACTAAACCTGGTACCACGGCTGCCTGAGGATTCCTCTGTGTCTTACAGGTTGGACTAATGCTTATGGATATCATTTTTTATCACTTTAAAAACGTTCTTTTTAAATGAAGAATTTGCCCTGTTGCTCATATTTATGAATTCTGTGGATGGGGATAAAAGGAACTTCCCAGATTTTAAATTTGTGAAGAAGGCATTATTAAAAATAAAGTTTTGCATGTCTGTTTTGCATGTCTTAAAAAAAAAAGAATACTGAATATACCATGAACAAGAACGAACAAATCTGTCTTGGAAGAAGTACAGCCAGAATGCTCCTTAGAGGTGAGGAGTTTGTCTCACGTACCTTTGACATGTTATTAGGAGGGCCCGTCCCTGGAGAGGGTCATAATGCTTGGTAAGGCAGAGGGTCAGTGAAAAAGGAAGACCCTCAATGAGATGGACTGACACAGTGGCTGCAACAAAGGGCTCAAGCATAACAATTGTGAGGATGGCACAGGACTGGGCAATGTTTCGTTCTGTTGTATATAGGGTCGTTATGAGCGGGAATCGACTTGACAGTACCTAACAACAACAGTCAACCACAAGATGTCTCCAGCATCAGTGCATTTCCTGGTGGCTAAACAGAGGTGTCACTAAAATGACATTGTCACAGTAATAAGAAATCTGGTGCATATGGTGTCTCTTCTCCATCCACTCTATGGCCAGATATGTTATAAAATGGAAAGCAATGTACGTATTTAATACACAATGACACTCAACAACACATCATGCCAGACATTCATGGTGCTAATTACCAAGTGTACTTCCTACTCGTCCACGCTCTTCCTTTGATATTCCATTCCCACTGGACCAGGTGGTAGAGATGTCTGGAAACATTTCTTCAGGGAAAACGTGAGTGGAAGTTTCTCTATTATTATAACTCAAAGCTCCTATTTATCCCAGTTAGTCACCAGCTCTGAGTGTTAATTCATTTCTCCAAGAAGTGTTTGGTTTATTGGAAGAGAAACTGTAGTCTTCAATAGTACGAGTAATCCTTTCTACAGCTCTATCTTTTTCTCTGTGTGTATGTGTGTGTGGGTGTGAATTTTAGTGGGAAAGGACTCACGCTATCCAGATCTTTGTATCTTTCATAGCACCTAGCTTATTAAAAAATAAAAATAGAAAAAGGTTGCTGTCTCATTGACTCAACTCATGGAGACCCCAAGTATGTCAGAGTAGAACTGTACTCCATAGAGTATTTAATGGCTGATTCTTTAGATGTAAATTGCCAGGACTTTCTTCCAAGGCGCCTCTGGGTATACTAGAACTTCTAACCTTTCTGTTAGCAGCTGAGTATGTTAATCATTTGCACCCTTCAAGGACTCCACCTAGCTTATTAGGAACTCAAGTACAGGATGTGCTTGACTGATAGGCCTGGAAACATCATTCTAACAAGTGGAACATGTGATTAAAATCAGATCGACTCATGAACTTTTAAGATTTGCTGCTGAACCATCCCATTACGGAAGGTATGTGGTGTTCCGGCTAATCTTCCCGTTAGTAATTACCTTCAGACTACTTAAAGTCTCCCTGCAATTTCATCAAATTCTTCCTGTCCTAAATTACAGAGTTACTATTGCAGGCCACTATTAAGTAGTTTGCATACTTCAAGGTCAGTAAGGGCATTGTCTTACTATATTTTTGATTTGATAAATATTTTCTAGTATTATTAAGATGCCTTGAGGTTAAAAGGATTGTAGGAAGTGAGGATATTTGTCTTTGACAATGATAAAATTTCCCAGTTTCTATCAAGAAGCAGTGAACTGTGAGAAACAAGCTAGTGAAGGAATCCTGTTTGGTGAACTTTTCAGCTGAATTAGGCAGACGTAAAATTACAGAGAAAGGACCGCTATGTCCACAGAAGAACGGTCCTAGCAATGGGTAAATCTGGCATGCCTGCTGAATTGTGGTACTGAGAGGCTCTAGCTGAACAGGGCTGTGTTAGTTTTTACTCTAATTGTTAGGACATTACTTTCTACTTCTTGGCATTCCTTTGAGAGAATAAACACTTATCCCAGGAATGTCCGAATCAAATACATGGCAATCGGACACATAGCCCCTAGGGAAACACTGAATACTCAAAATCCATAGAAAAATTGAGCACGCTACTCCACTGAGGCTATTATGAAGGCCTAGATGAATAGGTAGAGTCCACCCTAGAATTCAATCCCTTGAGTTCTGATCTGAGATTTTTTTCATAGATGGCATGAGTCAACAGACCTACAGCTACCTCTTTCCTTCAAGAGTCCGTTCTGCCATTTGTACCTGGGAATGAAATTGTCCTCTACATAGTGGGTGTTGCTGTGATTCGTGGAATGATATTTGGAATATACCCATGAGGGAGTTTTCCAGTGACTCATTACTTTACACTGCCAGTCCTCTGTCTCTGCTAAATTTCTCCTGCTTACCTCAGGGATAAGCTACTGAAAAGACAAAAACATATTACACGACAAAATGCTTCCAGAAATGCATTCAAAGAAGCCTTCATTAAATGCAATTTTTCCAGTTTTCTAAAGTCAAATAAATTCCTTCAGGGGAGGGGGTTTCATAAAACCAAAACCTGTTACCATAAAGTCAATTCCTACTCACAGCAACCCTATAGGACAGAGTAGACTGCCCCACAGGGTTTCCAAGGCTGTAATCTTTACGGAAGCAGATTGCCACATCTTTCTCCCCTCGGAATAGCTGGTGGGTTCGAATTGCTGACTTTTCATTCAGCAGCTGGGTGCTTAACCAATGCACCATCAGTGCTCCTTGGTGTGTGTGGGTGGGAGATCTCATAAGAGTTATATTTCCAATTCTTAGCATACTTTCTGGACCATCGTAGGTGATCTATAAATATTTGTTAGTAAATGGTGGCAGGTGCAGAGCTAGAGACTCGTCATCTGCTTTGGATTTTGAAACACTACTGGATTGAGAGACAGAGAACATAGAAAATATATCCCCAACAAGTTATCTCTGTTTTCATAAATTCCGAATATTCAAATGAAAAGAAAACTTGGGAAAGAAAAGATAAAAATGGAAATAACTCATTTAAAATATAATGAAAACAATAATATTCACAAACATTAAGAACGCATCTCAGGTTTCCCTCTTCGCTTCCTCAAGGCTACAATCAGATGCAGTTTCCAAAAGGAAAAATTAAAGATCTTCTCAATATTACTGTGGGGAACTATCACAACAACCAACAACAACAACAAGAACAAAAACTATAATGAACACGAAATGCACATTCTGAATTCATCTTTCTACCTCTTGTGCCTTTATAGAGCTATCCATACGTCCACTCTTTCCCGCATCTTTCCCCTACTGTCTGCATTAGGCTTTCAGCCTGGAGGTTTGCAAACAAATCTGCCTGTCTGGGAATTCCAGTAATTAGTCAACAAATAAATCAATGTTCACCAGTAGAAATCATTCCATATCCCTTCCACACCAGATTAAGCTACTTCATTGACTTTTTTTGTGTTTTGTTTTCTTCTATTGCTTCCTTTGGATACTGCAACATATAGAAAATGGTTCCTAGAAACCATCTCAGAAACGAGTTGTAAGAGTGGAATTTGGAGACATTGATGTCATCTTCAGGATTTCTCTGTCAAAGTAAGAAAAACACATGTACATCTGGGAAACAGATTCATTGAACCATACAAAACTGTAGAGATCATAAAAGAATACTGATTTGACCAAAAATATGAAAGATTCCAGTATATCAAAAGCTTTTATGATAAGTTACCACTTGTAAAGGACACGCTCGTTAGAATGCCCTGAATTCTGATCCAAACGTTATTACAATGCTACAAGCCATCTGGGTGTACAGCTCCCTCCTAAGAATCCACCGACAGCATGAATTAGAAAACAAGCACACACAGTCAAAGCTATATTACCCGAGATAAGTCTTGCTTTCAAGTTCCCATTAAAACAATTAAGTCCAAAAGTTCATAAATCTTCAACTATTTAATATCTGCTATCATGTCTTCTCTTTTATATAGTCTGCATTTAAAGTAACCACCTCCCATCTGTCAGTTTGTCAGACTGTGGTGGCTTGCGCATCACTGTGATGCAGGAACTTCTGCCACCAGTATTTCAGATACCAGCAGGGTCATCCATGGTGGGCAGGCTTCAATGGAGCTTCCAGACTAAGTCTGATTCGGAAGAAAGGCTTGGCAATCTTCTTCTGAAAATTAGCCAGTGAAAACCTTATGGATCACAATGGAACATTGTTCAACTCGTTTGCTATGAATACATCATCAGGAGAGATTAATTGCTGGAGGCGGACATCATGTTTAGTGAAGCAGAGGGCCAGTAAGGTTGAAGGAAACCCTCAGTAGGATGGCATGTCACAATAGTTGCCATAATGTACTCCAACATGTCAGCAGTTGTGAGAATGATACAGGACCACGCTGTTTTGCTCTGTTGTGCGTAAGGTTGTCATGAGTTGGAGCTGACTTGATGGCAGCTATCTATCTACCTACCTACCTACCTACCTACCTACCTACCTACCTATCTTTAAAGTAAACAAATAAACATACAGCACTTTTTATTTACATACTTTTTCTCGTGGAAAGATTTTTCATGTAAAAGATCATAATAGGTTAAAGATCTACATCACTCAGGCAGAAAATATTCCCAAGCTTGGGAATAGGGTGAAAAATATAAAGAAAAATTCAACTCGCCTTGAGTCATGTCCCCAAAGTTACTTTGGGAAAGGTTTTGAAGGCTTATGAATTTCAAATGCAAAAATATTTCAAAGTCTTTGGTCAAATATAAATGTACTATCTGCACTATTGCTTCTTTCTGTTGTATGAACAATTCAAGTCCATTGTACAAAGCATCTGTAGAAATGCGGAGATACGGCATGTTTGCTGTGAACTAAGGGGACTGGTGGCACAGTGGTTAAGAGCTTGGCGGCTAACCAAAAGGTTGGGTCAGCAGTTTGAATCCACCAGCTGCTTCTTGGAAACCCTATGCAGCAGTTCTACTCTGTCCTATAGGGTCACTATGACCACAACACACAACAACAACAGGAGCAAGGGCACGAGGTGGCAGTTGATGAACTGTGCTCCCCCAATATCTCTTGAGAAGCCTACAACATAGAAGATGATCAGTAAATATCTATTCATTAATTAAGCAAATAAAACAGCCACACCTAGAAGGCAACATTAATTATGGGAGACATCATGGACTAGATAATTTTTTTAGTCAGGGTTTAGAAGGAAGGAAACTGGTTTGGCCCAAAGGATCTGGAAATATTTTTTAGGTGGACAGAAAATGGCATACGAAGGCATTTTAAACAATCCAGTAGGTAAAAAACTTATATGCGGACACAGTATACAACAACAACAACAACAACATAGTTTGTGAACATATAGATTTGGTTGCCTGAAGCATAAATATCATCCAGTTGTATAACCAAACAATCATAATATCAATCATCTTCCATTTGCATAGTACGTTGACATTCGAAAACACTTTTCTTGAATATTATGGCTTTAAATCCTTAATAGAGAATAATTCAGTGGTGGAGAAATAATCATCCTGATTTTACAAACAAGGAAGCTGATGCTCTAGAACGTTAATAAATTATCTAATTCTACCCACAAGAAAGTGGTATAGCTAGGATTAAAATTTCTTCTGACTTATATCTAGAGGTCATTGTGTGGTTTACACAAATTTAAATGCATATCATGTATAGCCAGTGAGAAGGAAGGAAGGGAAAAAAAAAAAAAAAACCAGGAGACAATTGGTAGAGCTCTTAAAATTCAGATTATTTATAGTAACTCTTATTTTCCCCAGTACATTAAGAGTTTCTTGGTAAAAATTCTTAAATCAGAGATCCATCAGCCTCTACTTCTGGAAGAAACCACAGGATGTTATCCTGTCTAACTCTTTTCAGGCAAGCTCTTATCAGTTTTGAGATGAATAATATAATTTTATTAAGATAGCATTTTTCCTTTGATAACCTAAGTTTTATTATTTTGGGTAGGAATCCATTCATACATCTTCAAAATAAACGTGATTCAATAAATCACAGATTAAAAAGTTCTGCTTCTCCCACTTTGGTGAGTGGTGTCTGGGGTCTTAAAAGCTAGCGAGCAGCCATCTAAGATGCATCGATTGGTCCCAACCCACCTGGAGTAAAGGAGAATGAAGAACACCAAAGACACAAGGAAAGTATTAGCCCAAGAGACAGAAAGGGCCACATAAACCAGAGACTCCATCAGCCTGAGACCTGAAGAACTAGATGGTGCCTGGCTACCACCAATGACCGCTCTGACAGGGAACACAACAGAGAGTCCCTGATGGAGCAGGAGAAAAGTGGGGTGCAGAACTCAAATTCTAGTAAAAAGACCAGACTTAATGGTTTGACTGAGACTGGAGGGACCCCGGAAGGCATGGCTCCCAGACACTCTGTGGGCCCAGAGCTGAAACCATTCCCAAGGCCAACTCTTCAGACAAAGATTAGACTGGACTATGGGACATAAAATGATACTTGTGAGGAGTGTGCCTCTTAACTCAAGTAGATACATGAGACTAAATGGGCAGCTCCTGTTCAGAGGCGAGATGAGAAGGCAGAGAGGGTCAGGAGCTGGTTGAATGGACACAGCAAATCCGGGGTGGAAAGGAGGAGTGTGCTGTCACATTATAGGGAGACCAAGTAGGTTCACATAGCAATGTGTGTATAAATTTTTGTTTGGGAAACTGACTTGAATTGTAAACTTTCACTTAAAAGCACAATAAAAAAAAAAAAAATTTCTGTTGACCAACGTTTCCTAATCAACCACTTTCATCTCTTATATGCAGTGGGTGTCCCTCCAGAATGTTTTTGTGCAAACATTTGCACATTTTATAACTTAACAGGTAGAATACTCAACACATTATTCTGCACCAATTTTTAATATAACATATCCTGAGATCTTTACAAATCAATACTCATTTCCAATTTTTTTTAACAGCTGCAGAGTATTTCAATATATGGACATTTATGCATGGATGCTTGTGTTTTTTCTAATTTTTGTTGTACAACTTTTGATGTGAATGGTAAAACGTTGCTATTGTTAGATGCCATGAAGTCAATTTCGACTCGTAGCAACCCCATGTGACAGAGTAGAACCGCCAAATAGGGTTTTCTAGGCTGTAATCCTTACAGGAGCAGATTGCCAGGTCTTTCTCCCTCAGAGAGGCTGACTGTGTTCAAAGGCCAACCTGTCAGTTAGCATGAAAATGCTTAGACATTACACCACCAGGGTTTAGAAACCATATGGGGTAGTTGTACTGTGTCTTATAGGACTGCTATGCGTTGGAATCGACTTCACGGCAATGGGTTTGATTTTGGTGTGGTCTATTTTAACATGTAGATTTGTTCTGTATGACCTATGGCTTTTCCCAGTATGTATTTAATCATATGCATATGATTGCTTTTGCCTTTCCTGGCCCCTGAGTCATTTATGCTGAGGAATAACCAATAATCATGGCGCAGACACAGAACTCCCTCTTAAGAGTATCACTTTTTCTTGCCTTTAAAGATTAAATTTCCACTAGCGGCTGATAATTTGATCCTAACCTATCTCTCCTTGCAGCAGCTTTATGCAGACACAGCATTAGATTCATCTCTACCCAGAGGCACTGTAACTTGGGGGAAATGAAAATAAAAACAAAATGTGGTTCAGTGTTTCTGATAAAAGAGAGTGTTCTGTAGCTAAATGGGAGCATCTGAACGACTCAGAAAAGACGTCAGACTTTCTCGCATTTAGCAGAAAACAGCGCACAGATATGAACTACCCACCACAAATAATTAGCTATGTCTTAAGTTATGAAACAATTTCTTTAATGTAAAAGTAATTATTTAAGGTTTTATATATCAGAGTATGTTTAAAAGTACCTTACAAAGATCGGAAAACACCTTAATGTCCCATTGTTCATTTATTTCTACATATGGTAGTGCTGCATTTAATGTGAGGAATTGGTTGTCTATACAAAAATGTTTCTGGAAAGTCGAAGTTTACAAATGACATGCTAAAAAAAAGTCTGTTCTGCTCCGGTAACCACTTGACCCAACATTCATTTTCTCTTCATCATTCACTCACATGACTGTCCATCTGTCTCCTAGGACAGGGGCATTTGACAGTCTTCCAAAAAGGGTACTATTTCTAGAATGAATGTGCTTTTTAGGCTGGAGTTACACGACACCAACAAAACCTGTTAAAAAGTGAAAATTCATCCCTACCTTCCTACCTGACACCAAATAACTGTTTTGACTGATTATTTTCTCTGAACTGACAGGTTGTTTTGGCAATGTAGACACAAGCTTAGTCAATTTCGTGCATGAATGATGCATGAGGCATTCCAAGTTGAAAGCAGAATATTTTTACAGTTGTTCACTGAACACCCAGGATATTTACTTGGTTCAATAACACCTATTGGAAAGTATTGACTATGTAAATTAAGAAACGCTTTGGGTTTTTTTTTTTAACTTATTAATCCTCTACACTATATGAAATTGGGCAATATTGGCAACGGTTGCTTAACTGATACTGTTAATAGCTGATGAGCTGACAGATATGTCAAAACCTTCAATAAAATACACTGAGCTTCTAGTTTCATAAATGTATCCTAATCACAAACCAAAATGGAGTTATATGCAAAGGTGCAACTTGGATTATTATTTATAAATGAAAAGCAGAAACAACTGAAATATCTGAAATAAGAAAGTTGTTGAGTAAGCAATTTTCTCGGTTTTGTCCGCAACATACTACATGAGGATTTCAACAACTGAGTCAACTGAAAATGATCCATGGTTCCTATTCTTCTCTATAATATCCTACAATGAGAACTTATAGAAGTTGAGTCGTTTTCAGAAATTGAATCAAAACCTAGAGAAGGTGACTTTTGTCCCGTTGAAATATTTTTTTTATCCAGTTGATTTCTTCGTGGCCCTGTGTACCAGTGAACTCAGGAAGGGTTTAATTAAATAGAAAATATATTATTATTTCCCCTAGGATATGGTAAATAGAGAGTGATTTTCAAAAAAGTTATGAAAGGAAATGAGTACCTTGAGAGATTAAGCCCTGAACCAACTTGATTCCGTCAAAGTAATTTATAAGACCCTGTATTACTGAAATGAATAGATTCTGATGATTTTTTTCTCCTTAGGATTATTATCTGAAGAGTCTATAATGGAGTCCATGATTTAAGGGAAGGTCTTATTCTTTTCTGTGTTATTTACCATGGGGCGGGGGGGGGGGGGTGTCTTTTTATCATGTGACAGTCCTTAATGAAGGAGCCCTTTGTGCTTGTATTTTCTCTACATGAAAGTGGCCTGAATGTCAATCATTGGGACACATTCTTCTCTATCAACCTAGAGTGTCATTTATTATCAAACTTACATTTTAAAGCCTACACACAAGCCTTAAATTAGAAAAAAAGCCATTCAGAAAGCAATTTGAAACAAAGACTCCAGTGAAATACCACTTTGGATAAAGAGCTTATAACTATAGACTATATGTTTTCTTTCTTTCCCCTATTATTATTAATTCTCAGTTTAGTTCTAAAAGCATCCTGCTTTCCCAAAAGTAGAAATTTGCATGCACTCAATATAAATACCCTCCGTAGGTTTGCTTAATTTGTCATCCCTTAGCTAAAACGTGGGCCATTTTGACACAAGGAAAGCGAATTTAAAGGCTTCTTATGCCTTGAATGTAGAAAAATTACAAAAAAAAAAGACCAGTGCATGTACTTCTACTTCCATTTCACAGGTAATGTCCAAACAGAATCTAGAAATGTTAGGAGGATGAAACTATTCACTCATAAAATCTGTTAAAAAGCAAACTCATCACTTTGGGGGCTAATGTGTGCCTGACCCAAGCCATGGTGTTTTCAATCGCCTTATAGGCATGCAAAAGCTGAACAATGAATAAGGAAGACTGAAGAAGAATTGATGCCTTTGAATTAAGGTGTTGGTGAAAAATACTGAATATACCATGACTGCCAGAAGAACAAACAACTCTGTCTTGAAAGAAGTACAGTTAGAATATTCCTTAGAAGGGAGGATGGTGAGACTTTGTCTCACATACTTTGGAAATGTTCTCAGGAGGGACCAGTCCTTGCAGAAGGCCATCATGCTTGGTGAAGGAGAGGCTCAGCAAAAAATGAAGACCCTTAACGAGATGGATTGACACAGTGGCTGCAACAACAGACTCAAGCATAGCAACAATTGTGAGCATAGCAAAGGATGGGGCAGTGTTTCTTTCAGTTGTACACAGGGTCACTGTGAGCTGGAACTGACTTGACAGCACCTAACCACAACAACAAATCTCTACGTACAAGCTATCACACAAATCAAACTTATATTTCTTACATGACATGAACACCTTCCTCACCCATACGATTGATCTTTTTATCCTGCAGTCTGAGTTGTTTGTCTTTAATGAACAATCATGAAGGCCTGTTACCCTTGTAATGGACACTTGGCATCTTCCCCAAGCAAGGTTTCATTTAAAAAGACAGCCAAGATTCATGTTCTAGTCATTTGGTGCTATAAATCAACCGATATTTCCAAGTGCTTCGCATTGCATTTCTACAATGCATTCTAGCTGATTTAAGGCAAAATCTAATGCCTTTTCACATAACGGACATTTTACATCCCCAGCCCCCCATTTTTCCTTTCACTAGGCCCCCTCATTTATGTCATCATTTTTCTCATGCAGCACGTCAAGTGATTATACTAATTGATCTCCTGCCGTTTTGTTAACCTCAGCTAGAACCTGAGATCTCTGGTAAAAAATTCGAGTTAACAGATATCCCTTCAAGGCAGGGTGGCCTTTACTTCACCTTCTTTTGTATTACAGAAAGGTCTGAGAAACACTTTACCATTTTTACATTTCATAAAATATGTTTTCTATCATTAAAGGGTATATTGATATGATGTGCTCACAAAATATAGCAAATGGAAAAAAAATAATTAGCTAACTTAAGTTCACCAAAGTATTTTGCATATCAAAAGGTAACATGATTTTTCAGTTCCTTGAGGTAATCCTCAATGCTCTTTTAAAATAAGAGATTATCACAGTTCCAGATAATGTCCTGAACGTTCTTTCAGCCATTTTTTCCGCCATTATCCAGGAAGGAAGATGCTGTTTAAAGTAATACTGCCAATCTGCAAATGGCACTAAAAGCAAAAGCTTTCACATGGAATGGCAAATGGGATATATTTTTTTAAATTATTATTCATGTTTTTTCTTCAAAATAATTTATAAAACACTTGGGCAATTTTTAATAATCAGAGCATGAATGCACCAAAGTACTTCTCTGACAAACATATTTAACCTTGAGTTAAGAAGTGGTATTAATGTACTCTTTATCTGTGAGTTTTTCTTACTTACCTAAACCCCAATTACATTTCATTTGTTTATCTCCTATGACATTTGTTTTCCTCTTGATGGTTATTACAGTGTACACTTTGTCCGTCCTCTACCACCTACACATGTGCTTGAGAGAAGAAGTCACATTTTCCACTTTCTCGTCCATTTGTCATACCCCTATGTCTGCAAAGGGCCTTGCGTGGAACTGAATTAAATCTCTTAAGACTCATGTGCACTAACAAAGTTCTAGACATATAATCAAAGGCCAAGTCAATGTTATGAAATATTTGTATTCATAAAAATCTATAGGACAGAACAGAACTGCCCCATAGGGTTTCCAAGGACGGGCTAGTGGATTCGAACTGTCAGCCTTTTAGTTAGCAGCCAAACACTTAACCATTGTACCACCAGGGCTCTGTTTATAACCACAGTTATAATAAACTTTATTTGACCATTGACTCTAGCAATAGATCTTTTGAAAATAATACAATTTATTTGTAATCATTGATACATAATTGTGCTCTCATCCATTATATATTTATTTAGGTCAACATACACAAGTGAAATCTTTGCAATATATTTTTACAATTATTTGTGAAGAATTTATAATATTGTTCTCTAAAGCCATGAAATTCTACCATTGAAAACTGAGATGAGCTTTCTGACGATCATATAATTTCAGTTAAAATAGTCTTTCGATTCACATATCTAAATCTAGCTTCAACTCTGACCTTTCTCTTGGGCTTCAGATCTTAATTGTTGATAGCCTGCTGGTTGTCACCTTTTAGACATCACAGAGACAGGACAGACTCACCATGTTCAAAACTGTCCAATTGTTCCTTTGCCGTCCTAATTCCTCTGTCTCTCATTCTCGATTGACAGTGAGGATGGCATCATTCACCTTGTCACCCAAGCTAGACAATTTGGAGTCATTCTCTACTCCCTCTTCCTCTTCTCCATTCCTGCTCAATTAATGACCTGCTTCTGTGAATTTTACTATATAGATAGGCAAATAGATTCTTATTTTTGTTTCCAGTGAAACCCACATCATTACTTTCTGAACTAATGTAACAACTTCCTAACTAGTATCTTTGCTTCCAAGATCTTCTCATTACAATCAAGCAGTCGAAATATCTTTTCTAGATAGACAGACAGACAGGTAGGTAGGTAGACAGGCAGAGAGGCAGAGATAGAGAGGTATATAGTTGTTGTTAGCTGCTGTTGAGTTGGCCCCCTAATCATGGCAACCTATTGCACAATGGAATGAAACACTGCCTGGTCTTGCATCGTTGCCATGATTGGTTGGTTGTCAATGGGACCGCTGAGCTGAGATTCATAGGGTTTTCATTGGCTGATTTTCAGAAATAGATCATCAGGTCCTTCTTTGATGGATTCCCGTTGCTAATAGGATTAAGTCCATTTTCTTTAGCAAGACATAAGAGGTCCTTTAAACTTTGCTAAGCTTTCTGTCCACTTCCTCTCTGAGTCTACTACATGCCCAACATGGCAGCCATTCTACTTCATCACCTCTCCCTGAATATACCACATACTCACTGAACTTTTAGGCTCTTTCTCAAGATCATTATTCTTCCTGAAATGCTTCAACATTCCCATCTGACTGGAAAGAAGTTCAAATATCATTCCCTGTCCTCAAAATGGCGTTGAATCCACAGACATTTCCCAGATTACTCTAAGGCCATCATTGTACCAAGTTAATACATCATTCTCATTCAACAGAGACCCTCAAAAGCGGGATACTATTTCTATAATCTTTCTATCTACTGTGCCTGCCTCAATACATATTCATTGAATGAATAACTGGGGCAAAAGCATATTTTTTTGTTATAATTACACAATAGCTGGTTTAGATTTTATTTTGCATATACAGCTATAACTTAAATCTGGCAAAAAAGGCAAATATCTTCAAGAATAAAAGAAGTTCTGAAATACGGTTTGTAAAACATATGCGGTGTGTTATGTTAAGATACACTTTTAATACTACCATCTCTGGGATAGTTGGGTGATTAATTGTTGACCAGAAAGCACAGGGATTCATGGTCCCCCAAAGACAGCTGAGGCAATTTGCTAGGTAACTGAACCCAAACCTCCTAGTTTTTTTAATCTACAGACCTGAGTGTTTAGATACAAGGCTGTTTGGGAAATATTTTATTTTAGCAAAATGACTTCTGCCTTTTCTTTTTCTTTTCCTTTGATTTAAATATTCTTTAATAAGCATGTAATACTAACACCCACCATAATAGTGTGCCTGTGTTAGATGCTTATCCACTGCTCTTTCCACTCCCTTCCATGTAGATACTGGCTCCCATCACTTTACAAATGAAACTGGATCTGCATATTTATTAATTTAATAATGTGGAAAGTTAAAAAAAAAAAAAAAAAAGAGGAAAAACTACCTTTTCAGACAGCAGCTAAATAGCCATACTAATTTTGATTTTTAGGAAGTTAAAATATGAGAAAAATACTCTAGAAATGTGGTAAACATAATGGAAATGATGTTACTGGGATAACCCACTATCTGGAATTCAGAGCGGAAGTCCCCTTCGGGGTCTTATGTTGTAAAGGGAGGCTGTGAACAAGGAGGATGCACAGCAGGACGCACCACTGACAATTACTTGGAAGGCTGACTGCCTTGACATTAGCCGTGCGCAGACTTGCCAAGACAAAGAGTAGCAAAATGATTTGTTTCCTTTATGATAAGCCCCACACACAGGTGTTGATATCAAATTGAGGGAGAACCCATTCTTCCATATATGCATTATACATAGCCAGAAATATTAGAAATATTTCACATGAGTTTCTTTTTATTTGTCTAAAGCAACCCCGGAAAATACCAGTTCAGCCACATAATAACAGCATCTCTCCTCTCTTTCTCCTCTTCCATTCTACCCTCAAAGGTCTAGAAAAGATCAGACTCCTGCAAGGTCTTAAAAAATGACAATAACCCATGTTGTAATCCTCTACATTTAATATTCTGGATGTGAAACTGAAAAATTGTGTGCTGATAGCAATGAATGATAGCTGTCATTTGCATGGTCGTATATGGTTGACAAAAACTTTACATATGCTATTTAATTTAAATTGCACCTTATCTACTACATAGGGATATTACAAGTGTTCATAATAGCATATAGAATTTTAAATGCTTTGGTAAAATTGCTTGCTACCTGTCTACCTACCTACCTACCTACCTACCTACCTATCTATACACATGCGTGCACACACATACACACTTGATTGGTTCATCTCCACCTTTACTCCCTTGGGTTACTCACACCTCTGCGTGACGCTTTTGATTCTGGTAACTGGGAGAAGAAGTATAAACGAGGGTGGACTACAAGAGCCTGGTCTTAGCTAAAGTCTGCAGAGGACCTCTTTCTGGATCTTCTTTGCTCTCTTCTGCCCTCTCTTTCTCTCTCTCCTTCCCTAGAACCCACCTTCCTGATAACACTTCCAAACTCTATACCTTTCCACACAGGAAAATTTTCCAAGATCATTAGTCCTCTCGTTTTCTCTCTCATCTTTTAATGACCTTTCTGCACCAGGCCTTCAACTCCCTCTTCATGCTGATGTCACTTATGTCTACTCCCTCACCAAACCCAATAATAGAAAATGGCGGAAAAAACCCACTTTTAGCTCCTTCCTATCCAAGAAGTTTGAAAGGCTAAATTTGGTAACGGTTTCTATTCAACCAGATTGTAAGCAGAATGCATGTCTTAGTGACTTTAAGACAAAACGAGAGTAAACATTATAATCAAAATGAATGATAAACAAATGGAATATGATTGTTATATCAAGAGCAGTCTAGAGAAGGAAAGCTCAGAAAAGTAGAAGAGAGCATAAACTTCTTTTATAACGCGCCTCATGAATAACAACTATGGAAGGGCAGGTGTGTGGGTTTCACTGACACATTTCAATTAGAGCGGCTATTTTTAAACTCAGCACCTGTCTCCAATGAGGAGTAGGATGCAAATTAAGGCACACATGTATTTTTAGAAAGCGAGGATAATTGATCCAGTATCCTAAAATCATGCTTCGAATTTGCATGTTTACTTCTTTTGTAAACAGACCTTGTATATAAGCAAAAGAATGTCTGAGTAGCGTGTCCAGATGTACAGATTGTATACTTTTGATACAAAGGCAGACAATTTCAAAAGTTCATGGCATTTAAAAAAAAAATGTTTAAAGCTTTCCCTGTATATTGAACAGATGTAGAAAATACGGAAATCAATTCTGAAAACAACAGTGTAAAATGTAAGGAAAATTGGGTCAGGATGCTCAAGAACTCATAAGAACTAAGCTGACAGAAAATCACAAATCCTTTTAATCTTTAGTCACCTCGACTAGAGTATGAAGAGCTGGAATAGGCAATTCCTGAGGGCATTGCAAGCTCCTTCGCTCTGCCATAATGCACTGTTTTATAGGTCGTCTTCGTAAATGATCATTCTATAGTGTTAATGCTGAAACATCAGCCTATCCCTAACTTTACTCCTACCCAATCCATACACTCCCTCCCCCTCCATCTTTGTTATGCCTCATGGCCTGGATCTCATAAAGATCATATTATCACCTTCCTAAATTACTTTGTCTCTTTTCTTTCTCCTTACTGAAACAGAGTGACAGTATAAAAACAAATCTAGATGGTTTTATTTTGTCTTTTATTATATCTGTTCAATGTTTTATTTTTTAAATACAAACACACACACACACATATATATATACACAATTTTATGGTAGCCCCTGGATGGCGCAAATGGTTAATACACTCAGCTGCTAACCACAAGTTTGGTGTTGGCACTCTGAGACCATCCAGAGGTGCTTCAGAAGAACGGCCTGGTGATGTACTTCTGAAAAATCAGCCACTGACCATGCTGTGGAGCACAGTTCTACTGTGACACACATAAGGTTACCAGAAGTCAGAGTTGACTCAACAGCAATTGGCAACGTATGTAATTTTATACATGTGTGTGCTCATGCACATGCGTGCACGAAGCCTGTTTTGCAAGCTCCCTCTCATACTTCTCCTCTGGATACTGAGATACTCAAAAACATATAAGGGCTTTAAGGATATTTTAAAAGCATGGTAAGTACTGGCTCTTTAGTCCTTAATGAAATTGTGAAGAATTATAGGGCTGACTCCAAGTAAGAAACAGTAACTGATTAATCAACAAGCCTTTACTATCCATAGGAGGTATACTTAGTGAATAACCCCTGGAAGAGAGTTAGGGATGGTGAGGAGGCAGTGAGTAACTAAAATGTGAAATCACTGTCCCTGCCATTACACATGTTGACATTCCACTTGGGAAAAATACAATTAAGATACGTGAACAAACCAGAGAACACATTTATTCTGAAGCATGTAGGGCTGCAGCAGAAGTTTAGAAAAAGGAGAAAATTGTAGAAAGCTTGGAGCAATTTTAAAAGATTTATTCTTGGAGGTGGGACTTCAGCTAAATTGTGAAGATCTACATAAACAGAGAGGAGGAGAAAGAACACAGAGGTGGGAAAATGACATGAAAACAGACCTAGAGGCAAGTTTTCTGAAGGGAGAGAGGCTGAGGAGGGCATCAGGAAAGAAGAAAGTTACACAAAAGAGAGGATATTCACATCTTACAGTATTTATATCAAATGCAGGGAACAAGTCCGATGGTAAGGGTACAAGTTTATGGTTATACACAAATAAGACACATAGTAATCGGGCATATTTGTTTATTAACTTTGGTTTTCTACTTTGTATTTATCCAAATAGGTATTATTAGTTCCTAAGCAATAATTTAAATGTTTTTGCCAAATATGAATATATGAATGCGTTCACAACTAGCATTCCCTCTACAGACTACTGGGCTTTTGGCGTTCACACTCATGAAAACTCAAATTCCTCGATGTATCGATCACTACCCATTGAAGGCTTTTGCAAATTACTAATGTGTTCTCTATCTTCAGCCTGTTGCTTACTATCTGGTGGCATAGTGGTTAAGAGCTACAACTGCTAACCAAAAGGTCATCAGTTCAAATCTACCAGTCACTCCTTGGGAAAACCTATGGGGCAGTTCTACTCTGTCCTATAGGGTAGTTGTGAGTTGGAATTGACTCGATGGCAATGGGTTTGGTTACTTACTATCTGCTTATTCACATAGTCATTCTAAATTTCAATTCCCCATCCATAAAATGGGAATGGTAATAATAGTAGCGAAGCAATAGGTTGTTTGAAGAATTGAACATAATCGTGCACGGAGAATATATAACCCAGGTATTAGCACGTGGCCGTTACTTAATATTAGCTGCAGGTATTAGTAGTATTCTCAGCAGTGGCCAAAATCAAAGCTTGAATAGGAATCAAAAGCCTATTTACAAACTTACAAGTATGATTTGGTCTCCTCCCCTAGTTTACTAAATTTTTAAACTTGTAAACCTTAATCAGATTGAGACATGCTTAAGAAAAACCATCACCATAAATGAGATGTAGAACAATTTTTTGGGGTTGGGGGGAGATATAGAAGGAAAGATAAGCAGGAGATGTTACCAGTTCAAAGAATGAGTTCTCTAATTGGTGTTGTTTGAATCGGTACCAAAGGAAGCATAAAGCAGGTCAACTGAGTTCCTCTTACATGGCTGAGAAGCACAGACTGTCACTACACGAAACAGTTATATTACTGAATCCATTATCCAGCATAACTTGATCCAGAAATCAAAGTTGCCAAACAAGAAATAAACTGGAATGAAATATGGATGAGTTTGCCCATGCATCCATCCATTGAAAGCTTTAAAACAAACACACACATACAATTATTTGAAATTGTCTGATGCCAATTCCATACACACGCAAACAGCAACAAAACATTTACTGCGTGTTATTTAAAGGATTGATTTGTGGTTGCCCAAAATCGAGATTGATCAAGAACACTATTTATTTAACAATTTATTTTCAAGAAAAACAAAATGTTAAAGGATAAACTTAATAAAACAACATTTTTACACAGTGATAGTTGCTTATTTTTGTTCATGCTGCAATTTTTTTTTTTTTTTTGATACGTGAAAAATAGAGGCTTCTTTTTTTTTTTTAATTGTTCTTACAAAATTTCACATAGTAAAGGGAAATAGAATAGGGACTTTATGAAATTACAGAAGTCTTTATATCAGTCCTAATTTTACAATTTACTTAATAGCCTCTGTGTTTTTATGCAGTATGCCAAAGTTATTTTCTATTTTCTTTAATACTTCCTAATATTCTTTTAAAAAAAGCTTTTAAATGAACTATTTATCATATGATATTAAGGAATTATCCTAATTATTTTAGGCTGTGATTTTTTTTTATAACAATATTTTATTGTGTTTTTGTGAAGGTTTACACAGTAGTTTACGTTCCCATTCAACAATTTCTAAACAAGTTGTTCAGTGATGGTGGTTACATTCTTCACAATGTGTGAATATTCTCACTACTTCTGTGCTGGTTATTCCATTTCCATTAATCTAGTTTCCCTGCCCCTTGACAATCTCATCTTTGTTTTAAAGTAACTGTTGACCATTTGGTCTCATATAGGTGATTTTGTAAAGAAGCACAGTACTTATGGGTGATATTCACTATTTTTGAGCCAATTTGTTATTTAGCTACAAGTTGACCTCAGGGGTTAGTTTCAGTTCATGGTTTGAAGATTATTTCAGGGCAACAGTCTCAGGGGGTCCTCCAGTCTCAATCTGTCCAGCAGGTCTGTTTTCCTTTTTTTTTTTTTTTTCTTTTCTTTTTGCGTTAGGAATTTGAGGTTCTGTTCCACATTCTTCTCCCATTCTATCAGGGTTTACTTGTTGTGGACCTGATTAGAATGGTTGGCAGCAGTAGCTGGGTACTATCTATTCCTTCTGGTCTCAGAGTAGATAAGGCTGTTGAATCCTTCCCAATATTCTCTTTTTTTTTTTTTTTATTGTGCTTTAGATGAAGGTTTACAGAGTAAATTAGTTTCTCATTAAACAATTAATACATGCATTGTTTTGTAACATTGGTTGCCAACCCCATGACATGTTAACACTCTCCCCTTCTCGACCTCGGTTTTCCCATTACTAGCTTTCCTGTCCCCTCCTGCCGTCTCATCTTTGCCCCTGGGTGGTGTGCCCATTTAGTCTCATTTAGTTTTATGGGTCTGTCTAATCTTTGGCTGAAGGGTGAACCTCAGGAGTGACTTCAGTACTGAGTTAAAATGGAGTCCGGGGGCCATGCTCTCGAGGTTTCTCCAGTCTCTGTCAGACCAGTAATTCTGGTCTTTTTTTGTGAGTTTGAAGTCTGTTCAACATTTATCTCCCAATATTCTTAAAGCTCACTTTTTCTCATACTTTTAAACATATAATATATGAAGTAAACCTCTTCAGTTGATTTGATTTTGTTATGGTCTCTTGAGAATTTCAAAAAAATTAAGGGAAAATTTCATTTCTTAAACTCTTGTATAACTTTATTTAGTTTATAATTGTTACTTGTTTAAGTTTTTGTTATTTTTCTCTTATATACAAAGCTCAAACCATACTCAAACCACAATCCTTAAACTGCTATTTGATTTTGTTTCATTAATGACAGATGAAGCTCTCGGCTAATGAACACCATTGTGGCAGACTCTATATTACATTTTTTTTCTCTGCCAAAAAAAAAAAAAAAATTCCACCTGGCTATCCTGTGGTGATATGTTCTTCTCAATGCTTGTGGTTTGGTTTAGTCTACTGTGGTCCTTCTTTCTGCCATTCATTTTGTGCTCTGGTGAAGAGTTTGGACCCATGTTGGCACCAGATGAGTACAAATGTGAGTGCACAAATAAACCAATGACAAATGTCACGAAGGATGTTACAATGTAAGTTTTTGAGAAGAAATAGATAAAGATCTAGAAATTTTATATACACACAAAAAACACAGTGGGTCATCTTATTTTCAGCCTACCCCACTCATTTACCGTACCTGTCTGATGTCCATGGGCATCTCAGCCTGTGATCCTGGTGTAGAATGTCAAATTAGCCTCAATGTGATGCACGCAAAGATTAAAATTCAGTAGATCTGGTTTTAATACATTTCTATCATATATTGCCTCTATGACCATAAGCCACCTTTCTGAGTCAGCTTTCCTCAGAAGTGGCATCTAAAAGGATATCTGCCCCTGCTTGTGTTGTTTTGGGTTGTTATAGAAACCAAGTGTGCCAATAAACCCATATATACAAGCACCATGAATATAAAATTCTCTAAAACAAGACTTTATATCTCTTGGAGAAAGTACATTATTTAACGTAAACATTGACGGAGTCCTTTATCTCCCATGGACGTGGTATAATTGACCTCTAGGACTAGATTCTTCATTTGCTCTGCAGAGATTCTTACCAAAACTGCTTGTTTATGGTAGCAGAGATGCGGTAGCAGGGAACTCCAGCTGCATAGCCTGACAGAGGAGATTTCATTCATTCATTGATTCATACAATCTTTTGTTCAACAAATAATTATTGAGTGCTAACTATGTGCCAGACACCTTTGAAAGCACTGCAAGCATAGCAGTGAACGAGGCAGACAAGGACCCTGCTTTAATGAATCTTGATTCCTGGGATAGGGTGTAGGGAAAAGAGGGTGAAAGGCAATTAAAAAAAAAATGCAATGATAACTGAATAAGACAATTTCAGAGAGTGATAAAAGTATGAAGAAAAGAGAAAAGAGGATGAGATAATAAGGTTCCTGTCACATTAAAAAAAAAAAAAAAACTACTGACATGGAGTCGATTCCGACTCACAGCAACCCTATAGGACAGAGTAGAACTGCACCATAGGGTTTCCAAGGAGCAGATGGTGGATTTGAACCGCCGACTTTTTGGTTAGCAGCAGAGCTCTTAACTGCTGCACCACCAGGGCTCCTTCTGTCCTTTCTAAAGAGCAGAGCCTGAATGAAACAGAAGGCAGCCATTTGAATATTTGGGAGAAAAGTTCTCCGGGCAGAGGAAACAGGCAAGAGCGAAAGTCTCGAGGTGGGATTGAGACTGATTTGGCAGAAGACGCACTACGGAAGGTGGGTGAGGCTGGGGAATACAGAGCTTTGAGGACAGGGATATAGGCAGGGATCAGACCCCACAGCGATGGGACAATTAGGGACACCCACGTGGCTGACATCTGGCTTCTGTGTACACACATAACATGTAAAATGCTTTTCATTAACAGGAGCTCAATAAACAGTTGCTGATTGATTATTGTTGGAACAGCTGATTGATTACGGTGCATTCCCAGTAAAAGCAAATTGTTCTCGTGAGAGAAATAATGAAAAAGATAGCTGTCCTTGTGGGAGAGAGAATTTACCTAATATAAGCTATTTATTTTGCTGAGGGCCAAATGGATTATTTCTAATCCATCCTCCACAGCAGCCAGACTGGCTTGAAAGGCAAGATCTAATGCCATCACCCTCTGCTTTTCCACAGAATACACTCTGCTTCATGCAGGAATACAAGACCTTGCATCATCTGTTCCTGCCTACTTTTTCACACCCATCACTCAACAACCTCTCCCCCTTTCCTTTCTCACCCAGTGACCCAAACAATTTTTTTTTAGTTCCATAGACACACATACCATCTCTGCATTCACTCACAATAGAGTGTTCTTACCCTATACCTCCACCATATGCTTTAAAAATAGCTTAGGTGACATTTCTTCTAGGGCACTACCCAGCCTATACCCATTGCGCTGTGTTCTCATTGTAGTCTATGCACATTTCTATGCCACTGTTTGTTTTGAATTCCGTGTTGCCCTCAGCAGATCTCAACCTTCTTAAGATTTTGAGTATATAGATCTTTGTATTCTCAGTACCTAGGAACCATTCCTGACACACAGCAAGTATTCAATAAATAACTGAAGGTAAGTGAGATTACCTGAGTCAAATCAAAGTTATTGGCTCTTTGATGCCATTTCTCTTTAATGTCATTTCTGATATCCTAGGTGGAAATGCCCATACCTAGCTTTACGTCCTCATTATACTCTTGCATTATTTTATTCTGTTTATCTATAAACAACTCTACAAATTCATTATGAGTAGGGCTGTGTTCTCAGGTTGATTCTCCCAATACCTAAGACAGGTAGTTGGCACGTAATAAATATTTGTTGAGTATATAAATATTTGAGAAATATCATTCGACTTATGGTTGTTTTGTACCAATCTTTATAACCAAACAGCATCCAAGCAAAAACACATTAAAATAACGGCAGATCTCATATTCAGAGGATTAGAATCACTGGATGTTTTAAATATTTATAATTTACTTTGGATTCTTGTTATTAGGGCATTGCTTTGGCAAATAAAACAGAAATCATTTAAAATTATAATTAGAAAATCCTTCTGCCAAAGCAGAAGAAAACAAGTTTATACAATGTTGAAGGTTATCCACAAATTCTATGTCTCAACCACCAAGTACTATAGCATTAGTCAGAAGAACAGAAGAAAAATTATAACCTGCCCTAGATGACAAAGCCCACAGCTCAACTGATGAGAACGTGGCTTATTTACTCAGCAGTAGAAAATATTCTGAGGATTAAAAAGTCAAGGCGGGGGATTTTAGAATATAATTTAAAATGAAATATTCCTGCATATATCAGCCTCTTTGGTTTTATTTTATATCAATCCAGTACTTTTACGATGAAGTAGCCATCTTTCCAGGCACCATCCTCATTCTCTTTCATTAATTTCACACTCGTTTTACTTTATACGATTCTGGATTAATAAATACGAAATTGAAACAATAAAGTATAGATTGGGTAATGTGCTGAGCTGGCTTTGATTCATCGCTTCATGGAAATATATCTGGAAGAAGGCAATATTTGCGAAAAGACTCCTACAAGAGTTTTTGCACCCTGAAGGCTTCGTTTTCACAAATATTTTCTAAGAATAAATATTTTACTAAAATAAATTCACTTATAAGACTTGACATTCGGCATTTGTCTTGTCACATGCCATGTGAGGTTGAAGAACAATAATAATTATACGCTTGAAAGATTGGAACAAGGGAAATATTTGTTGTGCTCTGGGATCTTGAGATCAGTATGAGACATGTGGTAAGATGTGAAAGGTTAAAAGACATAAAACCTCTATTTAAAGAGTCAGCTTTCAGTTGGGGAAAAAGAAAATAATAATTTGGGGATAAAAATAATAGTGATAGCAAGAATAATGATAGCTAAAAGCTATTGGTTACTAACCAAAAGCAAGGTACTGTTCCAAAGCTTTCGAATTATTTAAACCTCTAAATACCCATATGAAATAGACATCTTTATTATCCCCATTTCACAGATACAGAAATGGAAGCTTCCAGAGCTAAATAACTTGCCCAGAGTCACACATCAGAAAGCGGCAGAGATAGAATTTGAGTGAAGATAATCAAGCTCTAAATCACAAGTGCTTGTCTACCACATCAGCCCTTCTAAAATGATGCACGAGGAAAATAAAATGTTTTGGATGCCCCTCAAAAGTAAGGACCATGTCCTATACAGCATTATTTCCTCTGCAAATTCTGTATGTCTCAGCATAGAGCTGAGAACATAAGAAGTATGCAATTATTGTTTAAGGATTAATTCATATCACCAAATCTAACTTGTCACAGTTTTAATTTGCTAGGTTATCTCCAGCTGCTTTGGTATAAATGTACTTCATTAGGGAAATCTATTCATGCAATTTCACTTCCTTAGCATAAGAAACATAAGTTCTCAGCATAAGAACTAAGAGAACCAAATGGAGTTGAAATTAGGGTTTTAGAAAAACCTTCCTTGCTTCTACCTACACTTTCAGTCTCTCTTTGGAGAAGCTCCAAAAGAACTATCATCGACCATAAACAGCTGCCATCTAAACATGTCGACTCCCCATGTGTCAGAGTAAAACTACGCTCCGTAGGATTTTCAGTAGCTGATTTTTAGGG
Organism: Dugong dugon; assembly: GCA_030035585.1. NCBI lineage: Eukaryota > Metazoa > Chordata > Mammalia > Sirenia > Dugongidae > Dugong > Dugong dugon. Next base: position 6,468,374 of record CM057479.1, on the reverse strand, counting down.
AGTAGATTGCCAGGTCTTTCTTCCAAGGTGCCTCTGGGTGGATGCAAACCTCCAAACTTTGGATTAGCAGCCATACATGTTAACCATTTGCACCACGTAGGGATTCCCTCATCCACTGTAGTTGTAGGATAAAAATGATCAGGTGGCATCAGGATGTTCTAAGCATCCTTCCTCCTACACCAATTCTTCTTCCTATTTATTCAGTGAAGATGCTACTTTTACAGTATATTTCCATGACAACAAGATGTTGATATATGTGTATTTAATTTAATAATCAGTGAAGCTTTCACATCCTGGTGCTTAAATTGATTAGCTATTATCTTAGTCAAGAATTCTTTGACAGCAGCTAGCAAAAAAGTAGCTTACCCCCAAAAGGCGAGTTTCTGTTGAAGATACAGAAATATTTCATGGCTAAGGCCAGGCTAAGGCCAGGAAGTGTAACTAGATCTCAAGGGGACAGGAACCATGGGGCCATGAAATCTCCTGGACTCAGTTGCTACTTGCTTGTTTGGCTTCATTCTTCAATCTGTACACAGACGGACTGCCTCTGCTTAAGTAGATGCCAGAAAACAGCCACCAGCCCACATTCACCTCACTGTCCATTGTGTGTTAGGGAATAACCAGAGTCCTACAGTCCTGATTTGACAAATTCTTGAATGACTGTATCGGGGTCAGACATTAAGCCCTGGACTTTGGCTGGGGGCAGACTCAGCAGAGCAAGGGAAATTAACAAGACCTGGGGATTGGTTCTCTACAGACAGTGCTTCTCCAATTTTTCTGTATATTAGAATCACCTGGGGAACTTTAGCAACACCCCAATGGCCAGACCTCCTGCCATAACAATTAAACCTGAATATCTCAGGGGTGGGATGCCAGCATCAGGAGCCTTCAGAGCTTCCCAGGTGATTTCAATACGCATCGAAGTTTGAGAAGCAGAGCTCTGAGACCTTCCTGCTCCATGTGTGGTCCTTGGACCAGCAGCACTGACATCACCTGGAGCTTGTTAGAAATGCAGACTCTTGGACCCCATCCATAGCTACTGGATCAGAATCTACATGTTAACCAAGTAAGAGAGAACTTTTATGCACAGTGGAGGTTGAGAAGCACTGCTTTAAACTCATAGAAGAGCTGGTAGGGCATGACTGCTATACCTCGTGCAATTATATTTCCACTAAAAATAAAGATTGAGTTTCATATTTCTTTCTTTCCCTATGATCCAGTTATCCAAGCTAAAACGTTGCAATGTTTGCACAATAAGAAAATATCTGAATCAAAGTCAGTATTTATCCATTTATTTAACAAACATTTATTGAAGCAATACCATGCCCCAGGCATTGGACCAGACATTGTGGAGTTTTCGTTTCTGATAGATAAGAAACTAGATTTTATGTGTCCTGCATATAAAACACTGATAATTGTGCACATTACACGTAGTTGAGCTGAAAATCATCTATTTTGTTTATTCACAATAATCAATCCCTAATGTTTCTTTGCTAATGTCAGCATACATCTCCTGAAAATATGAATGAGGTTTGTCCTAGATAAGCCCGTATTTGTCTATTTGTTTATTTATGAAGTGTGCACAGTTTCTGTGGAAGGACATGCTGGCATTGCAAAGAGGCCCGTGTGGGTAAAAAGATCACAAAGAAGAAATGTGAGAAGACATTTACCTCAAAGGGGTAAAATGGAACATAACTAAGTCAGTGCCGTATCACAAATAGCCATAACATATAGTTTATCATTAACAGATGCCTCATCTGATCATTCTCATTGTTTTACATGTCCAGGTGATGCCTCATCTGATCATTCTCATTGTTTTGCATGTCCAGGTCAGAAGCCCTTTTAACTTTAGAGAAAGATAGGTATTGCGCTCTGCTGCTAAATTAGTGCTGTTTCTGGAAAAGGAGCTTTTGCTAAGACCTCCAAAGGAGTTTCTGGCTATCATAATTGTCACATGTACGAGAATCACAGCACAAAGAAGACAATGACAGCATATTTCATAGAATAGGTTAGCAGGTGGCATATTTCACAGCAGGGTTATGTCATTAAGTTTTGCAGTTCGTTCTGTGCTAAGTGCACCTGGCCAAAGGGGCCGTTGAGGCTACATCCACCAATCCAAGCCTTGAGCCTTGGCGTGAGGCTTAGTCTGCCTGGAGGAAGTAACCTCATTCCAGTTCCAACAAAGATGCTTTATGGGCTAGTGGTGATCCTCCTTAAGAATGGAGCCCCATAAAATGTTAAGTTACAAAACATGACTTTTTAAAATTCAAATGAGTATTTCCATGGGGGCTAAGGGAACAACAACTGAATGAATTTAGAGACAGTCTTACAGATGAAGAATATTACCATAACTAAAAAAAGTAAGTCTCAGTGAGAAAGGAGGGTTAGCAAACAAATAAGGTATGGTTTTATTAAATATTACCATTCAAAGACGGAACATGACAGTTACTCATAATTATGTTTTCAAAGAACATGTAGGCTATGGAGGTAGCTTCCCAAAGAACAACAAACTAAAAACAAAGAATTGTAAACTCAGTGTAATTCCTACATATCGTGTGTGTGGGGCTGGTGGTGGGGCAGAATGGAAGAAGTCAACAATGTTTTTTTAAAGGGCTATGTGTGAGTACCGGAGCCCTGGTGGTGCAGTGGTGAAGAGCTCTGCTACTAACCAAAAAAGTCGGTAGTTCCAATCTACCACTTGCTCCTTGGAAACTCTATGGGGCAGTTCTCCTCTGTCCTATAAGATCACCGTGAGTCAGAATCCACTCAATGGCAGTGGATGTTTGGTTTATGTGTGAGGAGAGGAAACAATAAAGAGGGAGAGTTAGTGAGGAAAATGAATACTTTTAATTTCTTCCCTATGATTTTCTTTATAACTGATTTTCAAATTTTAATATATTACTTTTTTATGATGAGAAAAATGTTTTCAATTTTAAAAAGAAGAAAGAGTTTGAATCACAAAGAAAGTAGCACCATCCCTGATGTCAGGAAACATCCTATTCTTATAAGGAAATCCCTCTGTGGCAGTCCTGGATGCTAAGCACCCTTGTGGCAATTCGGCTTCCTGTGCAGCCCTCCTGGGGCATAGTGGGCCAGTCAGGTCAACACAGACGCCTGGCCTGCCTGACAGTTATATCTGCACTAGAAAGACAGAGAAGTTTATAGTCAGGAGATAGAAACTGAATTTCAGAAAATGAATTTGTAATGACAGGTTCACACAGCTGTTTAATAGCTTCGCTAATACACGGAGCTCTGCTACACCCTCAGAACCACGCTTCTCTCGTGTATTTCCAATTTTCACAATAGCCCATCAGGTTTGCTGTTATTTCCCTCTGTTTATATACAAAGAAAATCAGTTTAAAAAATTTGTCGCATGTTAAATAGGTAATAAATGCCAGAGACTGAATTTGAACCCAAGTCTAATTAAAGAATTGGCTTCTTCCAGTCAATCACATTCTCAACCCTCTCATTTAGCTTGCTTAATAATTCCTAGCTTACTTCAGCATCATAGGACAGAAAAAAAGAGCTTTATGAAAAAAAGATTTATATACATATATAACTTAAACCTAAAGTCATAGAATTAGTCTGAGATTTCTCATAAAAATAAAAATAAAGAAGTGGATTTCGTCTCAGTGACCCTATAGGACAGAGTAGAACTGCCCCATAAGGTTTCCAAGGAGAGGCTGGTGGATTCAAACTGCCAACACTTTGGTTAGCCGTGGAACTTCACCACTGCACCATCAGGGCTCCATATGAGATTGCTTACATGTCTAATATATTGTCTTAAAAGGTACTTTCAATTTTTACTGTTCAGTTTTAGAGTAAAACTGTTTTAAGTTGAAGTTTAAAAAAAAAAAAATGAGCATACCTCTGTAACTATTATCCAGATCAGTCACTATCCCTGCCCCCTACCCTCCTTTCCCCAGCAAAAGTAACCACTATCCTAATATTCAAGGGGCCCTGGCTGCACAGTGGTTAAAATGCTCGGCTGTTAATTTCAAGATGTCTGCAGTTCAAACCTACCAGCTGCTCCGAGGGAGAACGATGTGGCAGTCTGCTTCGGTAAAGATTTACAGCCTTGGGAACTCTATGGGGCAATTCTACTCTGTCTTATAGGGTCACTTTGAGTTGGAATCGACTTGACGGCAAAGGGTTTGGTTATCCCAATATTCTAACACCATAACTTAGTTTTGCCTGGTTTTGAACTTTATAGAAATGAAATCATATATTCTGTATTATGTCTGCCTGCTGTCTCTCCCTCAACATCATGCTTATGACATTCATCCGTGTTGCTGTATGTAGCAAGAGATCCGTTCATTCTCATTGCTTTATTCCATTACATGAATGCACCACACTTTATGCTTTTTGCTATTGATGGGCATTTGGAGTACCCAGTTTTGGACTATTACAAAGACTGCTACTGTCAATATATGTAAGCATCTCGGTTGATGTATATCTAGGAGTGGGATTGCTGAGTCTCAACGTATGTGTATATTCAGCTTCTGCAGATGCTGCTAAAGAGTTTTCAAAGAGATTATTGGAGCTCATGATCTCAATAGCAGTTACAGTTGCTCCACATCCTCACTAACGCTTGTATTATCTTTTTTATTTTAACCAATTTGGGTGTGTGTAGAAACATTGTGATTTTAAAATCGTGATTTTAGTATGCATTGTCTTGATGACTGTGGTAGGCAGAATAATGGCACCCAAAAGATGTCCTAATCCCCAGAGCCATGGGATATGTTAGGTTACGTGGCGAAGGGAATGAAGGTCACAGATGGAATGAAGGTTGCTAGTCAGCTGACCATAAAATAAGGAGATTATGGTGACTTACTCACAATGGCTACTCACAGTCCCTCCAGCAATTTAATTATGTCTCTGAGTTCAACTTGTCAGAAACAAATTAATTAGAAAAAAAAAGATGGATTATTTTAAATATAATTTAGGAATATTTATGAGTGTCTAACGTATGTTCCATAATGCAAACAATGGAGTTAAAAATTATATTCTCCAAATTTTAAGTCAGTGAGCTTCATCACAGGTCCCTGGGTAGCTTAAGAGGTTTGCACTCATCTACTAACCTAAAGGTTGGCAGTTCGAACCCACTCAGAGGTACCTTGGAAGAAAGGCATCGCCATTTGCATCTGTAGGGTTATGACCAAGAAAACCCTATGGAACAGTTCTAACCTGAAATACAGGGGATCGCCTTGGGTTGGAATCAACTCAATGGCAATGGATTTATTTATTTTGAGCTTCATCACATGTTAAAAATTGAGGAATATATGTTATTTTAAAACTCACAGAACTGGAAGTTATTTTTTTCAAACGAGCTAATGAGCTAGCAAACAAAAAAATGCTACCTTAAATTTTACCTGATAATTACAAAAACGTATTTTCTAAATTATGTATATTAGATCAAGCTACTAATGATAAAAATGACTAGCACTGTTTTTAAATGTTAAAAATGATGTATTACCAGTTGTGATGTTAAGATTGTGTGTCAGCTTGGCTGGGCCACGATTCTCTGTGTTTTAATGCAATCACTCCCATGATTGAATATACTGTGAGTAGCCAATCAGGTGAAAGGGAGACTCCTTGGGGGTGTGGCCTGCATCTGTATATAAGCAGACGTTCTGGCTTTTTGCTCTCTCTGGATCCTGCGGCTGCTTCCTGTCGTCTCATCTCCCGTTATTGGGACTTGAGCTGCCAGCTTATCTGCCGAACCTGGGATTTGTCGATCTGCACAACCTGTGAGTGGGAGCCCTGCTCTCCGACCTTCCGATCTTGGGCTTGCCAGCTTCTGCAGCTGTGTGACTTGGGAGAGGCCTCTACCCTGATCCATGGACTTGGGACGTTCTAGTTTCTACAATCACGTGAGCTGTTTCCTTGATATAATCGCTGTCTATATATATTTATACACTTTACTGGTTTGCTTCTCTAGAGAATCCAACCTAAGACACCAGTTATACTATGATTTAATTTTGTTGCTTTCCTTTTCATCCCATTATCTGGGAAAAATCCATTTTCACAGGTACTCAGATTTTCATATAGAGATTTTATTATTTTGAATTATATAATTACAGATTAAAATACCAAGAAATATGAGGATATAGAGCTGTGTTCAGTTTACAGGTAAAACATTCTTCAAGAGTATGCTTAGTTTTTAGTATGCTGTACAATAAAATTTACATAAATATGTACATTTTTCAAGTGTACTGACTGCAGTTATCGGGTTTTTTTCCCAAGTTATATTTTTGTTGTGTTTAAAATGATTATATCAGACATTGCCTTTGTCAAGATTTTTCATTTAAGTCTGGGTTATAGAGCTAATTGTTATTTCATATAAATTGCTTTCCCACGATATGTATTTACTGAATATTATATATTTGTACCTTCATTCAATAGTCTTAAAGTGGATTTTAGTTTTAAAAAAACAAATAAAACTTTTCATGTAAGTAAAAGGTTCTTGAGTCATTGAAAAAAAATTAGTTTGTCCTGAAAAACTCGAAAAAATTTTCACAGTCACGTTGTTGTTGTTGTTAGGTGCCATTGAGTAGGTTCCAAATCAAAGCAACCCCATGTAAAACAGAAGCAAACATTGCCTGGTCCTGCGCCATCCTCACAGTTGTTATGCTTGAGCTCATTGTTGCAGCCACTCTGTCAATCCATCTCATTGAGGGTCTTCCTTTCTTTCGTTGACCCTCTACTTTACCAAGCATGATGTCCTTCTCTAGGGACTGATCCCTCTGATAACATGTCCAAAGTATGTGAGACAAAGTCTCACCATCCTGGCTTCTAAGGAGCATTCTGGCTCTACTTCTTCCAAGACAGATTTGTTCATTCTAACAGTGCATGCTATATTCAGTATTCTTTGCCAACACCATAATTCAAAGGCATCAATTTTCTTTGATGTTCCTTAATCACTGTCCAGCTTACGCATGCATATGAGGCAATTGAAAATACCATGGCTTGGGTCAGGCGCACCTTAGTCTTCAAAGTGACATCTTTGCTTTTTAACACTGTAAAGAGGTCTTTTGCAGCAGATTTACCCAATGCTATACGTCATTGGATTTCTTGACTGCTGCTTCCAAGGGTGTTGACTGTGGATCCAAGTAAAATGAAATCCTTGATAACTCCAGTCTTTTCTCCATTCATCATGATGTTGCTTTTTGGTCCAGTTGTGAAGATTTTTGTTTTCTTTATGTGGACGTGCAATCCATACTGAAGGCTGTAGGCTTTGATCTTCATTAGTATTTAAATGTTAGTTAAAAGGGAAGCTACAATATATAACTAAGGTAGAACTAGGTTATACTACCAGTTTAACTTTTCATATAACAGACTATCTTTAATGAAACTTTATAGTTCGTGGTGTACTGTGTCCTGGAGTTTATACTAAAGAGATGGTCTTAATCACAATGATACAGACATCGGTCAATCCCTAGTTCCTAAAAGTCAGCTTGTCCTCCAGAAATATCATTCTATGGAGACTGTTGTTGATACTTGTAAATTACTTTAGCATATTAATTACGGAATCTAAAGGGAGAAAGAACTACAGCTTAGAAAACACACTTGATAAAGTACTCTGAATTTTAATGGGAATAAATTTGTTCTGCTCATTCCTCCATTTTTAAAATGAGTGCTTTAAAATTGCAAATTAAGCCTAGAATTGGAGGATATTATGCCACTTGTAGCATTTCATATGCTGTCATTAATAATATATTCTCAATTTATCTGATAAGAAGAGGACTTGGTATGCCTCCCAAGTCATCAATGTATGCAAAGGAAGCTCACTTAAGTTTCAAGGAAGTTAGCAAAGTCTCCACACGTGAAACAATCAACAACTACTTAGCAGTCTAGAACTGGCTGGGAGAGAGAGTGCAATGATGTTGCATCACCTCGTGGCTTTAATTTAGAGTCTTCGCCAACAAAACCAAATGCTTATTGGCGGATATAGCCATTTGAATAGCAATATAGGGTCCCTATGAATTGGAATCCACTGGACGACAATGGGTTTGAGGGTTTTTTTGGATGTAAAGAATGAGATATCTGTTATTTCATTTGAACCAAAAACCATTTAAGATAGCAGAAAAATGAGTGATTTTCTCTATTTTATATATGGAGAGAAAGGGAGGGACTTATCCATGGTCACACAGTAAATTACCTTCGGCTTCGGACATCTTGTCATATGCTCTTTCCGTTCTGCATCTTTTATTTGCAAGAAACGATAATCAGGAAGCTATGGCAATAGGTCATGTCAGTCATGCTTTCAAATCATTCCACTGTTCTAACCATACAATGCCAAAATGTCAAGTCACTCACTTGAAATTTGTATGATCGCATTTGGGTGCGTATCTGAGTATTTCACCAGTTATTTTTGTGTCTTAGAGACTTGATTTCTTTGTTGGGGACTTGAGTGTGGGAAAATTCCCTGAAATAATGAAAACCTACATATGAAAGCACCGAGATTACACATGCAGTTACATAATGAAAAATCCTAGAGTACAACTATTAAACAGAGAAGAGCACGCCTGTTCAATGGCACAGCATATTAATTACCTTTGAAATGAACAGACATGTTCAGCTTTCTTATCTTCTTTCCAGGAGATGAAACACATGTCCCGCCCACACTTTCATCTCTGAACACAGCTAAAACATTAGCTTATTACATGAGTTTCCTAAAGAACAGTTTCAAAATGCTGTGTTTTCAGTAACATACCTTTGAAGATTACTGAGTTTCAGGTACTAAGATCTAGTTGACTTGAGGATAAGACTTCTCAGTGGAGTGAAGGCTATAAAGAAGGGGGGACGCCTCCTACCATCTTGATGTTCAGATGCACAATCAGGACTACAGAGACTACCCTCTGCAAATATATCAAAGCTAATGTTGAACTTGAAAGATTTCCATTTTGATGAATATAAGATAATAAGCAGGATGCAGACATAACATGGGATTTAAAAAGTCTTTACAGTTATAGGTTTGACCAATTCTATAAATAGCTTTATTATACTTTGCTGAAAATAGCTTTGAGTTATGATGTAGAACTGACTTCGAATTCTGATTCTTTCAGTAAAAAAAGATTTTGAGTAATTCTCTATGACTTGGTCTGGCACTTTGAACACTTCACTTAACCTTTTGAGCTGCAGTTTCCTCGTCTATGTAATGAGGTTACTGGATAACCTGGTAACGAAGTTCTCTTTTTCTATTTAAATTTCTGTGATCCAATTTTGTCTGAAATTACACTGATATACTTGCCATTCAAATTTCATATTTGCACTGTCCTTTGTTACTAAGCTTGTTTTAAAGTACATCATGTGAATAATGATTTATAGTTAAATTTATTAGAGAACTACTTATCATTCTTTAAACTAAAGGTATCTAAATATAATATTGTTTGAAACATATAATTTAAGTTTCCTTAAAAAGAATACAAGAAACCCTGTTAACATAGTGGTTAAGAGCTACAGCTGCTAACCACAAGGTCGGCAGTTCAAATCCACCAGGCGCTCCTTGGAAATCCTATGGGGCAGTTCTACTCTGTCCTTTAGGGTCAGTATGAGTTGGAATAGACTCAACAGCAATGGGTTTGGCTTGATTTTGTTTAAAAAAAATACATAATAACATTATGGGGCACCAAAATATAACATAATAAATGTCTCATACATTCAATAGATATGGGCATAAAATCTCACATAAGGGGCAAAAGGATGTCTAAAGTAACCTTCAAAAAGTGGGGCGGGGAGTCAAATTTGGAGAGTAATACACTGAGTTCTGTTTTGGGCATGGTAAATTTGAGTAATATCTAGAAAGTTAAGGGTTAAGGGCAGAATTCTGTGTTGACCAACGTTTATGGGGCAAAAAAATAAAACTGACTCCTTTACATAATTTAAGAAAGGATTATCACAGAGGGAAGTGGTCTGAGTTCATCATTCAATGACATTTAGTACAAATGTGTGTGGCAGGAAGTATGCTAAAGGATGAGGAGACAGCTTGTATCAAAGATCTCACTGGGTTAAAGTCGAGGTATTGGCAGGGCTACATTCTCTTCTGGAGGCTCTGAGAGAGGATTTGTTTCTATGACTTTTTCCAGCTTCCAGTGGCTGCCACGTTCCTTGTCTGATGACCCCCTTCCTCCATCTTCATAGCCAGTAGAATTTCATCTCTCTGACCATTCTTCTCTAGTCACATCTCCTTCTGATCAGATCCAGGAAAAGTCACCAGCTTTCAGGGATCCATGTGGTTAGACTGGACCCACACTGATAATCCAGGATAATCCCCCCATCTCAAGGGCCTTGATTTCATCATACTGGCAAAGTCTGTTTGCCATGTAATGTGATACATTCATACATTCCAGGGATTAGTATGTGAGCATCTTTGGAAGCCATTATTTTATCTGCCATATCCTGCCATTTGGTCCCCAAAGAATCATGTCTGTCCCACAAGCAAAATACATTCAACCCTATCCAAATATCCCCCTAAAAGCTCAACCTATTACAGCATCAATGCAAAGTCTAAAATCTCACCTAATATCATTAGCTCAAAAGTCCCACATTTCATCATCTAAATCATCTAAATTAGATACAAGTGAGACTCTGAGTCTAATCTATCTTGGGGCAAAATGTCTCTCCTTCTGTGATCTGTGAAACTAGAAATAAAGTTATCTGTTCCCAAAATACAATATTGGGCCAGGCATAGGATAACAGTTATAGACATTCTGGTTCAAAAAGGGAGAAAATGGAAAGTAAGAAGGACTCACTGGTCCCAAGTAATTCTGAAATCTATCTGGGAAAACTCCATCTGCTTTCAAGATGTGCCTGGAAATACTCTTCTGTGACAATTTCACAACTTGTGCAATTTCATCATTTTCAAGCTGTGCTTTCCACATAACTGCAAGAGACAATTCTGCCAAGCTTTCTGCCTATATATAAAAAAGGATCCCTTTTCCTCCAATTTCCAATTACATTTTCCTCATTTCCTTCCAAAACCTCACTAACTCACCTTTAACGTCTATTTCTACTAACAGTTCATTCATGTCTCTCAGATGATATGTGTTTTCTCTACCATGTTCCTTATATCCCTTGGTGTCCTTATTACCGGTGTCATTAACATCTATATTTCTACTAAATTCTGTTCAAGGTATCTAGGTTTTTCTATTGTGCTCCTCAAAATTCTTTTATCCCTTGTCCACTACCCAATCCCAAAGCCACTCCTACATTTTTAGGTGATTGTTACTGCAGGATCCCACTTCTGGCACCAAGATGCAGCCAGTTTTTTGTTTTTGATTTTTTTTTTAATTGAGCTTAAAATATCTTGGGAAAACAGACAATAGAGAAACCATTGCAGGAAAGTTGGTTAGTATTATTGTAGGAAAAATTTCAAGCACGATACAGTAGTCAATTAAGAAGACTTATGCAATATTTGTTTTCCAACACTCTCTACTGTCCGAAACAGCATGTTTACAACCTTCATCTCCCCCCAAAATTATCTTTACTTCAATGAATTATCTCTACTTCAATGAACAGAACTTTCATTAACCAAGTTACACAAATCAAAATCTAGAAGTCATTCTTGACAACCACCTCTTACTTATTCCCATCAAGCTTTATCACTTCTATGTTGAAATAATTTCTCTCCATTTCCAATATTGTCTCTCATTTGTATACTGCATTAACATTCTATCCACTCTTCCTTAGTGCCTACCTCTCTCTCTTCAACTGAGTTCTCCACCATAGGGCCAGAGTAATCTATTAAAGCTACAAATCTAATCATGCCATTCCCTGCTTGAAATCATTCAAAGGCTTAGTACCACTCTTAATTTAAAAAGCTTGACCTACTGGATGATATGGGTCTGTATTCCTCTCAATCTCCACCTTAGACCCTTAAAAACTTTGTTTTTGAGCTCCAGTTACACTGACTTTCTTTCAGTCACTCTGTAACAACATTCCTCTTCCTACCTCAGAACCTTTGCATGCACTTTTATGACTGCCTAGAAATTTCCTCTTCCTTCTCTAATTACTCAAACAGGTAACTCCTTCTCAGCCTTCAGATTTCAGCTCAGACATCTTTTCCTCAAAGACATCTTTCCTGATAGACCAGTGAGATGAGGTAAAATGCCCTTGTTATATTCCATTGTAGATGGCAAGGATGGCTGTAATCATCCCTCCCACCTGTTTGCACTGCTGTGTTGATGATCCTCCTATCAAGAGGTAGAGTCTGCTTTTCCACACCATGAATCTGGGCTGGTCTTGTGATATATTTTGAGCAAATGAATACAGCAAAACTGATGTTGCAGGACTTGTGAGCCTAGGCCTCAAAAGGCCCTACAACGTTCTTTCTCATCCCCTTGAAATGCTGCCCTTTGATGGCTATGTAAGGTATTCTAGTGTACAAGAGAATGAGAGGCTATACAGAGCAAAGACCAGCATCCTAGCTGAGATCCCTTTAGGCCAACCAGCCCATAGCCAGGACAAATGTAGGGCATCTGAAAATTCTTCCAGGTGGGCAACCAGGTGACTGTAGCTGCAATATTGACCTTAGCTGAGATCAACAGAAGAACAACTCAGCTGAGCCCATCACAAACTGCTGACCCAAAGAACGATGAGAATATATAAAGATTGTTTGTTATTCTAAGCCACTAAGTTTTGGGGTAATTTGTTATATAATGATAAGTAACTGAAAAAGATACCTCTCTGTCACAGTCATTCACAGTTTTTAATTAACAGTTAATCATGTAATGTTGTCCCGCCTGGCCACCTGTAAAAGTGTAGGACGAGTGATTCTATTGTGGCACTGTGTTTTCTGGTGCCAAATGAATTACATTGAGCAGAACAGATGTGCAATTTTTTAACCACTTTTTATCATTTTTAATTGAACTTTATTTCTTAACTATAATTATTGATTTTTTTTGTATATGTAAAACCATTGGCAGAGTATGAGTTTAATACTTCTTAGCTAATTAATGGATTTCATGTTTATAAACAAGAACTATGCTCCATTCATTCACTTGTTATCATTGTAATCTTCTTCAATTGTATACTGTTGAGCCTTTAATTTCTTCCTTGCTTATGTCTATGAGGTGCTAAAAAGAAACTGTTTTAGATCATAGTGATTTACAAAATGCACATCGTAAATACTAACAATCATTTGGGGGAAAAATTAATTGACTGGGTTGCCTCACCTAATTAATAAGACATTTTGACATTATGAAGACATAAGCTTTAATTATTGAAAAAAAGAGAATGTGGATGACAGCTACTAGTCAATGTTTCCATCACATCAGATAACAGATGACACATATTATAATATCCTCTCTAAACCTAATAATATAGAACTGTCCATTCTTGACCAAAAGTTCAATCCATGAGAGTAGAACAGAAACTTTGCAACTTTGCAAACTTACTGTGTATAGTTTAATCAATACCACATCGTGTATGAATTCCTATTAGATGTACTTGATGCTCAAAAATCGTGTTTGTTTAAAATTATTATTGGTGAGCAAATTTGATGCTTAATTTAAGATGAATAATTGGTCTCTGGAGGACGCAGGGTTACCATTCATTCAGATTTAGGTTAATTTTCCTTCATGGCAATGTTTCTAACGAGCACTCCAATATTATGTTGATTTAACTACTGAAATTTGTCATCTTTTTCACTCTTCAAGCTCCAAGCCAGATTTCTGACCACGCTCTTCAAAAAAAAATACCAACATGGTCCAGAAGTTTTAATTTTAAGAAGGACAACAACATGAGTTCCTACTTCTACATCTGGGCTAAGAGATCTGGGGTCCTACCTCATACTGGCTCCTTGGGTATGTATTAAAGACCAAAACCAAACCCGTTGCATCAAGTTGATTTCAACGCATAGCAACCCTATAGGTCAGAGTAGAACTGAACCATACGATTTCTAAGGAGCAGCTGGTGAATTGCCGACCTTTTGGTTAGCAGCCAAGCTCTTAACCACTGCACCATTGGCTGTGTGCAAATAAAGCTAGGAGGCCTTGCATTTCCTGGAGGAGCAATCTTCATATATTATAATAAGAATAATGCACTACTTTTTATTTACTTTTTCTTCAATCTAGGGAATTTTCTAGTTAAAGAAAGGTCTTGCTTGGGTTCAAAGGATTTTGCAACCTAAGCCATAAGGCAGTAAAAGTAAAATATAGATATACAAAAATAAATAAGATGCTAGGTATCAGGTAGGAAACTAACGGCCCTATGTGTTCATATCATTAAACTGATGAGTGCATTTGGGATTTTTAAACTCAAAAAAAGTGCCTATGTGTGGGCAGGGAGCATAAACTTTACAAACCATTTTTTTAAAATCATTTTTAAGTGTTAAAACTTTGACACCAAATGCCTTGAAATATTCCTGAAGTGAGCATTTTGCTGCTTCCATTTTTCTGCCTACCCCTATCCTAATAAATTCACCATCCTCACATTGCCTGTAAAGGACCTTCTCCTTGGAATCACTTTAAAGTTTACCCCATTTCACAATATGGAAAATACCAGTGATTAGAGAAGCACTGTACCATTTGTTACATCTGTTTATTGCATCAGGAATTTATCCACAGACCGCCCTGTGTCCACTGGGTTGCTGTTTTTTTTCTCCTTCATGACTTCTGCCAACTATGTTTCAAAAGAGACAAATGATGAGGAAAAGAAGAAAACTTCATTCTCTAAGGATTCCAGATTGGGTATAACTATGACATTCTCTTTACTTGTGAAGAAAAAAAATGCTAACATAGAGATGTTTTATGATGCAGTGGAATGAACTGTGTCCTCCAAAAATATGTGCTGAAATCCCAACCCCTATATCCGTGGTTGGAGCCCTGGTAGAACAGTGGTTAAGAGACTGGTTGCTAACCAAGAGGTCGGCAGTTCGAATCTACCAGCTGCTCTTTGGAAACACTATGGGCAGTTCTGCTCTGTCCTATAAGGTTACTATGAGTCAGAATTGACTGGATGGCAACAGGTTTGAGGTTTTTTTGTTTTGTTTCTATCCCTGTGGTTGTAATCTCATTTGGGAATATAGTTTTCTTTGTTATGTTAATAAGCCATATCCGTATAGCATGTGTCTTAAACTATCACTTTTGAGAAATAAAAAGAGCAGATTTGGCACAAAGAAGCAAGCACGAATGGGGCAAAGATAGGTACCACATGGAGGTCTCCAAGGAACACCAAGAACAGTAGAGAACCTGAGACGCAGATTTTCCCCCAGAGCAGACAGAGGGATCCTTCCCCTAGAGCCAGTGCCTTGAATTTGGACTTCTAGCCTCCTAACTATGAGAAAATAAATTTCTGTTCATTAAAGACATCCACTTGTGGTATTTCTGTTATAGTAGCACTAAGCAACTAAGACACATGGTTATGTGAACCTCACTAAAAAGATAATTATAAAGTATGTGCTTGACAATGGTAGAAAAATGGTTAAATGCTCTTGGTGCTGTTACGTGAAGCTTTTGGTTTCTTTCTACAAGCATTTCTAACTTCGAGAATTAAGTTCATCTCCCTTGTGGGCCTCAGTGAGGCTACTCAAAGAATCACTGTATTGCATCTGTCTTTTTGTTACAGAAACTAAAAGATTAAGCCAAAATTGTAATAGGTAAAGAATTATTAAATTCATGCTTATGGCTTTGTGTTCCCATCTGAGTTTAAAGGGTCATTGCTACTGTTTAAAAATAAATCAACGAAAAGAGAGAGAAATAAATTTTAATTTTGACTATCAACTAGTTAGGGAGGAGCATTAAAAGACAGCATTCAAGTTCGGTAATGCTCAATTTCATAGAAAACCTAATTATAAAAACCACCCATTGATATAAAAAGGCCTTTAAGTCCTGCCAAAAAAATCCCTAAATCTCAAAGTTTGTTATGCTGGGTGAAACTCCTTTCATGACTTTTTTCCTCACATTTAGAGATTCTTGTCCTGTGATTTTTCTATGCTGTTGATGATTATTTTGTATATTTTCTAAAAGCAAATATATTGATGACTTTCAATCTCATTAAAACAAAGGTCTTTCCTTGAAACTGCATGGCATCTGAGAAAGAATTCTATTCTTAATAATAATAAAAGGCAATTTGTCATTAGGAAAAATAATAAATGTCTATAAAACAATCTGGAACTACTTAAGTGCTCAGTAAGCTTCACCGGCCTTGTTTTCATCATCACCATCTGATTGTCCAACACTCTCATCCAATATGACGATTTTCACCAGCCAATGAATTACATGAATTATAAAAGTAGAAAAAAAGAAAAATTTACCATTATTTCAGAATAAATGCATCATCCCTGTCAACGTTTCATTTATTTTCCGAAGCTAATGTAAGATATGATCACCAATTTTAAAAATATTCTTTGAGCCCTACACTAACACTATAACTTGGGTAACCCTTCTCTCCCTCAATTTTAGCTGCCGAGTCTTTGAAAACCAGACTGATGGATAAAATAAATACCATTAAAAAAATAATGTAAGGGTACTTCTGCATATATTTCAAAGAACTCTTGGCATAGGCTAGGGGTTTTTATTCTGCACTTATTTTGTACAGGGTCAGTGCAAAAGAGGAAGACCCTGAATAAAATGGATTGATACAGTGGCTGCAATGATGGGCTCAAGCATAACAACGAGTGTGAGCGTGATGCAGGACTGGGCAGTGTTTCATTCTGTGGTACATAGGGTCTCCATGAGTCGGAACCGACTCGATGGCACATAACAACAACAACAACATTTTGCACATGTGTGTGGGAATCTTCTATGCAGTAGACATCAGAGAGCAGGGAAAAATGGTAGAGGATGTTTTGAAAAATAAATGCAACATTCATCTCTGTAAGCATTTTCGCAACACAAAGATGTAATGGCCAAAATACTGAAAAGCAATCTTTAACCTCAAACTCTGTTAAAAGGTACACTTCAAGGAGGAGCAAGACAGAGGTAATAAACAGGGAATAAGGACAAGGAAGACTGGTGGAAATCAAAGAAACAATTTCAAGTGTGATTAGAATGTTATTTCTTGGTCAAGGCCAATTTTCTCAGCGTTAAAATGAAAAATAAGATGTTGACTATAATGCAAATATAATTTACATAAATTACAGCATTATGATTAAACATATAAGCATACTTAATATATGCTGAGCAAACAATATGAGAAGCTGGACTATATGAAGAAGCATGCAGCATCAGGACTGGAGGAAGACTCATTAACTTGTGTTATACAGATGACACAACCTTGCTTGCTGAAAGTGAAGAGGACTTGAAGCACTTACTGATGAAGATCAAAGACCACAGCCTTCAGTATGGATTACACCTCCACATAAAGAAACAAAAAGTCTCACAACTGGACCGATACGCAACATCAAGATAAATGGAGAAGACAGAAGTTGTCAAGGGTTTCATTCCACTTGGATCCAAAATCAACGCCCATGGAAAAAGCAGTCAAGAAATGAAACAACGTATTGCATTGGGCAAATCTACTGCAAAAGACCCCTTTATAGTGTTAAAAAGTGAAGATGTCACTTTGAGGACTAAGGTGCATCTGACCCAAGCCATGGTATTTTCAATTGCCACATATGCACACGAAAACTGGACAATGAATAAGAAAGACCAAACAAATAAGTGACGCCTTTGAATTATGTTGCTGGAGAAGAATATTGACTATATCACAGACTGCCAGAAAAAACGAACAAATCTGTCTTGGAAGAGGTACAGCCAGAATGCTCCTTAGAAGTGAGGATGGTAAGACTTCATCTCACATACTTTGGACACATTACCCAGAGGAACCAGTCCCTGGAGAAGGACATCATGTTTAACCAAGTAGAGGGTCATGGAAAAAGAGGAAGACCCTCAAGGAGATGGACTGACACAGTGGCAGCAACAATGGGCTCTAAAATGGCAACGATTGTGAGAATGTCGCAGGATTGGGCAGTGTTTCTTTCTGTTGTATGTAGGGTTACTATGAGTTGGAACCAACTCAACAGCACTTAACAACAACAACTTAATAATATCAAAATGAAATAGCTCTAAAATATTAGGTACAATATGTTCTTATATCACTTATTTTATTAAACTCCTCCATCAGAATGCCTTAATGTCAATTATTAATTTTCATAAAACAACATATTTTGAAAAATCCAGATGATTCTGCATAAGTCATTTAAATAAATGAAGCTCATTTAGACATACTATGTAATTTGAATATCTACTCAGACGACCTATGTTGTTCTAAAATAGTGTATTTCATTTGCTTGATATCTGTTAGAGTACATCAGTTAAATTTATTTAAATTGCCAAATTTAAATATAAAGACCAACGCGACAGCTTTCTGTTTTCATTGTAACTTTTACCACAAACATAACAGGGATGATACTAGAAATATAATATTTGGAAACAAATAGATGCTGGAGTTAATAAATATATTTTTAAAGAAATAAGTATTACTATGTATAAATAATAACCTTGATACTTATTTTATGATGATAGCTTGTTCTATATAATTAATATATAAATAAAAATTTTAAATTTAAATAGGTATCAGCCAGTATATTTTAACTAACAGAAAGTAAGGACCCCAAATCTCTCTTTTAAGTTTTCTAATGTACCTATTTCTTGCATTATACAACCTAAAAATTTTCCCATATGTTATCAAATGAAAGATATACATGTATAAAGGGATGGGGCCATAGTAAGCATTCAACAATGGTAGTGCTTCCTCTATCATAACACTTACTATTCTTTACGTTACTCCTTACATTGTTTATTTAACCATTTAATTCTCCATAGACTAAAAATCGGTGGGGAGAAAAAAGAACCTGCTGCCGTGGAGTCGATTCCAACTGGGTGGGACTATATCCATTTTATTCCTATTACATCCCCAGTTCCTAGGACATTCATGGCATATAGTTAAGCCTCAATCATTTTTTGTTGACCGGCTGTATGAATGAATACAATAAATCAGATATATGGAGTAAAGGAAAAATTGGGAATTTTGTATTACAAAAACTGAGTTTGATTAGCAAAACTATTCATTATGGGTTTCTTTAAGAAGAAAATGTCCTTTGTGGGATTAAAACAGGATGTATGAACAAGAAAAGAGAATTTTTTAAGCATTTGGAAGAACATGCATTTCAGGCAAAACAATCTAGTCTATATCATTTTGCCAAATTTGAATTAGATTGAATGTATACATTTTGTATACTGAGTTGTTTATTTTAATTTTAGCCAATTGATGCACTTTATTTTTGCAGGGGGAGAAGGTGTGGCAATTGGTAATCCAATTCACTGGAAGTTATTGGGTAGAAGGAGAAAATTATGTGATAGAAGGAATGATCTCCCAATTATCTATTTATTTTTCCATTGGGACATCATTTATTTTAGTCTCTAGTTGTCTGACACCAATAAATACAATCAAGTCATTATTGTTTTAGCATAAAGTTATTTTCTCTTTTTTATGACAAATTATCCTTTAGAAATGTTGGAATCTGTCAATTAAGTCATTAGCTCCACTTTTTTTTTTTTTTTTTTGCTTCCAAAGCATTTTGGGATTTTCATATAGATACGCAATCACCAAGCAGAACACGTTCTCTCTTCTGCCTACAGTACACACGAGGAATAGGAATCTATGACAGGAGGCCTTCACAGCTGGAGATCCCAAGAGACCTCCTCAACTGGAAATAATCCTGGAGGTATTTTCAAGGTCAAGCGTACTTGCCTCTTAAAGCACAGACACACCACACACACAAACATACACACACAGGAGGAAAATGGTAAACTACAAAAATAAAAAGTTTAAGCAAGTGAAAATACAAGTTCCCATTGTAAACTCTGTGGGCCCCATTCTTCCCGGCTGCAGAGTAGCTCTGAAAAGTGGGAGCGGATGTTTCCTCATCAGGGTACAGTGAGTGATCTGCAGGAAACAACTTCCTAGCTCAGTCCCTTGTCTATGGCAGGCTGGCAGGGCGGTCTCAGGACCAGGCGGCAGGGAAAATAAGGCAATTCCACCTACCAGAGGACTCTAGGGAAGCTCCATGTGCTGTCACCTAGACTCTACATACACATACTTAAAAGAGTGCCGAGGAAATCACATGCCGGCACAGTGAGCAATCTGTAGGTACTCTGGAAAAGAGGAAGTATTTTGGGATCCCAAACAAAGGAGAAAAATTCTCTCTCTCTGCGTGTAACAAAAGGAAGAAGAGACAAATCAGCAAGGTTCTGAACAATCCCTTCTTCATTCGCAACCCAGAAAATATCACTGCTATCACTCCTGAGCTCAAGTAAAGATGGAAGCAAACATATAAAACCAGTCTAAGAATTAAATAGTAACACACACACACTCGATACTTGGTAGAATTTGCATGTAACAACCACCGGTGCTCAGAGTTAATTCAGTGGTTTTCTTGAATGAGCTCAAACTCCAGGCATCTCATTTCCATCAGGTCGATTCTGACTCCTAGAGACCTTATAGGACAGAGTAGAACACCCCATAGGGTTTCCAACGAGCAGCTGTGGATTTGAACTGCCAACCTTTTGGTGAGCAGCCAAGCTCTTAACTGCTGCATCACCAGGGCTCCTATATAACTCCAGGCATAGGGGTTATTTGTTTCTCTGTGTTTGGGGAGCCCCTTTGAAAAAGGGGACATGCTCTTGCTGGCTATTACTAAATGGCTATGTCTACAAGATTCCAAAATAGGTAGACAAAAAGTCTCTCAGATTTTGTGTATACATGACACTAATATTCAGATTTAGTGAAATATTTTTGTGCTTTCCATATTATAAATACAACTAATATTTATTAACAAATCTTTTGATGAATTTTCTACAGCCGCAGCGCTCTCTTCTCTCAAATAGCAGCTCTTCAGATGGTTTCTTTTGTTGATAGTTTACTGTGTATAATGTTAAATAAGCAAATAGTAACAAAACCATTTCAATTGTCTGTTAGAAAATATTTTGTCCCCACAAAATGCCCTGTTTTGTGTAAATGGCAGGGCTTATGCACAGAAGCAGTTTAAATTGAATATAATACTTTTTTCATTTAACTGAAACATGAGCTCTTCAAAGGAAAAGCACCAAGTCTTGCTAATCACTCTGTCCCTCATAGCCTCTAGCAGAGTGCCTACCAGTTGGCCGTAATCGAATAACTGTATATCAATTAAAATATCGTTCATAAGGTAGAATATTTAACTTTGGAGAGTGGCTCTAAAATGATTTTCCATATAGAGAAAACAACAATAATAGTTTTTAATGGCATAGCCAAGTAACTGAAGATAAAGTGGTATTTTGCCTTGACTTCCATGCCATGAGGTTACCTCTTCGTATTTCCAAAGGTTAAAAAGAAGAAGAAGAAGGAGGATAAGGGGGAGAAAGGAAATAGAAGAAAGACTCCGCTGAACTCAGTTATCACCACAGCTATTTTGTGCTTTTCTAAATATCAGAGCATATGCTTTTTTTTTTTTAGCATTAAATTTTAACCCATCTTTTTGATTGCTACTATTACAAGTGAATTTAGAATAAAACATAGTAAGCAGTTGCCAGCAAACTCAGTTCACTACTTACTCTCAATAAAAAACAAGTGTTGATTGTTACTTGGCTGATTGTATATCTGAATCCATTCATGTGGCATATTAACTTTGCTGTATGTTTATGCATCATTATTAGGAATATCGTCTTCGTAAATTTACATTTTCAGTTTCAAACTCTCTCATAAGCCCCAGACACACATATTTGACCTTTTATGTTAAAAAATACACATCATGAAATGCTACAGGTATTTTAAATAGTTTCTAAAACTGATCCAATCACTCCTTTCCCCTACCAAAATACATCCTCCCAAACCCCTGCCCAATGGAAGCTCTTTATAAAGTTGCTTTGTTGATTTTTTTGGTTGTGGCGGTGTTTCGTGTGTGTGTGTGTGTGTGTGTGTGTGTGTGTGTGTGCGTGCGTGCGTGCGTGTGTGTGTGTGCGCGCGCGCGCGCGCTGGGAACATGTTTGTGTGTGGGCATGCATACAAATGTATGTTTGTGTGTGTGTATTTGGTGGGCAAAGGGACTCATCAGTGATCCCAGGGAGAACAAAAAAAGTTGGCATTGAGAATTGTGGAGAGACGGGCACGTTTTATTGACTCTGCTTTTAACCTTGTATGTACATAGTTCCACCCAGTCTTGGTGGTACGTTGTCTCCTTATGTTCTGGAGGTCAGTGCTCCTAAACAAGAACCTGTTACCTACTTCTGATTTCACCTAAGGGTGTTCATCCATTTTTGTTTTCTCAAAATACACACTTAATCAAGTGCAAATATTCAAAATGTCAGCACCACATGTAACTTTGTTTGGATTTGCCCACCTATTTACCAATTTCCTTGCTTGGCACGCCTTCTGGCCCTTCATACCGACGTGAATGGCACGTTCTAGAACTGCTTTTATCATGAGTCGTTGGTAGTAAACTCTCAGTTTTTCATGGACTGAAAATGTCTTTATCTTTCTCTTGTGGAGCGAGTGGGGGATTAGAACTCCTTCATTTAGCAGCGGAGTGCATAACCACTGTGCCACCAGGGCTCCTTTATTTCTTAATTGCATCTAAAAACTTCTGGTCATTTCATATTGTTTATCAAAACTCTGCATCTCAAACTGTACTTTATGTTGACTACTGAATTAATATCTTAATCTCTAAATAAAATGAATTTGTTCTTTTACTTCAATCTCTATGATTATTGGTAAACCTAGGGCCATTTTCAAGCTGTGCTTCTTTTCATTGCCTGAAAGTATTTTACTCCTGAAAACTCCAATCTCTCATTCTGCCCACAGCTTTGTAGAGAGGATCTTCTATCTCTGTGACTTTGGTGCCTGGTGGAGAGTTTCTCATGTTGTAGGCATTAAAAAAAAAAAACACTAAATGAGTTAATACCTGAAAAGACCACCCTCTTACCCCTCAAACTGTCAACATTTTACTTATTCCTTGAGAGGCAACCTTCCCTGCTCTCCCTTTTTGTATTTAGTTGCTATCTTATTTGAAACATACAATAGTATTATAGTGAAATTGGCTCTCTCTCTTTTTCAATAATGGGTATCTCTATGGCAGTGAATGTGTTTTGCCTCTCTTTATATGGGGTCCAGTATAGTGTTCATGAAATATGAATTCAGTAAATTGAATATATTCTCTCTTTCTATATGTATACACATATAATATGTAGAGATAGAATGTATTTAATTTATACATCTATATTTATATAATTAATGAATGAGATTGTTACGGCTGCTACAGAATTCTATGTAACTTGTTCTTTTTTAAACATTCAGCTATATAAACAGTTACAAGTATGCCTTATTTTAAGACATAGTTTTCCTTAAAAAATATAAATTATCAAATATCTGCAATAGCGTCTGAGAAATTCTAAATCTAATGAAAACCTGGGTAATGTCTGTCTTTTAAATTAAAATAGGTTTTTGGATCATGCAAGACATGGTCTCTTCAGTTATCCTACAAAAATCTTACTTTTTATATAGCCTTTTCCATTTCTTAATTATTTTCTATTTCTAGGCAAAAACTTAGCCACTATCCGAGAAATGTAGCAAGTAAACAATTAAAACCTAAAGTAGAAAATGTCAGCGGATCCTTCTCTTCACTATATAGTTTTCCTTGGAAAAATTGCATGGGTTGAATTCAGCAAGTTATAGAGAAGTAGCTATAATTATGTGGTCAGGAGAGGGATTGGAGTTCCTCTTAAACAAGATTTTTTCAGTTCTACGAGCTTCTAAATTCTAGGAACTTTCAAAAAAAAAGTTTGCATTCATTATCAGAAAAAGAAATTTATTGAGCAATTTTGTGTGGATTTGATTTCCAGGATTTCTCACCTGCTTCCAGTGCCACCCCACACTGGGTTCCTCCAAATCTTACTAGCATGTAGTAGAAGCCTTTTTATTTCTAGCAGTGGGTACCAACAAATAGATTCAATCAAGATGCGTCACATACTTTCAATTTAGTTTGTAAATTACATAACTTTTGTTAAGTTGGAAAAGAAATCTAATAGTTTGTCTTGACTTCCACATCTTCTGTTAATGACATATTCAAGGAAGTAAAGAGAACTATTCTATAATGGCCAACAACCAAATTGTAAGCCATGTCTTTTGCAAGTGGCCAGTTGGACTAAGACTACAGATAACTAATTATGGAAGGCATGATGGCAAAGCTTCCTAATAAATAAAGGCAGTAGGCACATAACACCTTAAATAAGACATGCCACATAACCCAAGGAGTAATTCAATTAGCAGTACGTAAATGTTCTGTGAAAACTGAATTACCTCCCATCTCACAGTTAGAGATAACATTCCGTCACCCATCAGCACTGGGAAAATCATGGGTTCCACAGTCCAGTTTACAATGAGGTAATTTTGCCTAACTAATAAGAAATGTCAAGGAATACGTATATTCTACAACACTAATTTTATACATATTTGAAGCCTGATACTTAAACCTGTTACAGCCTCTCCTAGAAAAATAAAAAATAAAATGAAAACATGTAAACATTAAATTTTATCAACTCTTCAGCCGAATGTATAATTTTACGATTCCCTTCGTCACATGTCCATGCCTACAATCTTTTGAAAAAATTGTATAAGGAACTTAGTCACAATTGCTTTTTCTCCAAAAGGAAGAAATTCAAGAATCTTCATTAGATATAAAAGGGGTGAAGGAACAAAAGCTTCTATAATTCCACTAAAATTTACCGTTTTCTCCTGATATTTGTGAACATTGAACTCTTCTTACATATGTCTTTTCTCCTCTCTCTCACTGGCAAACATTCCTCTCGTTTGTTTTGTGTCTGGCCCACTCATCACAGCCTAATCAGGGTGGGTGGTAAATGTGCCCCAGGTAAGGAAGGCCAAGGTTATACCAGGAAATATCCCCTCTGCATCCTCAACAGTGGGTTCAACTGGCTGACAATGAAATTCATCATCTCCAGGATACATCTCTTAGGTAGAACAGAGCTCTGCCAATAAAGATATCATCTGGTAAACCTCCACATTTTATTTAGCACACTTTTAAGATTATTGATAGCATCAACAGTATTTCCTAACGTAGAGGAAATTAAGTATGATAGCAATAAGGTACACAGAATCCATATGAAAAACATGAGAATTAATCTATCTTGAAGACTGGGTTTTTAGCCATTGTAAGAGCACTTCCTATCAATGTATTTCATACAGTCCTCAAGTACAGTGCCCCTTAAAAATAATTTTAAAACCGAATTAATGTCACATTATAATTCTCCTTTTCATTATGGACTACAATTTTAAAGATTCTACAAGGTTAAATTAGCAAATTAAAAAGAAAGTAAAGGGGTCTACATTTATGAGCATATTCTAATTGAGTAATACTAATAATAAAAATACTAAATAATATTACTAGTTATGAAAAGATACTCTAATTTGGCAGAAGCACAATAAACACGTACACAATTTAAAGCAAATTTAACCCACGTAAAAAGACTATACTTTTTCAGATGAATATATTTTAGTGATTATAGAAATTAAAATTAACTGAAATAAGTCATTTCTAAACTAATTTAGAATTTTAATTAACTTAATTTTCTGATATTTACACATTATTTATAGTAGACATGTGAAAGCTTAACTAAATTAATTAATCAAAATTATCAAAGTATAAATTTCCTTCCCCTTTACTGTGATACTAAACTCTCAACTTGATTGGTTCCTTTTCACTAAAAACAAATTATGTTAGTGTTTATAAATATAGTCTCATAGTCTCATGGTAATAAACCCTTCCATAAAAAATGTACTGTGATATTTCATTCTGGAAGAAGGCTCTTCAATTGTGTTTGGAGGTGATGATAAATTCTATTGCATCTTCTGATATTTAGCTCCTATAATTCATTCATCAGTTCCTAAAAAGAAAAATGTTTTCCATGTTGAAGGGTAATAGCCGTGAATAGAAAACTGATGAGGTGAACTTGCTTTATCCTACAGCCACAAAAGACCTTCAAAAGGTATGCAGTGGTACCACTACTGGAAAAAACACACTATTATGCTGTCTTCGTCAATGAGAAACTAATTAATTTTTAAGACCTTCAAAGCAGAAAACTCCAAAGAAGTTCAACTGTCAAGATGATAATCTTTTTTTTTTTTTAATACAGAATTTAATATTTTGTACCACAATTTAGGGAGAAAGATGTGGCAGTCTGCTTCCATAAAGATTTACAGCCTTGGAAACCCTATGGGGCAGTTCTATTCTGTCCTATAGTGTCGCTATAATCCTAAAATCCAACCCCAAATGTGCAACTGCCTACTTGACACTTCTACCTGGACACCTAATGTTGTTAACTGCCATCAAGTCAGCTCCAACTCATGGCAACTCCATCTGTACGACAGAACAAAATATTGCCCAGTCCTGTACCATCTTCATGATTGTTGGCCTGCTCAAGTCCATTGCTGTGGCCACTGTGCATTTTGAGTGTCTTCTAACGTAGGGGGCTCATTTTCTAGCATTACATCAGAATCAACTTGATGGCAATTTTTTTTTTTCCTAACCACAGTTTAACCACAGTTATACAGGCTAAATTCTCAGTATTATTAGCTCAGAAAATAGATTATAATTTGTTCCAGGCATTTAGGAACCAATATGCTATTTTATTAGCAGAAACCTAAAAGCTTATTTTATTATTTAAATTCTAAAAGACTCACATTCTGGACAGCCTTTTGCCCTCACCCTTCCACTGAATCTACTCTTGATAATGTCACCAGTGACCTCATTACTAAACTTAATGATGACAGAGATTAGTTTTATTTTAAGACAAAATCATCCCTTTTCCTTAAATAAAACAATGATAAATTCTCAATGATCTTATTGGACCTATCAGCAGCATTTGCACACTTGATCCCTCCTTTTTCAAGCACTTTCTTTATTTGGTCTCCTGGACACCACACTCTGGGTCCAGGGCTTTGAGTACTCCTCATTCTCCATTGTTGTTTTCTCCTCAACTCACAAATGTTTTAATGTTGAAATACCCCAGGGATCTATTCTTGGACATCTTTTCTCTTTATATTCACTCTTTTTTCTATCTCACCTGATGGCATGGCTTCAGATACCATCTGTATGCTAATGACTTCCAAATGTACATCTCAAGCTCAGAAAACTACCCTAAAATCCAACCCCAGATGTGCAACTGCCTACTTGACACTTCTACCTGGATGCCTAATGTTGTTAATTGCCATCGAGTCAGCTCCAACTCACGGCAACTCCATCTGTACGACAGAACAAAATATTGCCCAGTCCTGTACCATCTTCATGATTGTTGGCCTGCTCAAGTCCATTGCTGTCGCCACTGTGCATTTTGAGTGTCTTCTAACGTAGGGGGCTCATTTTCTAGCACTACATCAGACAAGATTCTCTTGGGATCCACAAGGTTTTCATTGGCTAATTTTCGGAAGTAGATTATCAGGTTTTCTTCATAGTCCGTCTTAGCCTGGGCGCTCCACTGAAACCTGACCAACATGGATGGCCCTGCTGGTATTTGAAATATCCGTGGCATAGCTTCCAGCATCATGCCAACATGTAAGCCACCACAGTAAGACAAACTGTCAAAAAGGAGGTATTGAATAAACATATCAAAAAAGCATGTCCGTAACTGAATTATTCTCTCCACCAAACCTACCTCCTCCATCCTCTGCAAGTTTTCTCCTTCTCAGTTCATAGGAATGCCATTCTTTCAGTTTTTAGGACAAACCTTGGAATCATCCATTACCCTTCTCATTTCTCTCATATCTCACACCCAATCTGTCTTCATATCTATCCTGCTGGTCTACCTTCAAAATATGTTCAAAACTCGACCACTTCTCTCCACCTTCCATGCTACCAACCTTGTCCAGGCCTCTCTCATCTCTCACTTGGATCATCACCACATTAGCCTGCTAACTGATCTCTACTTACACCATTGCCACCCTCCCTTCAGTGGATTTTTAACACAGTAGACAACATAAAACATGTCCCCTTGTAAACAAAACTTTCTCATGATTCCCTTTCCACTCACAGGAAAAGCCAACACCATTATGACGGCCTGCAATGCTTTAGCTGGTCTGCATCCCCACCACACTCCCAACCCCAAGTCTCTGAGCTCCTTTCTTACTACTCTTCCTTCACTGGACTTCTCTCTTACTCCAGTCATCTCTAATTCATGCCTAACTGTTGTATATATTTGCTACAAGCATAATCCCAAGAAATGGTTCCCCCAAATGTGCACAGAGACGTGACTGTGGTAACCCTAAGTTCTTTACTGTTTTCTGCATTGTACTGTTTAATCTAGTGTGATATTCTGTATTCATCCTTATTTAACTTTACCCCACCATGGTTTTCTTGGACAACTATTGCAGTTTTCCAGTGTACCTTGAATTTGAGGTCTATCTGCCCAGGTGTTTTGGTCCCCCTTCTTTACACCCTACACCAGAACTTTGGTTTCACCAGCTGATCATATAAGTTCACTGAGGACAAAGTTGAACAACAGTGAAATAGTAAAACAGAAAGTGAAAAGAGACACCATAATCCGTATTGGATAATGTGGTGCTTAGAACCTGACATAACATGGTTGTGGTATTGGGATAATAAATTTATCCCTGAACTCCTTGATACATGCAAAGGAGAAACAGACTAGAAATGGAATTCTCACTATCTGACAGCAGAAACAAATATCTGTACTCCAGGGTTTTTTTTCCCCATTCTTACCATCATTATTCTATAGATAATACAAAAAGAGAATTATCCCAACAAGCAACCTGTAAAATTTATCTTTGTGTTTACTCAAAGAATGTTCAGGGTATTTCCAAGACATTAGACAACTGGAGATTCATATTGCTTGTATCATGATAGTTCTTTCTCTGGAGCAAGAGTTTTGTGTTTTATAATATGCGTGCTACAAATATTGTAGCTGACAGGTTTCCATATTAGCTTTGGCTATAACAAAGCTTAAAGATAAATTTGTGGATCATTTCTAACAAATATATAGAGTTTCATAATAAGCTAATTCTTAAAAATCACATATTACTCTAAATACCAAGAGGAACTTGCAGTTGGATGCCTGACTGAGAGCAGAAATACCTTGCTTATCTCCATTATTTTCATATTTAATTTTGACTTCATGTTTTAATATTATTTATATTTTGCAAGTTCCCTTAAATGCTTCTAAAGATGTAGAGAATAAATGAAGACAAAATTTGTAAAGAAACATTCCATAATAGAAACTATTAAATCATTTTAAATAGATAAGCAATTGCATTTATTTCGTTCAGATTTCTAGTGTCATCTTTATCCTAATTCTCCCTCCGCCTACATTAAGTTTTCACTAAATGCAGTTCCAGCTAATAAACATGTATCTATCAACTGGCATTTATTTACCATAGATGATATTTTTTTCCTTGAGGGTCAATATACTTCTCATAAGACTCTTCTCCCCCACACACAAATAAAACATTGATAAGTCCTGAAAATATCAGTAACCTTTAAATTCACAAAGTCATGCTACAGGAGTAGATCTCATCATTACTCCCTTTATGTCTTTTTTATTTTATATTTTTACTTTATATCATTAAAAGATTTTTTTACTCTGTTGGAATTCCAATTTTTAAAGGCAATTCAAAGACAAAACAGAAGCCAATATCATTGCTGGTTATTAATTATTTAAAATGAAGGAGAGAGGGAGACTTGTTTTCATTTTATTTATTGTTACTTAATGATCTGGGCCTCAGTTTCCTCATTAATCGTGTGAAGTTTTAGCCTAGCGATTTTTAAGGATCTTAAAGCATGTAGGAAGGTAGAGAAGTATCATAAAGAAAAGTGAAATATTAAAATATTGGTTTGATACAGTAAAACCTGTGAAAGCCAGAAAGCATGTAAGGCAGAAATCTGTCAGAAAAGGAAAACTCAAATATTTTGAACTAATAGAGAGTGACAAAAAAGTTGTAAGTTTGCACCTGGCCAAAGGCGGAAAACTTTAGAGATCCAGAAAAACTAGGCAGAGTCCCGTCAAGTTCCGGCTCTCACAAGCTTCACTGTATATGATACACATTTTCAAGTAAAATTCAGTGTTCAAAGTCAATTTTTAAAAAATTCAATTTTTGAGAGTTTTCTTTTAGAAATAAGCCAACAGTCTATCAATTAGAAAAAAAGATTAATCTGTTTAACTACTACCCAAAAACCCATTGCAGTCAAGTCGATTCCAACTCATAGCGAACCTACAGGACAGAGTAGAACTGCCCCATGGGGTCTTCAAGGCTGTACATCATTATGGAAGCTGACTGCACATCTACCTCCCACGGAGGGGCTGGTGAGTTCCAAACTTCAATCTTTTGGTTAGCAGCTGAGTGCTTTAACCAGTGCACCACCAGGGCTTCTGTAACTACTACAGAGGTCAAAAATAAAATCTTTACAGAAAATGTGGGTACTATAAATATTTGATGATAAGAGTCACCTAATCAAATTACTATGATATCATAGTAGAGGATTATAATTTTTTTTAAATCTCCTGTCTATATAATGGAAATTACTTTCTCATTTTTTTTTTATGATGGCAGATAAAACACTTTTTCTTATTACATGTTTATCTGTAGATCATATATCCATATATCAAATTTAATTAATATCTTCAAAATTATAAGAACATAAGGCTATTTGGATATTTTTATCAATTATTACTTTTTGGACTACATGGTAAATCATATATTTGGCCGAAAAAAAATTTATTGGTAATATGAGTAGATTCTAATTTATTTTGAAATTGGTCCTTTCAAAAGTTACTGGAGGATGGTAAGGCATATTTTGCTGAACCATTCACCAAACAGAAATATTTCATTTTTTTAACCTGAAATGTAAAAGTGTAAGCACGCAAGCTTTAAAGAAATGAAAATAATGCATAATTCTTGTTCAGTTTTGCTTTCAATCTTAACTGCTAACTCATGGCCAAGATTTGGCAAATCCCCGAACCTCTATTCCTTCTCATACCTGGCTGAAGCCCACCACCCCAGTCAGCTTCCCTCCGGTCCTCTGGTTTGGTGGGGGGATCAGAAGAGCTTGGGCTGTTGCCGAAGTAAGGCTTCCCCATAGCTTCATACCCTGAGAGTCATTCAGGATGAACTTCCCTATACCCATTCTAGTGGAGTCGATTCCGACTGAAAGTGAGCCTATAGGACACAGTAGAACTGCCCCATAGGGTTTCCAAGAAGCATCTGGTGGATCCCAACAGCTGACATTTTGGTTAGCAGCTGAGCACTTAACCATTCAGCCCCCAGGGCTCCTTACGTAGAACTCCAAACCTGGGAAGTGTTTTATCATCACAAGGGAGTCTTTACCTTTGATTCTTCTCCTTATCATATGCCAAGATAAGTTTGTTTGTTTCCATTTGCCAAATGAAGGTAAAAAAAAGTCATGATGAGTAGCTATCCCTGAGTTAGGATGGGCAATTACTCTTCTCTTCCCCACCTTGGACTTACACAACAGAGAAAGTGAAAATCAGGAGCAGAAAGTGAAAATCTGCCCTCTGCTATCTGAGATGTGCTCATGTAAAGTCCAGGCCTCTCTGCCCTATGAGACTCCATGCATGAAATACCCTATTATAAATCTAACAGCTTTTCATTTATAATTTAGTCATGGCTCATCACCTACCTCAGAGCAACACTAGGCAAACTTAATGAGATCAGGTTGAGGGGATGCTATGAGCTTCTTGGAAGACAGATAGCCCATAAACAGTGTATTAAATATTAGAATGAACTCCTGAATTTTCACTTTCAGATAACAAAATTTAAGGAATCCCTAAAGTACCAAACTTTCAAATCCTTGCTTTTATACTTTCCTTTTGATGGCAAGACTTATCTCACATACTTTGGGCATGTTATGAGGGAGGGACCAGTCCCCGGAGAAGAACATCATGCTTGGTAAAGTAGAGGGATGGCAAAAAAAAAAAAAAAAAAGGAAGACCCTCAAGTAGACAGATTAACACAGTGGCTGCAACAGTGGGCTCAAACATGGCAATGACCGTGAGCAAGGCGCCGGACCGGGCAATGTATCGTTCTGTTGTGCATAGGGTTGCTATGAACTGGAACCAATTCAATGGCACCTAACAACAACAACAAAATACTCTTGAGACACTCAGTTATATAGTGTTAATTCTGAACTTGCATTTTTCTTATGTTTCTAACTTACATGTTCATTTACATAATCAGAAAATATTTAGTGAGAATACATTAAACATTATCCTAGGCCTGAGATACAGAAAAAAGGAGGAGAGAAAGGAGAATGATCTGACTCAAGTTTTCAGGAGACACTGAATTTAAATAGGAAATCTTAGCGATAGCTTTTCTTATACATGGTTTTTGCATACAAAAACACTTTTTCAAGTAACAACCAAGAATAAAAAGTTACTTTTAATAGTGTCTATTTAGAACATTGTGCAGAAAAGGTTATATATTAGAAAATGCTTGAAAATTACAAAATATGAAACTTGGAATGTTACTAAACGTGATACTTTAAACTGCTTTATACATGTTTACCCAAACCCCAACTTCAGTCCAAATAAACACAAACAGGGACACATGATCACAATCACACGGTATTAACTGAGCAAACCAATTCAATACCATGTAAATGAGTCCTTCGGGCCTGCTGAAAGTATTGGATTCCCTGAAGGAGCACCACGCTGCCGCAAGAACAATCTAACATCTGTTATTTACAACAGGTTTAGCAAGCAGAGCTTTACAAGCTCATCACAAAGGTTCACCAACACAACCATGTTTTTCAGAGAGGAGTGGCATAGCGGCATATCCTTCTACCTCATTTCGGCCGTGATTTCTGTGACTGTTCGTATACTCAATGTGGTAACGCAGAAATAAGAAAGCAATGGTTGGCTTTGTTTTTATTTTTATTTTTTGAGAAAAGTGAAAGTGCTTTGGGAGATAGTGTAAGTCAGAACACAACATAAATGCACGGGAGGAGTTCCATTTCAGCAGCCATCCCCCCGCGTGCGGGCACTGCACAGTTTTATTATTCTCTCTAGGTCATGAAATTGTGTGGATAGTGATGCTGTAAATCCTCAACGATGAACGTTTGACTCAACTGAAATGCTGTTTGGAATTACTGGCTTCACCCTATGGTTTTTAACGATTCACAGAAAATGCAAACTCGTTACTCTTCACGCCTCTTTCAGACAAGAATCTTTTGGACGTCACCTGCTATTGGTGCACAGGGATAAGTGTGTGCTTCCAGTTTAGAGTCACTTACTAATATCGCTCAGAAATTTTAGGACATCTAAGGCCACTGCAAGAAAATTAGCTTGTGATGGTTAATGATCAATCCGTTATACAAAAGGGTGTATCGAGACAGGCATTAACAAGCTAAATCGAAATAAAATTCTGGAGTACATCTAAAGAATATGGTCTTAGTGACTAGTGAAATAGTCACGTCCCTACAAATATCCTTTTACACTCACACACACGCAAATACACACACACACACTCACATACACACACGTACACGCTCACAAAACGACATGAAAGATCACAGTCTCTCATTTATTTATTCATTTAAAACATTTTATTGTGGTAAATATATACGCATCAAAACATCTGACTTTCAACCATCTTCACATGTACAGTTCAGTGACATTACTTATGTTCCTCATGTTGTTTAACTATCACATTTATCTGTTTCCAAATTCTACCATCACTCTTAACCGAAGCTCAGTGTCCCCGAAGCATTGAGTCCCCCTTCCCTCCACCCACTGCTGATAACCACTAATAAACTTTGGCCGCAATACACTTACCTAGTCTAGAGATTTCATGTATGTGGGATCACACAGTATTTGTCCTTTTGTGACTTACTTCACTCGGCATGTGTTCAAGATTCATCCATGCACCAGGACTTCATTTCTCTTTAATGCTGAGCAGCATCCCATGGTATGTATGTACCATATTTTGTTTATCCATTCATTTTTCAAGATGACAAAATCACCATGAAGTCAGGGACTTAAGTAAGGTCTGTAAGAAAGATGGGGCTAAAACTCAGCCTCTTCGAACTTCAGTTTTCTCATGTAAAATGAGGATAATGGTATCTTTCCTGCAGAGCTTTTGTATATTTTAAATGAGTTAATGTATATACAGTGCCCAATATGGCTCCTCATACACAGAAGGTGCCACATACAGGCAGGCTATTTATAACCTTGCTGTTGCTGTTGCTGTTGTTGCTTGGGGGAGCCCTCACTGTTCATACTCCGTGGATGTCCTATAATTTATTACTGTCTCTTCCAAATCACGGTGCCCAGATCTTGTCAAAATTTGTTATGGCTCCTGACTGCATTAGCTGTTTAGGGTTAAGAGACAGTCATAGCACATTACTCATACTGAGACTGAAATCGAAAAACCAAAAATCTTTCTCTTCTTCTTTTTTTTAATTAATTAATTTTTTGTAATTATACTTTAGACGAAGGTTTACAGAACAAATAGTTTCTCATTAAGCAGTCTGTACACGTATTGTTTTATGACATTGGTTAACAACCCCACGACATGTCAATACTCGCCCTTCTCGACCTTGGAGGACCTTTTTTTTTCTGGTGAAAATACACATAGCCAAGGTTACACCATTTTAAAAGTTTTTACATGTACAATTCAGTGACATCGATCACATTCTTCCAGTTGTGCTGCTATTCTCACTATCCTTTTCCAAATTATTCCATCACCGTTATCTTCAACTCACTGCCCCCTAGGCTTCCCATCAAAACTTGAGTTGCTGTTGTCAATTTGATCTCATACAGATAATTCTTTTTTTTTTTTGGTACCCTAGATGAAGGTTACAGAACAAATAGTTTCTCATTAAACAGTTAGTACACATATTGCCCTATGACAATGGTTAACAACCCCACGACATGTCAACACTGTCCCTTCTCAGCTTTGGGTTCCCTATCACCAGCCTTCCTGTCTCCTTCTGCCTTCTAGTCCTTGTCCCTGGACTGCTGTGCCTCATGAGTCCCATTTTGTTTTATGGGGCTGTCCAATTCCCAGCTGAATGGTGAACCTCAGGAGTGACTTCACCACTGAGCTAAAAGGGTGTCTGGGGCCATACTCTCAGGGTTTCTCCAGTCTGTGAGTCCAGTAAATCTGGTCTTTTTTTTGTGAGTTAGAATTTTGTTCTACAACCTTCTCCAGCTCTGTCCAGGACCCTCTGCTGTGATCCCTGTCAGAGCAGTCATGGTGGTAGCAGGGCACCATCTAGTTGTACTGGACTCAGTCTGGTGGAGGCCATGGTAGCTGTGGTCCATTAGTCCTCTGGACTAATCTTTTCCTTGTATCCTGTTCTCTTCATTCTCCCTTGCTCCCAAAGGGGTGAGACCAGCAGAGTATCTTAGATGGCTGCTCACAGGTCTTCTTCTTCTTTTTAAAGTTACTGTTAAGCAAAGTCTCCTGTACTGGCTTAACAATGACATCCTGTGCTCCTGGAGTTAAATTTTGCAAGTGAGCTCTTGTTCTAAACAGCCAGTCAATGGATATTTTTTTTTAATCTAATAATAAATTTACTCGACTTCAATGGGTTTGGTTTGGGTTTTTTTATTACCTTTTAGAACATTATGCAATACACATTATACTAGAAGGTAAGCTCCATGGGAACAGGGGTGTTTGACTGTCTGATTGAGGACGGTACCCACAGTGTCTAGCATAGTGCATGGGGTGGAAAAAATGCTCAATATAGAAATGTCGAGTGAAAACATGACTGTAATAGCAACTACAGTTAGGCCTGGATTATCTTATTACCATCTTACAGGTAAGGAAACTCATGATCAGAGTGTGGACTAGTCAAGAAGAAAGCTGGAAGCCCTAGATTGGCCTGCTGGGAGATTTAGTTATATCTGATATTGCATTCAAGTGAATAAGAAATATTGCCTTTTAAGAAAAATCTGTGATTCTTCTACATTATTTTTTCTTCTTGTTAGGTGCCATAGAATCAGCTCCCACTCAGAGTGGCCATACGTGTAACAGAACAAAATGTGGCCCAGTCCTATGCCATCCTCACAACCGTTGCTATGTTTTAGCTTATTGTTGCAGCCATTGAGTCCCTCCATTTTGTCTTACTCCTCAAAAATCTCTACGACTTTTTCTTATATTTACTCCTAGTAATATCAAAACAGATGTTCAGTCAATACTTTCTTTCCTCCACAAACTCACTAATTAAACTTCTGCAGAGGCTGTCTTAAGGTTCTCCATAGCTAAGTTTTCTCCAAGGTCACCAGTGACTTGCTAATTGTAGATTCATCATGCTCACTTATCAATGTTGGACATGTTTTACTACCTCTTCTTCCCTCCTGTTCCTTCATCCCTCCCTTTTCCTTTGTTAGTTCTTCTTGTTGTATACCTTCCCTTGGGGACGTATTTATTCCTCAAAATTGAGATAACTTCTAATCCAAAAATGCTTATAGCAGCTACATATCCAAATCTGACATCAAAGATGTCGACAACATCTACATCCAAAATGCCATTTAGACTTCCTTCTCCTTTCTGTAATTGTTGTACTGCCTATCTGGAATTTAACCTTATCTTCTCGAGACCTTTCACTCCCTCATTACTAAGCCTCCTTGTCCTCTCTTGCTCCTTCTCCTCCTCTTCCTTCCTCTGTGTTGACTGTTTAATGGATTCTTTTAATGGATTTGAGTTTTCATGACAAATGCTTCAACTACATTAGCAGGTATAAATAAACAAGCAACCACAAAAATAACCCCACTTCCACTTCATTGCTCTTGTAACCAGAGGTGAAGCTTATCCAGAGGAAACAATTCTGTTGCTGTCAGCTGAAAGATGGTTTGGGGCCAGGGGCTATATCACAGAAGCAGTTTGGTGATTATACCAATCTGACCACGTACACTGTTCCTGCTCCCTCAGAATCGAGAAAAACTACAGTCCATTTGCCAAGCTGCAGAAAGGAATCTGTGAGCACAAGATGACTGTTTTTCAACAAAACAATAAAAATAATGAAGGAGAAAATGAGGTGAGGACCACAGAAGATACCATTTAGTTGTACCTGTTGGAGCTGATTCACTTGGGGAGGCAGAATACACGGAAATAATGTAAGTGTTCTCCCCACGCCAGGGGCCAGCACCTTACAAGTTTGGCAGCAGCTATCAAATGTCATTGAAAACATATTTACAGCTATCACTATTACTGGCCCAAAGAGAGGAGGCAACACCAAACCATCACTTAATTCTCACTTTCAAGTTTCAGCATGGAACTCAAGATCTAATCTGGTTTCCTGGCATCGTCTGCCTGCCTGCCCATCAGTCCTGGAAAGACAAAAGAAAAAGGAACAACAACTCTAAACTGAGTCTCTGCCTCCATGTTCTCCATTATCCCACCATGGCACACAGCAATCTGAGTATGACCTATAAGTATAATATGACATGCCACTTTCCTATTCCCAAACCCACATTCAAGTAAATTATATTCTCAGAAATGCACACAGGCTATTACCATCTTAACCAAACCAAGCATTCCAGTCTCATCTTGCAGTTCATCCCTGAGCACATTAACCCCAGTGGATTACTCATGGGTCTTTGGATATGACATTGCACCGTCATGACTA
This sequence comes from Dugong dugon, assembly GCA_030035585.1. Lineage (NCBI taxonomy): Eukaryota > Metazoa > Chordata > Mammalia > Sirenia > Dugongidae > Dugong > Dugong dugon. Next base: position 6,430,780 of record CM057479.1, on the reverse strand, counting down.
CAAGCTTTTGTTCATCCTGTTCCCTTGAACTTTAATGCCCTTCTTTCCAATGTATTACTATTGGAATAATCATAATTTATGTATTCAATGTTTCCTTTTTAACATTGCATTTATTGGGTCCATGCTACACACAACGCAATACTGCAGGCCCTGTGCCTGCCTTCAAGGGGCTAAGACTCGAGGCTGAGGAAAGTCTCATTAACACACACACACAAAAATTACAATTTTACAGTATATATTAAATAAATGCATAAACAAAGTAAAGCACAGCCATGAAGGGATAATGAACAAATTTGCTTTAAACACAGAAGACCAGAAACCAATGTGTGCAAAAGCATAGTAGAGGGAAGGGCTTTCTGGAAGGAGTAAACAGGGAAAAGTTCAGGGTAACCAGGAGTGAAGCGGCGGACAGAGTGCTTCTGAAGTAGTAATTTACCTTGCTACCTTCACTCCCCTTCCACCTACTCAAAAGTGAGATACTGGGGGGAGCTTGGAACTAAATTATGAGTATTTTTTGCCAGGTTAAGGAGGAGGTGGGCAGGAGAAACAATGATGTCCCCCGTAGGAGTTGTGACAAGTGTGGAGGATGTCCTTGAGCAAGGCAAGTTAGAGGTCCACTGAGTGTCATGGGCAGCTGCAGGCGAGGTCAGGCAAATCAGGACTGGTGAGACATTTCTACACTTCTTTTAAAGGCTCAATTTAAATATCATCTCTCACGTTCAACACTCCCTGCCTTCCAGAAGAAAAGCTGACATTTGTGTCCTATTTCCACAGCAACTTCTTATACTTCTGTTTTAAAATTCATGTTATTCACTCCTGCACATAATTAATATGTTCCCATTTGCTCGCCCCACAAGGTTATGTTGTTGCTGTGTGTTGTCAGGTCAATTCTGACTCCTAACAATCCTATATGACAGAGTAGAACTGTCCCATAGGGTTTCTTAGGCCGTAATCTTAATCTCTTCTCCAGTGGAGCCACTGGGTGGGTTCAAGTTGCTGACCTCTTGGCTAGCAGCTAAGCATTTAACCATTGCACCACCAGGGCTCCTTCCGCTAGGTGACAGACTCTGCTGGGTAACTGTGATGAGAGTTTCTCCAGTGCTTCTTCTGTTGGGAAGGGGGACAAAAAACTTCATGTATCTATCCAATTTTTCAAAAGCATTTTTATCACATAACATTAAACTTCTTAGTCTTTTATTTCTTTTTCAGAGATCTCTAGAAATCTGAGTGCGCATCGTGAATTGTTTACCATAGCATTCTGTCCACATCAAGAAGGATTTTCAGAGCTAAAATACTATTAAGTGTAGGTCCCTCAAGCTGAAAAAAAGGTTACAAGGATTTTAGCAATGATAGTATATACAGAATCCTTACCTTCCTTCACTTGCAGAAAGTTACCTTACAGAACTAGTAATCTACCCCAAATAATCCGACAAGATTGTATAATTTTGTTAAGAACAAGAGTCTCTGCCATGAACAAGTGATTCATTTGTAGGCTGGAGACAACTGCATAGTCACGAGCAGTTCATGCACAAAGGTAGCATTAGTCAGCAAGAAAGTTACATAGCAATTATCAGTTACATAACCCAAACACCACCGCAACAATAAGGAGCAACACTTTCTGATGAAAAGGTCCATGACCTAGGAAATGACACTAACAGCTGCCCAAGGAGAAGCCAGATGCCCGATTTCCAGCTGCAAGACGACAGGGGAGCAAAGCCGTACCCCTCGGAGTCACCCCTTTTATTTGAATGTATATTTTTCAATCCACAAATCTACTTTTCAGAAGGACTTTGGGTGGCTATTTGCCCAATGACTGGGCCCTGGTGGTGAAGTGGTTAAGAGCTTTCCTACTAACCAAAGGTCGGCAGTTTGAATGTACCAGCCACTCCTGGGAAACACTATAAGGCAGTTCTACTCTGTCCCATACGGTTGCTATGAATCAGAATCGACTCGATGGCAACGGGTTTGGGGTTTTTTGTTTGTTTGTTTTGTTTTTTTGGTATCTACCTCTAACTCTTGCTCCCACACAGATTACAGCCCAGAAACCTTACGGAGCAGTTCTACTCTGCAGCACATGGGGTCACCATGAGTCAAGGGCCAACTCAACAGCAGCTAACAACAACAACAACAAGCACAACATATATATTTACACAATTATCCCAACACTGATACATACAATTTTTTTTTAAGTTCACATCATCGACTGTAAATATCTTAGTTGGTGAAATTTCCTATAATTTTTCTCTAAAGAATGAAACGTACTCAGAGAATGACTTGTTTTCCATGGGATCTTCTTATAACTTCTACGTAACACTGACTCTGCATTCTCTAGATCAGGAGTGGGCAAACTTTTCCTGCAAATGACTAGACAGTAAATATTTTTGGCCTTGCGGGCCACACAAACTCTTGTTCCAACTACTCGACCTTGCTATTACGGTGCAAAAGAAGACCCAGGTGAAATATAAACAAATGATTGTGGCTGTGTTCCAATCAAATTTTATTTATGGATGTTGGAATTTTAATTTTGCATATTTTTTCACAAAGGAGCCGTGGTGGTGGAATGGCTAAGCACTTTTCTGCTAACCAAAAGGCCAATGGTTCGAACTCACCAGGCTCTCCACGAGAGAAAAGACCTGGAGATCTGCTCCTGTAAAGATTACAGCCCAGGAAAATCTATGGGGCAGTTCTACTCTGTCCTACAGAATCGCTGTGGGTTAGAATTGACTTAATGGCACACCACAAAAAACATATTTTTCACATATCATGACTGTTTCTCTTTATTTATTTATTTTTTCCACATCATTTAAAATGTATGAACTATTCTCAGTTTGTGGGCTGTATAAAAGCAGTGAGGTAGATTTGGCCAGTGGGCTATAGTTTGTCCACTCTGTCCTAGAAAAACACAATTTTCCTTTCTGTTTTAGAAAAATATCTACCAAATATATCATTACAACTGCGCTTATTCACCTACTCCTTTTTAATTATGTTATTCTGTCAACATATCAATGGTTATATTATATATATTACTTAAAACAAAAAAGCAAACCCACTGCTGTCAGTCTATTCTGACTCATAGTGACCTTATAGGACAGAGTGGAACTGCCCCATAGGGTTTCCAAGAAGCAGCTGGTGTATTCAAACTGCTAGCCTTTTGGTTAGCAGCCGTAGCTCTTAACTACTGTGCCACCAGAGTTAAACCCCACACTCCATCTTATTTGTGTGTCAAAATGAAAAATAATACTGGCTGGACAATTTTTGAAATCAGTGACCTTCTCTGAAGCACTTCCAGGGCCACAGGGCGTACGGCTTTCACCTTCAAGAGACTTCTCTCTCCCCACAGTGAGCTTGCTGCTCTAGAGGACATTCCTAAGGCTAGGGATCAGCATACCGTTGGTGGGAAGGTATGGGAAGAGCAGGGGAGAGGGACGGCATATTGGCAGGGAGCCTCAAGGTTTCATCTGCAGAACAAAATTCCAAAGTGATCCATTAACTTGATAAATGTTTACACAGCCCCTGCTTCTGATAAGTCCCTAACATTACCCACAGACCTGGAGCCTAAGAAGCGGGTAGGAGATTTACTAAAAATATGCGCTATCCTAGGGACAAATCCAAATCCTTGTGAACTGAAGTTACTAACCTGTTTGAACATCAGTTTCATCTGATGTACCTCATGAGGTTATAAGTAAAGGGTATGGCAAAGAACTCATGTTCAATATGCATTCATTCTCCTTTCTTGAAAGATCCTTAAGACAGCTAAAATGATGATTGTTTCAGTTTTAGTTTTTATCCACAATCCATTTCTTTTCTGACTTTTATTTCTAGGCCTAAGCATTTCATATGTTCTGGGATAACCCGTTTTGTATAGTTTAAAAAAAAATTCCAAAAAGTAATTCATTAGGTCTATAATTTAATGTTTTATTTTTTCATGACCTTGTCAGTCTTTTCACTAAATAAATTTACAGGAGAAAAATATGCCTTTTTCAGACCATATTTTCTGAAATTTTGTTTGGAAAACGTAGTAACCGTTAACTATAAATGCCCCTATGGCAGCATCCTTGGTGGCGCAGTGGTTAAGAGCTATGGCCGCTAACCAAAAGGTCGGTGGTTCAAATCCACCAGCTGCTCCTTGGAAACTCTATGGGGCAGTTCTACTCTGTCCTATAGGGTCGATATGAGTTGGGATCAACTCAACTGCAATGGATGGCAGGATCCAGGGCGTTATTTCTCTTCATTAATCTCCACACTCCCCAGTAGACATAGCCAGCTCCTAGCATATGACAGGAATCCCAGGGCGGGTACAAACAGTTGCCACACTCAACTACTAACGGGAAAGGGTTGGAAGTCGAGTCCGCTCAGAGATGCCTCAGTGTCTTGGAAGAACGGCTTGGTGATCTACTTCCAAAAAAGTTCTACTACAGCCATTGAAAACCCTATGGAGTAGAGTTCTACTCTGACACACATGGGGTCACCATGAGTTGGAATCAACTCTAGGACAACTGGTTTGGTTTAGGGATTTAGCACATAATAAGAGCTCAGTAGATATTTGTTGAATGAATAGATGCCTGTGCCCTTGCTGGGGGAGAGTGGCACCTGGGTTTTGGTGGGGTAGGGGTGCTGGCTACAGAGCCGGATGATTTCACTGTGCATGTGCCTTTCGCTGTTACCTTAACATTTTATGCAGGTGAAATCTGGTTAGAAATATCGTTAAGTATTATACAATGCAATTCTTGAGTGCAGATGACCCCTGTGCGTGGAGGGGGTAGAGCACCATAAAGAGGCCTCAGCACCCCAACAGAATTCAGGCAACACCCCCACTCACAGGGGTCCTTCACCGCTCAGCATCCCCTGCCTACTCCAGAGCCTTGGTCACTCAGGTAGTCCACAGCTGCCCAGAACTATGTGGTTTCTGGACCCTCCGGTTTCCTAATATTACTTGGCTTCTATGTGTTTTCATAACATTGAAGAACCTCTAGGTGGAATAAATGGATCTTCAAAATGAAGCTATGTGCAGCTCACTGCTACTGGGATGTGCAGGGCATCTTAGTTAATCTCAGGTTTCTTAAACAAAGCCTAAATGCTCTGCAATGGGCTGTATTTGTATGTACCGACTGACTATATCCAGCTCCATTTCTGAAGAGCAAGAAACCACTTTTCCCAACTCTGTTTTTGCCCCCTTTCTGTAATCAAGAGCTGCAGTTCCTCCACTTGGGCTTGTGTGCGCTTGAACATGTCTCCCCCGTGGCTGTGGGGACTGGGCAGGGGTTCTCCCCGGGCGTGGGGCTCCCACAGGCTCTGTGGCTCCCTGGTTTCTGCTGCCAGGTACCCCACCCGTCCGCCCACTCAGTGCTCAGCAGCGTTTTCAAGGGGAACGGCTGTTGCCAAGCCAACCCTCCCTAAAATTTGCCGTTTCACTTTCACAGAGAGGAAATGTTCACTCTGTACAAGTGCCTACGACGACTGTGATGACAAGCAGCTAATAAGGTTGATCCTGCGGAAGCATCAACACTGCGGAGTTCAGGAGATTAACACCTTCCGGGACCCGTGAAGACTCAGATCTGCCTTCTTTGATATTAAATCACATTTTATGTACATATAGGTGTACATATATATATATATATGGTTTTTGGTTTAGTGGTACCTTGGAAGAAAAGGCCTGGTGAGCTGCTTCCATTAAGATTAAAAAACCCACTGCTGTCTAGTCAATTCCGCCAACTCATAGTGACCCTGTAAGTCAGAGTAGAACTGCCCTATAGGGTTTCCAAGGCTGTAAATCCTTACAGAAGCAGACTGCCACATCTTTCTCCCACGGAACAGCTGGTGGGTTGGAACCACTGACCTTTTGGTTAGCAGCTGAGCGCTTTAACCACTGTGCAACCAGGGCTCTTTCCACTAAGATTACAGCCAAGTAAATCCTATGGGGCAGTTCTACTCTGTAACACATGGAGTCGCCTTAAGTCAGAATCTACTTGAAGACAATCAACAACAACAAGGAGTTCCCCAGCCACCTCCCAGTCAAAATTAGGCCCTACTCTCATTTCTTCCTGGGCCTGCTATTTTCATTTTCAACCCTTTTTTAAATTTTTAGAGGATTTACAGAAAAACTGCATAAAGTACAGAGAATTCCCATAAGACCCCTCTTCCCCCTGCACACAGTTTCTCCTGTTGTAAACATCTTGCATTAGTGTGTCTATGTCTTACAACTGTTGAACCAATATTGATAAGTTATTATTATCTAAAGTCTGCAGTTTGCACTGGGGAGCCCGGGTAGCACAAACGGCTTACACTCGGCTGCTAAAGGAAAGGTTGGCTGTTCGAACCCACCCAGTGGTGCAGTGGAAGAAAAGTCTGATGATCTGTTTCCGTGAAGATTACAGCCTTGAAAACACTATGGAGCTCAGTTCTACTCTGTAACACACAGGGTCACCATGAGTCAGAATCAAGTCAACAGCACTGAGTTTTTGGTTTTGAACTTATAGTTGACATGAGCATTAACTCTTTGTGTTATACAGTCCTATGGGTTTTGACAAATGCATCGTGTTATGTGTCCACCATGACAGTACCATGCAGAATAGCTTCACTACTCTTAAAACATTCTGTGTATTACAAGTTTTGAAACTTGCAATCGTCTGAGCAAAGGTACACTCATCTATTTAATATCTACCACTCGCACTCAACTATCAGCACTGTGAGGGCAAGCCCATGTTTGTCTTGCCCATTCTGTATACCCAGGCCCCAGCACAGAACTGGCATCGAGTGGAGGTCCTCAACGGGCACATGCTGCATTCATACCTGAGTAAGGAAGTCTGAGATTCAAGCTGAAGATGATCTTAATCAAAGTCCAGGCTCTTTCCAATATACTACTGGTACATTGGTGACCTCAAAGCATATCAAATGCCAATGTTTTTAAATTATCAATTGAAGATTAAATTACATTCAGGGCCAATTTTAGTAACCAACATTCTTTTCTCTGTTCAAATTTTTTGTAGTCGACAACGCGTGTGTAAACAGTTAAGTTAGATAAACACAACCAGTCATGTAATGAAAACACATTTAATTTTGATTCCCCACCATCTTTTTAAAATATAACTGGTAGAGCAATCTTCAACTACACTGGGTGAAAACTCCATGCCAGGTCTGCATCCACATACTCACCAGACAGCCTTTAAGGTCATTTAAGTTGCTAAATAGTCAATTCTGTGATTAGAATCAACAGTAAAAGGTGTTATTCCAAATTCCAAACTTAATTTAGCATTAAATCTTCCCATTTTTCCAGGACCTTCAGCTGGAAGCTCTCTACTCTCTACCTGTCTATCTCCTCCCCCACTCTTGCTGTTTGCTCCACTTGACTGCATGGTTTTCCTCTCTCACCTGGTGAACTGTTAATACTCACGTCTCCAGAGAGGTCTAGAAGTAATTAAAGCTGACCCTCCTTACTGGTGGAGCCCTGGTGGCGCAGTGGTTAAGGGCTTGGCTACTAACCAAAAGGTTGGCAGTCTGAATCCACCAGCTGCTCTGTGGAAACTATTTGGGGCAGTTCTACTATGTCCTATAGAGTCGCTATGAGTTGGAATAAACTCCACAGCAAGGGGTTTGTTTTTGTTTTCAACTTACTGGTGACACAATCAAGGGCTCTTCAGAGATTTTCTGTTGGTGTTCTCTTGTCCTACACAGTTGCAGTTCTATTCTGGGTGGTCACTTGTGATTCCTTCCTCAGCCACTGGGCTCCCTGTGGAACACTTCTGTGGAACACTTCCTGTGGAACGCTTCCTGTGGAACGCTTCCTGTGGAACACTTCTGTGGAACGCTTCCTGTGGAACGCTTCCTGTGGAACATCTCCTGTGGAATGCTTCCTGTGGAACGCCTCCTGTGGAACACTTCTGTGGAACACTTCCTATGGAATACCTCCTGTGGAACACTTCCTGTGGAAAGCTTTCTGTGGAACACTTTCTGTGGAACGCTTCCTGTGGAACGCTTCCGGTGGAACACTTCCTGTGGAACACTTCCTGTGGAATACTTCCTGTGGAGGTCTCCTGGACACCTGGGTGACAGGAATCAAATCAATCTATCACTGGCTCTTGGCAACATGTATCCTTGCTCCAAAAACTTGGCAAGCAGTTCAATTCTGGTGCCACCTCCAAAGCATCCTCTCAGCCTTTCCCTCACCCTGGGCTGCCCAGGACACTCAGACTCCAGGCCACAGCCCTTCTCAGCTTTCACAGACACGAGTAAGCACCACTTCTCCACACCTCCTCAATACAGGGAGCACATCTCACAGTTCTCTTGGTGGTGGTTTACAACCCTCTCCCCAACAACGTGTTCACAGTAAGAAATGAGTATGAATACATCCCTCACCTTTCAACTCATAGCTGCACATCACAAAGGGTGGGGGCAGGGAAGGGAGGCACTTTTCTGACTCTTTTTTCTTATCCTTAGTTTTGCTAAGGAGTCTGAGTCAAGAACAATATCTCTAGGCTCGTTACCTGTGTAAATTCCAAAGAGGAGGAAGTGCCTGTATCACACTTACCTTGGTTTTGATATCTACATATTGATGCCCTAGGAAACTGAAGTCAGAAGACCCTTGTTCTAACATTTTGTTACATGTTAGACAACAGCTACTGGAATACTAACATGCTAAAACAAACCAGTTGACCGTGAATCAACTCCGACTCATGGTGACCCCCATTTGTGTCAGAGTAAAAATGTGCTCCATAGAGTTTTCAGGGCTGATTCTTTTGGAAGAAGATCACCAGGCCTTTCTGTCGAGGCACTTCCAGGTAAACTCAAACCACCAACCTTTCGGTTAGCAGTCGACGCATTAACCATTTGTACCACCCAAGGACTCCATTAAAATGCTAGTACTCAACAATTCTGGATAATTAGTTTTTTGTTTGTGTTTTGTTTCTTTTTTTTTTTTTTTAAATGATAGGGATAAGTCCCAAGAGGCATCAGCAGGGATCCATGGAAGGAAGAAATCAAGACAACTACAGGTAAAATGTTGGGCCATGGAAGCGTGGACATTTCACTAAAACAGAGCATGCTGGTGTAACCCTTTAAATTGGCAAGGCATTAAGAACCATAAAATTTCAGTTCCGTTGTCTCTAGTGAATTACCTAGCTGCTGTCTATGAGGGACTTCAGGATACTCAATACTTATCAACTAGCACAGATGTGGACAGATATCTTCAATTCAATGTAAAATTTCTCATTAAAATACCACTCTTTGAATAGTCCTTATTAGTGGACCTTAAACTTGAAAGTCTCTTTACGCCCATGGATTACTTACCTGCTAGCTGTGTGTCTGTCCCTTCTCATTGCTAATCAGGCTTTCATCTCCCCCAGACTTGTGTGAGTCAGGTGACATGCCTAGTATTGTATATCATCTTCCTCCCACATACAAAAACTGGTGAAAGACGTAAACTCTCACTTAAGCATGTTTGTTTCACGTAGTTTCATGTATACGCAATATTTTCGTTTCATGTACTTTCAATCTACTTTTGTTTTGTACGTTTGTTACTAAATGTTGGTTAGGGGCATGATGAGTATTTGTTGAATATTAAATTATTTGTTTTAATTGATCAAAAGAGATTATAGAGGAAAGCAAGTACTGGAATTAAAGAACAAGAATGACAGCAACTTGAAATAATAGTGTGTGTGTATATATATATATATATATATATACATATATATATATATATATATATGTATACTTTAAGAACATCCTTCTATACTAACTTGGATCCTTGTTGAATGTGTTTAGATGCAAACTTTTGTGATGGAAAAAGGTAAAAGCTTAATACTATGCTTTTTCTAAAGGTAAATTCTTATTACAACTGGAGTTTACCAAAAATTTTTAGAAATTGCTTTAACTATGTTTCTATACTTTTTATGGCATGAGATAATATTACTTTTTAAAGGGATACTTGATCTTCACTGGGGCTAAGTTTCATTTCAATGATATCCCTCTGAATCTTTAATGAATGAGTAGATCTCTCTCTGTAGATACCAGATCCAAACCAAATAAAAAGCAACGGCATAAAAAGGAAAAGGATGATCAATGGAGGCAAAGTACAGAAACGCAAATGATAACATCACCCTGTATATTCATTTAACCAATATATTTTGGGCATCTACTTTGTACCAGAACTCTGTTCTGGGCTCTTGATGTTTAATAGTGAATATATTAGATAAGGATCCTCGCTCATAGTCTTATAGTCTAGTTGATGTTGGGGGTCAGATAATACACACAAAACCAACACTATCATTAATGATAAGTGCTACGAAGAACATAAAACAGGGTGACATTTGAGAACGGAGGACGCTGAGGCATGAGAAGGGCTAGTGGAGGAGGGCCTCTTTGAAATGGTGATGTTTGAACTATGAACTGAGAAAAACTATGGGAAAAGCAGAGGGTAGAATATTCCAATCAGGGCAATAGTCATTTGAAGCTTGCATAGTAATAACAAGCTTGGCATGCAGGAAAGATAGCAAGACGACCCCTGGGATCATGCTGTAGTGACAGAAGGAGAGGGTGGTAGGAGAGGGTGCATGGAAAAGCTTGATAAGGACTTTATTTTAATTGCAGTGGGACCAGATGAGGGGGGCTTATGCAACAGTGTGTTTAAAAAGTTTGTTGGACTGTTGTGCACAAACTATACTATCAGATGATAACGATGAACGAAAGGCAAACAAATTGAATTTGCAAGAGTCCAGATACAACAGCATTGGCTTAGACAGGGGTAGAGGCAGAAAGAACTTTTGAGAGGACAGATGTTTAACTAGGAATGAGGGACGGGGGAAAGTGAGGTATCAAAGATGTGTACTAGGTTCTCAAGTACTTATAATACTAACACGAGAATAAATACACGTTATATCTGTATAGGTTTTGACGGTTTATAAAATAAATCTTACTCCTTTAGCCTTCATGACCATCCTATGAGGTAGGTTTTGTCATTCCCACTTCTCTATAATTCACTGCAGTTTGCCTTCTCCAAGAGTATTTAAATGTCCCCTATCTTTAACAATAGTGTGGATAATCTAGAAATAATTTAGAAAGAACATAAAATGCATTAGGTTTAAAGTAGTTATGGACTTCATAATGATCATGTTAATCATTCCATGATTCTTCTCTAAAGATAAATAAATTACACAATGTATTCTATATTGTTTGATCAAAAATACACAATCTTCTCCACCCTTTACGTTTGTTTCCAATCACTATTGATATCTCAGTTGAGAGCAGATGTTTCTTGCTATTTCCAATTCTCTAAGTTTGGGACTTACATATGTGGGTAACCAAGGAATCTTGGTCATTAAAAAGACAGGAAACAGAGAAAAGACCAAAAGGGACGTCAGAAGAGACTCTGAAACTTGCTCTTGAACGTTGAGGAGCTAAAGCAAACAGAAGAAACGATGAAGAAAAAAGCTGAATAGAAGATTTCAAAGGGTGGCTCAAGAAGACAAAATAAAGTATTATAATGACATGCACAAAGACCTGGAGTTAGAAAACCAAAAAGGGAAGAACACGCTCAGCATTTCTCAAGCTGAAAGAACTGAAGAAAAAATTCAAGCCTCAAGTTTCGATACTGAAGGATTCTATGGGCAAAACACTGACCGATGCAGGAAGCATCAAAAGAAGATGGAAAGAATAGACAGTCACTGTACCAAAAAGAACTGGTCAACACTCAACCATTTCAGGAGGCAGCGTATGATCAAGAACTGATGGTACTGAAGGAAGAAGTTCAAACTACACTGAAGGGAATAGTGAAAAACAAGGTTCCAGGAACCGATGGAATACCAGTTCAGACGTTTCAACGAACAGATGCAGCGCTGGAAGGGTTCACTTGTCTATGCCAAGAAATCTGGAAGACAGCTAACTGGCCCACCGACTAGAAGAAATCCGTATTATGCCTATTCAAAAGAAAGGTGATCCAACAGAATGCAGAAATTATCGAACAATATCATTAATATCACACATGAGTAAAATTTTGCTAAAGATCATTAAAAAGCAGTTGAACTGCCAGATATTCAAGCCAAATTCAGAAGAGGACATGGAATGAGGGACTGATGCCAGATGGCTCTTGGCTGAAAGCAGAGAGTACCAGAAAGAGGTTTACCTGTGTTTTATTGACTGTGCAAAGGCATTCGACTATGTGGATCCTAACAAATTATGGGTAACATTTCGAAGAATGGGAATTCCAGAACACTTAATTGTGCTCATGGGGGACCTGTACATAGATCAAGAGGCAGTCATTCAAACAGAACAAGGGGATACTACATGGTTTAAAGTCAGGAAAGGTGTGTGTCAGTACCTTTCACCATACTTATTCAATCTGTATGCCGAGCAAGTAATCCGAGAAACTGGACTATATGAAGAACACGCTATCAGGCTTGGAGGAAGACTCATTAACCATCTGTGATATGGATATGAAACAACCTTGCTTGCTGAAAGTGAAGAGGACTTGAAGTACTTACTGATGAAGATCAAAGACTACAGCCTTCAGTATGGATTACACCTCCACATAAAGAAAACAAAAATCCTCACAACTGTACCAATAAGCAACATCATGATAAACAGAGAAAACAGTAAAGTTGTCAAGGATTTCATTTTACTTGGATCCACAATCAACACCCATGGAAGCAGCAGTCAAGAAATCAAAGGACGCATTGCAATGGGCAAATGTGCTGCAAGAGACCTCCTTAAAGTGTTAAAAAGCAAAGATGTCACTTTGAGGATTAAGGTGAGTCTGACCCAGGCCATGGTATTTTCAATCGCCTCACATGCATATGAAAGCTGGACAATGAATAAGGAAGACCAGGTAAGAATTGATGCCTTTGAATTATTGCGTTGGCGAAGAATATTGAATATACCATGGACTGCCAGAAGAACAAACAAATCTGTCTTGGAAGAAGTACAGCCAGAATGCTCCTTAGAAGAGGGGACGGTGAGACTTCATCCCAAGTACTTTGGACATGTTGTCAGGAGGGACCAGTCCCTGGAGAAGGACATCATGCTTGGTAAAGTAGAGGGTCAGCAAAAGACCGTCAAGGAGACGGATGGACACAGTGGCTGCAACAATGAACTCAAGCAGAACGACTGTGAGCATGGTGCAGAACCAGGCAGTGTTTTGTTCTGTTGTACACGGGGTCACTACCAGCTTGGAAACAACTCTATGGCACCTAACAACAAAAAGAATCTTTAAGGAAGCAGATCACCAGGTCTTTTCTTTCATGGTGGTGGGTGGGTTCAAACCACTAACCTTCAGGTTAGCAGCTGAGTGCTTAGGTAGGTTTTTTTCCCCAAATACTAACACACTTAACATTACTAAACTAAAATTATATGTCACTTTTATTAACTTAGGTGAGTGATGAATAGTCACAGAAATACCGGCTATAGAAAAATATATAAAAAGTATAAAAGCCCTTAGAAACGCATGGCAAAGCTCTACTCAATTGTTTTTAGAGTTTAAAGGACAACATGACAAAGAATGACAATTCTAAGGTGGCTATCCAAGTAAAATAAAAAGTGATCCCTTTCCTCTGCCTAGGAAAGATTTTCAAATGAGAAATCCAAGAGCAGTGTCAAAGGCAGCATATCTCTGCACCATCCTATATCTTCTGTACAGGAAACGCGAGCGCCAAAGGCTGTGGACCTGCTGCCCGAGAAGTGGATTAGAAATTTAAATCGATTGGAGAAAGTCAGCCTGGAGGAGGCAGAGGTCAGAGGCAGAGGTTGGCAGAGATGTGGCTCCTGGGCCTGGTGACATAACTGCATTACATAAGAAAAATGTCACCAAAGTGAGGCTGACAAGAGTCTCAAGATGGAGGTCGTAGGTGAGGACGATGGTAATGAGGAGAAGCAGGAAGGCATGTTTTAAATGGAGAAGAAGGATGGAAGGACACAAAAGGAAAAACCCAGCTGGAAAATCCTAGAATTATGCTGTGTCACTGAAGTGGGGAGGAAGGTTGATCAGACAGTTTGCTTCTCTGGGGATAATTTCTCTGTAGTCCCCTTGAAAACATCCAGGGAGAAGTCACCCTGCCAAGATTCCGAGCAATGCAGGACATCTGTATCTGCTCTCCGGGAGTCTGTTTTTTAATTCACCCCAGCCAGCGCTTACCTTTTCTTCTGTCCCTTGCAACATCGCACCTTTCATCCTTGGTCTGCCCTCCCTTTTCCGGCAGCATTATTCATCACGGCACAAGCTGGAAACTACTCAAATGCCCATCAACAGTATATTAGTGTACCTATGAAATATGAATAAGGAAGACCAAAGAAGAATTGATGCCTTTCAATTATGGTGTGGGCAAAGAATATTGAATATACCATGGACTGCCCGAAGAACAGCCACATCTGTCTTGGAAGAAGTACAGCCAGAATGCTCTTTAGACGCAAGGATGGTGAGACTTCGTCTCAAGTACTTTGGACATGTTATCAGGAGGGATCAGGACATCATGCTTGGTAAAGTAGAGGGTCAGCTAAAAAAGAGGAAGACCCTCAATGAGATGGATTGGCACAGTGGCTACAACAATGGGCTCAAACATAGTAATGATTGTGAGGATCGTGCAGGACCAGGCAGTGTTTCCTTCAGTTATCACAGGGTCATTATGAATCAGAAGTGACTCAGTAGCACCTAACAACCAAATACGGTGAGAACAAACATTGCAAAGGAAAATGGGAGGATGGGCATTCAGTGCCCCTCAGAAAGACATCTTCACCCAAGGAGTAAATGTTGCAATTGAGAAGATGAAGCGAAAATGAGAGGCAGAAATCAATGGATAAGACAGTGGAACCTATTTAAGTTTTCACGCTGTAAACGGTCGTCGAGAAGTTCTAGCAGTCAAGAAGAAGACACACTCAGAAAATGATGGACTAAGAATACAGGTCACGCACGTATTCGTGCAGAGATTTGGAAAACTGATCTAGTGGTATGTATATCTGAGCCCAGTATGTATTTCCCATCCAAGTTTCTGTATGGACTGAATCAGGTTGGAAAAGTGTGACCAAGAGTTCCACACATACCTTTGCATTTAAGGTCAGAATCAAAGTAAAATGAAGACGTCATACTCCGTCTCATATGACTAGAGTTTAGTTCTTCTCAGTAACACAATTTTTTCAAAGTTAAAAAGATGCAGCATGTTGTTCAAACATCACCCTTATTCATTCCCGAAGAACGTGATAAACGTAAGTTAATGTCACTAAGCTGTACATATGAAGAATGCTCAAAAGGAAAGGTTTTTTACATATATATTTACCACAATTAAATAAAGACATAAATTCAGGGGGAAATGCAGGAACAAATTAACAGCTGAATATTGAAAAAGGCAAATATCTGAAATTTATTAATACTGTTTTTGGTCTCAGTATGGTTTATCTGACTTTATGATTCATTTGATGGTATTGTGACGAATTCCAATAATGTCAAAATTACATAGATATGTATATATATATGAATAAAACAAACACACTGTACAAGAGTTGATAAAATATATGTTTCTTAAAAAAATGTAGACCACACTATTGTAAACTCCCTATTATTTTTGGAAATATATTGAGAACAGGACCGATGTCATATTTGCTCATTTTATCTCTACCTCCAGGCATAGTTTCCGTCACCTTGTACATATTTAATTAATATTTCTCAAATGTGTGAATGAACAAAGGAAGCAAATTACATCTAATGGACAAACAGGCAAAGCACAACATTAGCCATAAATATTAAGAATAAAAGAGGTGACATGGAGATATACTCAGATGTATACATAATTCAGATTACCTAAAATAATTCACTGGAAAAGTTCAGAAAAACAAAAAGCTTAATTTACCACTCCTTAGATTACACTCTAGCGTGAATGGGTTACCATCAAGGTCACTTTTCTGCTACCTCTCTTGGACTGTCATCCATGAGGGATATCTACACTTCTCACATATGAAATGTAACGGTATTGTGTAAAAAATGAATTGAGTAAAACAATCTATCAGGTTTTAAATTTTACTAAATGCAGCCAAACACCTTTTTTTCATTTAAAACCTCAATTTTCTTGAAAAATCACATACAAATTGATTTTGTGTTAAGCAAATCTGGCTCAGTTTGAAGTAATCTAGAAATTACAGTAATTCTGGTTATTTTTGGATTCTAGTGTTATACTCTCAGCTAAAGAAACCCAGACTATGTGATTCTGGATAGTTTTTTTGGGGGGGTCTCAATCATAATCAAATAAGAATATAAATCTAAAGCCATAGTCTAAGCAAAAATTTTCTAACAAACCTTGAAAAAACTGTGCAATACATATAATTAGAGATACTCTTCTGAATTTGGCATGTATTTACGGCTACATCAAACTAACGACATCTACAGTACTCGACACAGCGTACCATTACAAACGTGGACTGTGGATTTTTCAAACATAAGTTGAAGCTAGAAAGGATTAGGGGAGGGCAGAGATATCATCTCAAATCCTATGAGCACCTGCATTGACCGACCGTCTCAGCTTCAACCCTCCTTTTAAGATAGACTTTCAGGTTATCTTTCAATTTCTCCTTATTCCTCAAGCTCCTTACTCTTCTACCTACTTTATGAATCCACTCGTTTCTAGCTTTCTATTTCGCTTTTAATTTGTGAAGTAAAGGAGAGGCAGGTTGTATTTGTTTTCAGTCTATGTATAGTCCACTGCAAAATAAAACTGAATGATGAAACCAATCATTGGTTTGCATACGAATGAACACCTGAGAATTCCGATACATTTAGTTTGGGGGAGGAGGGAAGACTTGTGTGTAACTGAGACCAACAACTGCAAAGAAGGCACTTAGGTGCTACCCAATTACTATTGATTTATTCATGTTTGTGATGCAGTCATTTTGTCAGTTTTTTAAATGTTCTTGCTCATGTCTCAGGCTATATTTTAATCACATCAAATAGCCCTGAATTTCTCAGCAAAAAATCAATACTATACATCAAATGGTACTGAGAAAATTCGTGTATTTTTGCCCCTCTGCAAATGCTCTGCTTCTGTGACATTGTTTTGGAGTCAGTTGTGGGTCATCGATCCCAGCTCCTTACCCTCCAAGACAGTTTTCTCACAAATGACATAGGTCCATCGGTACTTCTAACATGAAGGAAAGCACAAACAGAAAGAGTACCTGCCATATGTCTTAAAAGGAGCCCCATTGCCACAAAGGTTAAGCATTCAGCTGTTAACTGACAGGTTGGCAGTTCAAACCCACCCAGTGACTCCACAGGAGGAAGATTTGGCAATCTGCTTCCAGAAAGATTACAGCCTAGAAACCCTAAGGGGACGGTTTTACCATCTCACATGGGGTCGCTATGAGTGGAAAACTGACTCAATGGCACCCAACGACAACAATATGCGTCTTAAAGTCAGAGAGAAACAGCTACATTCTAGATAGTTGGCAGAGAGAGTCCCCATGAATTTGAATGTGTAGATAACACTCTGATACTTTATATACCACGTCTTTATCTCTGCAGAAAACTACAGACATTAAATCAAATAAACATAGCAGGTTATGGTCACCTTATCATAAGAGACCATTCAATAATGATTTTCTTATCACATATTTTTTCAACAAGTTAAAATCCCACTTTAATGGCAGATTTAGTGTTCTGTACCCAAATAACTTGGCTTACTCTCTCCTACTAGGACTTCTGTCTGATTTGTTTATGCTTGCCCAAAGTCCAGAATAAGCTCTTACTTTGAATTCCTGCATTTTTATCCAGCTTATTTAATAGATGGGAAAATTGGGATTCTTGAAGACTAAAAATAACACAGGTAGACAGTGAAAGAACAAAGTTCTACTAGTTTCTGGTTGAGCACTCCTTCCATTATACCGCGTATCTTTGGCTCATTGTTCCAGTGCTCTTCTGATGTCTACTTTTAGTTAGGAAGCCTACACAATTAAGTCCATCTTCATCCACAGCATAAATAAGATCCACTTTTCAGCACACTGCTTGGTTCAATAAATTTTCGTTGAATGAATTAATGCAGTTTTATAGTGGAAACAATGAGGTAGGCTTGCCCATCCATAACTTTTTCTTAATATGAGCCTTTATTGGTTAGTCATCTTTGACTCCGTGAGTCTTGAAACGGTTGGAAGCACAAGCAAGGCTCTGGTAAAAGATATGTTATATATAATTTACATTTCAAAATTTCTAATACCTTACAAATGTTAATCATGGAGGACATCTATTTGATATTGGGTGATTCAAAATCCAATTTCCATATCACAGCTGAGAACCTCATAAAAATGAAAAGCAGGATGAACATAGGCAAAAGAGTATAGTAGAAAGGACTTGAGAGTCAGACACACTCTGTTTTAAATATCAGTTCTACTATCTGCTAGTTGAAGCTACTTGAACTAAGTACTTCACATCTCCAGGGTTTAGAGTCTCTATATTGTTGTTGCAGTTGTTAGCTGCTGTTGAAACAGCCCCCAACTCATGGTGACCCCACGTGTTACAGAGTAGAACTGCTCCATAGGGTTTCTTTGGCTGTAATCTTTAAATCTTTATAGAAGCAGTTCACCAGGCCTTTCTTCCAAGGAGCTGCTGGGAAGTATTGTCTGATTGCCCTCCAAAGGGACTGTGCCAATTTACACATCAAACAGCAATTCTGACCTAATGTTTATTCCTCTACCTCCTATCTTGTGCTCACTGGTTCAGCCACAGAAAATCCTCTAAGTGTTCATGATGGTACATATCTCGTGCCACTTTTCTGTTCTCAAAGCCCATTTTCTTCTATCCACAGTTGTCTTCCTGTATAAGCCATTACAGCATCCAAAATATTTTTTAAACAGCATATACTTCCTACTCAGTTATTTACTGCATGATTAAAAAATTTACCTAAAATATAAAAACATGAATGTCTTATTCTGAGATCAAGACTACAATTGTCTCCCCTTCACCCACTGATTAGGATTTTTAGTTATGCCGAGGAATATACCAATAAGGGCTTTTTCCCCAGCCCTCTTAGAGCTCAGTGTGGCCCAGAGGCTAATGAAATGTGAGCCAATGGCCTGCATGTATCCAGTTTCTGAATCTTGCCTTCAGAGTGAGGGTGTACCCCTTCTTTTTCCTTCCTGCCAGCTAGGATGCTGACACAGTGAAGTGGACATCTAGTACCATGAGGGCCTGGGATGGCAGAACCACAGGACAGAAGAAGCCTGGGGTTCTGGCTGACTAATAGCTTATACACTTCCACGAGAGAGAGAAAAATAACTGTATCTTGTTTAAGATGTCTGCCATTTTAGGTCATAGCTGAATCCTTATCATAACTAATATACCTTCCTTACCACATGCAGAGGCAATCCACTGTTCATTCAAATAGGAAGTCAAGATTTTTGGTAAATATGTTATGGCAGTAACATTAATGTGAACTTTTTCTTGGGAATATTACTAAATTGTCAGAAGCAACTCGACGGCAACAGGTTTTGTTTGGTTTAACCAATAATAATGAATCCCCTTAAATGAATGGGTCATTACACTCAATACCAAACAGAGAGAAGCAATTTGATGATGGGGCATTTCTGAGAAGTGGCCTGTGTTTTCATGAAGAGGAGTGGAGAGGAGGAAAGCATTGTAAGAAGGTATAAGACCTTGATTTGGAGATGGGTGTTCCATAGCATAAAATTCAACTATTCTGAACTATTCTGAATGACCATGGAATACCGTTCTATCCATAGACACTATTTTTAAAACAGGCAACTGAAAAGTCATTGTTCAAAAAGGGTCACTAACTTCATTTCCTCTCCAGCCACATCAATGCTAAGCAAAGACTCCTATCAGCCATCTTACCTTGGTATAAGGAGAGGGAAAGTAGGGGAGTCACATTTAAAACACTTTATTGTTTTCTATCTCCAATTAATAGATGCTAAAGTATGCTCATTTTAATAGGCACGCGTTGGTTGGGATGGGACAGGTTTCTGTAACTATGCAGCCATCTGGAACAAATAAGAAAATCCCAACTGGTATGAGCTATAATAAAGACACATATTGCTTCTTTGTAATACCACCTCACATGATCAAATTTATCTTCATCTGAGGCCAATTCACACTACTTTTTTTTTTTTTTTTTTTTTTTTTTACTAAAATGGGAAAACAGTAAATGTATCCATACACATATGGAATTGTTGGTGACGCTGTGTCATGTTGAGACTATGAAGGTCTGCATTTAGACAGATAAGATTTAAAATATGGTTCTTACTTACTAGCTGAATGAGATCAGCAAGCTTACTGAACTTTTCCTAGGTTTTAGTTTCATTCTGTAGAAGTAGTAATGTGAATAGTGACTCCTATGATTAATATAAGACATGGAAAGTTTAAAATATCAATTTCTATTTCAAAGCTTATAATGAAAAGTATTTCCTATCTATCCCTTATGACTCACCAGTTTTGTGTCTCAGAAGCAACCATTATCACCTATTTGAGTGGTTTCTTTTAGTATTTAAATTTATATTCCTAAAAAGAGAAAGAGAAAAAGAGTTCTTATATAATTAATTCTAGAATTATATATTTTAGAAATTTTCTACTGATTTTCTATTATGGTGAATATTCAACCTTCTTATCTCTCACTTTTACCTACTTCCTCATTCCTTAGCTTCCCAAAATAGTTGTATCAACACCTTGGTGACATCAATAATTACTGTATACACTTTTATGATTATTTCAATAGTACCCTGCTGGACCCAAACAGTACAATATGTATGCTTTGTACAAAGTTTGTTTTCCTTAGAATTAACAAATGCATCATACTTCATTTGCTTATTTTTTTACATATTCATTGTGAAAGTTTCTCAAAGACATCTGTAAAAGTCCTATCAATTCTAATCTCCTTATGCTCAAATGCATCAGATAACAAATAAGTTCTGGCTTCCCTTTTTTTTCCTAGTTCTCCGTTCTGGGAGTTTTCTAGGTCTGCTACAAAAGGAACTTCTCTTTGCTTCTCTCTCCTATTAAGTCTTTTGTGCTAGATCTCATGCTTCTTCCATGGTTTACTCCATTGCTTAGGTGGAACATAGCCACTCTACCTTCCTAAGAAATACTGAAGAAGAGGTTCAAAAAAAAATTCCCAGATTGTCTTTATTTTTCCCACGCTCTTATGATAGTTTGGCTGGCTATAGAATTCCAGGTTAAAAAAATAATAATTCTTCTTCAGAGATTTAAAGGTTTGCTTATCTGTCCTCTAGCTTCCAGCGTTGCTCTAAGGGTTTTTTGCCTTTGTAGACATTTTTTTCATCCTTGATATTATGTTTTGTCATCTGAAACTTCATGGTTATTTTAGTGTGAGTCTCCCTTCCCTCCTTCCACATCAGTCTATTTGCCTAGTGGCTCAGACAGTCTAAGGGTTTGTATTTTCCAACTCTGGAAAATGACATTAGCAGACTTTCTGAACTTTCCTAAGTTCTTCTAACTCGGGAAAAAACTACTGAAATATTTCTTTCTTTGATAATTTTCCATTTATTTTCCTTTTTTCTCTTCCTGAAATTCCTAATAGTTAGATCTAAGACTTCTTTGATTATTTTTGCTATTTTGCTCATTAGCAAATTGTCCATCTCTTTCCTTTTTATTCTACTTTCTGGGAGATTTCCTCAACTTTAGCTTGCAAATTCTTCCAAATTTTTTTCTTTTTTTTTTTCAGTGATGATATCCTTAATTTCCAAGAGTGTCTTCTGGTTCTCAGATAATTTCTGTTATACACTATCCCAGTCTAATCTTATAATGCAACAACATTTATCATGAATCAGTTACATTGCAGCTTTTACTGTCAGTAAGTCTTTTCTCTGGGGATTATTTGGTTTATCCTAAGAAGACTCCAACCATCTCCAACTCTGGAAATATTTGCCTGGCTATAGCCATTCTCAAGTAAAATGATAAGAAATTACAAGGAAAGCCAACTGTTAAGTCTGTAGTGTATATCATAAACTCTCTGTGGTTTTATCTCTAAACCTTCCCCTACAATTAAGGTGTTCCCAGGTTCCAACTTACCTAGCTCACTTTATCCAAAGAATAAATCTGGAGGTGGGGGTGCAAGAGTTCTCCATAAAGGTGGGTTTAATTAAAATGAATGCAGACTTTCAACCAGTCTTCCAGTTAGTCTCACACCTGGCCTATATAATTTATGAAGATTGGTTCTTCCGTGTTCTGAGACTCCTTGACTATATCATGTGTTGGGTTTTAAATATATTCTCTCATTTAAACTTGAGATCAGCAATATGAAAGAGGTACAGTTACCACACCCTGGTGGCATAGTGGTTAAAGCTATCAACTGCTAACCGAAAAGTTGGAGGTTTGAAACCACCAGCAGCTCCACGAGAGAAAGACGTGGCAATCTGCTTCCGTAGAGATTTACAGCCTTGGAAACCCTATGGGGTCGCTATGAGTTGGAATCAACCGGATGGCAGTGGGTTTGGTTTTTAGTTTTTGGTTTTGTTTTTCTAAAGGCAAGGAAAGAGATGTTCCCAAGGTCATGATGTTAGGAAACAGTGGAGGCAAAGCTCAAACCCAGCTTCGTCCTTCTACAAAGTCTGTACTCTTAAGCTCTGTGTGGTACCACCTCCCTCACAAGAATGTCATACAGATGTGCCTTGCCATACTGCACTCCCAATAAATGTTGTGGCCGTTGCTGCTTGTTTTCCAAAGGAAGTAGAATTTAAATAAGTTCAAACCATTTACTGCAGTTAGCTCCAGAAAGTGCTTCCAAGAAGGGCACACACACAGAAATGCACTTGCTTTTGCAATACTGGCAGATGTTGTCACCTAATGCAGTGAGCTGCAGAAAGTCCATATGCCAAGTCTGTATGATGATAGTAGGGCATTTATATACACACACACACACACATATGTATACAGTTGTGCTGCAAATTGGATCATGTTCACACAGTGACACATTAGTATAAGACCAGAGAATTTGTCATTGATTATGAGTGTTGTCAGACACAGACAAAATACTAGCTTATAAAGAAGCAAAGTGAGAACGTAATATAATTGTCCATACAATTTATTCCAAAGCCAAGGTATAACGTGAAGAAGAAAAGGTTGAATTAGTTAGCATCCTCTGCTGAGTACAAAATAGAAACAATTACTCCTTTCAGCTTAAGAAAGCAGAAGTAGATGCTTCAATGAAAACTGTGCAAGAGTTGGTAGACTTCACTTGTATTACTCTTCTTCCATTGAGAGCTTCCATTTGGTAATAAGTTTGTAGCAGTGAGAGAAGAATTAGCTAGTTATTGTTCCAGCTGATACACACTGCGGATATTTAAGGGCAAGGGCAAGAGAGAGAGAGAGAGAGAGAGAGAAGCCTGCTTAGTGGTGCAGTGACTCAAAACACTGAAGGAGCTGTCAAAGGCTCAGCTCCACAGACAGCCAGAATTTTAACTCCTTGGACACCAAAGGCTATAACACAGACATTGAGATAAATGACAAGTGACTCGATTTAAGAGCACATGCTCAACGTCCTGCTCACCGGCAGAGAAAGAGAAAGCTGGAGTCTGCAGTCTGCTAGAACAGAGGATTCAAACTGTAGGAGCAATAAAATGCCTCAAAAATGTTTCCCCCAACTCCCCACACAGAAGGGAAACTCATATTATTAGTCAGAAACAGTAGCCAGAACTCTGTTCCCTTGCAGACATTATAAATTTATTTTTTCATCCTTTATTCCCATTTCCTAAGAATAGATGACGTGTAGTATACATGGAAAAGCAGCTCAGTAACACAGATTATACTGGCATTTAATTCATTAAGTCTAATAAGGTTTAATATTATATTTTGATTTTTTGCATGCATTCAAGTAGGTAAGTTTTATCCTAAAATATTTCACTATCATATTTATTTCTTCAAGCCGAATTCTTCAAAGCCCCTTCCATAATAATAATTCTCAACGCACCTTTAAAATGAGCATTAAATGCAGTCTATTTACTTTAGTAACTTGAAAGCAGAATTAGTCCTGAGCAAAACACTGCCATCCCGAAAAATAGAAGAATGAATTTTTTAAATGGAGAGAATACACCTCCAGCCCCACTCACAGGGAGCAGACTGTACTAGAATGGGCTGCCCTCAGGCTGGTTCAGTCACTGGATGGACTGAAGGCCTTCAATTCTTCTGCTTTAAACTTCCTCTCTTTTAATGTAAAACATCAACAAGAAAATATTTAACTCTTCCTACTTCTAATCTCATTAGTAGTTGAACACAATTGCTTAATTGTTTCACATACAAGGGGAGAGGATGTATGTCTTCCAGTTTTTAAATTAGTTGCATTAATACGATACTGTAGGCTGAAGTACATCTAATAATTGGGAAAAATTTAATTTCCTTACTTTTTTAAGTCATAAAAATAATACCTCTGATATCAGTGATAAACAGATTTAACCACATTTAATGCACCGTGGAGCTTTTTCATTATTTTCGGTTGCTTCATTTCAGAACCTCCTTTCCATGTTTGAGAAATACCCACCTCTGGGGCAAAGCCCAGCTCCCTCAACCAGAATGAAAATTCCTTAGAGTCACTGTCCCTTCCTGCCCCACAACTAGGGTGCACCTATGACTTAGCATGGACCGTACGACCTCACTTCCTACTTTGAATAGTAAGCCACCAATGTGAAGACGGGAGAGCTGCAGAGAACCCGGTGTGGTGAGGGTCAGCACTATCCACTGTCCCAGAGGTGGTGGTGAACGTATCTATCTTCCCCGTATTTGGGGGGATATATTGCATTGTTCATAGCTGTATAGCCTTCAACTTGGGTTAGCAGGCTTCCCTAAAGTTTTTGTTAGCTACCTAATAGCCTAAAACACATTTTACCTTTTCTGCTTAAATTAGCCAGACAATTAACCAATGTGTGTTGCTTGTGAGTAAGAAGGCTAATTAATGCTCTGCTTTCTCTTGGCTCTAATTTTTCAGGGTTGGGACTTCTGGATGCAAAAAGTCACACAGAGAAGTCTGATTTTGGAAATGTATGCTTTCCCAATACAAATAATCATAACCTCTTCCAAACTGTTTGCATGGGTAGGTTATTATTATTATTATTATCATTATTTGAATGGCAGGAACGAAAGGATGAGTAAAGTCAATTTGTTGCCATTTAGAAAACGTTCATATACATTTTTATTTCAAGAGAATGATGAACATTTGAAAGCTATGATGACACTTGTTTCTGGAAATAGTTTAGTCTGAGGTTAAAAGATACTGTCTGTGTTTTTCTCCATTCCAGACAGAATCAGGGAACTCTGGCTAGGAAAAAAGAGTTTTACTCTTACTCTACGGCTATCCTTTAAAGTCACCCTCTCTCTTACTGGCCATAAGTCTATTTTCCCGATATTTTCCCAGATACTTCTTTTATGCTTCTACCTGATCTCCTGAAAGAATCTCTATTCCTAACATATGCACAGTCAAGAATATTGGCTGTAATAGACACCACATAAACTGTTATAGGTAGCAAAAACAACCAAGTCACAGTCTTTGCCTTTAAGAATCTAATAGTATAAGATTAATTTAAAAGTAATATTAATAAAAGACAAACTATTATTTTCTTAGGAGGAATATACATCAAGTTAACTGTGATTTAAAGAACTAAGAAATCAATATTTGTGGGAATTACAGAAAGAATCATGAGGATATGGCTCTAAACTAAGAGTTAGCTTATAAATATGCTATCATTTAAACAATTTCAACACCTAACTGACCCAACAATTTTGCCACCAACCAATTATTTTATACCCTTTTCTCTTGTTCCTCACTTTAGAAAAGTTTTCAATTTCAAAATAAAGTGCATTTATCAATAGCTAACACATTTTTCTATTCATATGTATCTGAAATACATAACAAGCAGAGCTTGTGAGCAACATAAACTGTACTAAAAGCAAACAACAAGAAACATAGTGTCATGGTTTGAATTATGTCCCCAAAAAATGTGTGTATCAATTTGGCTAGGCCATGATTCCTGGTATTGTGTGATTTTCCCTGTATATTGTAAACCTGCCTCTATGATGTTAATGAGGGAGGATGGGTGGCAGTTGTGTTAGTAAGGCAGGACCTGATCTACAAGACTGGATTGTGTCCTGAGGCAATGTCTTGAGATATAAAAGACAGAAGTGAGCACTGAGACAGGGGGACCTCACACCATCAAGAAAGCAGTGCCGGGAGCAGAGCGCGTACTTTGGACAGGGGTCCCTGCGCCAAGAAGCTCCTAGTCCAGGGGAACACTGATGAGAAGGCCGACAGAGAGAGAAAGCCTTCCCCTGGAGCTGACGCCCTGAATTTGGACTTTTAGCCTGCTTTGACTATGAGGAAATAAACTTCTCTTCATTAAAACCATCCACTTGTGGTATTTCTGTTGTAGCTGCACTAGACGACTAAGACAGAATTTGGTACCGAGACAGTGGGGTGCTGCTCTAACAGATACCTAAAATGTAGAAGAGGTTTTAAAACTGTGAATGGATAGGCGTGCAGCAGTGACAGAGGACCAGCAGCAGCAGAGAACCTACAGCAGCAGGGAAGCGGCAGCAGCAGAGAACAGCAGCAGAACTAGGAGACCAGTGCGAGACGGCGCTGGAGCCGACCCATGGAGCGAGAGAGCTGAGTGCCTGTGTGCACGAGGCTTACTGGTGGAGTGGGGTGCCTCCAGGCACTTATACCAGTGGAGCTACTGAGCTTTGGAACACGTGCCCCAGCAGGGCAGATGCAGGCGTGAGGCCTGAGGGCCAAGAGGTCATAGGAAGCAGAAGCTGAAGAGACAAGGGACACAAGAACCCGAGCTGCTTCAGCCTCAAAAGGTATGGCCATGACCTCAGGGGTTTCAAAGGGTGGAGACATGGCCTCTGGTGTTTCTAAGGGTGGAGCTGTCACTCCAATGGACTAGGAGAATGGTGCGCCTAAAGCCAAGGGAGCAGAGTTGCTGTCCCAGTGGGCCTGGAAGGCGGAGCTGAAGCCCAGGGCTGATGGGCCTCCATCAGAATCCAGAGACTGTGGCTGATACCTAGAGTCTAGAGGGCAAGGCCATTGTGTAAATTGTCTCAGAGAACAGAAGATTATTTTCAAAGCCTTGAGGGCTAATGTAATGTGTTCTGCTAACTTGCTTGGTGCCTGTTATGTCTTATTTCCCTGCAATTTCTCCCATTTGTAATGGAAATGTCTAGCTTATGCCTGTTCTACCATTGTACCTTTGGAAGCAGACAACTAGTATTCTAGATTTCACAGATGAAGAGGAATTTTTGGATTTTGGACTTGGAGTTAAGACTTTTGCTATGATATGATGAAATGAATATGTTTTCCATGTTGCAAGGATGTGATTTTTTGGGGGCCAAAGGGTGGAATGTCATGGTTTGAATTATGTCCCCAAAACATGTGTGTATCAATTTGGCTAGGCCATGATTCCTGGTACTGTGTGATTTTCCCTGTATATTGTAAACCTGCCTCTATGATGTTAATGAGGGAGGATGGGTGGCAGTTGTGTTAGTAAGGCAGGACCTGATCTACAAGACTGGATTGTGTCTTGAGGCAATCTCTTGAGATATAAAAGACAGAAGTGAGCAGTGAGACAGGGGGACTTCATACCATCAAGAAAGCAGTGCCAGGAGCAGAGCGCGTACTTTGGACTGGGGTCCCTGCGCCGAGAAGCTCCTAGTCCAGGGGAACACTGATGAGAAGGCCAACAGAGAGAGAAAGACTTCCCCTGGAGCTGACGCCCTGAATTTGGACTTTTAGCCTACTTTGACTACGAGGAAATTAACTTCTCTTCATTGAAACCATCCACTTGTGGTATTTCTGTTACAGCAGCACTAGATGACTAAGACACATAGCAACACTATTTTAAAGTAAAAAATAAATAAACCAAAATTCAGAAAGCCTTAGCAAATGTTGGAGGGGCTGCGGGGAGATGAGAACTCTTAGGCACTGCTGGTGGGAATGCAAAATGATATAACCATTTTGGAAAATGATATGGCACTTCCTTAGAAAGCTAGAAATAGAAATACCATATGATCCAGCAATCCCACTCCTAGGAATATATCCTAGAGAAATAGGAATTGTCACTCAAATAGACATATGCACACCTATGTTCATGGCAGCATTGTTCACAATAGCAAAACGATGCAAACAACCTCGATGTCCATCAACAGATGAATGGATAAACAAACTATGGTACATACACACAATGGAGTACTATGCAATGAGAAAGAACAACGATGAATCTGTGAAGCATCTCATAACATGGATGAAATTGGAGGACATTATGCTGAGTGAAATAAGTCAATCACAAAAGGACAAATATTGTATGAGACCTCTATTGTAAAAACTCATGAAAAAGTTTACACACAAAAAGTAACAATCTTTGTTGGTTACCAGGGATGGGAGGAGTGGCGGAAATACTAAATAGGCAATAGATAAGTGGTATCTTTGGAGAAGGGTGAGACAGTACACAATACTGGGGAAACCAGCACAACTCGTACAAGGAAAGGTCATGGAAGCTCCATAGACACATCCAAACTCCCCGAGGGACTGAATTGCTGGGTGGAGGGCTGTGGGGACCTGCTCTCAGGGAACATCTAGCTCAGTTGGCATAACACGGTTTATAAAGACAATGTTCTACATTCTACCTTGGTGAGTAGCGTCTGGGGTCTTAAAAGTCTCTGAGTGGCCATCGAAAATACTCCACTGGTCTCACCCCTTCGGGAGCAAAGGAGAATAAAGAGAACAGGATACAAGGAAAAGATTAGTCCAAAGGACTACTGGACCACAGCTACCACGGCCTCCACCAGACTGAGTCCAGTACAGCTAGATGGTGCCCAGCTACCACCACTGACTGTTCTGACCGGGATCACAACAGAGAGTTCTGGACAGAGCTGGAGAAGGATGTGGAACAAAATTCTAACACACACAAAAAAAGACCAGGTTTACTGGCCTGAAAGAGACTGGAGAAACCCCGAGAGTATGGCCGCCAGGCACCCTTTTAGCTCAGTGGTGAAGTCACTTCCGAGGTTCACCGTTCAGCTGGGGATTGGACAGCCCCATAAAACTAAACAGGACTAATGAGGCACAGCAGTCCAGGGACAAGGACTAGAAGGCAGAAGGAGACAGGAAAGCTGGTGATAGGGAACCCAGGGTCGACTAAGGACAGTGTTGACGTGTCGTGGGGTTGTTAACCATCATCATAGGGTAACATGTGTACTAACTATTTAATGAGAAACTATTTTGTTCTGTAAATCTTCATCTAAAGTGAGAATAGCAGCACAATTGGAAGAGCGTAGTCGATGTCACTGAACTGTGCATGTAGAAATTTTTGAAATGGTTTATCTTTGGCTATGTATATTTTCACCAAAAAAAAAAAAAAAAAAAGGTTGAGAAGGAAGAGGGTTGACATGTCGTGGGGTTGTTAACCAATGTTATAAAACAATATGGGTACTACTGTTTAATGAGAAACTATTTGTTCTGTAAACCTCCACCTGAAGTGCAATTAAAAAAAAAAAAAATTCAAAAAGCCCTGTAATACTTCAGATGATCTTTCAGCTTTACTTAAAGAGAAAATTCTATTTGCCTTATAAACGACTAAAAATATGGTAGAGAGCCCACAAATACCACTTGTAGGGAGTCAGCATTACTTATATACGGATTAGGATGTCAACTAAACTCCATTAACATCTATGATATACTTATGTATCTTATAACATAACACAGGTTGGTATAGGTCAAGTTTATATGGCGCAAGGAGAGATGAGGCATGAGAACTCTCTCTTAGTATCCAGCACCGTCTAGGGAACTGTCCAGACTTTCTGGTAATCAGACAAGCTGTGCTCTACATTCAGAACAAGAATAATCCATGACATTCTATGTCAAGCCTCCAGGTCAAATAAACCTAAACACCTTCACCTCTGAGAGCATGCTGACTAAGCAGTTGTCCGACCAGAAATGTGTTGCACGAGATCACTTATTCTGGGAAGGAGATAGTTTGAATTATAAATATGATCACTTAGTCACTGAGAAGATGTCCCCTCTATAGAAAATCATTTTTAAAAATTCTGGTTTGTCAGTCAGTCTCTTGTGAATTGGTTTCCATTAGCCTGCAACTAGAATGAGATTAATATTCTCAATATGCATCTCCTAAGCTATTTCACCTTTTCACAAGCCCAAACTATGCGTTCAACGACTGTTTTGCCACACCATTTAAAACGACTAAAATAAATAACAATCCCAGCTGGGTGTTGGTGGTATATCACATAATGGTTCAACATATTCAAAGTCTGTTTCATAGCTCTCAGTCTCAAATTTCTAACAGAAGTTTTAACCAGGCCTCAGATACGCTGAAAAGGACTAAGTGTAAGTAAGCACATGTATCCACATTGTAAAAATGGTGTGGGGGCAGTGTCTGACCTCCTCTTATTTCACAAGAGGAAAAGAGAATCAAGACCAACAGCCCGAGGCTCATTGCCATGAGGCGGTCAGACACGCCTCCTCTCTCCACCATCTTTACCAATTCTGACACCAATTATCCCTCCCACGGAACTCTCTACTTCTGTGCTGGGTTCGATAACTCATTGCAATGGACACACAGAACTCAGAGACCATACTCATGGTTACCGGGTTTATTAGGGAAGTAGCAGGTTATAGTTCAGGTTCAGGAACACCCAGGATACAGTTCCTCCGTTAGGACAGACTTTTCTGCGGTGCTCGCAGACACGTCTTCTTCAGGCCCCTCGGCCTCTGTCCTGCTCAGGCAAGTGTTACAAAGCTCTTTTAGCTCTGCCAATAAGTGCCCAGAGGCACCCTACTCCACCAGTAAGCCTCGGCCCAAAGGTGCTCGGCTTTCTTGCTCTATGGACCAGGAAGCCCACGGCACCATCTCCTGCCAGTGTTTCTCCTGCTGGTCTCTCCTGCTGTGATTTCTCTGCCACTGCTTCTTGCTATCTTCAGTGTTACAGCTCTCTTTCTCGGTCTGCTGGTTCCAGGAGACTCTCAGAACACGGATCCCAGGTCCAAAGTACATGCTCCATTCCTGGCTCTTCTTTCTTGCTAGTGGTGAGATTCTCTCCTCTGGCCTCTGAGTTGGCTCATTTTAAGCCTAGTGGGAGAGGAAAACTAACCAATCCCTTTGGTGGACCACAATTACCTTATTTGCACAGTCCCACCCAATCACTTGGGTGGGAGTTACAAGACCACAGTGATAAAAGGCCAAAGAGAAGCAATC
Source organism: Dugong dugon (assembly GCA_030035585.1). NCBI lineage: Eukaryota > Metazoa > Chordata > Mammalia > Sirenia > Dugongidae > Dugong > Dugong dugon. The sequence continues at coordinate 6,399,601 of CM057479.1, read as the reverse complement.
CATCACACTGCACTCACAATTGACATACCAAACCTGTAGGTGTCTATTCTTTCTTCAAAGAATTGGCAAAACTTGCCCACTGAATAACAAATAAAATTCAAAATACTTCAGCCTGCTCACTGCTTGGTGAGACATCCTCAATCATCATCAACATAACCACTATCATCTTTTGATTGTTATCACCAACACCACCACTATCTCACTAGTACCCATTAATATTATAGCCTAGTGTTTACATTTCACCAAAGACAGGGAGAGAGAAGTGACACAGTATCTAAGCAAGCTGTTTTGAGCTTCACAACTCAGAAAATTCTCTCGGATTTGGATATTCAAAGCCCCAAAAAGAATCCTTAGGAAACCAGAGTTTCTGGATTAGGGCTCTCTTTCAGTCAATTATTCCATAAATATTTTTTTTAAATCTCCTGATCAGTAAAAAATTATGGTTCTGTCCCTCAAGGAACTTACAGTCTAGTGCAGTGTTGTCCAATAGAACTGTCTGCAATGACGGAAATGTCCTATATCTGCACAGTCCAATATGATAGCCACTAACTGTAAACAAGCAAAATTTTGCTGAAGATAATTAAAAAATGGTTGTGGCAGTACACCAACAGAGAACTGCCAGAAATTCAAGCCAGATTCAGAAGAGGACGTGGAACAAGGGATATCATCCCTGATGTTAGATGGACCTTGGCTGAGAGCACAGAATACCAGAAAGAAGTTTACCTGTGTTCTATTGACTATGGAAAAGCATTCGACTGTGTGGATCACAACAAATTACAGAGAACATTGTGAAGAATGGGAATTCCAGAACACTTAATTGTGCTCATGCAGAACCTGTACATAGACCAAGAGGTAGTTATTCGAATAGAACAAGGGGATACTGCGTGGTTTAAAATCAGGAAAGGTGTGTGTCAGGGTTGTATCCTTTCACCATACTTATTCAGTCTATATGCTGAGCAAATAATCTGAGAAGCTGGACTATATGAAGAAGAATGCAGCATCAGGATTGGAGGAAGACTCACTAACAACCTGTGATATGCAAATGACACAACCTTGCTTGCAGAAAATGAAGAGGACTTACAGCACTTACTGATGAAGATCAAAGACCACAGCCTTCGGTGTGGATTACACCTCAACACAGAGAAAGCAAAAATCCTCACAACTGGACCAGTAAGCAACATCATGGTAATATTGATCGTATCAAGGATTTCCTTTTACTTGGATCCACAATCAATGCCCATGAAAGCAGCAGTCAAGAAATCAAACAACGTATTGAATTGGGCAAAAGACCTCTTTAAAGTATTAAAAAAAAAAAAAGTTACCTTGAGGACAAAGATGTACCTGACCCAAGGAATGGTATTTTAAATCACCTAATATGCATGGGAAAGCTGGACAATGAATAAGGAAGACAGAAGAAGAGCTGATATGTTTCAATAATGGTGTTTTCAAAGAATATTGAATATACCATGGGCTACCAGAAGAACTAATAAATCTGTCTTGGAAGAAGTACAGCCAAATGCTCCTTAGAAGCAAGGATGGCAAGACCTCATCTCACGTACTTTGGATATGTTTTCAGGAGGGACCAGTCCCTGGAGAAAGATGTCATGCGTGGTAAAGTCGAGGGTCAGCGAAAAAGAGGAAGACCCTCAAGAAGATTAATTGACACAGTGGCTGCAACAGTGGGCTAAAGCATAGTAACGACTGTGAGGGTGGCGCAGGACTGGGCAGTGTTTTGTTCAGTTGTACACAGGGTCGCTATGAGTCAGAACCGACTCCATGGCACCTGACAACAACCACCACCACCATAGGTGGCTTTGGAGCATTTGCAATGTGGCTAGTGCAACGGAGGAAATGAGTCTTTAATTTTACTTAATTTTAATCAATTTAAATTTAAATAGCCAAATGAGACTAGGTTTAGCAGACTGTTGCTGAGATGGCAACTTTACAGAAGGTCACAATATAGTCCCCAATTTTACCTTCTCCACTCTTTCCATGTTTGCTTTTTAGGATATAAAAAGTATGGTTATTTTATAAATTCCTTTTTCATGATGAAACATTTGGAGTGTTACCTTCGATGAGCAGACAGTTTTTTTTGTTTTAATTATTCACCCATTCATTGGGTTTGGTTTATATGTAAAAATATAGATGAGCACCTGTAAATTACATGAAATCTTCATTACTAATTTGATGCTTGTTGCTGTGATGATAGTTCCATTAAGATTTGATAATTGGGGCAAATTATCTGAATGGAAGTGAGATGGGTAGGGTATCAGTTATTCCAAGTTGCTTGGTAAACCCATTGCCATTGAGTCGATTCTGAATCAAAGCAACCCTATAGGACAGAGTAGAACTGCCCCATAGGGTTTCCAAGGAACAGCTGGTGGATTCAAACTGCAACCTTTTGGATAGCAGCCAAATGCTTAACCACTGAACCACCAGGGCCCCCAAGTTGCTTTGTAGACAATCTAATTTTTATTTATTAATTTTTTTTAGTATACAGTTGAACTATTCCACGTGGCAGTGATATAGCTCTATAAAAATTAGCACAGACACTTTCCTCTGGAATATGTTTTACATGGACTAGTATCCAAACAGTCCATGTACGATCGTTGTTGTTAGCTGGTGTAGAGTCAGCAATGACTCACGGCAGCCCCATGTGAAACAGAATGAAATGATCCCTGGTCCTGCACCATCTTCACAGTGGTTGGTATGTCTGAGTCCGTTCTTGCAGCTATTATATAGTGCCTTCCAACCCAAGGGCTCATCTTCCAGCACTACACAGGACAACATTCTGTTGTGATCCATAAGGTTTTCATTGGCTACTTTTCATAAGTAGGTCACCGGGCCCTTCTTCCTAGTCTGTCATAGTCTGGAAGCTCCACTGAAACCCATCCACCATGGGTGACCCTGCTGGTATTTGAAATACCAGTGGCATAGCTTCTAGCATCACAGCAACACACAAGCCACCACAGTACAATAATGTCAGACAGGGGTTGCCCATGAAAAATAAACCAAAACCAAAACCAAAACCACTGCAATTGAGTCAATTCCAACTCATAGCAACCCTAGAGGACAGAGTAGAACTGCCCCATGTGGTTGCCAGGGTTGTAATCTTTGCAGAAGCAGACTGCCACATCTTTCCCCCTTGGAGTGGCTGGTGGGTTCGAATCGCCAACTTTTCAGTTAGCAGCCTAGCACTTAACTACTGTGCCACCAGGGCTCCTTCATGTAAGATAAGACAGTATAAAGTCAGATTTTAGATAATTTATATAAACCAAGCTTTTTTATTTTTCTTTCACTTGTTATGCCTCTCTTGAGTATTATTTGCTTGGGAATGACTAAATCTAGATGTTAATAATTCTTTCAGGAAAGATCACCTTAAATGAAACTTACTCTTTTCTGCATTTTATCTTTCCAAATAATGTAATTCCTCCTTCCTCTGAAATGTTCAGTTACTTATTAGGCACAGACATATTTTATAATTGTTAATTTGCTTTTTTCCCCTGTACCTTATAAGTAACTTGAAGGAAGAGGCTGTTTCTTCCACATAATTATATTGACTACATTAATTAAAATAGTACCATTCTCTCAGTAGATATTTCATAAATATTTATAGAATTATGTGTTATATCGTAATCCTATACCAAAGTCATCACCCTCATTCTTCTGCAGTGTTCTGTTTAAGTACTGAGAAGCATATACATCTGCAAAGGATGAACCATTCAGTTGTATGAAGTACCCAGGAAAATGTTCATGAATATGTTACCAAATGCTTTCCTTATCATCTAGGGAATATCCATGTTCCACAAGAGTTTCTATAGCAGCTTTTGTATAAAGAAGAAGAAATTTCTTATTAATCTATAACAAACCCTAGGGTCTTCACCAGGAGCTTGAAAGAGCATTCTCTAGCGTATTTCTAAATTCTATTTTCTATAGAAACAAACATAGGGGGTTGCAATGAGTCAGAGTTGACTTGACCACCACTAGCTTTATCGACACAGAAAGGGAGATTGGCTAAGAGTATGTTTTTGCTTTAAATACTGATCTTGTTGGGTTTTTTTAATTCTCTGTTAATAGGAAATATATGCTATGTGACAAAAGACAGTTTCTAACAAAAAGAATATTTTACGGTTGTTGACTGAAGTAGGAATTTATTGATATTAGACAATCTTAGATTTTTTTTTCAGAGTAAGAGAAACAAGTCTTTATATGGATTCTCTAAAATCACATAAAATAGTCCCAAGCAAGTATATACAAGTGAGCTACTAATTATATCAACTTTTATACTATATACTACATATTCTATATATATGTATATTCCACCCAGACCTTGTCAGATGGAATATGCAGAAATCAATTCAACTATATCTGTGGAAAGAGACAATGGAAAAGCTCAATATCATCAGTCAGAACAAGGACAGGAGCTGACTGCAGAACAGATCATCAATTGCTCAAATGCAAGTTCAACCTGAAGTTGATGAAAACTTTAAAAAGTCCACGAGAGCCAAAGTACAACCTTGAGTATATCCCACAGATTTAGAGAACATCTCAAAAATAAATCTGATGCATTGAACACTAATAACTGAAGACCAGACACGTTGTGGGAAGACATCAAGGACACCATACATGAAGAAAACAGAAGATCATTAACAAAATAGGAAAGAAAGAAAAAACCAAAATGGATGTGAAACTAGCTCTTAAATGTATAGTAGCTACAGCAAAAGGAAGAAATGATGAAGTAAAAGAGCTAAAAAATTTCAAAGGGCAGTTTGAGAAGACTAAGTAAAGTATTATAATGAAATATGCAAAGTCCAGAGTTAGAAAACTGAAAGAGAAGAATATGCTCAGCATTTCTGAGGCTGAAACAACTGAAGAAAAATTCAAGCCTTGAATTGCAATATGGAATGATTCCATGGGCAAAATATTGAATGGCGCAGGAAGCATCAAAAGATGGTAAAGGAACATACAGAGTTACTGTACCATTTCAGGAGGCAGCATATGATCAAGAACCAATGGTGTTGAAGGAAGAAGTCCAAGCTGCATAGAAACTAAACCAAAAATATCAAACCTGTTGCCATCAAGTCAATTCCACGGAGTGGGCTGGTGGATTTGAACTGCCAGTCTTTTGTTTTGCAGTCATAGCTCTTAGCCTCTGCACCACCAGGGATCTGCACTGAAGGCATTGGTGAAAAACAAGGCTCCTGGAATTGACAAAATACCAATTAAGATGTTTCAACAAACAGATGCAGCACTGGAGGTGCTCACTAATCTATGCCAAGAAATTTGGAAGATGTGGCCAATGGACTGGAAGAGATCCGTGTTTGTGCCCATTACAAAGAAAGGTGATCCAACAGAATGCGGAAGATACTGAACAATATCATCAGTATCACACACGAGTAAAATTTTGTTGAAGATCATTGAAAACTGGTTGCAGGAGTACATCAACAGGTAACTGCAGACACTCAGGTGAGATTCAGAAGAGGATGTGGAACAAATGATATCATTGCTTGGTAAAGAAGAGGGTCAGAAAAAAAGAGGAAGAGCCTCAACGAGATGGACTGACACAGCAGCTTCAACAATGAGCTCAAACATAGCAATGATTGTGAGGATGATGCAGGATCAGACAGTCTTCCATTCCGCTGTAGGTAGGGTTACTATGAGTAGGGTCGCTATGAGTTGGAACTGACTCCAGGGCACCTAACAACATAGAATAAAGTCCTTTGAAATTTTTATCTTGACTTAATTTTAATCCACACATACCTTCATTTTTGAAGCCTATGTTCTTTTTTCTGCTCTAGCCTAGAAGATTTATTGATAAGCAGTGACATTCCTAAAAGGTATTCAAAAACCAGAAGGAATCAACCATCAACAATCAGACAGTTAGAACAGCAATCAAACAGAGACCAGGGCAACACACAGCCTAAAAAATGAGTTAGATTTTTAACCATAACCACAAACTAAGATTCTGAATTGGCTGAGATCCGGGATGATGCACTGAAGCCTTAAAATTCATAAAAATTAATTTTGAAGGTTCTTTTTGAAGATTTGGTTAAAAAGTCAAAGAGACAGCACACAGGTTGACACAGATGGAGGAAAGAAGGTGAATCACAGCACGCAAAGCATCTTCAACAGCCCTGGCTTAGTTGTGGGGAAAATGAGTGTCTTGCCAGATGGTGGGCTGCTATACTTGTAATTTCCTTGTGGCATGTGCTAGAAGGATTTGAAAAAAAAAAAAAAGAAAGCACTGAAAATGTCATGCAGTGTGAAAGGCGTGTATGAAAAGGTACCACGCTGCCTTTCAACAGAGAGTCTACAAAAGCTTTTCAAATTGTAGCCTCATAACAGCTGCAGTGGTTTGATTCCTTAAATTCAAAAGACTTCCTCTGGTATGCTATCAAAGACAGAAGCTGACTTTGCTAACCCACACACAAAATAAAACACTGAGTCTGAAGGTCCACGTGTGCCTCATTTCCATCTGCCTAGAAATGGACTGTGTCCAGCATGTTAACCTGAGGCTGGGGACTGAACCCTTTTCCTGTGCTTCAGAGCAGGACAAACGGAGCTGCCGTGTCTCCGCGGCTATAGAGAAATGACTTTCTGACCCTAATCTGCAGGTCAGAACCACAGGTGCCCTTAAGGGACAGTCATTACAAAGAAGCACCTAATTCTGTCTATAAATAGCTCTCTTAAATGCACCTTTTAAATTTAATTATGTTCCTCTAACGCCCCATTTCTTCAGAAAGCAGAATATTTCCTATACTGACCCACTTTGGAGGGAAATGAATACAGAAGGCTTATACTCTCTCAAAGCACAACGAGACAAATTGCGTGTTGTTCCTTTCTTAATTCATTACAAGACATCTTCCTTCTCTATTCTCTTTTAGGAGCAGTGGTTAAGAACTACGGCGAGCTATGCCTACTAACCAAAATGTTGGCAGTTCGAATCTACCAGCTGCTCCTTGGAAACCTTATGGGGCAGTTCTACTCTGTCCTATAGCGTTGCTATGAGTCAGAATTGACTCAACAGCAATGGGTTTGGTTTAGTTTATTCTCTTTTAACTCCTCTGCTATCATTTTTTCTATCAAATGTAATAACATAAGCCTATATTGACAAGTGTTAATATTCAATGCTTCTGTACTACATGTACATTCTGTGCCAAGCACGTTACATGAATTACCTCTTGCTATCCTCACAATAGCTTACTGTGGTCTAAAAAAACCAAACCCGTTGCCGTCAAATCGATTCCGACTCATAGTGACCCTACAGTGTGGTAGACACTGCTATTATGTACATTTTGTGGTCACTGAGGATTAAAGAAGTTAAATATACCATCTGAGGTCACACAGCTAGATTTAAGAGCAGGTTGTATAAGCCAGCATCCTTGACATTATGCTGTAATAATTTTATCTTAATTTGGCGATTCAGTCCCTGATTACTTAGCGACAGCATGGTATGGAGGCAAGAGAATGATAAAATAGCAGGTTTAAATCAGGGCTTTAAACTTAGAACTCTGCTGAGATTTTCCATTTCTAACAAGTTCCCAGGCGATGCTAATGCTGCTGGTTAGGGATCGGTTCTGAGAACCACTAGTAGAGCAATGGCTCTCAAAATTTATTGTACATAAGAATCACCTGGGGATCTTGTTAAACTGTAGATTCTGATTCAGTATATCTGGGGTGGACATGCAAATTCTCAGCAGGGGTTCAAAGCAGAATGAACTGGCTCAAAGCCCTAGTTTAAATTAATCAAGATACACAATAGGTATATACATTAAAAACAAGTAAATAAATACCAGATATACAATAAATGTATGTACTTATAATTTTTCTGTAGCTGAGTTTTAAAAATAAAGAGAAGATGACAGAAAATACTCTGATCCTTCCTATGTACAAATATAGTCCTGCATGATCAAAAACAAGAGCTTGAAATTGGGGAAAACTGCATAATAGGAGGCATGCTATATATACGAAAGGAGAGAAGTGTTCTTAAACAATTCAGTAAAACAAGCAAAAATCAAGATGGAGAGAGAGACAGAACAGGGTCAAGGAAAGAGCCTCATATTTGCAGTCAGTCAGAAGCCTTGGGTATGAGCCCTACTTTCTCTAGTAATGAGGCCTGCTCAGAGGCGGATTAACCAGTAAGCAAGGTATTCGTGGTCTTAACTGTGTTTATTTACTAATCTGTAGTGCACAGTTTCACGAGTTTCACATGGATTTGACGTGGTAAAAAACAGGTGAAATTGTGCACTACAGATTAGTAAGTAAGCACAAGTAAGCCCATGCATACCTTGCTTATTGGGTAATCCATCCCGGGGCCTGGTACAAACTACACCAAATACAGAACTAGAAGGTCCCTGTGTGGTGCAAACAGTTTGCACTCAACCACTATCCTAAAGGCTGGCAGTTCGAGCCAACCCAGCAGCACCACAAAAGAAAGGCCTGGCAATCTGCTTCCATAAAGATTACAGCCAAGAAAACCCTAGGGAGCAGGTCTCCTCTGTGACACACGGGGTTGCCATGAGTTGGTTTCAGTCGACAGATCTAAGCAGGCTTCACCATAAAATGAAGAGCGAATCTCTAAAGTCTTTTGTAACTTTTAATTCTGTGATTCCAAATTTTATTTTACAGAGTCCCATTTCACTTCAAATATTCCACTTCTTGTTGACCATGAGATATGATGACAGGTGCATTATCTAAAGCTTAGAACTGACAAGGTCCAAAGCTGTCCTTCCTGGCCCACAGACTGGCTTCTACATCCTAGATTCTCCTGCACCATCTCTTCCTTACACAATTAGGCAGCCCCTTAACCTGAACAGGGCCCTTATCTCGGTTGTTTGCGTTTGTTCTTCTTTAATACCTCCATGGTTTTGTTACAGATGTATCTGTATGACTATGATTTCCCACCCGTTTAATTATAAATTCCAAAAACCAAGCATTGCGTCCATGGTATTACTTTTGAGCCAGGAAGTGTTTCATATTATGCACAAATTAACCAGGTTGTTCTACATAGAGTAGTAATACTCTAGGTATGGCCATGGACTGTTAATTACAGGCCACGGCAAGTTGACAGTGTTCAAAAACCTTTTTACAGCACTTTGATATTGCTGTGACATTCCAGCACGTAATCTGGGTATAGGCTAGTTAGAATAGTTTTGAATTTATGTGGTGAGTTGCATGTGGCATGAGCTTTGTATGGTCAGATGCAATAGGACCATGATGAGTTTTGATACAGGTGAATAAAAAGTCCTTCAGTGGAGAGAGTTTGGAAGTACTGCTCTATAGCACAGCATGCATTTATGACAAAGAGGCCCCTAGTGTCTCTATGTTTACCACTGTGTTTGTCACAGATGAACACAAATAATGATTCTGGATTACCTGCGACTGACGTTCTTTGAAGATTTGAAAGGAAAACAAAAGCTCAAAAGATTTGGATACAGGGCTTCTGGCAAGAGGATACCTTTCTTCCTGTAATCATAAAGATTGCTCCATGAAAAAGAAAGTGAGAACAGGGTGAAGGACATGGTGTGCTGGGTATTTTCTCTGACTTTGCTTTATAAACCCATTACCGTCCAGTCTATTCTGACTCATAGAGACCCTATAGGACAGAGTAGAACTACCCCATAGGGTTTCCAAGAAGCAGCTGGTGGATTCGAACAACCAACCTTTTGGTTAGCGGCCGAGCTCTTAACCACTGCACCACCAGTGCTCCTTGCTTTGAAGAAGTTTCCTAAATTCACTGCATAGAACACGGTTAACTTTGGGAAGTTAAAAGACTGATGATACTTGTAGAAATTAGGGTGTCCATCTCAGGCGGTAATTCAAACCCATTTATGTCACTCTTGAAGGCAAGGTTAATATCTTATGGATCACCCTGTCAATGCTTCCATCAAGACCATTCAGATGTTGTAAAAGGCATCAGACTCATTTGCGCGTCTTTGCTGGAGTCATTACCAAGGACAATAGAGCGCTGAAAGGTGAAACCCATCAGAGTCTTTGCATTTCCAAAAGAGAACTTCCAATCACTCAGAACAGTGCTCCCTGATTTCAGCCAGGTGTAAAATTCACCAGGGAGAAAGAGCATCAGCATACTGCATTGCCCTGAACCGTATTTTCCTCCTTCACAGTCATGGTGAAGCCTTCATAAATGTTCACTGCTGAGGACAGGAAAGAGGACAAGTTAATTAGTTTTCTCTCCGAATCTCATTCTCAGTACAACTAGGGGGACGGTTTGATAGGAGAGAGAATCTCTGCACTTAAATTTACAGATAAATTGTTTAGGCAACCTGCTTCTTCTTCACTTCCTGTCCAGACAGTTGACACATTTTGAAATCCTTATAGGATGTAATGCTGAAAACACCTCCTTCTCAAAAGTAGAGTATGCATTGGCCAGCTTAGCTTTAGACAGGATAGATGACTATATTTAAATACAGATTTTTTTTTTTTTAAGATGACATTTTTTTAGTGGCTAATAAGACATTGAACAGGAGTCACAGGCCTCCCCAAGAGAAGAGTGAGGTTAGGAGGAAGAGAGCTCAGATATCAATTGTTATTACTGACAGTGGTGGATAGCAGAGTGGAATTATGAGAGAAAGGCATCGTTACACTTTTTGTGCTTGATTATTCTAATAGAGATTTCTGGAAGGAAAGAGAGCCCAGGCTATTTTGAATGAGAATGTTGAACTTCGGAGACTCCAAATTACTGAAATTCATAGTTGGAAGCAAGTTTAAAGATCAGCTATTTCAACTGAATATTCCATGCTGGAAACTGCTACAGCATCCTCAGCAGATGTATATTAAAACAGTCCCGGAAGCTCACTGTCTCCCTTCCACGCCAGCACACCCTCCCTTTGAACTAAGTGATTTTCCTGAACCCTCTCCACTCACTCATTAATTCTCATTGTGCCCAATGGGACCAAACATCAACAAAACCCCTCTTGGAGCTCACAATCATTTAGTTATTTGAAGGAGTCTGTCATGTTCTCCAGATCAATCAAATACATTCTTCATCTACTAGATTCTCCAAGTGCAAGACCCAGACCAGCAGTATAAGCATCACCAGAGATCTTACTAAAAATGCAAAATCTCAAATCCCACTCCAGACCGACTGAATCGGAAACTCTGGGGGTGGGCCCGGCAAGCTATGGTTTAACAAACCCTCCAGGTGATTCTGATGCATTCTACAATTTGAGAGCCACTGAACTAGAAAAGCATTAAAAGGAAATAGAGAAGAAGCAGAGACGCCTGTGGTATGTGGAAGGAGAAAGGAGAATGTATTCATGAAGGTAACTCAGGGATACCTAGTAAGAAGCTGTTTCAGGGCCCAGAGCACTGCAGTCATAACCAAAAAGTGAAAAGGATGAGTGGGGCTGAAATCTAGAGAGAAGGACTGGCTCTCCAAAAAGTATAAATTTCAGCTTCTACCTAAAAAAAATCTGTTGCCGTCAAGTAGATTCTGACTCACAGAGACCCTATAGGACACAGTAGAACTGCCCCATAGGGTTTCCAAGGAGTAGCTGGTGCATTCACACTGCTGAACCTTCTGGTTAGCAGCTGAGCTCTTAACACTGCGCCACCAGGACTCCTTAACTCTCCTTTATTCTGTTTCAAATTCTTAAAACTGGAAGGGTGGAGAGGTGAAGTGGCACCCTCTGTGCTGCTTCCTCCTTCTCTCTACTCCAAATCCCCAGAGTCTTCAGCCTTACTTTAGTTGCTGAACCAGACATGAGTAGGGCATAATGCTGATTAAGATATAATGTACCTAATCGGCTTCGATTCTTCCTCTCTCTTCACCAGGCAATTTTTAGCTTTCTTTTTTTTTCTCCAGGATCCAAAATTCTATGTCCTAATGGCTTCGCTCCTTGGAAACTCTATGGGGCAGTTCTACTCTGTCACATAGGGTCGCTTTGAGTCAGAATCAACTCGACGGCACACAACAACAACAACGACTTCACTAGTCCACTGTACCGCTGCCTACATCTGCTTGCCCCAATTAGACCCAGCCTTCTGCCTGTAATGGTCCAGCTGTTGGAACTGGCCTTTGTCTTTGGTTCCTAAATTCTGGCAACTGAGCCAGCTTGGAAGCCATGGTGTGTCAATGGCAAATGCTTATCCATCACCCCTGGACCAGGGTTCTGCTGCTCTGAACACATGTCCTGGATAGTAACATCCACTTGCTTGGTTCCAGATATTCCCCACCATGGATTTCTGATTATGATGTTCCGTCTCTACATTTAGACCTCATTACTTGTCTCAGAAGCTTGGTTGCAGTGGTTTATGCAATTCTGATAAGATTGCCATGGGCTGTAAACCCTGAAATTCAAACTCTAGTTGTTTTTTTGAAGTTAGCCACTTGCTCCAAATCAGGTCCCATAGCGTGTACCTCACTAGGAATGAGAGAGTCTCATGTCCTTTTACTCCCCACCTTCCTAGTTGCCACCAATCTTGTAATTATTTTACCATATAACTCTATCCTTAGATATTTCTCTTGGAGAGACTGTGTTCAGCTTGCTTGAGCATAGATATAGAATAAATAGGTAGATTCTTTAACTAGAAAAGGGGGCATCTGGGGAAGAATATTTAGAGTTTCAAATGTGCACCAGAATTCCTGAGTTTCACGAAACTGCTTAATAGAGGTCCAGTGTAGTAGGAAGAGGACAGTCTTGAAGCCAGTGTGACTCACATTCAACAGCTGGGCTCCAACATTCCACTTAGTCAACACCTACTTATTGTACGTCTACTGTGGACCAGGCCCCACACTGTCTAATATGGTAACCATTAGCCATGCGTGGCTATTTATATTTAAACTAATTAAAATGAAAATTAATTAAAAATTCAGTTCCTTAGTCACCCTGGCCATATTTCAAGGGCTCAGTAGCCACGTGTGGCTAGCGACTACTGCATTGGGCTGCACAGATATGGAATATTCTCATCCTCTCAGAAATTTCTATTGGACAATACTAGATGCAAAACCATTGACTAGTTAGGTGGTTGTGCATAAACACTAGACCTTAAATTCTTCATCTGTAAAACAGAATCGTAATTCCAACAGAAAAAACAAAAACCAAACCTGGTGCCGTTGAGTGAATTTTGACTCATAGCGACCCTATGGGACAGAGTAGAACTGCCCCATAGGGTCCCAAGGAGTGGCTGGTGGATTTGAACTGCCGACCTTTTGGTTAACAGTCAAGCTCTTAACCACTGTACCACCAGTGTTAGAATTAAATGAGATAATGCATGTAAAGTCCCTGGTGCTTACTTAGTAGGTACTCAGAAAATGGTAATTTTCATAATCACTTTTCAGGTTATCGATTTTTCTTATTTCTATTTTGAAAGAGCTATTTCAATTTCATTGCCATATATTCTCTTAACTACTTAAAAGCCAATGACTGTCTACAGGTGTTACCAATAATCTCTTAATTTTCAAATGATCAGGTTACCTCAGTTTTTTATATTTAGTTCTATTGATCACTCTTACCTCTGTGAAATACTCTTAGATTTTTCAACAAGACTTTGTCCAATCCTTCCATAACTGCTCCTATAGGATAGATCTAAATTATCCTTTTTTTTTTACGTCTCCCATATGTGTAAGACTTCACCATACTTACCCTCTTTTTTTGTCATATGATCATGCTTACCATTTCAAATAATAATTTTTAAAGAAATTTCCAAAATCTATTTATTATATCCTGGTCTTTTTCTACCCTTTAAACCCACATTTCTACCTGCCTCCAAGACATCTGTACTAGATGTTCCAGCAGAACTCAAACATAATTAAAATCAAGCTCCTTATCTTCTCCCCACACTTCCAACTAAATTCTTCCTCTCTTCTGAATATTATGTTTCTGGCAATGGTATCACATTTTCTGGGGATCTAGGCTTGAAATCCCATTCTACTCTTCCTTTTCCCTTTGTTTTCAGCATTTACTCATGTCCAGCTGCCACTCCACCTCTCACTGCCTGTAATTCAGACTGTAATGACAGTTTTCTAACAGGGGTGTTCCTGGACCTCTCTTGCCCAAATCCTTTGCAAATATGGCTGCATGACTGATTTTCAGAAATTATAACGTCAACCATGCTACTTACTCTTCTGCTTACCAACGATCACTATACCCAGTCCCTTTGCTAATGTTTCTGTTTGGAATGTCCTCCTTATTGCCATTTATTACGGATTGAATTGTGTCCCCCAAAAATATAAGCTGTAAATCTATGCCTGTGGTTATAATCCCACTTGGGAATGGGTTGTCTTTGTTACGTTAATGAGACAGGATTAGTGTAGGGTATATGTTGAGTTAATCTCTTTTGAGATATAAAAGAGATTAAACCAGCAAACTAGCAAACAGAGATGTGAGAAGATTGATGTCAAGCCACAGGGAGATCTCCAAGGAAACAGGAACAAACTGAAGAAATAAGGACCTTCCCCCTCAGAGCCAACAGAGAAAGAAAGCCTTCCCTTAGAGCCGGCACCCTGAATTCGGATTTCTAGCCTCCTAAACTGTAAGGAAAGAAATTCCTGTTTGTTAAAGCCATCCACTTGTTGTATTTCTGTTATAGCAGCACTAGATAACTAAGACACCACTCACTACTCCCCCACACCAATTTAATCCTATCTTTGTGACTTCTCTCATTTGTTACCACCTCCATGGGGACTCTCCTGCCCCCTCCAACTAGATATGCTTGCGCTTTGGTGGTACCCATAGTAAGAACTTGCCATCCATTACCTTGCATTAGATCTGCACATGACTTCTCTGCCTTATTAAATTTCCTTGAAGACAATAATGGGTTCTACTCAATTCTGTAACAGCCACAGTTGCCAGCATAATAAACCAAAAAACCAAACCAGCTGCAGGTGAGTCGATTCCGACTCATAGTAACGCTATAAGGCAGAGTAGAACTGCCCCACAGGGTTTCCAAGGAGTGGCTGGTGGATTTGAACTGCCAACATTTTGGTTAGCTGCTGAGCTCTTACCCACTGTGCCCCTAGGGCCCCAGCACAACACCTAGTGACTATTAAAAGCCCAGTAATACCTGCTGATTGAATGTTTCAGTTCTACAGTCGACCCCACCTACAGGACTGCTGCAACTAGCTGGTCAACTCAAACGGGGAACACGGCTGGGAAACCAGACAGAGCTCATTTTCACAACTATTATCCGTCTATTATCCCTGCTATTAACAGACCTCGTTAGAGCAAAATCATGCTGGGGTGAGGGTAGTAATTACTCCCACCTTCTGGGTAAACACAGGTTGAAATACATCTGTTTACACCAAAGATTGTATACATACATTTTTTTTCTTTTCATACTGGGAGAATAATCCAGCACATTCTATGTGTATCCAGTCAAACCTGAACTGCAGACAAGACAACAGGTGACATTATTTTCTAAATTTGTTTTCTCCTTTACAAATGTTAATGCTCCTTGTGTGCATTTTATCATGTGTGTAATGTGAATAATATACTGGAATCTCACATGCATTACTTACTCTGAGGCAGACATTAGTTTAAAACTGGTTTGTCACTGGATGGCAGCATGGACAAAAGAACATATCATAAAATCATGATTTTTACATGTATACTGTTTAATGAGAAACTATTTTGTTATGTAAACCTTCATCTAAATTGAGAATAGCAGCACAATTGGAAGAGCGTATTCGATGTCACTGAACTGTGCATGTAGAAATTTTTGAAATGGTGTATCTTTGGCTATGTATATTTTCACCCAAAAAAAAAAAAAAAAAAAAGGTCGAGAAGGGAGAGGGTTGACGTGTCATGGGGTTGTTAACCAATGTCATACAACAATGTATGTACTACTGTTTAATGAGAAACTATTTGTTCTGTAAACCTTCACCTGAAGTACAATAAAATAAATAAATAAAAATAATAAATTATATGAATGTTATCCAAAAAAATCATAATTTTCATTTTTCCCATAGATATCAAGGACAGGATTGTGAAGTCCTGTATACAGTTCACCAGATTGCAAAATAAAGTTAATGTGTAAAGTGATATAGGTTCTGAGGCATCACCCCACAAAATCAAGGTGGCTTTGCTGATAGTTGCTATTTCTCCCAGCCATCTTGGCCATGAGTTGATCCCTTCATTAGCTTTCCACCAGCACCTAGCTCTCAACAGAAAGACAGTCCTGTGTCTAAGACAGACATGGTGACAGTCCTTCAGGAGCACAGTGAAAACAACCTGTGCACGCTGGCACAAGCAAGGAGTGCAGCAGGGTGAATCAGTACCTACAGACTTCCTAGTTTTCAATGCTAGACTACATTTTGACTGGCGCAGGTATATGTGTTTCAAGTTGTATACATTCCTGAAAAAAAACCATGCAGAACAAAGCTCTCTCCACAGTGGGCTGCAAATTCTGCTTTCTCTCACTTCATATGGTTGAAAGCGCTGCCGCTTCCCTGTGTGGCCCCACGCTGCAGGAAATTGCAGGCAGGCTCATCAATCCCCTTTGAAGGGATTTCCTGTTTCTTGGCTCTGTCCAGAATGTACACGGTTGCTTCTCTGGAGGAATCCAAACACCTAACTCCCGGGGAGAGATGGATGCTGGGGGTGTCCTTAATCTGCATTTTTGCTTCTCACTATAATAATCTCTCTGCCTAGTGATGTCAAGTAGAATATATAAAATATCTCCTGTTCTTCCGTGGAAGAGAACTGCATCGCAAAGAGGCATTTTGGTGGCTGCTGATTTCTGAGTAATCACAGCACCTCCTATACACTCTTCCCCTCATTTCATGCCTATTTTCCAGTGTTCTGGAGCTGCGTATGCGTTCAGAAGGCTTTCGGTATGCTCTGCTTATCCGCACACTTCTGGCTAACGATAAATTAAAGAAGTCATCAGTGAGGAATTTTTTTTCCACCTGTGTGTTTTAAGACCATTACAAATTCAAAATAAACATTCAGCGAGATAAGAAAATAAAGACATTCTGATGGAATTACAAGCAGAAAGTGACCTAAATCGACAGAGAGAAAGAGAGTATTAGAGAACTCATTAAATCGACTTCAGAAAACATGGTCTTATCATAAAGCAAAGCTTGGTACTCACAGCCTTTGCGTATTCAGACAGAACAAACTGAAGAACACAAGGAGAAACCATGTCTCTGAAACTGGAGGATTTGATGGTTCACGTAATTGTTAATTAGGAGGAAACTCAGCTACATCCTTTATTGCCCCGGCTGTCTTGTCTTCCACGTTCCAGAACAGCAGGAGCAGAAGTAATGCCATCCTGATCCAGGAGTGCAGCTGTCTGTCTGTTCCTCAGTGGAGCCTTTCCCGTCAGTACCTTCATGGGATACTCCTTACAACACTGATATTTTTCTTCTTAAAGTATCTGCCTAGAGCTCTAGTACCACAGTATGTGAGACAGGCTTTGAATCCAAACAGACCTGAGCTCACACCTGACCATTTCTGGCTGTACTGACCTGGGCAATTCACTAAACCTCTCCAACCTTCATTTTCTTCTGCAAAACGGAAATAATGTGCCACCGCCGGGGTTGAGGCAGAGATCTTATACGTTGTATATAAATCAATCACTCAGCCCAGTCAGGTCAGATTAGTTTAACAACGGGATGGATTCAGCTGGCACTTTCTCCTTGGCTGGGTCCCTGGTGTAGGGTAAAAATGGCCTCACTGTACATGGCAGCTCTGGGCACAGTGCCTGCTATAGATCCTAAGTGTAGCTATTACAATTATCGTGTAATTTAGAATTTGCTTTGCATGCTTTCATCACAGATTTTCAAAACTGAAAAAAAAAAAAAAAAAAAAAAAACCCTTAAAAATTAACCAGTTAGAACTCATACCCAAAGCCGGAATTCCTTGTGCAATACTCCCAATTAATTATTGCATTCATTCATAATATTGAGTCAATAGGTTGAGTACCCAAGACATGACAGATGAGAAACCAGGCATTTGATGTCTGGCTTACTCCTTTATGAATGTCCTAGGACCAGAATGCCTGGTTGCTTTGGTGGCTCCTGACTATTCCACACAACATGTGTTCTGCAATTCCTATTATGGAGATCCTCCAGACCCTGAAAAACCGTGCAGGACTGGGCAGTGTTTGTTCTGTTGTACACAGGGTGGCTATGAGTGGGAACTGACTCAATGGCACCTAACAACAACAGTGTACTAGCTCACAAAATTCATTATTTCATAAGTCCTTATAAATGTACTAAAGTTTAAATTCCTTAGACATGACTTCAAAGCTGGAAAGGATGTAGCTCAGAAATTCTGAAAGATGGAAACGCTGAACTTGGGCGGAGGGGAAGGAAAGTAGAACACGGTTCCTGCTTATGAGTAACTACCGCCCAGCAACCTGCTTGGAGACCTTTTTGATGTAGGTCGAAACAAATAAAAGATAACCTGAAGGCAGGATGGAATTTAAGATTAACTTTGTTGTTGTGCACCGTCAAGTCAATTGCGACTCACAGAGACTCTATAGGACACAGTAGAACTGCCCCCATAGGGTTTCTAAGGCTGTTATCTTACGGGAGCATGCAAAAGCTGGGCAATGAATAAGGAAGACCAAAGAAGAATTGATGTCTTTGAACTGTGGTGTTAGTGAAGAATATTGAATATACCATGGACTGCCAGTAGAACGAACAAATCTGTCTTGGAAGAAGTGCAGCCAGAATGCCCCTTAGAGGCGAGGATGGTGAGACTTTGTCTCATGTACTTTGAACATGTTATCAGGAGGGATCAATTCCTGGAAAAGGACATCATGCTTAGTAAAGAAGAGGGTTAGTGAAAAAGAGGAAGACCCTCAACGAGATGGACTGACACAGTGGCTGCAACAGTTGGCTCAAGCATAACAATGACTGTGAGGATGGCACAGGACCAGGCAGTGTCTCGTTCTGTTGTACATGGGGTCGCTATAAGTCAGAATAAACTCAGTATCATCTAACAACAACCTAACAACAATCTTTACGGAAGCAGATCACCGTCTTTCGTCCTGCAGAACCACTGGCAGATTTGAACTGCCAACCATTTGGTTAGCAGCTGAGCTTTCAGGGCTCCTTAAGATAAACTTAAACCTACACATACAAAAAAATGGAATTGTGAAGTGAATACTGTTTCTTCTTGGTCTTTCATGTGGCACATGTAGCTTCAGCTTAATATACTTTAGAGATCTCACACGATGCCCTTAAAAACAAAGCCCCTACCTACCGTTCCAGTAAATTATCCTTTATTGCCATTATTGTTACCATTGTTAGTTACCTTTGAATAGATTCCGACTCATGGCAGCCCCTTGTGTGCAAAGCAGAACTGCTCCTTAGAGTTTTCAAGGCTGTGACCTTTCAGAAGTAGATCGCCAGATCTGTCTTTGGAGGTGCCTCTTGGTGGGTTTAAACCACCAAGCTTTCGGCTAGCAGTGTTTAATAACTGTTTGTGTCGCCCAGGGACTCCATCTAGTATCCCAGTTACTCTTATTGCCCTTAGGCACATTTAACAATCCTTGTGACAGCATGCACCATGCCTTTGGCCACGGTATTCTCTCTTGGCCACGGTATTCTCTCTTAATGAGTTTCTTTACTCACATTATTTTCCTTTCTCTTTAGTCCTCTAGTTCAGTATGGCAATACCTAACACTTGATTTAAGATGCCCTTTAAATACCCTGCTGGTGCAGTTTTTAAGAAGTCGGCTGTCAACCAAAAGGTCAGCAGTTTGAATCCGCCAGCCACTCCTTAGAAACCCTATGGGGAGTTCTACTCTGTCCTATAGGGCGGCTGTAAGTTGGAATTGACTTGACAGCAACGGGTTGGGTTTTGTTTGTTTGTTTGTTTTAATATCATGTGTTTACTCTCATTCAAGAAACAATTATTGAATGCCTAATACGTAACAGGCAGAATAGTCGTGATACCTGCCCTCAGTGAACTTAAGAGTCTAAAAGGACAAAGAAAACAGTTACAAAATGTTTAAAAGGTAGATAGACAGATACACACAGGGTGATGATAAGGTAGTACAAGGGAAAATTATAGGAACACAACTTAGATTGGGCTGGCCAAACTTGCAGCTTGCCAGTTCTTAATTGCACTAGAAAAGACAGACCAAACTTGTAAATGTATGAAGCAGGAAATGCATTTCCTTGAGTTACTAAATGGACAAGTGAAACAAAATCACATTTCAAATGTTTCCAAAATGGAAAACTATAGCTCTTTCTCTAGGGATTATATCTGACAGTCAGCATATAAATTGGATTGTGAGTTGAAAGTGAAATAGCTCGGATGAAAGCAGTGGAGGAAACCACATCTGAAAGCTAAAAATGCATATTGCTATTCATTCAGGATGCTGCCTGCTGCCATTCTGAATCCTGCAAAACATTTCAACAACCTGACTTCCAAAAAGAGAGACTTTTTAGCTGTCAAGCCTGAGGTATCACAAGAGAATTTCTAAGTTTAAGTATTTATCTTCAAATGTTAAACCTTGTTACATTATTTCATTTGTTCCTATCACAAAATGCCTACATCCTCACTCGGTTATTTAAACAGGAGACTCCCATGCATGACGGGATACCATACAGAATGTTAGGATACATGATAAGCAATATCACTCTTACAACTTAATTGAAGATTCCAACGATTTCTGACAAATGTGGTGCACCCTAACATCCAATTACCTCTCCAACCTTCTCTTCCATACAACTAATGCACATAATCGAAAATAGCTAATAAATGTATTAGTAGATACATAGTTACGTAACTGTAATGATAAGCATTGTTTACTTTGGAATGAAAAGTTTGCAGATTAGGGCCATCTTTCTAAGCCCAACTGTCCTTGTTAAATGCTCTCTCCCCAAATAGGGTCCTTGTAGTGGATTTAAAAAAAAAAAATTCTTTTTATTGTATTTTAGATGAAGGTTTACAGAACAGTTCTCATTAAACTGTTAGTACACATATTGTTTTATGACAATGGTTAACAACTCCACGACATGTCAACACCGTCCCTTCTCAACCTTGGTTTCCCTATTACCAGCTTTCCTGTTCCCTCCTGCCTTTTGGTCCTTGTCCCTGGACTGTCGTGCCCCGTTAGGCTCGTTTTTTTTAATGGGGCTGTTTAATCTTTGGCTGAATGGTGAACCTCAGGAGTGTGTAGTGGATATTTTTAATTTGTGGAAACTTAGTAACCACTAGCTATACTAAATACTGGAGAATTACATCATTTCCTATTGGTACGTAGAGATAGTGCTGGTCAAGATCAGAAGAGACATATTTAAATACGATTTAAAACAGAGTAGAAATCCTAGTAGTACACACCATATAAAGCAATAATATCTGGTTTGCATTATTCTTCTGGTGTTTTATATTAGCACTCTAAAACTAGTCCTTATGATACTTAGAACCACATTCCTGATGTTTAAAATTCAAAACCAATAAAATCTCAATTAATCAATGTTCTACTGGAATGATGTTTTTTAAACATGGAAGGTGAAGGCAATGATGCTAAAGTTATATTGTCTCTTTCTTCCTATCATATCTATCCTCAGATTCCAAAAATGCATTCTGAATTGTGTAATGCCAACCTATTTCTAATACTAGTATGTTTTCTTGTCATCAGGTAAAAGAAGCAATTAATTAGGGATTTTAACATATATATTAAAATTTGATTTTAGGTGTTTGAAGCAGAATCTAATCTTTCTGATAATGCTGGTTGCTGGCTAGATCATTATGTACCTAATCAAGTTGCGATTAACTTATATTTAAAACCTTGATTTAATTCCCATAGTTATATGCTGTAGGCATCCTTTGTGAAAATTTTGTTTTTGCTGAGCTTTATTTGACTTTCATTAAACAAACCTTTTTTTTTTTATGATTAGATCACAGAAAATGAAAAAGCATCTGCTTAAAGTTATATATATACATAATAAAATTATGGTCAAAAATTATATTTTATTTACATTTGTAATGTACAAATTTACTAAGTTAAACTATCCTTCATATAACTGACATATACCAAACAGTTGTTTGGGAAGTATGAAGTTAACTGAGTTTATTAATTGATTGGATTCTTATTTTTTTCTACAGATTAGAGACATTTAGGGATTGAAATATATTGTCTTTGATGTCACCCATGACTGACTATGAGGAGATCTATATGAAGGTGGAATCAACAGCCACATACATGTATGACCTGATGGAGAACTGGAAAGGTCCAACTGCTGAGAGTTATCACAGTCTTACTATAATATGCTTAATTTTTATGGATGTCAAGAGTTCTCCATTGGAACAGAAATACTCCAGTTAATCCTTTTTAGTTAACACTTGGAAAATCACTTAATATTCAGTTGACAGTCAAAAAAAAAAAACATTTCTATGAGACACTGGGCAGGAAGAGCCAGAAAAGAATAGAAAGATACCAAAGATGTACAATACTTATTTTATAGAGTTTTCTTCAGCAATCCAAGAAAGCTTTGCAAATTGAGTTTTGCCTTCACCAGTTGTGAAGGCTGCAGAGACACACTGGATCACTGGAGTACATCTTGTAAGAAGAAAAATTAAATCAAACAATTAGCACCTATGAATTTGTCATTTGGAATTTAATTTACAATAGCTAAATGTGAAATATATATATGTATAAAATTGTGTATAATATATGATATATGACATATACTATATAATGTATGATATATGGTTGTAATTTTACATACATTATCTAATACACAATATGAATACACATTATGCTGTATGTAAATATGTGCTGTATAATAAATTTTATGGATATATATGGTATAAATATATACAATACTGTATCTTGCTAATTTCTCACAGTTTGTTCAAAAGTTGAGGCTTTCCACTATGTACCAGAAATGGAGGTTTTTACTATACATGGTTCACAAATGGAGCCCTGGTGGCACAGTGGTTAAGAGCTCGGCTGCTAACCAAAAAAGGTCAGCAGTTCAAATCCACCAGGCGCTCCTTGGAAACCCTATGGGACGGTCCTACTCTGTCCTACAGGGTCACTATGAGTTGGAATCGACTTGACGGCAACAGGTTTGGTTTTTTTGTTTGGACCACAAATGAAGGGAGGGCAAACAGACCCTTAATCAATAGGGCCCAATAAAATTAAAAAAAAAAAAAGTCCCTTGTAGCTTAGATGCAAACAGAATAGACATGTGAAGAATGAAGAAGGAAGAAAAGCAGACTAGGTTTAATATAGTGATAGGAAAGGAATTTAAACAAGCAGTGAAATAGAAAAGAACATCAGTCAGGTAATTTCCAGATAAAAATATTCCACCTGAAGCTATCACATAATTAAAGGGGATTATTTTAGTGGCTTGATTAACTGAATTAACCACAAACTATATTGAAATTTCCAGTTGGCCTTCATGGAAGTCTCTTCATAGAGTGAATCCCCACCCCACCCCCACCCCCCGCCAAAAAAAAATCCAAACCCGCCATCGAGCCAGTTCCAACTCATAGCAACCCTATAAGACAGGGTAGAACTGTCCCATAGGGTTTCCGAGGAGATGCTGGTGGGTTCAAACTGCTGATCTTTTAGTTAGCAGCCCAGCTTGTAACCACTGTGCCAAGTCAACCCACGGCTGGCTTATGATTTTTCTTTTTTTCTGTCACTTCACTCCAGTTTTCCTTGAGTTGTAGAAAGACAGAGATATTTGAGAATCAGAAATTCATCTGTCCTTTTTTTTATATATCTTAGCTACGTTTCCTACTTCACGCTTATTACTGTTGTATCTAACTTTAACAAGAAAATTACAGAAAGTGCCAGGATGTTCTTATATATAGTTATATTTATCAATCTCCCTTACCATTCCAATTAAATATTTGATTGTTTATATTGATAAATACACATTCGAAGTTAAATTTTAAGCTAAATAAGTTGAAAAATAAGAGATTAATTTTTCATGGTGAACAGATGGTTGCAAATTAATTTGCAAAGACATACTACTGCTTACAAAGAAAGCCCAGAAAATGAAACAAGAAAATGTGAGGTTAGTTTCATTTACATATATATTGAGAGAGAGAGAAGCTCAAGAATATTGTGAACCCCAATTTTCAAACAGTTCTACTTCATTTGCTTATTTTTTGTAAGATTTGTTATTTTCAATGTTTGGTATTTTGTTCTTTTGTTAATTCTTCATTTTTATTTTGCTAAATCTGGAATTCCTGTCTGCCGCATGGTGTACAATTACACATTGCTAAATTTTTCCTTAAAACATAAAATAAATCACCTATTAATGGAAAAATACACGATTCTAAATTTTCTCTTTCTTTTTAATGCAGCAAAATATCTGGATAAAGCTGAAAGAATCTTTCATTTATGAAGTGGTGTTAGTTCCTCATTTTGCCAGCTTCAAGATTTTGATTAGAAGATAAACAATGCACCCAACACTTGCATTTCTTAGGAAGAGCTTTTTCAGCTGCCTTAATAATGTAATTCAGGGGTTCATTTTGTTGACCACCATCATCCCAGATGTAAACAGTTGACTCTTCAGAAATTATCCAGAAATGAAAGGTAATAGATAAGTTTTTTGTTAACTTTTGTGATTTTCTGCATCTGGGTAAAAACAAGGATAAATACAACTGATAACTGTTTACATTTGTCTTGACTTTTAAAATAAATATGTCCTCAGCCGCGTGACAAATATTTATTTTCATATAAAGTATAACTTACTGAAGAACATATAAGTTCTTCAAATAGCTTCTGGTTTACCTCTCTGTCTCTCCCCCTCCCCCTCCCCCTCCCCCTCTCCCCTCCCTCCCTATATATATGTAAAAGATCAATTCTATAAATACATAAGTTTTGGGGATTACATTTTAACCCACAAAACATGTTTAATAGCATCTAATTGCACAGCGATTAGAAGATTATCTTTGATGGGTTCTGAATTATAAGAGTCAATATTTGTACTCTTGCCAAGGAGCCAACTATTAAGGGTTTAAAAGGTGAAGTAAACAACTCCGTGTTAACACATAGCTGCCCAGTCAACTGCACTCACATGCGTATCACAATCAGATGCCCTGGAACCGTGATCTGTGTTCCAGGAACCAGTTGCCTTTGAGTGGATTCCCACTCCTGTCAACTCCACGTGTGTCAGAGAACTGTACTCCATAGGGTTTTTAATGGCTAATTTTCAAAAGTAGATCATCAGGCCTTTCTTCCAAGGCACCTATGAGTATACTCGAACCTCTCACCTTTTAGTTAGCAGCTAAATGCGTAATTGTTTGCACTATCCAGGGTCTAAATATAAAGCAGCTGACACACTTTTTTTTTTTTAAACCCGACATTAGTGGTCAAAAGTTAGGGATTGGTAGTAAATTCATCACCTTTGAATTTTTAATTAGTATTTCATATTGTTTGGAAAACTCATTCAGCTAGAATATAGGTGCACATACAAATATCACGTGGGATTTGTGTGTATATGTATACACATATATATATATATAGAAAGAGAGAGCACCTATATTATATATACGCACACACACACACTTATATGTACATGTGTGTGTATATACATACATACATATATATAGAAAGAGAGTCTACTGGCCACTTATTCAGTATTAGTACTAGTAAACAGGTAAAGAAACCAAGACACGCAGATTGACATTTTTTTCATTTCATTCTATTTTTCTCCTTCATCTTTATGTCTGTCATGTACAAAATGCAAATCACCCACGATTTCTCTTTTACCATTCATAACTACAGAAATGGGCTCATTCAGATTCGCCCAACACCCCAGCTAAAATCGTGGCAAACAGCACTTGAGTTTCAATCTCTTTTCTCTTCTGCCTTCTTAATCTAAGATTTAATATTTATGTCCTCAAAGCCAAGAAAATTATATTAAGCTGTCTCACAAAACGACACAATAATATTCTAATAGTTGAATACACGGAGTTCATATGAGAGGCATGATATTATATTGCTCAAATTCAAAATGAAGCCATATTTTGTAAGGAATGCTGGTGCCCTCAAATATGCATAAATAATTTAAAAGTTAAGCAGAATATACTGCTTATACACTTTTAAAACTTAAAAGCAGAATGTACCACTACTTCTATTTATCTGGAGCCCTGGTGGCACAGTGGTTAAGAGCCTGGCTGCTAATTAAAAGGTGGGCAGTTCGAATCCACCAGGCGCTCCTTGGAAACCCTATGGGGCAGTTCCACTCTGTCCTACAAGGTCGCTATGAGTCAGAATTGACTAGAGGGCAGTGGGCTTGCTCTTGGGGCTATGTTATGTCAGGTTGACTTCTTGTGAATGCATTCATTGTAGCTATGGCTGTCCCAAACAACAGAGACAGAAAGATGAAAGAAAACAGAAGATCTAGACTTTGGGCAAAACAGAAAGCCAGACAGATAAGGAATACTCCCATCTCTATCTCAGAGTCTCTAGAACCATCAAACATGGCAAAAGAGAAAATGAACAACAACAACAAAAAAGCCTTAAGAGGCTAGAAGAAATAGAACAGGGACCCCCCTTAACTGTAAAGTTTGTAGCACATTGTGACAAACACATTTGAGCCCAGTGCGTCTTTTGCTAAAAGAGTGAACAAGGCAGAGTTTGGTGTAAAATAAATAAATGCAAGATAATATGCATAAAGAAATAAACGAAAATAATCTTTTAAAAATTGCACCTGAAATCGTTAAAATAGGCTGCATTATTTCATTTCCTGTATTTCTCTGACTTTTCTATGGGTTTGTCCAAAAACCCTTCTTGAAAACCCTTCTCGATCTTGTGGCACCTTTCGTGCGTGTTCCATAGGCTGAGAGTTTTCAGAACTTGGGGGCTGCCGTACATCCCTTTACGACCTGCATCAGATCACACCCGGGGATTCTGTGGTTCTAGCAGCGTCCCTGAGGACAACAGGGAAAGACAAAAAGCTTCCAGGAGTCCAGCAGTGGGCATCTATTACAGTCCTTGGTTCTGCACATTGCATCAGCTTCTGAACCTGGAGAGGAAGAAGAACCCAGCTGTGAGGCGAGGGCAGAAGAGATTTCCCTCTTTGAAGTGCAAACCTTGGTCTGAAAGTGGAAAAAGTCTCTTCTTCAGGAGTAGGCATAGCACAGACAGCAGGTCTGAGGGCAAGGGAAGATTCTATGGCCAATGGGTCAAAAAGTCATCCACTGAACAGACTACAAGAGAAAAACGTGAGGGCACAGAGCAGTCTGAAGGTAATCTATCATTTTTCAAGGTTAACAGATTGCTTACATCTGAAATATTTGTTCATCATGGCAGAAAATTCCAGTTTAGATGTCTCCTCCTTAGGGGATGCACCAAATATCCTTTGAAAAGAAGGTGCTTATTTTTCGGACCAAACTGAATTTGGTCTAATTGGCATACCATAGGAGCCCTGGAGGCACAGCCCTCGGCTGCTAACCAACCAAAAGGTCGGAGGTTTGAACCCACCAGTTGTTCCTCGGCAGTCTACTTGCAAAAAGATTCACAGCCTTGGAAACCCTGTGCGGCAGTTCTACTCTGTCCTATAGAAGTCAGACTTCGACTGGATGGCAACGGGTTTGGTTTGGGGTTTTGGCATACTTCGGCCCAAGGGCTAAATCCAGCCTATTGTATGTTCTTGTATTGCAAGAATTTAAGATTTTTTAAGAACATTTTTAAAGGGTTGTCAGAAGGAGGAGGAGGAGGAAGAGGAGAATATGTGATGTGATAAAAATCATACATTGTCCAAAAAGCCTTAAGCCTAAAATTTTTACTATCTGGCCCTTTGTAGAAAATTTTGCCATGACAGGCCTAAGCCCTTTTCTAGGCAATCACAAATTTCTTTTCTGCTTTATACTTAAACTCTGCATCAAATAATAGGGTGCTGTTGTCCTGATATGTTACATTATTACTGAGAAAAAATAGATGTGGAAATGCAATATGCAAAGATGCTCTTAAAAAGTTAGGTGCAATGTATTTTTTTAGTTTAAAAGTTAGTTTAAGACAAATCAAACTAACTTGGGCCCCAAAGCTCCATTTGGCCATGTGTAATAAGTTATATACCATGGATGGACCTTTGTGGACATAAGCCTAGAAGAACTGACTCAGTCTACCAGCAGTATTTATTGGGTCCCTACGTATGCAAGAAAGAAGCCCTGGTGGCACAATGGTTCAGTGCTTGGCAGCTAACTGAAAGCTAACCCAGTGGCTCCGTGGGAAAAAGACCTAGCAATAAACCCGATGCCATCTAGTCAATTCCAACTCATAACTACTGCACCTGTAAAGATTACAGCCTAGGAAACCCTATGGGACAGTTATACTCTGTCACATGGGGTCGCTATGAGTTGAAATCGACTCAAAGGCCCCTAACAATACCACCACCACTCTATGCAATGCAGTCAAAACACAGTAAATGTTCCAAATCTATAAAGCTCTTGGCAAATATTTTTTAAAAAAGCAATTTCCGTTTGTTATTAGTAACATAATCTCTATAGCATCTATTTTCTAAGTCTGCCACTAAATTTGCTACTGGAAGAATCAAATACCTGTCTATTCCAGGGAATATTAGTGACTGCACTTATAAAGTAGGTTTCTATGTACGGGTTACTACCAATAATCTTCTTCTCATTATTACTAATATTTTGCTTTAAGTAAAATGACTTCTCAGTACACACGTTATTAAAAATGTTGCTGAAACATGAATTAATTTCCCCCATTTTGCATATCCACAGGGATTCAGGCTCCGTCAACACTCTCCTATTATATCCTCATATTCAAGTCATATCCTCCAGAGTATGAAAATTCACAGGATTTGGATGCCTAAATCGATTTTTACTTTTGTTGTGACTGACACTGGCTGTTTGTTTGTTTTTTTAAAATCTTTAGCGATCACATCAATTAAACTTGAGAGTTAATTTGATTTAGTGCTTTCTCTGTCTTTCTGTGTTCATCTACTTAACTCATTTGCTGAAGCTGAAGTGACTCTAATTATTCCTAGCGTTCTCGCCCAATACTTACTTTCCTTAAAGATATTCAGTATGATATTTTATAAATCTATTATACCTCAGAAACAATATTAAAAACATAGCACAGAAATCATATTCAATGTGCTTTTCAATCAAAAATATATTGCTTTAGTATTTTGAGGTACCTGATATTAGTGTGTAAAATCGAGTAAACGTCTCTGATGGATTTGCCACCATTTATTTTACCTTTTATTTGTAAATCAGTAAATGCGTAATATAGGCTAAAATAAATGCTAATGATACAGCAGGAACCCAGCAACATACATCTCCACAGACTAACACACAATGAAGTGCTTGGTTTCAGAGTCTGTACATTATTAGGGATACCTTAGCATATAGCACATGAACACTATAAATGATCTGTGGACTTTCAGCCTCAGATCAATAATGAAGTACCTAGCTTCACACACCAATCGTATGCTAATGAAACGCCAGTCTTAGAGAGAGGTTTTTGTACAGAAAATGTTGGGAGAACATGGGAGCGATTCCTACAGCGTAAATTACAGGAACCAGAATTATTATAATATTATGTGATATTTTTGCTGTGGTCTTTTTTAGGAATTAGTATCCTGAGGTGGAATCTTTGCAAAAATGTGTGGAAGGCATCCCTTATGCACGTAGGAAGATGGTCTCAATTACATCCCTGTGCACCGTAAGACCATTTTACCCTTAAGTTAGTAAAGCATCAATATCATACGTCACTCTAAATAGTTTTTCTATTACAGGTATACGCCCACATAACGTCTTTTAGGGCAGAATCCTAGGGCATATACGTTCATGGTCCCAAATGGTTACAACAGAGTTCAGAAATCCGATTGGACTTAGTGGACATACTTTGCTGTCTACGGTAGATACTGTCTCTCACTAGCTCTCCGGGTCCCACCGCCCTGGCCCTGGGGGCAGCAGGGGGAGAGGGTCCCTGTGTCCATCCGCAGCTGGCCTGTCACCGTGCTCGCCTCAGGCAGGGGCCTCGCAGACCCCACCGGAGCCGCCAAGGGGGATGCCCCGCTGAGGCCGCGGCACTACTCGGCCAATGCACCGTGTCCATCACGCCCAGCCCGAGGCCGCAGCTCCTCCCACGGTGGCGGCCTCCCAGCGGTCCCGGCTGTGGCTGCGGCGGAACCGGGCAGGCAGGGCTGGAAGAGTTTAAAGCCCCCTGGGGAGGCGGGGAAGGCGCGCAAGCAAGAAGGCAGGGAAGGGAGCCGGAGGCGCACCTGGAGGCGGCTGGCTGAAGAGCGAGGGTGCGCGGCTCTTGGAGACGGGGTGGCGGCCATGCAGGACCGCAGGGGAGCCACAGTTTTCTCGCAGTCCCTGGGCACCACCCTGCTCACCACTCTCCTTCATATAATATGGTATTCGCATGACATCCAACTCACATAACGTCCTATTTCACAGAATGTATGTGAACGTTAAGCGATGCATACCTGTATATGTGAATCCTCAATAAAATCATACGCCTTGAGGGTAATAGTTTTGGAAAGGGTATGCAAGGATCCATATATTAATTTATGTTATAATTTAAAAAAATTAACCCTAAATGTCTTTCTCTCCTCACAGGCTTCATTTATCCTACAGAATTGTCCACAGGACCATCAATATTTGGAACTGTAGGAATCTGTATGGCAACAAAAGGGGGGAAATTTGAATAAGGGACTACCGTGGAGGCCCTGCTTCTGTAAACAGACACACAGGTCTGGCTCCTCATAAATGATCCTCCTCATTTCCAGCCATCCTTGACTCTTTCTCAGCTTCCAGGCAGCAGCTTGCTCATTCTCCTTCAGGAAGCTTTTCTGATTTCCTTTCACTTGATTTTGAATACTGTACAATTATATGCTTTCCTATATATGTGTGTACATACATATATACACATATATATACATAGAAGTGTTCGTATGTATATACTTAACGCGTACATACACATATATAGAGTGCATGATTTCAAGTTCATTTGATTTTACATCTTTATTGTTTGCAAGTACACACAGTGGGGTTTTCATTTGCTGGCAATGCTCTTAACACTGTGGGCACTTGATAAAATGTATCAGCTACTGAAAAGCCAAGGCTTCTAGCAGCTGGGGCAGTCTTGCTAGGAACAGACCTGCTGCCCTAATATAAAGCTGGCATCCAGAGCTCCTTCTCCTGTGTATGCGAGTTAGGATGATGCTCCCGTTGCTACTGAGTAGGTCTCCTCTCTCAGAACCCTGCAACATAATTATTCAGCCACAGATCTAATACACATCTTCCAAAAAAGTGCAAGGAACTTCTCTTAGGCATTACGTAGGACTACGGGAGGACGAAAGTCTGTGCCTTCTGGCCTTTGTTTATTCTCATCTTCTTTTCTCAATAGTGAAGTTTGAAGTTCCCCATTCTGCCTCGTCTTTACCTACTTTCACTGCCATGATAAACAGGCATGAAAATAACATGAACCTGTCACAGAAAATCTATCTCACATAGAGTAACATATGCATCGGGTCAAAATCATGGAATCTTTGGTTCATCTTTAATCCTTCCTCAATTAAGATGTGAGTGTGAAGATTTTCATACAGTTTCTCCATTCCACAGGGGGTAAGGTTTTCCCAAGTTAATTATTATTGACAGTTTAGAGAAAGGTATACGGTGGAGATAAGGCACCATCCCATTAAATCAATTTTACAAATTTCATGAATTAATATGGGAATTCATACAGTAAAACAAAACCTGTTGCCATCAAGTCGATTCCAACTCATAGTGACCCTACAGTTAAGACAGTACCTTGGAAAAGGACCTCCAGGATCAAAAGCATCTTTGCTCAAATCCTCCAGAAATATTGGACATTTCTTTGGGGTAATAAGTTCCTCTACTGGGATAGAAACTTTCTTGAAACATTAATAATTAATAATAAGTCACTTATGCCTTATGACACCAAAATTATATACATGTCTATTCTCTATCCAAGGAGCCTTGGTGGCAAAACGATTAAGTGCTCCGCTGCTAACCGAAAGGTTTATGATTCAAATATACCCCGAGGCTCCACGGGAGAAAGACCTGGTGATCTTCTGCTCCTGTAAAGGTTACAGAAAACCCTGTGGGGCAGTTCTACTCTGTCACATGGGGTCACTATGAGTGGAAATGAACTCAAGAGCACCTAAAAACAACAGTCTCTACCAGCCAAAGTGACAAATACTAAAGTTCTGTTTCAGAAGTGAGAAGGTTCCAGAGGTAAGAGCAGCCAGCCCATTGTACCACCGCTTTGCTATTAGCTGGCTCCCTGATTTCCCACAATGCATCTCTATTTTATTGTGCAGACCCACTGATCATCATATTCAACAGTAAATTCATGCTATTAACATTTCTGAAGGCTTCTCTTAATTCAGAATGCCTTACATTTGAGTTCTTTCTGCGTTCTTGTGTAATGTCTACAGGCAGTGACAGAATTTTAGTCATATGGAAGATTTAAACAGCTCAAAATTATAACTGTTAGTTTATCAAGATGCATCTTTAGAAACAACTTACATAAATTGCTAAAGATACACCTTGTATCTACTGCTTTTTAAACCAGAACTAAACTCATTGCTGTCAATTCCAACTCATAGCGACCCTACAGGACAGAGTAGAACTGCCCTCCAGGGGTTTCCAGGGAGAGGCTGGTGGATTCGTACAGCCAACATTTTGGTTAGCAGCCGTAGCTCTTAACCACTGTGCCACCAGGGCTCCCCCTATTACTGATATGTAGACACAAATTATGTCCTAGGAACATCTTTCAATACCATGGAGTATCTAAAAATCGCTACAGTCATTAAGCCTCCCTAATGGCCATAATGGCTCTTAATATCATGATATTTCTGCTAGTGATTATTTTTATGCCATTGATTTTTTTTCATTATATAGATTAGAAATTTAGTTTAAAAAAATTCCTATTTTAATTCAAACATATCCTGATTTTAGGCCAATACTAATATATGCTTCTTTGAGCCCTGGTGTCGTAGTGGTTAAGAGTTGGCTACTAACCAAAAGGTTGGCAGTTTGAATCCACCAGCTGCTCCTTGGAAATCCTATGGGGCAGTTCTACCCTGTCCTACTGGGCTGCTAAGAATCCGACTCGATGGCAATTTTTTTTTTTTTTTCCAGTTAGTATAGGGAGACGAGAACAGAAGACACATGAAGAGGAATTTGGCCTTGCAGCCAAATC
The DNA here is from genome assembly GCA_030035585.1 of Dugong dugon. Lineage (NCBI taxonomy): Eukaryota > Metazoa > Chordata > Mammalia > Sirenia > Dugongidae > Dugong > Dugong dugon. Next base: position 6,366,505 of record CM057479.1, on the reverse strand, counting down.
ACTTCATTACTAGTATTTCCGGTACAGTCAGCCACTGATGAATCTTACAATTTAACTTTGGGGGAGGTAATCACTAGAGAATATCTATGGTGACACACTGTAAGGCAGGAGAATATCCACTGATCTTTTTTCCTGCCTTAAAATGCATCACAATGGAATCAAGACAGGAGCCAAGAGCTAAATGCATTAAAAGTGTTGTAAAATTAGTAGTCTTAAAATAAATTTCTGTTTAAGTATTACTTTTTTTTTTTTTTAAGGTGGGGGTACGTGGTAAAATCTGTGGTATAGTGAAAACAAGCTTTGAATCTAGGAAGATGCATTTTCAAATTCCATGTTCTCCTTCCAATGGATGGATGACTTGGACAAGAAGCTTATTGCTTTGAGCTTTAGTTTTCTCATCCAAAAAAAAATTGATAATATTGCTTATCTCCTAGGAATAGTATGAGGATGGAATAAGATAAGGTATGTAATGTGCCCACATTAATAATAATTGTGCCAGAATTATCATTGACAACACACACTGCATACCGACAATTTGTACAAATAATTCTACATTAAAACCAAAAAACCAAAAACCGTTGTTGTTGAGTTGATTCTGACTCATAGCAACCCTATAGGACAGAGTAGAACTGCCCATAGGGTTTCCAAGAAGCAGCTGGTGGATTTGAACAGCCGACCTTTTGATTAGCAGCTGAACTCTTAACCCCTACACCACCAGGGTTTCCAGTTCTACATTAGATACCAAAAATGATGGTTTACACGTGCATCCCCCCCTCCTCACCTCCCCATACTCCAGTCACCATTACGAGGCTAAGTGTAAACACTGCTATGAATTTCCCACTATGCATGGAGGCAAACTGCTGAACTAAACTCTGTCTGGGTTGTCTATGGAAGTAAGAGGCTGTCATTCCTGGGAGCAGAAGACACAGCTTGCAGACTGGAGAGCCTGCCTTCCCATCATGAAAACAATTTTCCTCCAGGACACCTGGTGGCCTGAAAGCCCAGAAACCCTGGATAAGGTACTTGATCCAGTGGCATGGAGCCCTGGTGGAAAATAGTAACCTGGACCACATATTCTCTCCAGAGTTCCAGAGAATATGTTTTCAATTCAGTTTTATTATGTTTCAGCTCCCAATATGACAACTGGACCTATGAAATTAAAGTATACTGAAGCCAGTCTGCCTTTGTGGCAGACTAAATAATGAACGTTCCTAAATTCCAAGTGATCAGGAATATAACATGGTTGGTTGAATAAAATAATTAATTTGCAGTGAATGGCCAAACGTTTTTAGCCAATATTTGCGACTTGGCAGCCTGCCTTTTTCTGCTGGCTGTAGAATGCTGACTGGCCCTCTTTGTCAAGGAAGATAGTGAACAATCAGAAAAATATGTGTCTCCAAATTCTCCATCTTAATGCACTTATGTGTATTGCTCTCTGTACTTAAGATTACGTTGGGAGAGGGCTAAGTGGCAAAGGAATAAAGAAAAATGTAATGCTTAAATTGCCTCAAAACAGATTCCTTAAGGGCCCATGATCATAAAATCAGTTTTTTACTGAATTAACTAATGGGTGGCGCAGTGGTTAAGCATTCGGCTGCTAACTAAAAGGTCAGCAGTTCGAATCCACCAGCTGCTCCTTGGAATCCCTAGGTGGCAGTTCTACTCTGTCCTGTAGGGTCGCTATGAGTCAACAACAACAGGTTTTTAGTGAAAACAGTAGATACTGTACAACAGCTGCAGCCTTCTAGATTTGAATTCACATTATGAACGGATTATTGTTAAAAGGAGATAGATTTCTATCCCAGTGTCCCCTTACTTACAGGGAGGAATATGTAGAAATGCAACAAGCCAGGAAGACATGTAAATTACATCATCACAGCTAATAGATAAGGTATTTAAAGTGGCAGTGACTAAAAGTGAGAATTGTGCATTTCTGAACTCCACAATGATTAATATTAGGTTTCATCTTGGCTAGGTCATGACGCCCAGTTGTTTGGCTAAACACTAGTCCAGCTGCTGTTATGATGTGATTACATCAGCTAGCCTTAAGTAAAGCAGATGTGGATGGGATTCAACCAATCAGTTGACGGTTTACCAGCAGAAAGAGGGCTTCCCTAGAGCGTGTTCGACTTCCAGACTATGAATAGGTATTTTGGCAGAACTGTCTTTTCACACTTCTCTTCACCTGACCTATGGATTTGGGGATACAAACCTGTAGGATTATCCAGCTTGTTGCCTGACCTATGGATTTTGGACTTGCCAGCCACCATAATCATGTGAGCCAATTCCTGGAAGTAAATCAGTCTTAATCTCTCTCTCTCTTTAAGACAAAGCCCTAACTCTTTTAGTCATTTTTTTGTATTCTGACTTTTAGGCACCTCTCATGGCATGCTGTATTTATATTCATTTTATGCTTTTTTATCCCTACAAGACTATAAATACTCTGAGGGTAGGAATAACTCCAGCATATTGACAATAAATGAATGCTGACTGGATAGAAGTCATCAAGACTTTCAGCCCAAAATGGAATGTGAAAGAAAAAAGACCCCATTTTCATCGCTTCTCTGACAACTGTACCAAGACACACACACAACTAATCAGCTCTATCTAAACACTACACTGAGCTTGTAAAAAATCGGCCACCCCAGTAACAAAGTGCAACAGCCACATTAGGTTGAGTACTGTTTCTTTGTTGGAGTTTGCTTGTTGAATTGTTCATGTAGGTTGATTAAACCCCTGCTGTTGCTGCTGTCAGTAGGTTTCCCTGAAAATGAGATGCTGCAATTCAGCAGGCGGGAATAAATCCGCACAAATAAGCCGCAAACCTACTCATTCCTTTGTGTTTTAAAATACATAGCTATGAATCTCTTTAAAATGTACATACTGTTAGTTCTCTAAAGAGCTCCAAAGTATAGAGAACAGCCACCAGCTAGATTCCCCATTCCCACTGCTCAATCTGGGTGGTATATCAGCATTCAAATGTTAGGGGTTTGAAATAATCTCTTCTTTCCCTCTCAGTTCTGCTGCTTAGCAATTCTAGTCATTTAAGTGATTGTTTTTAGTCAACAGAAGTTGTGAAAGAGGTCAAAAGTGAATCAAAGACGAGTAGCTAATTAGGAGTATGAAAAGGCACAGACAGATGAGCAAAATAAAGGCGAACAATAATCGCCAGAGTAGAGACCAATATTTAATACGAAACAAAAAGAAATCAACTTCACAGTATTAACATCGTTTTTCCTAGACTAACTTGGCAGGGCATCCCCATGCAGTGAAGAAATCCTAACTGCCTGCCAACATGGAGGTCTGCGTTTCCAACTACACGTATTCCCATGAATCATAACTTCACGTTTTATCTAGTCAACCAATTTGGAAGCCAGCTGAGAACCACGTAAACTTTTCTATTTAAAAAAAAAAAAAAAAACAACCCATGGCCATCAAGTCAATTCCGACTGGTAACGACCCTAAAGGACACAGAAGAACTGCCACCATAGGGTTTCCAAGGAGCGCCCGGTGGATTCAAACTGTTGACCTTTCGCTTAGCAGCCAAGCTTACTAAGACATAGTCAAATTATTTTTGAAATAGTTTTTATCAATAGTCCTATGCAACACAGAATTTCTATTTACTGAATCCTAAACAACATCAGATATTCTCATTTTAAAGCTCATTGATTTTGAAACTAATTTATAGGTAAAATTGGTAGATCTCTACTATTAAAATTTACATTATTTTTATTACAATAGGTGATTATTTTCCAGGTTTATTTGCCATTTTTATTTTCTTATTATAGCTTGGTGATATTTTTGAGAATTCTTATCTAACAATAACAGTGAATGAGTATGGACTGAAAAATCTATGCACATGGGCAATTTAGTAATTACAATTGTTAATAGCATATACATTTATGTTCCGCCACAAAAAAAGTAACTGAAAACACTTTCTTGAATGTTCCCCAATTGATATTTATTTTTTCATGTAAAGAAGAGGTTGCTCTGGATGAGAAGGCACCACTCTGTGTTCTGATTCTCTTTCATACGTTCTATACAGTCATTATATTGATGGATAGAAACTATTTTACCAAGAGTGAAGATAAGTACATCAGTCTTATATGAGTCTACCCATAGCCCTGGACTTTGCCCATTCACTCTCCTTATCCCCACTCCCTGGTCCCTCAGCTTTTTCTCATCCCTTCAAACAGTCAGCTTGGTTCAGATAATTAGTAGCTTGAGAATGCACAGGGATACAACAACAGAAAGCTTGCTCAATAACAGTAGATTATTAAGAGCTTTACCCTCAAGTCTTAGAATACATAAATAAGAGGCAATCAGAAATGAATTCAATACGCTTTCAAAAGAGCTGTGCATCATTTGCAAAGAGAAAAGTAAATACAAATATTATAATCAAGGAGCATATTTACTCAAAACTCTAGCTGCAGGCGGCTTCTTGGTGACACAACGGACAAACCGTCTCACCTACTGATACTGACCTCACTGAATAATCAGGAACAGATGGTGACAAATATATACCTAGTATATCATTGGACTAATGCCATCCTGGCTGTACAAGGTAAAATGGGCTATGTGTTAGGACCTAGGGAAACAACTCTGCTGTGCACTCAAATCACTGTTACTCAATACATGCTATACACAACTGATATTTCAGAAGTAATATTTTTGTAAATCCCAGGTAAAAATTATATCTGTGTATATAGGAAACCATGCATTTTCCCACTGAAAATGACAGGTGCAGAACAGAAATATCCTGTTAGGAATACAAACAAAACCATGTCATAGAATAAGGATAGATATGACCTATAATAATAGTATATCTGTTCTCTTTATCTTTAGAGATTAAAGAATAGGGATTTCAAATTAATCTTTTTGTTCAGGAGACTAACCATGTAAATACTTACAAATAATTAAATTTAATTTATACTGAATTTCTTGAAATACATAGAAGCTATCACTGGATTAGTGATCACTATTGGGAAACCCTGGTGGCATAGTGGTTAAGAGCTGTGGTTCCTAACCAAAAGATCAGCAGTTTGAATCCACTAGGTGCTCCTTAGAAACCCTATGGGGCAGCTCTACTTTGTCCTATAGGGTTGCTATGAGTCGGAATCGACTTGACAGCAACGGGTTTTTTTTTTTTTTTTAATTGATCCTTCAGACTCACATACAAAGAATAATAAAATACATACATATAATTATAAAAGTAAAAGTGTTTCATATTAATTTTACCTATTTTCCATAAATCAAAGTATCAGTAACCCAGGTCACTCCTAGACATGCCAATGTGTCCACATGATTATTTATAAATAGACAACATTTTGCACGTACCACTGACACAAGAATGGTTTCAAATGGGCGGAATACTCTGCCAAATCCTACTGGAATTATCACAAAGAGGAATGAAGTACATATTTTGGCACGTAAACAAGAGAAAGATAAAATATTTCAGCAAGTTAAGAAGGGAGAAATAAAAGTAATGAAAAACACCTTCAAGTATTGTTAAATTCAGAGTGGTAAGTGAACATGATGCTCATTCATTCCTTCATTCATTCATTCAACACACATTGAATGTGCACCTACTGTATGCCAGGTATAACATGACTCCTCCTCTCTGCTATGAGTAGCATTTTGTTAGTTATAATACAATGAAATCAAATCAGTATTATTAAGATAATTCATTCACGACAATACATGGTCTCATCAGCAGTGTAACTGACATACAATTCTTAGACCAAATATTTATATCCTTTCTGGCACTAATTGGATTCTGGAATTCCACTAATATTTCCACTTTCTCTGTGTTCATTTCCAAAGTAGCAAATGTGGCAAAGAATATTTTCTACCCACTTCACAGGGAAACCTTACTAAATCATATTTCTGCTTTCAGAAACAATTTAACTTTTAGGAGAGATATTTACAAAAGCATGAATTGATAAAGTGAACTTATTTTACGTATTGCCTTTGGATAAAGTGAAGATATGAAAAAAGAAAAGTATGTCCATTGCTAATAAGAAACACCTCTTAAGCACCTATCTTTAAGTGCTTTTAACCTTTTTGAGAGAGAGATCTTATTGAATTCTTATGCCTAAAATGTTACAAAATAATTTAAAAAATGCCTTAAGTAGCCTAAGATATATATATATATATATATATATATGACTGCATACATATATATGAAGACAGCCATTTTAAATCATGCCAACTAGCACATTCCTCAGTTCTGAAGCAGAACTGCCTGAATTTAAAAAAAAAAATAGTTCTTCAGGTAGTGTTCCTTTCTTTTTTTCTTCTAACTTAGCTATAGGCAAAGAAAAATTTTCTTACAGTTATCCCTTAAGCAATGGTGCACTACGGGAAATCCTAGGCATGCCCCATCTCTACCAGCCCTCAACTGTCAGTCCTCCTTAACGTGTACAATTTTCAAGCGAAGGCAAAATGCTATGAAGAGACAGCTTTTAGAAAACAAACCCCCAGCAGCTTTTCAATATGGAAATTCTGTAGTGGTTACTGCCCTGTAGTTTACCCTATGAACTCACAGACTTCATCACATATATTGTGTTCACTTCCTTGACAGCTAACTCTCTCCTTAACCTAAAGGCTCAAATTTCTTTGTCACTTTTCCTAACTTCTTAACTAGCAGAGGAAAAACGAATGATGATCTTTTATTTAAAACTAACACTGGGTCATTCAATTAGAATAAAACTTCCTCACTCTTAACAGTCATTTTATCTAAACATTTTAAGCCTTCAGTTTCTAAATATAAGCAAAGAATATTTTCCCGTATCATATTAAAATCCAACAAAAGTCAGCTTTGGGGAGATTGAGCGAGAAAGAGTAGAGAGACACCTCACTAATTACACTGGGTCTATGCAAATGGCAGTGAACATAACCTTGGTCATCTCATCTACCCAACCCCCCTTCCCAGACAGTACTTCCCCTGAGGATACTGGCTGAGGCCACTGGAGGATGGTTTCCAGGACTTCTGAGAGCGGAATAATCCACTGGCCTTCTGCACTCCCTCCTGCCAAGATCCTGAGTCTGCGTTAAACAGGGGAGTGAACCTCCTCTCGTCCTTTGCTCCATTTGACCTAACCAAAAAATGTTATGTTTTCAATAACACTTCATTTTTTGGGGTTAAGAATTTCTCATTCTTTAAGGACGTCATGAATATCATACACCTCTTTTATTATTTCTATTTACAGTTCTGAGAGTTCTAACAAAACACTGTATCTCCAGAGCACATGCTTAGTTGATCAGAATATTACCTCCGTGTTCATTTAAGCAGTATAGATCTCAATGCTCCTGGTGGTGGCTAGAAGAAAAGTACAATGAGGAGTGAAAAGTAGTCTGTGGACTATTCAGGGTAAAAGAGGGAATTGGTCTTCTTCTGCTGAATTTGTAGCTTTGGAAGAGATAAAGGTGGAAAAAGAAAGAAACACCCACCTGGACAGGCATATCAATGATTGACAACCATTGGTAACAGATGCATAAGCCAGATTTTCCTGTTGTCCAAGAGAAACAATTCAAGATTAAAGCTCTGGGTAGGTTTCATGGAATAAAGTGTCTTCTGAAACAACAATAACACATAAAAAGCAGAAACTAAATTGGAAGCATTTCCAACAGGAACAAATGTAAAAGTAAGACCACAGAAATATGAATATGAAATGAAGAGTCTGAATTGGCTGAAGTAGACAGTCTATTTGAAGGAGAAAAGGGAATGTGGATTCAAGAGTTACGTAGAAGTTAGATTTAGAGGGCTATCAGTGCCAGAAATTTGGATCTTCTTACAAAAGTATTGAGAAACCCTTAATGAGTTAGAACAACAGCATGTGGATAAAACTGGAGTTCTGGAAATAATTATATATATATAATGGACAGGAGCAGAAATAAGTTGCAAGAATATGAGTTTACGAGTTCGTTTCTGACACGCTGAGTTTAAGAACTGGTATACGATCTAGTTGGAAGGGTCTGGGGTAGCACTGAAACTCAAGAGACAGGTCAGGCCCAAATGGTAGAACTGAGAGTAATTGGAAGAAAAATGGTTTGAAGCTAATTTGGTGCATGAGATCACTGAAGGAAAGAAGTTAAAGTCAAAAGCAACGAGAGTCAAGATTTGATACCTGGCTTATTCTCGAACTTATGAACAAAAAGTGGAAATGGAAGAACTTGTGACAAAAATGCAGGTAGCTATGAAGACCAGCGTAGCATACGCAGCATTCAGCATCCTTGGCCCCCACAGACCCTAGCCTATGTGAGATACTCCACAAATAATAATAATAATAAATAAAGCATTTTAAAAGTTGTCTCAACAGATTTGTCATACAATTTTTCAGTATGTGGTGGTCTGTCTTCAAGAAGTGGTGCACCATGTCCCCAGGAAATAGCATCAACACTTGGCTGGGAGTCATCCTCCCCCTCACTCAGTATGACCCAGTCCCTTAGCCTTCTGACAGTATGCAGGTCACTTTCAGCTCCTTCCTCACGCCAGCCTTGTACTTGCTGTTCCCTTTTTATGACCTGACCGTTCACACAGCTGGCCCTTTCTTATTCTACAGTCTTAGCTCAGACATCATTTCCTGTAAACTCAAGGCCCTTCCCAGAGTGACCATCTCTCCTTTCAGGTGATTCTCCCTGTTTATGTCCTTACTTGTCTCTCTCCTTGTTTACTGACGCTAATTAGAGTGTACGCAGATGCCATGTCCATCTTGTTCATGGATATATCCACAACCCCTACCACAGGGCCTGGCACCTAAGAGGCACCAGATATAGTTTTTAATGAATAAATAAACCAATGGATGGTACTATACTAAGAAGTAGGGACACAGAAATCCTCAAGGTTCACCCTGAAGGAGTATGGCAAACGCTGTCCGTCCTGTCCCACACACATGCCCTCTCAGCACACACATTCTCCATGTGTACTCAGTAGCTCTCTGCCTGAGTGCTTTCCCTGTCTGTGTGACATGCTCCGATTGCTCTGGCTAGTTTGGGAGAGCTGGGGAGTGAATGTACCTGGGAGGGGTCCTCAACCAGTGACAGATGGAAGTTAGCATACAAATGTCCCTGCTCCCTCCTCCCTAGGTGTGAAATTTGGAGGGGTATATGACAAGGTCTTCCAGAGATTTCCAGAGGGATTGTGTCTCCATTTCCCAGAGTATTAATCTGCTCATTAACGCACATCCTTCCCTTTTCTGTTTCACTCCCCTACAAGTGCTTCCTAAGATCAACTCCAAAATAAATTACTTGCACTCAAATCCTTGTTTCAGTCGCTACTTCTTGGAAATCAGCCTGTTGTAAGGAACTTTCAACACTCTGGTAGGAAATGGCACTCTTAAATCACGCTAGCATAACGTTATAAGTAACAAGAGCCATAACGAAAGTACACAGTAAGTGCTATGGAAGCTCAGGGGACAGACCTCTACCTGGAAGAATCAGGTAGATGGCATTTAAAGAAAAAGGAAGAGATGTCATTTATAAAGAAGAAAGAAAATATGTATTATATACCAGGCTTATTCCCAAGTCCTTTGCTATAGACTAAACCTCATTTGGGTTGTCAAGAGAAATGGTTCAGTACAGACATGAAGACATTGGAGCTTTCCTAACAAAAAGTATGAGAAAAGCATGGAGGCTGTAGGGCAGGATTGTATACAGACAGCAGTGAGTGTCTGTCTGGCTGGACCATTGGCTGTGTGAAGGGGAATAGTAGGAGAGAGATTGGAACAGGACTCTAGAGCTAGATCATAGAGTGCCTGATGTGCTCAACCAAGAAGTTGTGATTATTTTCTGTAGGCAATGGGGAGCGTTATTGCTTTTTTTTCTTTCAAAGATCAGTGACATGATTAGAACGTACCTTAGGAAAATTGGTCTTTTAATTGTGTAACATAGATTAGAATTGGGAAAAAGAGTTGTGAAGATCTTTTGGAAGGCTAGTCCAAAAATCTAGGTAGCAAAAATGTAGTGATGATCAGAAGTAAGGGTAAAGCAATGGCAATGGAAAAGAAAAGATAGAAGGTATACAGAAGAGACTGTAAGAATCAAGCACAGAAAGTACAGCAGAGAAAAACATTTCAAGTCAGATAAAACCAAAAAACCCACTGCTGTCAACTGTCCCATACCACTTCCAAGGAGTAGAACTGTCCCATAAGGTTTGCAAGGAGTGGCTGTTGGATTCAAACTGCCAATCTTTTGGTTAGCAGCCGAGCTCTTAACCACTGCACCACCAGGGCTCCGAGTCAGATAAACTTGGGTCTAATCCAGTGCAAGATCTTACAGGCAGTTTAAGGTCTCTGAGGCTTAAGAATTTTCATCTGTACAGAAGGGAAGAAAACGTACCCCATAGGCTTGTGAGGCTGATGCATTTAAAGCTCAGCAGAGTGCCTGAAAAATATTACGTGTGGAAAAAACTGATGGAAGTTTTTACTGTTAAAGCATAAATAACGAAGCAAAGTCTTAAAAAAAAGAAATCCCTAACACCAAAGCTTAGCCAAAGGTATTAACATAGCAAAATAAAACTTTTCCCTAGCAGAAGAGGAGTGCAGCTAATCAGCCTACAATTAATTTTGAAAACAACGGAGAGTCAAAGAGGAGCATCTCTATCATGGAGTTCAACGCATGAGTCTATGTGAAACATGTGATATATGCTCCTTCCTCTGCTTCAATGATCTCAAAAGAACCTTGAAATTATAATTTGGGTTCACATGTATATCTGACTGCAAACACACAACATGTGGGCCATGCCAACTTGAGAACTCTTTGTGTGAAAGTGGTGGTTTTATTGAAACCTAATAAATCCGTCTTCTAAGTTTATGTATCATCTTTTATGATGTTAAGGTGATTGTACTTTCAATATCAAGAAAAATTCAAGTTTCTTGAAGAATACACACCTTAAGATTAGACTCTAGGCCAAGCGGAATTCACCAAAAAATATTTCTTTATGTTTCCCCTCATCTCACAGTGCCTGGCACACAGTAGCACTCAGTACTTTTGAATGAATGATTAAATCACGACTTTTTCATTCTGCCCCACTTATATACATAATTGAGTGCAATGAGTAAGGTGCAACCATTGTCAACTGGCAATGAAAAGTCCTTAGCAAACAACATACTATCAATAGTTCAGTCCATGATGGGGAAATTCTGGAGCACTAAGTGACCAGATTCAAAGGATACCAAGAATGGCTTTTCATTGCAACTAAAAATTAAGCAAAATAAAAACCAGATAACCCAGAATTGTTTGCTTGTGTGTTTTATAACTTCTGAAGCAAGGTTTTCTCCCCAACTCCAGAAGGTTATACAGAACAAGATTGAAGGTGGGATTTATCCTGATACAGTTGAAAGCGCACTTCATTGGGAGTTAACAAACCGGAAGAGAAATCTGCTTTCACTTCTACCATAAACTAGGAGTATAACACTAATTAAATTATAGACGTTCCCTTGTACCTAGTTTCAATAAATGTTCATAAGGCTGTTGGATTAGATGATTATGAAAGTCTCTGAAGTTTTAACATCCTACCTAAAACTGCTATTGCTCCTTAGCCAATACATATCCGATCTTACCTGTCACTCTCTTTTTATTTCACAATGGAGTTCACATAAATAATAAATAAATAATAAAATATTTAAACTATTCATAGAGTCCTGTGTTTAATTTTATGACTTAAAAACTCAAATATAGCACCAACATTTATTATTTATTATAGCCAGTAAGGCAGAGAAATAACACAGGTCCTGGGTTTACCCCAGCGAGTGCCTAATATTGATGATTGACTGTGTCTAAATGAAACATATATTGTGTGGAGAGAAAAAAAAAAAAATCAGGCTTCTTTTCAAGATATTGTGGGAAACATCCCATTTCTGAACTCAGTTTTCACTGTTTAACACTTTGTTTTAGCATAGGGCTTTTTTTTTTTTTTTTTTTTTGAGACCAATTGTTCTTTAATTCATCCACAAACTGTGTTAAAAGAGTATTACTCTATGTATGTAAGAAACATCCATATTTTCAAGCAATTATTTTCTACATTTTTTGCTAGGGATGCACTAAAATTTAGAGGCTTCTTCTGGTATTAGTGGGAAAGCAATACTTGATTTAATAACTGTCAAAGGAGTCTTTCAAACAAGTATTTATATGTTTAGCAATAATCAGATTGATTGAAGATGAAGAGTTCCGTAGTTTTTTGTTATCATTCTGAGACAGAACACGTTTCTATTTGAATAAATGTAGGCTACAAAGATCCAAACCCAAAGGCCTAACATTATCTCGCTTTCACAGAAAATAAGCACTGGAATTAAAATTTCCTAAGAATATGCAATACAGGCCGTGGTCAACAATGCACATTACACGCAACCTCCATTACTGGTGCTTTATTCCAGTGTTCCCTAAGAACGTCTACAACCCCAAGGTAAATCACAACCTACCATATGCATGCCACGGACGGTAAAGAGAGGGACTGTTGAGATGTGTGTGCCAGCATCCCCCAGAGTACCACCTCCAAGGACTTCAGAAACCATTTCTAGAGCTGCCAAGATCAGCACCAGAGCCAACAGCAGGGCTCAGACAGTGTCTGTAATTCACTGTTGTTGCTAATACCCTTGGGACAAAAACAGAGAGGATTCTGCCTTTTTTTTTTTTTTAAATCTCACTTTCCTTACCCCTCTTTCCTACTTCCAGATGACCAGACCCTCTCTTTTGCCCTTTATCTTATACACACCCTTCCAACCACCATCCCACTCTGTATCTTTGTCCAGACAGCCCAAGACAGACTTGCCTAGCAATATGGAATGTTTTGAAAAAACTGTTTCCTTCCCCACTGCTCCTGTACTACAGAAAACTATTGCTTCAATAAAAGCAAATTAATAGCAAATACTTACATAGTCTTACTATGAATTTATTTAATGCTCACAATAACTCTATAAAATTGGTACTACTGTTATTTCAATTTTGCAGGTGAAGAAACTGCAGTATATAAAGAATGCACCTCTTGCCTGATAAAGGTTAACCTAACCACAGCAGGCCATAACCACAAAAGGCCAACTTGTTTCTCAGAATCTATAGGACGTCCAACAATAAGAAACTACATCAAAGGGGCAGGACAGAGTGCTCTAACCAGTTCAATGGACCGTGGATGCGCTTACCAAAACCAAATTTAACAATTTACCCCAGGAATCAAGGTGAAGATCTACCCAGTATCATAAGTAGCCCATGTAACAAAAAACAACCATCATATGACAGACCCAAGACCCCTGAGCCAAGAGAGCAAATTGTTAGAAAAGAAAAACAAGAAAAGGTCACCCAGTCATGATCTTAGTTCTGTGTCTTTAAATTTAACCAATCATAGTCTGTAAGTAATTTACTCATAGGTATGTGTTCCAATGATTGTAAAGGGCATGTTTAAAGACTCTTACAGTGAATTAGCACCTGTCAAAAGTGTATAAAAAGCACCTATAGATTGTACTTCTTTGGATTTTGGTCTGTTTATAGCCTGACTGCTTGCAGCCAACTTCCTGTTTTTGTTTTCTGATGTGTCACAATAAAAGCCTCTGTGTTGCAGACGGCTTTGGTGAAAGTTGTTTCACCTCAACAGGCCCAAGTTCACATAAGTGGAGGTCCTGGAATGTGAACTCATACATTGTGGTTCAAAAGCCCATACACACAACCATAAAACTTCATTGCCTCTCTATGTCATGTGTGATATAATTTTTTTTTAATTTATTAAAATTTGTTGAGACTTGTTTTATGGATTGATAGATGATTTTGTAAAACTTTCAACTGCTAACCGAAAGGTTGGTAGTTCGAAACCACCAGTGGCTCCTCAGGAGAAAGATGTGGCAGTCTGCCTTCATAAAAATTTACAGCCTTGGAAACCTTATGGGGTTGCCACGAGTTGGAATCGATTTGACGGCAGTGGGTGACATAAAAATAGAAAGATAAATATTCTCTAGTTTTATGCACAGGGTTTTAATAAATCAGACCTGCTCATTGTGTTGATCAAATCTTCTTTATCTTTATTTTTCATTTCCTTGACCTATTGATAATGGAGAGAAATGTGTTGAAATCTCCCATTATAATAGTGGATATGCCAGTTTCTCTCTGTAGTCTACCGATTTTACTTTGGTTATATTTTAGGTTTTTTTATTAATTGCATACCGTCTTAAAATCATATACTTCTCGTGAATAGCAATAAACTCAGAGAGGAGGAGGAAAATTTATTAACTGACTCTTACTAAAGTGTGAAGGAATCTCCATTTGAACTTTCCAAGTATATTTATATTTTGAACCAAATAATGATTAATCTAAATAAATCTTTTACTTGTGAACTATTGTGAAACTGTAGGTGAAGTTACTCTTTAGTGGAGAAGCTTCCTGAACAGGTTAAATCTCACTACGGCTTTGATTTCAGAGGAAGCTGTCTTCATGCTCACAAAACTTGCCTCTGTCCAACCCAGTACACCTCCAAAGTCTATCCACTCTGATCCAGTCTACTGAAAGATGGGTATTTCTAATGTCCCTTCATAAACTTTAATTTTTTTCATTTTGCACTGAATCAAATAGGTGTCGTGACATCCAAAGCCTTTTACAACCTGACTCCGATTTCTGTCTTGAGTCTTCCTTCCCTACACTAACCCTTACGCCAACGTTATGCTGTAATTAAATTGCATTTTTGCGGTACCCTTTTCTCTTGATGTCCACGTGGTTCCCTCTGTTTGCAAGGCCGCCTTCTCCATCTCTATCTGTAAAATCCTACATTTTGTGTAGCTAATTTCAAATACTGACTATTAATGAAGCCCAAACCTTTCATCAAATGGGATCTTACTTCCACTATCCTGAAACTAGGTGTTTTCTTTAAGCTCTTAGAAAATTAACATCCTTCCCTTGTTTTTGTTAATTTCATATTTGTTTTACCTCCCTCTACTCCATTACAGTCTAAGCATTCTGAGTGCAAAGCCTATTTTACTTATTTCTCCATTGCCTCTAATACCTCAATAAATATTTTTTCAACTGGCTCATTACTTTTGGAAGACGGCCAAACTCTGGTGTAAATCTGATATTTGAAGGGAACCTTGTGAACTAGTGGAGAGTCTTACATATCTATAATCCATCTTCATTAAGTCTTTCACTTTCATTAGCTCTAGGAAACAAAAATTCTGCCATGTCAGAGTTCCTCCTCTTATAAAAGAACCCTTCAGGAGAGAGCTGTACTTCCTCAGGAAGAGTTGGGAGTTGTTTGTTTTTTACCTCAGCGGCTCACGGGTAAAATGTATATATGATGACTCCCTACTGAAATTCTGTAGTTCCTTGGTGGTGCAAATGTTTTAACACACTTGGCTACTAACTGAAAGGTTGGAGGTGCCAGTCCACCCAAAGGCACCGCATAAGAAAGTCCTAGCAATCTACTTTGGAAAAATTAGCCATTGAAAACTCTGTGGAGCACAGTTCTATGCTCACACACACGGGGTTACCATGCATCAGAACTGAGTCCATAGGCAACTGGCTCTTACTGAGATTCTAAAAAAAAAAAAACTTAAGGTAAGATAATTATTTCTAAATTTTATTATTTCGGGTTTGTTTCCTGTATATAATCAGCAGTTCATTTCATAGAGTGATTTTATGTCTCACCAAATACTTTCAGTGAGGAACATCTTAAATGAATCAGTCAACAATTGACAGAACTCATCATGTTATTTCTGTGTATGAGGTTTTTCATTCTAATAAAGTGGCAAAGTTGAAGCTCATCTACAGTGATTTAACCCGAAGTGGGTCTTCTAAGTAAATCAGGTTATAAAGTTGAGATAGTGTATATTTGTGTCTCAATATAATATTAATGATACAGTCACACAGGAAATAAATTTAAGGATCTGTATGATAATTAAAACAACTTTGAATTATTAGTAAAAATTAATCATCTTAATTTTCAAACATAGGGAAACAAAATAGAGACAGTAGCAAATTAAACAAAATAGCATTAAAACAGAAATGCACTGTAGTAGCATTAGTATTTTCATTCTGATTTGTTCCTGTGGGTCCTTCTTAATAAAACTCGTAAGAGAATGATAACTCTATTACATTTGGAAGCTATTGAAAGAGTATGACTTTTGATCCAACCAATGAGAAACAAATGCCATCTTTTAAGAACTTGGAGAGTTTGATCATGACATGACCAAGATTCAACATCTGTCAAAAGCTATTTAAGACCCCTGGCATTTATGGAAGACAGCCTGATAGTCATCAGGATGATACACACATCTGGTTTCCACATTCTTCATTTTTCAGAGTACCTGAAGGTTAGGCCTTGTGTTCCCCACAGGAAAGTTGTCACTGAGCTAGAGGTACTATTATGTATTATGAAATGATACACCAACTCAGTGCATTTCAGGAATACCAAAAAACCAAACCCACTGCTGTCGAGTCAATTCCAACTCATAGCAACCCTACAGGACAAACTAGAACTGCTCCATAGGGTTTCCAAGGAATGGCTGGTGGATTCAAACTGCCGACCTTTTTGTTAGCAGCCGAGCTCTTAAACACTGTGCCACCAGGGCTCCATTTCAGGAATAGGCAAACTTCAACAATACATAAACGTTTTCCAATGACTGATACTGATTTCTGTTGGGCATTCTTGCACCAGGACTAAGTTTGTTCCTTGAAGGAATAATGTGTTTCATTTGTGTAAATAATGACTTCATATAACTCCTTTTAATTCCCTTTTCTGCCATGTCTTCCGAGATGCCTACAGTAAATCTAATGTTCGCCACAGTAACAGTGAGTCGGTGTTTGATCTTCTAATTATACTTAACTCTTACTGTACAACTGGTTTACTATGAAGCATGAATGATCTCTTACCACTAACTCTGGTGTAAATTAAAAGAATCAAACCAGATCATAAATTTTAGCAAATGAGATTGAGAGCCTGAATGTTGGCATTTTACATAGAAAGCCAGCAGTTTTATGGTTTTTTGGTTGTTGTTTTACTGAATTCTGCTTTTCAGTCGATATATAATGGACTAGAATATATTTCTTGCTTTTGATTCATATCTGTCTTTATAATGATGATACATGGGCAGTATTTGTTTTTGTAATGTGAAAATTGGTATCAGTCTTTTCTTCCCCCTTTCATAAGAGGACTGATCTATTTCTACTCAAGTGAATCGACATTCTTACTTTGACTGCTTACTCAGCAGGGATAAACTCAAATAACGGAGGGAGTGGAAGAGGAAAGGAAGCAGAGAAAACATGAAGAGTAAAAGAAATACTTTGTTCAATATACCAAAACACAAGTAATGAGATCTCCTGTTCTTGGTACTAAAACATCTAAGCTAGGACTTAGGAGTTGGTTTTAGATAGAATTTGAGCAAATTATCATGAACCATTCAAAAGTTAAGAAGTCTATATCCACACATGTTAAATGATATTGGTTGGATATATATTTTATATACTTCTTTGACTGAAGGACATTTGCCTCCCCCACTTCAAAAAAAAAATAAGCAGGAAAATTTGGGAGTGCAATAATTCATTTCATGATGCATTAGAAGGAATACCTGCTGCCATCAAATCGATTCTGACTTATAGCGACCCCATAGGACAGAGTAGAACCGCCCTACAGGGTTTCACTGGCTTTTCAGAAATCTCAGGCCTTAGTCCCAGGTTTGCCATGAGATAGTTGTGTCTCTGACACAACAAAAAATGTCCCTAGTTTCTCTCTTTTCAAGGACGATGTCACTTTGAGGACTAAGGTGTGCCTAACCCATGTCATGGTATTTTCAATCACCTCATAAGCTGGATAATGAATAAGAAAGACTAACGTAGAATTGATGCCTTTGAATGATGGTGCTGGCGAAGAATATTGAATGTACTATGGACTTTCA
Source organism: Dugong dugon (assembly GCA_030035585.1). Classification (NCBI taxonomy): domain Eukaryota; kingdom Metazoa; phylum Chordata; class Mammalia; order Sirenia; family Dugongidae; genus Dugong; species Dugong dugon. The sequence goes on along the minus strand of CM057479.1, from coordinate 6,348,641 downwards.
GAAGAATGAACAAATCTGTCTTGGGAGAAGTACAGCCAGAATACCTTAGAAGCAAGGATGGTGGGACTTCATCTCACATTCTTTGGACATGTTATCAGGAGGGACTAGTCCCTGGAGAAGGACATCATGCTTGGGAAAGTAGAGGGTCAGCGAAAAAGAGGAAGATCGTCAACAAGATGGATTGATACAGTGGCTGCAACAATGGGCTCAAGCATAGCAATGATTGTGACGACGGTGCAGTGTTTCATTCTGTTGTACACAGAGTCACTGCAAGTCAGAACCGACTTGATGGCACCTAACAATAACACCACCACCACCAAAGGATCAAATGAGAAGTTACATGTTAAATCACTCTGAAACATGTAAAGCCACCAGAAAACAAGAAACTGGGAAACTGTACCAAACAGTGGTTTTCTAGTACTTTGTCAATAATTGTATATTCTTTATTAATTTGAATTGTATAAAAATACTACCATTTCAGTGTGTAGTTTATAAGACAGGAAACTCACTTTTATTTTATGCCTATTATGTGCCAAAGGTTACTTTGCACTTCCACATAAGTTACCTTGTGGAGCAAAATTACCACACAAGTTATCTATATGGAGCTATGAGAAAATCTCAAAATAATAGTAAATGAACAAGACTTTATGCTACACTGGTACAATTTTTGCAAAATACATAGCATTTTTTTTACTGAGACAATTATGCTCCAGGAGGTCAGACTGTTAAGTTCCATGTGTGTCTATTACTACTAAATCTCCAGCATCTATAGCATACTTCCTTGGGCAATGTAAACTCTCAATAAGTATCTGTTAACTGATCTGAGAATTAATTAATATTATTAGTCAGGAATAATTTTCAGATCAGAGGCACTGAGTGTCCTCTGGTATTTAACTTAATGTCTTGAATATTTAATTGAAGCTAGCGATAAGAATTACAAATGTTTAGCATATAAAAATATACGTGCTAAGCACTGGAGTGGAGATTCCACACACTTTATTTGATTTAATTATAACACTTGTCAATTTACAGGAAAAGGCTGCATCTGAGAATGAGGCAAACAATGAGAAAAGGAATATGAAGAGTATAAAGTCATCCATCTGGTAAAATATCTTTTCATCATGAGGAATGAAGTATGTAATAACATGCAAATATATATGTAATAGGCACGTGGGTTGTTATGTGAATCACTGCCATTTGTAATTTTATAACGAAATCTGTCAAAATAATATGAGAAATTACATAACAATTATTATAATTCCCAAAATCTGATCTATAGAATACTATTCCTGAGAGATGCTCTTTGGAAAATCCTCTCAAATGGACCAATAAACAACACTGTGATAATTTTATGCCACTTGGATCAACAATCAACAGCCATGGAAGCAGCAGTCAAGAAATCAAAGATATATCTCACTGGACAATCTGCTGCAAAAGACCTCTTTAAAATCTTAAAAACAAAGACCATGGCCTGACCCAAGCCATAAACAACCCACTGCTGCTGAGTCAATTCCGACTCATAGCGACCCTATGGTCTTCTCAGTTGCCTCATATGGAAGTGAAAGCTGGACAATAAAAAAGAAAAATAGAACAAGAATTGATGCATTTGAATTGTGGTGTTGATGAAGGATGTTGACTATACCATGGACTGCCAGAAGAATGATCAGTCTTAGAAGAAATCAACCAAAATGCTCCTTAGAAGCAAGGATGGCCAGACTTCAGCTTACATACTTTAACATGCCATCAGGTAAGACCAGTCACTAGCAAAGAACTTCATGTTTGGTAAAGCAGACCCACTGTCATCAAGACAATTCCAACTCATGGTGACCCCATGTGTTACAGAGTAGAACTGCTCCATAGGGTCTTCTTGGCTATAATCTTTAAGGAAGCAGATCACCAGGCCTTTATTTTGTGGCACCACTGGCTGAGTTTGAACCACCAACTTTTAGGCTAGCAGCCAATCGCAAACCACCTGCGCCACCCACAGACCTGGTAATGTAGACAGTCAATGAAAACAAGGAAAATCCTCAGTGAGACAGACTGACACAGCAGCCTTAACAATGGGCTCAAAGATGTCAAGAATCATGAAGACGGCACAGTGCCGGGCAATGTTCGTTCTATTATACATAAGGTCGCTATGAGTTGGAGCTCACTCAAGGGCACCTAACAGCAACATATTAAAACCCTGAGAAACCTTTTCAACTTTGTTAAACACATATTCATATTTTGGCAATTCTGAGTTTCCAGATGATTTCCTCTTAGTAAATTAAAAAGGAAAGAAACTGTCATACCAGAGAAAATGCTAACCTGTGTGAGAATTTACTGCTGAAGAAAATTTCAGAAGAATTTCTTAACCACGTTCACTTCCATGTAGAGAATAATCACTGTCTCACTGCATCTGAACTGCCAGGGCAGCGCAGAGTGATATAAATATAATGCGAATGGCATAGATGATATTAAATAGTCTCACAGACACATTAAAAATTAACAGTGAGATTAATTTTAATAATGCATTTTATTTAACCCAGCATATTCAAGATCTAATTTCAGCGTGTAATCAATGTAAAATTATTCTTAAAATATTTTACCACCTTTTTTCTTAGTATTATCTTCAAAATCTGGTATTTTACATACATAGCACATTTTAATTCATACACTAAATTTTCAAAGGTTAAAGTGAAATACAGACCTATTAAAACCACAATAAGATATGCTTAATGTTAAAATATTTTACAGTGCCTCAGTTTTAAATTACTTAAAATGTAATAAAATTTAAAAAATTCTTTCCTCAGTCTCGCTAATCCCACTGCAAGTGCTCAATAGCCACACGCAGCCAGTGGTTACCATATTGTACATCACAGCCCTAGAGGCTCAGCACTTCATCAAACAGAACATCCTGCACCAAGACAAGCAACTCACACAATGAGGTTTTCCACTGAGACTAAAAAATACAGTATCATCGTCCAGGCTGCAAAACACATGGGCTTGGGTCTTGCAGAAAGTAACCATGAAAACTGAACCTCTGAAGAAAGGGAAAAGTATGCAATCATTTGCCCACTGTTGAACTCATGCTAAATTGATCTGCATTACTATATTTAAAAACTCATTACAAATTATAATCCACTTAATTTTTTTACATCTAGTTCTATTTTAGAACAAAACTGGCTATTATGAGCTTTGTTCTGAAAGAAAGAAAGAGGAAAAAGAAAAGAAATAAAATTACTCTTTGTGATAAAACCCTAACCACTAATATATTATTGAGTTTCTTTTTAACATAAAAAAGAAAAGCAATAAACAAAACAAACCATAAATGATATTATAGTAATAGGTAACAATACCTTTAAGTAGATAGTAGCTTTCGGCAACATAATAATTGAGTTGCAGTTATTTATTTGGCAATTCTAGTAGAGAATAGCAGATTCTAAATTATTTTCTTCTTAAAGATTAGTATGGAAGTCTTTTACACTAAAATATCATAAAATAAAATATTAAAAAAATTAGAAAATAAACTCTTTGAAGGAACAGATTTTTTAAATTTATTTAGAAAGTTTAGAGAGATTGAATCTGAACTAGCTTTTTTTTTTTTTTTTATGTGTTCTATAAAGCACGCCAACAGCAAGACAACCAGCTGCAACAGAGAAAGCTACTTTGAATACTACATCCTAGGGCACTGCACTGGTGAGTCTGACAAACAGTAATCTTAATTTGGAAGCCTCTTGACTGAGTGATAAAACAGATCAGAAATTGATTAATCTCTTTGAACTACAAAGCTGAGTGGAATGTGCTATTAAGCATTCTAAAATGACAACGTCATTTCCTCCAGTGAAAAGTATACTTAGAAAAGAAAGCAGCTTTACAGTTAAATAATCTATTTCGTAGGCTTAGAAGGCTTCCGCTGGGTGACATGTCTTAACCTTTCTGAAGTGGGCAAATTATTATTGTAAGGCTCAGAGCAAAACAGTAGAGTAGGTACTAATAACATTTCACATGGCTTTGCCCAAGGTGAAGGTAAAGAGAAGTTGGATTTGTATGTTTTGGGAAATCTTTTCAAAACTCAAGACAATGGGAAACTGACCTTGAAGAATAGCATTGTGTTTTTTAAAGAATCAGAGAATACTGTTGACGTAAAACAATTACAGCTAAATGATGCCAAAACAAGTGTCTTTGGACGAAACAAGAGGAACTCACTGGCCCCACTATTTTCCTTACAAATTTTTATTAATTTATCAATTACAAAGTTAGATCAACTCATACCATACATGCACAGTTCACTGAACTGTAATAAGTAGTTATTGTTTAATACAGTCCTAATCAACGTTAACGGAATTTTCCACTGCAAATATCATCTGCTGAGTGGTACTGAATATGTGCCAACCGAAACTCGTTAAGACATTACCTTGTAAAATATTTATGTCTCAAATGCTAAATCATGATGAGGGACGTGATGGAAAAATTCATAGGTATTATACTCTATGAGGGACTGCCCACCTCGAAAACCAAGAAAACCAAACCCACTGATGTCCAGTCAATTCCAACTCATAGTGACCCCATATGGTTTCCAAGGCTGTAAATCTCTACAGAAGCAGACTGCCACATCTTTCTTCCACAGAGTTGCTGGTGGTTTCGAACCACCGACCTTCAGTTAGCAGTCAATGGCTTTAATTACTGCACCACCAGAGCCCACCTCAAGCAATTTAGAAAAGACCCAAATTTAATCCATGTTATATTGCTAAATATTAGCAATATATATATATGTATATATATATATTTGTTTATATATATGTATGTATATATAATTTAAAATATTATATATAATTTAAAATAATATATGTAACTTAAAATAATATAAAAAATCAATGTAACCAGTGTTTAGAATTTTACTTCTGCTTATAACAAAAACTTAATACTTAAAATTTTACAAAGTATATTTGCTTTTAAAATTTATTCGATATCAAAATTAAAAACACACATACACACACACTACTATACGTAGTAGGCCAGTGGTCGTTCAGTGGCATAATTCTCACCTTCTCTCTGGGAGATCAGGGTTCAATGCATCTCAGGGCAGAGGCTTGTGTGTTGCTGTGATGCTGAACAGTATCATTGGAGCTTCCAGACTAAGACTAACTAGGAAGAAAGGCCCAGTGATCTACTTCCAAACATCAGCCAGTGAAAACCCTATGGATCACAACTGTCCAATCCCATTGTGCATAGGGTTGCCATGAGTCAGGGGCCGATTGGACGGCAGCTAACAACAACAGTATATATAGAAATGGTTTTATCATTTGATATACAAATGATTAAAAAATGATATCATTTGATATACAAAAACATTACATTATGGAGAAATTCAGGGATCTAAAGTCAAGTCAGATGTCTTGAGTAACAGTCCAAATGCCTTACCCACTACACAAATTACCCAACACTCTCTTTTTCCCTACTTCCAACACAGATTGTCGATACATTGATTTTCTCATGGATTTTCACCATGGCACGTATTATCCAACATTTAGACTTTAGCCATAACATAAATATTATGGTTTAATAAGATGAAGACATTCTTTTCTGAGAGTCATAGTTGCTTTTTAAATATCAATCTGTTTATGTTCTAAACCTTTTCAAAACGATTATAGATGTCTAATGATTTGTTCAATATTTCACTCATCATCTTTTAAATAAAGGGTCAGCACAAGAAAAAGAAAAACTTTAACTGAATTATTCTATCGTTAGACATTAGACAATTGGCAAAGGTCAGCACATATATAAATGTGTTTGTGCTTTTCAAATACTGAATCTAACAATATCATCATATGTACAAAATGGGATAGAAAAGTAACCATGGTTTGATCATTTTCCCTCTAATTGTAACATGATAAAATTCCAAGTGGAATGTTGTTATAAATTTTGTGGTTCTCAACGTAGACATTTATGAAAGTATATGCACTATTTTTAAAAAACAGGATTATGGATGTCTTGCATTAAACAAGTCTGGATAAAGAGGAAGAAAAGAAATATCACCTGCTATGTTCTGTAATGCTCCTTCTGGGCTTCGGTCTCTCTTTGGCTATTATCCTTTCTCTTTAGATATTTGTCTTCTCATACAAGAAACATTTCTAGTATCTTGACACATTTCTGGCTTCTTCAAGTCGTTACTGTTTATAGCCATCTTTCTCATTTTTAACTGGTTAATGCTCATAGACTGTTTTCCTCATGTTGGAAAAGGGCCTCAATCCATTCAGATATTCTGAGATTACCAATGAATGTTAGCCACTGGGTCTTACTCACCCCAAATTAGCTGTTGAATTTCTTGGCAGCAAAATCATAAACCTTCTTGGTCATGATAAAAAGCAATGCAACCATTTTTTAAAAAAAATATTGAACAGATCACAAAGAAATTCAAAACTGTTTTTGCCAAAACTTCAACCCTGGGAGAATTTTTCATTAAGTCCATAAAACTGATTCAATTTTTATTTATGTCAGGGCAAAAGAAATCTGACATACTATTAATATACAATTTCAGCTCTGGGCTCAGTTTTCTATAATTTCCCTGCTCGATTTTTCAAAAGCCTGAAGATGTGAAAAGCAAACTTTACAGGTACATGTATATATACATATATCTCTCATCTTTTTTTTTTTTTTTTTGTTTTAAATTCTCAACAGTGTGCAACGCTGGACCAAACCCAACAAAATAAACTTGAATAGTGATAAATATAAAGTGCTGCCTTTAGGTTCAAAAAGTTAACTGCACAAATAAAGAGGTGGTTTGGCAGGGCTAAGAGTATTGCGTTTAATCCTGACTTACCATTTTAAAAAGAGGCATTGACTAAACAGAGGTTACATAGGAGAGCTCTCTCAAAATGCTGGTTGGTTGACCACAAAGAGGTATCTTTCTTATCCATAAAAAAAATGAGAAGACGTGGAGCCAATATGGCGCTATAGACACAAGTACCACACCATCCCTCCACAGCAAAGACCCGAAAAACTAAGTAAAATAAAGACAAACGTCAATCCTGGCACCCTAAGCATCAAATGAAGGGATAAAGAACTCAACCAAGCACCAAATGGAATAAGAAACTGATAGAGAATAGAGAACGAGGAGAGTTACAGCAGAGGTCTTCTATCAGCTAATGCAGCACGGATCCACCATCTTGGACTCCTGACAGAGATCGGTGGACAGGGAGTACAGGAAAGCAGATTCACGGAGTTCCCAAAGGCGACAGAGCACCCTGTAACCAGGGAGACACGCTTGCTCACCCCCTTCCCTGCCTCCCCTGTTTGGCCTTAGCTGCTTCCCAGCTGACGTATTTGCAGCTTCCTGGCTGGCCAATCTGCTGCTTCCCAGCAGGCCACAACCGCAGCATGGGAGGTGCCAGTTCTGTACCGCTCGGATTCACCCCACCCACATCAGCTGGCTTCTGCACTGCCATTTCTTTGTTGCTGGTGTTGCTTTTTTCAGCCTCATTTGGTTTCTTCCTTACCTCTCACCTCCTTCCCCTTCTTTCTCTCAAACACCTGGCTCCATGTGCCATCTTTGCTTCTTCTTGACAGGCTGTGAGGTACCACTTGGCTGGGGAACTGCTACCCAGGTCTGAGCCGCCATGCTGGTGGGATCCCTGGGGGCTTTTTTTTTCCTTTTTGTTTCTCATCATCTCTTGGTTTCTCAACTCTCCACTCCAACGGCAGGCTTCCTCAGCACCTTTTCTTTTTATTGCCCCTATTTATTTCTCCTCTCTCTCCTTTCCCATACCCAACCTAGCTCCACACATCACAACCTCCCCCTCCCGCTCCCTCCTGCCTATCTGCAGCATTTACTGAACACCGCACTCCCGAGCAGCACAGGCATGGCCTGCCAGAACCTGCCCTGCACTGACCCTCAGCTCACCTTCTTGGTCCCAGTCCATGCCACAAATAACCCATCCCAGCTCCTCCCCTTCAGCTGGACCTGCCCTGCTGCACCATAGTGAAGCAACTGGCCCTGCTCATTGAACAAGGTCATGAGAAATATCATGTCCACAGATAAGCAAACAACAAAGAATGCACAGCCCACCTGCTCAGACATAACCAAATAAAACAAAAAAGCAGAACGAAACAAACAAATCTACAATCACTAAACGAAGAAAATAACTACTGAATATCCTGAAGACAGCAGACAGTATCAAAACATATTAAAAAGCCGGACAGGATGGTTCCAGTAGGCATCCAAAATAAAACACCAGATGACTTTCCAGCAGAAGAAAAGGCACTAGAATTACCTAATAGGGAATTCAAATATCTAATATTCAGAGCTATCCAAGAGTTGAAGGAAAAAGCAGACAAAAATGAGGAAAAAATAGACAAATTCATGGAAAAGGCAGACAAATTCATGGAAAATACAGACAAAAGAATGGAATAATTCAGGAAAATAATACAGGAACAAAATGCCAAAATAAATTCATAGCTAAAAATCATACAAAAACAGCGATTAGAAATCTAAAAGATAACAAGATTTCAGAAATGGACAGTGTCATAGAAGGGCTGTGGAGCAGGTCTGAAACGACTGAAGACAGGATCAGCAAAACTGAAGACAAGCACTTGGATACAACTTTGACGAAAAATAACAAAAAAGAAAAATGAAGAAACCTTGAGAATTATGTGGGAAATAATAAAAAGCAAAAATTTTCAAGTGATTAGAGTTCCAGAACAGAAGAAGAAAACGGAAAACAAAGAGAGGATCATTGAAGAATTGCTGACAGAAAACTTCCCTAATATCATGACAGATGAAAAGCTGATCATCTAAGAAGCTCAGCAAACCCCACATAGGATAGACCACTAAAGAAAATCACCAAGGAATATCATAATCACACTAGCTAAAACCAAAGATGAAGAAAAAATCCTGAGAACAGCTTGAGAAAAACAAAAACTCACATACAGAGGGGGAAAAAATAAGACTAAGTTCTCATTATTTGGCAGAAACCATGCAGGCAAGAAAGCAATGGGATGACATATACAAAACCTTGAAAGAAAAAAAATTGCCAGCCAAGAATAACATACCCTGCAAAATTCTTGTTCAAATATGATGGTGAAATTAAGACATTTCCAGATAAACAGAAATTAAGGGACTATGTAAAAACCAAACCACACTTAAAGGGAGTCTTTTAGTTTGAGAACAAACATCAGATGACAGCTGAATCTAGGACGCAAGATCACACTAGCCAGATATTAACCTAGGAAATGAACTTTCAAGGACTATTCAAAATCAAGAGATTTGCAACAGGGAACCAGAGAGGTTAATGTGCAAATGGCAACAACATCAGCACAATAAAAGAGGGAATAAACTGTGTAAGTATAAAACTTTCTAATGGAGAGGAAGGCAAGGTGATACCAAGTAATAATAGACTGATTCAAACTTAGGAAGATAAGGGTAAATTTCAAGATAACCAGAATCTACTCATCAAAATAAAGAAGAAAAACATAAAGCTTCAGAAAAAAAAAAATCTACAAAAAAAAAAAGAAATTTAAACAAAAATCCACAAACAGAAGGAACTCAGCACAAGAGAGTAAGAGGAACAAAGAAATCATCAGCACCATAAAAAAAGAAAAACCCTACAAGATGACAGCAATAAACTCACACCTATCAATAATTACAATGAACGTAAACGGCCTAAATGCACCCATAAAGAGACAGAGAGTGACAGAATGGATAAAAAAACAGGATCCATCAATATATTGTCTACAAGAGACACATCTTAAAAACAAAGACATAAATTTATTAAAATTCAAAGGATGGAAAAAATATATCAAGCAAACAGCTACTGAAAAAGAGCAGGAGTGGCAAAACTAATCTCAGATAAAACACACTTTTAAAAAAAATTCACCATAAAAGACAAAGAAGGGCACTATATCATGATTACAGGGACAATTCATCATGAAGACATAACCATAATAAATATCTACACACCCAATGACAGGGCTCCAAAATACATAAAACAAACTAACAGCACTGAAAACAGAAATTAACGGTTCCACTATAATAGTAGAAGACCTCAACGCACCACTCTCCGTAAAAGACAGAACATCTGGAAAGAAACTCAGAAACGATAGAGAAGATCTAAAGACCACAATCAGCCAACATGGACTCACAGACTTATATAGAACACTCCACCCAAAAGCTGCAAATACACATTCTTTTCCAACGCACATGGAACATTCTCCAGAATAGACCACGTCATAGGCCACAAAGCAACCCTCAATAACATCCAAAACATTGAGGTAATATGAAGTATCTTCTCTGACCACAACGCCATCAAAATAGAAACTAACATCAGGAAGAGCAAGGAAAAAAAATCGATTCCATGGAAACTAAATAACACCCTGCTTAAAAACCACTGGGTAATAGAAGAAATCAAAGATGGAATCAAAAAATTCCTAGAATCAAATGAGAATGAAAACACAACATACCAAAACCTTTGGGACACAGCAAAGGCAGTGCTCAGGGATCAATTTATAGCAATAGATGCACACATCAAAAAAGAAAAAGGGACAAAATCAAAACATTAGCTACACAACTTGAACAAATAGACAACAGCAAAAGAAGCCTACAGCCACCAGAAGAAAGGAAATAATAAAGCTCAGAGAAGAAATAAATGAAATAGAGAATAGAAAAACAATACAAAGAATCAACAAAACCAAAAGTTGGTTCTTTGAAAGAATCAACAAAATCGACAAACCACTAGCCACACTGACAAAAGAAAAACAGGAGAGGATGCAAATAACCCAAATAAGAAATGAAGTGAGGGACATTACAACAGACCCAACTGAAATAAAAAGGATCATAACAGAGTATTATGAAAAACTATACTCCAACAAATTTGAAAATCTAGAGGAAATGGACAAACGTCTAGAAACACACTACCTACTGAAAATATCACAAATTATGTGGAAAATCTGAACAGACCAATAACAAGAGAAGAGATTGAAAAAGTAATTTAAAAAACTCCTAACAAAAAAAAGCCTGGCCCAGATGGCTTCATTGGAGAATTCTACCAAACATTCAGAGAAGAGCTTACACCAGTATTACTCAAACTATTTCAGAACATAGAAAAGGAAGGAGTACTTTCAAATTCATTCTATGAAGCCAGCATAACCCTGATACTAAAACCAGGCAAAGATACCACAAAAACAGAAAATTACATACCGATATCTCCAGTGAGTATAGATGCAAAAATCCTCAACAAAATTATCGCCAATAGAATTCAGCATCATATCAATAAAAAATACACCATGCCCAAGTAGGATTCATACCAGGTATGCAAGGATGGTTCATTTGAAAATCAATCAACGTCATCCACCACATAAATAAAAGAATCACATGATCATCTCAATGAATGCAGAAAAGGCATTTGACAAAGTCCAACACCCACTCCTGACAAAAACTCTCAATAAAATAGGTAAAGAAGGGAAATTCCTCAACATAAAGGGCATCTATATAAAACCAACGGCCAACATCATTCTTAATGGAGAGAGGCTGAAAACATTCCCCTTGAAAACAGGAACAAGACAAGGATGCCCTTTATCACCACTCCTATTTAAGGTTGTGCTGGAAGTTCTAGCTAGAGCAATAAGGCAAGAAAAAGAAATAAAGGGCATCCAAATTGGTAATGAAGAAATAAAATTGTCCCCATTTGCAGATAATATGATACTATATATAGAAAACCCAAAAGACCCCATGAGAAAACTACTAGAACTAATAGAAAGGTTCAGCAGCGTAGCAGGATACAAGATAAACATACAAAAATCCACTGGCTTACTATACACCAATAAAGAGATAGAAGAAAAGGAAATCAGCAAAACAATACCGTTTATAATAGCCCCTAAAAAAAGAAAAACTTAAGAATAAATCTAACCAAGGATGTAAAAGACCTATACAAAGAAAACTAAAAAACACTACTGCAAGAAACCAAAAGCAATCTACATAAATGGAAAAACATACCATGCTCATGGATAGGAAGAGTTAACATTGTGAAAATGACAATTCTAACCAAAGCACTCTACAAATAGAATGCAATCCCAATGCAAATACCAACAACATTTTTTTAAAAGAAATGGAAAAAAAATCATTAACTTTATATGGAAAGGGAAGAAGCCCCAGAGAAATAAAGCATTACTGAAGAAGAATAAAGTAGGACGACTCGCACTACCTGACCCAGAACCTATGATACAGCTACAGTAGTTAAATCAGCCTGGTACTGGTACAATGGCAGATATATAGACAAATGGATCAGAATCACGAACCCAGATGTAAATCTTTCCACCTACAGTCACCTGATCTTCGACAAGGGCCCAAATTCCATTAAATGGGGAAAAAACAGTCTTTTTAACAAATGGTGCTGGCAAAACTGGATGTCCATCAGCAAAAAAATGAAACAGGACCCATACCTCACACCATATACAAAAACTAACTCAAAATGGATCAAAGACCTAAATATAAAACCAAAAACTATAAAAATCATGGAACAAAAAGTAGGATCAACGCTGGAGATCCTAATACACAGCATTAATGGGATACAAACCATAACTAACAACATACAAACTCCAGAAGATAAGCTAGATAACTGGGATCTTCTAAAAATTAAACATTTATGCTCATCAAAAGACTTCACCAAAACAGTAAAAAGAGAACCTACAGACTGGGAAAAAAATTTTGGCTATTACAAATACGACAAAGGTTTCATCTCTAAAATCTACAGGAAAATCCAACACCTCTACAACAAAAAGACAAATAATCCAATAAAAAAATGGGCAAAGGAAATGAAAAGACACTTCACCAGAGAAGACATTCAAGCAGCTAACAGACACTTGACGAAATGCTCGTGATCACTAGTCATTAGAGAAATGCAAATCAAAACCTCAATGAGATATCATCTCACCCCAGCGTTACTGGCATGAATCAAAAAAACAGAAAATAACCAATGTCGGAGAGGCTGTGGGGGAGACTGGAACTCTTATGCACTGCTGGTGGGAATGTAACATGGTACAACCAGTTTGGAAAATGATATGGCACTTCCTTAGAAAGCTATAAGTAGAAATACCATATGATCCAGCAATCCCACTCCTAGGAATATATCCTAGAGAAATAAGAGCCATCACATGAATAGACATATGCACACCCATGTTCACTACAGCATTGTTCACAATAGCAAAAATATGGAAACAACTTAGATGCCCATCAACAGATGAATGGATAAACAAACTATGGTATATACACACAATGGAGTACCACGCAATGATAAAGAACAACGATGAATCTGCAAAGCCTCTCACAACATGAATGAATCTGAGTGAAATAAGTCAATCACAAAAGGACAAATATTGTTTGAGACCACTATTATAAGAAAAAATGAGATAAAAAAATAACTCCTTTTCATCTATTCTGGATTTTTTCTTAAAGAAGGTAACTGTGATAGTCAAAGTCTTCTGGTAAATTAATATGTAGTAGCAATCCTATGGTGCCTTGATGACGCAGTGGTTAAGAGCTCAGCTATTAACCAAAAGGTTGACAGTTTGAATCCACCAGCTGTTTGAAGCCCTAGGGGGCAGTTCTACTCTGTCATAAGGGGTTGCTACGAGTTGGAATCAACTCAATGGCACAAGACAACAACAAAAGTTATCTTGTGTATCTCCTTTAGTCATTGTTTAATATAATTCTAAATCTCAGCTCTAAAATATTTCATAGAGATGAAACATAAAAGTCTAAAGTATGAAATGCATTATATATTTTGACTTCATAATATAGACACGGTATCTAGTTGTTTATGAGAGCACTAGGGCTATAAAAATATCACAGTAGTTATTACCATTTGGGCGCTAACACTCAAGAGACAGACCTTTTCAATAATCTCTAGAGTAAGTAAACTTCCTACACCAAAAAGAAAACGAAAATGCCCTTAAAACAACAAAAGACATTTATTTTCCTTCTTGCCAGAGTATCCTGCTTTGGGTCCAGTTTAGACCTTAGAACCCACCTCAAGGACTCACTGTGACCCTTTTGTCTTGTAAATAAAATGTAAAATTTTAGTTTAGCATTTAACACTTGTAGGATCTAGCTTCAAACTCTTTCTAGCCTCTCTCTACCATTACTGTCTTATCATGCTCACAATTTTCATCGAATGAACTGTTCCCTGCCCATGTTTTATAATTTTTGGTTCTTCTGTCTTTGTTCACATTGTTGATACCAGTCAAAATGCTCCTTTTTTCCCCCCACTAGTGCAAGTGTCAAGTATCTTTCAAAGCTCAGTTAAATGCCATTTATTAAAAAATGTCGTCTTGATTACCCCATCCAAAGGCAATCAGCACCCCTCTTGTTGCATTTTCATACTGAAGTTATTTCTGTTCAATTTATTTTGCATACTAGATTATAAGTGCCTAGAAGGCAAGAAATGTCCCCTATTTCTCTCTGTAACTGCCACAGTTACTACAATGAACATATGTTGGAAGATAAAAGATTATAACTGCTCAAAATCAATTCTAAATGCGCCTGTGTGCACAAAATTAATTCCAAATGTGCCTGTGTGCACACATATGCACACATATACATACATAATCTACTGCAGACTCAGAGATGGCCCCAAGTGTCAGTTTGTAGTGTTTGTCTCGGAATGCAGAACCTTCTTGAGAAGGAGGGCCAGGAGCCCTGATCCTTAAAGAACAATGGAAATCAAATCCAGCAACCTCATTTGATCAAAATGTTTTATTTACATATAAGTCTATGTCCTACATATTTCTGTATAAAATACAGATGTTATAATAAAGGATATACAGGTCCCTAAAAAGAAAGAACCTACTTCCAATGACATACAGGCCAGTGATACACATGGAATGAGCCCAGGTGGTACAATGGTTAAGCGTTCGGCTGCTAATGGAAAAGTCGGCAGTTTCTCCGCAGGAGAAAGATGTGGCAGTCTGCTTCCATGAGGATTATAACCTTGGAGACTCTATGGGGGCCAGCTGTACTCTGTCCTATAGGGTCACTAGGAGTTGGAAATGACTTGATGGAAACGGGTTTGGTTTTTGATATGCACGTGGTATCTGATGGAATCTTTCTTTTTAGGTTACTAAAAACATTGTTTCTAGTATTTCTTACTCATATTTTGCTTATGACACCTGAAAACAATCTCCATCTGCCAAGTAGAAGCTAGAGGAGAAGACCTTTTAAAGTTAAAATAGTATATAATTTTTTTCTAGGGGCTGTATCAACCCCAATAAAGCTTCTAGGAAAAGACAACAAGTTTTCAAAACCAAATACTAACTCAAGTCTAGACGGTGTTCATTTTCTAGGGATTTTGAACAATGCTCAAAATTCAATGTGCATATAAGACTTTGCAGGGCGGGGGTGGGGGGGATGTCTGTTAAAATTCAGACTTCGATTCAGTAGCTTACAGTGGCCCCTGAATTCTGTATTTTTAGCAAGTTCCTTGGTGGTGCAATGCTGCTGGTCCACAGACCACACTCTGAAGACCAAGACTAGACCATAGACTACTGTTTGAATCATTTATAACCAAATATTAAAGAGATTTAATGTGAACACATATAAACTGTAATTACATATAAAACATACATATTTAAATCTTGATGGAGGTTCTACATTTTAACATAAAGTAAAACAAATAGTCCAGGCAGGCCAGACACAAGTTTTGCATCCTTACAACTGTCATTTATAAAATTTTATCTGTTATTAAACATGCACGCTTAACTATATTCAGCACCTCGAGGGATTTGTTACCATTCAAATTATTCCTCGTGGCCCACAAACCATGAATATCAATTTTCACAGGTAGTCATGGGTCACAGGCAGTCGTAAGGGAGCACAAGGAAAGAGGGTGTGTCATCAATGAAGACAACAATTAACCCTCAGAACAAAGGTTCCCACTTTCTATTTCACACAATAAATAAGGACAGAAGCCTTACTACATTCCAAAATTAATTGTTTGGTGAAACACAAAGGTTTTAAGATCTGATTTTGTTGTAACAACATTAGATATACTTGTCACACAAATCTTAACAATCTCATGAAACTTTGATGCATTATCCTCATACCAAACCAAACCAAATCCGTTGCCTTTGAGTCGATCCCTACTCATAGCGATCCTATAGGACAGAGTAGAACTGCCTCACAGGGTTTCGAAGGAGTGGCTGGTAGACTCAAACTGCAAGCTTTCTGGTTAGCAGCTGAGCTCTTAACCACTGAGCCACGAGTGCTCCAGTGAGAAGTGAGAGATATATAAATATACAGGCTCCAACTCTAAAATAATTTAAGAAATACAAGTTCTAGCTCTTATTTGGTCCCTAGCTCTTCTTTACATCAGCAAGTCACTGTGGCCCTTTGTAAAACGGAAACTGTGATATTCTACCCTTTCTCTCAAGATCAGCTGTGAAATAAAAATGACGTGAGACATGTCAATGTGCTTTCATGTAATAAGCATTATTCAATTGCAAGGCATTTTTACTCACAATTCTAGCAAAATATTACCACCCAGTTACAGGATTTTTTTTTTCTTCTTCTTAAATTTATGCTATTCTTCTACAACTTGTAACAGGTACAACTCATTTTCTTAGTGTTCATTGCAATGTGTTCCTGACCTAATTCTTTCTCACTGGTTTTTGCCTCTGACTTTCTCTAATTAAAGAGGAAGAGAGAGAAGAAAGGAACTAACATTTGTTGAAAGACTACCTCTTATAAGCACTAAGACTCTTGACATATGTACTCTAAGATAACAGTGCCTGTCATTTATTGAGTTCTCATTACATATCAGGCACCGTGCTAAGCATTCTACATAGCTTAGAACACTTAATCGTCATCATTCATCTTTGAAACAGTTGTAACTACTCTTATTATAAGTAAGGAAATGGGGTCTCCACACATTAAGCAATAATATTTCAGAAAATTAATTTTAGATTCAAGGGACGCAGTGGTTAAGAGCTTGGCTGCTAACCAAAACGTCAGCAGTTCAAATCTACCAGCCACTCCTTGGAAACCCTATAGGGCAGTTCTACTCTGTCCTATAGGGTCGCTATGAGTTGGAATTGACTCGACAGCAAGGAGTTTGGTTACTTAAATTCAAATGATGGGTCTATTTCTTATAAGCTGTGCAACCTTGGATCTTTAAAGTGATTTTTAACTCCTCCGTCCTCTTTACTCTTCTGACAATGGGTGTATTCCAAGCACCTACTTCAGAGAGTTATTACGAAGATTAAATTAATTAACATAAGTGTTAAGGAAAATGCCTAGTACTAATAAGTGCTCTGTAAACGCCAGCAGTTGGTGATGTTAGAACTACGATTATTATAATTGTGTGTATTGATATTATTGTCATCATCATCTCGATTTGTCCAAGGGCACACAACTAGTAGGTACCAAATAAGACTCGCATCTAGGTATTTTAAGTACTGACCCATTTATTCAGTCAACAAGCATTTATTTAGTGAGTGTTATGATGCCATGAATAAAATGATGAGGAAGACAGAATATTATTTATATAGCTTTTTTTGTTTGTTTCGAAGAGCTCACATTCTATCAGGAAAGACAAACAAATAAATAAAAGCTAATTTTCAAGATAGCTGGATGCAAGGTGCTATCCAGGAGCACATAGTGGGTGTGTATCTCCCACTCGAGAAGAGTCTTTAAAGTCTCCTTTAAACCAAAATAGTTACAGAATTTCTACTTCTGGACATCAGTCCTTGAGGATGCTGCAAAAAAAAATCAATAAGCATATCTGTTTTGATACTTTCTGTTTTTCCTAATGGGCCTCTAATTTTAAAGTAAGAAAAATAAATGTATAGATTTCCTGGCATTCAGCAAATCACTTCAAACTATTCTATATATTTTATGAAATCTTCTAAATAGAAATGAGAAAATCAATATCTGCACAAATAAGGATATCCACTCTTCTACCTCCTCCTCTCTTCCCCCAAGAATTAGTCACCAATCAGACCTCAGTGGATAAAAATAGTGACTCCAGTCAATTAAATATCCCTCCATGTCATCCTCCATATAACGTCCACTTACTGCCTTAAAATAGTTACTTAGTTGTCCTATTATTATTTTTTTCAGACTAAATAACCGGTTCTCAAATTACAGACTTTTAGAACATCTGCGATCTATACTGAAGTGCTCCACTACTAAAATTTTAAAAAATGGCAGGCTTTCCCAGTTCGCTGGGAAATAAATAGTAGATAAGATTGTTTCAATGTTAAGCTTCTTTCAAAAATATTTCTTAAAGCTTTGGGGCCTGTTTCTGCTTTTCTAAAACAAGCAACTTTAATTAATAAGCAACAAATAAACATTAATGGAAAACAGAAATAGCTGATGATTTCTGTCATTGGGTCGTATGTTTGAAGTTACAATGACATATGCAGAAATATAGTACACACATTCTACTACTAACACATTTACTATTTTGTATCATTGCATTAACATATCACTATCACACAATATTATATAAAAAAAACACATGACTTGCAGGTACTGAACCATCTAGGCACAATTTCCAACCACTGACTTATCATAAGCTGTCCCACCCTGCTTGTTCCTTACCCTTAAGTATGCTGCTCACCATTTTCTCCCCCGTTGTTTTGTCTGTATGTTTAAGATCATTTTAAAAATCTTGGTGATTCGATCATCTTAGTTGAGTCCTCAAGCCTTTGTGACCCATGACATCGGGGAGAGTCTACCAGGAAGTGTATGTAGGGACACCATAACATTAAGGAAATTTCCCTACTGTGGTCCTGTTGTTTTATTTTCCCATTTCTTTAAGATACGGGTAGAAATATCATGGAAATTCATCATGTTATGAGAGAAAATAGACATTCTAGACACCGCAACACCATTAGGCCAAGGTTCCTTACTTGTTTCAAAATTAGATAGATCATATATATTGAGACTTTGACGTCAATATCTGGTAAAGCATTCTGATGAAGGGACTTTCTGTTTCATCTAAACCAAACTTGTTACCTCAAGTCGATTCCGACTCATGGAGATCCTGCGATTCCGACTCATGGAGATCCTGCAGGACAGAGTAGAACCCCCAATAGGGTTTCCAAGGAGCAGCTGGTGGATTCAAACTGCCGACCTTTTGTGTAGCAGCTGAGCTCTTAACCACTGTGCCACCAGGGCCCCGCTGCCTCATCTAGGTGATGATAAGGTAAGAAAAATCAACAAAGGGTAAATCCAAGCCCATCTGACTTCTTAAAACTGTTGTTGTTAGGTGCCATGGAATCAATTTCAACTCATAGCAACCCCATGTGTCAGAGTAGAACTGCCTCAGAGGGCTTCTTAGGCTGTAATCTTTACAGGAGCAAATTGCCAGGTCTTTCTTCTGTGAAGCCACTAGGTAGGTTTGAACCACCAACTTTTCCGTTAGCAGCCAAGCACTTAACCATTGTGCCACCAGGACTCCTCTTTCTTAAAACTAGCACCTAAAAATTACTCTTACTACATCAAAATGTCCGTTGAATGTTGTCAAACGTGAACATCAGGGCTAATGTTGAGACGTCTCTTACTAGCGATTATTTTAGTGGAGTTCACAATTTTTCAAGTAAGATTTTCTCTGTGCTTAGGTCACTATATGATCTCAAGTCAAGTCCTCTAGAGGGCTGCATTCGGTTATTTTCCAGTCATTGGCCTAAAAGAACCAATGTAGATTATAAACTGATGTATCTTACAGCTTGAGAATAGCTTATGCATAAAGGACATCCAGTTCCATCTTTTTCAAGTCAGTGCAAATTACTCATACTTGATAAGCACTCTCTAAAACAAGAGCTGTTCCTCACCCACTGATAGAGTTGTCTACTAGATATATTTGTCACTTCTCTGAATGAGAGCTACAACTGAATGGGAAGAGAATATGCTGTGAGGATTAGAATATCCCAGAGGTCCCCGCACCACACGCACAAGCAGCTCAGTAGCGGAGACACTGAAACCTCACAACTTTCTTCATTTTTCAGCTTTGTTGTGTTAATTGCAATTTACAGATTTTCACTGCACCACAAATGTTCAACAAGCCATAAATACCCATTTCCAAAGAGCTGGAGATCATCAGAATCTGTTGTGATTAAATCCAGTCCAATGGCGTTTCTAATTTCCTCTTTGAAATATTTAGCCAACAACAAAACTCCAAGGCTCTGTGTTAGATTCATGTGGATGGGGCAGATATAGTTTGGGTACACAAGTAACAACGTACTGAAGTGCTATCTCATCTTCATTATCCAGTCATTTTAGCTGATCACAGAAACTTGAAGCCTGCTAATATAACATTTACCAATTTAGTTCTAATTATATGTGTGTATATACATACAAATATGTATATAGTCATTGCTGTTGAGTTGTAATATAACGTTTACCAATTTAGTTCTAATTATATGTGTGTATATATATATACAAATATGTATATACTCATTGCTGTTGAGTTGATTCTGACTCAGAGCGATCCTAGAGGACAGAGTAGAACTACCACCATAGGGTTTCCAAGGCTGTAATCTTTACGGAAGCACACTGCCACGTCTTTCTCCCACGGAACAGCTAGTGAGTTTGAACCACCAAATTTTCAGTTAGCTTCCAAGCTTAACCACTGCGCCACCAGGGCTCCTTTATATATGTATATGTATAATATTTAAAGATAGATTTAAAAATAAAATTGAGTGTTCATCTATCATGGGACCATTTAGTAATTAGGATGCCTGCCTACCCACCCACTCTTTATAATAAATAAAGACTGAAACCCACGGGCATCATTTATAAAACCTTGTCTCACAGCAGAGTCCTGGACTATTGTTTTAGTTTATTTAAGCCTACTAAACTAATAAATATTACCTAGATTATGGTGGGTTTTAAAAGGAGTGAAGTATTTATTTTAAAAGGCATGAAGAATGAGAGTACTTCCTGTTAAACTTTTATAAATATTTGAGGGGCATATTACATCTATGACAAATCATATCCTTTAGGGTCTAATCAACTAGCTGCTTTAAATTCCTCTTTATCTAGGTCACATTGCTCTCTTTTTTAAAAATAGCTGTATTTTGGCTGTCTTGTTTCCTTTGCCCGTTGTAAAAATAAAAAGCATAGAGAAGAGAAAGATGATCCACAATCACTGCATCAGAAACAACCAACCACATGTACGTGCAATGCCCAGCCTTCATATCAAGCTAAGACGTGAATGTCAGTATAGGTGTAGGTGCAGCTAGAATGAGGCCTACAGTCCTATTCCTTTTATATCAGGAAGAACTATGGCTACTGGTTAGCTTAGTAAATCTCACCAAGGACAACTTTTGTACGATGAGTCTTTACTATCCCTAGCGGTCAAGTAAATCAAATAGATAGCTTTCGTTTTTGAAAGTAAAGTAAAGCAAACAGCAGCTTAGCAATTGTGTAGGAGGGGGTGCTATGCAAAAGAGTAAATGGTAGAGAACTCTGTACTCACCCAAACATCTTCTTTTTAAATCAAGTGAAAATCAGTCACACAAAAAAATGTATGATGAGGTCACTAAAAATTATTTCCAGTGAAATTTGATTACAAAGCAGAGTGAGATGCAGATCTATTCGCATTAATAATGATAGGACAAATACACATTGAAATCCCTGGTGAATGAGTTGTCTCAAATATCTACTGGGTTAATGATATGAATAATCAGTACAAATGCAGAGCAGATGGTTTAAGTCTCAAACAGGATATTTTAGAATTGTTATTAATCTATGAGAGGATTCAGATCTATACATGTAAAATATAAGAAAAATCCCCTCTCATATTAAAGGTATCATTCTGACACATTTTGGTTAAAGCAATAGTCAAACAATGCTGATACAATTTAAAATAGAAGACAAATTCTGCAAAAACAAATTGAGCGTCACAAAACCTTCCAGATTATGGTATACTGATTTCTTGTATTATCTTCAAAACAGTTCATGGAAAGACGAAGAACGTAGACGCAGCTGTCATTTTTTTGTTTTAATGGCTCTGACCCATACAAAGACTCCCAATGTTCATTTCTATTTTCAAATTAAAGACAAAGCCCCCCAAAAGAATGCAGAGCTATTTGTTTATAATTTTACTTCACATCATGGCTAAAGGAAGCAGCCAACGGCAGGAAAAAGAATCAGAAATGTGAAGGAAAATGAAGACAGAGTCAGCAGGAAAACCTAACAGAAGAGAAAAAAACTGTACAGAGAGATTAAGAAAGGGAGATTCACGCGCAGAGAAAGACACAGAAATACCCCACTGTGTGCTTCTTTCACACAGAAACAAAATGAATGTTGCATATATACAGAAACAGAAGAAAGCTTTCCTAGGCTTGACACCCACATCATATGACCTTCTGTAACCATGTTTCTCCAGTTAAAGTCACATTGTGCTTTGACCGGATGCATACATGGCTTGGTACTTCCTGTTACTTGACTCCAGGGCCAGATGAAATTAAATCAAGGGCCTGGGATTCCCTCTCCCTGCAGCCCATTCTATTGTAATTGCGAAGGAGAGGAAGATTCTAGCACTGCTGTTGGGATTTAGAGCAGGAACCTACTATTAAATGCTACGCCAGTGTCCTAAGATGCCCTAGAATGACTTACAAGGATTTAGCTTAGTGGTCAGAATATTCTAGGAGGTCATGCATTTACATGTAAATTAAAAGACCATTATATTCCTTATGAGAAGTGTCCTGTTGTTGAAGGGTACCTTGGTGGTGATTCTGACTCATAGCGACCCCCTGTGACAGAGTAGAAGTGGCCCATACAATTTCCTTGGCTGTACAGGCAGTCTCCGGATTACGAACGAGTTCCATTCCTAAATCTGTCATTAGGTCGAATCTGTGCTTAAGCTAGAACAGGTCGGTACGGTTCCTGTCTAACGTAAGTTAGTCAAATGTCTGTCTTAGTGTATAGTATACAGTGTACCTTTCTGTGCATAAAAAACATTTAAAAAACTCTTCCAGATACACTAAAATATCTTTAACATAATAACACAGTAATAATAATGTTTGGTGCACTCACAGAGTAGTGTCCGTTTGTTATTGCGAACCATTGTATGTACCTTGAATTTTTAATATAACGGGCTTTATGAGGGTTGGTTCGTAACTACTGGTTGTTAGTAAATTGAAAGTTCATAACCTGGGGACTGCCTGTAACATTTGTGAGAGCAGATCGCCAGATCTGTCTCCTTCAGAGCCACTGGTGGGTTCAAACCACCAACCTTTTAGTTAGCAGCTGAGTGTGCCACCAGGGCTCCTAGAGGAATGGCCTAGAATCCCATTATCACCTTAAAATTAGGGGAGAAAGTTATCAACTGTATTATGTGCTTTCATGTAATAGTGAAGAACCATATGGATGCTGCTAAAAGGTCTTTTCATGTAAATCACATTTGATAAAAGTATCATAATTAATAAATTGTGGGAACTACTTTCTGGCACTTCGGCTTCACTGCAAAATCCATTATTTCCCCACCAATTGACTCAATAGCAATGGATTTGGTTTTTTTGGTTTTATACTCTGTGTATAATAGCGTTTTTCTGTTTACATAGGCTAGCATACCCTGCTCTAGGATATACTTTAAGGCACTGCTAAATCTTCACGTGCATTTTTTCCTTCTTATTTTCACGTTTCTAATAAGAGATACCTTTAAGGAGTGGGGAGACATGTATGAAAGAGGGTTCATAGAGAGAGCAAAAACTACCAGGAATCATAACTGGGCAGTCGTTCAAGAGAATATGCACATAGGGACATATTCTATGAGACAGGACAGGGGCATGTCTGTGAGTTACATTGATCTGAACTCAAATCTTAGCTCTGTCACTTAGAAACATGCATCCTGGACCAAGTCCTTTCACTTCCTTGAGCCTCAGTTTCCTTATCTAACCCTGGAGTCAGTGATACAAAACCTCTAGGATTATTTTCAGAATAAAGTTAGACAACACACGTACAGTGCTTTGGACAGTATTTGGCTACGCGAAGGCATTCGACTGTGTGGATCATAACAAATTATGGATGACATTGTGAAGAATGGGAATTCCAGAACATTTAACTGTGCTCAGGAGGAATCTGTACATAGATCAAGAGGCAGTTGTTCGAACAGAACAAGGGGATACTCTGTGGTTTACAGTCAGGAAAGGTGTGCATCTGGATTGTATCCTTTTACCATACTTATTCAATCTGTACACTGAGCAAATAGTCCAAGAAACTAGACTATACCAAGAAGAATGTGGCATAAGGGCTGCAGGAAGGCTCATTAACAACCCGCGATATGCAGATGACACAACTTTGCTTGCTGAAAGTGAAGAGGACTTAAAGCACTTACTGATGAAGACCAAAGACCACAGCCTTAGTATGGATTACACTTCAACATAAAGAAAACAAAAATCCTCACAACTGGACCAATAAGCAACATCATAATAAAACAGAAAATATTGAAGTTGTTGAGCATTTCATTTTATTTGAATCCGCAATCAACACCCATGGAAGCAGCAGTCAAGAAATCAAACAACATATTGCATTAGGCAAATGTGCTGCAAAAGATCTCTTTAAAACGTTAAAAAGCAAAGACGTCCCCTTGAAAACTAAGATGCACCTGACCCAAGCCTTGGTATTTTCCATCGCCTCATATGCATGTGAAAGCTGGACAATGAATAAGGAAGACTGAAACAGAATTGACTCCTTTGAATTCTGGTCTTGGCAAAGAATATTGAATACACCATGGACGGCCAGAAGAACAAACAAATCTGTCTTGGAAGAAGTACAGACAGAGTACTCCTTATAAGCAAGGATGGCGAGACTACATCTCACATACGTTGGACTTGTTATCGGGAGGGACCAGTCTCTGGAGAAGGACATCATGCTTAGTAAAGTGGAGGGTCAGCGAAAAAGAGGAAGACCCTCAACAAGATGAAATGACACAGTGGCTGCAACAATGGGCTCGAACATAGCAACGATTATGAGGATTGCGTGGGACCAGGCAGTGTTTTGTTCTGTTGTACATGGGGTACCTAAGAGTAGGAACCAATTCTATGGCACCTAACAACAACAACACTTATGACTGGGACTCATTTCAAGCATTAAGAAAAACTTGTGGAAACAGTCTTATGTGAACTGGCACAATAAATTAATTAATATTATACAATAGTTGCAAAATTTTTAATCAGCAAACAAAAATATTGACTTATTTTTTCTACTAAGTGAGATCTCCAAAAAGCTTTTACTGACAACAGAGATGGACAACATTAATGTCTCTATAAGTAAGTTCCTCTATACCTTTAATATCTGCTGAACAAGTAGGAAAAAAAATGGAATCAAAACTTTTTTTGGAAGTGAGAGCATATAGTCTTAAAATTAATACCACCAATAAAGTCAGTAAACAACTGTAGCTGATTGGTAGAGAGTAAGGTCTTTAGAGTTCAGAAAGAAATATAGTGCTTAACCTCAGTAACTGTTGTGTTAACCTTAAGGAAACCAGTCCGTCCCCCAGTGAATCAATGGTTGTGCATGGACACAGACACACAGGAAAGTCCTGTTGCTTAGCCTGAACTGTAGTGGGGTTATGGTCTTTACCTGGATAATGTCATCTTAGCCTGAACTGTAGTGGGGTTATGGTCTTTACCTGGATAATGTCATCTTAGCCTGAACTGTAGTGGGGTTATGGTCTTTACCTGGATAATGTCATCTTAGCCTGAACTGTAGTGGGGTTATGGTCTTTACCTGGATAATGTCATCTTAGCCTGAACTGTAGTGGGGTTATGGTCTTTACCTGGATAATGTCATCTTAGCCTGAACTGTAGTGGGGTTATGGTCTTTACCTGGATAATGTCATCAGTGAAAAACCAAAAGCCCAAACCTGTTGCCTTTGTGTAGATTTCAACTCCTGGCGACCCCATGTGTGACACAGTACAACTGCTCCATGGGATTTTCTTGGCTGTAATCTTTACAGAGGGGAGCCCTCCTGGCATGATGGTTAAGCGCTCGGCTGCTAGCCGAAGGATCAGCAGTTCAAACTCTCCAGCTGCTCAGGAGAAAGATGTGGCGTTCTGCTCCCATAAAGGTTTACAGCCTTTGGAACCCTATGGGGCAGTTCTTCTCTGACAAATAGCGTTGGAATTGGCTCAAGAGCAATGTTTTTTTTATTTTGGGGGGGGTTCAGTCTTTACAGAAGCAGATTGCCAGGGTAAGTTAGCAGTTGAGTGCAAACTGTTCGTGCCACACGGAAGACCCTCCAAATATCTTAAGCTTCAAAATTCACTTTAGTTTTTTGTATAATTACAATAATCTGCAACAACAGCCAGAGTTACACAAAACGTTCTTTTGATTACTTCTATTGTTTGGAGCTACCAGAAGTTCAAGGGGATTTATTTAGTTCCTATAATCTATTTAGTGTTGCATCGTAAGTGTAAAATGAGGAGTAGATGGCCATCTGTGTATGTGATATGGCTTTTGCTTTGTGTAACAAAAACTTTTAAATGTCAAAGAGCTATTTAATAGTATTTATGCACACTGACTTATTTATATGCGTATAGAATCAAAAGTCTGGTTTGATATTTAAGAAGAACTCTACATCTTAAGGAAAGATATTTTCCCTAAGTATCTATAACTGAGCTTTAAAGTCTGAAATAAACTTCAAGTACTATAGTTTCACAAGGAAATAATATGGGCTCTCTTATCCAATGATCCTTCTAATCACTTTCAAGCCATTACCCAATTATGTTTCTCAAAAGTGCAGGGTTTATCAACAGCCTTTCTGGGCTCTGCCTTGTGTAACTAGGAAGACACATTAATGGCCAGGGTGAAATCTCAATGAGACCATCGTAGAAGTTCATTCAATGCCTTTGTTCTCTCTGACTTTGACTATTCAACTAAATCTTTAATGACCTAAACTTTCATTTTTCTCTTCCCTTTTTAAAGAACTTGCTGACTTCCTTTTTAACTGTGTCTTCTTTGCTCCTGACAATCCTTTTGTTGTATTGCTGGTTTGGCCTAAATTGTCTTTGACTTTTAGGGGTCCTCGAAAGTCACTTTTCTTCATAGTTCCCAGGAATAAAGGAGCTTGGCTTTAGTACCTTAAAAAAAATCACTTGATACATGCTTTCTCAAAAGGTCATAAAATAATTTCCATTTGGAAATGTACTTACTATATATACAGTATTTTATCTTGTAGTCCATATTTGCATATATTAATGATCAATGTTCAAAAAATATAATTTAAAACATAAAATCAACACAAACTTTTAAATTTTACTTTCTGGTTACCTCCAAATTCTAAAATTCTAGATTGATGCAAGGTTATATTTTAGTAAAAGACTGTTGTTAGTATCTAATAAATACTGGAATTTTACTTTTAAGAATGTTTTGCAATTATACATATAAATAGATCATAAAGGTCACACAATTATGAACATAAATAATACATAATACACTTCAAAATTATCGCGTGAATTGGAGGCCATTAAAGAAAAGAACCATCCTATGGGTGAGTAGTGAAAGAAAAGAGTACAAAGCACTGAGATAGGTGCATCATTGGACTGATCCTGTGTACTATACTGAATTTCTATAGTTGATCATGACAAATCCTATCTTGGCACAAACAACACAATATGTCTCCATTTCCTGAGACAGATTCAACTGAAACATAAATTCAGTGAGGTCCTTGAGAGGTTATCCAAAATATTGTTGTTCTTAAGTACCTTCGAGTCAGTTCCGACTCATAGGGACCCTACCTAAAACAGAACAATTAAACACTGCTCAGTCCTGCGCCATCCTCACAATCATTGCTATGCTTGAACCCATTGTTGCATTCACTGTGTCAATCCATCTCATTAAGGGTCTTACTCTTCGCTGACCCTCTATTCTACCAAGCATGAGGGTCTTCTCCAAGGACTGGTCCCTCCTAATAACACGTCCGAGGTAGGTGAGACAAAGTCTCGCCATCCTAGCTTCTAAAATATTATGTCAAGAAAAAAAAAAAAACTTATTTACAATTTAGGCAACGTATAGGCAAATGACGAGTTA
Source organism: Dugong dugon (assembly GCA_030035585.1). Lineage (NCBI taxonomy): Eukaryota > Metazoa > Chordata > Mammalia > Sirenia > Dugongidae > Dugong > Dugong dugon. Next base: position 6,320,635 of record CM057479.1, on the reverse strand, counting down.
ACAACGCTGAAATCTGCAGCCTCATTTACAGCAGCAGTTCCTAACACGAAAGTAAGTGTGGGAAACACAGTGAACTACATCCTTTCTTGGGTCCTGGCCTTGCATATTAGACTATTCAAAGCTCTGAGAAACTTGGGGTCCTCGAGAAACAGTGCCTTTACAAACCTCTGACAGCAGTGATCTATGGAGCCCACTTTGAAAAATGTTAAACCAAAAAAAAAAAAATTCTATACAAAATTTGTACCATAACTGATTTGTTCCCAGTCAAAAATTAATGTTCAAGTTATATAAAATGCTAAACTTCAGGATAGAGCTTTATTACGTATTTTTTAATTGAATGAACATAAATGAGTATCTAGAATGTGCCTTGATAAGCACAAGACATATAGGATGAGTAATTCCTAATTCTTATCTTAAGAAGCTTAATTTCATTAGAGGATACTATAAAACTACTTAATCAAGGTAACTTAATAAAGGTAAACAGTATATTGGTCCTGGGTTTGCAGAAGTTTTTTGATTTGTGATATATTCTTTTATCCAAGGATTCTGACATATTATACCAGCTTTGGTCAGTAAATGATGGATCCTTTTCATTTTTCTCATCAGATACATGAACTGAAACAAAGATAGCACCAAAGAATTTGAAACTATCTTGATACACATGATAAATCATACTTTAGGATTATAAATCATACTCACACAATAACCTAGCTAAAAAATAAACCTGAATAAAGACAAATGTCTTTGTTCAAAGCTACTATATGGCTATACCTTGGTTGTATTAATGGAATAAACCTGTGACTTCTTTGAGATGGGGTGAACAAGCTAAGAATTTTATAAAATAGTCTCTAGAAATTGATTTCTTGTTCTTGTCCTAATGATACTCCTCCGTTTCTCAATATATTTTTTAAATAAAAAATTGTCCTACAAGAAAACTCTCCCATATTTAATAAAAACGTTAGCATTTTAAGTTTTATTCCCTATTATTTAAAAATAACAGTGAAGATCACTACTCTGTATGTGTTTAACTGGGTTGTAAAAGTCATTCTATTTTTCTAATACTGCTGAAGATATTTTTTTCCCACAAAATCAATTTCAAGTATTTTAAAGAATTCCTTATTAAATTAAAAAATTACTTAAGTCAGCCTGTTATGCTTATATATATCAACATTAACTGAATGTCTACTATGCTCCAAAAACTGCAGTAGAATATTCACGCCTTCATGTAGCCAAGGAGAGCAGTCACTTCTACCATTTCTCTTGACATTTCTAATGTCCTTGAGAAGGCTCCTTTATAGTAGCAGAATTTCTGGGTCGATCAAAATGTGTATGTATGTATGGGCATACCTGTGTTACTGAGCTCCAATTTTGTGTATCATGCCATACTTACTTCTAAAGAGTTTTTCAATATTAGTGGCAGTTTCTACCAAAAGCGTGTTCAAAAAATTCAATGAAAATTTAAATCATCTAGGAAAATAAAGGGATAAGTCCATACACAATCACCACCAGGTTCTAGAAACAATTGTGAACAATTGATTTTATCCCGGCGTTTCCTTCCAAATTAGGAGAACAGAAACCGATTTCCCACTCAGAAATCTTATGTTTCTGTCTCTTTTCCTGACGAGATGAAGTATTTTGGCCACATTACGACTGTTCTGACCCCAATTCTTTTCATCAGCGAAATTGAGGTAAAAATACTTATCTAACACACAGTATCACTTTGGTGATTACAGTTACTGTTGTTTAATAGTTCATCCAACGAATATTTATTGAACTCCTATTGTATGTAAGGCTTTGGTTCTAGGAAATGAGACTGGAAAGTTGGGAAAATAGCTAGTGTATTTGCCCTCATGGAATTTATGGGAACCAAAAGCCACAAATGAGCCATACTCTGAAGGCATGGAAAACTTTTTTCAAGGGACCAGCAGAGAATTCCAACTCTTATGGACCTTTCTCCTTTTCAGTATCAGGAGGGCTCTTTCTTCCCTGATATCGCTATATTATGTGTATTAAAAAAACAAACAAACAAACAAAAACCAAACCCTATGCCCTCGAGTCGATTCTGACTCATATCTACCCTATCGGACAGAGTAGAACTGCCCTGTAGGGTTTCTAAGGAGTTGCTGGTGGATTCGAACTGCCGACCTTTGGGCTAACAGCCGAGCGCTTAACCACTGCGCCACCAGGCCTCCTTATTATGTGTATGTCTAGTACAATACACCATAGATGCTGCATAATACTAAAGTTATTGGAGTAAATTCCTACGTGCCCTGTTAGATTGTGAATCCCAGCTAGGTGAGAGGCACATTTTAGGTGCTTTCGTAGGATATTTCATTTCTTCTCTACAGCAGTATGGCAAAGTATCGTTTTCACCATTTCAAAGAATAATGGAACTGAGGACACTGAATAATGCCTCCGAGTTTCTCTAGTTAGGAAATGACTGAGCTAGGTTACCACAGCAGGTTGGTTTCTTATGCCCACCTGATCTATAATGGCTCTACAGTAATATCTTAGTAACAGTGACATAGTAAAACAGTTCTAAAATGGAAGTTCACCTTGCTTTTTTCATATGTCAGTTGTACAACTTGCGGCCTCAGCAGCCAGAGGAGAGAAGGAAATGTCATATCCTCTCAATTGTAGCTTCTGAAAGCAGGCAAGAGAGAAAAAGAAGAAAGAAGGAAGAAAGAAAGACTGGAAAGATTGACACGAATCGTGGGTAAAGTTGTTGTTGTTTTTAATCACTATTATTAGAAAAATTGAACTTGAGCCATTTAGCAGGGCAGGAGGAAATGAAGGGTGATGAGGAGGAGTCACAGCTCTGGAGTCAGAGAGCCGGGGTTCAAACCCTGACTCCATTACTTACCAGCTGAATGACCCTGGGTAAGTTTCTTATCCTCTTTGTTTCTCAGTTTCCTCATCTGTAAACAGGAGCTAATAAAGGAACTCATCTCACAGGATTTTAGTGAGGATTAAATAAGAAACTGTACATAAACAGTTTCTGCCATATAGTTGATAATACTACTAATATAATAAATAACATCCACCTCTCGTCTGTCAGTTGTTGTACCGTGGTGGCTGGTGCATTGCTGTGATGCTGGAAGATGTGCCACTGGTATTTCAAATACCAGCAGGGTCACCCATGGTAGAGAGGATTTAGTGGAGCTTCTTCCAGACTAAGAAGACTAGGAAGAAGGACCTGGTGGTCTACTTCTAAAAACTTGGACAGTGAAAACCTTATGAATAGCAGTAGAACTGTCTGACATAGTGCCAGAAGATGAGGCCCTCAGGTCGGAATGCGCTCAACATACAACTGGGGAAGAGCTGCTTCTTCAAAGTAGAGTTGACCTTAATGACATGGATGGAGTAAATCTTTCAGGACCTTTGTTCGCTGATGAGGCATGACTCAAAATGAGAAGAAACAACTACAAACATCCATTAAAAATTTGAATGAGGAAAGTACAAAGTATGAATCTAAGAAAATTGGAAGTTGTCAAAAGTAAGATGGAATGCTTGAAGATCAATATCCTACATATTAGTGAGCTGAAATGGACTGGTATTGGCCATTTTGAATCAGATAATCATATGATCTGTATGCCTGGAATGACAAATTGAAGATGACGGTGTAGCATTCATTGTTAAAAAGAACATTTCAAGATCTATCCTGAAGTACAAAATTGTCAGTGATAAGATAATAGCCATACATCTACAAAGAAGTCTAGCTAACACTATTACTAGAATTTACACACTAACCACTAAGGTTGGCTGACAGTTTCACTGGAGAATTCTAACAAACTTTCAGAGAAAAGTTAACACCACTGCTACTAAAGGTATTTCAGAGCACAGTAAAGGATGGAATACTCCCAACTCATTCTATGAAGCCAGCATAACCCTGATACTAACACCAGGTAAAGACACCACAAAAAGAAAAAATTACAGACCAGTATCTCTCAGGAACATTGATGCAAAAATCCTCAACAAAATTCTAGCCAATAGAATTCAGCAACATATCAAAAACATAATTCACCATGATCAAGTGGGATTTATACCAGGTATGCAAGGATGGTTCAACATTAGAAAAACAATCAATTTAATCCATCACATAAATAAAACAAAAGATGAGAACCATATGATCTTATCAATTGATGAGGAAAAGTCATTTGACATAGTCCAACATCCATTCATGATAAAAACTCTCAACAAGTAGGAACAGAAGGCAAATTCCTCAACATAATTACAGGCATTTATGCAAAGCGAACAGCCAACATCATCCTAAATGCAGAGAGTCTGACAGCATTCTCCTTGAGAACAGGAACCAGACAAGTATGCTCTTTATTACCACTCTTATTCAACATTGTACTAGTGGTCCTAGCCAGAGCAAAATAGACTAGAAAAAGAAATAAAGGGCACCCAAATTGGTAATGAAGACGTAAAAGTATCTCTATCTGCAGATGATATGATCTTATACACAGAAAACTCCAAAGAATCCACAAGAAAACTACTGGAACTAATAGAAGATTTCAGCAAAGTATCAGGATACAAGATAAACATACAAAAATCAGCTGGATTCCTCTACACCAACAAAGAGAACTTCGAAGAGGAAATCACCAAATCAATACCATTTACAATAGCCCCCAAGAAGATAAAATACTTAGGAATAAATCTAACCAGAGATGTAAAAGACCCATACAATGAAAACTACAAGACACTACTGCAAGAAACCAAAAAAGACCTACATAAGTGGAAAAACATACCTTGCTCATGGATAGGTAGACTCATCATTGTGAAAATGTCAATTCTACCCAAAGCCATCTACAGATACAATGGAATCCCCATCCAAACTCCAATAGTATTTTTTAATGAGATGGAGAAACAAATCACCAACTTCATATGGAAAGGGAAGAGGCCCCAGATAAGTAAAGCATTACTCAAGAAGAAGAACAAAGTGGGAGGCCTCACGCTACCTGATTTTAGAACCTATTATACCACCACAGTAGTCAAAACAGCCTGGTACTGGTACAACAACAGATACATAGACCAATGGAATGGAATTGAGAATTCAGACATAAATTCATCCACCTATGAGCAGCTGATATTTGACAAAGGCCCAAAGTCCATTAACTGGGGAAAAGATGGTCTCTTTAACAAATGGTGCTGGCATAATTGGATACCCATCTGCAAAAAAATGAAACAAGACCCATAACTCACACCATACACAAAAACAAACTCAAAATGGATCAAAGACCTAAATATAAAAGCTAAAATGATAAAGATCATGGAAGAAAAATTAGTGCCAATGCTAGGAGCCCAATACATGGCATAAACAGAATACAAAACATTACTAACAATGCACAAACACTGGAAGAGAAACTAGATAACTGGAAGCTCTTAAAAATTAAACACTTATGCTCATCAAAAGACTTCACCAAAAGCATAAAAAGACAACAGACTGCTAAAAAATTTTTGGTTATGACAAATCCGATCAGCATCTAATCTCTAAAATCTACAAAATACTGCAAAACCTCAACAGCAAAAAGACAAATAAAACAAAAAATAGGCAAAGTATATGAACAGGCTCTTCACCAAACACGACATTCAGGTGGCTAACAGATACATGAGGAAATGCTCACGATCATTAGCTTTCAGAGAAATGCAAATCAAAACTACAATGAGATACCATCTCACCCCAACAAGGATAGCATTAATCCAAAAAACAGAAAATAATAAATGTTGGAGAGGTTGTGGAGAGGCTGAAACATTTATACACTGCTGGTGGGAATGTAAAATGGTACAACCACTTTGGAAATTGATTTGGCACTTCCTTAAAAAGCTAGAAATAGAAGTACCATACGATCCAGCAAACTCATTCCTTGGGATATATCCTAGAGAAATAAGAGCCATCACATGAATAGATACATGCACACCCATGTTCACTGCAGCACTGTTCATGATAGCAAAAAGATGGAAGCAACCTAGGTGCCCATCAATGGATGACTGGATAAACAAATTATAGTATATTCACACAATGGAATACTGTGCAACGATAAAGAACGATGACGCTTCGAAACATCTCGTAACATGGATGAATCTGGAAGGCATTATACTGAGTGAAATTAGTCAGTCATAAAAGGACAAATATTGTATGAGACCACTATTATAAGAACTTGAGAAACTGCTTAAACACAGAAGAAAACATTCTTTGATGATTAAGAGGGTGGGGATGGAGGGACATGAGTATTCACTAACTACATAGTAGATAAGAATTATCTTAGGTTAAGGGAAAGACAACACACAGTACTGGGCAAGTCAGCCCAACTGAACTAAACCAAAAGCTAAGAAGTTTCCTGTATACAACCAAACACTTCAAGGGACAGAGTAGCAAGGGCGGGGGTCTGGGGACCATGCTTTCAGGGAATATCTAGGTCAATTGGCATAACAATGTTTATTAAGAAAATGTTCTGATTCCACTTTGCTGAGCAGCATCTAGGGTCTTAAAAGCCAGTAAGCAGCCATGTAAGATACAACAATTGGTCCCAACCCACTTGGAGCAAAGAATAACGAAGAACATCAAAGACACAAGGAAAATATTAGCCCAAGAGACAGAAAGGGCCACATAAACCAGAGACTCTATCAGCCTGAGACCAGAGAACTAGATGGTGTCCGGCTACCACCAACGACCGCCCTGACAGGGAACACAACAGAGAGTCCCTGATGGAGCAAGAAAAAAGTGGGGTATAGAACTCAAATTCTAGTAAAAGACCAGACTTAATGGTCTGAGACTGGAGGGACCCTGAAGGACATGGCCCCTGGACTCTCCATTACCCCAGAACTGAAACCATTCCCAAAGCCAACTCTTCAGACAAAGATTAGACTGGACTATGGGGCATAAAACGATACTTGTGAAGACAGTGCTTCTTAGCTCAAGTAGATACATGAGACTAAATGGGCAGCTCCTGTCTGGAGGCTAGATGAGAAGGCAAAGAGGGACAGGACCTGGTTGAATGGACACAGGAAATCTGGGGTGGAAAGGTGGAGTGTGCTGTCACATTGTAGGGAGAGCAGCTAGGGTCACATAGAAACGTTTGAATAAATTTTGTATGAGAAACTGACTTGAACTGTAAACTTTCACTTGAAGCACAGTTTAAAAAAAGTAAATTTTTAAAAAAGAATACAAAGAAGTAACAAAAAAAATAGAGCTGAAGAGAAGTTTTCACAGGGTGGCTCAAGAAGGCAAAGTAATATATTATAATGAATGTGCAAAGACACAGAGTTAAAAAACCAAAAGGGAAGAATGCACTCAGCATTTCTGAAGCTGAAGGAAATGAAGAAAAAAAATCAAGCCTTGAGTTGCAATATTGAAGAATTCTGTGGCAAAAATATTGAAAAATGAAGGAAGCATTAAAAGAAGATGGAAGGAATACAAAGAGTCACTGTACCAAAAAGAATTGGTCAACATTCAACCATTACAGGAAGTAGCATATGATTAATAATTTATGGTACTGAAGGAAGAAGCCCAAGATTCACTGAAGGTTATGGCAAAAAACAAGGCTCCAGGAATTGACGAAATAGCAATTGAGATGTTTCAACAAACAGATGCAACACTGGAAGCACTCATCCATCTATGCCAAGAAATTTGGAAAGTATCTACCTGGCCAAAGGACTGGAAGAGATCTATATTTGTTCCCATTTCAAAGAAAGGTAATCCAACAAATGCTAAAATCAGCACACAACGTCATTAATATCACATGCAAGTAAAATTTTGCTGATGATCATTCAAAAAATGTTGCAACAGTACATCGACAGGGAGCTGACAGAAATTCAAGCTGGATTCAGAAGGGGACGTGAAACAAGGGATACCATTGCTGATATCAGATAGATCCTGGCTGAAAGTAGAGAATACCAGAAGGATGTTTACCTGTGTTTTACTGACTATACAAAGGCATTCAACTGTGTGGATCATAACAAATTATGGATAACACTGCAAAGAATGGGAATTCCAAAACACTTGATTGTGCTCATGCAGAACCTGTTCATAGACCAAGAGGCAGTCATTTGAAAAGAAGAAAGGGATTCTGCGTGGTTTAAAGTCAGGAAAGGTGTGTGTCAGGGTTGTATCCTTTAACTGTACTTACTCAATCTGTATGCTGAGCAAATACTGCAAGAAGCTGGACTACATGAAGAAAAATGTGGCATCAGAATTGGGGGAAAACTCATTAACAACCTGTAATATGCAAATGACAAGAGGACTTGAAGCACTTACAGCTGAAGATCAAAGACCACAGCCTTCAGTATGGATTACACCTCAACATAAAGAAAACAAAAATCCTCACAACTCGACCAATAAGTAACATCATGATGAATGGAGAAACGATTGAAGTCGTCAAGAAATCAAACCATGCAGTGCATTGGGCAAATCTGCTGCAAAAGACCTCTTTATTAAAAAGCAAAGATGTCACTTTGAAAACTAAGGTGCACCTCACCTCACCTAAGCCATGGTATTTTCAATCGCCTCATATGCATGAGCAAGCTGGAAAATGAATAAGGAAGACTGAAGAAGAATTGATGCCTTTGAATTATGATGTTGGCAAAGGATACTGAATTTACCATGTACTGCCAGAAGAACGAACAAATCTGTCTTGGAAGAAGTACAGCCAGAATGCTCTTTAGAAGCGAGCATGGCGAGACTTTGTCTCTCATACTTTGGATGTGTTATCAGGAGGGACCAATCCCTAGAGAAGTGTCAGTGAAAAAGAGGAAAAACCTCAAGGAGATGGATTGACACAGTGGCTGCAACAATGGGCTCAAACATAGCAACCACTGTGAGGATGGAACAGTACCAGCCAGCATTTAGTTAGTTCTGTTGTACACAGGGTCGCTATGAGTCAGAACCAACTTGATGGCACCTAATAAGAACAATTCACTTTGTGCCAGGAACCCTGATAGATCTCATGATTCAGACTTAAATAGGAAACAGTTCCCTTAAGCACACTACAGATTTTAGGACAGACAAAAATGTAAACACACACTGGATAAATGTTTAAAATATACTTCAATATAAATGTTGAGGTATCAAATTTACCAGATTCAGTAGTGGTCCAATAAACTGAAAAACATTTACTGATGTCTTTCTGTAGCTTGGCGATTTGGCACTTCACATAACCTACCTTGTATAACTGTCTCAGTCATTATGAGGAAGGTACTATTATGGACCCATTATTTAGATAAGAAAAATGTAAAATTTTCCCCGGCCACATAGCTAGTAAGAGGTGCAGCCAGCAGTTTGCCTCTTTAGCTCTACCAGCCTTTGGTGCAGAGTTTCAAAGAAAGGGAGATACATCCTCCAATGCCTTTCAAGAATAAGAAATCTCATTTTATGTAAGATACAGAAAAGGAAATAGAAGACAGATATTAAGTAATTTTGCTTAAAATAAACATTGAAGGCTCTTAACATGTTACATAGTTCGTGTAATTTAAATGTAAAAAAAATGTAAACATGTTTTTACAACATATTCCCCCAAACATTCTTCCTTTGATTCTGTGATTTGTACTCATTTTGTTTTCTTCAAATTCTGTGCTGTTTTGTTTTTTGTTTTTGCTGCTGAATTGAAACTATAATCAGATAGATTTACATCACACATTTTAATTTTTAAAAAAAATTGACTGTGAATCTCAGAATTAAAGAGAACTGGATAAATAACAGATCTTGTGGGAAAAACCTAGGCTTCTAGGGTGACTGCATATTTAACAGGGGTGAAAAGCACGATATGGCTGCCAAAACTGCTTTGCACTCTTAGGCTACCTGAACAGAAACCCAGTATTCAGAGCAAAGGAAACATTTGTCTCAGTTTGTCCCTATGAAGCATAGCTGTACTCTTGACACACATGGGGTTGCCATGAGTCCAAGTAAGCTTGATGCCAACAGGTTTTTTTTCTTGTTTGTTGTTTGTTTTCAATTCCTCAATGTGTGGAATGCATTGGTAATACCATGTTTAAATACAGGCACCACTCATCAAGAATAAAAAAACTAAACCCGTTGCTGTTGAGTCAATTCCAACTCATAGTGACCCTATAGGACAGAGTAGAACTGCCCCATAGGGTTTCCAAGGAGCAGCTGGTGGAGCCAAACTGCCAACTTTTTCGTTAACAGCCGAACTCTTAACCACTACGCCGCCAGGGTTTCTACCCATTAAGAAGGAACTTAACTAGCATGTGCCCAGAGGAGGAAGATCAGCAGACAGGAAAGTCTAAAGGGATGCCATGGGGTGACTGGTTAACTGGGAATGGTTGACTTGTTGAACTGAATTCTTAAATGGAGTATGAAAGCTGAATTCAAATTAAAGACCTGAGTGTAGAACAGGAATTGCAACTGGCATGACTCTTGGCAGCAGACCTAGAATCAATGGGTGGAAGTTTGATTAAGGCAGATTTCAGGCCAGGGCTAAAACAGGAATGGGATATTTTTGGGGCAGAGTGAACTCCCTGTTTCTAGAGTTTGAGAGCAAGTTTTCTGTATGGACAAGAAACGGAAGTTATAAAATCTAAGGCCCCTACCAACTCAAAGTCCCTGTAATTCAGTTTGTTTCGCTGAACCCTCTCATCCTTCAGGATCTCCAAGAGCTCTACCTATCATTCACTGCTTCTCGTGATTCTTCTGAAATAGCTGACGGCTCTTAACAGCTTCCACTATCACCTCAGAAATCTATGTTTAGTCAGGGCCATACCCTCTCACTTCTTTTTTTTTTCCCCAGTACCAATGTTTTAACTAAAAAATAAAAATACTATTTTACTGTTTCTAATCCTGCATTCTCTACAGACAGTATGTCATCAAGTTCTGCCTCTTCTTTAAGTCGATAAGATTTGTAAAAACCTCCTTTTTTCCCATTTGGAATATTTTGGCTGAATTACTGCAGGGGCATGCAAGATTTTCACAGCTCTCTACACTTGTTCATACGTAAGGATCACTGGCCTTCTTTCATATTTCTGCTTTCTGTTCCATTATCTTCTGATGCTACCCTAAACAAGGATCTTCGCACTTGCTTTCTTATGGAATTAATCAAAATATCTGACTTTGTGGTTTCGTCTTGGGCCAACTTCAACCTTTGTACCTTTTGCTCAGAAACAGAGAAGTCTGCCTTATGTAAGCCCTGTTTCCATGTTTCTTTGAAAGACTATACACTTACAGCTGTGATACTTTATCTTCTGATTCACATACGTGATGATACTACTTCCAAATTAGATCCCACAGCTTTCAAATCATATTTTTCTATGTACTTTTCTGCCTATATTGAGCGAATATAACCAAAATATACAGTCACCTCTTATTCCTTCGCTTGAAATGTTCTTCCCTTCTCTCTTTTCTCTTAGCCAAATCATTCACAGATGGCTAAAGTACATCGATCTCCAGCATCCTAAAGGCTGATTATACAGTATTCTGCTTTTTAGGCTAGATGTGGTACTTAAATGTTCATACATTAAGCTGAGCTTTCTCTGCACTTGAATTATTTTATTAATTCATTAAAGCTGCCTTTTGAATTAATTATCTTACCCCTCTTAATCCCTTCTTCTCCAAAAACTGCAGGTCAATTCCTTTTATTTATCGGAGCTCAATATTCTTTTTCCATATCATCTGGGCCTTTAACTTGCCCACTTCTGCTATAAAATATAAAGTCTGATTTATAATCTTAGGCTATTTGAAAAATCAATTTGTGATTTAAAAAATTAATCCAAAATTATTGTTTATTTTCATGTAATTGCACTATTATTATTTCATCCCCTATGTCCAAAACATACAATTTTTTCCACCCAGAATGTGCTTTATAATTGTTGCTTTCGTTGTTGGAGCCACATTTTGTCCTTGGTAATTCTCTGTACAATTTTCTATTCTTAAATTTAAAAATTTCTGGCAGTTAGTCCATCTCAAGCTTCCGTTGCTACTTACATTTAAGCAAGTTTCAGGTCTTCCCTCTTATTCAAAGTTTTTATTTATATGCAACACTAACATTTAGCACAATTTTTCCCTGCCTTCAAGGAAAACGGAACCCTGATGGCATAGTGGTTGACAGCTTCGATGCTAACCAAAAGATCTGCAGTTTGAATCCACCAGCTGCTCTTTGGAAACCCTATGGAGCAGTTCTACTCTGTCCCATGAAGTCGTTATGAGTTGGAATTGTCTGCACGGCAACAGGTGTGGTTTGGTTTTTGATTTTCAAGGAGAATATGACTCAGTTTTCCTGATTTGGAAGGTGGGAGTGAAAAAAAATGATAGTTATTTCTCAGAAGTGTTGAAAGTAAATATCAAATGAGCTTAAGTATTTGGAAAGAGTTTTAATTTCTATAAAGTGCTTTACAGTGATGGTTATTACTATGTGACCATTTTTACACCGGCCCCAAACTGACATTAAAACCCCTAAGCAATGCTTTTATTTTTAAAATGTGAGCTCTTGGGATGGAGACCAGTTTTTCTTCATCTTTATATTTCTGCCATTTAGTATGTTATCTATGACATTTTAGGTGCTCGTTTATTAAATAATGTAATTATTATTATCTGTATTATTATCTGCTAAGTGTTTTATCAGCTGCATAAACTAGAAAGCGGAAGTGTTAAATATTGATCGGATCTATAATCCATCTGTGGCTCATTTTTACTGACAATAATGTTGTGAATTTCTTCTTGTGCAAAAGCAAGAAAATAGCCAGTGATGTCTACGGTATTTCTACTACGTGAAAGACTTAACTTCATTTGTATATTTTTTAAACTAAAGATATCTCTGCAAAAAAGAACACTTTTTTTAAAACTCAATGATTCTTTCCCACATTAATAATTCCAAGATACAACAAACTGCTAAAGCAGAGTTCCACTACCTCTAGCAGAGGCTTTACTACACAAGTCTTAAGAGGTTAAAAATCAACACCCAGTTGAAGAAATCACCAGAATAATTTATAGATTTTTTTAAAATTTTATCTACATTTTTAATCTATACTAAGCTTTAATTATGCCCCCGCCCACCCCTGCATATAAATTCTGTGCCTTTTCTAACTCCAGGTGCTACCTGAGTCTATTCACATCTATCCCTCCATCACTAATAATATTACATATTTAAATTGTGTGTTTAAGAGTAATGTTTCATGTGATCACTTAAAACTTATTAGCAGTTCCCACTAATTGTCAGAGGCACACATTTGTCCATTGATTCGTCAGTGTCAGTGGTATAGAGGGAAACCAGGGGGCAAGGAAAAGCTTGGACTATGTGTATAGGTCCACCTCCCAGGGATGACAGCAGAAGATAGAATGGTAGACAGAGGATCCTCCAGAAGTGCAACCACATGCCTGATGTATCAGCATCCTCATTTCAGAGATGAGAGCACTGAAGTCCAAATAGGTTCACGTACCTACTTAATGGCAAAGTTATCCTAGAAACTTAATATAGTTATTTCAAACGATTATTCTGTCTTCCATTCTGTGCTTACTACTGACCTACACTGAAAATCTACAGGGCCTTAAACTATTTTGCACATCTAATATTATTCCCTAGTTATTACGTTGAATTGCCATCACTGTTAATTATTTGGAGCACTGGTGGAGCAGTGGTTAAGAGGTTGGCTGCTAACCAAAAGTTCGGTTCAAATCCACCGGTTGCTCCTTGGAAACCGGATGGAGTTTCTTTAATTATTTAGGATTTAAAACCCCATTGCCATCGAGTTGATTCCAACTCACAGTGACCCTACAGGACAGAGTAGAGCTGCCCTATACGGTTTCCAAGGTGCAGCTGATGGATTTGAACTGCCGACCTTTTGGTTCGCAGCCGAGTTCTTAACCAATTATGTCTACCAGTTCTATTATATAGCCTGAAATCCTGGTGGCATAGTCGTCCACGGCTGCTAACCAAAAGGTCGGCAGTTGGAATCCACCAGGTGCTCCTTGGAAACTCTATGGGGCAGTTCTACTCTGTCCCATAGGGTTGCTATGAGTCAGAATTGACTAAACGGCAACAGATTTTATTACATAGCCATAACAAAAATATTTGCATGCTGAAAAGAAATCCGTACATGTGCATATACATCGATTATTTCCAACAATTTGAAACTCTAACCTTACATTTCTCTAATAACAGCTGTATATGGCAGAAAATATTACCTCACAATTATATGGTGACTGTGTCAGTGGCTTATTCAAAGACACAAACTTCATCAGAGACTCAGAGGTATTGCAAATTCACACAGAGTCCCGATTATGCCCTTTGTCCCATTTTTTATTCAAATTTTATATTTCTGTAATTTTACAGCCATTGATAACAGATCTATTGTTCTGTGGCTAGTATTGAAGCAATTAAGTACATATTGCTGCTGCTTGTATGTCTTCTTATAAGGTTAAAGGAAAGGGACTCCGAGCAACCTGACTCTGGTACATTCCTATATAACTAGTGCATCATTTATTCTAGTCAGTTTGTAAGTAAAATAAGAATTTCCAAAGTTACCATTTAGGGGGGAAAATATGGCAACTAGTTGAACCCTCTTGAAAACAGTTACATAGCTCATTCCAAAAAATAAAAACAAAAACCAAAGCACTTGCCACTGAGTTGATTCCAACTCCTGGTGACCCTGTAGGACAGTGCAGAACTGGCCCGTAGGGTTTTCAAGGAGTGGCTGGTGGAACTGCTGATCTTTTGGTTAGCAGCCAATCTCTTAACCACTGCGCCATCAGGGCTCTATATAGCTCATAGGTTAAACAAAAATCACTCTCTCCTGAACTGTATATTGTATGTGCTTAAGCTATTAGTGTACATACTAACCAAATTTTCCTAGGTGACATAATTCTTTTTTTTTTTCTCAAACCCTGGGATTCTTCACCCATTACTATGATTCATGAAACTTGAACTCGTATCTATTTGCTTATCTCCAGACTTAGGTGTGCAACTGCACACCAGCTGTTGTCACTAATTATCCCATAGCCATCGCAAAGATAATACGTCCCTGGGTCGATTTCTCCTCCACTATTGTTTAGCCGGAAACTCTGGTAGCGTAGTGGTTAAGAGCTACGGCTGCTAACCAAAGATCAGCAGTTCGAATCCACCACATGCTCCTTGGAAACATATGGGGCAGTTCTACTCTGTCCTATAGGGTCGCTATGAGTCAGAATTGACTCGATGGCAACGGGTTTGGTTTTGTTTGGTTTTATGGTTTAGCTTGCTCAGTGGAACCACCATTTAAACATTTGGGTAAATCTGAATTTAAAACCTGGCATTTAAATCTTCTTCAGCCTCCACATTTGAATCCTAACAAATCTACCTCCATATTTGTCTGTTTTCCTCCATCCCCCCATCACTGCGTTAGCTGACACTCATTGTTTCTCATCTAGACCACTGCAACAGCCTCCTAACTGTTACCTTGGTTTCCAATTTTGCCTTTCCAATCTATTCTTCATACATGGGCCCAAGTGCTCTTTTTTACATGGCAACCTGATCACGATGTTTTCCATAAAAATCCTTTTGCACGGGCCATTCATAGATCTAGCCCCTGGATGCTTTCTCTGACCTCATTCATCTCTCCCTATTCTTTCTACGCTGGTAATCCCCATAGGGTCAATCATGTTGAATAAATGCACTTCTCCATATGTTGTATAATCACTACCTTCCTCCTGGAAATATCCTTTCCTTCTCCTCTTTCTTCATATGGCCAGTCTCTACTTGAACTTCCAGATTCAGCCTAGTCCTCTCCTGCAGTGAATCTGCCCTGGTTGCCCCTGTCTGTATTAGCTGTTTCTCACAGGTGATTCCACAGTGCCTGGAGTACACCTCCAAATGGCAAGAGTTATTACACAGCTTTGTTTGACTTGGCAATATCACCTACAACAAGGTGAGCTTCAGGAAGCGGGAGTTTATCCTGGTGATGTCCGCATTTCATACAATGACTACAATGTACTGGCTACTCAACGAATGTCCTCTAATTCCATGCATGATTCATTTTATTTTTTGTTATCTAAAGGGGGCATTTTGTCAGGCTGCTGAAGAAGAGAGAGAACTGAAAGGGGTTTGTGAAGAAAAATTCAGAAATACATGATAATTATTAAAATTCAGAACTGGAGATTGATTTTAATAGAAAGCAAATATGTCTAGCCTAGTTAAGTTAATGGAACCTTAATTAGATTGAAGAGAAACCTGAGTGTCTGCCACAAATGGCATTTTGACTGTAGTGAGAAAACTGTCAGGGGGTGACTGAGGGAGTTCATGGACTGACTTATTGCTCCCTTGGGTTGTCAATGGGATGGAACTCAGCCACATCTAAACTGGACCAAGGGTAGAAATAAGAATAAGGAAACATAGTTATATAACAGGGAGAAATAGTATATAAAAAATAGTATACAAACACACATATACAGTATAACTATATATACACATACACATATACATCTATATAAAATGTATATATGTATATGGGTATATATGTGTATGTGTGTGTATATATTGTTACATATTGTATATATGTTCTGTGTGTATATATATGTATACACATATATGTAAGTATAACAGTATATACAGAAATACACAAAAAATACAGGGCAATAGACATGGTGATATTAAAATTAAATCGCTTAAGCGCTTGTCTTGAATTTAGTGAAATTAACTTTTGTGAGACTTATGACTTTATAACGGTCCACACTACAGGGTAAATATTTTATATACAGACAGCTTATCATTTAGAAATTGCTTATTTGATCTTTAATTTGTGATTTCTCTGCCAATCTGTTTTGGGGAGTATTTAGGCCAGAAAGAGAAACAGGAATAAGGATTAAGAACTAAAATGTAATGAGCACTTAATATGTGCTAGGCCCTTTCATTTTTACTTTTTAAGCCTCAATGTTATCCTTAAATAGAAGTAATTTATTTTCATTTCACAGATAATAAAATTGAGACACAGAAGGGTTACTTCCCAGGATCACACATCCGGAAAGTGGCAGAGTTAGGAGTTCTACCCAGGTCTCTTTGATAGAAATACTCACACTTTCTCTTCTACATTATGCTGCCAGAGGTAGATGGTTATAATTACTTAAATTCCTAGTTGTGTAATATTTGGCCTATCAATCTGTCAATCAATTACTTATTTATTGAGCACCATATATAGGCAAAGCAAGATAAACGAAACTGAACGTTTGTTTAAAAAAACAAAATCAACACTGTCCCTGTGTGTTGTTTGGGATGTGTTCACAGGAAGACATTTTGGTGACGATGAAGACAATGAAGTGAATAAAACAAGGCTAAGCCATTAAGCAACGTCACAGACAGGAAATTCACTAAAAACAACACAGTATGAGTCATAGCAAGGTATACCTAGTGCCTGGTGATTAAAATAACATGGCATGTCTTCATCAATTTATATTGATAAAAGAAGCGGCTCCTTCACTGTGACGTGGTCAACTGGGGGCTATTAGCCTTTCTTCGAGCCAGATACAGGGATAGTATTAAATAGACTTGAGAAAACTGTATGGAAAATAATATGTCTCCTTAGACTCTGATTTTAAAGGTCGTTCAGTTATTTGATAATTAAACAAACAAACAAACAAGAAAAAAGCCCCACTGATGTTGAGTCGATTCCAACTCATAGCGACCTATAGGACAGAGTAAAACTGCCTCATAGGGTTTCCAAGGAGCGGCTAGTGGATTTGAACTGCTGACGTTTTGGTTAGCAGCCAAGCTCTTACCCACTGTGCCACCAGGGCCATATAAAATCTCTAAACATGTATTTATCAAAAGAATAATTAGACAGCCCCATAAGACAAAATGAGACTAATGGGGCACAACAGTCCAGGGACAAGGACTAAAAGGCAGGAGGGGACATGAAAGCTGGTAACAGGGAACCCAAGTTTGAGAAGGGACAGTGTTGACATGTCGTGGGGTTGTTAACCATTGTCATAGGGCAATATGTGTACTAACTGTTGAATGAGAAACTATTTGTTCTGTAAACCTTCATCTAAAGTACAATAAAAATAAAAAGAATAATATACTATGAATAATATGTTGGTATTCTTAATCCACAGGAGCCCTGGTGGCACAGTAGTTAAGAGCTCAGCTGCTAACTAAAAGGTCGGCAGTTCAAATCCACCAGGTGCTCCTTGGAAACCCTATGGGGCAGTTCTACTCTGTCCTATAGGGTCACTATGAGTTAGAATGGACTTGGTGACTACAGGTGTGGTTTTTGGTATTCTTGATCTATGAAAAATTTATATCCTTAAGAAAAAATTTAAGACAAAGTACAAAAAAGGGCAAAGGACACACTCTACTAATATACTAGGAAGAGCATGGCAACGAGCAATAAATCTGAAACGATCATCAGCCTTGCTTATATTTAAAAACGAGGGTGATGGCAAACTAAAGAAATTAGATCCACTTTTCCTTGTTTACTTTGCTTAGTTTATTTTAATATAGAAAAACGTGTAAAGGCATTAATGTTCAGGTGTATTGAAGACACAGTAAGGATGGGTCCTCTCATGCACTGTTTGAGATGTTTATATTTGTGGGCATCAGGAGAGCTATACTTACTTACAATCACAAAAAGGGCCTTTTTTAAAAAATAATATTGGGAACATCATAGTTTGTATAATAATTTACATAATTTAACAGAAATAAAAACAGTGGAAAGAATATCGGAAATTTTTTGAAATTTTGCTCTGTGCTCTTTATAACTTAAAGTGAACCAGTTTACTTCAATGGGGTGTCAGTGCTGTTGATTTTTCCTACTATCCAAAATATACCACAGTGGCATTAGAATAAATCCGTATATGTAAATATCTTATGTGTTGGATAAGCACTCTCTACAATAAAAATGACAGACTGGCATTGGAAACACTGAAATAGGCGCCCTGGTGGCACAGTGGTTACGAGCTCGGCTGCTAACCGAAAGGTCAGCAGTTTGAATCCACCAGCCGCTCCTTGGAAACCCTATGGGGCAGTTCCACTCTGTCCTATAGGGTCACTATGAGTCAGAGTTGACTTGATGGCAACAGGTATGAGCTAGGGTATGAATTTACAGTTAGTCAATGCCATTTTAATGGATTTATCAAAATAAAAAGTTTCCACCAAATATCAAAAATGCTATCCTGAATGCTTTAACACATTTATATAATTTCCCCAAACTGCATGAGTCGATGCCAAGCAAAGTGCAATTATTCCCTAATTCTGCTTCCATTAAGAAGTAGGTAATCTCAGCTTCAAAGTTTCTGCCATTACCAGTCATAAATTTCAGTCAGGCTGAGTTATTCTGAACCCATTTCTACTGGGATTTTAGGTTATAAAGTCTCTCCCACCTACATAGCATATTATAAATTCTCTTATCCAGACACAAATAAACCCACTTCAACTTAACTACTTTCTTTTGTCTATAAACTGACAATGAATCATTACAAAGTTTCTTTTCAAAAAAAATTCAGTCTTTGAAAATTGCTTGACGTTGCCTGAATAAAAAGCTGAGCTTGAATATCACTTCATAATTCATCCTATTCACTCTTCATTTTAAACAAGGTAATACCTAGACTATCCCAAATAAGTGAGAAAATTTCCTTGTTTTAAAATATGTCTGGGAAAAGGAGTTATATACCTTCTTTAAGTAAATTATTCCATGGCCAGTTTACATCTAACCCAAATCCATCCTACGGCAGCATACGTTTTATCCCTTGTTCTATACTCTTGGAAACCCTGGTGGCCCAGTGGTTAAGAGCTATGGCTGCTAACCAAAAGGTTGGCAGTTCGAATCTACCAGGTGCTCCTTGGAAACCCTATGGGGCAGTTCTACTCTGTCCTGTAGGTTCACTATGAGTTGAAATTGACTTGACGGTAACGGGTTTGGTTTCTTTGGTTTTATACCCTTGGGAGGAATAACAGCTGCTCCCACCTTTCAGTTCAATCTGAAAGCCCTTGGTTATGTCACTCTTTCTTTTTCCAGTTTAAACAATGGTTGTTTTCCTATGAGCTTCTGATCTCTCCACTCCTAAATAATTGCTGTGCCTTTTATTATTATTATTACTACTATTTTAAGTGCTAGACTCCTGAAATGGATAGAGACATTGGGCTCTGATGGTGCTGATTATAACAGTAAAGGTCTTTTGTTCTCTACTCAGAGTAACACGTATTTTGGTGGGCTTTTGGTTTTGTTTTGTTCTTCATTGCAAGTTTTACAATGCTTAACACAAAAATGCCCATATATTGTAAGACCAGTTTTTCCCAAAACTCGCCTTGACCCATTTGCTCAAAAAAAAAAAAATTACTAAAATCTGACATGTGAAACCAGCTTTTGGAATCAGATATTACTGGGTATAAAAAAAAAAAAAACACCTCAGTATCCCTATTTCCTATTCGTGGACATTGGGAATAACGGCGCTGCCATTATAGGATCTTATAGGAATTTAAGGTACTGTAAGTCAAACATCTGCCACATAGGAAGCGCTGAGTAATTTTTTTATTATGCTCTTCAGGTAGAGTTATATTCTGAATTTTGGTACAAAATATTTATGCCTAAGGCTATGTTTAAATTGCACCAAACAATTTGCTTAAGTTCTTAACCAAAAAGGGAAAAAAATCTTTCCAAACAAGCAGGTAACACAGAAGACAAGAAAATCTTTTGATTCACTTGTTCCTGGGCACCTGGGTAACCGAGAGCGTAACAATAAAAACAATAAATAAAATTACAAACGGCAAAGTGAACATTTACATTAATTTCAGAAGATGTTTACTTGCCCATACAAATCAAAAAGTACACATCAGAAAACAAAACAAAACAAAAAAACCCACCGCCATCAAGTCGATTCTGATTCATAGCGACCCGATAGGGCAGAGCAGAACTGCCCCATAGGGCTTCCAAGGCTGTGAATCACTACAGAAGCAGACTGTCATCTTTCTTCCACGGAGCAGCTGGTGGGTTCGAACAGCTGACCTTTTGCTTAGTAGCCGAGCACTTTAACCACTGTGTTACCAGGGCTCCTCACATAAGAGAAAAGAGGCAAAGCTAGGTAAGGTAATTTTAAAGCCCTGTGTTTGCAATTTCTATTCAGAATAAAAGGGTAATCATAAATCATGCCTGTGTTTCTGGATAAAATAAACCACTGTCAAGCAACATGTAGGTCAACATAATTTGCTCATTGTCAGGCAAAAAAAAAAAAAATCAGTACACACTTGTGAAAGAGGACAGGGGAAGAGGCTACTGATCTGCAGAAGAAGACAAAACCTTTCAAAGGCTCATTATTCACATGCAATTTATCAAGCCAAGCACCATTTTCCAGAAGCCATAGGTCAACATAGTCAATACAGAGAATGGAAGGTCTCATTATACAAACTAGTTCAGCCCTCTACTTTAAGATAGCTCTGCCGAGTTCCACGTATTTCCAGCTTTTTAAAAAGTTAGATGGAAGAAGGGATCTTTATTTTTTTCTGTATGAAGTCATCGTCCTCAACTGAGCTCTAGGTTCAGGAGGTGGAAGGCTCTGTTGTTTTATGGTTTCAATATATTCCCTTTATCCTAGTGCAATGCTATATACCTAATAATTATTGTGGCTATTATCTATAATAACATTACATTTTTCCCCACGATTTTTATATCCTGCTTTCATGATTATGAATATGGACAGTTTTAACACCTGCCCATTCACTAACAATTAGTGGAGACCATCAACTGCTAACTAAAGTCAACTTTAGCTTTGTGTATTATTTGTTTTTTATATGAAAAAACTGTTTTTTCAAAGGGCACAATTAATAAAATACATATTAAATATGTTACCAGTTGAGTGTCCTAACTTCTTGTCTCTAGAGGTCAAGATTTCTTCATTCAGGATGGAGACACTACTATTTTTAAAATTTATAACAATGTCTCTAATTGATCAGTGGAAATTCCTAAAACTATAGTTACAAAAATCTATATTATCATAGTAACACTATTCTCCTCAGTTTCTTCGTTCCTTCTTGTACCATTTTATATATTCCTTCTTCCTACACCTACATTTCTCTTATGTGTGTGTTCTTCTCTGTTTGTTTTGAATTTTTGAAATATACTCAAGAATTATATAAGCCAAGTGATAAAAACCAAACCAAACCCATTGCTGTTGAGTCGTTTCCGACTCACAGCGACCCTATAGGACAAAGTAGAGAACTGCCCCAGAGGGTTTCCAAGGAGGGACTGGTGGAGTCCAACTGCGGACATTTTGGCTAGCAGCTGTGCTCTTAACCACCGCGCCACCAGGGCTCCAGCCAAGTGATAGTACTGTTTAAATTATTAAGCACAGTGTACCCAGAGTGGCAATCCTTTCAGTTAGGAATGTATTTATACTTTCGTTTTAAGCATTTGTTAATAAAGCTTGCCAATATGAGGAAAAACTACATTTATTTTCCAAACTAAGCCTTTCTGTCTAGCCCTACTATGAATCTAGTCTGTAAAGTCTGTAAAGTCCTGGAGATAAGGAAAAACAATATGCCAAAATACAGGGTGGAATAAAATGCAACTTATGTCAATTAATAATAAAATACCAATTATGGTCTTCTGAGGACTTACAAATGCCAGAAATTTTATAGTTTCTCTTTTAAACCCGTAACTCAAAAGACAGGCATAATTAGCCTTATTTTACAGGAAAAAACAAGCCTTAGAGGGGCTGCTGCATTCAGTCACACAGCTAGAAAACTGCAGATTTAGTAGTCTACCCTGGCTTATTTACCTTCAAAGCCTGTGTTTCTAACCATTGTACCCACTGTCTTCTACTTAGTACCTAATCCTCTCACACTAAACCCACTGCCATCAAGTTGATTCCGACTCATAGCGACCCTATAGGACAGAGAAGAACTGCTCCATAGGGTTTCCAAGGAGCAGCTGGTGGATTCAAACTGCCTACCTTTTGGTTAACAGCCGAGCTCTTAACCACTGTGCCACCAGGGCTCAGGGGACTCTGCAAAATGACTGTGGTCTCCAACATTCACTGCAGTGATTTAAACACCTTCTGTGAGATATGAAAGCATGCACTGAAAAATCACGAACACGTTACTTTGGCATAGCCAACAGCCTCCTTTCATTATGCCCTGTTTACAGCTTCTTTTTTGGGGTTTGCTCAGCAGAGGATCCCTAGCTGGTACTGGTGCCCCTGAATGCAATATGTTTCTAAATGAGAGAATGTGTGGAAAGGGCTTAGCACAGTGCCTAGGACAGGATACATCCTCAAAAAAAAAAAAAAAAAAAAAAAACTCGTTTTCTTCTTCCTTTCATTTTTCATTTTCCTCATGTATTTAAACAGAAGAATGATTAAAGCAGTGAGCGGTAGTTTCATGTCCATTTATTTTTCTACAATTATCCCGTCACCACCACCACCATCATGGGTAGAAGCTAGGTGTTTGGATTCATTTATTTTTACAAGTAATTCTTTCTTTACGGGGATGGAAAATTTGACAAGAGATGCTGGTGATGGTTGCACAACATGATTGATGTAACTGGTTTTATTAAATTGTACACATGAAATATGTTGAACTGGCAAATGTATTCTTTATTTTTTCACAACAAAATATTTTTCAAAAAGTGCTTGTTTTGTTTATAATAAAAAATCTTAGGATGTGAGGATATATGAACTGATTCTTAGGAGCTTTAAAAAGTAGAATCAATGTACATTAAAACATTCTTTGCAAAAGAGAAAGAAGAGAATGCCAAAATTTTGAAAACTGTATATATAAGTCAGTGGATGAAAGAAAAATAGCAAACTTGAAGGTCCAAATGTTGTTAGTCTCTCTTTATTTTACAGAGGGAGTTTAACAGAAAAACAACAGGAAAGAATCTCTGGGATTTTAGTTAGTTACTTCTGTTTTGAATAATTATCAGAGGCAGGAACAAAAATTCTGCAGACTGAAGAAAGTCAGTACACCCACTCCTCACTTATCGACATGATTAGGTTCCAAAGCCTAGGTCATTATGTGAAAATCAGCATTATGTGAAAATGCAAGATGACCACATCAGATTACAAAATGGAGAATGACTACATCATTACATAACTGCCAAATTACTTCATTACATAGCTGCCAAACCACTGAGAACCATGGCCCAGTCAAGTTGACACAAAACCTTAACCACCATAACCAGCGTTACTCTGACCTCACACCTTGGTGTTCCTTACTGTCAGATGTACATCATTAACGCGCAAATAGAGAAGATTTTTTACTATTGTCATAAATGCAAGATGTCGTATAATGAGATAGTAGGTAAGTGAGGAGTTGGTGTAAAATGAAAACATAAGAGTAGGAGGAAAGAAGAAAAGCAAGAAAGAAGTAGGGAAGGGAGGGAGGGCTGGAAAGAAGGAAGGAGGGAAGGAGATAGGAAGTTATGAAGGAGCTAATTTATTTTAAAGTTCCCTGGTGGTAAACAGATTGCACTCATCTACCAACCTAAAGGTGGGGGATTAGAATCCACCCAGCAGAACTGCAGAAGAAAACCTTGATAATCTGCTTCCATAAAGATTACAGCCAAAAAAACACTATGGGACAGTTCTACTCTGTAACATACAGGGTCGCCATGAGTCAGAATCGACTGGATGGCAGCAGGTTTGGTTTTAATTTGTTGTAAGAAACAGAACTGTGTCTAACATTTCTCTTACAATCCTCACGTTTAAAAAGCATGATATTAATATTTGTTGGTTGACTGAGCTATAGAACTATAACAGGGAAAAAACAAAAAAACAAAGAGTAGACAGCATTCTGAAATTTTATCTTAGGAGTAATTTAGAGTTGTACATTTGTGGGCAAGACGATTAAGTCAAATGAAATGGAATGTTCAAGATACCTCACTTTCTAATTTGATATCTGGTAGAAAATCCACTTAAATTATTTTTATTGTGTTATTATTATTCATATTCTTTTGCCAGAAGTTCTACCACAGCTTGCACTCAACCAATAATGAAATAATTAAGAATTTTTTGAAGTTAAAACAATTTCCCAATTGCAAATAAAATAACATCAAAATATTCCTTTTAGTACCATTTGGAATGAGTAGGTTGTATTTTTTTTCTAAAATAATAAATAATAGATATATGGGGTAAAGCCTTGATGGTAGTTCTAGAATTTTCTTTTATCAAACAGAAGAACATTAGTTTATAACAGACACACTCTCTTATACTAACTGCACTTACTCAATCACATTTCAAGGAAATTAGTTTGCATGATTTATTTTGCTACAGGTTCTATACAATCTGTCAATTAACCTACTTAAATGTCCTTAAATAACATGTGCTCTCATTTGCTTTGACTGGTACTGTAGATATTTCTACAGATTATTAAAAAAAAAAGTACACTACTTATTATAATATTAAGATATTTGCTAAGAAGCATTGAGAACTGTAACACGGTGTCACTTACTGTCAGAGAAATCTAGAGATTCTAGTCGACTAAGTATAATTAATTCATTAAAATATTCTACAGTGCCTCCATAGCCAATTTCCTTTCTAAGGTGCCCAAGCACACAGCAAGAAGACATCTCCAAGATGTTTCAGAATAGTTGATTAACTAGAGTACTAGGATGATGTCAATTTGTTTTAAAATATTTGCAAGAAAGGTTTTGACTAGATGAGTAATTACTAAGAGGGGGTGCAATTTCACACAGTCAAAGGTAATGCTCAGATACTGTTCTTTTTATGTAAAAGAAATTTCATGAAAATTCAGTAAAAGGTCCAAATAAAAAGACAGATGGATTTTGCAGGACCTTGGCAGCTAGCAATAGAAAACACTGATCAGTGTATTGCATTCCTTACAAGATTTTCCTAGAAACTGACTATGGAAAATTAAAATCCTGTCAGGGGCCAACTAAATATGTGCCCTATACTGCTGACATAATATTCAGCTGGATGTGAACAGATTTTAATTTCATATCCTAATTAACACTGATAGAGAGCAATTTCAAAAATGTTTCACAAGGATGAACTAAGTCTACTCAGTCTGCTCTCTAACATTGGCCATGAATATACTATACATAAGCTTAGTCGCCTGCTTTCTTTCTCTTTTCCCATCTCACACCCTTTAACGCAGGATTGAATGAAATGACGGTGAATTACCCTTTGTCTTTTGCACATTTCATTAGCTAAATTCTGTAACTGTATGTATATCAGCTGTTTAAAGAAATAAGGTCTCGACTAAGGTTGAGGTCTCCTGACAAAGGGTGAAGAAACTGAAGTTGTCAAGGATTTCATTTTACTGGATCCACAATCAACACCCATGGAAGCAACAGTCAAGAAATCAAATGACGTACTGCATCAGGCAGATCTGTGGCAAAAGACCTCTTTAAAATCTTAAAAGGCAAAGATGTCACTTTGATGACTAACGTGCACCGGACCCAAGCCATGGTATTTTCAATTACTTCATATACATGTGAAAGCTGGACGATGAATAAGGAAGACCAAAGAGGAACTGACATGTCCAAGTTGTGGTGTTGGTGAAGAAGAAATATACCATGGACTGCCAGAAGAACAAACAAATCAATCTTGGAGGAAGTAGAGCAAGAACGCTCCTTAGAAACAAGGATGGTAAAAATTTGTCCCACTCACTTTGGACACTTCCTTAGGAGGGATTAATTGCTGGAGAAGGACATCATGCTAGCTAAAGCAGAGGGTCAGTGAAAAAGAAGAAATCTTCAATGAGATAGACTGGCACAGTGGGTACAATGGGCTCAAACATAGCAACAATTGTGAGGATGGTGCAGGACCAGGCAAAGTTTTGTTCTGTTAAACAGAAGGTCGCCGTAAGTCAGAGCCAACTCAACAGCACCTAACAACAACAAGGCAATCTGGAATACAGAGGAAGGGGCATGCTGAAGGGAATTTGACAAAACTTGGCAACTGACTGAGAAGGAGTTAAAGAACTTGAAGTTTCAAGCCTTATTGGCTCAGAGAACACTGGTGAAGAATGACATTCAGTCCTTTGTTTCAGCTGAATGTAAACTTGCGCCAGAGAAAAACACTTTAAATACATCATTGCCATCCCTCTAACTCAGAATGTGTCTCAAATTATTAGGTCTTTGGTTCTAGCAGGGAGAGAGAGTGAGCCAGGGGAACTGAGACAGAGGTACCTGGGGAAATAAATTACACTAAAGAGGATTTCTGTCAGGTATGGCTAATGTTTGTTTAGTTGTGCGTGTGCGTCCCACCAATAGTAAATGTTTCTTTACCTCCTTCATACATTCTGTGAGTCCTGAAGTAGAACGTCTTTGCTTTGCTTCTTTCCTTGGCACACCACAACTACTCAATGAATAATGCACTGACATAAAGTTAAGCTAGGCAGATCCAGTAACGTGTTTGTTTTCTGAGTGGGAATGGATCCACGAGGGCAATATGTAGGTGGAAGCATTTTGGAAGGAAATTAATTGCTTTCTACTAACTAGGGATCCATCCATCCACTTATCTTAGCTCTGCTGGACACTGTGGAACAGAGCTTACTAATAAGTAATGCTCTCTCTTTGCTTTTGGAGCTCACTTTAGAGATGGTTTAGTTTTATTAGGCTGAGAATGGCACTGAGCCTTTCTAAACTGACTGGGAGTTATTATTCAGGCCTTAGTCTTTTGACGGAGCCCTGGTGACAGAGTGGTTAAGAGTTCGGTTAAACTGAAAAGACTGGCAGTTCAAATCCACCAGGTGCTCCTTGGAAACTTTATGGGGCATTTCTACTCTGTCCTATAGGGTCGCTATGAGTTGGAATTGACTTGACAGCAACAGGTTAGTCTTTTGATCTCCTTTACTCTTAAATATGGAGAAACTACTGTAGGTACTGGCTAGGACCACAGAACTCAACTCAGAAACTCGGACTTCAGGAGTCACCGACCTAAGCAAAGGCAGATGGGCAAGTTGTTTATAGTAAGGAATGGAATCCACTTTACCACACTTGCTTTTTTGCAAAAACAAACAAACAACAACAACAAAAAAAAAACCACTTAGTATATCCCCCATGGTGAATATCTTCCTCCTGGAATCTCTAATTCAGATATAGGACAAAATTCAAATTTTCCCCTCCTTCCATTATTTTTGAAGTGTTCCAATTAGTTTTCCCTTATTCTAATCTCAGTGAGTTGCTTAGAACAGAAAACTGGACGTTTCACCAACTTCTCCCTCTGCCAGCATCACAGTTGAGAGGAGTTAGTCCTTTGGACAAACCTGGTGGCCATGTCTTCCTCGTTCCTCCCACTGCCAGCATCTCTGGGCTCCAGGGACGAACCATCACCACCCTGTCTTCAGAACTTGTGCACATGCTCATTCTTTCAGCTGGCATGCTCTTTAGTCACTATACTCCAGACACTACTCTAGACGTGGGAAGGCAAGGGTAAAAAGATCCACAAGATCCTATTGTCACTTTCTTCCATGTTTCATACAACCCGATACACAGTCTTCAGCACACTAAGTGGAATGCCCTCCATAAGTACAGAAGCTCCATGAGGGAAGCAGCTATGTTCAACTTGTTCACTGTTGTACACTCAGCACCTCACACAAAACCCAGCACGGAGGGGGCACTCGATATGTATTTGTTGAATTGAATGTATTATTTTTCAACATAGAAGAATATTGGCATCTGCTGTAT
This sequence comes from Dugong dugon, assembly GCA_030035585.1. NCBI lineage: Eukaryota > Metazoa > Chordata > Mammalia > Sirenia > Dugongidae > Dugong > Dugong dugon. The sequence continues at coordinate 6,292,078 of CM057479.1, read as the reverse complement.
GTCTCAGTCTGAGGACACTATCAACTTATGCACATATCAGTCATTTAAAAATATAATGATATGTGCATATTATAATTTCAGACACTGAATTTAAAATTAAAAAATAAGGTATAATATACTGTGTCCTAGTGTCTTAAATTTGTTTGTTGTCTAAAAAGTATTTACATGTAGGAGTTGTTGCCTTGAATAAGAAATAAATAACAATAACATATGAATGCGTCAACATAAACAAATAAGATTGTATATGTTTTATATTTAATCATAATTATTTTGTTTCAAATTATGTTTAAAGGAACTTATGAAATTAAATACAATAACATACAAAAGCAGAGGATATGATTCATAATTTAAAGTGTTGAAACATTACTGACTTTGGTGGCTTACCCTAAACGATTGCCTTATAGAATAACCACCACCCTTGAGTCAGGCAACTAAAAACAGTGATTAATAATATGTTTAGAGAACTGTAATTATGCTTGGTTTATGTTTTTATTGGCCCAACTGTGTGACATTTTCTATGGCATTAACTATATTAGACTGTAAACAAATTCCATAGGTCACTGCACCATTTTTAAAGATTTCTCAGAGTTTATTCTTCTATATTATATGCAGTTTTGTTAAACGTGCATATATAACCATTGATTTCCCCCTCGGCTGACTCAAAACCTATCCATACCAGTAATACTTGCCATTTCAAGCATTTTTTTCTTTGCATTGTTTCATACATTCTTCTATGCTTTTATGGGAGATATATGAATAACATTTTAAGATGTCCAAGATTATTTTACTCCTTGATAATTATAAAAATAAACACATTTATTCTCTACCTTCCCAGGGACGCTTTCGTCCTTACAGAGAGAAAAAAGATGGAAGAAGCTATAATAGACTACCGGGTCTATCTACCTGCTGACCCCATCTTTGTTTCCATGAAGAATAAAAATGCATGCTTCATCCTTTCTAAATTACGCTCCATGGGTAAATAAACATTAAGTTGAGGAATGGGTATACTTTATATTTAATCCCATGTGAATTAACCCTCAAAATCAGTAAACACAGAAGCAAATTTATATGCAGATAAAGCATTTTCTACAGTTTTGGAAGTGTTCAATGGACATTTTGCAAGTATCTTTTTAATGAACTGGTAACAAATATATATTAGTGCCTCTATCTCCTATTGGTTTCAATTTAACCTTTCAATTTAAACTCCTGTGGCTTCTTCAGGCCCAGACCCCTGAATTTATAGGGCTACTGATCATAAAATTATACACACACACACACACACACACACACACACACACACACACACATATTATATAATATTATATATATATTAAAAGGGCTGGTCAAAATATCATAGGTTAAAAAAAAAGGAAGAAACAAAAGAGACTGACAGACTTTAAATACTTTATTTACTATCAGTCATTGTTCTACATAAGATTTTGTGGCATTATTAGAAAGAAACATGGAGAAACATGTGGGTTAGGAAGCCCATCCCTTTCTGAGCAGTTTCAGCTTGCAGGCATTCGGAACTAACCATAATATAAACCTAAAAGTGACCTAGAGAGAAAAGGAATGGATGACAAGGTGCACACATTTGCAGAGAGATGACCTAGTTTCTGATACAAAATGGTCTACCGTGTTGCTAGGTTCCATTACCGACATGTTAAAATACTCTCTGCGTTTAGGTGTTTTGTTAATGTAGTCGGTGATGACAAGGCTTAAATATTGTCCTTTTTAATTTGAGGAAAGATGAATTATAATAATCCTATTTTACTACTTGTAAAGATGTTAAAATGCTGAAATGCTAAAACACTCTAGATCAAATTAAAGAAATTATCTTAGAAGAGAACCATAAAAAAGGAATGACTTGAGACCCATCAGATTTTTTTACAATGTCAATTATAATTATGCCTATCTCTCCATGGGATTTCATAAAATTTGTAAATGGTAGGAATGTATAATTTTATAAACCAATTGATTGTTCATGTATCATTAAATTTGGCATCAAAATGTGACAGACATATTGTCAGAAGAGCAAAAATGTCTTTATGTGGGCTTGATTCAGTCCATTAAGTAGATGAGAAAATCTGAACTGCACTTTCAGAATATTTATCATAAAAGTCACGTCTACCATTACGATGGTTTGCAATGAAACTGAAATGTCTACATTTTTTTTCCTTATAGGTTTGCAACCAACTACAAGAGTAGAAAACCAAGACTTTTTTTTAAGTCTTTTCTAACCCCAAGAGTTTAAATGCAAGAAATCAATAACATGTGCTTAAAAGCTCCTATCTCATAGGCACTATGCTTTCTTTTCTTTCAAAATCATGCTTATAAATTACATTACCTTTGCTAGTAGACACTGTATAATTCTTTTTCAAAGTTAAATCAATTTTTGCCAGGTTAATCTTATTTCCTATTTTCGTGAATTTTAATATGTACTTGAAAATCTAAATATCAAGCCAGTAGACATTTATTAAAATATCTGACACTGACTTGTACTTCCAAAGCAACATAATAGTGTATTTATTTTGTTTTATTATTAATCATCTCATGACTTATTGTTTGTCAATTCACTTATAAAATATTCAATATGCAAGTATGATTTTATTAATATGATAGCTTGCTTATTCAGCTTTATAAAACAATTTGCATTGGAGCAAAATAGTATTCTCAATACCTAGTATGTACTTCTGAAATACAAAATGTCACAATGGATAAATATATACTGTGACAAATTTTTGAATAATATCTCTACACCTGGATGATTCTGCAAAGACTGACAAAATTGAATCAGTAAAACCAAAATTCTAAAATGCCACACAAAAGTATGAAAATTTTCAATACTGATGAGCATTAGTTGTTTCTGTCTCTCTGTCTCTCTCTCTCTCACACACACACAGAGAAATCACCAAGAGCCAACAGATGATTACCATCCAAGAACCACTTGTAGATTTTATATTATTCTTTCCACACTGCATTATCTACATGTCCTAAAATAGCAAAGGTACTAGTAAGAAATGAACTCAGATGATCTCAATGTGGGTCTTTCTACAAACAATAATTTATGCAGGCAGCAAATGCTATCTCATGAGTTTTTGGCCTCCTTCATTAACAGGCTGTCTGGTTTAGGAAAATTACTTTTTTCTCTTCAGGCCTCATTTAGTTTATTTATCAAAGGGGACCATAACGATCAGCTAATTTGCAAGGGTGTTGTGGGACCCAAGTGTTTCTGCAGCCTAGATATCCACCCAACAGAGAATACCCTATAAGGACTACCACATAAACGAATGTACCAACTAATGTTTATGATAAAATATGCAGGATGTTTATTTAGGTTTTTCCAAACTAAAGGGATCTTTCCCTGTTTTGTTTTGTTTTTTTCCTCCAGAAAGTATACATTTCAATTAAAGTTAGGAAAGGTAAGCGTCAGGGGTGAATCCTTTCACTATACTTATTCAATCTGTATGCTGCGCGAATAATCTGAGAAGCTGGACTATATAAAGGAGAATGGGGCATCAGGATCTGACTCATTAACAACCTGTGATATGCACATGACACAACCTTGCTTGCTGAAAGTGAAGAGGACCTGAAGCACTTACTGATGAAGATCAAAGATAACAGCTTTCAGTAATGATTACATGTCAACATAAAGAAAACAAAAATCCTCACAACTGGACCAATAAGCAACACAATGATAAATGGAGAAAACATTAAATATTTAAAGGATTTCATTTTACTTGGATCTATAGTGTCCACGGAAGCCACAGTCAAGAAATCAAACATGTATTGAATCGGGCAAATCTTCTATAAAAGACTCTTTAAAGTGTTAAAAAGCAATGACGTCTCTTAGAGGACTAAGGTGCACCTGACCCATGCCATGGTATTTTCAATCTCCTTATATGCATGCAAAAGCTGGACAATGAATAACGAAGACCGAAGAATTTATGCCTTTGAATTAAGGTGTCGATGAAGAATATTGAATATGCCAGGGACAAACAAACAAACCCTTCTTGGACCAAGTACAGCTAAAATGCTCCTTAGAAGTCAGGATGGCAAGACTTCGCCTCATGTACTTTGGATATGGTATCAGAAGGGACCAGTCCTGGAGAAGGACATCATGCTTGACAAAGAAGAGAGTCAGCCAAAAACTGGACGCCCCTCAACAAGATGGACTGACACAGCAGCTGCAACAATGGGCTCAAGCATAACAACGATTGTGAAGATGGTGCAGGACCGGGCAGTGTTTCATTCTGTTGTAAACAGGGTCGCTATGAATTGGAACCGACTGGACGGCACCTAACAACGACATATATTTCGATCAGTTTTTGCAATTTTCTGCCAAATTTTTTTCTTCTTTTGGCTTGTTTGAAATCCGCCTTTGTCTCTCCCCTGACTTCCTGCACAAGTTACCTTAGCTCCAGTGTGTAACTTGACTATGAGCGTCCCCCTGACCGAAAGCTCTCAGGAAAACTCAGGTGACCACTAAGGGGAGAAGAAGCTCAGCTAACAGGAGTGCTCTTTCCCATTCCATTTCCACTTCTAATTGTGACAGAACTCCCATTATACACAAAACAAAAATTCCATGGATAGATGAGAGAACATTGTGAGAAAGTATGAAGCAGAAGAAAACGCCATGTGGAACGTTACTAAGATTGTTCTACTCAGGACCCCCTCTCCAGATCTGAAATAGAGGTGACTATAGGGTCGCTGTGAATCCAAAATGACCCGACAGCAACGGGTTTCATAGGTCTGTATGAACATGTAAGCATGATTTTATTAGTTAACATCAAAACAGCGCTAAGAAACCTTGTTTTCTGAAATCATACTTGTGGTGAAAACGACACCAGTGAGGAAGGAACGCTGTATCTAGCTGGAAGAATCTGAGCCACCTTAGTCACTGATGCAGGAAACAAAAATAAAACCAAACCCGTTGTCGTTGAGTCGATTCCAACTCATAGCGATCCTACAGGACACAGCAGAACTGCCCCATAGGGTTTCCAAGGAGCAGCTGGTGGATTCGAATTGTTTCCCTTTTGGTTAGCAGCCGAACGCTTAACCACTTGTGCCAAATGCAGCCTCAATTTCCAAATGAGGTGCAGGGCTTCAAACATGGAGTTTGGGGACTCAGCATTCCATGTGTACTTTAATCATGTGGTTTTCAAAGAAAGAAGGTCCTTGACCCCTAGACCACTTCTCTGCACTGCTATTAACCAAACCATAACATTCCCAACAGAACAAAAAAGGATGCTTTTAGCTAGACATAAACAAGGCCATGTAAACAATGTTCTTCCTAAACCACACAACCTTTCTTCTTGTGAAATTGCTGCCGTCTTTCCAAAATTTCCTGATCCTTCTTATTCCTCCAGCTCCTGAACAATTAGTGAGACAAGTTATTAATGAACAGACTGTTCCACGACAATTGCCAATCTGAAGGTATTCCTTGCTTCTCGTTAGAATGTCCTTAGATTTTCAAACCCTGAAAAAGTCTTTCTTCACTCCTTCTGACTGAGATGCCCACAGTTTAAGTGGGTGTGTTCCCTTTTAGACAGATTCCCGGTGGTGCAGTGGTTGAGCACTTTCTGCTAACCTAAAGGTCAGCAGTTTGAACCCACCGGCTGCTCCACGGGAGAAAGATGTGGCAGTCTGCTTCCATAAAGATTACAGCCTTGGAAACCCTATGGGGCAGCTCTACTCTGTCCTACACGGTCGCTATGAGTTGGAATCACTGGATAGCAATGGTTTTTTGTTTGTTTTAAATCAGGCTGCCATTTCTGTAGAAAATGTACAAAGCTGATTTTGCTTGACTCCTCAGTTTTGGACCTGCTTTTGCTGTGATCGACTGTCTCATGCTGGATGTGAACGTCAAGCCTACTTTGACATCTGCACGGTGACTTTCGCAGATGGGGTTCTCACTCTCCAGTGTGAAATCCCCACTTTTATACGACTGGTTCTCAGTCGATGTCCACCCCTACACGTCTCTGAGACAAGAAAAGTCACATTCCTGTCAATTTTCTCCATACTCCTCAATTATCCTTTAACGTTTTTTTCTTTTATCCTCATTCATCATCATCTCATCATTGTTCTGTGTCAGGGCAAGCCACTCGGTACTTCTGATCTTACTTTCAGTCACTTCCAGTCTCTCAATTCCTTCGTCTGCTCTGTCTTTACCGGCTCCCTGCCCTTAGCTTAGACACATTCACGTTTCCTCCATCTACGAGGTCCACGTGATGCTACTATTCCAGCGAACTTTCTTCACTTATAAAATTTTTAAGGAGTAATTCATATTTGCTATCTCCACTTCCTCACCTTTCCTTCTTCCCTTAATATGATCAAACTGGTTTCCTTCCATTTCTCCACTTCTGTAGAAACTGTGTTCTCCAAAATTAGCAACCATTCCTTAATCAGAAATCTATAATCGTTTTTCTGTAACATTAATTAAATTTTGGAAAACTCAGTCTTTTCTCAATGCTTGTTTATCTGTTTTATCAATTTATCATAAGGTTGGTCCCATATTAGGTGCACAGTAGATACTTAGTGAATTCAATTGTCTGTCATTAATACAAATTTTCTGCACGCTACTTAATATCTCCACAGCATTTGACACTTTTGAACACTCGTGGAATGATCTCCTTCCTTGGCTTTTTGTGAGAATTTATTCCTGCTTGTGCTTCTGGGTCTCTTACAACTCATCTCAGAGTCTCCTCAACCCCTACTCTAAGCTCAGATAGCTTAAAGATAAGCTCCCTCAGGTTTCTGGTATCATTTCTCTTCTCTCTTTGCTTATGTTTTCAACCCCATAATTCATCACTTCTATGCACATAATCCTCAAATCTATATTTTGCCTGTGACCTCCTTTCTGAATTCTATACTCATTTTTTTCCAACAGGTTTTTCCTTTACATTTATGGAGGGATGGTCTGCCAGCATCTTTAACTGCGCAGGTATAGAGTTATCCTTTTCTCAAAAACATTATTCTTGCATCATCATCTTGGTTATGGGCATCATCACACCTTTCACAACCCAAGCCAGACCTTACGGTTATCTAAGTTTGCTTTCTCTCCTACATTCATTACATTCAGTCAGTTACCAATTCCTGTCCATTTTTATTTTAAAATGTTTCTCATCTGGTTGCTCCCTCTGCTCCCAAACGTCATTTTCTGATTTATATCTTCAGTGTCTCTCACCAGGTACGTCGCATTAACATCTTGACCAGCCTTCCATTACCTCCTGTCTCTCCATTTACCTTCCACTGTACAATCAGATTAACTTTTGTTCAACTGTTCACATATATGTAATAATACATTATGTGTAATTATGTGTTTATGTGTAGTCCTACATTACCCATATATAATGTACACGTGATCTAACATATACTTAAATGCACAGATATATATTGTGATGCATGGGAACATATTATCCCTTTATTTAGAAATTTTTACCTATAGACTAGACCCCAAAAATCCTTAGTGAGGTGGGCTTTCCAAGTTGCCCTTTCTACTTACATTAACCTCTATCCCTATATAGGTATATGTAGCAATGTGATTTTTTACTCATGTCGATGAAAAAGCATTTTTGAGAATGACTACAGAGACCATATTATAATATTAATATTCAAACTTCTTTTTATAGCTGTATGTCTATTGTCCATGAACCTACCTCGAATTTCTCAATAAAATTATTTAATATGTATCTGTACATACGCAACTTCTCATGGCTATAAGTAGTTAGTACTTATTTTTATGTTTCCCAAGTCAAAGTTTCTATTTTCAAGGAGTATTATATTCTGGAAATTTCTAAATAATACCAGCATTCTTTTTATTCGTGATGTTATGAGATTTTTAAAAGCTTATTCTGCCTTGCCTTTATTGGGATAAGATTAGCAACTTCTTTTATAAATACAAACTCTAGCATAGGCTTGGTCAAATTTCATAAATTGTGAATTCATTAGATTTGAATAAAAATGCTTATTTGTATGTGTTATAGGCCCACAGCAAATTATCACAGTGACAAAGAAACCAAAGCTATAATTAAGTTGATAAAAATGACTATTATATTCTGCAACAGCATCCTAGCTATTGAAGGTGGTTTATTTAGAAACACATGCTTACTACATAAAAGAAACGAAACATGAAATATTATGAATCTACCTGATCATCACAAAGCATTCAATCGTTTTTCTGTAACATTAATTGAATTTTGGAAAACTCACAAAATAAATTTTGAAAAACTCAATCTTTTCTCAATGCTTGTTTATTTGTTTTATCAATTTATCATAAGGTTGGTCCCACATTGGGTGCACAGCAGATACTTAATGAATCCAATTGTCTGTCATTAATACAAATTTTCTGCTGAAAATTCTAGAAAAGTATATAATGATACTAACAAAGAATTTTTTCTGTAATGTTATTGGGCTGGGAGCTGTGGTTTCAATCAACAAAAAGAGGAAAGTTTCAATTGAACATAAATCCACGAGATCTTCCACATCCAAGAATAAATCTAGACATTGGATCAGAGTGAGGGAGGAGGTGTGGATGGTGGTGGTTCTGAGTTGCTGGGATTCCAGACCATGGGTTAAATTAAAAATACCGGCTAGGGTTTTTTTATTTAACTATTCCTGTTGGAAATCAGAAATAAAGGTATAATCAATTCGGTATCCAAAATGCATGTTATTTGAGCTTGTGATAGCATGAGAAGATAAGATAAAATACAAGAGGAAAAAAGAAAGAAAGAAACCAGAGGCACACTCCTTCTACTCTCCCAGTTTGGGAAAAGAAATATAAAAAGGGCACTGAAGCAATCAATGGACCACAGATCTGTGTTTAAGGAGAACATTCTTGTGGCTGGATAATAAAGGGTCTGCCTAAGTAAAGGAGACGGGTTTGTTAGTGTCTATGGTAAAAGCAGGAGTCCTGGTGGCACAGTGGTTAAAGTGCTTGGCTGTTAACCTATAGATGGGCAGTTCAAACCCACCAGGCACTCCACAGGAGAACGATGTGACAGATAGTCTGCTTCCGTAAAGATTTCAGCCTTGGAACCCCTAGGGAGCAGTTCCACTCTGTCCTACAGGGTCACTATGAGTCAGAATCGACTCGATTGCAGTGGGTTTTTCGAGTTTGGACAGTAAAAGTCACTGGAGACAAGACTTTCTGAAGGAAGTTGCCTTGCCATTCACATGATATTGCCAGCACTCAACTGAGTGGGGGAGAGGTGTTTATGGAGCATACTTCTTGTCCACCAACCATTCTTAGTCACTCCCTACCACCGCCATAAACACACACACACAAGGAGGCCCCAAGTCAGGCTCTTTCTCTCTCTGGGCAACCAGGGGAGGAGAAGCGTCAAACCCCGCATCAGTTTTTCTAAGTTTTTTATGGACTTTTGACAAGACAGACACACTCTAGAAACAAAGAAAAAAAATAGCTTGAAGTTAAAGACTGGAAAAAGACATATGCAAACAGCTAAACAAGAAGCTTGGAATGAATATATTAATATCACATAAAACAGACTTTTAAAAAAAAATTTAATACTCCTAGGAGGAAACACAGCGTAAATCTTTGTGACCTTGGATTACACAATGGGTGTCTTAAATATAACACCAAAAGCACAGGAAATAAAACAAAACAAAGGATAAATCTGACTTCATCAAGATTAAAAACCTGCATGCTTCAAAGGATATCATCAAGAAATTAAAAGGACAACCTACGATACGGGAAAAAAAAAAATTGAAAATCTTATATTTGATAAGGGACTTGTATCTAGAATATATAAAGAACTTTTACAACTTAAGAAGATAAATAACCCAGTTAAAGAACGGGCAAAGGATAGCAGTAGACATTTCTACAAAGAAGATACACATATGGCCAACAGGTATATCAGACGATGCTCCACATCATTAGCCATCAGGGAAATGAAAATCAAAACCATAAGGAGATACCATATCATACCTACTAGGATGGCTAGAATCAACAAGATAGATAATAACAAGTATCAAGAAATTAGAACATGCATAGCATGCATATAAAATGGTACAGCCACTTTGGGAAACAGCCTGATAGCTCCAGGCTAAAAGTAGAGTTTAAAGTTAAATATAGAGCAATTCCTCTCCTCTAGATACATATCCAAGAGAAATGAAAATACATGTGCACACAAAATTTTCTACATGAATGTTCATAGAAGTATTATTCAATACAGTCAAAACTGAAAACCACCCAAATGCGCATAAGCTCACGAAAGAATAAAAGTATATGATAGATCCAGAGAATGAAACAGCGTTTGGTAAAGAAAGTACCGATACATGCTATAATGCAGATGGACCTTGAAAACATCAGGCTAAGTGATAGAATCCAACCACAAAAGACCAAATATTGCAGGATTCTGTTTATCTGAAACGTGCAAAGGAGGAAAATCCATAGAGATGGAAAGTAGATTAGCGATTGCCTAGGGCTGGATGTTATGTGGGAAATAGGGAGTGACTTACAATGGATATGCAGTTTCTTTCTGAAGTAATAAAAATGTTTTTAAATGGACTGTGGTCATGACTGTATAACTATGAATACACTAAATTCCATTAAATTTTACACTTTCAGTGGGTGAACTGTATGATATGTGAATTATATTATAATAAAGCTGTTATTTAAAAAAAGGTTTTTTACAGACAATAAAGCGTCAGTGCTTGCCTTTATGTGACAGGACCACTGACCCATCCAGTGTTATGTACGAAAATAATCGTTTTCAGTGAATATAAAATAAAGTTATGTTAAACTGTATTTTTATGCACAGTGTGTCCACCTGACTAATGCATACTAATAATTTTCTGTCCACTCAGTGGAAAATTAGCCAGGAACATTTAAAAGCAAAAAATGCTGGTGTGCTAATCAAGCTAATACATTCATGAGTGGCATTTCTTATTTTATTTTATTATGGCACTTCTTCCTTATTCTTTTGTACAGATGGGTTTCTAGGAATTTAACACAAATGTTTTTGTATTTTCTAAATTTCCTCAGGAATTACAGGCAGTCCCCAGATTACAAACGAATTCCATTCCTAAATCTATCTTTAAGTTTAATTTATACATAAGTTGGAACAGTTAGGTATGGTTTGTATCTAACATCAGTCAAACGTTTGTCTTAGTATATGGTATACAGTGTACCTTTCTATGCATAAGAAACACTTCCAGATACACTAAAACAACTTTAACATAATAATACAGTAATAACAATAATGTTCTGATATACAACTCAAAGCAGCACCTGTTTCTTCTCACGAACCACTGCATGTACCTCGAATGTTTAATCTAATAGGCTTTGTGGGGGTTGGTTCATAACTATAGGTTGTACGAAAGTCAGACATTCGCAACCCAGGGACTGCCTGTAACTACTCTTGGAAAACAAGAGAGAATCTTTACATGAAATACCAGTACTAACATCAATGAATGAGATAAATATATGACTAAAATATAAATGAATGACTAAATAAATATTAAGGTTCTTATACCAGATCATACAAAACATACCTCGCAACTGAAACCGGAAAGCACTCTCATTTAATAGGATGACTTGGAAGGCAATGCATTTTGAAACCATGATTTGCACAAAATGACACATAATAGCTACAAAAACAACCATTAACACCTGTGATATCTTTGTTACTTAGAATAATGTTTCTAAAACTAGTCATAGATTTAAAGAAAAATCTGTGATCTTAGCACACACAGTAATGAAACATAACCAGTGCTATAGGAAAATAAACATACTATGACAGCTTCAAAAATTTTTGTGTCTTTAAAACTTTCACCATGGAGAATCTGAGGATTTTATCCCTGTAAATGTCTTCTATCTTCTCTCCCACTTCCTTCATCTTAAAGAAATCTCTCTTTTGTGTCATTTTACCTTTTTTTAAATAAATTTCAATCTCTCATCCATCACAGAAGACTTCCTATCAGTCTGTAGTCTTGCCTAAGTTTTATAAATTCTAAATGGCACCTTTCACCCTTTTAACTACGCCATGTTGCACACCACCCTTTTCCTTCACTGCACTGCCAAACTTTTTGAAAGGGCACTCTCTTTTTGAGTCCAATACTTCCTCAAAGGAGCCCTGGTGGCACAACAGTTAAGCACTAGGCTGTTAACTGGTCAACCTACCAGCTACTCCGGGGGAGGAAAGACCTGGCAATCTGCTTCTATAAAGATTACAGCCTAGGAAACCCTATGGGTCAGTTCTGCTCTGTCCTATAGGGTCTCTGTGAGTCTGAAAGGACTCAATGGCAAATAACAACAAATACTTCCTCACCACATCCTCCCTTGTAAGATGGCTTCCATTCGGTTTGGTTTGGTTTTGTACTAAAATACCAAAACCCATTGCCATCGAGTCGATGCCAACTCACAGGAAACCTATAGGACAGAGTAGAAGGGCCCCATAGGGTTTCCAAGGAGCTCCTGGTGGATTCAAACTGCGGACCTTTTGGTTAGCAGCCATAGCTCTTAACCACTATGCCACCAGGGTTTCTTTGTACTATAATAGTGCACTCTAAAGAACTTCCTTTCTATATCCATTCATTCATTAATTTGATAAATATTTGTTGAATTTCAGTGGCTCTGCTAAGTGTTGGGAATATAAAAATGACTAAAACACACTCTGCTGTCTATGAGCTGTGAGGAGGCAGAGAGAGAGATGCAATAAAAGTTGAATTCCTAACCTTCTTGAATTCCCCCTTTACATCATATGGTAATCAATGCTCTCTTTGTTGTAAAATACCTTCTCTGGTATGCAGTGAACTTTAAGCAACACCGACAAGCACTCCCTGGCTGGGTTCAGGGAGTGTATTAATCTTTGTGGGCATCCTGGGAAGAGGGAAACGTGGACCAGGCCCAGCACTGAGGGCCAAGCTCCCACCAAAGGACCCCGCCCACCTGCTGCTCTCCCTTCCTAAGGGACAGGGGAGCATGAAACTGAGGAGAGAAAGCAAAACACTCTGAGTCTGAGTGTCATGCAACTTGGCTTAGGAGCCACTTGTTTACAGGGTTGCTGGGAACAGCAAGTGCTCAATATCTGAAGACATTGGGGGAAGTCAGGTCCATGCATAGCCCCATCCTGCTAGAGGGGCGTGTGAAGTCAGATCTATGCGAGGGGTGTGTGGGGAGGACTACCTGCCCCAGAGAGCCCCTAACCAAGCAACACGGATTACTTGGTGTTGAGTCAGAGACTGTAGAGTTAGAGTTGCTGGAATCTTCGAACTTGAAGTCAGGATTGGCCCTTGAAATCCAGTCAAGCAAGCTGGAGCCTTCCAGTGTTTGAGAGTGTTTTTACAGGGTGAGTACACTGAGGAATTAGGAAGTGTGATAGCCTGACTCCTGAAAATCACACTAGATTATTTTCCTTCTCTTTCCTCCCCCTGATGCATACTCCCTTCATATCCTGTTATTTCTGTAACACTCATCATGATTGTATGATTTGTTGTTCTATCTCCAGTGCCTTGCAGATAGGAGGCTGTCAAAAAAATATGCAATTAATAATGAATGAATGATATGTAATCTCTTAGTTGAATAAGTCTCTGTTTCCCACTCGACTGTGAGTAATATGATGTCAGGAACTATGCTGACCTTGTTCACTTTGAATTTCCAGTATTCAGCACAGCGACTGGCACAGAAAGGGCAGGTACTCAAAAAATACCTTTTGACAAACAAGTGATTACATAAATATAGCGTCTATAGTTCTATCCCAGCAGCATGCCGTGCATTTGCCTGCTCTGTTTTCCAAGGGTGGGACATCACCATCTTTTGCACATATCCCACTGCCCTACACAGCTAAAACCCATTTTACAAACCATTGCCAAGTCAACCTTTCTAAAGCACAATTCTGTTTATGTTTCTTATTCTTACAAATATTAATCACTTAACATTGACCACTAAATAAAGTCTGATCTTAAAAGGACTTTAAGAGTATATTACTTGATTTCGGACACTCTACATTCCCACGAAATAAATCTGGAAAGTCCCTCTCCCTCCCTCCCTTTTTCCCTCCCTTCCTGTGTCCTTAGCACTTTCTATTTTGTAAGCGTCCTGATTTACCATTACTTGATGATATAGTCATCTACACAGGTTCTGTTCTATTAGCAGTTTCTGTTCCAGCAATGGAGTCATTCACAGGAATTCTGTGAAGCTAAATCATCAGAATGCAGGTTGCAATCTTCTTGCTCAGATCTAGCAGGCAGTGTTTTCTATTTCATTATCTAGTGCTGTTCCCTGGAATCCTGGTTTAGTGGAACCCCATGCCTCCTTCTTGCTCTGGAAAGGAGTTCAGATACCTACACTCTTTGTTATGGATTACATTGTGTCCCCTAAAAATGTGTGTTGTAAATCCCAAAGCCCTGTATCTATGGATGTAATCCCATTTGGGAATAGGACTTTCTTTGGTAAGTTAATGAGACAATATCAGCGTAGGGTGCGTGTTATAAACGCAGTTGTGTCCCTCAGATAATGTGTTGTAAATCCTAACCCCTATACATAAGGATGCAATCCTGCCTGGGAATAGGGTTTTCTTTGTTGTGCTGCTGTTGTTGTTGTGTGCCATAGAGTCAATTCCAACTCAATAGCGAATTTACAGGACAGAGTAGAACTGCCCCATAAGGTTTCCTAGGCATGTAATCTTTACAGGAGCAGATATCCGGGTCTTTTCTCCCACAGAACTGATAGGTGGGTTCCAACCAATGACCTTTCAATTAGTAGCCTAGCGTTTAAACCCCAGGGCTCTTTTTATGCTACTGAGGCCATTATCACTGTAGGGTGTGTCTTAAGCCAAGCACTTTTGAAATATAAAAGGAGCAGATCAGGCACAGAAACAAGCACAGATGGGATAAGACAGACTTCGGGCCACATGAAGATCACCAAGGAACCAAGGAACAAAAGTTGAAAAGAGACAAGGACCTTCCCCCAGAACCGAGAGAAAGCCTTTCCAAAGAGCTAACGGCCTAAATTCGAACTTCTAGCCTCCTAAACCGTGAGATAATAAATTTCTGTTCATTAAAGCCACCTGCTTGTGGTATTTCTGTTATAGCAGTCCTAAGGAACTAAGACATTCTTATTTACAAGCTTCTTGGGAGTAGATTTTTATCTTATACATCATTTGCATCCCATACAGCACTGTATACAGTGTTTGACACAAGATAAGAATTCAATGAATGCTTCTTTAGAGAACAATGGGTTCTGCTGTTTTTCCTATTCTTTCAAAACAAACTTCATTGTCAACTGGATTCACTGCTAAACGATATATTTTCATGAGTATGACTGTCTCCAATTGCCTGAATCACAGTCATATTTTAAAAATTGAACGCACATGCAGTTCTGACATTTACTTTGGATGGATTATTCCAAACTCTTTAGAGTGCATCACACAAGCGGACTGAAATTGCCTGCAGTCTAGTTCCCTGCAGCTCCCTATCTGCCTTGTCAAGGTGCTGACATGCAAACTTGTTTTTTCAAAACCTGCCAGGAGGAAGCTTTTAGTGTTTGGGGAGTCCAAAAGCCTAAATGACAATTTTCAAATGATTATTGGTAGAGTTAATCTATTCCCCTTATCGATTCTATAGATCTTTCCCATCGTGCTTGAGGGCTTCAAATTTTAATAGAAAGTACATGTTTTCCAGCACTCACTACATTGATATTTCTGTCACAGTGTCTGCTGCTTCCAATGATTCTTCCAGTGCTTGTCTGTAGCTAAATAACCACAGGACACACTGATTTGGCAAAATATGATATCATTTCATGATCTATTCCATAATTAAGAAGCCCTGGTGGCACAACAGCTAAGCTGCTAACTGAAAGGTCAGCAGTTCCAACCTACCAGCTGCTCCGAGGGAGAAAAGACCTGGTGATCTGCTCCCCTGTAGCCCAGGAAATCCTATGGGACAGTTCTACCTTGCCATATAGAGTCATACTATGAGTCACAACTGACTTGATGGCACACAACAGTATTCCATAAACAAAATTAGAAAACTGGCCGCAAAATTCCCATTATTTACTCCATGTTTTGGTAAAAATTAGCCTTTTTTACTCTCACTTTCACGTATGTGGCTAAAACGCACAGATATTCCTTTTGCACGCTCCCTCCCCTTAGCATTTCATCCAAACTAGGAATATAAGCTCATATTACAGCCCTTATATAAACATGTGTGTCTCTGCCTGTATTAATTAACATACAATATGCCTCTAGAGCTGAAAATAAATGCTTCTTGCAAGACAAAATATTCCTGTGCTTGAGTATGATTTTTTTACCTTATTTATTTGGAATTTGGTTAAGAGTTTATCAAATTTTGATTTATGTATGGCAATATTTATAAGAAAAATAATGTTCTACCTGACCTGCTGATGGCTTACATCCTGACATCATTTAACTACTGAAAAATGAATTTACTCAGCCATTTACTACCAGGCATCTTCCACAACTTAGCATCAGCAACTCGTATGCCTGTAGTTACATAAACACAGACATGAGCTTACAAGCAGACGATACTGCTGATATCATTTACCCTTTGATATGATGTAATGAGAAGGGTACTTCACCTCTGTACTCTTCCTCCCCAAAACCCATAACTCCAGTTTAATCATGAGGGAAAACATTAGATGAACCCAGGTACTGGATACCTGGCCAGTGTTCCTCAACACTGTCAGGGTCACAAAAAAATAAGGAAAGACTGAGAAAGTTCACAGATCAGAGGAGACAGGGGAGACATGACAAATAAATGCAATGTGCTATCTTGGACTGGATTAGACATTAATGGAAAAAAACATGTGAAATCCAGATAAAGTCTGGAGGTTATTAGCGATAATGTACCAATGCTGGTTTCTCAGGCTTGAGAAACGTACCATAGTTATGTAAGATATTAACAATGGGGAAACTGGGTGAGGGGTATGCAGAAATTCTCTGTACTATCTTTACAACTTCTTTTAATCTAAAATTATTGCAAAACAGAAAGTTTATGTAATTTGTTTAAAAAGTAGATAATACTGTTACAATAAATACATTCACAGGATCATATCTTTCTAGCAAAATAATTAACCAAATGCAACATTAACTCCACCTATCATGAGTAGCTGTATCATAACGAAAGTGAAGATGTCAGTTGAGATAAAAATATCAATAATGTGAACAAATAAGGAAATGAGTTTAACCACTGAATTTAATCTGTTATTTGTGAAACACTGTGTCATTCTTTCTTCTTCCTTACATCTTTAAACAACTTGCCTTTATCATATTATAACTGATATTTAAATTCAAGCGTACTTTTAAAAAGATTATATGACTCAATTGGAATAAAGACCTAGTGATCTACTTCCACACAGTCAGCCACTGAAAACCCTATGGAGGGCAGTTCTACTCCGACACAGATGGAGTTTCCATGAGTCGGAAGCAACTCAGTGGCAACTGATTTGTTTTTTTTCTTTTTCTAAATTTGTCTTAAGTGGCCACAATACAACACAATATTCAAAATAACTCTAAAATCATAACAGATGTGGACAACAATACTGCAAAACACATTTTCTCTTGTAGTACATTTTATCCTCCCCTGTGTACAAAAAAAATTAATTACAAACATGCCCCTCTTTCAGAAAGCGTGTATGCACGCCATTTTGCAAAGAGTTTATCCTGGGAGGCTGGCTGACTATTAGCAGAGTCTCTTGCCATAAAAGCGCCGGAGCAGCTAGGGGAGAGGCCGGAATGTTTACCTTCTGCAGCAACAAAACGTCCAGTTTGCCCTGCATTCATTTTCATGGTAGTGCAGCTGCGTGCTGGGCGCTTCTCTCCCTTCCATCCAATCAGTTGCCAGGTGCTATACAAAAGTATTTTGAAGAGCCCCTTCCCTTTCAACTAGTCCTTCTCAAAGCTAGTTCCCTAACTAGCTGCATCAGCATCACCTGCGAACTTAGAAATGCAAATATAAGACCTACCGAATCAGAAACTCTGGGGGTGTGGTCCACCAACTCTGTGTTGCAACCATCCCTACAGGTGATTCTGATGCACATTCAAGCGTGAGAATCACTGCTTTACTATTCGAGCAATTTAAAGTGAAAAAGTGCTTTTACACATAAAACTGGCAGGGACGCACAGCCGAATCAGCGCAGATGCCAGCGCATGAATATCATTCAAGGGCCGAGTCCCTTCTTGGTGTTGCCTGTTTCAGTCTTCCTCTATGTTTTATTTTGCACTAGAGTGATTGAAAATCTTCCACACTTTGGCACTATAGTTGAATGGATAGATTACATTAACATTCTGAAAAGCTACTGAGGAAAACTGTTAAATCTAAAAATACCAATTAAAAAATCTGCTTAAAAAGATAAACCCAAAGATGGATATAGTCCGTTAAACTGCTACAGTTAAACCAAAAATTTATGGTGTCTGGATACTGATTTATCTTTCTGAGGAAGACTGCACTCTCTTCAGATTGTGTTTTAATAAAGTGTTTGCCAGTGGCCATAACAAATACTCAAATAATAGCGGTTGGCTGA
Source organism: Dugong dugon (assembly GCA_030035585.1). Lineage (NCBI taxonomy): Eukaryota > Metazoa > Chordata > Mammalia > Sirenia > Dugongidae > Dugong > Dugong dugon. Next base: position 6,273,576 of record CM057479.1, on the reverse strand, counting down.
GACTGAGTACCTGTGTAAATGTGCTTGGACAACACTGACCACAGGAAACGCTAAGAATATTTGTTTAGTTTTACTAACTTAAACGAACCTGATGCGGTCGAGTCGATTTCGACTCACAGCAACCCTACAGGACAGAGCAGAACTGCCCGGTAGGATTTCCAAGGCTGTAACCTTTAAGGGAGGAGCGGCGGTGGCACAGCGGTTAAGCACTCGCCTGCTAACTGAAAGGTCAGCAGTTGGAACTCACCAGCCGCTCTGGGGGAGAAAGATGTGGCAGTCTGCTTCTGTAAAGATTAACTGCAGTTCATTTCTGGTGAGAATGCTGGTAAGTGTATGTGCACCCTGGTCTGCAGAGTGCGTGCGTGTGTGTGTGTGTGTGTGTGTGTGTGTGTGTGTGTGTGTGTGTGTGTGTGTGTGTGTGTGTGTGTGTGTGTGTGTGTGTCAGGCCTTGTAACCATTACATAGTCATGAACCACACTTCCTCTGCACCACTGCCCTCACGAATTTCAGTTTGCCACCTCAGTGTCCAATGTCAGAAGTGGGAAAGTAGAAGATAAAGTAATAAATTGTTTCCACTTCTCTTGAAGACTAGGATGCAATCCAGTGTGTCCATGAGTCTACTAGTTAGTGTTGTTATTGTTGGTATTTATTTACTTGTTTATTTAGACTCCCATGGCATTTTGGATGTTTAGAACGGAAAGGCCATACTGAGAATGATAAACGTATCCTTCACGAAAGTGAAATACAACTGTTGCTTCCAGGAAACAATCTAAAGCAATCCAAACTAGGACAGCAGAACGGGGCGCTGGCAGGTAGGAGCTCTGGCCCATGTAAATTACAAGCTTTCCCGTTAGGTGGTAAGTAAACTAAAGCCTATCTTCCAGAAATTTCCTCCGTTGTAAAATGAGACTATTAGTCTACTATGAACATGTCTAGAGATTAGAAGACTTTATAATAATAAGTCCATACCTTGTTTCTAATCTAACATAAAACAAGTGTGCTACTGAATTGGTGAAATCCCATTTTTTATTATCAAATGTCATATGGCAACAGAAAAAAAAGCTGATGCTTTTTAAACTTTTTAATCGTTTAATCTATCATCAAAACCTTTTCTCCTTCATCTTAACTGTTGGCTCAGGCAATAGCCTTGTCTCAGTCCTTAGGTACCACGTCAAAAATACAGTTCACAGGGAGCATTAACTCAATTGCTGATGGAAAAAGGATTTAATAATCAAAACTAGGAGGATAATTAAAAAGAAATAAGTTCACATATTTATAGAAAACAGTCCATTTCGCTTATCTCTCACATAAGCAGCTGTTCACACAAACTTTTTAAATGGGTAGTCACCAGTCCAGCAAGACCCAATAATGTGTCGGTATTTTGATTTAAACTAGTATAAGGGGAGAGTGTTGACACATTCAGGGGCTTGCAACCAATGTCACGAAACAAGCTGTGTATACATTGTTGAACGGAAAACTAATTTGCTCTGTGAATTTTCACCTGAACAACAATAAAATGTTCGAAAAAGAAAAACTAGTATAATCCACCAGAGTAAAGCAAAGGTGATCATTCCAGCTGGTAGTCCTTTAAAGGCAGCCAGTTTGCTGGAGCCTGGAGAATATTTTAGGCTGAGAAATCAAAACACCAACTTTTGAGAAAAAGTTCTTTTGAGGTATATTGAAAATGGTTTTTCTATTCTGGAGCAAGTTCATGTAAGTGCCAGGTACCCTGTGTGTATATGTGCACGTATGCATGTGTATAGCTCCAACCACGGGGCAAAGTCACTTAACCAATAACACAAACACAGCGTGTGTGCCTGAGGGAATCCCAGCAGTTGAAAAACTATCAAAACACAGCATGAAGAGGGGGCAATACAGAGAAAGCAGGAGTACTGTTTGCATGCTTAGAACAGAAGAACATGTCCTAGAAAGGCTGGAAGGGTGAAGCAGGAATATATATTCCATAGGAAGAGAAGGCAACTTGTAAAACTTTTTCAGCAAGTACAATTGGTAATTTTCTGAGAGCAGTTTGGCTGCATAAAGCATATACTAGAATAGTGGAGAAAATCACAGTCAGCTCACAGAGAAGCAGGCCTTTCTCCCTGGAGAAGAGGTGGGCTTTGGACTCTGACACACTTATATCTGCATTCGGCTTCCCCTTACTAACGTGACCTTGGAGAGAGACGCTTAACTCTCTTAGCTTCAGCTTTCTCATTAGTATACGCGGCATCACGTATCTCAAAGGATTGCTAAAAAAGAAATGTAGTGCTCTGCGTACCTCGTTTGACACACAGGAGGAGCTCGGTCTTCTTAAGTTTACGAGGAAAGCAAGAACTTGCTTAAGTTTATGACAGAAACAAGAAGAGATGAAGCAAATTAGCATATCAAATCACACTGGAGAACCTCAGGCTACTAATCCGCATCAACTGCTTAATTTAAAAGATATTCACTTAGCACCTATGTTCCAAGCGAGGGACCCTGGTGGTACAGTGGTTAAGAGCTCTGCTGCTAACCAAAAGGTCCAGGGATCAAACCCACCAGCGGCTACTCGGGAGAAAGATGTAGCAGTCTGCTTCCATAAAGATTACAGACTTGGAAACCCTATGGGGCAGTCCTACTCTGTCCTCATAGGGTCGCTAGGAGAATCGACTCAATGGCAACAGGTTGTTTTGGTTTTATGTTCCAAGCACCAAGCTAGATACTGGGAACAATGTTCTGACCTTCCTTGGTTGTTGCTGTGTGCCGTCGAGTCGATTCCAACTCATAGCGACCCTGTATGACAAAGCAGAATTGTCCAATAGGGTTTCCTAGGCTGTAATCTTTACTGCAGCAGATTGCCAAGTCTTTTCTCCCATGGAGCTGCTAGGTGGGTTCGAACAGCTGACCTTCTGGTTAGCAGCAGAGCACTTAACCACTGCGCCACCAGGGCTCCTTGACGTTCCCTTAGGGTTTATTAACACAAGCATCTAAATGACAAATATTGCAATGTATCTGTGTTGACTAATCGAATCAAATATTACTTGACTCATCTTAAAAATACAGAAATAAATATTAGAATTAAATATATTTAATTCAAGGATTACATATTTTCCTAATTATTGAAGAGCTACCCCCAGTAGATTTCGTAACTATATTTGTAAACCTACTTTGCATTTTTTTTCTCCCATTCTCTCCTTTGCTTTTCATCTAGTTTAGGGTTTGTCTGCGCTGAAGATCAAACGAATTCCTTGAGAAGAAGTTTTGCATTTCCTTTATATTTATTCTACCCCCAGGCACCCAGGAATAATGTGTGTCAGGGTCGGAGGGTTTCTTTCTTGCAGAATCATTGAGAACAGAACCATTCCGAGAAGCTAAACTCAGCTCCTGCCCACAAGGAACCCGACATGGGTCTGGCCAAAGGAGATATTAGAATTCAACAACAAATCCAGGTTACCCAGGATACCTAGCATCGTGCTACCTCTCAGCCAATTCCTTTCCTTTGCTTTCAATTAACGACTGCTCATATCTGTGTTTATTTTATATTTAGTTGATAATTTAACCTTTGCCCTGCAAATAAATACTCTAATTGTATTCACCAAGCATGTTTAAAAAACAATATGATCATAAACACTTTGCTTTATTTTCTGCAGACACATAAAAATGGAATAAATCAAATGCTTCTTTCCTTGTCAGTACAGTACTGAATTGGAAAATATATATATATGATTAATGATCATAATTTTAAGAAAATTGAAATAAAATAAATTTCAGAAAAGACAGTTAAAATGTGTCTTTCAACCAAGAAAAGAAACTTACATGGAAATATCCACACTCTTTTATTTTTCTTTGAGCAAAACTGCAGCAGATGGCAATAGGAAGTGTTTTGTCCCTCAGTCAGAATCTACTTAATGCCATTCAGCCCTCCATGCCAATGTGCATTCATATCGCTGGGCACCCAGCCGGTGATACAGATCTTACAGAGTCCCGACACACCAAAGGAATCTCTGAATTAGATTTCACATCATTTCTCATTTAGGCAATTTTCAGCTTAGTCTTAAAATGCTGATAGCGTGTTCATTAAACTACAAAATCTTATCTTTCTTTTGGAAAAGACTCTTAAGAGTAATTAGAATTAAGGTTCCCCTTAGCACCGTTTAGATTCCCAATGCTGGTTATTATTCTTCGGCCGATATTCACTTCATTGCATGGGGCTGTAATCTGCAGTCACTGCAGTGAACACACAAACTGTAAAGGTGCTGGGCCGTGCACTGGACAGCAAACGAATCTGCATGCGTTAGGTTTGTGCTAAACATTTATCCAGAACTCATTTTATTTAATTTGATTAAATCAAATCGCTCTGAAAGTGATTTTTGAAATTTCAACCACAGAGTTGTTGCTGGTTTTTCTTCCCTTGCAAAGAGAAAATCACTGTAAGAAAATCCAGCATATGCATTGAATATCTGTCTGTCTATCTACCTATCTACCTACCTACCTACCTATTTATCTATATTACATTCATCTTCTCTGAAAAGAGATATTCCAGCACCATCTAATGCACCAGAAATGGAAATATTTTTTGTCGATATTTCCATTTCTGATGCATTAGATGTCAATGGAATTATCTCTTTTCAGAGAAGGTTAGTTTCTGCTTTAGGGAAGCAGATGAAAGAATAATGGCTTAGCAATTGGTCACCTATTAAAAAACTGTACAAGACAGATGTGAGGTCATACTTTCACTTAATACATCTATGTGAATAGGGACGTGGTTTTAGATCAGTTTAGGGGCACAGTACTGATTTCTCCATTTTGGTTATGAGTATTTCATTACTGGATAAAGGACATTTTCCTAAGCAGTTCGATTATTTGCCTTTTTTTCCCCTGGACCAAAGTTTCATCATAACCTGTCTCCATTGTCACAACTTAGAACTGTATTTTCAAAGATGGCTGGATCATAAAAATGCCCACTTGTTTTCTACAGATAAGACTGTAGCTAGCCAAATGAACCAAAAACAGAAAGGCTGATCTGAGACTGTAAGGCATATGTTTGAGAATTACAGGCATAAACATGAAAATCTTAGAGGAACAGACTCACTAGACAACATGGAATTTTTGAACTGGTTGAGTGGGAAGGAATTCTGAAGAACCTAAAAATTAATGGTATGCACCAAAATTTTAAGGTGAGTCAGTACATCTTTATAGAATTCTCCAAAACAGATGAAATACTACAGGGATTTCTCATCATTATTTATTGAAAGTGACCCTGTAGGACAGAGTAGAACTGTCCCATACAGTTTCCAAGGCTGTAAATCTTTACGGAAGCCAACTGCCACGTCTTTCTCCCGGAGTGGCTGGTGGGTTTGAACTGCCGACCTTTTGGTTAGCAGCCAAGTGCTTTAAACATTGTGCCACCAGGGCTCCTTTTGGACGTCACCAAGCCAAAACCAAACTCATTGCCCATCGAGTCGATTCCGACTCATAGCGACCCTATAAGGGCAGAGTAGAACTGCCCCATAGGGTTTCCAAGAAGCAGCTGATTCGAATGGCTGACTGACCTTTTGGTTAGCAGCCAAGCCCTTTAACCACTATGCCACCAGGGCTTCTGTAAAGAAAAGAAAGACCTTCAGGGATGTCAGGACAACCAGAGGTAAAATAAAAATGCCTCCACATGCAGAACCCGTGTTTGCTCCCTGGCATATCTAGGAGTCCTGGCACACCGTGGTTAAGAGCTCAGCATGGCAACAGGTTTGTTTTGTGTTGTTGTTTGTTTGTTTTGTTTTTGTCTTTTTTGGTATCTAGGAAGGAGCCCTGGAGGCACAGCGGTTAAGAGCTGGGCTGTTAACCAAAAAGTCGGCAGTGCAAATCCACCAGGCTCTCCTTGGAAACCCTATGGAGCAGTTCTACTCTGTCCTGTAAGGTCACTATGAGTCAAAATAGACTCGACAGCAATGGGTTTGTATCTAAGAAACACTGCAAAGCAGTGACTAATATGCTTCTAATAGCTTCGGTTAAGCAAAGGCTGTGGCTATGATAACGTATACCACATTTGCCATAAACACACACATGCACGTACTTTAGAAATTTACTAGACCGTAAATAC